>LR824618.2:9875000-12275000 GCA_902829305.4 Spodoptera exigua | reverse complement strand
GAAGCACTGATACTCATTTCAATAAAGCATACATCATACATCATGAAAACGTTTCTTAAAATAATAGTACCTAGGTCTTTACCTAATAAAATTGCCGTTTTGCATGAACAAAATTTAAACGAATTTTTTGTATTGAAATGCGATGAAAATGTTGTAACACTAATCAATAAACAAAAGACTACTTTTGGAAAAAGAATCCCATGTTTTTAAAACGAAATTAATTAGCCTAAGCCTAACAAAAACTATTTTGATTTGAAATGGCCAGTACTGCAGAACGGCAATTTCATAGGTAAAGACCTATTACATATACTTATTAAACATGAATCATCTAAAAGAAAATCTTTAAACTAATTAATGACGGTTTAAGTAAACACTTGCGGCCTTATTACAAAACAAGGTTTTACTTTAGTCTAGGACTAAACCATTGAGCCAGTTTTTGTATTTCGAATTGAAGGTGGATGACAATAAGATTCAAAATTCAAAACCCGACTCAATGGTTTAAACCTGGACTAAACATAAATCTTGTTTTGTAATAAGGGGGTTGGTGTTTTGGACCTTCTATTAGTTACAGTGGTTAGTGGTATTAGTGGTTATGTTGACAGTAAAAACGAGCATAAATAGGTAAACACATACAAGCAATTTTTTTTTTTAATGGTATAAGTCGGCAAACGGGCGTACGGATTACCTGATGGTAAGCAATCAGCGCCGCCCATGGACACTCGCAACACCAAAGCAGTTACGAGTGCGTTGCCGGCCTTTTGGGGATAAGGGTTGCGGATGTAAGGATCGGGAAGGGATAGGGGAAGGGACGGGATTGGCCTCCGGTAACCTCACTCACACGGCGAAACACAACACTGTGGGTTGTTTCACGCCGGTATTCTGTGAGGCCGTGGTATCACTCCGGCCGAGCCGACCCATTCGTGCCGAAGCTTGGCTCTCCCACATTTATCGCTAATATACAATTAATAGTGATACAATGCGATATTACGTAACAAACTACAAATATCATAAGAGTAGTATTAAGGTGGTGCCTACTTATAAGATAAAACTGCGAGTTTTTTAGTTGAGATCTTCGGTCGTACATCTTAATGATGTTGTTGAGCGCGTAGCGTGTCTTGTAGCACTATTAGATGTGGACTATTGGGTAGATGTTTTATAACCAGTCGCCACGGTCCAAGTCTTGACTCTGGTCACAGTAGGAATACCTAGCAAAGAAAATAACAATACATTTCAACTTGTCGCAATATGATATCGATGGTGAAATTATGGGTAGTTTTTTGTGAGGGGAAAAACAAGAAAACAGTAAGGGAGTATCAGGCTCTTACTCACCAAAATCATCCACGTACGTTCTCCTGTTGAGTTTGCAGTCTGCGGTCGTAGGTACATAGTAAAGATGCGAAGTATTACTCGTCATACTCATCATAGTAGTCTCCACGGCGGAAGTCTTCACACTCTTCATAAAACACATATGAATACCTGGAAAGAAGATAACAATCAATTTTAGCGTACCACAATACAATATCGATGGTAAAATGATGTTTTTTTTTGTAAGAGGAAAATTATCAAGTGATTTTTCTCGCCCAGGGTGAGGCGAGAACCCCTTTCCCCTTTCCGTTTTAGGCAGAGGCCGCTGTGTCTCACTCAGTGACACTACACTGTTAAATTACGTAATCAATCTCATGAATTTATGGTCGAAAATGGCTTCGGTTGTGGCTTAGCGACCGCGGAGCGACATATTCTCTTTTATATGTTCATAAAACTAGAATTCCTACTGTATAGTGCGTCGTTTGGATGTAACGTCACGTAGCTAAAAAAATCAATGATTATTTTATTTCCAATAATCGTACGCATTTTACCGTCTCCCAGATATTACGTATGAATAAATTGGAACCAAAAATGTAATTATATTCTGTTTCAGTTCACTCGATTTAAAACATCAACATCAAAAGGGCAATGTCCATATCGTCCCTATCCCTGTGCAATAAAGAGAAATACCCGAGGGTATCAATTATCCAAAAGTAGAGTATTACTGCACAATACTCTGGCGCGCAGTAGGTTGGAATATGCCTCAGTATCCTGGAATCCTTATGCTGTGCATTCGCAGAGATTGGAAAGTGTCCCAAGAGCATTTACCAGGCATCTTGCTTTTGTATCTCGACTAGGCTACCGTTGTCCGTACGAACAGCGTTTACGTCATTTCCTAATGTTATCACTTCGGGAGCGTCGTCGGACACGCGACCTTACATTCTTTTACGCCGGCTCTACACGTTGGCCCCAATATAGGCCCCAACGCTATTCGTCCAACGTGTGGATCTAAAAAATTGCATTGACCCCAACGTTCGGGCGGGAATGGGTAGTTGGCCGGCTCGTGGCGGTTTCATCAAAGGAATCAGCGTGAACACTAAAGGAACGCAGAGCAATGACCTTTAGTTACAAGAATCCTCTCATAAAGGTTAAATAAAGATGAAGGCTTTGAAAATAAACATAAGACATTGTACTATACACCGCGATAATGACTGCACAAAGTTTCGTAAAGCGGTTCATCATTACCCATCCCCGCCCTACATAGATTGCAGCATCAGACTTGCAACTATTTCAATTTTTTACAAGTTAATACCTAATCATGAAAACTGCTATAACGTTTGTAATGAAACCCGGTAATAATACAGAATGCATCTAAGCGATTAGAGATTTGGAGATTTAGGGATTGAAGAGTGATTGGGGGCGGGGAAGGATTGGGCCTCCGGTAACCTCACTCACACGGCGAAACACAAAGCCGTGGTTGTTTCACGCCGATCTTCTGTGAGGCCGTGGTATCGAAAGCAGCATGGCTCTCCCACACTTATCATTGTCACGGTAAATTATAGTGTTCTCATACCACTAAGGCACACAAGATGATTACATTAAAGTTCAAATTTTACAAAAGTTCCGGCTCGGCACACCGTTTTTTGAAGACTGGCTTTTGTTCTTATTTAAGGAGGGAACAGCGACGCGCCACAGTCATGTAATGCATTCACATAGGTGTGTCCGTGTGTACGTGATAGGCCCTACCATGCATTTTCCGTAATGACGTCACGCAAGATTGGCATGGCCGATGCCGGTAGGAAAATCGGAAAATAGCATGTCTTTCAAGATGGCGGCTACTGAAATTGTTGGAACTTCGTTTACCAATTACTAATTAACTGAAGCGTAAAGAAAAATTTGTTATTAGCTGTCACTATATCACAAAATCAAATTATTTTTATGACTTAAGTACAGTAGAAACTAAGCATTGTGAAATTAAAAGAAATCGGCTACACAGTGTAAATAAAAAATAATTAGATAAATTAGGTACTTACGGTTGACATTCAATGCATTGGGCGCCAAATAATCGATAATACCCATAAGGACAAGATTCGCTATCATTGATAATACTTCGTTTTAGAATAATGTGATCCGTGTTTTCAAATTGTAAGTTCAATTTTTTTAAAGTAGAATCTTTTCCTCCATACGGCGCACCGCCACTAGCACAAATCCACGCACAAAAAATATAAACCAGAATAATCAAAAAGATTTCTAAATTCATTTTGATTTACTTACTAACTAAAATAACTAGGTATGACACTTTAAAACTGAGCGTCACGGCGCGCGCGGCTGTATCTTGGAAGAGACTGAGAGATTGACGCGCGACGCCTGCGCCTGTCACTTCTTGTTCTTTCGATCTTTCGATGTTGCCAATAATATAAATGTAATAGAGGAATGAATTAGCACTTTTAATACATTTGTTATTAATACTACACAAAATTAATCTTAATATAATTATTTACTATTTTAACGAGCCTTCTAATATTTTATTGATACCATAACATTAATAAAAATAATTAAATACCTAACAACTATAAAACTGTTATCTTTTAATGTCGAAACAAAACTACCGTATCTGTCCAACAAAATAAGAAAATAGTTAGTTGATATAAAAATTTGTATTGACATATTTATTACTTATATAAATTATATATTTAATTATAGGTAATATTTTATTAAATAATGAAATCTTAGAAAAAAAATAAGACATTTTAGGTCTCTGGTCGGTGGTAACAACACTAAATGTAATGACAATGCAACTTTTTATTGTGTTAATTTGTTATATTTTGAGGCATATTCATATTTTAAATTAATCTTTCATTAGTAAATGGAATGCAAGTACCTATGTGCCAAAAAAAAAGTGAGTGTGAATTCGACAGATGTATTGTAATGCGTAGCGTGTCTGCAATAAAAAATATACGCTTTCAGAGAGAGGAGTGAGGTCTTCGAAATAACCTCACTCACACAGCAAATCAATGATTGAGATCTTCAGTTCTGGCAAAGAATATATTTTATTCCGGGTGAAGATTAATTATCTTCTATAAAGAATCCATACTATTTGTTAATATAGATAGGTCTATTTTCTAATCAACTTGGTATTGTTTGAGTGTTTGAGGATTTTCCACTCTCAAGTGCGTTGCTGGTCTCTTTAGGCATTAGGAATTGACGAAAGGTGATTTGCGGATTGAAGGCAGGAGGAAGAATTGGACTCCAGTATCCTCATTCACACGGCGAAAAACAACGTAAGTGTAGCTTATAGTCATTTGTCTGTGAGGCCGTGTCTCTCGAATCGGCGGAATTCTATTTGACTGTAGGTAGGTACCTAAATAAACATAAACATATTTCGTAGGAAGCCTAAAGCACAACTCTTTTCGGACACAGATGACAGAAGAAGGAATGAATTATTCAGCAATAGTCTGACACTACATATCGACCCACTTATCTCTGCTCAAAAAAAAAAAAAAAAGAAATTTCCAGTAACAGTGGATCAAAAGAGAACTGAAATCGGTCACATTGCTAACATTTCTTTCCAAGAGTTATTTGTGTCGATAAAAGCATAATTATACTCGATTTCTAGGCAAGATAGGGCGACGTCTAGTCAAGCATTTAGTCAGTAAGAGTCTGACACTCACTCTCGCTCCAATCAGGGCGGCAGACGCCATTTCATGATTTTCCGACTTGTAAAAAGAAGGAAGTTCTAGACACTACCAAACCAGACACATTGCGTTTGAACTTCCTAGTAGTGAGTCCTCTGTAGTGATGATAAATTTATTCCACTTATACACTTAAATATATTTTGTATATAAAAACCAAAAATGGAAGTGAATGACGAAAGATTCTAATGTGAATCAAGGGTCGTAGGTGCAAAATCCTGGGTCAGACACAACATGCACTTAGGAGACGGGGCTCCCACGATTTCTAAGTAGATACCTTAAATATGGAGAGCTATGGAGCTCATACTAAAACATATAAGTACATTACTAGTCATCTGCCCCAGCTTTGCTCGGTGCAATGCTAATACTAAATTCCTCCACTATTTAATGGATGTTATCATGCATAAACCTTACCTCTTCAATCACTCTATCTACTAAAAAAAAAATCAAATCTGAACCAGTTGCGAAGTCTTAAAGATGTAGCCACAAAGAAAGCGAATTTTTTGTACTAGGTATGTTGTGATATATTTAAGTTTAAATTTACATTTGAACATGTCGGGTCAAGGTTGATGACAACGTTCCGGTAATTTGCCTATTAGTAGCCCGAGAAGTCGACTAAAATTAAACCGTAATATTTTTTTTCAACACACTTCCTCATAAAGTGGCTCTTATCCCACAGCAATTAGGCACATAATTGTTTTTTTAAACGCCACATATATAAAAAAAACATCCAACATATCCTACTACTATTATAGAGGCGAAAGTTTGTAAGTATGGATGTATGGATGTTTGTTACTCTTTCACGTAAAAACTACTGAATGGATTTGAATGAAACTTTACCACAATATAGTTTATACATCAGAATAACACACAGGCTACAATTTTTGAGGTTTCTAACGTGAGGTCGTAAAAAACACATTTTTTGCGCTTACGTTTCCAAAGCAAAGAATCTGCATGTTTATGCTGAAGGAAAAATATCGTTAAATGTAGTTTATAGGAGCATACTGCAGTAGCTACCTATAGTCCTATGATTAGGGCTCTGCAGTGCTTAGTTACCGTATTTCTTACTTATTACTAAACTAGACGGGACGAACCTGAAGTCCACGCGAACGAAGTGGCGGGCAAAAGCTAGTATATAATATATAAAACACAGTCACATAATATTGGCCTCATTATTTTTTCTTTAAGAGATTCCCGATGAATAGCGACGGTTGTAAACATGTAGCTCTAATGGCATGATTTCCAAGACAAATATAGACTCAATGTCAGGAATTGCAATTTTACAAATTGTAATTCATTACCGTTGAATAATATCTTATATTCTTTACTTTTAACATTTGGCAAACTGAATCGTATCTAGTCATTTAATACTAAATTTTTCAATTATGAACTTTCGTAATAGCATTATTTGCGTCATTTGACTTTGACTTTGACTTTACCATTACCGGTTCACGTTGAAATAAAGGGAGAAATTATTGCAATGCAAACTGCAATATTATTTTCAAGTAAGAAAAAATCTTCTAAGAACCCAATGGGTTAAAACAGTTTCAGAGTAGGAACACACGGCTACACTTACCAGCAAATGTAGGAAAACCAAGTTCCATCATGAATGGGCAGGATCGAACGGAGTGTTAAATAACAGTGTTACGAAGCTTGGTAAGCAGTGTGTATGTACTTTAATAACAGTTTCGACGTTATATAGTAAGTGACAAATTAAGATACATATTAGTATCTAGATTTTAGTAAACTTAACAAGCACAATAGCTTTACCGAAACGATACGACCTTCGAACCCATAAGAAGCGAGCATATTCGAGATGCGATGCTTATTTTGTCAGGGGAAAATCATCAAACGGCTTCTCCCGTCCAGGATAAGGCGAGAGAGAGTGTCAGACTCTTACTGACTCGTTCCTTCTCCTTTAGGCCGTGGCCGCGGTGCCTCATTATGCTTGCCCCGCAACCCCGGCTGAACATCAGCGCCGTAGGGCCCCGTGTGTGGTGGTTTATTGGCTCTTTGAGGCGCGTGGAACGCAACGCGCCGTACGCTCGGGTCTAGTTCTGGTTGGGCGGCGAGCTACCCTTACTTACCGTCCGCAGACCCGTGCTTACGGTGGCCGGAGATTATCTCTCGGAGAAGCGATACTTGCGTCATCACTAGAAATAAAGCCGGCGCACTTTCGTGCCGAAGCATCGCTCGCCCACATTTCAGAAGCATCTCTAAGGCTCTCCAAATTTTTCTGTCATCATTTAGGAAATAAATTAAAATTGTGTAAATCTTTTTTAATTAGACACCTCCTCCATTGTTTTGGTAAAAGCGCGTCTAACTTATCATTCGCTGACCTTCCAAAATGCGTCGCAAATCATGCATCGCAAATCATGTGTAAGTATCGGAGTTAGTTATAAAAACCATGGTATTCCCATAATGCAGTTTCAGTCTCTCGTCCCACACAGAGCGGGAGACGGAAATGAATTAAATTTTTTCTCAAATAAAAACCTAACAAAGAAGGAAAATGTGAAGATGACTACAAGCTTTTCCGTGTACTGTAAGTTGTACCGTGACTCATCCTCGGACGACCTATCTAGTGTTTCTATAGCGCTTATCTAAAAAAAAATACTCAATGGAATTGCGCTTCACAGTGTTTATTAATAAAAATACTGAAATATCTCACTTACTCTATTATTGTTGTTTATTATCTATATAATATTATACCTAAAGAGATAAGTTTGTATGTTTGTAAGTTTGTATGTAGGGGGTAATTTTTGGAACCGCTGGTCGGATTTCCAAAATTCTTTCACTGATAGATAGCTACAATGTTCCTGAATGCTATAGGCTATAAAACATCACGCTACGATTAAATGAAACCGCGCGAGAGTAGCTAGTGTACAAGAAATGTGAAAGAGACAACGCTATACAAATTAATATAGAGAGTCGTTTCTTTTCTGTCTTAGCAGGGAATAGACAAAATCTTTACAATCGATCATTCTTTCTCAGCCCTTGGCAGGAATACCTAATCGTATTTAGCGTTGTAGTTCATGGTACGAAATGAAGTTTTCTTTTTTTTTTATGTAATAAGTCGGCAAACGAGCAGACGGATTACCTGATGGTAAGCAATCAGCGCCGCCCATGGCAACGGAAGAGTAACGAGTGCGTTGCCGACCTTTTAGGGATTAGGGATTTGGAGATTTAGGGATTGAGGAGGGATTGGGGGCGGAGAAAGATTGGGCCTCCGGTAACCTCACTCACACGGCGAAACAAAACGCTATGCTTGTTTCACGAAGTAATATTAGTTTTTTATGAAAACAAAACTCTCCTGCAATAAGATTGGTTTCTACCTATAAGGTTATGGTCGGCCCTCTGAAGTAAATAAAAGTACTCAATAGAATTGTACTTCACAAAGTTTATTAATAAAAATACTGAAATATCTCACTTACTCTAGGTTTTTTAAAATATTTTCTAATTCGTTTATTATGTACAAATAATTAAATATACAAGTAGACAATTTGTAAATTTTCTTTTTACGGATTTTCAACCATGGTGTGTTGTTGAAAGCTATAGAAATGGCTTGGGCATTTTGATGTGATGGAACAGTTTAAAAGGTCTTTTACACAATATGACTGTTGCTTCTAAAAGGGTAATATTCTTCTGCATTAAGTCATATATTATACTGGTTAAATAAAGTGATCAGAAATTACCCAACAAGTAATGGCGAAAAAAGGAAAATAATGCTTCATTCCGAAACACTAAAATGTCTCAACCCAAATAGCACCCTTTTATAAAACAAATATTATCTATATATTGGTAAAAATAGGAAAATTAATTTCACAGCTCATAAAATGCTTATCGATTGATATTCTTCGAAATTAAAAATGTAAAATATAACTAAGGTCTGTTTCGCGTCTGTGTGTACATTATGTGATAGCATCAAATACTTAAATGCGTCCATGATTGGCAATAATATTGTTGCTTAAGAAAAAGATTTAGGGAATTCAGGAATGTTTGAGTACAAAATACAATGAAAACTCTATGTTTTGTGTGTATCGCTACCACGAGGTCATAATAAATTATTTAAAATAAAACTTACTCACGTAAAGCATTGTAAAGAAGCGAAACTATTAGTTGCGCACGGACAGTGCAGAGCGTAGTGTGACTTAAATCTAGTTGAGTTTAACTCGAATTTTGAAATAAATAAATTGACGCATGAGTCAGCAATATTTTAAATAACTTTTCTCATTCTTTTTTTAAATTCGAACTATAGGTTATGATATTCAAACTGCTTCGTGTTCGGAAATCTTCAAATCGTACTATTAAATTTAAATAAAAAATTAAGTATTTTTGTTTACCTAATAAAATATCCTTAAAGTAAATATCACAGTTAAAGTTATTAGTAGGTTGCCACTAGGATAAGTGGTGACACCACTGGCGGTGTATTTGTGGATTTCTGGTCCACAGTTCCCATGCTGGTCTTCTGAGATACACATGGCGTAAGCCATTAAATGTGGGACTAGGTTCTGCTCGTAGCTGGCAGTGAAGAGATGCTGCCACGGTCCTGATGCGTACACAGCCACATCCTCCCCTCCGTGAGTCTCCGAATCCAAAGGCACCAAGCTCGGATAGATGTAGTCCGGATCACCTTCAATTAGAGAAAAAACAAGTTCAAATCCAAATGTCTTAAGGGGACAACTTTCAAGTTATATGTGGTAGGCGAGGATACTATAATATTGCGTCAAGATAATATTTTGACTGTCCAATTAGGTGGCTGTTAAGAATTAGTGTGAGAAGTGTGGGAGAGCCATGCTTCGGCACGAATAGGTCGGCTCGACCAGAACGATACCACGGCCTCAGAGAAAACCAGCGTGAATCAACCACATGGCAGCGTTGTATTTCGCCATGTGAGTAAGTTACCGGTGACTCTCTCCCCAACCCTCAGAAACCATAATCCCAATAAACTCTTCTTGTGGCGAGGTGGCGCCATTTGCTTACCATCAGGTAATACCGCTTGTTTGTCGACACAATATAAAAAACAAAAAAAATATACTCACGAGACGTAAATTGATTATCCTTGGTGACATCAACTCTCCCATCCGCTCCAATCGACTGAGCTTTTCCATTCGCATAGCTTATAGTAGTATAGGGTTTTCCATCCATTCCATTAGCTGTGTCCACTATTCCAAGGATATCGTTGCCCCTTGACGGGTACCCAGCAACTGTCATTGTATGAGCGTGGTCAGCACTGACAACAATCAGGGTATCTTCCTCACTGGTCAGAGATCTCGCTTTCTTCACAGCTTTTGAGTATTCAACCGTTTCGTCCAGTGCTAAATGAGCTAAGCTTTCGTGGTGTGCGTGATCAATTCTTCCACCTGCAATTTGAAGGATATTTTAAGTATTAATTACAATCAATATACATCTTTGTGTGACTAAGCGATTGATGTATCAATCAAATCAAATCAAATCAAAACATTTATTCCAACTAAACCATAAATGTGTGTCGTGGTGGCCCGGAGGCTAAGAAGCCCGCTTCTCATGCATGAGAGTGTGGGTTCGAAACCTGGCAAGTACCAATGTGACTTTTTCCGAGTTGTATGTACTTTCTATGATTATTTAGACACCACTGACATTCGGTGAATGTAAACATCGTGAGGAAACCTAGACTTATAATTTCTAATTATAAGTTTGAAATCGCCAACCCGCATTGAGCATGCGTGGTGATTAATGCTCTAACCTTCTCCGTATGAGAAGAGGCCTTTGCTCAGCAGTGGGCACTTATAGGCTGATGATGATGATGATGATGAAAACATAAATAGGTACTTTTGAAACGTCAAAATAGAATAGTATTCTCTGTCTGTTCATCAGTGAAGCTAGGTGTAAATGACTTAACTGGTATGTGATATGTGATCTGAATTATGTTCATCTGTCGAAAGACGAACTTTTGGAAGGGTAAAAAGAAATAGTTTCTATTAAGTACAGTCAGCTCCAAAAGTCGATGAACAGAATCAACTTACCAAAAACCTGTTCACAATAAAACGCCATAAGTTATAGTCGCAACTAGGAAACAAAATAGCCTGTACACCAGAAATTTACAAAAGTCGTTACACACGACTAATTCAAAAGTATCTGTGCACTAGTATTCCTAAAGTCGCTGTACACCTTCAATCCAAATGTCGCTGAACATCATTGTATCAAAAGTCACTAAACAGCGGTAAAGACAAAATTAGGTTAACAAAGTATATGTCGGCGCACTGGCCATCAGTGCATGTAAAACCTCTTTGTTATACGTCGATGTCAAACTTCAGTCAACTGTCATAATTATTTCAAGTCCATAGCGAACACCGAGCTCTGCTGAGACGGCCTTCTTGTATTGGACCTTCGTAGAATACGCACGCGGCCACGTGTTCGGTGGACGTTAAGTTCAAATTCAACCTAATCTTAATTATCCGTAGTTAAATTGTTTTTGTTTTTTTTTTTGTGAGGGGAAAATCATCAAATGACTTCTCCCGCCCAGGGCCGGGCAGGAGGGAGTGTCAGACTCTTACTGACTAAAAACCCCCCTGTTCCTTCTCCTGCTCTGTGCCGAGGTCGCGGTGCCTCATCGCGCTTACCCCGCAACCCCGGCTGAACATCAGCCCTTTAGGGCCCCGTCTGTGGTGGTCTAATGGCTCTTTGAGACGCGCGGAACGCTACGCGCCGTTCGCTCGGGCCTGGTTCTGGTCGGGCGGCGAGCTGCCCTTACTCGCCGACCGCAGGCCCGTGCTTACGGTAGCCGGAGATTGTCCCTCGATCCCGACGCCCGTAGTGTCGCCAGTTGCGGCTGCTGGGGCGTGAGGAGGAGGATTGCTATCTCACGCGGGCCGCCTCTCTCTTTGCGAGCATGACTGCTTCACAAAAGGAGGAGACGGCGTCCCAGTTCCTCTCACTCCGCACCATGGCCTCGACTAAGGCCGGGCGCGAGAGGTCGCCGCCGCCGATCACTTCCCTGAGGATATGGCGGTGCTCAGCCCAGGCAGGGCATGCCGCTACCGTATGCTCCACCGTATCCTCTAGGTGGTAAATTGTAATTGTTGTGATTGTAATATCAAGAGTTGTAAGAAGAGTGATTATAGCAACAGTTATTTTATTGAAATACTGTCTTCCTGCCCAAGCGGGGCCCACTTCCACCGTATATTCTACCGTGTCCTCCGGGCGATCTGTGCTAGGTGACACGCGAACGTTTCCTCCGAACAAGATAAGAAAGAAAACAGCGTTTTTCAGCGTCGGTGTTTGTCGTAGTTGGGTTTTAGTTTTTTACTCTGGTTGTTTTATCCGCTAGAGGACGCCGCATTAGATTTTGTAATACATCATATAACTTATAAGCAGCGGACAATTAAGACGTTTCTAATGATATGTCATATGTCGAATTTTTTAAATTTTAGCATTGCCGTAGTCGGGTAAAAATAATAAATTAAAGGAAGGTAGGTTTTGTAAGATTTGCGCAAAGTAAATTACAAGTACCGTCACAAAAATCACTTCGTAGATCATTAGAGTTATGTTTATGTTATTTAATAAATTATAGATTAGTATGATTACTGACAATAAAATATAATTTATTTGTAAATAAGTTTTGAAATATGTACCTAGATACTAACGTGTTAACATACATTATTAAGTTCTAGCAAACACTGTCCCAAAAGTAGCTGAACAACATAAGCGTCAAAAGTATATTAACACGGGGCAACATTAAAAATATACTTTGTTAACCTAATTTTGTCTTTACTTCTGTTTAGTGACTTTTGATACAATGATGTTCAGCGACATTTGGATTGAAGGTGTACAGCGACTTTAAGAACACTAGTGCACAGATACTTTTGAAATAGTCGTGTGTAACGACTTTTGTAAATTTCTGGTGTACAGGCTATTTTGTTTCCTAGTTGCGACTATAACTTATGGCGTTTTATTGTGAACAGGTGTTTTGGTAAGTTGATTCTGTTCATCGACTTTTGGAGCTGACTGTACCTATTTATGGTTTAGTTGGAATGAATGATTTTGACTTGACTTCACTAGACCAGGGTGACTTAAAATCACCCGTTCCTTCTCTTGTTCTAGGCCGTTGCCGCTGTAAATTTTGAATATGGACCCTGTTCTCTTAGTGAATTATCAAGCTATGTTGTATCCTTTAGGTTAGCTGTGATGGCAGTCAACGTAGACCGCCTAACAAAACTGCTTTCCGTTATGTAATTAGATAGTAAATTTTCTTTACTAGCGTGAGGTTAAACTTACCTTCAACAAATAAGAAATATCCTTTAGAGCTCCTGCTCAGCATCTTGATGGCCACTTCCACCATTTCTTCGAGAGACGGCTGGTTCTGAGCTTTCAGATGGTACTCCATGTGATCGTCCCTGAACAAACCCAACAGGTACTCCGGCAAGTCGTCTGAATTAAATACCTGAAAACAGAACACAACGATATAAATCATTACGTCAAGTTTTACTGCTTTTATTATTCACAAATCAGTATCACTCATGAAAACTATTGAGTGCACCAAGGCATATAGTAAAAAGAACAATCTAGATTAACACAAGGACTACTTTTAAGTATATGTCGGCAATTATTTCACGATTGGCTGAACTGATTTTGATGTCGATTTCAGCAGATTGCTCACTGTTTAGGCGTCGACCTGATTGGGAGCAATCGTACGATGGCACGATGCGTTCTCGTCGTACTATGAGTTTAAACATACAGATTTCGTCATTTGAACCTCGCAAGGGACCAACCGCAACCTCGCAACATGAAATGCTTAAAAACGATCGTACGATGCGTTTGATTGTGCGATCATAATGGTATATCAAAGTTGGTCACTTTATTATTACAATCGCTAAGTACGTATTCCATTGTGGATGTAGTCAAATGTTTCTTTTGACATGGACAAATATAATCTTCTCTCGTACACCAAAATATAGGTTGAAAAGATGCCTAGATCTACAAAGTATTTTATTTTGGCTCCGTTTTCCAGTTGTAAAGCAATATTGCTCTACAGAAAAACATTTTTTTGCTTTAATCAATAAAAACTTTAAAACTAATCAACCTGTACGTGTATACAACACAATTATCCTGTAATTTGTAACTAAGTACCAATGTTTTTCAAATTCAATATCAAACACAATGTTTTAACATGAAAACATAATTATTTAGCGACTCTTGAAAAGGACGAGACATATTCTCCAATCTAGAATTAAATACCCTATTGAATGTATTATGTATTATGGTAATAGGAATGTAGTTTTACAAATTCAGGGGGAATCTTTTTCTATTCGAATCTACACGAACGAACGAGCTAGCTTCACTTATTCTTATATTTTGACGTCTCAAAAGCACCTGTCTAAGGTTAGTCTATACCTAGTAGTAATAATATTATAAAGAGGTAAAATTTGTAAGTTTGTATGTTTGAGGTAATCTTTGGAACCACTGGTCGGATTACCAAAATTCTTTCACTTGTTGATAGCTACAATGTTCCCGAGTGCTACAGGCTATAAAACATCACGCTACAATCAAATGGAGTCGAGCAGCGGGTGAAACAGCGCAGGAGTAGCTAGTTTGGAATAAATGTTGTTCACTTTGATTTTGGACTATGGAATACGTGAAATTATGCTAAGTAATTTGATACCTTTAATAGTTCCAATCTGTCCGTGACGTATTGATGAGTCGCATTCTTGTTGAGTTTGTCGACATGCCACAGTTCCGTAAGGTCCACGCCATCCAGCCTTCTCCCTTTACTGCCTAAAATGTTTGTGGTGTTCGGAAGGAATTCCCTACGACCACCGCCCATGATGACCTGGAATTATTTAAAAAGGCTTTTATTTTCTCTACACAAAGGTTCTTTTTACGATAATTTATGAAAGAAGAAATATAATGTGATAATGAAGTCTGGGATTGGACGAATATATCCTAGTGGTCATTAATGCGATCCAAGCAGTAGGTACACAGAGATGGCCCGTAGATAAATGCAGGTAAGTACCTATGTAACAACCACTTTTCCAAAAGTATATGTTTTTTTTTTTGAAAAAACTTTGATCTTTGAAAGATTTTCTCCTGTGTCGTGGGTGCGGTTACAAACATACAATTTCACATACACATGGCACCCAGACCCGGAACAACAATTTGTGAATCACACAAAGAGTTGTTCCGTGCGGGAATCGAACCCGCGACACGTTACACGGCAGCCAGTTGCCCAGCCGCCGCACCAACCGTAAAATATGTAGGTACTTTTTTTTCGTACGGTAATTGAGAATATTATGAGGAGAACTGGACTGCTAAAATCTATGTTTGAAATCGCTACTTAGGTAATTTACCTTGAGCAAGCGTGGTGCATACTTTGCACATTTCTCCGTGTGAGTAGAGGCTGTTGCTCAGCAGAAGACTTATAAGAATAATGAATGGCTTCAAAAAATTCCCTTGTTGGTTAGATTATTTTTTAAGCAAGTTCAACAATATTTTTTCACGTCAATCCAATTACTTGTTTCGCTCTGGGTTTTTTTTTTGTGAGGAGGAAATCATCAAATGACTTCTCCCGCCCAGAGCAGGGCGGGAGTGTCAAACTCTTACTGACTAAAAACCCCCTGTTCCTTCTCCTGCTCTGGGCCGAGGTCGCGGTGCTTCATTGCGCTTACCCCGCAACCCCAGCTAAACATCAGCCCTATAGGGCGCGATATATATATATTTGAGGCGCGCGCGGAACGCTACGCGCCGTACGCTCGGGCCTGGTTCTGGTCGGGCGGCGAGCTACCCTTACTCGCCGACCGCAGACCCGCGCTTACGATGGTCGGAGATCATCTCTCGGTTTCGCTCTGGTTACGGGCGAAATAGAGTGTCAGACTCTAACCCACTCTTCTGCGCTGAGGCTGCGCTACATTGTTGCGCTATTACCCGTAAAAAAAGAGAATGATTAATTATGAATTACCTTAAAATGTCTTCCAGGGCTGCTGGTGACGAGTTGGTACGCTATATCCCTGCAGCCAGCAGCCAAGCATTCTTCTGGTACATCGGCATCTGATTCCCAGTTTCTCTCCGAAGAATGGGCATACATTCCCGCTGGCGAAGCATGAGTTACCCGCGTTGTCGTGACTATGCCTGGAAAATTTGAACCATAACTTGAGTTTTTAAAGATCACTTCTGTTTGGCAAAGTAATTTACTGTGTAAAGGTTGTTTACACTTTTTGCTCGTCATTTGTAGTATCAATGCAACTTTGGATCGTAATGCCTTTTTTATAGGGGGAAAATCATAATATGACTTCTCCTACTGTGAGGCGAGAGGGAGATTTTATTTTTTATTTAATAGGTCGGCAAACGAGCAGACGGATTACCTGATGGTAAGCAATCAGCGCCGCCCATGGACACTCGCAACGGAGCAGTTGCGAGTGCGTTGCCGACCTTTTAGGGATTAGGGATTTGGAGATTTAGGGATTTAGGAGGGATTGGGGGAGGGGAAGGATTGGGATTGAGATTCAGAAGAACACTCTTACTGAATAAACCCCTCCTCACCGCTCCTTCTCCTGCTCTAGGCCGAGGCCGCGGTGCCTTATTTGGTTCGATTAGTCATTAGATATAGCACACTTAGAAATACTATATCTACAGTGAAACTTATAGGTACAAGAACCTTTTGTTTTCTTCCATTCATATCATAAACACCAGAAGTTGTCAAAACAAGGACAAACAAACGCTATTAAGAATTGTTGTTGTTTGTCAAAATGTCCAATAAAACGTCATTATTCCGTGGCTGTGCTCTACGCAAGTTAAATTTCGAATTCATTGCTAGCTGTAAAAGCATGTGCTTCGAAATTTTTATTCCCTACTAGCTAATCTCGCGCGGTTTCACCCGCTGCTCGGCTCCATTTGATTGTAGAGTCATTGTAGTGTGTCACGCCTCTCCCCATAAGTAGCGTAAGTTATTATAATAATAAGACACTTCATCATCAGCCTATAAGTGCCCCCTGCTGAGCAAAGGCCTCTTCTCATACGGAGAAGGTTAGAGCATTGATCACCACGCTTGCTCAATGCAGGTTGGCGATTTCAAACTTATAATTAGAAATTATAAGTCGAGGTTCCTCATGATGTTTACCTTCACCGTATGTCAGTGGTGTCTAAATAATCATAGAAAGTACATATAACTCGGAAAAAGTCACATTGGTACAATATGATGTATAGTTAGCTAAAATGTTCCTGAGTGCTATAGGCTATAAAACATCACGCTACGATCTGTAGGAGCCGAGCAGCGGGTGAAACCGCGTGAGAGCAGCTTGTAATAAATATAATTCAAAATATTATTATGTATCACAACACACATACACTACAAAAGTAGGTACTACATACACACATACCTACATAATATTAAGTCCAGAGAATAACAAAACACGTAGAAGATACCTGAGTTATAGTACCTATGACCATATTGAAAATACGCTATTCTATCAATTTCTTTTCTTCGTTTCCCATTCTCTCCAAGCAGGTCTCATTGCAACACAAAACTCCTTTCTTTACCATATTATTATTCTTTACACAACCAATTTAAACGAGCAGACGGATTACCTGATGGCAAGTAATCAGCGCAACGGCGGACATCCGCAACGATGGAGGAGTTATGTCTACGTTGCTCACCTTTTGGGAATTAAGGTTTTGGAGATTTAGGGATCGGGAAAAGATTGGGTCTCCGGTGACCACACTCACACGGCGAAACACAACGCTGGTAGGTAGTTGTTTCACGCCGATTTTCTGTGAAACTGCGCCGTCATTCGTGCCGAAGCATGACTCTCCCACACTTAACAATGAACTTTCACGGCGATCCTCTACCTTTCTGTCCTTCGGATTATTAATTCACTACTCCGTCTTACCAACATAAGTTTCTTTCCTTCAGCATCATATGTCTATGCCCAGATAATCTTGTCTCACTCATTTTCATCTTAACTTTCACAGTTAGGTATCTTCGGCGATTGACTAATTATAATTATTTTATTTAACAAAAGAGCCATTGACACTTTTTTTAAAAACTACCAGCCAGAATTAAACGCTTACAAAATAACTTCTAGGTTAACACCGTATGTTATATAATTATCTATTATTAAAAGTTCATGCTGACGTCACAAGATGTCATCTGTTCCATCAAATATGAGCACACGGTACATCAAATGTGTTTAATACGTGCTCATAACATCTTATTTGTCTGTGAAAAAAAGATACACGTGACATGTAAAAGACATGTACAAAATGTTCATACTACTAGCGCCATCTATTCAAATTAGGTAATGTCAAGGGAAATTATTATAATATTTTATATTAGACTTCAGTTTGGAGTACCTATCTTAAAGTATATTAAAGTTTTTTTTATTAAAACGCAAATGAAAGCAGATTTCTTTATGAAACATTGTTTATAAAGAATATAGTTGAGTATTATCCAAAATGAATGGTAAGTTGACATCATTTATATATAAATTATCATTTTGTGCAGTGATCATTCAAATTGTTAACGTAATTTCAGTATATTTTGCTACCGGCGAAATCATAACCTAAATGTTAAAATTTTTAGTGATGCTAGTGCCATCTGTGCGCGCTAGCTATGAAGTAATGACAACATAAAACATTTCTGTCTAGACTGTGATCCAGCGAGTGACACTACTAACAATCGTTTTAGTTGGAGAGAAAATTCATAGATGGCGCTGTGTGACGCATTAATAATTTAATTATTTTAGAGAGGCTTTCCCTAGATTTCATTATTTTTCTATCAAATGTGTAAACTCTGTCTCAGTTGCATCACATGTAATCCGCTAAGAGTAGATAAAAATATAAGTGAAGTACCTTCCTAGTCACGGTGAATTATATTAAAGCTTTGTGACTTAGTATATGAGAAAAAGAAATGTTTTTAATAATTTCATTTTGATTTACTGGTTGAAAAGTAGCCTATACGCTTCTTAATCTATCTAGATGTCGAATTTCAACCAGATTCGTTCAGTTGTATTTATTTAAAAGTTTATTAAATGTACCAAACATCTTTCTGTTGAAACAATCGATTAAGTACATAAATTAATTACAACTTTTCGAATTACAATAAGTATCAGTAGGATTATAAATCAATGGAGTGAAACATAACTTAGATTATAAAATTAATTAGTTTGCAACGATTGTCCTGTAATCACCAATTGTTCCGTTTCTGTTCGTCAATCAATAAAAATAATGACGGAGTGGTGTAATGGCAGTGACACTGGTATGACTGTGAAAGATATCTTCAACGAACATTCTTCATTATTGAACTTGGAAAGTTTAGAAAAGAAAGAAAAAGACTATTGAGTTTGTAGACTCATTTTGATGAAATTCTGATCTATTTTCTTCAAGCAAAATTTATAGAGAGGCTGACGAAAATAAAATAATAATAAATTACCATCCAGTAGGTACCATCCTTGCACATTAGTTTAGTATTCAACGCATTTAAATTTGAGTTCTAATTTAAAATTGGAGATTATTTTATCATGTGTGGGAGAGCCAAGCTTCGGCACAATTGGTTCGGCTCGACTAGAGTGATACCACGGCCTCACAGATTACCGGAGTGAAACAACCACAGCGTTTTGTTTCGCCGTGTGAGTGAGGTTACCGGAGGCCCAATCTTTCCCCTCCCCCGATCCCTCCCAATTCCTAAATCTCAAAAGTCAAAAGTCAAAAATCATTTATTCCAATTAGACCCTAACAGGCACTTTTGAACGTCAAACAAAATTTTGAAGATATAGTGTCAGTCTCCAAAACCCTAATCCCATAAAGGTCGGCAACGCACACGTTACTCCTACGTTGCGGGTGTCCATGGGCGGCGCTGATTGCTTACCATCAGGTAATCCGTCAGCTCGTTTGCTGACCTATACCATAAAAAAATTTGTAGGATTGATACCTAAAGCTTTTATCCAAGGCCTACCAAACTGCTGTTCACTTTTGAATAGGTATGCTGCTGCTGTTATCTTAAAATATTTTTATATTAAACGCATAACCTGAACTTTTTTTGCAGAAAACATCAACGCCACATTCCCTCCAGATGAGGGTAGTTTCACGAGTCGTTCAGAGACCAAAAATTTAGATCAAAACTCACCAACATCGAGTCCCTGGTCCAGAGCCCATTGGCCAATAGATTCGGCCCAGTTTGGCTCATGAAGTTGAGAATAACAGGAACCTCTTGTGACGTTGCCATCAAGGCCGATAACACCGTATTTCGTCTTCACGCCGGTCAGATACGAGGTGGCAGTACACGCCGAATCAGGTACCTGCGCGTCTAAGCAATATGTCTGAAAATAGATAGAAATTGTATAAGTAATTGTAGTTACTATTCATTTATTATGGGCATATGGGTTGTATGCTCAGCGATCTGGTTCAGTTAGGCAGAAACTGCGCAGTTGGCGTGGTGGCTGGACTGCAAGGCAACGTGCTGCGGTTATGATTTGACAACTCTTTATCTGGTCCAAAAATTGTTTTTCTGGATGTGATGTGTGTATGTGATGATATTGTATGTTTGTAAACGCACTCACGACACAGGCGAATATCTTAGTAAGAAGCAAAGTTTGATACAAAAATTAAACGTTGAGCCGATAATTATTATAACGATTACATTACTTAGCCTTTGGCAATGGCTTAGCGATGGTTTCCGGGACGAAATTATTCCTTCTCTATACTAATATTATAAGGAGGTAAAATTTGTAAGTTTGTATCTTTGAAACCGCTGGTCGGATTGCCAAAATTATTGCACTGATAGATAGCTACAATATTCCTCAGTGCTATAGGAAAACATCACGCTACAATCCAATGGGACGAGCATCGGGTGAAACCGCGCAAGAGTAGCTAGTTAATAATAATTTAAGTGGTCAATCAATATCTCTGACTATAGCAGAAAGAGTTTGGACAGTCATTCTGTGTTTTCACCTCAAGTTGAATACCTCGAATGACCTTAAAATGTCCTTGCAGAAACGCGATGGGCCTGACAATGTAGTAATTACCATGGAAATACGTTTCCTTCCTCGCATTGTTCGAGATTATGCATATCATTCGACTTCGGACGATATCATAAGACCAATAATCAGTACCTGCGTTGGAAAGACCGTTTACGCGGTACCGGTTTAATCATGGGAATAAGAAAATCGATTTTAATGAGACTTAGTACATTATATCAAGCTCTATTAATTTATTCTTTTAGGAACATTTTCGAAATACATTTTTAAAGAGATAGATAGAAACAATTGCATTGTATTGTATCTCATGGGCATCCGGGGGATTACGAGTGCGTTGCTGGCCTTTTGAGGACTAAGCTTTCGGAGATTTGGGGATTGGGGAGAGATTTGGGGGAGGAGAAGAAGGATTGGGCCTCCGGTAAACTCTGTTGTCTCTGGGCGAAATTTAACGTGTTTAGGTTGTTTCACGTCAATTTTGCTATGGTGCGTATCGCTTCGGTCAAGGCGACCCTTTCGTGCTAAATCATGGCTCTTCCACACTAATTAGTTATGTTTTAATATGGAAGTTAAGTTGTCTCTCGGCGAAATATAACGTGTTTTGGTTGTTTCACGCCAATTTTGCTATAATGTATATCACTCCAGCCAAACCGACCCTTTCGTGCTGAAGCATGGCTCTTCCACGTTTAGTAGTTATGTTTTAATATGGAAGTTAAGTGTCAGGTCTTGATATTTTGCCTTAGAGTACCTACAAACTTTCATAAGATTTTGTTCAGTGGTTTTCATAACTTGTAAATTGAAAGTTGTATGTCAACTCGTGTTGTAAATACTCTTAAGTATTACCTCCTATCCGTAGAATGGAGGTAGGTATAGAGGAAACAGATAATTTTCCTAATTGATAATTTTGCTGTGTACAATACAGAAGAGAATCGCGCGTCACGCGTGGGAGTGCGAAGCAATCACGTACTTACAGTACCTGGCGATAAATATTGCACAACCGACTTTGGAAGTATGAGCGCTTAGAAAGAAAGGAAATAAATTTATTTTGCCTCAATGTAGGCTATACGAAAATCACAATTATAAAGCAAAAAATAGAAGATTCGAAATAAAAAATTGAATAAAATAAAACAAAAAAAAAATACTTAAAATAACAAAAAAATATCAAGTATTTTACTAGCGTTATTCCCAAAAAGTGTATGGTGCGGTTCGACGGGACTGATACCACGGACCCAGAGAAAACCGGTGTGAAACAATCACAGCGTTCGATTTTGCTGCAAGAGTAAGGTTACGGAGGTCAAATCCTTCCCTTCCTCATCTCTCCCCAATCTTTTAATCCCCAAGACCCCTTATCCCCAAATGGCAACAGATCTATTCTTCTGGTATCCACATACTCCATTATTTTTTAAAGTAAAATGTTGTCAATTTCCTTCCATTTATTGATTTTATTGAACCGAAATATCATCTGGCAAACTACTTTTCGTAATGTCATTTCAGAAGTATTAGATACATAATTTATATACATATAAAAATGTGTAGTTTCCTAGGTCAAAAATATATTAATTTGACGTTTCAAAACAATAAGTATTGAAAAATTACTATACTTTTATTCGATCAAACACTAAGCTTTAGATATTTTTAGTATTTTTTTAAGAAATAAATAAGCTATTTGACGAAAAATACTATGACGTCATAAATCAGTGTTTCATACACATTTCATAGAAAAGTATCGTTTTTGACATTTGGATAAAAGTATGGAATTTGACTAATTGGAAACTACCGTATTGTGTCAATGTACACTATTTATTGTCAGGTATTCTACTTGTTTGAACAAGGTAAGTCTTTACACAACTCACATATTATATTATCATTATATATTTAACGAGTCTTATCCAATAAGGCTGTTTGATAACGTTTTTTTTTTGAAGGGAAAATCATCAATTAATTTCCATCCCAGGGTGAGGGACTAGGGTGTGTCAGACTCTTACTGACTAAAACACCCTCATTCCTTCTCCTGCTCTGGGAAGAGACCGCGGTGCCTGCTGTCCTGGCTAAACATTGACCCTCTAGGGCCCCGTCTGTGGTGGTCTTTTTGCTCTTTTAGGCGTAAGCGGAGTCATGAAACCTCAAGATACATTAAAGCCACCTTTAAGTATTTTATCGTAAAAGTTCACGTATTAAATGTTAATAGTCCCATGTCATAAGTAATGAATATACCGCTACACATAAAAGTGTGAAGTAATTTTAGCGTCCCTAGTTTTTTTTTTAAATTGCCCTCCAGTCAGTCAATAGAGTAAACCTACCTATTCAATTATTTAAAAAAATATATATTAAAAAAAACTTAAAAAAAATCACGTACGTAAGTAGCAACTTGATTCATAGAAATCGGAAGAGAGTGTGACGTAGTACGCGCGGCCTCCACTCGTGCGCAGGTCTCCTTGAACGTGACACAGAGCGCATGCGCGGTCAAGCGCGGCGCTAGACATGTAAGTACGTAAACACCACCTTATTGATAACTTCAGTTTTAAGGGAATTTGAACCTGGTTTTTTCAACAAATAAAAATTATTTAGTTTTGGAATAGAAGGTCAAACGAGCAGATGGGTGGTCTGATGGTAAGCAATCATCTCCGATCTTGCTTAACCTTAACATGCTTTACAGGATATGAGAAGAGGCAGGCTATTATGAGCTCTGCGGTAACCTCACACAAACCCAGACAGGCTTGGATTCACGCAGTTTTACTGTGGGAACCCCTCCTTTTCCACATTTGACATTAGAGCCGAAAATGGTATCAAGCATTAGCATAATGTCCGTCGGGGTGGCTGGGCAACTGGCTGCTGCGCAACGTGTCGTGGGCTCGATTTCCGCATGGAACCACTGTTTGAGCGATTCATAAATTGTTGTTCCGGGTGTGGTTGTGATGTGTATGTGATTTTGTATATTTGTAAACGCACCCAGGACTTAATTTCCCTCGGCATTTTTTTTTAATAAAAAATTATATTAACATAGATAAGTAATCTTAGATATTAAAAACTAACTAAGTTAATGGACGCAAAATAATTTTTGAAGCATTTTAATCAACTGCTAGCAGACCCGACAAACTTCGTTTCGCCTTAAATAAGTATAACTAATTAGAAATTTAATATTTTATTTTTTTGTAATATTTTCTGAATTTTTAAACCTAATTATATCCAAGAATGTTTCGAGACCAGAATGAACGATGTCTGTTCAGCCTTTCTTGAGTTTTAGCGGGACTAACCAACAACAATATTTTTTTATTTATAAGACTAGCAGCTGGTCCGGCAAACTTCGTATCGCCCTAACTTTACCTATGTTTACATACATACATACATACAACCTTCCCTGGTCTTCAACGAATATTTTAAGACCAAAATATTCAAAATTATATATACACAGAAGACCGACGTGAAACAACCACAGCGTTGTGTTTCGCCGTGTGAGTGAGGTTACCGGAGGCCCAATCCTTCCCCGCCCCCAATCCCTCCTCAATCCCTAAATCTCCAAATCCCTAATCACTAAAAGGTCGGCAACGCACTCGTAACTACTCCGTTGCGGGTGTCCATGGGCGGCGCTGATTGCTTACCATCAGGTAATCCGTCTGCCGGTTTGCCGAAAAATTACATAAAAAAAATATCCAAAATGGACCAGCCGTTCTCGAGAAACACACATATATGTTCAATAATAATTGAACGATTTAATATTATAGGAGCATAATGAATAAATTCGCTGCAGTACTTAAAGAGATCTATGCAAGCATACATACGAGGTTCTGCGGTCTAATTAAAAACATTAGCTTGTTTCAAAGAATTTAAAGTTCCACGACAGTTTTAAATACTTCGTTTATACCTATATCTTATATATTGTAAATAGCTTGTAATTATTTACTAAGAATTTTGTTTATCAAGATAAACAATTATAAGAAATTAATTATTTGCATTTACGTATTGCAATGTATATGAAATCCCTGTATGTATAACTTATTATCTTAATACATAAAAATGGATCGCAAAATGTGTTGGTAAGCGCATTGTTGTGTTTGTTATTTTCAGGAGAAGGTTCTTATCAAAGAAAATATTAGAAAAGTAGAGGGAAAGATTAGGAAAAAGTGACCCTTTGATAGCGAGATAGTTGGACCCGTGCGAAGCGGGGTCGGGCCGCTAGTTTATTAATATTTTATGCACACGCTTTTTTATCCTTTTTAAATGCAAACAGTCAAGGAAATTGTCTCGTTTTTTGTACAGAAATCCTTTTTTCAGCGAATGGGCGATACCACAGCCTTGCAGAAAACCACGTGAAACAATGTTTACGTCATATAACGTCTCTGTAAGTGAGGATACCAGAGTCACTGGAGAACCATCTCCCTAATGATTTATTAAAAACAATGCCGGCGAAAGGGCCACTGACATCCCGGGCGAAAATATTGTGGCGCCCTCTTTAGTGAAGCAATATCAAGTGGTAGTTGTTTGCTGATCGTATTGATATTGTTAATCACTCCTCGACCACAAACCCTCAAAAATGCATCTAAAAAGTATGCATATGCACAGAGCGTAGAGCACAGTTCTAAGGGTTTGTACCAGGAGAGGCCAGAGACTCCAACTTCAGACGTTGGCGCCCCCCAGAATTTGTCGCCCTGGGCCAGTGCCCCATCACGCCCTCCCTTAACGCCGGCACTGTTAAAAACAATGCCAGGTGACACAGTGGACCTCGAGTATTATAGTTCCTGTCCATGAGCAACGCCAATACATATAGGTAGACTCGGAAATCACATGGTTTTTTACTTTAAATGGGAAATATGCTAAACATCTATTGTCACGAGTGGCCAATGGTGCAGTCAAATCTATAAGGGATCACGTTCTGTAGAGGTTTATAAGACGTTTTATTATACAAGCTCTAAGACGTGCTTCACCTAACAAATTGCTTTTTTTGTCGAAAAAAAAACCCATAACAATGCCTTTACGTTAACTATTGTATTTTGTGTTTCCTTCCTATACTGTTTATTTTTTTATGGTAAAGTGTATCAACCTTTGTAGTAAATAATAACAACTTGACTGGTTGGCGCGGTGGCTGGGCAACTGGTTGCACACTACACGGAACAACTCTTTGTGTGATCTACAAATTGTTGTTCCGGGTGTGGGTTTTTTTTTGTGAAGGGAAAATCATCAAATGACTTCTCCCGCCCGGAGGGAGTGTCAGACTCGTAATGGTGCTCTGGGCCGAGGTCGCGGTGCCTCATTGCGCTTACCCCGCAACCCCGGCTGAACCCAGGGTGTGGGTGTGATGTGTATGTGAAATTGTACGTTTATAACCGCAACCATGACACAAGGAAATCCTAATGTAGGGCAACGTTTTTTTTTAATTGTAGTAGAGTTTAATTAGGTACTCAAAAACTATATTAGGTATTCCACGATTTTGATACCTATTAGAAAGAGGCAAGAGGCTACGTTTTTTTCCGTTTACCAAGTAGGCAAAACCATAAACCAAACTAGTTTTTCCTTCAAAGCGATCTTAACAATCGGAGCGTTGGCAACTTAAAAACTTATTTAGACGTTTCAGATTCATTGAAGCGAATCCCAAATAAAAGTCTTCTGCGATTTAAGGTAAAAAATTACTCAAAGAAAGTTACTGTTAGATTACTGAGTACTTGGAAGTTGTAAAATGTAACTGTGTTTAAAAAAAGTGTAGTTATAGCGGTCAGTCTCTGCTTCGCATAGATGTCCGACCACAGCGTCAGTCTTTTGTTTTGATAATGAACCACTACAGCAGTGTGATTCTGTAAGACTTCATTCTAAACTTCGAATCTGAATCCACCGTGAGTAGTAGTACACTAGCGCTGCACTTGCGAGTTGAACTAAATTGACAGCATCATTTTGAAAGATAAAGTATGAAATGACGTTAAAAGTGGCATTCTAAAATTTAATTTCCCTGTCACTTCGACACTCACTTCGCACTCGAACAAGCACGTCGATTCTATAAAATTTGTTTGATTTTGAATCTTGTTCGAGTGCGAAGTGAGTATCGAAGTAACGGGGTAATTAAATTTTAGAATGCCACTTTTAACGTCATCTCATACTTTTTCTATCAAAATGTTGCGGTCAATTTAGTTCAACTCGCAAGTGTAGCGCTAGTGTACTACTTCTCACAGCGGATTCAGATTCGAAATTTAGAATGAAGTCTTACAGAATCACACCCCTTCTTGATTCAAAATCAAACAAATTTTATAGAATCGACGTGCAGCACTGAAAGGGTTGATATATCAAGAATTAATTTAACGTCCATACTTGTTTAAAAAAATCTTATTTACGAACGTTGTCCTAATATTAGCAAACACAATTAAAAATAATTATTGGGATTTGCGCGTAAAGTCGTAAGCAAGCAACCTGACTGCATTGGTGGCGCGGTGACTGGGTAAATGGCTGCCGAACAACGTGTCGCCGGTTCGATTCCCACACGCATGGAATTATTCTTTATTCGATTGAGTAAACATATTGTCCCGGGTTTGTGTGTGTAGTGAAAGCATGTGTATTTCTTCTTTTTCAAAACAGAAGAATTGTAATGAAGCTTAAAAAAAGATGGCCACTAAATAGCTGGGTATATAACAAATAAATACTCACCCTCGCCAATCCGCTGACTGGAAAAGTCTCGAAATTCAGCACAGACTCTTCGCCAAGACCTTGGTCCAGTTGTCCAGAGAATGTTCTGGCTGCCATGACAGTGGCCAAAGACATTCCATCACCAATAAACAGGATTCCATTCTTTGCTTTATTCGTGTTTGGTTTCTCAGCTAATTTGGCTTTCAAAGTTTGGGCAGCTGATTTTTTCCAATAGGAACCATGTTTTTCTTCCACTGGTATATAATTTGGGGTCATGAAGGTATCCAGCACCTTCTTTGATTTTGGTACCGCTGCATCGCCAGGAATTCCTGTAAAAATGCAAATGGTCCTTTAAGATTATTTCCAAATGTTGATATTATAGAGTCCTAATAATAGATTGTTACATTTTTGCAAGGAATATTTAATCTTTTTTTTTGGATATTTACGGCTTAATTACAAAACAAGGTTTTAATTTAGTCTAGGACTAAACCATTGAGCCAGTTTTTGTATTTCGAATTGAGGGTAGATGACAATAAGATTCAAAATACAAAACCCGACTCAATGGTTTAAACCTGGACTAAAGATAAATCTTGTTTTGTAATAAGAGGGTTATAGTTTTGACTGACTTCAAGCGTTGAGCGAAGCAGTTACTATTATTGTCGTATTTTTTTAAATTAAGATGACGATAGTTTTATAAATTAATTTGTCATTGACTAGCTTTTGCCCGCGACTTAGTTTCCTGCAGATTTTTGGTTATAATACTATCGTATGTCCTTTCTCGAGTTCCAAACTATGTATGTACCAAATTTTACACGAATAGGTTCAGTAGTTTAGGCGTAAAGAAAAGACAGACAGACTGACAGACAGAGTTACTTTCGCATTTATAATATTAGTTTGGATTATCTTTAATTTGTAGCATTCGTTGATAGCTGAACTGTGTGTAACAAAAATAATTGGTTCACTTCGAACCAGCATTTTCTGAGATAAGTGCATTAAAACAAGCAAAGAGACAGGCTTTTCCCTTAATGATACAATAATAATCAGTATAGATGTGACATTAAACTTAAATAATACAAAATATTTTGGCCAAATTGGCTTTGCAAACATCTTCACATTTTACGCCAATTTCAAAAATCGAAATACCACAGATTACCTCAAATAATTCATCGACAATATGAATTACCTCATAAATTTGAATATTGATTAACGAAAACCAGTTAGAACGTGAATGGTCGATTAAACAATGAATATCATAATTTATATTAATCACTCATTGTACTTGCTGATGGACTGGCTGACTGACTGACTGACGTTTTATTTTTTTAAAGTACCGATTATATGTATGTGGTTTTGTAGTTTAGTTCAAATAAATGCTTAAAAAGACTTGTTCATTGTTTTTTGTCCGTGTGTCTGTGCATATGCACATGTGAAAGACAAGTGAGATTTTATTATTAAAATCACACTTTTATTTCAGATCCTTTGGAATAATTTTGGTAAATAAGTAGGTACAATTTGTGCTTCCCTATTCTATTAGGAATTTTTTTCTTTATATATAAAAATTTCGTGTCACGTGTTTGTCCGCGATGAACTCCTAAACTACTAAACCGATTTTAAATTTGATTTGCATTCCGTTTGCATTTTGATACGACTTGAAAGATGACAAAAAGAAAAAGAAAAAGATGACGACAAAAAGACAAAGTGTATACGATTCAGTTTACCAAATGTAAAAAGTAACGAATGTGACATATTATTAAACGGCAAGAAATTGGAATTTGTAAAACCGACTACTTTTCTGGGTATAACCATAGATGAAAAACTACAATGGGGGCCCCATATCACATCTCTGGCAGGACGGTTGAGTTCTGCAGGATTTGCTGTCTGGAAGATCCGACAGCTAACAGATGTGGACACTGCAAGACTGGTGTACTTTAGCTACTTTCATAGCATTATGTCGTATGGCATCTTGTTGTGGGGACAGGCTGCTGACATTGAGTCTATATTTGTCTTGCAAAAGCGTGCAATCAGAGCAAACTAGACATAGAGATAGATTGTGTCAGCCATTATTTAGATTGGCAAAGGTACACAAGTCGTTCATGGGATTCAGCGTTATAACAAAATCCCAGGCGAAATACAACAATTAAATGAAAGAAATTTTAAATTATGTGTAAAGAAAACTTTGTGTAAAAAAGCATATTACAAACTGAGTGATTATATTGAGGATAAGGATGCTTGGTAACGGGCTGGTCCTGCTCCACAGGATAATATACCTACACGAATATAAATAATGTTCCAGTGGATCTTTGCTTGAACGGAAGTTCTTAGATTTTGTAAATTTGTAACCATGCTATTTTTATTGTTAAACTTGATAAATTTGTAAATGTGAGTGCCCTGTAACCTATTAAAATTAGTTAGACTAGCAGAATGTCGGTCCTTATGTCAGCTTGGAGTTGTCATGCTCACTCAAAGGTCACATTGGCGGTGGCACGGTCACTGGATCGCTCGATTCCCTATATTATGGTTGAGTTGAGCGATGCTGGTGTACGTGTCATGCTCGTAAACGGGCGCCGTCAATTGGGACTGGTCAGCTCCGGACTGTCTATTGTCCTTAAGGTTATTTTTTTTTTGTGTTTTTCTGTATACACGCGTTACACTGTTCTCACATATTCAAACTAACTAAATAATGTATCAAAGAATGTTTATATGACACTGATTTTAAAAGAGTAACCATGGAGTTTCTTGCTCGTTCTTCTCCATCGGAATCTACACTTTGGAACGAGCGAATAGCTTCACTAAGAGGACTGACCGACAGACTGACACTTTGTATCTTTAAAGTTGTGTTGACGTTCAAAAGTGCCTGTATGGGTCTAATTGAAATAAATTATTTTGACTTTGATTTTGACTTTGATGGGATAGCTTACATCTCAACTTATAGTCACAAGAACATTAGCCACAGCAACGCGTGGCTGGGTCTGCTAGTATTATATTTTTTTTTTGAGAGTAGTAATCATTTTTTTTAGTACTATTACCCGCCTACACCCATAACATTGAGGAGTTACAAATGTCTTTGGGGTCAAGCACTTGAAGTGAGAGAGCCATGTTTTGTTGCGAATGGGGCGTCTTGACCGAAATTATACCACGACCTTACATAATACTGGAATGAAACAACACTTATGTTGTGTTTCGCCGTGTGAGTGAGGTTACCGGAGGTCCTATCCTTCTCTTCCAGCCTAAAACCCTTAATCCTTAATACCCCATAAAAATGCTCAAACTTTCTCAGCTTGAGAAGGAGCCTTTGCTTAGCAATTAGCCCTTAAAGGCTGATGATTTGACACATATTTATGCCCCTTCATCATCATCATCCTATAAGAGCCCACTGCTGAGCAAAGGCCTCTTCTCATACGGAGAAGGCTAGAGCATTAATCACCACGCTTGCTCAATGCGGGTTGGCGATTTAAAGGCTTCAAACTTCTAATTAGAAATTATAAATCTAGGTTTCCTCACGATGTTTACCTTCACCGTATGTCAGTGGTGTTTAAATAATCATAGAAAGTACATACATATAACTCGTAAAAATCACATTGGTTCGTGCCAGATTTCGGACCCACACTCTAATGCATGATAAGCGGACTCCTTAACCTCCGGGCCACCACGACATTATCACTATGTCATTTATGCTCTTTAAGGACGCCGTATGATATTTAAGGTCCAGTTTCCTACAGCCAAAAGTTTGGACCATCTGCGACCAATGCCATTTTTAAGATAATTATACTGATAGATCAAAAATTCGTAAATATCAAACGATTATAGTAAAATCACATTTATATTTAGTAACCATCCTTGACCGGTATTCTGTGCAAAAATTTGGTATTTCATCACTACATTTTTTTTAATTGATCGTTGTAATAGTTTTGCTAATTGGTATTAGGATATACAACCGTTATTAATAAATAATTAGCATGTTTTGTGGAATATTATGTGATCTATTATTGCTACTGTTGATAAGCAAGAATCGGCTCTGCCTATAGATTCACGCAAAACTTGGACGTTACATAGCAAGTGCCCTTTCGACCCTTTAAGGCTTTCAGCCGGGGTTGCGGGGTAAGGGCAATGAGGCACCGCGACCTCGGCCCAGAGCAGGAGAAGGAACGGGGGGGTTTTTAGTCAGTAAGAGTCTGACACTCTCTCTCGCCTTACCCTGGGCGGGAGAAGTCATTGGATGATTTTCCCCTGACAAAAAAAAAGGGTTTGGAGTTTTGAGGATAAGACCTCTGGAAATACACGCGTGATTTGGCTATTTTTCTGTAAAGCTATGGCATCGCTCTGGTCTAATAAACCAGCTACTAATTAAGACATTATAACACAGACAATGTGCAAATCTATTAAGAATATGATTTTACTTTTTTACAGCTATGTACCTACCTATGTCCAACAAAAGAAAAATATAAATGATATTTAAATTTCGCACTAAACATGCGGTTAACTTTTTGTCCATTTGCAAATGATCATGCGACTCAACACTTTTTTACGGAATGTATCATTTATTTAAATAGGTGTACTTAATGTGAATATAAAAAGTAAAGATTTTCCAGTCAGCTTTGTCGATAACTAACTCTAACCGATTTTCTGAAGGACTCTAACTATTTGCGAAAAAATTTTAAGTACCTACTTCATCATAAATATCTGCCTGGTCTCATCCACAGATGGACATGATTCTATATGTTATAACTAGCAACTCTCATGCGGTTTCACCCGCTGCTCGGCTCCATTTACTTGTAGCATTATGTTTTATAGCCTATAGCATTCAGGAACATTGTAGCTATCTATCAGTGAAAGAATTTTGGAAATCCGATCAGGCGTGCTCGGAGACATGAGACCTCAAGATACTGGTAAAGTGTTATTTTCCACGCTCACTAAGACTAATCGCATTCTGAAATTTCGCAATCTCATTTGATTAAACGAAACAAAAAAATAGATAGGAAGAGAGAAATGAATCGTTATCTAAGGCATACGTGCCTTCCTTAGAAAAATGAGAAAACGTGATATTTTATACGGAATCCGTTTCTTCATTTTAATTGTTTGAAGCTATCGCGGTTATCTATTGAGATTACAATGTATGGATGAATGGTGTCATCATAGTACCAGATACGTTTTATCATGGCACCTTTAGTGTTTTTTTATTTTGATGACCTCTAAGCGTAATGTTGCGGTAATTACTTACGGGAAAAGTAATTGGCGTTTTATTGTTGTATAATAAATTCAAACAATAATAAGATACCAAACAATCTTTTTTTTTGTTTGAACTGCATTCTAAAGTTAGAAAGGTGACTGCACTGTTGGCGCCGTGGCTGGGCAACTGGCTGCCGTGCAACCCGTCGTGGTTTCAAATCCCGCACGGTACAACACTTTGTGTAAACCACAAATTAAACGCAAAACAGTTTTGGTACACTTTAAAAAAATCAAGGTACACTTTTGTGTACCATATTTGGATACCTCATGAGGTCACTGAAAGAAAACTAATGAACTACGTTTTTTTGTGAGGGGAAGTCATCAAATGACTTCTCCCGCCCAGGGTAGGGCGGGAGGGAGCGTCAGACTCTTACTGACTAAAACCGTTCCTTTTCCTGCTCTGGGCTGAGGTCACGGTGCCTCATTGCGCTTACCCCACAACCCCAGGAACTATGTAGGTACTCATTACTGTTTTTTTACGAAGTAATGAAAACGAACCATTTTTGAAGAAGCTTATATACCTAACTGTTGATGAGATGTACCACAAAGAGTTGTTCCGTGAGGGTATCGAACTTGCGACACGTCGCGCAGCAGTTTATCAGAAAAGAATAGCTTGTGTGACCTTGGCATCGTGCTAAGAACCTTGTTTCTTGAAGCGAACAAAATAATACATTGACGTATAGATACAATACCTACATATTTGAAATGAATAGCTTATTATTTTTCATTGATTTAGTTGTAATTCATGCATGATTGGCTACGGCTACTGTTTTCTGTGAAACAAAGTCATGCATGTAAAATGTATATTGTATACATATATTATGTGTACATGAATACAATATGTTATAAATAACATATATACTAAAAAGAGTATATACGTCAGATATTTTTTTATCCCCAATGCGAAGTGAATTTAAGTGTGGGAGAGCCATGCTACGGCACAAATGGGTCGGCTCGACCGGAGTCATACCACGGCCTCACAGAAAACCGTCGTGAAACAACCACAGCGTTGTGTTTCGCTGTGTGAATGAGGTTACCGGAGGCCCAATCCTTCCGCTCCCCTGATCCCTAAATCTCCAAAACCCTAATCCCTAAAAGGTCGGCAACGTCGTAACTCCTCCGTTACGGGTGTCCATGGGCAACGCTGATTGCATACCATCAGGTAATCCGTCTGCTCGTTTGCCGACATTATGACATAAAAATGAAGACTGGTTCTATAATTTTAACCTGGCCATCGCAACTTCAGCCCGAAGCAGGAGAAGGAGAGGGGTGGTTTTTAGTCAGAAAGAGTCTGACACTCCTTCTCGCTCCACCTTAGGTGGGAGAACAGCTTGGATGATATTCTTCCCTTTAAAAATAAATAAAATAGCCTCTATGTCTATGGAACCAAAGCTCCAAAATGAATAAACGAGTTCGAATGCGGTTTTCTTAATCGAAAGTATTTTTCATGGCTGTCGTCCTGCAGCTATGATTTATTAAAATAAAAATAAGCATTTTAATAGATTAACACTTTACTATAACGATGTTTTGAAATATTATCAAGTTCTATATTTTTTTTATTGTAACATATTTCATTGTTATTTGGAAACATATAAGCTGATTTAATTAAAGTTTTTAGTTTTAAATTAATTGAAAGCCTATTCTGCTATCATTTATCGAGAGATATCCTTCTCTGGGTGAGATATTTATTTTTTGAAAATTGTATCTTTAGCATCATCCCGTTGTCATCGAATGAGTCAAACTTGGACTAAAACTAAGTAACTCCTGACGCCCTGCAATACGTTTTCACACGGGACGGATACATAAAACCCTTTCTCTTCGATCACTCTATTTATCACAACACCGTATCAAAATTCGATATAGGGACAAAGAAAGCCATTTTGATTTACGCTAAACTACGTAGTGATGACTACTTTTCCGAAACCGATAAAAAATAAACACATTATTAGGTAATTAATATTAAGAAACATCTTAATTATAAATTACTAGCTTTTGCCCGCGACTTCTTTCACGTCCCATTTGACTTCCTGTAGATTTTTGATATAAAAAATATCCTGTGTCCTTTTTTGAGTTTCAAACTATGTCTGTACCAAATTACACAGAAATGGGTTGCGTAGTTTAGGCGTGAAGAAAAGACAGACAGACAGAGAGAAAGATAGAGTAACTTTCGAATTTATAATATTAGTTAGGATAAGGATTTGGATGTAGTTTATTGTTTCATTTGATTATGACCACATGTCATGGGATCGATTCCCGCACGGAACAACACTTTGTGTGTGATATTTTGTGTCCACAAAATGTTGTTCCGAGGTTGGATATGATATGTATGATATTTTTTTATGTTTAAATAGGTAATTGTATGCTTGTAAACGCACCCTTAACATAGAAGAAAATCTTAAATAGGGAGATGGTATATTTTCAGTCGGTTAGTTTTTCTGTACTGGTAATAATGTAAAGAGGTAAAATTTGTAAGTTGGTATGAAGGGGGTATACTTTTGGACCTGGTCGGATTTCCAAAATTCTTTCACTGATAGATAGCTATTGATAGTCCTGAGTGCAATAAATTATAAATTATACTTGCTTTTGCGTATTTTAGTCGAGCTATCGCTTTAAACGCTGCTGTTTTTAAGATCCCTGGATACATAATTTTTGCGTGCGAAGTCGCGGGCGGAAGATAGTTAATGATGATCCCTTGATATTAAATCAGCGGTTATATTAATCCTGCCTGACCTGAGTACCGAGCCTACAGAAAAAATGTGACCGTGATAAATTGCACGAACGACTTTATTAAAACATGTGTGTTTTATAAATTTTTAAGTATTTAATTTTATTTTAAATGAGTTTTAATCTTAAAATATATTATTTATTTACTTATCAATGAATTGCGAAAAATTAATGAGCAACTGCACAAATATTAGGCACCGTCACATCCATAATTTAACTTTTTTTTATTCAATATTTTTTTAATATAGTTTTACTCGATACTTATAACGAAATATCGTTCCAATAATATAATATCGGTGAAATATCGCTTAAATTTTTTTCGCACAACGATTTATAAATTAACATCTTATTTTACACAATATACAAATTATTTTTATGATACAAAATATAGCGTCAAAAAAATTATTATAACACACAAAAAACACTTCCCGTTCCCGTAACACAGAAAATTGGGTAAAAACACAATAATGTTTACCCCGTAAAATAAACACACACAACACATTTTTATTTCACAATTACGAACCTGCTACTATGTTTGCGGCCAAAATCGTTGCCGAGAAGACGGCTAGCGTAATTGGGATTCGCGCCATTATTGAATTACGGAGCCGTCTGCGCGAGCGCCGCGCGTTTCATCAACTGCACTTCATTTGGTTTTCGAGGGTTTAAGAGTAGTGTGGCCACGCGGTAAATGAATGCTCGGAACGTACTGACGTTACCATTTTCCTTAACTTTAGGTAACTTTATGACAGATTTCATGATATTAAAAAGGTGATGGTGTAGGTTGTGTGTGATGTTATCATTATTTATTCTCTTCTTGGTCTTTTGGGGTTAAGGTTTGTAGGAGGAGGAAGGATAAGGCCGTCAACTTAAGTAACATCGTAACACTCCTCAAGCATACTGGTCCAATAAAAAGAGGGATACAATGTAATAATGATTACAACAAGAAATACAACATAAAGAACACTAGAATTATAGTTACCCGAGTTTTGAAGGAAAACGGAAAACATAAAATAACAACAGATAAATTGATTGCTATAAATTAAACCATTCATTATTATACCATGGAAATCAGTTAATTAATTAAAATAAGTAAATTAATTACTTTGAAATTGCCAATGATTCATGATAATATATAATATTAATTTCAGTTTTAAAATAATAATAATAATTAAGTTATTTAGACAATGAAAAAATTTGCTCGTATTTCTTTTTTTTTAAATAGTGTTAAAAATACCTACTAAACCAATAGGTATTTCCACGGATACATCACCGCTCCCGTCATGAGGCACCATGTTTTTTTCCAGAGATTCCCGTTCAAGGAACACAGACCGCGGGAAAAAATTCCACTCCAGCGATTCTGATGGAAAAACTGGAGGCGAATCACTTTATTCTTGTGGGTAGGATATCCGTCATGATTCGGTGACGTTTTGCCTATGGTCTGGTGGTACGATTATGGAAAGTTACTTAGTACTTTTTTTATGAAAATCCTCAAATTACTTCTATTGCCTAGGGTGAGTGACTAAAACGGTAGAGTCTTACTGACTAAAAAAAACCTTTTTAGTCTTACTGACTGTCTTCTCCTGCTCTAGGCCGAGGCCGCGGTACCTTATTACGCCTGTCCCGCCAACCCAGCATGATGGAAAGGACTTGCGGGATTCAAGTTGTGTATTTACCCCGCATACTCCGAAATATACCAGATATACATAAAAAATCTGAATGATTTGCAACTTTGCACTTACGTCATTTAGTTTTAGATACCCCTATAAAATAATGGACGGTATGAAATGGTCACCAAAACTTCTGACTCATTGCTGGTGGCTAAAGAGACTTTCCAAAGCAAAAAACCCAATAATAATTTATGTCCTAATAAAATGTCGAAGTCCAGATAATTATGCAGTAATTAATTACACTTTTACCTTCTCCGTGCTGTCGTCATTGTCAACACGTAAATTATGACCTACATCTTTATTTGTTTGATTTTTTTTGTTTGATAGTTAAAATAAACACTACCTTTTACCTGTGACCAACAATAAATGGATTTGATTTGAATTTTTTTATGGTATAAGTCGGCAAGCGGGCAGACGGATTACCTGATGGTAAGCAATCAGCGCCGCCCATGGACACCCGCAACACCAAAGGAGTTACGAGTGCATTGCCGGCCTTTTGGGGATAGGGGTTGCTGATATAAGGATTGGGAAGGGATAGGGGAAGGGAAGGGATTGGGCCTCCGGTAACCTCACTCACACGGCGAAACACAACACTGTGGGTTGTTTCACGCCGGTATTCTGTGAGGCCATGGTATCACTCCGGTCGAGCCGACCCATTCGTGACGAAGCTTGGCTCTCCCACACTTAAATAAAATACTAAGTATCTTAGTCATATTGTGAATGCGTAAATTCGTATGGCTTGTGACGGATGGATGGATTGGATGGATGGATTTGTGACTCTTTCACGTAAAAACAAGTGAAAGGATCAGAACGAAATTTGACACTGAAAAAAAACAGAAAGGCAACTTTTTACCCCGGCACTAAGGCCAACGCCACTGATAACTTATAAAACTTATTGCCAACCAACAAAAAATAAAGATAGAGAAGAATAAAGAAGAGAGCTTTTATTGTGTGGCAAAAACCGGTGAAAAGTTAAAGTACCTAACCTACATTTATACCTATCCACAAACGCGGCATGTCTAGCTACTCTTAATTATCAAATTCTTTTGAAATCATTGTTAACTTTATCACTTATGCAATAAAGTCTAAAATTAAAACATTCGTATGAACCTATGTATTACTGAATGTGTAAAAAGGTATTTGTCTTAGTAACGGGTTATTTTCTAAGAGCATTGTGACATGTGTGATTAATTATTTATTGCTGTAACTTTTGTATTGTTATCTTTATTTATCTTCTAGGTAAATACCCAATGGAGGACAGTCACCTCTTTTAAAAGTCCGTAATTCTACTTGATCAGAATTGTGGTAAAGGATTCTGATAAGCAATTAATGCTTTATCAAGGTCAAATTGCAATCATCAATATGATGCCATTTTTCGAAAAATTTCCTATGATTTTTTTTATTGTTTTTTAGTCGTTGCCAAGAGATATGGTCAGACTCTTACTGGCTATAAACTACTCCTCTTCTTCTCTTGCTTCCAGCAGAGGCCTAGGTACATAATTGTACCTGACCCGTAACCTTCGATACCTCTAGGAGATTAGGGGTAGGCAAAACTACATTTTTTTCTGAGTTCACCATATTTTAAAAAAATCACCATAAAAATGATTAAGCGTGTACCTACTCATATACACCAATCATTAACCATCTCTCATCACTCAATGCTACTGAGAGATTAGGCTCAAGTTAACGCGCAAAAAAAATTAACGACAGTTTTTTGTTTTGCAAGAAAAAATTCTATAGCGGTTATTACGCCTTTTGAAATTCTAATAATATACAAATGTGAGGAGTATTATATTGTTATACGAAAAGAATGTATAATTATTCAAGCTATTATAATATCTTAACAGCGTTTCCATACAATTTTTCAGGTTGAAATTCATAGAAAATACTGAAAAGTTTTTGGTAGGTAGGTACTCATACACAATATAAAAAAGTCCAAAAATAATTAAGAAAATATTTTTCCGATAGTAACCCAAACGACTAGTTTTAAGTTTAGATTTTTACTTTGTACTTAAAGAAAAATATCTTTTTTTTTTCTCTAGCCTTTGCCCGCGGTGCCGTTTGCGTGAAATAGTGACTTCCTGCAAATTATTAGTATAAAAACTCCTGTGTCCTTTCTCGAGTTCCAAACTATGTCTGTACCGAACTTTTACAGAAATCGGTACAAACAGACAGACAGACATACAGAGTTACTTTCGCATTTTTTTAAATGGGAATCATCATCATCGTCAATTCTAATCACAATCATTGCTGTTAGTCAAGATCTACAGTAGATACAACTGTAGCAAAGTCAATCCTAATCACAATCATCGCTGTTAGTCAAGATCTACAGTAGATACAACTGTAGCAATATATTAAAGCGACAACAACAGCACCAATCACGTTCAAGTTTCTATGTCGCGTTATAACAGTTCTCGACCCGATTAGAACAGATACAAAATCCCGACAACAACCGCCGGGCATTAGCCCGGCAGGCACGATCACCTCGCCTGGTCGGAGGATCCTCCTTTTAATTATTATGTTTTCGGCATAATCACGTAATAATTTGACGAGTTCGACGAGCTCGACTAGTTTCAACTTAGTAGCAGTGCGACAGTCGCCGCATCGCGTGTCGTGGAATGCTGCTAATGAGTATGGGCCCCTATCATGGCTTGAAACTAGTCGAGTATCTCGTCAAATTATTACGACACGTGATTCTCCTTTTCCTTATAAGGGAACTTTATTCTCTGTTCCCTGCTTAGGAAAACACCAAAACACTGAAGTCCGGACTCTTTGGGACATGAATAATAGAATATCGTAGGTATACACGTATCAGGTTTAATTAAAATGTGTTTATCAGTTTCCATAAAGTACCTGAAAGTGTATATGAAAAGTCGTGCCCCACAAACGTTCCTACCTTGTACCAGCCTTATAATATAGCGATACGTGTTTCTAATTATTACCAAACACCAGTAGCATACTAATTAACCTTTGATATTTTTACAACCGCGTCTAAAAATTCAATTGGTTTCACGCTGATTCAAATGGTTGGCAGTTTGGTTTACACCATATTATTATATAATATACCTACTTGGTAATCTCCAACGTGGAAGCCTTTTAAGAGTAATTTTAATTAGCTAAGTTAGAATGATAATAGGGTGTTTTTTTAAGTTATCTAAAACTTCAATGGCGGAGGAGTGGTGGCAGAAAAACTATAATGTGGGTTTGTACCACATTATAGTTTTTCTGGGGTACGTAATTGCATTTGACATACCTAGTCAAAATGTATTATTTTTCGTAATCTATGCAATAAAAATTATCACTTTTTTATTATTTTTATTTTATTACCTTTGTTGAAAATAATATAATATTTGTATTTTTCTATCTAATTTTTAAGTACTGTCACAAAATGTGTATTCTTTTACACTTAATGTGACAAAAAACAAGACTAAATTACAGCAATATCTAGATTTAAATAAATAAACTTATTTTAGAAAGCCATGCATCGACCGGATTGCCATGATTTTTTAAACAACATTTTTTTTCCAATAGCCATCATGGACACCCTAGCTTCCACTCTTCCTGAATATCTTACACGAAAATGACTCAAGCGCACACTTGTGCAAGTTTTATAGTCTTTAAACACATTTTTGGCTGGTAAGGTCTCTCGATTATTCCTTTTTCCGCATCAGAAGGTCCATAATGACCTCAAAAAATGCGGTTCAAACAAAATGAACGGAAAAGATTGTGTCTTCAAGTCATGGTCTTGAGAATTGTGCAATGAAGAAAGGATTGTGTCAAATTTTGTTTGTTTATGAAGTAATTGATGTAAAAAAAACAGTTCAAAAATATGTCATTTTTATTCATATTCATATTCATATTTATTTGCATTCCACAATGTATAAGAGGTGTTACAGAATGGCTTAGAGCTAAGTACAATCGTTATGTTATGGCTAGGCCAAGGCCAATGATCGGGTGGTTCTGGATATCTCTGTCTATCGTAATGATTTTTAGTCAGTAAGAGTCTTACACTCTCTTAAGACCCACCCGGGTGGGAAAAATCTATTGATGATATCCTCCGCTCAGGTAAAAACATTTCTTACAAACTCACATTGTTCGTGAAAAATCCACACTTTAAAGAAAATCCCCTCCAAAATTCGGTGATGTTGATGATGATAATGGCAACCAGTCACTGGTATTTTTGGCTCATTTCATTAAACAGTGAGGTGTGGGTCCGACTACCTCGCTAATTCCTAGCTATGGTCGCGGGTCAACCACAATAAGGCATCGCGACCTCGGACTGGAGCCTGGGCGATAGAAGATTTAATGATATCCGTCCACAAAAAAATATAACTTTTCCCCATTTTCCCTACTACACATTTCTAAAATAATCTTTCTTAAGAAACTTCTCCTAAAAATAACAAAAAGAAATTAGCAAAATTAATATGATGTTCATGCGTTAACCAAAAAAATTGCGATTCACGCAGATTATAGATTTTATAATTATATAATTTATTATAGGAGATAACAAGACTAGATTTTGCAAACGGAGGTAGCCGCAGGAAGAAAGCTAATCATTGATATTTTAATTTATGTAATTGAATGTCCCAAAAGTCACTAATCCTATGCAGTTGTAATGATGTAACATAATCCACTTTGACAGATTACTTTCGCTCAGTGACATAACAGAACCGAACTCTGACAATTCGAAACTCTTTACCAACGAAATAAAAAAAACTTGTTTCTGATTGTGTCGTCGCTCGGCAGTTTCTTTTTTTTTTTGCAAACGCTGCCGAAGGTTGTCGACCTGACGAGGCAATTGCACACGAAATTTTACAGTCAAAACCTGTTTTTTGATTTGCAATGCCCTTTCAATTACGTCATGGTAATAAAAAGGTTCTTTTGGTAGCATTTTTGAAACAAGTTTGTTGTGAGAAATGCAGATAAATGCATTATTAGACTGATACTCTGATAAAGGAATGCAAAATGAATAATAATAAAAATCAATTAATTAAGTAATAACAGTTTTCTTTCTTATTGTGTCTTTTTTTGGAATAATATGTAACGCTACACTGTAGGTAAAAAAAATGTATATTTGCAACCGATATTTGAAAACTTACATGTATGTGTGGTGACATAGATATCTAAATTATGAATTTTAGACCCATCATAACTGAATCAAGGTATTGTAGATTTCTATCAGGCTTTATGTGTTGTTTATTCAGGTTTATTTGCTAGCGCAGATCTCCGAAAGTACTGCCTGCACCTTCATATCGTTTTAATATTAGTTTGTAGCAGAAGATTTTTTACAAAAAATATTTTAAAACCGATTCCGTTGTGACGGCACAGTTAAATGTATTATGTATAGTTTAGATTGCATTAACCATCCAATGTCTTTTTCCGCCCTGAGTGAAGCCAGAAGGATTTTGAGACACTGATTTAAATCATTCCATTTTTCCTCTTGCTGTGTGCCATTGCGATTATTTTTTTTTTGAATATTAACGATGGAGTTTTTTACTCGTTCTACTCCATTCTACTTCTTACTACACTTTGGAACGCATCTAACGGCTTTTGAGGGGAAAATCATCCAATGACTTCTCCCGCCCAGGGTGAGGCGAGAGAGATTGTCAGACTCACTGACTAAAAACCCAAATTCCTTCTTTTGCTCTAGACCGAGGCCGCGATACTTTATGGCACTTGCCTGGCAACCAGGGCAACCAGGGCCCCGTCTGTGGGACCTATATGTTTTAGTTGGAATAAATGGGTATTTTTTGGCTTTGAATAGAGAGGTTTCCCGTCTGGAGTGTTACAATGGATCTTGCACGCGGTTCAGAAGTTACCTTATGTTGACCTTTCCTTTATGAGGATTTAATTTTACATTATGTTTATGATGTAACATTATGACGTAACAACATAACTTGTTTTCGAAATAAGAACACAATTATCTTTATGTGCACAGATGTCTGTTGATATTTTGTGTTCATAGCACCAACAAAATATATGTTTTACAGTGCAACTGTAATAAGTTAATAGTAAGTTTTTGGCAGCTTAATATATTATGCATGTTGATAATAGAAAGTGAACTTTGTTTAAATCGACTTAAAGGAGTGATCGGCAATAAACTAGGTTAAGTATGACCAAGATTGATTTGCTTAGTATTTGATAGCGTACGCTTAAACATTTCTTTTAATAATGACAGTTATTATTATAAATAATTTAATTAGTATCATTATTTATTTATTTATTTATTTATTATCATTAACATTGGAATGAAATTGAGAAAATTAGACAGTGCTATCTTTAACCTTGATTTTATTACCTTTAGATAGACATGCCTTCGTGTACTCTCAAGGCTATTTCTTATACAAGGGTGAAGGTAAAGTCTATTTATAACTGAAATTTAAAATCGATTTCTGAAAGTAAAATATGTATTCCAACAACAGACAAGTACAGAATAACAAACTGTAGAAGTACGTGGATATAATGTGTGGTATCCTAAGTCTGCCCTAAAATCGGCACCAATTCAGCATGCCCAAGACTTGCACTGTAATTCTATGGGCTCTTTCTGAGAACCCTATTCATCTGTCTAATTTATGAGTGAAATTCAATAACATGAAGATTGAAGGATAAGAATTCATCATTGGAAGCTTATGTTTTAATTTGAAATTTGATTGATCAATCATCGTTTCCAACATTTTTAATATCTGGCAGATAGTGACTATCCGAACATTGTATAATAGGACTTAGGAATAAATAAGGATAATATTCGAACTATAAGCATTGACCTCTTTTTGTTTTTTGAGATTTTCCGCCTCCAAACATGTTGTACTTCGCATTGAGAGACGACTGCTTAAATCGCTTTAAAGATGCTTGAATTTGCATATTTTTATGTAATTTGCATGCAACCTTATTGTAAACAGACTTTTGTTGCAAAAAAAATCTTCATAATTTAGGCCGGTTATGGTGGTTAAGCGCTTGCTTCTCATGAGTGTTGGTTCAAAACCTGGCAAGTATCAATTTGACTTTTTCAGAGTTATAATTATGTACCTACTTTCTATGATTATTTAGATACTACTGACATACTGTGAAAACATTGCGAGGAAACCTGGACTTATAATTTTTGATTATACGTTTGAAAACAGTCAGTCCACCTTGACAAAGCGTTGTGACTATTAAGGCTCAAAACTTCTCTGTATGAGAAAAGGCGTTTGATCAGCCTTAGGCACTTATAGGTTGATAATGATGTGATGGTGATTAAGTCTAGGTATGGTTATTAAGTGATCTGATCGTAATATGCTTAATAAAATGATTGAAGATCGCAGATAAAAAGGTTAGAGTTTATCAAAAGCTGTGTTTCCAAGTCTCTATTAAAATTAAATACATAATATCTTCTCAGTTTCTGTGGTTATTAAATGAGAATTTTTAAGTTTGGGAGTACCATGCTTTGGCTCGAATGGCCCGGCAAAACCGAAGTTATTCCACGGCCTCATAGAAAACAGCCTAGACTTGATACAACCGCGTCTTGCCGTGTCAGTGAGGATACCACAGGCCAAATCTTCTCTATCCCCATATCAATAAGGCCTCAATCCTCAAATCTTTAGTCACAATGAGCCGGCAACGCACTCGTTACTTTTCTGGTCTCATAAGAGTCATGGGCGCCACCCACCCGGTCGGTAAAACCCCCCTAAAATGATCAAAACACTGAATAGGACGTGACTTTCCCTTTTGAGAAACAATAAGTATGATGTTACATTATATTTAACTTCCACCACCCTGGTAAAAGAGTAATGGCATTTCCTGCTTCATACGCAGTTAAAAATAAATATTTAATTTATTTTTTCATGTTTATTGTGCGATAGAGAAACTAAATAACATAGGCGTTGACTGTTCATTCGAGGTGATAAAAAATTGTTTGATTTAAAAAAGATAAAAATGTTGAGTAAATATTTTTTAACTGTATACTGTCATTTTAGGGATTGCCTTTGTCTGCGGCAATGCGTGACATTGAATAAACAGGCCATTGCCGTAATCAACGTCGTGCTTTTCATTCGTCGAAGGAGTGTGCGCATATTTTTTAAGCGACAGAATGGCTAATAAGCTGACGGGTCATCCGATTAGCAATCAGCGCCACCGTGGTCTTCGCAATTCGCACTCAGGTGAAAACATGTGAGTCGGAAGCCTTTTGGTTCTTAGTTATTTGAAAATTTGGAGTGAGGTATGGTTTGCGTCTCCGATAACGGTGCAAATAATGCGCAGGCACGTCTTGCGGTCTTTTGACGAAGACCTCGGCTTGTTTCAAGTCATGAATAGCATTGCATGACAGACGACTGGTCTTTCATATCTGATTTTTTACCCCTACTAGGGTGGGAAAGAGGTTGTACGGTATCAGGGTATAAGGTCGGTTTCCTATGAAGACATGATTTAAGAAGACGTTATAATGCTTCTGGTCTTCATACACGTTTTAACTGTTATTGGTTGATTACTGTTCCACGATTCCACGATGATTTTCCCACAAAACTAATTTATTGCCAGTCAATGACTTAATTTTGTTTTTATACTTTTATTTATTATAAACTATATGTCGGTTACCCAGATACTTGGTACTTATAACACAAGTTAGCCAGAATGTCCTTCAGCCCATTCTTGTATTGTTACCCACTTAGCGGCCGGGCGTTCATCCACACAATCCCGTTCAATGCATAATCTTGTTTACTATTTTATTTATAGATAGCTCTCTTCAATTGCAGTTGTGAATGAATGAGTTTGTTTTGCAGCTGATTTTTGATATTAAAGTACAAATTTACAAGCGTTGCACTGTGCAAGGTCCAAATATGGTCTATTTAGAAGACCATGTGTTTTTAGTGTGATAAAATTTACAAATTCAAGTTTTCTCCCTAAAAAAGGTTGTAAAGTTTTTTTTTAAGATTGACTGACACCAAAAGGAAATGACAAATTAAGTCAGTACTTGTACTGCCCGAGGCAATGCTCGGCCAGTAACCTGATAGTAATCTGATATACGCCAAGGACCACGCGTCCGTGCAGCTGGTGATCGCGGACGTAGACTCCGCCACGGGCCACGACGCCGACACCTCCAAGATGTACGTCGTATGCGGAGCCATCCGTCGCATGGGACGACTTAAATCCCTAATACCAAACAAAAGATTGGCAACTCTCTTGTAGTAACTCCTTCCTTTGGTATTTCGAGTGTCCATGGGAAGCGTGAACCCGAGATTTCTGGCTTAACAGTTGTATTTAGAACTACTCGTATAAAGAGACAGTCTTATCAACAAATCGTAAACCGACTTGAAACATACATCTTACTATCAAGCGACAATAAACTAGTTACTTCATAATCTCGGCTATTAATAAAATTACGAACAAATCTAAGTTCAATACAATGTCTTCACGCATGAAAATCATTAGCATAACGAATGACAATCACACTCAACCTCAATTACACACTTTATCACTTTGATATTAAAACTGAAATTTGAATAACTCATTAAATTTCTGTCGAATCAGCGATAGATCTATCTACCCGCTCAATGACCCTAAGGTCGTATATCACAAATAAGAGCCCCTTTAAAATGAACTTTAATCCGTTGTGATAAAAATAAATTTATTTTCAAGGAAATTCATGAGTGATAATTTATTGTTTATGTTAAGAGTCACGACGTTTTGCCGTGAGGCTTCTGATAACAGGCCACACCCCCTGCGTAAGCGTTGATAACGTTTGAGAGGTTGGGTACTATCGTGCCTCCAAATTAAGATTAGGATATACCTAGTGAGAAAAATAAATGATCCTGAAATTAATTTATTATTGAAATGATCATAAATCCTTAATAAATACTCACGTAAAGAAAATATTAACGCAAATATGTTTTTTGATGGAAAGTGATTGATGTCGTCCATGGCAACGCCAGTGGAGTTGCAAGTGCATCACTGGACTTTTGATAATTAGGGATTTATTAGGGAGATTTGAGAATGAGGATCTATCGGGACTCCGGTAAACTTATTTATAAAACGAAACACGATGCAAGCATTGTCGCATGCTACTGCGGCCCCCGCTCGAAGTAGGAGAAAGAACGGGTTGGTTTTTAGTCAGTGAAAGACAATTAAAGCGTTATTTTATGTTACCGCTGACGCAGGAGAAAAAACGGGGCTGTTTTTAGTCAGAAAGAGTTTGACTCTCCATCTCACCTCACTTAGGCCGAAAGAGGAAATTTGATGATTTTTGTAACTTTAAAAAAGCTTTTGTTTCACCCCATTTCTCTAGAAGACCGTGATTATATCACATAATTATTATTAAACAAAAATGATCGAAATATATAATTATAGGTATATTATGTTTGTATCGCTCAATTTTTTTATTTATTTTATAAGTTGGCAAACGAGCGAACGGATTAGCTGATGGTAGGCAATCGGCGCCGCCCATGGACAACCGCAACACCAAAGAAGTTACAAGTGCGTTGCCGACCTTTTGGGAATAGGCGTTGCGGATATAAGGATCTGGAAGGGATAGGGGAACGGGAGGGATTAGGCCTCCGGTAACCTGACTCACACGGCGAAACACAACGCTGTGGGTTGTTTCACGCCGGTATTCTTTGAGGCCGTGGTATCACTCAAATGGCTTTGAAATTTGATCAATTTGATCAATTAGCAGCTATTCGATTATTTGATTCTAAGTACAAAATAATTGAACTGAAGGTATCTTAGGTAATACCAGGGATATATTGACTAGTATTTATAAAATTCTTTGTGATGTGTTTATCTCGTGTTGTGTATACTTCTCTACATATAAATAAAAAATAATTACCATTCATATGACAAGGATGTCTCCACGTGTCGTTGGTAAACGTCACTTCAAGTCATCAACAATTTGAATAATCTGTTTTTTATATTTGTGTAAGAAAACCAATCAATATGTTTATGTTTATTTAACTTTTTACCCGTCGCTCTACCTGGTTGGTCAATACGCTAGCTGTGCCCCTTGGTTTTACTCGCGTATTTCAGAGCCTGCTTTCACCGGGCATAGCTTCTTACTAACAATGAAAGAATTTTCTAAACCGGATAGATACTTCAATTAGTTTCAGAAGTCAGAAGTTTATTTGTCAACACATTAGGTTCTTGCTTTATTTAAAGTACGCCATTTTTTGCCACTACAGCATTCAAATATTTGTGTACATCAAAAATTAGATCAGTTATAGTTAAAGTTAGTCCGCGTTGAGCAAGCATAGTGATTCAAGCGTAAACCTTCTCCTTGTAAGAAGCGGTCTTTCCTCAGTATTACACTTATAAGCTGATGACGTGTGATTTGTTTTGCTGTGAGAAGTCAAATTAATTAATTTTTAATAAGTTTAGTAGATACCTGATTAGTTGCCATACCTTATACCACCATGCCATAGTTTAAAATCTCTATAGATATCTACCTACCTTTAGCTATAGGTACTTATACTATACTAATATTATAAAGAGGTAAAATTTGTAACTTTGTAAGTTTGTAATATATGGGGTAATCTTGGGAACCGCTGGTAGGATTGCCAAAATTCTTTCAAAGATAGATAGCAACAATGTTCCTGAGTGCTATATGCTATAAAACATCACGCTACGGTCAAATGGAGCCGAACGGCTGGTGAAACCGCGCGAGAGTAGTTAGTTATGAATATAAGTACTGAAATAGCATCGCTGTTCTTGTTATTTTGGATATTCAAAAAATTTAATAATGTTTATGTATATGCGTAGTATATTTATGGTAAATAATGATACACATTTCATATTATTTTGTTTTTAACCAAAATTATTTATAAATTTAAATTTTATTTTTTACTTTGTTTAGCTGGCCACGTTTTTACTATATCACTGAAAGCTTGGCTAGCAAGAATGCTTACGTTATGTACATACATATTAATTTATTGCACAAACCTCATTATTCTTTTCAATTCGTAATTGGCAGGCCTTTGGCGGCTATTACACCTGGTGGTAAGTAGTGATGCAACCTGCAATTGAACGCGCCTGCCCACAAGCAACCTATTGACTCGGACATTCAAGACACCCAGCCATAATATTAATCTAGATATATAACCTCAATTTTTAAACAAAACGCTGTAATGACTTACCTATTTTTCGTTATAGAAACTTTTTTTATGAAGGAAATAAAAAAAAACTCACGTAAAGAGTCGACTCCAGCCAGCAACACTGCTAGTACAGTCAGCAACATAATGTGGCCAAGCGTTATCGTGGCTCGGGACAGTGCGCACGCGACTGTCAAGACGATCGCGACCAACTCACTTTATACTTCTTGGTCACTTTGATAGCTATACAGTCTGTTTTGTTTGGTTATTTTTCATAAATAATAAATTGTGGTTTAGTATTGATGTTCATGATAAATAAGGGTAAATTAATATTCATAACAAAAAAAAAATTAATGTGCTCAATTTTCATAATGACACGGTGGAGACGATACATTCACTAAATTTGGATGCGTTATTCCTGTTAAAGCCTCAAGAGACTAGATCAACGTACAAAACAAAAGGAAATATGGAATCCGTCTCAAGGAACTCCTTATAAAAAAGCAATAGGGGAAAATTCAGATGATATTGCTAAGATCACAAGGTCTGGCAGAATAGCTAGGAACATATTAATGTAATTAAGTTACACACAAAACTCTATTACAACTATCTATCACTACCAGCCCATTTGGGTCGATTATTGGACATAGGCTTAAGCATCCACATCAGTTTGTCTATTTCAAAATAATACAAAAGGGCATAACGATCTGAAAATTAAATGTGAAATTAATCTACCTTTAGAATTATTTTCTTTTTATGGAGGTAAAATCATTAAGTATATAGATTCTCTCGCCTCCGGGGCGTGAAGGAGTGTCAAACTCTTACTGACTAAAAACCAATCCGTTCCATCTCCTGCTCTAAGCCAGGGCATAACTGCTCCTGACCCGTAACTCCGGATGAGTAGAAATCGTACGAATGCAACATTAAGAACCTGCAGCATTCTACTCCTAAACTTAAGACCTTCTCTACATTAAAGAGGTTTAGATAATCTTCACATTAAGTTAAATTATTTCACGTTTCAATTACTTAGAATAGCCGCTGCAGGATCTCTTTCAAGTATACTAGTCTACTTTTATGATACCTAAGTGTCGGAAAGCCATGCTTCGATACGACTGGGCAGACTCGGCCTATAAATATAGTATAATAGATAAATACCATAGCCACAAAGAACTCTCTCTCTCACCCAACCCTGGGCGGGAGAAGTCATTTGATGATTTTCGCCTGACAAAAAAGGCTCAAAGAACACCGGCTTGAAACCACTCTTACATTGCCACCCCAAAAAAGGATGGCAACGCATTTGTTGATTCTCTGGTGTTGCCATGTCCATGAGCGGCACCGATTGCTTTTCATATAATCATCTGCTTATTCGTTTTCCGTCATATCCCATAAAAATGGCCACACAAGCGTATTTCTTCGTCATACTTAATAAAAAGGTGTGCGAATTTAATATAATAACGCTTAATATTATTTGTTACGAATGCGTAATACGAGAAAAACAACAGCCTATATAATATCACCACGCTCATACCCCGTGGGTCTAAACTGTATAAAATAATACTGACGCATTTTCTTATCAACAACACTTTACTTAAACTTAATATTTTTTCGTTTTATCTCACCGATTATTATAACTGTTTTTTTGGTTATTTTACATTAAAAAATAATAATTTTATAGTTCAGTGGAAGGGGCTTTTGTGCTTAGACGCTAAGGTTCTATTTATCCTTGTGACTTGTTAAAGGTTTTTTTTCGTCGAAATCTATATAGTTATACTGGTATGTAGAAGAGCGATGCTTCAGTACGAATAGACTCGACCGTCTCGTGATAGTTTCACAGAAAACAGGTGTGAACCGACAAGATTGGTGGACACGGTTGATCGGGAGGTGGATGTGAGTGGATGCGAGATTGGGTGGCCTTTGCCCAGAAGTGGAAAATTACAAGCTAACAAAAAAAAAATCTGAAAGTATTGTACGCGGCTGTGAAAGAATTTGATCTTGCAATCGGTTCTATCATGCAAGCCAGAGAGCTATCGAGGATCCTTAAACCATTCTTTAGACTATAAATTGAAAATCCATGTAGATTTTTCAGTATAACCAACCGCATTTAAAGATTGAAATAATTAGATGATAAGAAAAAAAACTTATTTTCTTTAAGTTTTCAGACTCACTCAATAGGTACTGTACTTATTACTAGTTTAATTACATTAACATTTTTTTGTAACTTATAACCTACATACATCTTTATCTATAAGACAGTCCGAATGCATGCGCACGAGTGTAAAATACAAACAACTGATAAAAGGGTCAATCATAGTATGACATAATGTGTCTCGACAAATTAACTATCGATATTTGATAATATAATAGCTATTACTCAATTATGGAATGAGAAGCGAACTGTGGTAAAATTATCCTGGACATCCTCAAATGACATTTATAACGTGGGTATGATAAATATACTATAAGAATTAAAAGTTTTAAATCGGCATTCCGGCTTAGCCCAGCGGATTAGTAAGTTGAAGTGGCAATGGGCAGTGCACATAGCGCGTAGAACTGACGGCCGCTGGGGCAGAAAGATTCTCGAGTGGAGGCCACGTACCGGCAAGCGTAGCGTAGGACGTCCACCCGCAAGGTGGACAGACGACCTGATTAAGGTCGCAGGAAGCCGCTGGATGCAGGTCGCTTCCAACCGGCCTATCAGGAAGTAGGCCTATGTTCAGCAGTGGACGTCCTGTGGCTGATATGATGTTGATGATGATGATGATTCCGGCTTGAGAAAGCATGGTGATCAATGCTCATTCATTCCCCATATGAGAAAAGGCTTTTGCTCTGCTCTGTCTTAGACGCTTATGATAATGATGAAAGATAAGTGTAGGAGAGCCATGCTTCGGCACGAATGGGTCAGCTCGACCGGAGTGATACCACGGCCTCACAGAAAACCAGCGTGAAACAACCAGAACGTTGTGTTTCACCGAGTGAGTGAGGTTACCGGAGACCAATCTTTCCCTCCCTTAATCTCTTTGTATGATCCACTAATTGAAGATCCATCTGGGTGTGATGTGTATGTTTGTAAACGCACCTATGATAAGAGAGCAAGTCGCAATGTGGGGCAACGTTAATTAAAAGAAAATACAGTTCCTAAAGATCCTCGGAAGACGAAGTGATCATGCCTGGCGGGTTACTACCGAACATTTTAAAGTTGTTTTTTTTTTTTACTTACAATAAACTAGTGATAGATATTCACTCACTGGACGCCAGAAGGAGGTCGACGCCGTCGAGGTCGACCACGGCGAAGGTGGTGTGACGATCTGATCATGTACGCGGGGCAAACCTGGCCGGAGATCGCACTAGACAGAGAAATTTGGAAGGAAAAAGGGGAGGCCTTTGCCCAGCAGTGGGACACACGATAGGCTATAAAAAAAAAACTAGTGCTTGACTGCGATCCCACCTGATGGTAAGCAGTGATGCAATCGTTGATGGTAAGGCGCACTAGTTGCCTATTCACAAGAGCCTAAACACTCTAGCCTTGAAGACACCTAAATTGTATTCGGATGGAAAGACTGCAGCCGGCAAACTGTTCCAATCCCTCGATGTACGCGGTATAAATTTGCATACGCGGTACAGTATTTTTTATCCTTGCTTATCTGCGCATATCATGATCAAAATGTTATTTTCACATCGGATTCGTGGCCAGTTACGGTAGTCATCACCGGTAAGGTAAACAACATCAGCCAGCGAAATATGACGCCGACACTTCGTGTACATGAGTATTAGTTAATTATGTTGTATATGTTTATTTGCAGTACCTATTTTTAAGTTATATTGTATACTTATACTTGATACGTGGAAATTAATAAATACTTAAAACATAAAAAAATAATCATAAAATCTTCGATATACATTCTGATAATACTGCCCATCCTCAGTCGTCAAATCCCTAATAACTTACAATAAGCAGGTTGCCTGCTGTAATTGTAATTGTAGTAACTCCTTTGGTATTACGAGTGTTATTGGGCAGCGCTGATTGCTTACCATCAGGTAACCTGTCTGCTCGTTTTCCGACATACGACATAAAACAACACAAAAATAATAATAATTCTGACAGTGGAACGTTAATACGTTAACTTTGACTATCTCAACTCTTAATTATATGTTTAGTGGAATATAGTTTTACTTTTCCTGGATTGTAAATATAGGTACCAATTGCACGAGGTCACAGGTCAGGTGCCATCTTTTTATTCAAATACAATACAATATGAGTAGCTATTATAGTTAATATCTCGTGTCCTCTTTACTGAATGAACTACGCAGTGCAAGGAACGCAAAAATGTAAGTGACCCGAAGGGTCTTTACAAATCTGGAAATAGAAAAATTAATTAAATATCATGTTAGTTTAAATAATGAAAACAAATCCAATTTTTTATATTTGTTTTCGCGCCATATTTAAACATTCAATTTTATGTTTGAAATTTAATAAACGTGCATTTCTTTTCGGCCAGTATTTTGTTTTTTATACAACCACGTTCTAATTTGACCTTTTAGTAATTTAGATTCGTTCTATGACTAAGTTCCATCTATTTTATAGGTACAATAGCAACATAGCTCAGCGTATGCACTATTTAAATGGCTGACATTGAAATCTAGAACCGATCAATTCTATTATACATCTACACATGGCCTTATGATCTATATACACAATTTATTTAATAAAAAATCATGACTTTGACCCAGCAAACGTGATCTTTTCACGTTTAATATCATTGTTGGTAGTGCCTTGTAACAGAAAGGGCCAGATGTTACAAGTTACAATTTTCCTCGGCAGAATTGACATTTGACCTAAATGGGTGGGCCAATGACCGGTGGCCCTCAAGGTTGGTCGTAAAATTGGAGCAAATATATTTGACAAGAGCTTGTCAATCTTGTTTTGATTATGATAATAAATGATGTTGTTTTCATTTTGCTTCTGCAGTTTAATTTGTTTATTTTTTTGGAAGCCCTCCTGTTCTTCGTAGCTTCGCCAGCATCCTGGAGGAACTACTTCCCGTACGCAGATTTAATATAGCTTATAACACTCAGGAGCATTGTAGCGATCTATCATTGAAAGAATTTTGGAAATCCGACCAGGCAGCATTTACAGTAATTTCTTTATGATATAAGTATATAAAAAATTTAATTCCTAAAAAGACAATTTTGTGTCAAATTATATGTTCAGTAACACTATGAAAATAGAACTAAATCTCTCTATATACTCGTGTTTCCAACAAATCAAATAAGAAGTAATAACGTTAGTATCGAATAAGCATAACAATACAGTATTAATGTACAATATAACAACCTTTTTGGATGAAAATAACCACAAAAATAACTCAGATTATGCGGTTTTACTGCAACTACTCTTTCAAACTCATACAAAAATGAAGTCAGTAGAAATAAGTTTTTAACAATAAAGATAATTATGTGTCCCAAGATTACGATTTCTGTCATGATCTTACTATGCGGTTTATGGTTAGCATAGATAACGCATTGTTTTATTGTGTTTGTCTTTTTATCATCTGTGGCAAACATGGCGGTATCACGTTTTGGCGGGAACTATCGTGAACTATGGTGTGATTTCTTTTTTTAAACAAATGTTTATGTTTTTTTTTTATAATTGGGCTTCTAGTCATTTGCAATCTCTAAATCGAAACATAGCAAATGCTTGTGTTTTTTTAGAGTTAAATGCATTTTGTAAGGTTATTGAGACGCTACTTACAGACAAAATATTGCTAGGTAATCTATTGAACTTATAATTTCAAATTCTATATTATCTCACTGTTAGGATTCTAAAAGATTTTTAGGTACATCGATTTTTTTTTGTTAATTACTAAATGTGAATGCTGTTTGACGCAGGAAATAAAAATCTACTTGGTAGCAGCTACCCAGTTTTGGAAAACTCAGTAAGTATTTACCTCTACATAAGGCATAGATCCACAAAAACAAATTAGTATTTTCTTTTTAATGTTTGGCTTTCACGCGTAATTTGTTTTAAGATAAACTTTTATCAGTAATTTCCTTTGCTGTGCTGTATTCTAATTTGTAATGTTGAAATTACATATTTGCTTGTTGTTCTTTAAGCCTATTGCATTAAAAGAGATGAAAACGTAAAGATTCTGGTGCCTACACGCAATTTCTTATCGCTTTAAAGTTTTTTCAATTTCAAATTTGGTACATTATGTCGTATGTTTCATTATCTGAATAGTCGTTGTATCTGAGGTCAGCGAAAATATGAAGCATTGAAATTTACTGCATAACTAGTAGGCCATGATTCTTTTTGATTCCTACACGGAGCAACTCTTTGTTTTATCCAAAAAGAGTTGTTCCTGGCTTGTGTGTTATGTATGTGTTTGGACTTATAACGCAGCGCCTCAAAGAGCCAATAGACCACCACAAACGGGGCTCTAAAGAGCTGATGTTCAGCCGGGGCTGCGGGGTAAGCACAATGAGGCACCGTGACCTCGGCCCAGAGCAGAACAAGGAACAGGGGGGTTTTTAGTCAGCAAGAGTCTGACTCTCCCTCTCTTCTCATCCTGGACGGAAGAGTAGTTATATAATTTTCCCTTCACAAAAAATTTTGATTGTGAAAAAACAAAAACATAAAATGGGCCATTTTATCATCGGCTGTCTATGCCTTCAATCCATAATATCCATGATGTTGTACGTGGCAGCACAGATAATAAAAAAAGAAACAAAGTGACCACTTACGTAAAATGTCACTTATTTTAATTGATGAGTATTTAAAATATACGTAGAAATATGTTATAAATTACAATACATATATGTATGTAAATCCGTTGTAAACATGTGTAAACATTACAATAATTATTTCAAATTATTATCTGTCGTACAGATAGCTTATTGTTATTAAGTAGTTATGACTACTCAAGATAATAATGTTCAATACTTTGTTTGAGTAGGCTAATCTGTCTATTTAAGTAGATTATAAAAAAATAATTAGGTACTTAGTTTCAGTTGCTCAATTTGGCTTATCATGATAATTGTCGAAGACTTGTTAGCCTAAAGTTGCAGGGGTTCGCTGCCGATGCATGAGGATGCGAATATGCTAAAGTATCACCGTGACTTTTTCCGAGTTAAATGTATAGAGGTCCTTCCAAGATTATTTATATTCCACTGACATACTGAGAAGGCCGGACGGACAATTTTGATGGACTTTAAGTGTAGGACAGCCATGCTTCGTCACAAATGGTTCGAGTGAGTAGGAATGGTCGGAGTTAGTGGACCGGAGTAATACCACGGCCTCACAGAAAACCGGTGTGAAACAACCACCATAGCGTTGTGTTTCGTCGCGTGAGTGAGGTTACCGGAGGGGGAATTATTTCCCTCACTCACTGTCATAGTGTCATATTGGCCAACACTGATTTTTAGTTTTAAATTGCCAATCCGTATAAGATAATTTAAGAGAAATAAGTATGGTACTTGACATAAAAAATAATCGTCATACCGTGTTATTGCAAAGTATTTGGATAGTTGCTAACTCGAATTCTACACTTTATACCATTTACCCTACTAAGGCTCGAACAACATAAAACATAGATACATTTATAGATATGTCAAAACTCTATCGATATGTTTTTAAACGGTGATAATCCGCTAATCCTCTAATTTTGTAAATTTCATACAAGTATTTACAATAGTAATCCCACTTTATTGCTACCATTGGCCTATATTTTTATTTCGTCATCTAATCATGGACTGATAAAATTATACTAACATTATCTTATTGTTTGTGATAAGGCAGTGAGCGAACGGATCTCATGACGGTAAGCAAACGCCCCCTAGGGACATCTACAATCCCAGAGGAAGTACGAGTGCGCTGCCGGCATTTGAAGGTTTTTTTTGTCAGGGGATAATCATCCAATGACTTCTCCCGCCCAGGGTAAGGCGAGAGATAGTGTCAGACTCTATCTGACTAAAAACCCCCCCGTTCCTTCTCCTGCCGAGCTGAGGTCGCGGTGCATCATTGCGCTTACCCCGCAACCCCGGCTGACCATCAGCCCTATAATATTGGACCCCGTCTGTGGTGGTCTATTGGCTCTTTAAGGCGCGCGCGGAACGCTACGCGCCGTACGCTCGTGTATGGTTCTGGTCGGGCGGCGAGTTACGAAAATTGGAGAAGAGGGGACTGCTTGAACCCCCGGTAACTTCACTCACATGATGAAATGTTATCCGACACGGGATTTTTATGAGGTTGTTGTATCACTCCGGTCGAGATACTATCCATAGACTGGCATAATAATGGCGAAGCATTTCTCTCTCTCGCTTACATGTTTGGCACGGTTGGCGCGGGGGCTGGGCAACTGGCTGCCGCGCCTAGTGTCGCGGGTTCTTCGTAACCCTTTGTGTGATCCACAAATTGTTGTTCCTTGTCTCGGTGTAATGTGTATGTTTGTAAACGCACTCACGACACAGGAGATTTTATTATTTTTTATAAAAAAAACATTTTGGTTTTCGTATTTCATAAATGGTACAGGATGCATGATGATGATATAAAAATAGATAGAACAGACCAGATAGAAGATTCCTTAGAAGATGTCAGAAGAAATATAAATGGATTGTGTTAAATTGATAATAGAAAAACAGATAATAGTTGTATTCCTATAATCCCAAGTAAATTGTAACCAATATAAAAAGGGAAAATAATGTTTAAATTTTAAATAAAAATTAAGTACTGATTTGATAAGACACATCTATAGTATAGTGTGGGAATGGATGAAATAGCAAATATTGGTTCGTTTGCCATTTCTTAATTATTGTTCAACTGAGAAGAAACACAGTGATAAAGTGAAATGAAAATGTTATGTTGGTTTGAAGGCTAAGTTAAGGGTCTAATGCAGAATAGTTGTAGATTTGTGATAACGATATGTAAGTTTTTCGAAGCTTTACTTTTTCCGATTTATTTGCCCTTTCTAAAGTTATTTAGATGACACTACCAGTACCGAAGAAAAGTGCCCCCAAGTGAACATTTAAAAAGTTGTGCTAATTATGAAAAATGTAAAAGCGGAGATGCGGAAGCTTCTCATGCGCAGAAGTTTTAAGCATACCACTATTTAATACAGATTGGCGATTTAAACCTTACAATTTGAAATTACATGTCCAGGTTTTATCACGAAAATAAGCAAAATCCTCTCCAATACGTAACACAATAATTTTTAACCTACTTGTAAAACAAAACTCGAATCGACGATCGGACTTTGCTTGGCAAAATCTATACCTATGATATAATTTACCTTCGGACTTGAACCAGTAAAACTTGTTTACGAAATTATTTAACTATATGCCAGTTTAACTGAACAACGACAGTCGGTAAACTACATAATTATAAATTAATCTTTTTAGGACGTCAACGAACGTGTGACAGCGATTTTAACTGGCTAGCTAACTATGGAGTTGACTTCTTTTACTAAAACTTTGGGTCACATAATAATATTTTTCTGTGTAGATTAAATAGTTGTTTTTGACTATTTTTTTAGGACGAGAAGTAGTGTGTATTTAAATAATGTGCTAATTACCTCTTTTTTCAGAGGAATATCATCAAATGTCTTCTCCCACCTAGGGTAAGGCGACGGGGAGTGTCACTCTTACTGACTAAAAACCCCCCGTTCTTTCTCCTGCTCTGGGCCGAGACCGCGGTGACCTAAACCATATACTTTAGCCGTATACCCCTAAAGTTTAACAATATACTCGTAACTCCTGCGGTGTAACTGGTAACCATGGGTGGCGCCGATTGCTTACCACCAGGTAACATAGCCTATCCCATAAAAAACCCACTGAAAGTAAAATCTATTTTTTTTCATTTGAGTAATCAGGGGAAGCTTAGTGCGGAAGGCTAGCTACAAACATTTTATTACCAACTGCCTTGCTGTTTTTTTTTGGGGGGGGGGGGGGATCGTCATGTGATTTTTCTTGCCTCGGCTAGAGAAAGAGAGCACACCTATTACTGCTAAAACTACCCGTTCCTGCTTCTGCTCTAGGCCGGAGCCGCGATATATTATCGCGCTTCCACCCGCAACCCTAGCTTATTGCCCAACCACTAAAATCAATTTTCCTCATTAATAATGAATACTAATTAACATGCTGGAAAGACTATCATTAATTATGTTTTTATTGATACTAAATTAATAAAATATCCGCTATTGTACTAGAATGACTAGGACACTAAACAAAAGACGATAAACAATATTTAAAAAAAAACGCTACAATTTTTAAACCACTTTACAATGATTTGCATTCTCGCATTGAGTGCACTTGGATAAGTATGAGTATTCAATTTCCGACGTTAGTGAAAACCATTTAGAATCTAATCTAGCTGTCTAGACTAGATGTAAAAATAAGTAGCTTCAGCAGAAAAAAACTAGTAACAACTAAACTACTTATATTGAGGAAAGAAAATTGTGGATATTTTTTTTTCTCATCTTCGTACTGCAAAGGCCTTTTCTCGCATAGAGATTGCTCGGGTATTAATTACTCAAGATGGTCAAATAAGATTTTTTCCTGATAGTAAGTAACAACATCGTAGAGTTACAGAAGAAAAACTGTGGGAGAGCCAAGCTTCGGCACGTCGGTTCGACCCAGAATACCGGCGTGAAACAACTACTTACAGCGTTGTGTTTCGCCATGTGAGGTTACCGGAGACCCAATTCCACCTCTTCCCCTATCCCTTCCCGATCCTTATATCCGCAACCCCTATCCCCAAAAGGCACCGGCAACGCACTCGTTACTCTTTTGGTGTTGCGGGAGTCCATGGGTGGCGCCGATTGCTTACCATCAAGTTATCCATCTGCTCGTACGCCGATTCGATTTATACCAAAAAAAAAAAATTACAGACTTTCTGAGTTGGGGGATTTAGGACAGGGGTTGGGAGACAAATAAGGATGAAGTCTGCGGTAACCTCACTCACGTACAGAGAACGTCGATTTAGTTATTTTATTACATGTTGTGCCATCACTTGGAGTTATTCGTGCCGAAGCATAGCCACACTAATCCAAACTATCCAAACTAATATTATAAAAGTGAAAGCAACTCTGTCTGTCTGTCTGTCTTTTCTTCACGCCTAAACTACTGAACCGATTTCTGTGAAATTTGGTACAGACATAGTTTGGAACTCGGGAAAGGACATAGGATAGTTTATATACCAAAAATCTGCAGGAAGTCACTAGTCCACGCGTACGGAGTCGCCGGCATAAGCTAGTATATCATTAATGATTATAAGTAGTAAATCTATAAAGCAGTAATCAAGCAATCACAGATTAGATAACACTTATCTACATATAAGAAATCACGTTGACTTTCTAGTAGAAATGTGATTAAGTTTATTAAAAGAGATTAAACTATTAAGAAGACTTAGTAATTAAGAAGCCGTCTCCACTTAAAGCGAGCGGTGTGATCATTCGGCGCATGCGACTGACGCGTGTGCCTATGTAGTGGTAGGAACGCGGAGCACGTGCGTGTGCGCACAGTGACGTACTGACGTGACAACGTCAACTTCAATAACTGTAATATAAATTACAGATTTATTTTTCCTGTAATTCGTCATTTCTGGTTTATTCATTTTTTTGCCATTTATTTACCTTTACCTTAAAGGTAATTTGTAGTGGATAATTTAATGACGTTGTCATGTTCCAATTGATTTGTGTCACGTAGGTACTTATTTGGGTATGCGGTTTTGACCTGACCTGATTTGTTAGTTAATAGGATTTATAATGTTCTGATAGATACTAGTGATTGTTGAAACTTACTACTGTATGAACCAAACAATGTAAATTATTATTGTTGTCTAAATAAGGAAATATCTATCTACCTATATGCTTATAGTCGTTTTACATAAACTTACCAATTTCACTATGCTTACTGGATTATAAATAAGTCTTATTACATCAATTTGATTCTTTGTTGTTTGGTCAACTCCGATTAATAAAAACTAAGCTAGCAATATCAAAATAACCCTAGTGTATTATATATTATATATAAGTGAAAAAAATACAGAAAAATATTACTTATTAAAAAATATGGTATTTATGAAATTTTACCAATATTGTGAATTTTTCAATACTGAACATGCTTAAGGCTTAAAGTCTGCTCTCACTCTCTTTTCTTACACGAAATTTCTTCTGTGATACCCTTGAAATATTGCAAAACTAATATCGACTTAGGTACTTCTTTATATGATGAATGGAATGGGATCAAATTATATTTGACTACTTTCGCGCTGTTTCACCGGCTGCTCGGCTACATTTGGTCGTAGCGTGATGTTTTATAGCCTTCCTCGATAAATTCACTAAGGAACACAAAAAATATTGTTCAGTTTGAACCAGTAGTTCTGAAGCTTACCGCGGTCAAACAAACAAACTCTTCTTTTGTTAATAAAATTCCTTTTCCTAAACAATAAAAATATTTATTTGTTCTTTACAAAATATAGTTAGCAAAAAATATTATACATATATTTAAAATAAGCTTACACAATTAAATGGAGCATAGATTCTTATTCACTTAAATACTTTTTATATTAAAATGTTCGTGTCAGTCCGTCCCTGCTTCTACTAAATCACAAACAGCTGATAATGTTGTCTTAGATTCGAGAAACGGGCGTGGTTTTAACATCATGTTACATTACAAATTATGTACATTATCAATGTGTCGTTATCTCTATTTTAAACTGATTACATAAAACATAACTAATTATAAATGATATTTAACTTTATAAAAGCGGATGACGAAATTCTTAACTGAGACTAGTGTTTTTTTTTATCTTTTGTTACTAATAGTTTTTTGTTGATTGTTGACTTGTTAGATAAGAAAACAAATTTTACAGCGTTTATTACCGTAGTTAGTATTTATGCATACGCGAATTAAAAATGTTGCTTAAACACTCTTGGATTAAAGACTTCGTGGTGGCCCGGAGGTTAAGGAGCCCGCTTCTCATGCATGAGGGTGTGTGTTCGAAACATGGCAAGTACCAATATGACTTTTTCCGAGTTGTATGTACTTTCTATGATTATTTAGTCACCACTTTCATACGGTGAAGGAAAACATCGTGAGGAAACCTGGACTTTTAATCTCTAATTATAAGTTTGAAATCGCCAACTCGCATTGAGCAAGCGTGGTTATTAATGGTCCAACCTTCTCCGTATGAGAAGAGACCTTTGCTCAGCAGTGGGCACTTATAGGCTGATGATGATGATAGTATTTCTAAAATAAATGATTTTTCAATAGCGCCGCTTTTAATATCAGAGGAGTTACAAATGATTATGTCATGTACACGTTTTGAGAAACGTCGCTCGGATGACAAAACACTAAGCATTCTGCTTGTTTGAGGGTGGAATTTTATCAAATTGCTTTTCTGGTACTAGATGAGGCGAGAGGTAGTGTCTCTCTTATGGAATAAAAACCACTCCGTTCCTTCTACTGCTGCCTGCCAGGCCAGGGTCGTGGTACGGTAGGTACATTACTACGCTTTTGACCCAAAACCTCGGATGTGGCAAGCGTGGTTACACATCGATTTTTGGTAAGGCCGTGGTATAATTTGGTCAAACCGTCCCACATTTTGCTGACGTCTGTCTTTTCAAGTAAAGCCTAGAGAATAGGTTAAATAAAAGATATAAATTCACATATCAATTTTATTAAAATTCTTCTTGTTTCATACGAAGCTTGTATATTGATCTAATTACATCAAATGTCTAACTTGCATATACATACATAACTTTGATACATGTAATCATGAGTTTTTACACATGTTAACATATTTTAGTGGCTTTGACACAACATAAAAATCGCAAAATTTGATAGATAAGTACAAAAATAATAATATTAGGCAAAACATTAAAAAAAATACACCTACATATAATACAGGTTATCTTGGTTAAAAAATAAATGTTTAAATTTTGTAAAATAAATAACAAGCCTTTTGAATAAATAAATATTGATATTTTGTTTTTTACATTTATGTTATGTTATTTTATGTCATTTCAAGCGTTTGTATATTAATTTTAAATCTTATATTAAGTGATTGTAAGTTATAATATAAATAATTGTTTCAAATAATACATATACATCGTAATTAATTAGTACGTACATATAACACCTATTTGAATATTCAGCCCAATTATTGGTTTTTATATTATTATTTTAGGTAATTTATTATTTATACTATTAACATCTATGCCAGCTAACAATATTCAATATGATTATTAAAACATTGTGATATAAAACTTAATATATTAATTCATAAATATAATGTCACATAAATAAAATATTTATGTAAGATCTCATATAACGTGACATAAAATATTGAGTAAATAATGTTCCTTTTCACTTAAAACTTATTGAATTTAATTCAAATTGTAATATAATTGTTAAATAATTTTGTACTATAATTACAATTTAAAATATTCTTTCTAAATAAAATTTCTCTTGATATAATTTGATTTTTTAAATATTAGATATTATACCTCAATAAGTTAAAATTGACCTATTTTAAAATTAAGTAAGTAGGTAAGTATTTTTATTGTCGCAAAATGGTATAAGATCAAATTAATAAATTTGATTATTGCTAACGTAATTATAAATAAATATTTACGAGTATTGCAATTCATTATATAAAAATATATGATAAAATATTGATAAAACTGGGTAGCTTAAAATAAAAATAAAAACATATTACTTTACTGTAAATATTTATGTATTTGAAATAAATAATTATTTTTATGATTGGATAAAAATATAAATAAATCTGTCAGGTTAAAGTCTAAAATTTACATCTTTCGCCATTCTTTGATTTAACCCTTAACGTGGCAGGAAGTAAAAATCTTTAAAATATGTACTTTTTTGATATATTTGGTGTTAATTATGACTAAAAGATACGAAAAAAATAAATAAAAAAATCTAGATATCCTAGGTTTCGAGAAAAACTATGTACATCACAATGCACACTGCCAATTATGCCCAAATGTCGATATTATATTGTTTGTACATTGTGATGGACATTGCCAGGTTGATAATAAAATACATTTTTAATTTAAATTGTATATTTATTGTAATGAAAAGGATGAAATATTAAAAAATCTTAATTATTTTGTGTGAAAATTACGGAAGCAATTACGTTTTTGTTTTCCCACAACAAAACATAAATGCACGTTACATTTTATACAGAAGACAGTTGTCCTACCACTTTTGCAGTACTTGCAACGCATTGTTTCATCCCCTGCTTCTGGAAGATGACCCTTGTCATCGAATCGGACGCTATCTGTTGGACGAACGGAGACTGGTTTATGGATTTTTAGATCCTCGCCTATGTCTTCTGTGGCGTTTATACCTTTTACTATTTTATTTGATTTAGTCAATCCTTCGAACAATTGAAATCTAAAATCCTTTAACATAATATTTTTCCCATCTCGTTTATGCAAAAGCCAAGCGTTATTAATACACATATCAATAAGTTGTGAAAATATTCCTAAATACCAACGATGACTTTTAAAGGGGGTTCTATATAAAGATATTAGCATGTCCGCCAAATCTACCCCACCCATGTGTTTATTGTAATGTTTTACAATTTGGGGACATTCTACATGTACCTTCTTTTTCTCATCTTTATCATATCGCTTGATAGTTTCGATGGGGTGCGAGTCTATATAAGAGCTAATAAGTGTGACGACCTTATTGTCGTTCCACTTCACCACCGCCAGCTTGTTTTTATTACAGACAACTTGAGCGCTAGAACCACGTTTCTTCTTCTTCATTTGTTGGTCCGTTGGCAATAATTCCTGACACCCTCGTAAACGATTAGTCCTTATAGTACCGAGACTTAGAATGCCGTACTCTTCTCGCAGTATGTGCGTTAGTTCAAGTGACATGAAAAAGTTATCGGCGTAAATAATGGCCGGCTTTTGCCTTATAGTTTGGCACAATGCAATCACTACTTTGCCCCCCAAACCAATTGAAGCTTCTTTGTCCCTAAATGTCAGTCCACGAAACGTGTCATCGCCACCATAAAGAAGAAAATCGTATATAATACCCGAAACTCCCGCACGCACGAAATTCTTGAATCCCCATTTTTTGGGTTTCATTTTTACATATTGCTTCCTTTTACCTGCTTTACGACCTTTATAAGGTATCATCATCTCGTCTATAGAATATTTTCCTTCTTCTTCAACTTTCAAAAAGTTTTGCCGTATTCTTTCCATTACGGGACGAATTTTGAAGTAGCGGTCTGAATCTTCTAAGGTGTTATTAGCAAAGTGAAGGTACCGACGTATTTGTTGATACCTTTTGAGAGGCATAAGATCAGCAATGAGAGGGTATCTTGTCCTTTTACCCCAATAATCTGTATAGGCTGGCATATGTACTATACCCATTAACATTTGAATGGCTAGAAAGTTTTTTATCTCATCTTCTGTCAACTGTATAGATCGCCCTAGTTGTTGCACTGAGTATAAATTTGTATTATGAACAATGTCAGTAATTATATCAGGTGAAAAAAAGTAGTAAAAATAGTCCAGGGCTGTATCAATATCTGTTTGATGGAGGTCGTATAGGTTTTCTTCGAGACAAGCACTATGACGGAATACTGATTTGGACCAATGATAATCTAGAACAAATTTCTTGACCGCAACTTTTTTGGTCACTGCATTCCTTGTTGTCTTCTTACGCTTAGACCTGGTAAGTGGCAACTGTTGTCGGCTAGTGCCGGGCTGAGGAGACGATTGTTCAACGGTTGGGGTTGGTAAAGACTGTATGGAGTTCAGTGTAGGTAAAATGTTGTAGTTGCTTGTAGTCGGTGATGGAAAAACTTCGTTGAATATTGGCGTCAGAGGTGCATCTACAGAGATATCAATCTGCTCTTTATTGGATTCAGTCGAGCTATCTAGTAAATTGAGGCCCTCAAGCGAAGACGCTAGCGAAGGTGGATCAGAGGTATCTGGAGAAGGTGGTATATATACGTTGGTTTCTTCATCGGACGAAGAACTACCCTCAGAACAAGCATTTTTTTCAGGAACCAAAGCCAAGATTTTGTGCGAGCGAGTTAGTTTTAAATTCTGCAGACAAAATAAAAAAAACAAAAGTCAAAACCAACACCTTCTGTCAAAACATTACAAAAATAACAAGCAAATACCCCAAAACAATCAAAATCCAAATACTTCGTAAACCTGGCAATGTACAGTGTGGTTACCATAGTTTACGGTGAGTACTTCAGCGTGTCATTGGCAGCGTGCAGTGCAATGTACATTCAATTCTTTTATCAAATGCGTGAGATAGTGTTTAGGTAGCTACGTAAACATGCACTAATTGAATGCTGAATATTCTTTACATCAAAGCACAGACAAAACATTGCCAAGTTTCGAGCCAAAAAGTAAAAAAATAAATAAAACACTTACTCGTGTCACACGTACAGCTTGTTGCTTCGCGGCCATTTTGATTTTGACATGTGTTTAATAGTGTTGTCACAGATAAATAATTTTCTACCAATTCTACTGTATTTGACAATATATTGATGAAAAACAGAATTATTATTTTTTCCAAAACTAATGAGATATATTTTTTTTAAATGTATGTACAGTGTGATGTACGCTGTCAAGTTAAGGGTTAAGAAATAAGAGTATATTTTGCCTTAAATAAAATTGGGTGTCACGATGATCTTAAACTCCTAAACGTTTTCCATTAAAATTTCATTATTATTATAGTCTTTATTAAGAGCTTAGCAAAATGTAGAAATTTTTCTATTTCGTTATTATTATATAAGTACCCTTTTCACTTGATTTTGGTAAAATTCCTCAATTATTATTTTTTTATTTATTTATTATTATTAAATTTTATTACGATTAAATAAAATCATCTTAGCCATTATTTCGCTAGAACTATAAATATTTTTTTTTCGATTACTCGTAACATTAATGAACGCAGTTAACATTTGGCTCATCATTGTTCAGTCAACCTCCATATTTTGGAAGACTAACGGAAACATTTTATTAGACATTACACATTAACATTTTTTTTCTCTAAATCTACATACACAAATTCATACAACGTGTATACGTACGATTCTAGAAATTTCGATAAGGTATTTTACTTTTAATGTATTTTTTTTTGCTCTTACAAAAAATGTTGACACAACCGAACATTTTGTTTTAAAAACTATTTTCTTTTTTTATTTTTAATGTTCACGAGTAGGTACTTAGTCGATCTATTTTATCTAAATGCTTCTATATTGTTAATTTACTGGTTATTTATAAATATTATTTTTATTATTTATTTAAGACTCTTTTCACTATATTATTATTTATTTCACAAAAGCAGAACACTGACACGATGTGTATATATTTTTCTAATGTGTTTTTATGAAATAAAAAAATCATTATTTATGATTGAATTTATAATAATGCAATAAATAAAATTGCTTTCTGAAAATAAAATCTAAATTGGACACGAAAAATATATTTACCTTATAATGTTACTAACGCACATCGATGCATTTTTAATTAAGCATATTATTATTATTATTTACTATTATTAAATTTTCCATTAATGTATTATTACTTATACATAGTTAACACGTTTGAACGGAAATCGCGAAGTCTTTATGGACAAAAAATAAAAACGATTTTGAATTCATTCTTAGAGCATAAATGTAGTTAACAAATTTAATTTTCATTGAAAAAATCTGGCAAGTTGGTGTATTCTTATGATCAATATAATCATCAAATTCTTTTTAAAATGCTCTAAGAATTTCAAGCTGTAATTTTTCAAGAATGACTCTTCTTCTTGTCTTAAATTTAGTCAACAAAAAACGGTATTTTTTTCATATAATTTCATTATAAAATGCAATATGACATGTTATCTAACGGCCTTAACATACATTTCAAGCACAACATAAAAAAAAACAACTATCACACACACCAACATTACTAATCAGTACTACACACAACACAGCTGTTAAACGACTTGCGACAAAAAAGGTCGCAGGTACGACCAAAAATTCGCGGGTACGACAAAAAATCTGTTATTGCGACAAAAAATCGCGTTTTGTGTGCGGAAACTGAGATTATGAGGGTACGTATACACTGCCACCAAGCGTTTTTTCTATTAAATGATCCACTTTAGCAACACGTCTATGATTTAAGGTCTAGATAAGAGTTTCTTTCCCTCCGTACTTCTCAAGGTACGAATATGGGCACTGGCTTCCGGGAGGTTCTCTCTTCGGCCTGTGGTCTGCATACTAGTTTTTCGACGTCAATATTGTCACGAACTCTGTAATGTACAAGAAATAACAATTAATATTATTTTTGTTACACTTCTTGATTTTGCTGGATTTTGCCTTTAGATGAAATCTCATAATTAGTTCTCATAGGTAGGTGCTGGGATTGTGCTAAGTTATTTGTTTTCGCCAATTTTATCAACAAATACTTATTTTCCAATGAAGGAGTCATTGGAAAATATTTGTTTCGTGTCGAAACTATTTTATCAAATCGATTGAATCTGACGTAAGAACACACTTACATATAAGGGCTTACCATCTATCAGTCAAACAACAAAAAAGAAAAAACATTTTAAAATTTAGAAAACCCCCGACAAAAAATCTGATATTCCTTTAAAAAGTAATAATTATAATTATTATAAATTGAAAATTTAAAAAGCCCCCGACAAAAAATCGTTTTTTCCTTTGTATGAACATGAAAACTATGTAAAAGAAAACGTGACGTTGGGGACCGATCCAAACATTTTATTATCAACTACATATTTCTATTTTTTCGGGGGTCTAATTTATTTTTTTATTTGATTCTTTTTATATGATTTTCTCTCGATTAAGTCATCAACATTCCCATTTTAGTGCACTTTCATTTGAGACCCCCCTCGAGTTCACCACTCGGTTACTCTTCCCCACTTACCCCCCCATAGCTTCTAAACGGCTCAACCGATTTTCGTCAAACATGTCTAAGAACATTCGCACGTAAGTCTCCTTTAATACAAGAAAACTAAATTTAAATCGCTTCACCCGTTCAGGCTCCAGGATGCCACAGACAGACAGATAGACACGTGAAACTTATAACACCCCTCTTTTTGCGTCGGGTGTTAATAATATGTTTTAGTCTAAGTAAATTTCAGAAATATTTCTTGAGAGAGACAAAGCTTGTGTTTATCCTGCTTCCTACTATCGTAATACTAACATGATAAAAGCGAAACTTTGTGATAGTATATGAATGTATGTTTGTTATTCTTTAACGCAAAAACGACTCGACCGATTTGGTTGAAATTGGTATGTAAGTACAACAAAACCAAGTAGCCTATTTATTACTTTTAATCTACCACGCGAATGAAGCAGGGGCAAAAGCTGGTATATTATAAAAGTATAAACGTGAAACTTCATAAGAATGTATGTATGTATTTATGTATGTATTCTTTTTCGCAAAAAACCGATTTTGTAGATACTTCAGTGATACCTCGATTAAAACATAGGCTTACTTTATCAACATACTTGAAGCTTGATCAGTAACTTGTATTATAATATTAGCCTATGAAATTGCCGTTCTGCAGTACTGGCCATTTCAAATCAAAATAGTTTTTGTTAGGCTAAGGCTTAATAATTTTGTTTTAAAAACATGGGATTCTTATTCCAAAAGTAGTCATTTGTTTATTGATTAGTGTTACATTTTCATCGCATTTCAAATCAAAAAATTCGTTTAAATTTTTTCATGCAAAACGGCAATTTCAAGACCTATTAATAACGTGATATCCTTACCATCGTAATTGACCATTCCGTCACCATCGAGGTCTGCCTCGCGGATCATGTCGTCAACCTCCTCCTCACTGAGCCGCTCCCCCAAGTTGGTCATCACGTGACGCAGTTCCACCGATGATATCAGACCGTCGTTGTTCTTGTCGAATACCCTGGAATTATTTGGAAGAGCCTTGAGTTTTATGAATAAAGTTTGGTTTTTCGTAGCCGTAAAACTTAAAATATTGTGGACCGAATTATTTGATGTTTTTATAGAATTTTGATGACTTAGATGCTAACGACCACCGCAGATAGGGCCCTATAGAGCTGACGTTCAGCCGGGGTTGCGGGACAAGTGCAATGTGTCACCGCGGCCTCGGCCCACAGCAGGAGAAGGAACAGGGTTTAAGTCAGTAAGAGTCTGACACTCTCTCACCATGTACGTGGCACCCAGACCCGGAACAACAATTTGTAGATCACACAAAGAGTTGTTCCGTGCGGGACTCGAACTCACGACACGTTGCGCGGCAGCCAGTTGCCCAGCCACCGCACCAACCGTGCAGCCAAAAAACAATATTGGTATACTTAGATTAATTTTTGAGATTTATTATTAACTATTAACGATATCTAGTCATACCTGAAAGCCTCTCTGAGTTCATCTTCTCCATCAGACCCGCGCATCTTCTTGGACATCATTTGGAGGAACTCATTGAACTCGATGGTACCGTTTCCATCCTGGTCCACCTCCTTCACCATGTCACGCAGCTCCGTCTCTGAAATTTACAATAATAAAAATTTAATGTGATGTAGGTACATGAATTTAATGAAGGCAAAAAGGCCGAAGATCCGAAGAATAGTTAACTTACACTCACGGCTTTTTTTAGTACACAGTGATGTACACACTAGGATTTTCTCCTGTGTCTTGACTGCTTTTACAAACATACAATTTCATACAAATCAAACCTAAAGTAGTTGTTCCTTGCAGGAATCGAACCCACGGCACGTTTCGGGGCAGCCGGTTGCCCGGTAACCAAATCAACAGTCAATGCTAATATTTAATATTATAAAGAGGTAAAACTTGTAACTTTGTATGTAGGGGGTAATCTTTGGAACCGCTGGTCGGATTGCCAAAATTCTTTCACTGATAGATAGCTACAATGTTTGTGGGTGCTATAGGCTATAAAACATCACGCTACGATAAAATGGAGCCGAGCAGCGGGTGAAACGGCGCGAGAGTAGCTAGTAAGAAATATTGTAGGTCGAATACGTATGTTCCTTTTTATCCCGGTAACGTAAAGGGCGCTGACAGAAGCTAGCTTATAATAAACTAACTGCAATATACTGAAATTATGATAAGCCCGGTCTTATGATATCATCTTGTAATATGTAACATAAACCGATGTCGACATAAATTGTATTAAGTTGCCTACGTGAGGTGGTTTTGACATAACTAATATATATAAAGAGTTACTAATATTATATTATATTGTGTATCAGGTTCACACGGATATTCCTGATAAATGAGATATACCTTACAATCCTAAAAAAAAACGAAAAAAAATAAGTTACATTATACTTAATACATAATATCATCACCACCAGCCTATAAATGCCCACTGCTGAGCAAAGGCATCTTCTCGCACGGAAAAGGTTTGAGCATTAATCACCACACTTGCTCAATGCGGGTTGGCGCTTTCAAACTTATAATTAGAAATTAAAAAGTCTAGGTTTCCTCACGATGTTTACTTTTTTAATGATGTTAAGTTCGTTCCAGTGACACACAAAATACAACGAGTGAAAAAAATACAATTATGTTTAAAAAAAGTCTTTGCCTTCCCTTTAAAAAAAAATTAGGGCTCAGGCGAGAGAGAGTGTCCGACTCTTATTGACTAAAACTCCCGCCGTTCCTTCTTCTGTTGATGCTAAAATTAGTGTAAAGACTGTTGTTGTGAAGTTTTCTTACAACGTCAGGAGATACGAAATTTCAGAAGCGATATTCGTCGGCGCCGTGGCTTAGTTGGTTAAAGCGCCTGTCTAGTAAACAGGAGATCGTGAGTTCGAATCTCGCCGGGGCCTTCGTTGTCTTTTTGAAATGTTTCCAAAATATCTTTTAAACGATGTTTCAATAGTTTTTATTGATAAAAACGAAGAAATTGATGATAATTATTACCTAAGTATCTTTACAAAAAGCATGTGCATTTTCATGTCCGGAATTCATTCGGTTAAAAATAGTAATGCGTCATCCGACATTTGGCACAGTTTCTCAGATAGCTTCAGATAACGTAAACAAGAAAATGTTTTATAAATACTACACATACATCCACCTACCAATTGGGACACATGTAAAATGCACTTACACAAATAAAGTGTTTTTATCATTACAAGACTATACGACAAATTAGTACCATTAAAGTATAAAAGAGTGTCATTATCTTCTTGTAAAAGTAATTGTTTTTTATGGCATTGGCTATGGGGCTATATTATGAGGAGATGGACCATTTTATACTGTTTAAAAAATAGGCACAGTCTATGGACGCTCGAAACATCAAAAGAACTTCTTATAAGTACCTAACTCTTCATGCTGCCAGCATTTGGGGCGGGGATGGGGGAGTAGGGGATTAGGTTCTGATTACTGATCAATACTTGTCATTAGTAGATCTTTACGCTGATGAAATTGATACTAAGTATAAGTGGCTTTGCAAAGGCGTTATGCTGTTACTACTCGTCTTCTCTACTACTGATTGGATTAATACCAACTGGTAAACATATAAATTTCCAATCCTATCTATTAAAAAACCGCATCACAATCCGTTCCGTGGTTTCAAAGATTTAAGCATACATAGGGATATAGAGACGGACAAAAGCGACTTTGTTTTATACTATGTGGAGATAAGTCACTTTAAGATGTCTCGTCATATGAACTTTAAATAATTCCATCAGCAGGCAAATTCTCCGTTTTAAAACCATAATTCTATTAAAATTTTCAAATGAAATCAATCCGATATCCACGAAAACAAAGCCTGCTAACATAATACACAGGGATTCGGCCTAATTTAAACCCTCGAGACGAAACCGGCCACGTAATCCACTTTTTAAAACTTCGCAAATCGGAATTCAATAAAATTTTATGATAGCACCTTTTGGAGTTTGCAATAAACTGTATGAAAGTGATTTGTTTACGATGTTCATATTTTTATGGCTAAAACCTTTTGTAACAATATTTTATAGGGTTTTATATATTGTGTTAAATATATCTAACAGGCTATGTTTAGTTTATGCGTCAAATATAACGTGAATTAAGCAGTTGTACACTATTTTTTCATTATAAAATATTTTATTACGTGGTGGATAGGTTCAGACTGCTGGTTCTGTACTTGAACGACCATAGTGGCAGCATCATATAGATCTCTCAACACTTGAACATACCGCCAGTCGACTTCAGTTCTCTCTTCACTTCAGTGTAGCTTTATTATATTATAAATATTTATTGTGTTTATATATTGTTATAGTGTTTATATTTTCTCAGTAATGTGTTGTTGCGCACTTATGACTTTACCCTTCCATATCCAATCTCTCTATCGCTCTAAGGTTTGCTGTTAGAGAACCCAACTCTGGGTTAAGCTCGCCTTTGTACATATTTTTTATAAATGTATTTTTTTTTATAAATATATGTGTGTGCAATAAAGTATAAAGTAAAAGTAAGTAAGTACGTTATTTGCCTTAGCACGCGGAAAAACTCAGCCATGTTCCGAAATACTAGTTACAGGTAATATAATACTACAGAAACAGGAAAATACCCAATAAAGAACAAACTGCACCTACAAATCGGTGCCTTCGAGACAAATTACAGAATCTATTCTTTCTTTGTCTCAGCTAAATTGATTAATTACGCATAATTAATTCCTGTGTTCAATTGTCTATTATACTTCTTTAAAATGCAGAAGGCTGTTTGTGTAGTTCGCAGTTACTTATCGAGGATGCGTTTTCGATATTTTTGGTCTTTCTGTCATCGTATTTAGATAAGCAATTAGCGCCTTCCAAGGACACCAGTACTGAAGGAATTGCATGTGTTTTGCCGGCCTTTTGGAATTTAGTGGATTGAGGGTATTGATATTGGAAAGGGGGGGCAGTGGCTTCCCTTCCTAAGGGTTGGGCTCACACGCCGAAAATTCTTTCACGTCTGTTTTCTTTGTGACCGAGGTATCACGCTAGTCGAACTGGCCCATTGGTGCCAAAACATGGCCCAGACACACATATTAATGCATTTAACTGCATAAGTGTGTGAGCAAATACAGATGTAGCATAATATGCTTAATTTATACCACCATATAATCATGCTATAATCAAATGACAACTTGTCGTACAACGACAGAGACGATTCATTTGTTCAATGTTTTAAATCGATGCCTTTTGTTTTGCGTGTAAGTGAGGTTACTGGATGCCCAGTTCTTCTCTTCACCCCTAAATCCCAATCTCTAAATCCCCAAAAAGTCGGCAAGGCATACTTGCAACTCCTCTGGTGCTGCAGGTGTCCATGGGCGGAGTCGATTACTTACTATCAGGTTTGCCACACGTTTGCCAATATTGAAGCAAAACTTTGTGTGTATTTTTTTACAGGTCCCGCAGTGTTCTATTTGCCTCTAAATATGTATTAGTAATAGTAATACAAGTATATATTATGCATTTCATCCCATTGGGGGTGACAGAAGAGTTAAAAATTATAAAAAAATTAGTTATTACCTGAAGGTCTTTGTCCAAGCGATCGCATGACCACTCCAAGCTCTGCCATCGTGATTGTACCATCTTCATCTTTGTCGAACAGCATAAAGGCTTCCTTGAATTCTGCAGAACAGGTATAAGGTGTTATTTGATTTTAAATCTACCTACTAGACAGTTTATATCTAGTTACTAATCTATTTATTTCTCAAACGTTTTTCAAACTATAACAAACCTTAGTAATTGCAGTTGTATTAAGAGAAAAAAAAAGAAATATCGAAAAATACCCGTAAATATATTTAAAAGAGACTAAAATGAATTGATATTACCTGCTACTTGTTCTTCCGTGAGGCCATATTCAGACTGAAATGAGAAAAGAAATAGAATTAGTTTAAAATTAGTTTTGTTAAAAAACGAAGTCAATATGACTTGGATATGGCCATGGCCGTTGACTTCTGTCTGACTACCAAGCGACCCGCCCCAGCTTCGCATGGGCCTATACTAAATTTCTCGCGTGCGTTCGTGCAGCGGAATGTTGTTGAATTTAAAGATTTTAATTATGCAGATATTTAGTGTATGACGTCGTATAATTGTGTATGGTAAAAAAAAAATTGTGCACGCAACCATTGTGGAGAAATTCACCAAAAACTGATTCCGCTGGGCGAACGTTGTCCTGGCGGAACTTTTTTTAATCCACAGACTTTAGAAGAAAAGAGATGTATCCAAAAATTAGTGTGTATTTGTGTGTAATTGTGTATGTATAAATAAAACTAGTGCATGCATTAACTTCGGAGAAATTCAAGTTTCCGCTACGCGAACGTTTGGCCATTAGCTAGTTTTCATATAAAGCGCTTACATAGAGAGCTGTAAATTTTTACATACGTTGTTTTGAATTTGTTTATATTTGTTTAAAAAACAGATTTAGAAAAAATCGTAGGCTTTAAAAGATAAAAATATAAACGTAAAATACGCTTATTAGGTCTTAGTTCTTAAAGTAAGCTCTTTGGGGTCTAGATTTTCACGTTTATACAAACCTTGTAAGTGTCTGCAACATGTTGCCAAGTATCAATGATGTTCCGTTAGTAATTAAATAGTTATAGGACAAATTTACCATGAATAGATCACTGTTTACAAAGCAGTCAAATATCACGACTTTCTAAATGAATTGCATGGTAAAATGTATGTCAATAATTAGTGTATTCATTCAACTATTCACATGCAAAATTTCATGTCATTAAATTCAGTAATTAAAGAAAAACAATTATAATACTGATGAAGCATCGAAAACCTACATAACCCGACCAAGTTCGGATGGCTACAAAAAAGCGGCTGTGCAATATATTTAGGTAACATCCCAAAATTTACAGTATAATACCGGTATTGAATTGGTACAGGTGATAACACACTTGTTGTTTCGAAATAATTTATTTTTGGACACCTACTTTTTTAAATGTATTTGACTATGACAGAAAGTAGGTACCGTTTACGTAGGTACTTTATTTAAGTATGCGCTTGAGACTTGAGATATAATCTAATTATATTTAAGACAAATAAAATTCATACAGCTAATTTCTATTGAAGATTTCTTCACGGATCAGGATTCTAACTATAGACCCCTTAGGGAAATTAAGTATTTAATTAAGAATTTTATTTGTCTTAAATATAATTAGATTATATCTCAAGTCTCAAGCGCATACTTAAATAAAGTACCTACGTAAACGGTACCTACTTTCTGTCATAGTCAAATACATTTAAAAAAGTAGGTGTCCAAAAATAAATTATTTCGAAACAACAAGTGTGTTATCACCTGTACCAATTCAATACCGGTATTATACTGTAAATTTTGGGATGTTACCTAAATATATTGCACAGCCGCTTTTTTGTAGCCATCCGAACTTGGTCGGGTTATGTAGGTTTTCGATGCTTCGTCAGTATTATAATTGTTTTTCTTTAATTACTGAATTTAATGACATGAAATTTTGCATGTGAATAGTTGAATGAATACACTAATTATTGACATACATTTTACCATGCAATTCATTTAGAAAGTCGTGATATTTGACTGCTTTGTAAACAGTGATCTATTCATGGTAAATTTGTCCTATAACTATTTAATTACTAACGGAACATCATTGATACTTGGCAACATGTTGCAGACACTTACAAGGTTTGTATAAACGTGAAAATCTAGACCCCAAAGAGCTTACTTTAAGAACTAAGACCTAATAAGCGTATTTTACATTTATATTTTTATCTTTTAAAGCCTACGATTTTTTCTAAATCTGTTTTTTAAACAAATATAAACAAATTCAAAACAACGTATGTAAAAATCTACAGCTCTCTATGTAAGCGCTTTATGTGAAAACTAGCTAATGGCCAAACGTTCGCGTAGCGGAAACTTGAATTTCTCCGAAGTTTATGCATGCACTAGTTTTATTTATACATACACAATTACACACAAATACACACTAATTTTTGGATACATCTCTTTTCTTCTAAAGTCTGTGGATTAAAAAAAGTTCCGCCAGGACAACGTTCGCCCAGCGGAATCAGTTTTTGGTGAATTTCTCCACAATGGTTGCGTGCACAAATTTTTTTTTACCATACACAATTATACGACGTCATACACTAAATATCTGCATAATTAAAATCTTTAAATTCAACAACATTCCGCTGCACGAACGCACGCAAATTTCTCTACAATTTAATGGATGTTAATATACACATAAACATTCCTCTTTAATCATTCTAATGTGGAAAAATCATACTTCGGCACGAATTGGTCGGCTCGACCGGAGTTATACCACGGCCTTACAGAAAATCGACGTGTACAACCACAGCGTTGTTTTTTGCCTTGTGATTGAGGTTACGGGAGGCACCCAAAAAATAAATACTTTTTCCTCCCCAATCAGAAAAACTGCAAATGCCTAATCCCCAAAAAGTCGGCAACACACTGGCAACTCCTTCGTTATCGCGGGTGTTCATGGGCCGCGCTGATTGCTTAACACCAAACAATCAACTTTATAGGTGTACTATCTAAAAAAACTGTATTAATAGGGCTACTTTGTTTTATACCTACTATGCAGTGAAGAGCACAAATATTTTATTTAATGTTTTTTCATTTGAAAATTTCACATCAATACGTACAGATACTTGACGTATAGCCAAATCACTAGTTAGTCTTCTCAGTCTTCTATATTCTTTATTATAATTATCTTCTGACGGTTTGGTAGCCGCCATTTTTATTTTCTTTCTATATAGGTATTTAAGTGTAAAGTGCGATAAAAATAATTGCAAGAATGCATTTGAAATATGTTTGTTTGACCATCTATTGTCGTGGTTGAAAACACGACAGTACATGGTTTATGAGGATTTTAATTTTGATTAATTGGTTATTTACCAAATAAACGTAACAATATGGGCATTTATTGGACCACATTTTCTTGTTAGGACGAGATCAGTCATTTTCCCAACCAGCAAATGGCTGCCGTTTAACTGAAGAACTCTGTGTGATCCTCAAAATATAGGGTGTGGCGTGTATGTAAATTTTGCATGTTTATAACCGTACCCAGGACAAAATACCGAATCTTAGCGTAATTCTATATTTTTTTTAAACATGTAAACATTAAGAAAAAAATACGTAGTAGTAGGATAATATAGGTAGTTATTTCCACAATAATTCTTTAATTGTATTTTTACAGGATGATGATATAAGATGTTGGAGGATATAGATCTATTAATGATCTGTCTGTGGTATCGTCATCTATTTTAATGCAGTTTCTTTTACTTTAATGACTGTCATAGATTATCATCATTTTTGTAACTTGCTGAGTTTTAACATGACATCATGAGAATGAATTTTCAGCTGTTTGTGTTTACGTTAATAAAGCAAATTGAGTAAAGTAAGTACCTATTTCAAGACTAGGCCTAATACAAGAAATATAGCATAAAAATGATGCGTTTTGGTATAACGCTATGATAAATTATACAATAATAGCATCGAGCATCATTTAATAAAAAAAATTGTCAATAGCTTATGTAAAAGCAAGTCGAAATTACCGATACGAGCGCCATTGAATTCGATACATCGAAATTTGTACATTATTTTGGCGAATGCCAAGGCAAATGCAAGGTTAAGCTCGTCGTAAGTTTAGTAACATGATTACATGAAGATCTACCTTATTTTTATGAGATAAAAGTTTTTATCATGAAAAAAATTTAAGGATTTTTTCAACATCAAGTTTTGTCATCACAAAACTAGACCTTATTTTTTACAATATAACGAAACTCAATAATAGGATAATTCAAAGATCAATATCAATAGTGCGGTCTTCACTCCAATATTACGCACGGTAATGACCTCACTTCCTTGGCTATCACGTCTTTAAAAACACCCAAATTAGATTCTTTGTTTTTGCAAGAATTAATATTTATCTCTTATTTGTGTTAGTAAATAAATTAATAGACCCCTATTAATTTATTTTTAAGCGCAATTTGGCTCTACGGCGCCGGCCTAGAGCAGGAGAAGGAACGGGGGGTTTTAATCACACTCCGACACTCCCTTCCGCCCGACCCTGGGCGGGACGGGAAAGTCACAAGACGATTTACTTTAAAAAAGAAAAGAAAAATACTAAGACAACTAAGAGATCACGATTTTTATCTGAACTTGGTAATATTATGTCAAGGATATAGGTAATAAAAATTTTACGAGACTTATTTCAATATCATTTTGGCTAACCTCAGGGCCTCACGATGTCTTATTCCCGCCCACAATAAATCCATAAACAATCACAATTGACAGTAACCTTTTTAGTCTGTGCCTAAGTACCTACACATGTATTATTAACAGGAAAAACCCAAAAGAAACCGAATCGTGCTCACCCCGTATTCTGATAACTAGTTATAAACTTTTGCCGATACTTTCAAAGTTTTGCGAAGTTCTTTTGTTTTATCTTTTCAAGGAAAATAAGTAGATAAGGAGATATCCTTTGTTTCATTGAAGCAATACGCTATAATGTTAACGGTAGAAAAGAGAATGGTACTAATATGAGGTTTTTGAAATAGTTTTGAGCGCGGATTTATAAGGTTAAAGTTTGGTTGAACATTTTTTGCATTAAGTTTTCACTACCTACCTATTTACTCATAACAACACATAATTACTGGTGCTAAGTAAGAATAGTTACTACCTATCGACGCACGACTATGGGAAAAGTAGCTTCTTGGACGATTTTGTTTCGAATTTTAAAATATTTTTATTATTGAACTATAATTTATTCATATTAGGTACTTTATTATTTTTTATATTGTAACTGCAACAAAGAACGGCATTATTTCAATGATGGTCACCTTTTGTAATTTATAGATATAGGTATATAATTGACTCGGAGAAATTTAAAAAGATAAGTAACCAATTTCCTGGCTATCACTAAATTAGTAAAGCTATCTAAGTAGGTAGCTAAGAATATAATTCTCTATAAAATAGTACCTATACTTTTAACAAGATTCCAATTCTAACAGTTCACTCTTTTCATTTTCATAATAATATTAATGTTATTAAAACAGATAACGAAATACATCATTAATGGATTAATCATGTTCTTTTTTTAAATAATCATAACGATAAATTATTATAATCACAATCACAAAAGATGAAAAAATATTGATGAATTTAGATAAAACATAGTAGGTAAGTAACATGGGCACAAGTTTACGATTTAAAAATGTCTAGGTTATAAAAAACATATAGATAACGCTACGTTAAATAAACAACAATTAGCCACATTGAACACCATTTCTCTTATTGTATACTTAATGAACACTCCAAATTATTTTTTAATCGCACTTTACACTTATATTTAACACAATTCATAAGTTTTTGCACTAAATATCTCCACTCATTTTGAATGCGACACGAAAATAATACATTAGCAAAATGGCGCGTACACATTGTTGTTTTAATTTTGTTTTTTTTTAAACACGACACAAAGACAAGGTTCTTCAGATCCAATTTTAAAATAGGTTTTGGCACGGACGCGTTTTATTTTTACTTTAAGAATTTTAGTTTATTTTTAAATTGTTTTATCAATCTATTTATGGCGTTTTGTTTTTAAAATCAATTTATTATTTAATCGTACTGGCGATAATATGCGCGACGTGACATTGTCAGCTCGAATATTAGTAGAATTCTATATTTAAATTATTTTCGCTTATTACTCTAGGTCTAGGTACGTTCTACAATGGTGCCAAGATGTGTAAATTTTTTTGCGTGAGTGCAAATGTTGTTTTGTAATGTGTATTTATACAGCTTGGTTTATGTTCACGTAATCAGATTAGGTACATTGTCAAATTCACGTTATGAATTTGTTTTGAAAATAAATCATGCAGTACCTAATAACATTTTCTTTTCCTATTATAAATACCAACAAACTTTTGAAGAAAAAAAATATGGTAAATATTTTCGACATTGAAAACTTTCTGAGGAAATGTGTTCGTTACCCTAATTAGTATTTAATTTTAATTAACTTACTACACCTGTAATTTTTGAAATAAAAAATATTGCGGCCATTGAGGAACAATTTAATATTATTCCGGTATCTTGGCACGACGCGTGTCATTTGGAATGCGCGGCGGGTTTGGCGGGAAATTATAGACTCATCAACCTGTGACGTTGTGGCTCAATATGTGATGCCAGAACAAAAATGAACTTTAACATTATTGTCTTTAAAACAATTTTACACTGTCAAAAGTCGTTTTCGAGCTAATGAGAAGAGAGTTCCTTGTACAAAATGTGGTCATCACGATTAATAGCGACATCTGTTGTCATTTTTTAAAAGTTTTTTAAATCGATTTTAATTTTAATGTGATTATACATTTCGAATGATATTAATGTAAGTATTTACGTTCATTAATTATTTCTTTCCAATTAAAAATAGGATTTTATTCTAAACAGACATGATTTCATTCGTTTTACTAATCTGTTCTTATGTGTAGAATATAGAGGTACACTACATTGCACAATTACCAAGAAATTTAGGTCATTACTTACCTAATTTAAGAAATTCAATATAAAAAGTAAAAATAAATGCGATATCATGAACATTCTTTTAATTTGAGCTAATAAACAAAAGAAGAGTAGCCTGATAAAAATATAAGAGCAACATATACCAGATATACGTTGAAACCAGTTCGGTTCTGCAGGCGTATAACGTAAATAACTATTTTATTTAGGTATTCCGACTACAGCAACGCCATCTGGTAGCCGCAGAGTAGTCTATATCCAGGATTACAGGGTAAACAATGAGGTAAAATAATAATCAGTAAGATTCTGACACTCTCTCCCTTTTCTAGGGCGGGAGAAGTCATTTGATGATTTTCCCTTACAAGAAAGGTATATTTTCATCACTCTTTCTCTTGCTATGGGTATCGTAAGTACCAACAATACGGATGTTTTTAACAGAGTCCGGTCAGCAAAGTTATCTGATAAATATGATCGCGCATGATAAGCGGTTTTGAGATATTATGGCAAACCTTTTTTTTGTAGCAAAGTCGAGCCTAGATCAGGATGTAATGGAAAGTAGCTTTATTGATAAATTTGATAATTGTGGATCATCATAGTCAATTAAAAAGTTTAAAAATGCTAAATTTTTCATTTATCCTTGCAGACAAACTTAGGCCATGACTTTTACGTTTACATTAGGTATATTGATCGAATGTTAACAATAGTCGTTGATGTTAACAAATGTCGTGGTGGCCCGGAGGTTAAGGAGCCCGCTTCTCATGCATGAGGGTGTGGGTTCGTAACCTGGCAAGTACCAATGTGACTTTTTCCGAGTTATATGTACTTTCTATGATTATTTAGACACTACTGACATACGGTGAAGGTAAACATCGTGAGGAAACCTAGACTTATAATTTCTAATTTTAAGTTTTAAATCGCCAACCCGCATTGAGCAAGCGTGGTGATTATGTTCTAACCTTCTCCGTATGAGAAGAGGCCTTTGCTCAGCAGTGGGCACTTATAAGCTGATGATGATGATGTTAACAATAGAAACCTATGAATTTAAGTTTCAAAAGTGTTAGCAATAGATGTCACCACTTTTCTCGTCTATAACACGTGCTACGTGTTTGCTGTAAAATATATCTATCTTTAGTAGGCTTATACATCATAAAATTCTTTCAAAGACTTTTCAACAAAGGTATGTGTTTTAAATTTTAATACGATATTAAGTGCATTATTAAACTCGTACAATTGCCGCGTTATCACAATAAAAGAAGATCACAGAATGAGAGACACTTTCTATCTACTTATTTTATAAAAATACTAGTTTAGATGTATGTATGTTTGTCCTATGAAATGGCTAAACAGATCTGGATAATAGGTAGGTCTAACGCTCATGGACCTCAAATTGGAAAAGATGTGCTATGAATAGTAAATTGAGACAAAGACCAAATTTTTTGTTAATTTTGCAGGCGAGAAGCCACGGTACATATTGCGAGCGCTCCGCAAAACCAAATGTCACAGTCCTAAAAGCGTCCAACCAAAGGGGGATGGGCAGCCTCTACAATTGAGGCTGTTGCTGCCTTAATATTTATGAGGTCTCTGGATTCAAATATGTCATTAGAACCACTAAGAAAGTGAATTCGTTTCCAAAATTTTTGTTTCTTATGGGGATATACTGGAAAGACTAGAGATAATACATAGATTGCCTATAGGCAGGCATGTCAATTGTTTACAATATCATCGTCAGACAGCTCATTAGAAATAAAAAACTTATTATCAAACTCCAAGACGTCTATCAAACCGCCGTTTACGAGACCTCTAACTGTATTCACATTGAACGATTTCAGATTGACGTTAATGAATTAAATCCTTAGTCATCGTTAGTTGGAAGATATCCCCTGCTCAACAAAGGCCTTAGATCTCCTTAGCCCTCCACGACGAGCGACAAATCGCCACTTGCATCCATTGGCTCCCCCTGCCAATGTTGTCACATTGGCTCCCCCAGACTTTGCCAATGTCTACCTAGCTGCAAAATCCTTAGTAGATATGAATAAATTAATAAGCCCTGTTTAATAAAATTTAAGGTTCCCGTGGAATATACGTTTTCACACGAGCGTCGTCGCAAACAGAAGTTAGTAGACAATAAATTAGACTTTAAAAGAAAAGCGTAATTTTTATATCGTCGTTAAATTCAAGAATTGTCGCGTCTCCGTATTGTTTTTTTTTAATACATTTTTGACGCGGTATGCCAATAAAATTGAGCTATAGTTAACTTTATCAAGGGTAAAACCACCCACAACACTCAGAAAACAGTCGTGTGCATAATAATTTTTAAATTAGTCAAAGAAACATTTATTCTTAAGTATTGTTTTCTATAAATTTTCATTACAATTATTTCTATCAAATTATTAATATGTATATGTTACTATGATTGAACTTGGTCTGACTGAGGTCGTGGTGACCCGGAGGTTAAGGAGCCCGCTTCTCATGCATGAGGGTTCGCAACCTGGCAAGTACCAATGTGACTTTTTCCGGACTTTTTTATATGTACTTTCTATGATTATTTAGACACCACTGACATACGGTGAAGGTAAACATCGTGAGGAAACCTGGACTTATAATTTCTAATTGTAAGTTTGAAATAGCCAAACCGCATTGAGCAAGCGTGGTGATTAAGGCTCTAACCTTCTCCGTGTGAGAAGAGGCCCTTGCTTAGCAGTGGCCACTTATAGGCTGATGATGATGATAGTAAGAAATAAGCGCCACCATCTCAAAATGCTAGAGGAGTTACAACTGCGTTTTTTGCGTAAGGGGCGAGGGAGTGATACTAGGATCACTACAATCCAACTAGCTTAAGGCCATAGCTTATATTGAAATTTTTTCATTAATTGCTCAATGCGAGTTGGCGATTTCAAACTTATAATTAGAAATAATAAGTCCAGGTTTCCTCACGATGTTTACGTTCACGTATGTCAGTGCTGTCTAAATAATTATAGAAAGTACATATGACTCGGAAAAAGTCACATTGGTACTTGCTAGGCTTCAAACTCTCATGCATGAGATGCGGGCTGCTTAACCTCCGGGCCACCACGACTTTTTACGATTTCTTACCATCATATCATTTATACCTATAATGACGTATACGCAAAACAATTCTAGAGCCACGATACGCTTTTGTGTAGGCGTTCACAGCCCTTGTTAGATCTCAGCGCCCTAAAATAATACTGTTTAAATAAATATGAACCAAGGTGTCATTTTATTGCTTTTCCAATGATATGTATTGCGGAAGACCAAAATGGATGCGTCATATACTTAATATAATTTATTATATTGGTGTGTTTGGTTGGAACAATTGGGCAGGTGTGGTAGACTTGTCTTGCTTTTCGTTTGCGGTGAAGTTTGAGTCCAGTTTCAATAAACGTAGTTCATTCATAATTTTAGCCGAAAGAGCTGTCAAAATGTTATGCAACCTTTTTGTTTAAATTTCAAACTTTGAATGGAAGAATCTTGTCAATAATGGGATATTTTGTGTGTTGTCTGTTTTTTTTGAATGAGCTTATGATTATTGGATTAGTTTTATTTGTACCTTTAACGCTATGTGTGCTTAAATCTTTAAAATGATGATTTGATACGGTTTTTTTTTGTAGGGAATAAAGAGGAATGTTTATATTTTGATGTGATAGCTCGACAGATGGATTACCTATAGTATTATATGTATAAAAAATCCGTTATAGTGAAGCAATTTAGTATCAGAATTGCATTTATTAAAAAAGCCGAGGCTGGTCGCTAGTAGACCCGGAATATGGGTCTAAAATCTTCATCCTCGACTATCGCAAAAATTTTCTAGGAACCTAAAATGTGCCAAATTGTAAGAAATAAATCTACAATTCTGTCATTTTAAAGTGAGTTCTAAAATAGATGAATTATAGTTCAAAGTCAAAGGCAAGGCGTATTTCAATTAGACCGCTTTTAGTTTACCCATTTTCAGATAATGAGGGCTAGCTACTACTTCTGAAGCTAGAGACACTAGTGTTGTGTGAAATTAGTTTTTTTTTTGTTCTGGTATACGCAATTTACAACACGCTATATCTATCGAGGCCATGGTGCGGAGTGAGAGGAACTGGGACGCCGTCGCTTCCTTCTGTGAAGCAGTTATGCTCGCAAAGAGGGAGGCGGCCCACGTGAGGTAGCAATCCTCCTCCTCACGACCCGCCGTAAGCGCGGGTCTGCGGTTGGCGAGTAAGGGCAGCTCGCCGCCCGACCAGAACCAGGCCCGAGCGTAGCGTTCCGCGCGCGCCTCAAAAAGTCAATAGACCACCACAGACGGGGCCCTAGAGGGCTGATGTTCAGCCGGGGTTGCGGGGTAAGCGCATTGAGGCAACGCGATCTCAGCCCAGAGCAGGAGAAGAAACAGGGGGGTTTTTAGTCAGTAAGAGTCTGACACCAGCTCCCGCCTACTAAAAAAAAAACAGGGCTAGAGACAAGTTTGAAAAGAAATTGTATCCATTAATGAATAGAAAGATTACTAGAAAGTAGTATACATACTAGTACCTAGATTTTCCTAAAAATATGTATCTGTTTAAATGAATTTTATATAAAAAATACAAAATGTCCGCTTAACTACATATTAAAGTTATTAATAAATCCGAAGTACACTTCCCGTTACATTTCTAATATTATACGAAATTGACATTTACGATGGTCACAAAACAGATGACTGTGAAAGAGCAATAAAAAAGCAGTGAATTTATATTATTATGTAGAATTATGTATGTAAAAATTGCAACAATAAAATACATTTTTAATGTCATCAATGACGTCACTACAACATCGTACACATTTAAATAGTTTTGTCACTTCAGTTGTATTTAAAGAAGTTTTCTTTTATTTGCAACCTTTGATAATTAAAAGTTAGAGAATAGCAAACTATACTATAAACTCATTTTTGATTTGTTTAATAGAAGGGTAGTTCCGTGTTTAAAAATGTGTGTGTGCATTTGCAAACACATTTTTTTTACAAAACATGATGATATTCTAAAGAAAGAATTTAGAGAACAAATGGTTAATTGGAACATTTCACTGTTAGGTATTGCTATGGATAAAATCTAAAGCTAAGCATAAGTGATTATTGTGATAAATGTTTGAATATTTTCGTTACAATTCGTATAAAATTATATTCAAAATTATTTTTTGAATAGAAATGGAAATGGTAGAAAATGAGCATAAATAAAACAGTTAATTTTTGAAAGTGTATTTCGTGTGAATCAGAAAAAACTTCATGAATTTAAATGTTTAAAAACATCTCAATGAAAGCTAAAATACAAACACAAAATATTTTATATTTTCCTATTTCCCCAAATGGACTTGTCAAATGTCAAATTAAGAGTCCGTTTTTTTTTTTCTGTACTAACAGTCAACGAACTCAACCGTGATATTGAGAGTGTTTCGAAAAACACTGAACACAATGCGGACAACAAAAACAAAACAAAATACGTTTTTCACGAACAACTTTCGATAATCCAATCACAGACGATTACGCGTGCCGGATCGCGAAAACATCGGTTAGAGTGAGACATCTTATTGGAAAGTCTAAAAGTTAGAGAGAGATAGATGTAAAAGTTTCCCGTGATAAGACTCACTTTTATTTTATGAGGCAGTATAATACTTTACCTCGTTTTGTTTTGTCAGGAAGCTGGGTTTGTTCGGAAAAATACGAGAAATCGATTATAGCGCACTCATTGTGAATAGCTGAACACTATTATGGCGAATGACTACTATCTTTTGTGCTTTTTGTATACAAAATATGTATTTATGATGGCGGAAAAATGGAACCAGTGATATTATGAAATTAATGAAGATAAATTGATATATATAAATCGTATAATATGCGAATTGAATGTTTTAGTTTTTGCGTTGTAGGTCTCAACAGAGTAAGATTAAGTGTTGCTCCAAAAAAAAACTGATTGTCAAAAAGATAACCTATGTACATTTTTTTTTGTTGTGTGGGTATCTGTCTTAGGGTTGTCATCTAACCAGATTGTTTTATCAAATTACCTTGGTTTTCAGGATGTATGATCCATTATATCTACCTCATTGGCCCTACATCTCAATAAACCATCCATCGTCCATTGTATTTGTCGAATTTTTGTATCAGGCACCTTCAAAATATTAGTTGCTTGTAAAAGTAATTTATCCCACTTACCAGATTTATGGTGACGATCAGTTCGTACTGCTGGTGCTTGTGGCCTTTCTTCTTCTTGCCCTGAGGAGTCTTCACTGCCGCTGCTGCTGCCGCTTGCTTAGGAGGAGCGGTTTTCGCTGCGCCTTTCTGCGCCGATGGTTTCACGGGGGTTTTTGGGCCACCTGGAGATGATACGGAAATATTACTGAATGAATTTTAAAGCCGTTATTTTGGGAATCGGTATTCGAATCTGGAATCTCTAGATATGATTCTGAAAGAAACCCTGTAGATTCTGTGCGGTTATATCAGAAACGAAGTAACAAAAGTAAAGTAACATCAGATTTAAAAATTCATTAGTTACACATTTTAAGTTGCTTGTATGTCCAAATTCAGATTAAAAAACTGAATCAACAGACATTAACCCTATACATGTAAATAGATAATTTTATTTTTACCTTTCTGACAAGGCGTGGTAGACTTCTGACCGGCTGCATTCTTCTGGTTGACATGACCACCACCATCGGCTGGCTTGTTCCGAGCCTGCAAAGAAGAATACAAGCGTCATTAGGACCAACGTATTATCTTATAGATATTATTTTCCAGATCAATATAGATAACGACTTCAATAAGAAGACAAATGGAAAATGCAATGAAGAACAGCTTTTCTTAACGTGAGGTAGTAAACAGTTCCCAACCTTATAGCAAAACGCTTATCGCCAAAGACGAATGGTGAATTCATACAGGAGAAACAAATGTACGTCTTTTGTGGATAAGACTGACCTTATACCAATGATGTATAAAACTATAGATACGTTGTCCGCGCTCTAAAATGACAACATGAAATGAAGGCAATTGACAACATCGCGCTTAGTTACGCACCAACCTGCCGCGCGACGCTACGTTTGTTTTTAATTTATATCGTGTGTGTAAACCTGTGCGAAACATAAAGAAAGCATGTCGTCGTGTGTGTTCAGACGATGTACAAATTATACTCCAAAAGTTAAAGACAAAAATGTGTCATTTCATGCGTAAGTTTACCAAACAACCTATTTTTATTTTATTTTTTTCGACGCCGGCGCCCGCCATCTTATGGCGGCCGGCGCATGAAGGTACAGTCACGTGCCGTCGGCATAACTGAAGATGTATATTTATCTCCCTCTAGCAAAGGCATTCCACTATACGATGTCATATTTTCTTTCCCTTTCTTTACTCGTAGAAGTAGTTATCTAGTATTTTCGCCGTTTTTAAGCGCCGCGATGTTGGTTCATGACGTGTCTATATATAATACGTCATTGCCTTATACTAATTGTTTTTTGGATTTTCAACTTTATTGATACATGTAAAGGTTTTAATCTAGTGGAGATATTTGGAAGATTAAATGTAGTCTGAATCCATGACTAAATCCAGGACCCGGGCCGGGCATAAGTCCTACTATTGATAAAAAGCCATAACTAAAACCGATTAGACAATAGAATTGGACCCCAGTGGCTCAGCAGATGATTGCTTGCATTCCTCCAACTGTCGAGTTATTTCTTATTTACGTAAGTATTTGAAAACGTCTTTGAAGTATATCTACTAACCAGAAGGCAGCTTGCTTTGAAGATAAATGACAATCAATTGTAAACTATTTATCATTGAGCTTTTAAGATCGCTTTTAGATTGCAGTTCTCTCTTATCATCATTTCGCCCATATTTACTGTGTCCTTGACTAGTATTAAGACGCCTAACCTAGACTGGAACTTCGGAATGTGTAAATAAGTACATAAATTGTTTGGCACCAGCATATTTATGCTAATTACCTATTTACGTAGTCCATCTTTCATCATAGCACAGACAAATTTGAAGTATAATGATATATGATGACGATTTTAGTGTATACTTTATCATCGACGTCACATGGATTTGTAATCAGTTATGTATACATATACTACAATATCACATATACCACAATTTAAAACCGAAGAGTTTGCACGCGGTAATCTCAGCAACGACTTATTCGAATTGGACAATAACTTATTCATGTGTTGTATACGTTTTTACTTCTTGAGGAAGGCTATGGGCACTGGTATATTGTGGCTATCCGGGATTACGAGTCAAACGCAATAATGTTTCGCGGCCTCAGTCTAGAGCAGCTCAGTCTAATGCTCTCGAAATATGAAAAACTAACATACTATTATTTAGATCATACAGCATAGTAAGTCAAAATTATCATTCTTTTTTTTATAGTTCAGAATTAATAATAAAAACAAAATACGAAAATAAATAAATAATATTTGAAATTAACACTACCAAAAACAATTTATTATTTTAGCAAAAATACATGTTTGCACAAAGTGAGTTCTAGTAACAAAATACTGTTGACACGGTGTAGCCCTTGTCAACTCAGTGTTGCCATACGAGTGACGGATGAGCTTCCTGTGACAGTTGTCCGGAAGCGGCCGACAAGTGTATGTTTTCGAGCTGGCAACACTGAGGCCTAACGACATTTCCATTGAACAGTATTTAGTTTGTATTAGAATTTCTTAGCGCTTACACTTCCGTTAATATAATAAGTTTCTTATCTTTTAGTTAGTGTTCATAGATACACATATTTATGTGTACCTATAAATAACTAAAAAAGAACATTATTAGGTAATTTAAATAACAAAACGTAATGGATTAAGTTATTTGGCCTCATTTAACTATTTGTAGAGGTTACTCTGGGGCCTGATTTCAAGCCATGATGGGCCCATAATCAACAGTCACTCCGTATTTTTAAGTGACTGAACTTAGAGGCCTAAATATCAGCACAATTTACTCCATATTTCAAGAAGGTACACTATCGAGATGCTGAATTACCAGTTTTCTAGACGTAGTGTATAATAGTGCAGATATATATTAGTGCAGATGTAACTAAATCTTAAAATTTTCAATTAAAAAAAATCCAATGAATTTTCTTTTGAATACGTGGAAATGAAAACTTTTAGCACTAAAAGAGGTTCAATTAAAAATTATTCTTACTTCGTTTGAAAGCAGTGAAGAATTTTAAACAAATGAACGTCATTAGGGTTGACCTTAAAACCGGACGTCTCATAGTTGGGAAGTCTTTAGTGGGGAATTAATATAATAGGGAAAGAACTCTTTGTTTCCTGATTAAAGCTTTTAGACTCATTTTCTTAGTTATATTAGTCAATATGGTAGTTTCCAACTAGTCAAATTCAATACTTTTATCCAAATGTCAACAACGATACTTTTCTATGAAATTTGTATGAAAAAGTTATGACGTCATCATATTTTTGCGTCAAATAGCTTACATAATTCTGAATAATTAGGTAAACAAAATCTAAAATTTAGTGTATCGATCGATCGATGAATAAAAGTAAAGATATTTTTCAATATTTTATTGTATTGAAACGTCGAAATAATTTATTTATGACCTAGGAAACTACCCAATTGATTACTTTTGCAACTCACAAACATTATTCCCGAGTCTGGCTAAAGAGATTAGGCATAGAGTATCTAGACGCACTATTTCCTACAAGCGACCCGCCCCAGCTTCGCACTGGTGCAATGCTGATACCAAATTTCTCCACTATTCGTACATATAAACCTTCCTTTTCAATCACTTTATTTATTAAAAAAAACCGTATCAATATCTGTTGCGAAGTTTAAATCCGTTGTAAAGATTTAAGCATAAATAGGGATCTAGGGACAGAGAAAGCGACTCTGCTTTATACTAAATATAATTCGTTATTTCAATTTACTTATAAGTATATGTATCACAAAAAATATAACATTTAATACATTATGACATATAACAGGTACAATTGCATTGTCTATTTCAAAACAAATAAATCCAGACTTGCATAAACAGACTTGAGCTAGAAAAATAATATTTTCCTTTGAAATACGTAACACGCTTAGTTTTACTGTCATCGCAAGTGTTTAAAGTAACCTTAGAATGAAACATTAAAAACTTTTTCATATGTTACTACGGATAGTACAAAATTGTCTTTCCACGTGTAACTTACTTTCAGACTTCCCTATGTTGTAAAATAATATATAGGTACGTAAGAATTTGTGTCAAGAACACTTCCTGCACCCAAATGTTGACGCCATTTTTTTATAATACCGTTTAATTTGTAGTTTTATAAATGTTCAACGACAATTGTTTGAAGGCGATACGAGCCTTCTCGAAACTGACTATAAACTAGAGTAAAAAGTATAAATCTGCACGCTGTGACTTTGTCACGGCGTCGTGAGTTTTATTATTATTTATTACAGGTGTGTTGGCTAGAATTTTGCTGTCATAACTTTTTTTAATATATAAAATGTTGTAGGCATAAAATTGTTTATTTTTTATTTTTGGTATCTAGTTTATTTTCAGTAAAAAAAGCGTTAAGTACGTGGTGTAGTCTGAATATATATCATTAAAAGAAAATCATCAATAATCACGATGCTAACTGAAATATACTTCGATAGAGGAGCATACCTTGTTGTTCGAATATTTTATTAACAATCTTACTTGTAAGCAATATATGCACTTTATAAAAAAAGATACAATGAATCGCCACATAAATTCCTTTTAAATGAGCATGAACGAATAAGTAACAAAAAGCCCCGTAAAAGTGCTCAACTTTGACGCTCTGCCACGCTTAAAACTTTCCAAACAAATTACACGAACATTATTAAATTCTGAGGATCATACCATCCTTTGGGATGAAAATTTCGAATATGCTAATGAGTATTATGTAGCCAAGTCAAACGGTTCAGGACTGAGCATCGAGGGATCACGGGACGATAGTCAAGACCATGCATAAATTAACGGGCTTACATCAACCCGTCACCCTTATCATTTTGGCAATGATTTAAACCGCTTATGATTTGAATACCAAAGTTTTACGACGGTTTTAGATTTGAACTTGTAGGAACACAATATTTAGTGACATTAGTGTGAAATATTAGTGTTGTTTTCAACTGTTATATGGTCTTAATCGATGTGGTATAACTATACGTCAAAAGTTGTGATGCTAAGTTTATTGGAATTAGGTCCATTTATTCCATCGTAGGTTTTTTTCTGTGTCGTGTGTGAGCATTAACACAATATAACACTCTTAGACCTGAAATAACAGTGTACAGATCACATAAAGATTTTGTTTCTTGCGCTAATCGGAACCACTACATGCCGTTCCAGCCCAATGAAACGAAATGATTGACATAAAAACAAAAAAAAATAACCATGACATTTTGCAAAGTGTACAAACTTAACTAAAATAGCCCCAAATCCCCTTATTATATAAGGGAAGATTTATTTATCTTTGTCTGAGTATAACCTTAAGTCAGGTTTTTAATTTTGAATCCTATTTTAACCTAACTTCAATTCGAAATACAAAACTGGTTCAAGACATAGACTCATGCGTTTAAAAATTACAAACCACAAAACAAAATCTTCTAGGCAATATTTATACATTACTTTATATAATTTAAATGTAACTCCCAATAAAATAAAGTGTATGAATTCCGATCTCCTCAATATTGTATCCAAGTGCTGTTTTGAAGGAATCGAAATAATCTCAAGGGGTGTTGCCTTATGGACCGTTATAAAAGAGATGATTGGCTCGCTTGGCTGTTATTCTCGCGAAGATTTTTCTTAAATCCCTGTTGTGATAATGCGCGTTCATCTTCCTCGGAACGATATTTATCTTTCGAATTTAGCTTCAAGATGTATCAATGTATTTTTTCTCGTAACTTTTTTTTTGGGAACCGTGATTTCAATCTTTGTATTCCGGGATCGCACTTTGTGCGCGGCCGGGTGTAAATTGCGTTTAAATATGCAGCACTGCAAACAGTAGTATTTTAATGAAAAATCTGTGCTTTGTTGCCTTGTCGGTGCAACGTGATTTATAGAACTAAACGGCTGTATAATAAATAATACAACAGATGTTTCATTACTAACAAAAGTGTATAATTACTGTTATATATTTCGCAAAACATAAAATGATGCAACGACGCAAAACATGAAGTGTTAGTTTTTCCGTGTCTTGCATTTATTCTGCACATGATCAACTTTTAGTCAGTTTGCAATAAATATTGTTGCGTAATTTAAGATTTCAAATATGTTTTACAAATCAAAGCCATACCAATTTCAAACTAAACTATTGGAATTAAGACTAAAATTTTTCAGCATATACCTAAACAGCACTTCTATAGAATTGTTATGTATAATTTAAATAATATTTTTCGGATTATAGTACAAAGATACACAAATTCAAGTACTATTTTCACCATTTAAAAACTAAGAAAATTAAGTACATTCTCGCTTAACTGTTTAACTTGAGAAGTAACTCGACTGGTTTCAAGGCTTACATTCAATTACAGTGTGTCAATTTAATAAATAATTTAAGATACCTCACAAAATTTATAACACAAAAAAAAATCAAATACAACCGTTTCAAACAATTTAAAATTCAAATTACACCAAATGACAAAAGAATGAACGGAATAAAAACCTTATTTAGTCTTAATTAAGGTCACAAATGATATTTAGACGCCGACTTACGGCGCTTTATTAAAATGCATACATTTCCATGCTCCCCAGTGTATTTTCTTCGAGAGCTATTACTGAGAAAAATTGCCTACTATTTAAACCGGGGAGAATGCAATTTCTCTTGATGAAAATTTTATGAATATTCAAATATTTTGTAATGAGGGCCTTTGCAGGTCATAATAGCAATTTTAATAGTTTACAAAACCATTTTTTTCTATTGTATTTTTCTATGAATAGGTTTATCATCACTTTCTTTGTATTATATAGTATATTTGTGGCATATAAGGTTTTTCTTGAATATTTAGATATAAAGTTTTAGTTTAATGTCGATATATTTTAAGTTTTTAATCAATTTCATATTCTACCATACCTAATAAAATTATATTTTCATGGTTTGAAGGCAAGAAGATGATACTATAACATTAAATGTGTAATTTCATTAAAATAACGAGATAATATTTATCATCATGAAGAAACAGACAACTTATATTTTCTCAATTTTTTTCTATGCTAAGATGATCTCGATTGGTTAACAAGCTTAAGTAAATTGTGTTTATTTGAATGACAATAATCACCTATTTTAAATATGATACAATATTTATTTCATCAAAATTATTATGTAACGATAACCCTTGGTGAAAAAAGTATAAATTACGATCACAAACCTCATTTAAATAATACTTATTGCCAATACGCAGCAAAGATAAAAAGAAACGAAAGACGTGAAAATAGACTTAAGGGTAAATTGCGACTAGATTTTTTGGCGCCATTTTTCGTCTGTCAAAACATATGTTTTTTCTAGAACTCGGAATCAGAAATTTGAAAATGCTTTGTAGGTAACACAAATTACTTTGTGTTTGTGAGTTCTATTGTTGAAATATGTACATTTCAAGTCATATTATTATGTTTTCCATTGACACTCCTGGTATCACGATTTTCGTATTAATTTAAAGCAAATTCAACTCTATTAGTCATTTTTCTGGTTTATTTCACCAATTATGTGCTCGTGTATTAGGAAATGGCAAGTTATTGAATCATTGTCAATTATATTCTGTTATATCGTATGTATAGCAAAACATTTTACCTTCTATCACGTCCACAATGCATTAATATTGTACACCAGGATCACTTCTATACTTTTGTGCCTAACTACTTGTGTACTAATCTGTATGTAGGTAGGTGTATGTAGGTTGTTATAACTTGTTAATGTAAATTGAATTAACAAAAAGTAACAAACTACAAAAATAATTAAACTCTCGACATTCCAAAACAAAATTGCTATAAAGCTAATGTTAAAATTTCTAATCTTACGTACAATCCAATTCCAAATTTACCTGAGAAGAAAATCGAGGTAATGTTCAGATTTTAAGCATCTAGGGAAATTCAAAATGGCGGTCTGTTTCACAGTCTGTTTGCAGCCGTAGAATGAGAGCAAATGCGATTACGTTCGACTAATCCTATTATTGCTTTTATGTAACGAATTTATTTATACAATTATATATTTTGATATGATTGCTTTGTCTGTTGATTTTAGATGTTTAGGTACGAATGTGGAAATTTTGCTTGTGTCCTTGTAAAATGTTTATTGATGTTGAATAAAAATTAAATGAAAGTATGTAATTGCGCAAATCGGAAAAAAAGGTGTTTACAAATTTCGCACATATTAAATAGAAATATGAAGCTTCATTTCCTGTAGGAAATATTGAATATGTGTAAAAATATTAAAATAATGATAATCTTAAATAAATCCTAGGCCGCCGCTACAAGACTACGTCAACCAAGTAAAATTGTCCCGTACAAGCATTGTGCCCGTAACACCTCGTTTAAATTTCGAACACGTTCCTAACCGGCCAGTTTAGTGTACACGCCGCGCGCGCCCTGGCCAGATCCCGCTTATTTTTGAATTTTAGAATAGTTCCAATTGACATTTAATAATTCAAAAATGGTGTGTGTTTTTAAAAATTTGTTTGTTCACATTTGTTTTCTTTTTCTCTAGTTTTGTTTTTACTTTACAATCAAATAAAATTATAGTAATCAAAGTATGTAATATTATACATTACAGAGCCGAAGAAAAGATCAAAGGGATGATGGACAAATTATCAGTAAGTTTTTCTAATTACGTATCTGATAAACTCTACTAAGCGTGAACATGCATTAGAAATGAAAAGTTGACAATACTTTTCTCGTTTCGATAGTCATATTATGTGGATTCATATAAGTTTTTATTTTTTATATTTTTCTTCAATGCTTTTTGCCTAAATTAAATGACATAAAATACATAAGTATATAGATTTTTCAAAGAAAATTTTAAATACATCAAATTATATAAATCTAAAATCCTAACATGCAAATACATCTATAAAATAATCCATTTCTCTGTTCGAATAAAATTTAAAACCGAATGTGCGAAGTAAATTGCTAAGTCGCTCATCGCTTTCGGCGCCATTTTTGATTGATTCTATATTTGATTATTCGTAGGCAATGACAATCATGCTTAGGGCCTAGCTTCGTGTAATAAGAACTTATTGTTTAATAAATTAATATCCCTTAAAACTCTACTCCTGAATTGTTGGTTTGCACTACGTTAATGTTTTTTTTATGTAATTGGTCGGCAAACGGGCAGACGAATTACCTGATGGTAAGCAATCAGCGCCGCCCATGGTCACCCGCAACGGAGGAGTTACGAGTGCGTTCCGACCTTTTAGGGATTAGGGATTTGGAGATTTAGGGATTGAGGGGGGATTGGGGGCGGGGAAAGATTGGGCCTCCGGTAACCTCACTCACACGGCGAAACACAACGCTGTGGTTGTTTCACGCCGGTCTTCTGTGAGGCCGTGGTATCACTCCGGTCGAGCCCGCCCATTCGTGCCGAAGCATGGCTCTCCCACACTTTATAGACGTTAATTATAGTATTACTTCTCTGGTACTTTTATAGTTACGTAAATGGATGGCCATTTTTAGTCGGTTGTGAGTGTGAGAATATAGTAATATAGAAAGAAACGAAGTTATCTATTAACTACATTGCTCAAGGGTTTTTAATTTCAGTTTTTGCATATTAAAACTACAATCATAGTTATTACAATTCAAAATATAAATTTACACTGAATGCATAATGTGATTGTAAAATCTAGCACCAGATGTGCCTTAATTTATTTGAGTCTAAGTTCAAAATTGAACAGACTTTCTTATGTTTATTCAAAATACCTATGCATTTTTTAATCTATACATACAATCTTTTGAATAGTTTCTTTAATACACAGCTCATTTTTCAATACAAGAATGCAGTAAACTTAGCATCCAACTCAAAGGAGTTCGGAGACAGTGTACGAACTTTTATAATTTAGTTTTTTTTTCTGAACAAAAAAGTTTTATGCTCTTCATTCGTCGTCTGTGAATCGCGAGCTGTGTGCAAATCGTTTCATAAGAAATAAAAATACATTATTTATAGATGCAATAAAAAGTGTGAATTTCAATCTACCTATTGCTATTAAGTTTAATTACCGATAAAGTGGTCTCAAATTTCGAAATTCCAGCTACAGAGCTATAGTCAATTCCGAAATTTCGTCTAGTTCGGCAAAAGGTTAACATTGTAAAAATAGTGATCAAAATATTAATAAATCGTTATTATTTTTTGGCGAAATATCTCGGTCGATTTTTTCGTATTGCAAATCGGGATTATATTACATAATATTCAAAAGTCAATGTCAAATTATTCACTTTAAACAGAACAAATACCACAGGCACATTTGAACGTCCGCTATTGAAACTATTTGTTCGTTCCAAAGTGTAGATTCCTTTGGAAAATAATGCACAAGAAAATTCATGGTTACTCTTTTCAATAAATTTATCAATTCATTATTGTTACAAAATTTACCTACCTATATAATACATAAAAACTTAAACCCATATTTTAAATAACATTAATAATAGAGATGCACTTTCTTTCATTAATAGATAAAAATGTTACTTTCTAAGTGATCTTTTACAATATGAGAACAAAGACAGTCGTGACATGAATGAGACAATATCTTTGCAAGCCTTTTCAACTCGACAGCTGTTCTCAACAACGCTGGATTAAATTCTACTTTAGAATATTAAAGTGAAATTCTTTATTCATTGTGGATAATATTATGGATTAAGAATGTCGCCTGTTACATTAATTTCTTGGATTTTGTGTGTAGTTTGATGATTAAGATATCAAAATGTGTTAATAATTGTGTTAAAGCCTACCCTCCTAGCTTAGAAACAAATGTATTGAAATTAATTTGTAGACGTGCTTACGTGTGTCACAATAGCATTGTTCATACAATCCTTTTTTTGTGTGATGTCATTTTTTAATACTCTCTCAGTATTTTCTTTACATTGTTTTAGCGAAGATTGATTATTAAGGCCTAGCTCTTTAAAAATAAAGAGATTTTTTTTTCATTTAAAAGTGAGTAGGATTAATACATGTTTTAGTTCATTAATTTCAAACTAATATATTTTATTTAATTTATTTGGGACAAAAAACAGTTATATGTACATTGCAGAATTAACAATAAAGTAGTTACATTACAGTTGTATTAACGTATAACCCACAACGTTAAGAAAAATAAAACTTAAATTTGGAATATTAGGCGACACTTGCGATCAGATCGAAAGGAGCAGAAGTCCAGAATACGTACTTAGGTACGACTTGGAAGATACAAAATATATTTCGTCTATCCTTCCGTGTCCCATGAAAATGTTCATTTTTATACTTCTGGCAATTATTTGCCCAACCAAATATTGTACTTTGTACTATTACTATAACTATTATACTTGTACTACTAATTAGGAATTACAACACTAGAATATACATATTTACAAAATGAAATTGCAAAACGAAAAGATTAAAATTAAATTACTCAAGTGCATGCCTAGCTATCACAGCGGCTGTTCCAACATAATTACAAGCTAATTAAGAGCTGCTAGTAAAATTAATAGTTACTCGGAACACGCCGCGTGTAAGAACAAAATGGTGGCGACATGAAAACATGTCGACCGTTTATTATGCACCTTATGGTGGTGATATTCCCATTGTTTTATGGGTTTCACAGATTTATTAGTAACTACCTAGACTGTACAAGTAATTTCAGAATAAAAAAGTACGAAATTCATAGATTTAAAGTGTGGGAGAGCCATGCTTCGGCACGAATGGGTCGACTCGACCGGAGTGATACCACGGCCTCACAGAAAATCGGCGTGAAACAACCACAGCGTTGTGTTTCGCTGTGTGAGTGAGGTTACCGGAGGCCCAATCCTTCTCCACACCCAATCCCTCCTCAATCCCTAAATCCCCAAATCCCTAATCCCTAAAAGGTCGACAACGCACTCGTAACTCCTACGTTGCGGGTGTCCATGGGCGGCGCTGATTACTTACCATCAGGTAATCCGTCTGCTCGTTTGTCGATCTATTACATAAAAAAAAGATTTATGAATTTCGTACGGATTCGTAGGTTTGTTTGAAATAATAATAATATTTAGTACCTTAGTATGTCTTATAATCCGTGTATGAAAGTTTGATCCTTTTTTGAATGTTTTATTGCATTAATAGGACAAAATAATTAATAAACCCATTTCTCGTATGGAACAAGGACTCCATTAATGATAATAGTAATATAATGACATTAGAAACGAAAATAAAACAAAAGATCCCTTTCACCAACAGTTCTACTAGCAAAAGATTAATGTACTATCAGTGTCATAAGTGCATGGAGGATTCCAAATCAAAATCGTTTGTACGGCGTTTCATCGCCTGAATAATATACCATGGATGACATAGATGGCGCTAGTATACTAGTGGTATTGAAAAATATACATTTATAGTTTTTATCAGATATAATATTTTTTACACAAATTAATCCTACGATATTCCAAACCTTTTAAAGCAAAGCACGCAATAACCAGGATTCGAACTCGGTAGCATAAAATTTACCGATGCCACTAGCCATTAGGCCATTGCGTAACCTTGAAACATATTGAAATTATCCTACTCTTTATTATATTGAAGTTGTTTAGCAACTTTAACCCGATCATAAATCTCAAAACAGTTGAGGGTAATTTAATATTTACTGTATAAAAATTAAACCTTTTTGTTCAATCATAACATTCTTTACTGTCTTTGAGTGAGTTCAGTTACGATTTGTTTAACAAGTTTTTAATATTTATTTTTATCATGAGTTTGCGTTCAAATATTGTTATGGCTACGAGGGCCCAAATAATAGCATTGCATAATCAAAGCTTAAATTATACTGTCTAGAGAAACTGGCTTAAACGTAAGTATTCTTTTAAAATGACTGTTCGTTATTTATTTTATTATCCATGGTTATCGATACATGAAAATAATAAATAATACACGTCCCTTACAGGTAAAGACTGCCACTTTATGGATATCTAAAGCTGTTTCAAGAAGAGGGTTCATTGGAGCACCGTTGTGGATCTGGCAGAAGACGTGATATTCACTCAGACCAGCTTCAACTTATGGGGCAAGGTTATGAGGAAAATTACTGGAGCATTGTCATCTTCAGTGATGCAAACAGTGAAAACTACATAGATATGCTGAAAGACGTCATGAAGATGTGCTAGTGATAACGTTCGTGCAGGACAATTGTCCTATGTGTAATGTTCCATAATTGTGCAAGTGTTTAGTCAGCAATCAGACATACGGATTATTCCTTGGCCAGCGAGATAGGAGAAATAGGATCGATAAAAATGACGGCTACACGAGTTCTTAAAAGAAAAGGTATTGTTGACTATAGGATTAAGCAATTACAAGACCGGGGTAGCTATAACTTATGGATAAATGTTCAAACTTAGTGTTAGTATGATAAATTTATTGACAACTTTATAACCAGCAACTGTTATTTACAGTATATATTTTAATGTTTTACTAAACATGAGAAATAAAAATAAAAGCAATATTAATATCTACAGATGCTTTTGATTGCAAAATAATAAATTATTTATTTATTATTACTATAAACAATTCGTCCCATATCTAATGACTGCTATATTCCGGTCTTACAAATGTTATTGATTTAAGGTCTAGCTTCAATTTCTTCCTTGTTCTGGAACGAATACTTAAGCTATGAGCCTTTGTCATAACACGATGCACAAAATAAATCACTTTAGTCAATACTTTAATTAAATTTTATGGGGAGGTAAAATAGTTGCAGAAGTAAGGTTGCATATTATATAGAATTGTATTATAACATTGTGTTTAAAACTAACTAATAAATGACTAGCACAACACAATTTTGATTTAAAATACTTATTAATCTTATCAAAAGTGAATTAAATAATGTGTCAGTTAGCTGAAAAGTTATTAGGTCAGGGTATACACTATATAAGAAAGAAATAAATATTATGTTTTAGGAAATAAATGTCTGAATTATAATGTCACTAATATAGTTTTATTTGTTATCCTTCATGAGAATTAAACTTAGTATTAGTCTTAATCGGTAAGAAAAATATATTACTTTTACATTAATAGTTAGCACATATTATAAAAGTTATTTATATATATTTATTAATATAATTTAATTCAAAAATAATATATATATATTTCTTTTTGTTATCTTTTATAAATATTAAACGTCAAATATTTTATTATTATTGATTTTATATAAAAAATATAAAAAAACCATTATTAAAAAACCTGAATTTAAAAATGATAACCCGGAATTGAACCAGTGCTCTTCGACTTCATTATTCTATCATTCTTAATCATCCGAGCTACCGATTGCATTTTTTATGATGTTGAAAATGCGGGTTAGTTTTAACTTATAATATTGTCTATTATTAATTATTGACGCCATCTTTTAATTGGTTTGCTTGACTTGACTTAGATGGCGCTGTATTAAGTCCTCGGAAATAAGAAAATTAACATAATTAATGTGTATTTGAATATAAATATATTATTGTTTGTTAATTATTATTTTAACCATTAAAACCTTATTGTGTGCCTCTGCAGTGTAAAGTATTCAAGCTTTGCAGGGTTATTTTCATTTAAAAGCAGCGCCATCTAGTTATCAACGGTAGCGTTATGCAAAACCTGTCAGTCAATAGTCGACCTTAAGCTCTCCATGCATTTTTGTCACCCTTAGTACAATACTCACACATACAGCTATGACATATTTATCAATATTTCCTAAAACAACAATTCAGTTTTACCAGTACAAACTAGATTTTGGGAGTAAAAGCAATCAATTTTAATTGTCACCTCGGATTATTCATTCTTTGTACAGTGGCGGCCACTAAATATAGTACAATGTTTTTTTATTGTTTTTTTGGAATCTAAAATAAACTTGCAGATTCAGACATCTTGTGATAGTTAGCTTTTGACTTTTGTCATGGAAATAAATAAGTGCATTGTCGGTCTTTTCAAAAATAGGCAAGGTCTTTTCTCGAAGCTTTTCTTTAAAGATGTTTGTTGGTTTGGTTACCAAGTAATTGGCTTACCTTCTATGACATGGTAATGAACTGTACAACATACCTGATAATATTTGGGGATCAATTTTAATATGTGCTTTCTTAATTGTCTATCTATCTCTTCGGGGAATAAAAAGCAAGTTATTTGATTTCTGTTATGTAATGCTATTCATTTAGCTTTTACATTATTTTTGCCACGATGAAGTATAGGTATATGTTTTTTAGAAGAAATTTAGAATGAAAAGTATTGTAGAGTAATAAAAATTTTATATAACTTAATACTATAGCTTTTTGATAAGTTACGTTTCAAAATAACATACTTTATCGTACCGAAGAATTGCGTGTCTAAAGATTTAATTTTACAAGTACCACCGGTTTTTAGTAAGTACCTACCAACAGTCACTCGACATTTTTGTACTTTTTACTGGCAGGCACTGTAAACTAAAAAACATTTGAACCTCGAAATTGTTTCAGCTTTACAATGCCAAACGCGGGCAAAGAGTTAAGTTTGAATAACGTTTTAAGCCACAGCTGACGAGACAATTAAAAATATTTTAACGTGTTTCAATTTAGTTGTAACAGTTTAGGTATATCTTTTTACACATTTTCCTTTAAATAAAAAGAAAGAAAATGTTTTTCTTTGAACTCAATCTTTTAGCGTTGATTGCCAATAAAAAATGTGTATGATATTAGTTTAAAATGAGTATTAGTGATAATAACTATTAAAAACTTATGACTAAAAATCCTAATATTTTTCTTATCTAATTGCTCATATTTAATAACTATTGAGAGCAATCTGATACTTACTTCACTCAGTCAGAAGTAATTTTGCAAAAAAAATTGGCATACGGTCTCTGTGTATACTTACTCTAAGTACCTTACATTAATTTGTTGATAAAACTGACTTAAGAACGTGAATTGACTGAGAAAATATTTAACGGAACTCGCACGGACTCATGAGTAGCGTGGGACTGGATTATTTTCAATAAAATTATTTTGTTTTTATAATAACTATCGTGAGACATACTAAATTAACTAAAAATCGCGGGTTACTCACGTGTGAGAATTGAGAATCGGGTTACAATTGAGAAAAGCTCTACTAGTTTCGAACCACAGAGGGGTTCTTCCTCATGAGCAGCGTGCGCGGACGCGGCGACGTCGCGCAGCCTACCCCAATACACATACAAGTAATATGTACACGTGAGTAACCCGCGATTTTTAGTTAATTTAAAATTATTTTGTTTTACGATAGTTATTATTCAGAAAAAAAATCCCAATTTCAATCTACAATAAAACGACTTAAGTTTGTTAATTTAAAGAACTGAAGTTCCAAATAATAACTTCAAACCCGTTGCCTTAGCAACCACCGCTAAACAAGTTTCTTAAGTCGGTATCTATGGCCGATACCTATCATTTTACCGACACCGGTCCTTTGAAGTAAAGAGTTTACAGAATTTCAAAGTCTCGCTGAAATTAATAGATGTTTTCGATTCTTGAAGGCTTACAACAAATTTTCTAGAACTTAAAAACCGTTATTGAAGAAGTAATATGTGCTCAAAAGTTTTTGTGACGTTGGGAGGCAAATAAACAGATAGATAACATGATGGAAATTAGATAGATTAAGGGGATTGGAATTCCAAACCTTCTTTTTGGTGTGTTGTTATGTGATGGGCTTCAAACAAGTTGACAGATTTTCTGACGGTACGCTACGGTCGGCACTATCTAAAGGCCAAGCACCATAGTAACTACTTGTGCGTAGCCGGCTTTTTGAATTCGTAGAATTATTAGGGAATGAGAAGTGATGGGGCCCTCCCCCATCAAGGATTGGATCTCCGGTAACCTCACTAATACGGTGAAACACAATGCTTTTGGTTTTCTATGAGGCCGTGTCACTCCGAACCGACTCAATCGTGCTGAAGCTTGTCTCTCCCACTTCAAAATTTTTTTGACTCCAGTAATTCACAAAACCTAAATCTTCGCATTCAAATTCGTCCTTTACATCCGAAAAAGTTTAATCAGATATAAAAATTAATAAAAAAATTACATTGAAAACTAAATTTCGTATCGAAAAATTAATAGTAGGCCCTCAAAAGTTTCGTTACTTGACTTTTGAAGGGGTGAAATCAATAACTAATTTTTGGTTGTTTAGAGGATCTGTTTTTGAAGGGAGTTAGGTGCTTCGGTAACTTGAGTTGTTTACAAAATGTCAGTACAGAAAAGAAATGTGGGTTAAGACGTAGACGCGACCCGGTAAACCGTTTATAAGTGTGGGAGAGCCATGCTTCGGCACAAATGGGTCGGCTCGACCGGAGTGATACCACGGCCTCACTGCGTTGTGTTTCGCCGTGTGAGTGAGGTTGCCGGAGGCCCAATCCTTCCCCTTCCCCAATCCCTTCTCAATCCCTAAATCTCCAAATCCCTAATCCCTAAAAGGTCGGCAACGCACTCGTAACTCCGCCGTTTCGAGTGTCCATGGGCGGCGCTGATTGCTTACCATCAGGTAATCCGTCTGTTCGTTTGCCGACCTATTACATAAAAAAAAACGGTAAATAGGATGTAAATTTAAAGATGTCACATAGCTAAACACACTGCTGTGATTGTTTCAAACCGGTTTTCCGAGGCCGTAGTATCACTCCGGTCAACCCGAGCCATTCGTCCGAAAGCATTGCCTTCCCACATTTCAAATATATCCAACCATTCTTTAAAAGTTTGCTACAGATTTTTTTAACATAAAAATATCATTTTTTCTTTGTTTGACAGTGCTCAGGCGCGCGTTCAGCATGTTCGACTCAGAGAAGCAGGGCCGCATTGAGAAGGAGAAAGTCAGGACAATACTGAACACTATGGTGCACAATTACGACGACCTGGAACTTGACAGAATGCTGGACAGCGAGGATGCTGAAGGTGAGTCAGAAAATGTTTGAAAGTAAAAACAGATGCTTATATTTTTCAAAGCTGAAGTTTTACACTTTATCGCGGAGTATCATTGTAAGTAATAATAAATAACAATCAAAGATAATACATGTCTTAAAATTCTTCACGAAGTGTCACAATGATTAACATATTTGCTAGTCCACTCTATCAAAATAAAAGAAAATCTCACGTCGCGAAATGAAAACATAATTTTAAATCAAAGCTCAGTATTCTAACAAGAATAACATAAAACAGCGGTCGACAATTATTTTAACAAAAATAGCTACAGTTAATCTCACCTTAAAGTGTTTAAAGAGCCAAGTTTATGTGCTCACGACGATAAGTCTGGGAAATAGTTCTGTTTTCCTTCAAAAGTCAGCGCACACTTTATCCGAAGCAGTGACATTTTTATTTCCTGCTGACAATCGCCCGTATATCTGCACTACACTTTAAAAGAACACTGATAAATTCTCGCAAGCTTATAATATTTCATCGGCTCACGGTTGACTTTCATAAAGTACAATAATTTAATATATTTTATTATTTGAAATGTCGTTGTGATTTTTCATTTTCTTTTTATTTTGTGTACCTATTTTATATTGGCCTGAAGTGTAATTGATGAAATGTTCGTTAATTATTCATGTAAAATGTCTCATTTTTATTACATTTATTGATTTAAATTATATTATTGTACATTTATATTAGAATATGTGTAGGTACGATGTACGGTGTAGGACATCTCCTAATATTTTTGTAAACAAAAGAAAATACGATAAAATGTGTGTTATATTTTGTTAAAAAACCGACACTACAATCCGAGGCTTAACCAAATAATACCAATCAAAGTAAACAACCCGCCGCAACAACAAGAACGAGGTTACTTTTGCGTCTTTTAGTCCGTCAACTGTCGTTCGCGTAAATAACAAAGTCACGGTAATTTGCTGCGAGACAAGATGGCTTCAATTAAAGGTAGACGCCATGTGCCTTGACGGGAATAGACGCTCGGTATGCCGGTTTTAGGACGACGCAACGAGAGTATTTTCTTGTTGAATCTGGTGTGATGATCTTGAGTAAATAAGCAACTACCTTCTTTTTGTTTTTGTACCATTTTTATACAAAATACCTTGTCCTGCTTCAGACCGACAGAGACACAGATTTTTCATGTGTCGTGGATGCGATTATATATAGATGATAGCGACAGGAACTGGGATGCCGTCTCCTCCTTCTGTGAAACAGTTATGTTTGCAAAGGGGGAGACGGCCCGCGTGAGGGAGCAATCCTCCTCCTCACGCCCCAGCCACCGCAGCAGGCGACACTACGGGCGTCGGGGACCAAGGGACGATCTCCCCCAACAGGGGGTTTGTAGTCAGTAAGAGTCTGACACTCCCTACCACTCGGCCACCACGGCCACCTGACGGCCCTGGGCGGGAGAAATCATTTGATGATTTTCCCCTCATAAAAAAAAAACCTATACATGATACTCAGACCTACAGATATTTGTGGATCACAAACTCGTGTCAATAACAACAACACTCACAACATAAGAGTAATATAAAAGATATTATATTCATCTTTACCTTATCTTTATTCTGGAATAAATGTCACCCACTCTTCTGTACATCTATCACAAAATAATACCAAGAAAAATGTATGTAAAATTTTCACAAAGCCTTTAGACCCAAAATATCCGTACCCGCAACGAGGTCAGGCGCCGAATTCTTTCGCTCTAGTACGTTTTTTTACAAAGATTATAAGAGATCTTGAATACTTTTGGCTTTATAAAAGATTTTTTGTGGTCGTTCAAAACGACCCTGTCACAATGACCCTCCAAATTACCTACCCTCTCTTACCTTCGTTAGGTCATCAGATTCACTCAACTTGAAATAACAAGAAAATATGTCAACATTTCTTTGTTTATTCCTATCTTATATACATATGTTTTATTGGGAGTATGTACAAGCTTTGATCTCTCTTGTTAAGCGTTTAGCAAGAAATATTATCATGTTTAGTCTTTGAATTTTATATTAAGTGGGTATGCAACATTCTGAACCAATCCATGGATGTTAAAGTTCCAATTATGATTAGATATTTACTTTTTCGCGTCATCTATTACACTGGCTACTTCTCACCAGGGCAGTTTGTGGAGAGCTTTTTTTTTGTCCAGGGAAAATCATCAAATGACTTCTCCCGCCGGGTTATGCGAGAGAGAGTGTCAGACTCTTACTGACTAAAAACCCCCCGTTCCTTCTCCTGGCCTCGCCCGAGGCCGCGGTGACTCATTGTGCTTAACCCTCAACCCCGGCTAGTTTGTGGAGGGTTGATGGTAGAAGTTGATCACAGGACAGCAGTATTTGTAAAATTGCACAACGAGATTCCATCATCCATAGTCCAGCTGCACAGTCAATGTTAGACAAAGGTCAGCTGTGTTATTCTGTAAGACTTCATTCTAAACTTCGAATCTGAATCCGCTGTGAGTAGTAGTCCACTAGCGCTACACTTGCGAGTTGAACTAAATTGACCGCAACATTTTGATAGAAAAAGTATGAGATGACGTTAAAAGTGTCATTCTAAAATGTAATTTCTCCATCACTTCGACGCTCACTTCAAACTCGAACAAGATTTATACGTCATATTTCGACAAATTTTATAGAATCGACGTGCAGGAGCCAGTGAAGAGAAGGGAAGACTGACACAAAGTTTAACATTTCTCAGTGCGAAAACCTAACCACACCTAGTTTTATTGTTCAGCCGGAGTTGCGGGGTAAGCCCAAAGAGGCACCGCGACCTCGGCCCAGAGCAGGAGAAGGAACAGGGGTTTTTAATCAGTAAGAGTCTGACACTCTGTCCCTCCCGGCTCTGGGCGGGAGAAGTCATTTGATGATTTTCCCCTCACAAAAAAAACCTAGTTTTATTATTCTCGAATAACAATTGGTACTTTTTACTCGGTAATAGCAATAACCATTACGCTAAGATTATCTTCAGCTCTGATTAAATCCGTTACGACAGAAGCTGACGTTAGAAAAGTAATTACAAACGATGTTGATTGCACTTCGCTTTTATTGCCAGACACTTAGTCTTGTGTTTGAGCATTTGTTTTAAAAGGGTATCTAATTGTTTTTGAAATGTCATTAGTGTTGTTCAAACAATTTGTATCAATGAGAGATTCTTTGTTCAATTCAAATTAATAATAATACGTATTTGATGTTTTCTTCTTAATTCAGCTTCTTAAATTGACGAGTAAGACATTGAAATAAAATATGGGTTTTTACTTTATTATTTAAAGCATGTACGTCTACATAATGGCTTTCTAGTTAAGATTATGTAGGTATATTTAATAGAAATACCATTTTATTGGACTAAAAAATTAACTATGTCCATAGCAAAATTAAAAAACAAATTTCCGTTACTTTACACAACAAAAATACTACTCTTGTGAGACATATAAATTATTAAAACTCGCTTTAACATTAGTTGCACAATACTATAAGTCCCTGACGTGGCCTAAAACTTGTCAAGGTATTTCGTTAAATGCTCACGTAAAAAACGTTATTGTATCCGAATCTGATGCTCCTATCGTATCTATATATATATACGTCATCATCGTCATTCCATAAGTGCCTTTAGTTAAGCAAAGGCCACTGCTCACGCGGTGCAGGTTTGAGCATCTATCACCACCCTTGCTCAAGTCTGATTAGCAATTCCAAAACCTTATTTCCATTAACTTTAAACTTTAAACTTAAAAAGTACATAGAACTTGAACTTAAGAAGCCTTCAGCTTCGGTACTTTTAGGTTTCGAATCCGAACCTTCTGCAAGAGAAGTGGGTACATTAAGCGGGTGTGGCTCAAGCACAGTAATATACAGCGACTTTAGCTCGCAGTAGTAGAAGGAACGGGGTTTTCAGTCAGTAAGAGTCCAAAACTTCCAGAAGTCACTTAACCCGTGATATGCCAGAGTTGAGATCCACGCGAGATACAATGTGTTTTCTATTGTTTGTCATATATACCGGCAGATAGAAGGTCAATAGTTTTCCCCCATCAAAAAAAAAACAAACCTCCGAGACACCACAACCGACGAAATTAATATTAAACCCCTTCAAAATTGTTATTTAACCCTTCGACCAACAAGCAGTAGCCGGTTGCCGGACCTTACGCACTGCGCCGTTCACTCAAACCCTAAGCGGCAACCGGTTACCGCTTGGTGTTCGAAGGGTTAATATTGTATGTGTATAATACGTTTTGTGATTAATAACATTGTTCTAATTCCAATCTATCAGTTAGAATGCAATTCTGTGTCACTTATTAGAATAGAACTCTATTATAAACACTAAAAATTTTAAACTGTATACAAGTTTGCAAGTTCATATACATAATACATATATGTATAGTTCAAGTTTCAAACTTTATGAACCAATTCCATTTAATTAGGTTTCTAGCTTAACTTGATATCTAATATACATAACTTCATAACCCAGTGGAACTCAAGCAGCAAAACATTAGCCTGTATCACAAATTTTCAGTGACCAAACTATCTCAGTATAAATCAACCAAACATTTCGCATTTATAATTTAAATAAGTAAGAAAATATTTGAGAATAGACCTTTACTTAGTATTGAACACGTCTAGGCAAACGTAGTGTAGGACGCCCTCCAGCTAGGTGGACTGACGACATCCGCAGGGTAGCTGGCAGTGGTTGGATGAGAAGAGCTGAACATCGAGCTCAGTGGCTTGCAATTGGGGAGGCCTATGTCCAGCAGTGGACGACAACAGGCTGATGATGATGATGATGATGATGATGATGAGTAGTGAACAAGCAAGGAAGAATTATACTCATAACATTACGCTTTTTATGACCAACGCAGGAATAGTTAGTTGGTCACATATACATGACTTGTACGTCTGTGTGCAACTATTGACGACGTGTTCGTGTAGTCATAAGGGTGTAATATATAACAACACGCATGAATGCAATTTAAGAAGCCACAAACAAGATACATTTGTGTGGGTGATTCATGTATCGGCATTAATGGGCTAGTACGAACGTAGTGATATCAGCCGCCCCTCAGAAAATCGGCGCAAAATAACGCTTACATTTACGCAAACTAAAACTTCTAACCTTCTAAAGTTCCCGAACTTTTCTTACTTCTCTGGTGTTGTGGGGTGGGACTGATTCCTGACTCAAGTCAGGGGAACCGACAGCCGGGGTTTCGGGTTAAGCGCAATGAGTCACCGCGGCCTCGGCCCAAAACAGGAGAAGGAACGGGGGGGTTTTTAGTCGGTAAGAGTCTGACACTCTCGCTCGCCTAACCCTGGGCGGGAGAAGTCATTTGATGATTTTGTCCTGACAAAAAAAAAGTCCGGTCAACCGTACTCACGTTTACTGCCCTATTAGAATCCGTTTTATTATGCCAAAATGTTTTTTTTTAGTAAAACCCGGGTCCATCGTGTCCGAGGACCATTTGCTCCGCAGTTTTATCGAACTAGACCAAGACCAGCACAAGTGAAGCAAGAATTACTCTCGCTTAGAGTAGATATTATCATAAATCAATACTTATAACATGGAGGCTATTTAACTACCCACGAACAAGACATATACTAAGATTCCCTGATAATCCCTACATCGCACTTCATCCCAGCAATTAAGATCTAACGATGTAATTAAAGTCCCGTTAGTGCAACACTATTAGCTGACAAGGATTAAGTGGTTAATGGTTGTCATTACTGCAAGAGGTGGCGTTTTTAATCCTCAACTAGGACGGCCTCACAGAATACCAGCGTGTAACAACCCACAGCGTTGTGTTTCGCCGTGTGAGTGCCGCCCATCCCCTATCCCTTCCCAATCCTTATATCCGCAACCCCTATCCCCAAAAAGCCGGCAACGCACTCGTAACGCCTTTGGTGTTGGCGTGGCCATGGGCGGATCAGGTAATCCGTATGCTCGTTTACCGACTTATACCATAAAAAAAGGATAAATGCCAATAATAGGATAATGAATAATTGTCAATAGCCAGCTTGGAGTGTGGAATGGTGACTGATCCCAACCCTGGGCGGAAATCGGTTCATTCGTTTTTGCGTGAACGTATACCAAACATACATTATAAGTAGGACCCTTTCCATTGACTACAAATACATACTGGATGATTTTTTCTATACAATATACTTAGATCGTTATTTTTTGGTGTAGTAATTAATTAAATAACCATAAAATATTTCTATTTATTTTCAGCATGTGGGAAGCTAAACTTCGATTCATTTGTGCGCGTCGCCATTCACTTCTTGGAAGAAGACGATGAGAAATTACAGAAAGAACTTAAAGAAGCCTTCAGACTTTATGATAAGGAAGGTAAGCAGTTTTTTATTTTTATTTATTTACTAGATCCGTAGTAGTCATTTATCTGATTCTGATTTGCGAAGTGGTTGAATGAATAGCTTCTAGGAGCATTAGTCCTAAACTAGATTGAAGCTTGTTCCAACACCTTCACATGAGTACCCAATAAACATATTATATTTTTTATTATTTTGTAACCAAAAAAATGATTTCTTCAAGATAAATGAATGCAATTGTTTGGCATAACAATAAAAATAGTATAGAGAAATTACGCGTGCCTTTTTGAAGGCAAATCAAAATATTTTCTCTTCAAATTACATAGATGATTGAGAAAAATCCAATTATTTTTTGTCTTAATGTTGGCAGATACAAAACCATAAGAAATTTTTAAATTAAATTATGATGTTGGCAATGAAGCGCGTGTAATTTTGAACGTAATGAATCATTTATTATATGAAGAATTCCTTTTTTGAAATCGGTCAAGGTTATAAAAATAGGTTTTATTATTTATACAATATCATTTTATTGATAGTAGGTATTTTTGTTTTTTTTTTGTTTGAGTATTATTTATGTGACGGATTGTAGTTGCATTGGAAAAATAAAATAAAATAAAAATATTTTACAGCAGTTTGTCTGTCGTTGATTAATAAAACGTTTCTACGAGAACAGTGCAGTTTTGCAGTGACAGTATATGTATAAAAATAAATAAAGAACGATTAGGTGCAACTTACACACCAAATTGTTCTTATTCAACCATTTAGGTGGTTAATTATTATAATTTTAAGTTAATTCTCCACATTTGGCAATTTTGTAAAAAACTAAATAGTGTTCAACTTACTACACTTAATAAAGGAATTTCAAATTTCATTAAGTCGTTTCACGTACAAAAACCAGATCCAACTGGATTTAACTAGTTAAAACTTAAAAAAGTGTCTCACAACAACAAAATCTACTCGTTCCATATGGAAATTGTATTAAAAACTTTTAGACCTTACACAAATTCGGAAGAACAGCTTCATAGTATAATGGTTTCTAACTTGGAAAGTTTTAAGGCTATTTTCGTATCAACGTCAGGGAAGTTTTCCAAACTTTGCGGTGTGCTTGATCAAAGATGGCTACCGATCTGCGTGAAATAAAATGTTTCTTGTTTATGTAGGTACGTTGTATTTGCATTTTTATAACTTCCATTTGCAATTCGATTTGCTTTTATTGACTCCGATTTGTTAAACAAACATGGCCGTTTAAAAACAAACGTGGAACAGCGAAAGTTTGTATTTACTGGTTCCGATAATGTTATATTATTTTCAACATTTTACTCAAACAATAATATCACCCGCTTTTTTTTGAGGGGAAAATCATTTTGAGGGGAAGTCTTTTGATGATTTTCGTGGGAGGTCAGACTCTTACTGACTAGAAACCTCCCTGTTCCTTCTTCTGCTCTGAGCCGAGGTCGCGGTGCCTCATTGCGCTTACCCCGCAACCCCGGCTGAACATCAGCCCCGTCTATGGTGGTCTATTGGCTCTTTAAGGCGTGCGCGGAACGATATACGCCGTACACAAGGGCCTGGATCTGGTCGGGCGGCGAGCTGTCCTTAACTCGCCGGACGCAGACCCGCGTTTACGGTGGCCGGAGGTCGTCTCTTGATCCCCGACGCCAGTAGTGTCGCCTGTTGCGGCGGCTGGGGCGTGAGGAGGAGGATTGCTCCCTCACGCGGGCCTCCTCCCTCTTTGCGAACATAACTGCTTCACAGAAGGTGGAAACGGCGTCCCAGTTCCTCTTACTCCGCGTTATGGCCTCGACAAAGGCCGGGCGCGAGAGGTCGCCGCCACCGATCACTTCCCTGAGGACACGGCGGTGCTCAGCCCAGGCAATCACCCGCTTGATTTAGGAATATTAATATTGTCATGGTTGACAAGAGATCTCAACTTCTCATGCACCAGGATGCGGGCTCAAAACCTCACAAGTACTAGGGTGACTTTTTCCGAGTTATACATACCTACCTACTTAAAAAGTTTATACTAAACACCACTAACAAACGATGCAGAAAAACTATAGTTACAATTTCTAATTATACGTTAGAAATTGCCAATCCTCTTTCAGCCAGCGTGGTGATTATGGCTCAAACCTTCTCCGCGTGACAAGAGATTTTGCTTAGCAGTGCTTATCCGCATAAGCAAGTTCAAAATTAGAATAAAATTTGAAAATACAGACACATCCAAGTTTCCAAATAATCTTTTCCTACACTTTTTGACAGTGGTATCAAAATATTCTTAGAAAGTAAATACTAGTATATTGTCTATGTATAACTTGGAAAAAGTCCTTTTGCATGTGAAGCGAATGCTTTACCCTCAGCTGGCTATCGCTGAAACCCATCGTGTTTTTTTTTTAATCTATCAATTCGATCAAAAACTCATAAGACAAAAATATTGCGTCTTAATAGCGTGAAAAATCATACCAATAAATAAATAAAAACCAAAAGAAAAAAATAATTAATAAAATTGTCGTTTATCATAAAGAAAATCGTGAAGTTCAATCATATATAACATTTGATCCAATTTTCACTGTTCATTGCGTGTTTTCAGTGATAATCTTGCTGTGTTATATACTTCAATCGATGACTTGGATCAACGCCAAACGCCCCTACGATTGGTCGACGATAGAATTACTATGAAAACGTGATAAAAATCTCGAAATTTTGCGACAAGTGCGTGAGAATCGTAAAATGTATGTTTTATGTACCACCTTGTTGTGTTTGATGGTAAATTATGTTGACATTTATATAATTTTGTGGTATGTAGGTAGGTATATAAAGTAAGTGATGTATGCTCTCAATTTTAAACGTCTTTTCTCGTGGCCGTGATTTATAGAATTGTTGGGTGCGAATTATTGTAGTAGGTATTGTTTTATTTATAAGCTTTGTAGATAAAGTTTTATTTAATTGAATCTGCATAGAATCGTGCATTTATAGATCACTTACAGAACTAATGTAAGTTTTATAAACGATTGGACTTTGTTCTTTAATATTTTGCTAGACCCACGACTCCAAGGTACCGGACTACAATTTCGTAATTATAAGACCTAAGGCAATTTGAAATGGGGGCTACCTTTTTTGCTCACCAGATGGCGCTAATATATATTATCAAAATTTAATTTTCCCAATCACTGACAAATTTTATTATTTTATTAATGTGAATGATGTTTTAAACGTCCAATGGTGTGACCTTACTTAATTTTCTATTGGACGCAAAAATGTGAGAGGACCTGTGGCCGAAAAAAACTGTAGCTCCCATTTCAATAAAATACAAGAAAATGCTACTTACAAAAAAATCTGTTCGCTTATTGTTATGTAAAAAAAAAAAATTTTTTCTATAAAATATGTCACTTCATCATCAACATATAGATATACATATACCACAAGATTGGTTCAAAGCATTGATTGTATCAATCTATAAAAAAAATACTCATTATTTTCTGTGCGTACGAAACAAATACGTATTTAATCTTGATGGAACACTACTCATTCAATTTTGTACCTTGTGACAAACGGTACAAAATTAATTCTCATAAATATGTGCCACGGTCCAGGTAAATTGGTTGTACGGTAAATCTTTTGATTAATTAGGGGGGTACGTAATTACTGCCTTATCTCGTTTTATTAATGAGAAATGTATATATTTTTATTATAAATGTAGCAAAGTCAGGAACCGAATTATACAATAACAAAAAAAAATATTTAAGTAATAAATTCATTGACTCTTTCGCGTTTATAATATACACAACTAGATTCTACAAACTGTCTCAAAGATTGCTTTTAAAGTGGATGTAAGATTGTATGATCTTCTATAACTTTTCACTTTTTATCCGCCTTAATAATCTTCTTAAAATTGCATACATATTACTGAGGGTAGGTTTAACATAGTTTATCTTTCTCGATGATAAAACTGCTACTATTAACAAACCGAAAGCAGTTCAAATTCAAGAATTAATACACACAACTTTTACCAAACATAACTGATACCATATCCATATTTTGGTCTGTGCGAACCACTCATCCAAGCAAAACAGTTTCAATCATTCCATAATACGATTTGACCTAAGCCGCTTGTAAACGGTCATAATATGGCTCTTATGACAAGATTAATAAGAGCCTCAATTTAACCCTTTATATACAAGTATGTTTATCTAAAAATAGGTACTACTTTATTACCGAGAATGCACAGGTTCAAGCACAATAATATACCAAGAACCCAGCCCGGTACAAAAGAAGGAACGGAGTGGTTTTTAGTCCGTAAGTCTGACATTACCTCTCGCCCAACTTCAGGTGGGAGAAGGTACTGCTTTTTTTTGGTATAGTGATCATAATTGAAGCTACCACGCTCTTTCAATGATCAGAAAAAGAGAAAAATGTAATAGGATTATTACTAGATTTTTTGAGAATTCCTTGTAATGTACCCAAAAACCATGTGATAGTTTATTTAATGTGTAAAGGTGCTCTAGTTTCTCAAGTGCTTACCCATTCTATGATTTATAGACGTAATAATTTATACTTGACAAACTTGATACTTTTTGCAACACAACACAATACATATATACATATAAAAGTTATAATTTCTGTGTCGTATACCTAATTGGAAAACAGTTCTGTCTGCCAAAATATTTTACGAATGAAAAATCGATAAATGATGATTGCTTTTTAATTGAAATTGTTTCCAATTGTTACGTTTATAGGCGAATGGGAAGAATCTTTTAATTCATTTAAATTATTATCAATCGTCTCTTCGTTTGGGTTTCCGATTGTGAAATTCTCGACTTTAAGAACGATCTCTCATAAATACCTGAGGATCGTGGTCAAGATTGGAATCGCATTTGGATCATCCATCTGCATTCACAGGTTCCGATTCTGCGCGACTGTCATGAGTGCACTTTAAAGAATTTGACGATAATGAGTCTTCCACTCATTGTGGACTGACGACACCCGCAGGGTGGCTGGCAGTGGTTGGATGAGAAGAGGCGTGCAATTGGGAAGGCCTATGTTCAGCAGTAGACGACAACAGGATGATGATGATGATGATGATGATGATTATAATCTTCCACTTGATGGTTCCAGCAAGTCGAAAGACTTTTTTCCGAATTTTTTCTAGATGTTGCATCGCCCTTGTTCAAATTCTTGACAGTAATAATTCGATTTGTGTGCAATCATTTGTCTTAAGACTTCAAGTAAGAAAAGTAATTAATAAGAATTAATTAGTCATTAATAAGACCCATCCAATACTAATACCATGATTTAACATTCGTATTTCTCATAGTCAAGTCGATTAATAACTCTTCCCACATTTAATCTTGCAGTCAATACAACCTCTATACTCAATCAAACATAACATTACTGATAAAACAATAAAAAAACCAAACCAGACATAAATTACTAAACCCCGAATGATATACATTGAATAAAATAACAGTGGACATTTATGAAATTCCGTGACAACACTTTTATACGATCACACTCAATATTAGAATGTCAAAACAAAAAAAAACTCGATTGTAGGTGAAAAATTTACGCGGTCGTATCACGCAAATGTCATAAGACAGTCACCAAGGCTGTTTTCCTCATAAATTATATCGTTTTGATGATTTTATAAGTGGATGACGGTGTGGAAGAATGACAGTCTAGACACATAAAGAACTTTTCAATTGTTATTTGTTGTATGTGTATATTATAAAAAGACTAGCTCTTACCCGCGGCGTCGCTCCCGTCATTTGATTACCTACCCTACTCTACCTACCCTACTGTTCCTACCCTACTCTACCTACCCTACTGTTCTTACCCTACTCTACCTTCCCTACTCTACCTACCCTACTGTTCTTACCCTACTCTACCTACCCTACTCTACCTACCCTACTCTACCTACCCTACTCTCCCTACCCCACTCTACCTAACCTACTCTATCCTATGTCCTTCTCCTGGCTCTAAACTACCTCCCTGCCAATTTTCAGCTAAATCGGTTCAGCCGTTCTTGAGTTATAAGTGGTGTAACTAACACGACTTTCTTTTATATATATAGATACCTTGATACTTTCTTAACTTATCTAACTTTTGAAAATTTATGAAAAAATTCTCTAACTCCAGATAATAAGACAAAGAAAACGAATATCATAAATATAAAAGTAAAAAAATATACTTCTATCGAAATCTATTTAAAAATGTTAGTAAGGATTGCAAACAATGATTTTATGAATTTTATTTCTCTTCGATAAATCATACAATCACCATCATCATCATCAGCGTATAAGTGCCCACTGCTGAGCAAAGGCCTCTTCTCATACGGAGAAGGTTAGAGCATTAATCATCACGCTTGCTTAATGCGGGTTGACCATTTCAAACTTATAAGTCCAAATTATAAGTCCAGGTTTCCTACCGATGTTTACCTTTACCGTATGTCCGTGGTGTCTAAATAATCATAGAAAGTACATGTAACTCGGAAAAAGTCACATTGGTACTTGCCGGGTTTCGAACCCACACCCTCATGCATGAGGAGCGGGCTCCTTATCCTCCGGCCCACCACGACATGGTCCAAATCATACAAACTAAGTCTTAAATAATCTAAGTCTATTTTGGAATTTCTAACTGAAGATGTTAAATTAATTAATATTGATATCGCATAACCCATAAATCAAACTTAGTCCTTACTGCTCACGTTATAAGAATCAGGTAGTCTGAACCTCCTTATTGTGTGTCATTGAATGTCCAGCCTTTTTTATTTTGAGTTATTCATTTAGTTTTATAATAATTTGTATTATACCTAGAAGTGGCAATTTTATAATTTATGTCTAGCCTTGAAATAATTTATTATTCAGTATTCAATGGAAAATAATTTCTATCTTAACAGAAATTAAAATTAAATTGTTTTAATTTGGAATTCTCTAAAGGGCTCGTGGTAGTTAGAAAGTACTGAACTGGTCGGAATTGTTTTAATTGAAGGAAATATTTTTGAACTACGAATTGTTTCAAGACCAGAAGACCTACCATGACGTGCTAACGCGTCAATCTTCCCGGCGAGAAAGAGGGATGGAGCTTTCATAGCTCCATCCCTCTTTCTCGCTTAAATCTTTTATATTCTGCATATTTATGACAAAAGAGTTTTTATTCTTTTCCCAAAAAAACTGTGTTACTGGGATTAACAACATGACATAATGTTATATTATTTAAATTCAATTACTTGTAATTTCAGGCAATGGCTACATCCCCACGTCAAGTCTCCGAGAGATCCTGGCAGCTCTAGATGAGCAGCTCACACCAGACCAGCTGAACGAAATGATCGCTGAGATCGACACTGACGCTTCAGGCACCGTGGACTTTGATGGTACGAATTTTATCTTAAAGGAGTTCTTTTTTCTGCTAGTGGCTTTGTCCGTGGAAAAGGTACATAATGTGTAAAATGAATATTATTTTTCAGTTAATTCACGGAAATAAATCGTTAAGTATGTCTCACGATAGTTACTATTCAAAAATAGTCGATATCTGTGCCAATTTTCATCAAATTCCGTTCAGTAGTTTTTATGTGAAAAAGTTACAAGCATTCGTCCATACATGTCTACTTACCAATTTTGCGTTTATTATCGTTACTAGCGACTTTTTGTTCTGTGGAATAGTGACTTGTTGCAGTTACTTTGGGATTTATAATCTGTATACGCCATAAATACGCCTTTTAATCCAAAAGGCGTATTTTTGGGCCGATGATGTTGCAGAAGATGAAATCCGTAAATTCAAAAGATTATGATAAAAGTGTTTGGTTTCTTTTCCTAACATAGGTGCTGAATCATCACAAATTTGACATAACAATGCATATAAAGAAGACAAAACCTACTTAGTTTCTTAAAATTATTTGGTTTGAACATCTTTTTAAACTTTCAGAATTCATGGCGATGATGACTGGTGACTAGCGATTCGAATCTTCCAAGACTAGAGTGCGGTCCTATTTATCTCTGAGTTATATTATGTTAATAAATAATGTATTCTAGCTTTTTTAATTGTTTTTTTTTCGCACCAACCAACTGAGAAAATTATAACAAACATTTATGTAGATATAAAAAAGTTTTTCTTATTTATTTATATTTTTTAAGATTCTTTAGACAACCTGATGATTTTGGTCATGGCTTTATAGGAATTTTCGTTAGATTAAGTTAGTTTTTGTTTATTTGATTACTATTTTTGTGGAGGTTAAGGTGCCATGTCTCATGTATGAGGGCGCTGGTTCGATACCTGGCAAGTATAAATGCGGCTTTTTCAAAATTATGTATCTGGCCACCATCGTAAGGAACACTGTCCCTATAATTTCCTATTCTATATTAGAAATCGCCAATCTGCCTTTAGCAAGCGTGGTGATCAGTGCGCAAACCTTTTACGTGTTAGAAGAAGCCTTTGCTCAGCAGTGGACACTATACATATAGTATAATAATGGCTGATGATTATGATATATAATACATATCTATAAGGATTGAAGGTTTGATATTTGCTGACGTGAATATGTAACCACAATATCCACAAACAACTATAAAGTGTAGGTACACATACATACACGAGAACAGGTGCAAGATATTTGTTACAGCAAGAGTACCTATCGTTTTGTAGTAGATGTCGCACCTGAGCTTAGGTAAAATATTACCACATAAAACATGCGGTGTATTCGAAAAATATTTGAGGTTATCTAGCCTTCGGTTTACAGGAATATATTTTACGGCTTAAACTGAAGAGATAGGTTTAGGTGTGACTATCGCTTTATATATGTAGCTGTTGTGTTATTAATAATATTAACCAATTGAAAACAATCTTTAAAAACTTTTGGATAAGAAAGAATTTTTACATTAAAAGAAAGAGTTTCGACTTTAATATAAGTAAAAAAAAATCTACACTGAAAAAAAAGATAACAACAAAAGCACTAAAATTATCAAAACGTTTATGAGAACGATAAGAGTAAAAAGAAAACACTCAATGTGTCATAATTGTTATACTAACAACTTCCCAGTAATTTTCTTCACAATACATTCGTAAATTTCTTAAGTTACAAAACAGTACTTTTCTTTGTGAGTTCTAAGCTTTGGCGGCTTCTTTCATGTGTTAATTAAGACCCTCTCCCTCTTGCCTCGGAGGGCTTTTGTCCGATTTGCAAGGAAAAGAAATTATGTGTCGTAGGGTACCGTTTGATATTATTGTCAAAAATATGAGGTAGGTAATCATTTGGCGAATTTTTGAAGAATTCATTTTCGTATATAAATTCTTGTCCCTTTCTTTGTTATGTATATAATTATGTATGAATTCAAAAGTTTTCTTTTTTCAAAAAAGAACGAGGTTTTTTTTTGTCGTACATTTTTTTATTTAAACCTTTACAATTGAGTCGCCATTTTGGCCCATTGCAGACTAATTTAATGATGTGACGTCATGCTTATAAAAGATGCTACAAAGAGATTGCATTTTTTTTTAATAATATCATGTCATCTTAGTAAATTTTTGACCATTATAGAAAATTGCCAAAATACAAGAACAAATAACATTATTCCAGAAAATGATTACTACAATGCTGATTGTTCGTTTGCAAGATGAAAGATTTTCAAAACATCATTTTAATAAATAATAAACTATCTATCTTCACTGCTCAATTCAAGTGAACAACATACATACTTCAAACAGTCAAGTGTAAACCCCAAAAACAATAAACATCAGCTTTTGCAGTTTAAAACGCTTTAGGCGAAATCACCTCGAGAAATATTCTCTTTTAGCAACCCTAGATACATAGGGCTACGCAAAGCCCGTTTGAAATCTAGCTTCTACTACCCCTAGGCTCACAGTAAGCATCTTACATAAAAGCCTTGAAACACCCATTTCACCTGAAAAAACATTAAGTTACACACACTTTCAACTATTTGTACTTACTTAGGAAACTATTTCTTTTTTGGTACTAAAAGGGACTTTAAGTAAATATTTAGTGGTTACAGAACTTGGTGAATGGCCCATGAGTATTTTTTTTTTATTTCTTTAAATAATTAGGGACTTTTATAGCGCACATCGTAGGTCAGTCCCGTCGTACCCTAACACAAGTTACATTTAAACGAGATCAATGGATCAGGGCCATAAAGTCGAACAACCTTCCCGCATCATCAGAATGGCCCATGAGTTCTGTTTTAAATTATGGACAGTTCAATTCATCAACATTGTGTCTCGAATTACCATGATTGCAAGGTTAAATTAATATATTTTATGGTTTGAAAATTATAATTAATTGTATTATAATTTAATGAGTGAACGATTACCCTAAGATGAATAAGTTTTTTTTTTAAATAGGGCACAAAATAGATCTTTTATTTTATAATGGAAGGACGACTTCACCTGGACTTGTTTCTCTATATATTTTTTTTATTGTACGCTTGTTTTTTTGTACGATTAAATCTATTCTTACTTGAGATCACTAGCCCAGTTTTCAGAGCCCAAAATATATTCGGAAGAAGAAAAACCTCAATAAGCTTTAGCTAAATAAAACAATGTTAATCTCTATATACCTACGTACCATATGGCTACATATATAAAGGACCTCATATATCTTTGAGATGCTAACAATCTTGTTGGAACAGGTCCTTTAATCGGAGAGGCAACCTTTATAAATATCTCGGTGCAAACAAAACTGTCCTAAGCACACAGGTTGCGAAATAAAGTATTTATTATATGTTCGTGTATTTTGGGAAACTAAGAATGAAGACGTTTGAAAAGAATAAATGAATCTTACTGACATTTAGGACTCTCACTTCGCACATAAAAATAACATTTAGAAGATATAAATTAAGTGGGATAAAACTAAGTGCATTTGTGCCTCTTGGGTTAGCACTTTCGGGAAATATTCCTATTTCTAAACATCCCTAAATTTTAATGTTATTCATCATCATCTTCCTGTCCTTGTCCCGTTTTATTTGGGATCGGCGCAATATGTTTTTTTCTTCCATTTTGTCCTGTCACTCGTCACGCTATCCCTAACTCCTCTGTCTTCCATATCACTTCTCATACAATCCATCCATATTTTCTTTGGTTTCCCTCTTCCTCTCCATCCATCCACATTTATACTGTTTCTAATGTCACATTACATTTGAATGTTATTAATGTCATCATATAATTTAATGTCATGGATTTCCGCAAAGTCACGCCTGATTCAATAGCTTATCCTTAAATTTTATTTTTTTTTAATTCTCAAATTCCAACAGGCCGTCAACGCATTTATTATGCTCAGGCTCTATTCAGACTAACCAGCTCGACAGCAGTTGACAGTGTCAATAGAAATCCGTATACACTCCAAGCGCCTAGAAGTGTTGCATGTGTGTTAATGTACAAAGAATATAATGAGAGGCACTGAAAAGAGCAATAAAAACATCATACATTATCAGCCTATAAGTGCCCACTGCTGAGCTAAGGCATCTTCTCGCACTCACACGAAAAAGGTTTGAGCATTAATCACCACGCTTGCTCAAGGCGAATTAATTATAAGTTCAGATTTTCTCACGATTTCTTCTTCACCTCACCTTTTTTGGTTTCAACCAATTCTGAGTACGGTAGTTACTGACCTATTTTCGTGTGATCAATTACAAAGGACAAGATCTATCATTTTTATTAAATCATTCAATCATTTAATATCGAAGTTAGTGTCGTTTCGAATCAGAACTGAATGGAAAGTAATTCGAGATAATTACCATAGTTTCAGTCGCTTCGCAGCTGAGAATTTCACACTCCGAGGTAGTGAAAATGGGTTTGTAGGTCACAGGACTTCGTAAAATCGTTGCGACCGCCATTTGTAATAATGGTGCGATTGTATAGTGGCATACGCGTAATATGTTTATCATTTATGCACACAAAATAATAACACATTAAGACACAATACAGATAATAAAAAGAGAGGTACAAAAGTACTACATATTTTTTAAGGAACATCTTCCTGCAGAAAAAAATAATAAAAACATTACTACTATTTAATTTCTTTTTTTAAATAGTAGGTTATATCAATTTTATAAATATGGCCGATGCCGATGGTGTTTAAGTAGTCTATGATTTCTACAATACCCTAGTAAGTTTCCTGCAGCCTTCTAATTTTAAAAAGGAGGATGATTATCTGTTTTGAATGTTTCCTTTTTTAAATATCCTTTGTTGAAATTGATGAATGAAATAGTGGCGCCGCGTGTAGAAAGCCAAAAAAGTTCACCATATATATCAGCTCATGCCATCTTTCCATAAAATTCTCCTATTCAATACTTATTATGTCACCTGAAGTTATACAAACCAATAAAATTGTACCCAATAAGGACCCAGCACCCAGCATACACACCTGCGTACATTAACAATGATATCCCGCATAATACTCCAATATTCTCGAGCCCCTAGCAACCGAAAGATGATACGATTGTAATGGAAGAGATATACAAAATTTACATAATAAAGTTAAAGCTATTTACCTCGGGAAATATCGTTATGTGAGGCAAAAGTTATTATTTACTGGCTATAAGCGCGATTCCTCTTACAATTCACCTCCTATTAGTTATAGTGAGATTTTTATAAACTATGGAATTCCTTAACTAGAATTGAGCCAAGCTTCGGCACAAATGGGTCGGCTTGACCGGAGTGATACCACGGCCTCACAGAATACCGGCGTGAAACAACTACAACTTTGTGTTCCGCAGTGTGAGTGAGGTTACCGGAGGCCCAATCCCGCCCCTTACCGATCCTTATATCCGCAACCCCTATCCCCAAAAGGCCGGCAACGCACTCGTATCACCTTTGGTATTGCAGGTGTCCATGGGCGGCGCCGATTGCTTGCCATCAGGTAATCCGTCTAAGCGTTTGCCGACATATACCATAAAAAAATGGTCCGCAGCCTGGGAACAGAACAGAAGAAGGAACGGTGTAGTCAATAAGAGTGTAACACTCCTTCTCTTAACCAGGGTGATAGAGGCCATTAGCCTTTCTCAATGAATAGATTACCTAACACTGGGATGCATTTCTTTGATTAGAATGTTCCAACAAACAAGCTCTTTAGCTTCATAAAACCTTGGTACCTTTGTATTTATTAATGAAATAATAGGTATTTGAAAAAATTGGGAGATCACGAGTGCGATTTAGAGGTGAATGTAAATTATCGAAAATATTTTTGTCTATTACTAAGCCGGAGTAGCTAATGTATCGAAGTATGACAGTCATAGATGTTGCTACAATATCATCATTGTATAGGTATACCTCCATCACCCATCCTTAAGTCCTCAAGAATTCCCAAAAAGCCGGCAACACATTAGTACTATAGTGTCCATGCCGATAGCTTACGAACAGGTAATCCGTTTGCTCATTTTAAGAATTAAAAACTTTTTGTTATAAATTCGAGTATAAAAATTCATAGTCAAGTAATCGGAGTTCAGATTCAGATGACTAAAAACATAGTTTTGAGCCCCTTATAGATAAAGTTAAAAATAACAAACTTTACTCATTCGTCGAATTGGTTAGTTTAAAATACTTTCCTATGTACCTTCATTAGAGTTAAGGATTATTCGAAAACCCTTTTGCCTTCAAAACTTTAGGGTCGAAGGACACCAAGGATCTTGATGAAGGAACCTTGTCATTGAGTATTTTGTTTCTATCCAACTAAATGAAAACGAATTATAGAAGAATGTCTCAATTATGGAACATGAAGATCTTTTAAATCTCTTCAAAGTATGAAATTGCGTAACAAAACGCTCCATCAGAGTTTCACATGCAAAGAATCTATTAAACAGGTTTTTTAAATTAATATTTAACTAAAAATGTGATTTATTTCTTATATCTTTTAAATTAAGCCATTTACTTTAGGCAAAAAGTACTTACAAATTCTTTTAAATTAACTGACCTACAAACAAATTATTTGACTGAAATAAATCGACAAAGCAATCTAAAAATCGTAAATCTTCTTGCGAAACTTGAAAGATAGAGATTGATTGGATCCCATTACTTTTATTAATGGAATTCCATTGTAATACTTAGATTTCAGCGTTTTCATTTAAATCTCTTATTTAGTGTCCCAAATTGTTAGTTGATTGGTATATTGAGAAGCTCAATTGATTTCGATTCTTGATTTGATTATAGGTTTTTTTAAGTTAACAAAAATTGAAATGTATTTCTTTGACCTGTCTGAAGCTTTTGATACAATGTCAAACTAAGTAAAATAATGGAGTTGTAAATTCAAATATTTGTTGTTGCTATTTATTTCAAGCGCAAAAACGGTTATGATTTTATTCATCATAACATTACTACGACTTTTATATAATTTATAATTGGACCATGCTTAAAGTACGTCATTTAAGCCCTATGGTTCTCCCTGCCTGCTTTGATTTGCTTTATATTTGATTTCTAAGGTTTTCCTTACAAATATGCTCTTGCATACACTATGTTATCCCTTTTTGGTTAATTTCTTCTTCAGAGTTCGGACGAAATATTCTTCTTCACAACTTCAGATGATTGTTGAAGCTAGTCATAGTTGATTGGTAATAAAAAATCTACAATGGTTGTGTGTTTTGTGAAGTGTCGCCACTTACCGTCCGCAGTTTTGATTCTACGCTGATGAAGATGGGCTACTGCTAAAACAAACTACATCTCATAACGCGTATGACTCATGACAGAATAAATTTGGCAACGATTTTTGGAAACGAAAGTCGTGTGATCGAAGTTTTGGAAGAAGAAGAAATCATTAGAATCTTTGTAATAAATAAAACATCTATAGAATGTAAATATAACATTTTACGAAGTAAAATAAAAAGGCATTGCTTTGAGTTGACTTGATAAATCCAAAATTTGGAGTTTGTTAGTATGAAAAATTAGCATCAAAATTAAAAAAGGGTACAAAAACCAATTGACCAATATTAAAAAAATAACAGTTGAGAAATCCAATATAAGAAAAGATAAAGTAACTTATATACTATTTTTCTGAAACTTCAATCACACAACACAACCGGCTCAAAGAAAATATAAAAATCATTGCCGACCGAATCGAACGAGATCGAATGCTCAATAAATTGAAATGGACAGGCGTGATCAAGCATTACTTTTCATTACCTGACTTACACTCCTAAAGCTACTGGTGCTAGCGCTCCGAGCCTGTAAGAAGAAACAGTCGTTCCTATACACTAGCACACACAGCTTTTGTCACACCGACCAAGAAGATTGACATGCTGAATGAACAAGCTGTTTGCGAGGCTGTAAATCGCACAATCAACCACAGATCAACCTATCTGTTATTGTATCCCATCGAATTTTCAACTGTATTGTTTTTAAATACAAAGTCGAAAATTCAATGAAAATATGGTCAGACTGCAGTAGATTGATCTGCTTTTGTCTGTACAACAATAGCAACAACGCCGATTGTATCATTTCCTTCAATAACGTTTTCAAAGTTGTTCTGATAAATTGCTGTTTTGATTTTTCTTTATTGTTAATCAAAAAGTTTGTGACAGTTCAATGTCACATTGTTAATGACACTTCTGAATTTAAGTGTGAAAAATGATTGGTGTTTTAAATTAAAAATCGTACATCGACTTTTTTAGAACTATGAGTCTGATTTTGGAATATGACTTTATAAAGAAAGTTAAATGTCTCTTGATTCTTATTGTTCTCATTAACTCGGTGCTTTGTTTTTTTCTTAATGTTCCGCTTTTTTTTTACTTTTGTTACGATTACGTTGGCCACGTATAAATTCTTATGTAACATACTTTTTATGACTTCCATCAAGTTCTTTGTTGTGTTTTTTATTACCTTTTATTATAAATTTAATGTGTTCACAAAGCCGCGTAATTGCCATATCGGGATAATGTACTGCAGTAGCGAACAATTTTGTATTTAAATTTTCTTTTTTATCTCATCCTATCGGCACTTTTTCATTGTTAGCCTGCCACATTTATATTGTTAATAATTTTAATTTGTTTCCTAAAAATGCATTACATATGTTAATATTTTATAGTACAAATATATTTCTTATTGTAGAACAGCAATTTATCTTCAACATTTTAATATATTTTTTACGACTACAGTAAGTTTGCCATCTAAACAGCTTATTGGTGCATCTATGTGCATAGCATTGGAAAGAAGGAGACAGATCGTGCAGCATTTCTAATCTTATTGGTCGAGCACACAGGAAACAGTTAATCAAATGTTTATGCACAGATATAGGAGTAAAAATTGATCCTTTGAAACCACAAATCGAATCCTCGTAAAACGTTTTTGTGAATTTATTCTTATAAGACTAATAACGTTTTAGCTTTTCACAATATTTTTTTATTTGATTCATTTGTGATTTCCGAAATCAAGTTTGACCCCAAAACACATAACAATTAAATGCAAGCAATTCGTTCATTTGTGTAAATAGAGAAATTCGGAAAAAAACAGTGAACTCGAGTTGTCATACCGCCAGAGGGAAGCAATAGAGATAGTTTGCAACCAACACTTAAGTGACTCTTTACAATCCATCGTGAGAATATTCAAGAAAAAATTTGGACAATACATTGTGCGCTTTAATTGACAAACTTTGGTGCAAAAGATAAAATTAACATAACAATTAAACTTGCACATCTACAATGGAAAATAACTCCTATAGATGATAAAATAAGTTTCAATAGAGGATTCATCAAAAATAACGCACAAGAGGGTAAACCAATGGGCACATCATTGAATGAAACACAAGGTCAAATAGGATTCGATTAAAATATCACAATCACTAGCATCATTCGTCCTGCTGACGCTGATGACTGTGATGATGTAAAGAGCACTGTGAACATTGAAAGCATTTGCCAAGACCATCAGCAACATTTATATACAACAATTAACATTCTTGGTAAAACGGTAATGGCTGATGTCAGTGTATAAGTCAGATTGTCTGTAGGTTTATAATCTCAGGAACATCTGAAACAAAACATGTTAGATTCCCTACAAAATATACGTTGTTTTAAAAGAGCCTTTGATTGTATTGATTAGCAGTATTTCTAATTTTGGGTAAATAAATGCCAATATAAATATACTTCTTTATTTTTTGAAATATAACGTTTCGATTTAAATAAAATATTAATATAATTAAATATCTGGTACGAATAAGAAAACAAAAGTAAGGTATTCGTAAAAAATAAAAGGCGACATTATTTTCAAACTACCCTACTTTTATTCTCAAGCGATAAACTCCTTTATTACCGTAGTATTATGTTCTTGTTTCCTACAAAATTTCACAGTGACTTCGCTTATATAAGAAAGGCATTACGGGTACTATATCATTTTCTAATATAAAAGAGTTTGCCTAAAGTTAGCACAGTAAATCCAGTATGATCCACATTAAACCGGTTCAAATCTTCAATTTTCAAAGAGTATTCTTTCAAAGACTTTTATCGTTCCTTTCTTTTTATCATTATAAGTTGAAGCTATGGTATTTTTGGCAGAAGGTACCTGAATATGTAGTGTGGTTAGGAATCTTTCAATGACATGTCCTGTCTTGAGTGGCAGACTTTTATCTACCCCGTTCCTTCTCCTGATATGAGCCGAGGCTGCAGTATATCATTGTCCTTGCAAATGAAACCGCATCCTACACTTTTTAATAAGTACCTCTACAGTATTTGTAACCTTTGAATAAAATTAAGTTTAATCGTTCTCAATGTGACAAAACTATTATATTTTGAAGTTTCTCTTATAAAAAATATTATTTCAAAAACAAGTTAACAATTGTATTTCGACTAACATTTTTATAAGATTCGTATAAATTAAGCTCCACATCTTCTTCGTTTGTATTATATATTGTATATTGTATGTAATGAATTTTTATTAAACTTATTCCTGTTTTTCTCTTTTCTCAGTAAACATTATATAAGGAAATGAATTTGAAACGGTTTCCCATACCAAATTGTTTGCGAAAAAACTTCAAATCTCCTGAGTGAAGCTATACGTTGCATAAAAAAATAGGTAACTAGGAATTTACGTATGATTTTCTGGAAAGAAATTGTTTATAATAATGCATTATAAATTTATAAAAAATATTTCTGTATTTTGTAAAATAAAATGAGCGTATTTTTAATTACTTAATGCTTTTTTTAAATACACAATGATTGGCTGCAATATGTCATTCGAGAACAACGCTTGATAACGTTTTCACGCACAGTGGCTCTATAAAAAGACTTTGTGCCTCTTACACAAACTTTCCCCCTAAAACGCTAGGCGCCTTACGAAGATTTTGTTTTTGAGATGAACTAATCATGCAGATCTGAGACTCTCAAACCCTTGCAGACAAAAATCACCCCTTTCCTTTATCTGCTCCAGGCCGTAGACGTAAAAGTTTCATTACCCTTAATCAAAACAAAAGTCCTAATGACTGACAAAAACAAACTAATATTAAATATTAATAATTAAATAATATTATAAATGCGAACTAGTAACTCTTTCTGTCTGGCTGTCTTTTCTTCACGCCTAAACTACTGAACCGATTTCTGTGAAATTTTGGTACAGACATAGTTTAGGTTTAACCCAAGAAAGGACATAGGATAGTTTTTATACCAAAAATCTGCAGAAAGTCACTATTCCACGCGAACGGAGTCGCGGGCAAAAGCTAGTACGAGTATAAACCAGTGTTACCTTCTATTACAATTATTGTTGTATATAACAGACTGTAGATATGAAATCCAACAAGAAATTATACAAATTAATGGACAAAAAGGTTTCACAGAAATTACAGGTTTAAACCTGTGACCTTGAGCTTAACAACTTGGTATTGTAACTACGAGCTATTGTTCTATGAACATGGTAATAAAAACAATGGGCTTTTCAACAACGCACTAATTGCGTATTAACTACTGACACATACTACTACTACTGCTAAACATTTTTACAATAGAAACGAATAAGCTACTAATTTTTTCGTTAGGGCTGCAAATTCTGTTTCATTCACAAAAACCAACTTTAACGTTGTCTTGGCATCAAGTATTATGCAATTTATCGATGTTTACGATGAATAGACAATAAAAAGAAAGAACTTCTACGTATTATATGTTATACTTTACTTTATGTATATGTATGTATACTTAGAGGTTTTATTTTATTTCTGTAGCTCTAGTTTTAGTCTTAGGTTAAATTATTGTTTTGTTTGTTATGTCCTATTTCTCTTTTTCCTGTTGTTTTAGTTTATCACACAGTGTCTTATGTCTCTTACATTTTTCGTTTCGAAGGACTGCAGGAAGAGATTCCATATAGGAATATGCAGTACCTATGTACCTCTGTCTCTGTATTTGTTCTCTATTTACTGTATGTGTGATGTGCATAAATATTAATTAAAAAGATTTATAAAGAAACGTCAATCGCCTCTATTGACTACTATCGTGCCTGTTGGTAAATAATGATGCAGCCTACGAAGGAGCATGTCTCTTCATAACCAATCTATGTACCTCGGCCTTAAAGATACCTAGGCTGCACCTTATGTTAAAAATACGCAATATCTAGCAAAGAATTCTAATCATGATAAAATTTGAGAAAAAAACACTTCGTATGTGTAGTTGGCATATTATTATTCACAATGAAGCGGGTAACGTTTTGTCTTTTGTACTCTTTTGTGCATTATTACATACTTCTTATAAATATATTATTGAAGACATGTAAAAAAATACTACGGTATTACGGAATAAAACTTCATGTTACCATTGCCAATATCGGTATGAAAAATCCAAATTCATTTTGAAAGGGCGCAAACATATCCCTATTGGAGAAAATTCTGGAAACACTCCATAAAAGTAACCATATCCCGGAGTGTTTGAAGACGATATTAATAAAATATGCAAGTTGGGTAAAGCGGGAACGGGAAATGGCATCCCAAATATAAAATAATGTTAAAAATGCTTTCACTATAGCTTATGACGTGACGCTCATTGATTCCTGTTTTGAAACTTATCAATATTGATAGTATACCTGCAAACTAGCTGAGAGATTACCTGATGGTAAGTAATCCAGAAAGACATAAGCAACATCAGAGGAGTTATAAGCCCGTTGCTGGCATTTTGGGGATTAGCACCAGGATATAGCCATCGGAGAATACAGGGTAGTATCTCCAGCTGGAATTGCGGGATAAGCAGAATGAGTCACCGCGGCCTCGGCCCAGAGCAGGAACGGTGGTTTTTTAGTCACTAAGAGTCTGACACTCCTTCCCGTCCGATCCTCACAAAAACTAGATACCCCTCTAGTATCTCTAAGGGGTTTGACTCTAACTCAAGTCTCGGTGGATATACCCTGTCGTATATCCACCGAGACTGTACTGTGTGTATAGTCGGTGGACTATACCTACTCATATACTAACCAACTCATATCATCAAAATACTCAACCAAAAAAAAGTAAATCATAACCACTCAGATTAGACCGTCAATAAAAAAACATATTACACACAAAATTTGAGCATATGGACCTCATCAAAATACTATTTGATTTTATGAGTCGTTGAAATGTAAGGCTTTACTGCCGAACTCAACCAATACGAGATTCGATAGCGAGTCATTCCCGGGGGCATTCAACCATCATCTGTCATTACTGTCAGCAGTCGACGAACTTGTGTTGTCATGTTGACAGACGTCACTCAACTTTGTTTTGTTTAACTTTCATATGTTTTTGTTTGTTTGAGAGTTTGCTTTTTTCTTGTTTTTGTTGTATTGTTATTAATTAGGTTGTTTATTTGTTTTTTTTATGGTATAAGTCAGCAAACGAGCAATCGGATTACCTGATGGTAAGTAATCGGCGCCGCCCATGGACACCCGCACCACCAAATGAGTTATGAATGCGTTGCCGGCCTTTTGGGGATAGGGGTTTTGGATATTTAAGGATTGGGAAGGGATGGGGTAGGGGCGGAATTGGGCCTCCGGTAACCTCGCACACACGGCGAAACACAACGTTGTGTTTGTTTCACGCCGGTATTCTGTAAGGTGGAGGTATCACTGCGGTTGAGCCGACCCATTCGTGCCGAAGCTTAGCTCTCACACACTTGAACTTTTGTAAGTAATGTTATTTTATTTTTTTGTTTTATTAGGTATACTTTTACGTAGATAAGCCAGAAAAATTTACCTAATAAATGTCATAGGAAGCCGCTGCATCAATGGATGTTGAAGTCGTTGAAGAATCCTTATATTTAGCAAAGTCCGTCTCAGGATTTATTATTATTATGATGATTTTCAATTACGTATTAGTTTGAAATATTGGAAGTTCATGGCAATTTCCTATTCAATTAACAGGTCTCAACTGCGAGCTCTGATTTGGAAACTTGCCAGGGAAATAACATCACTTTCGTTGCATTCATAAACGACCTTATTGGTAAACGTTGCAAGTCTTAGTAGTGTCTATATCTTACTTCAAGGTGTTAGAGACTTTGATTATGAATTCCCCAATATCAGCTCTTTTTGAATGACACTTTAATTTATATGTATATAGATTGACTTGTGCATTTATGTTTCAAGAAACCAGCATTTCCAGCAAAAATCTACAGCTACACACCCAAACAAGATGTGATGATAATTCAGTAATTAATAATAAAATATTGTGTTATACTTTACCTAGAACAAAAAAGCATAAACATCCCTTTTCACCATGCTATCAGTACCATCGAATTTTTACAACTTGACAAAAGTTTCCAGAAATTTGAACTTAATAATAGGACACTAATATATAAAAACAATGCTATAGAAAACTAACTACCGGCGCTTTGGATGATTTAAACACTACCCAGAACAGGAATCTATACCTGAAGCCTTGCGTCATAACTTGACAAATAAGTTTCCAGGATCCTAAACCCTCATTCTAAGTTATGACTATAATGTAAACTTAGTTGTAACTTAATTTTACTTAAGTATGGCTGACATCAACACTAAAACTCAACCTTCTTGACAGGAGGTGTCAGCGAGTATCAGCTGTCAGTGTCAGATCTAAGTTTAAGTGTCGCGATGTCTCGGGAGATTCGTATGAAAGGTTGTACTGAATCGTAGTTCGCATATTTAGATTTATTTGGAGACTTAATTAGATATCGGATATAATATCAAACGTTTAAAAACTATTGTTTTACCTGATCATTCAGTACCACTTTCATTTCATTCACTTTATCCATTCTCTTCACACCACACATCCATCTCAGCATTCTCATCTCTGCTACATGCAATCGCTTTTCATCCGTTTTTTTCAGAGCCCAACATTCTGACCCATACCCGTTAACTTTTCATTTATAATTTCTAATTTATATAATCACAAAACCCTGAAAACTTATCAATCAATGGAGCCCCGAAAACCCCCTGATATTGTTTACTTGCAAAACTCGATAATCCCCTCTAATTACTGTGATATATCATGAAATCCCCTTAGATCCCCAATTTGGGTCAAAGTGACGTTCTAGTAAATAAATAAATCTTTGAAACTTGCTTTAATTTTGGGGTTAAGAAGGATGGATGGCATCTGTAGTCGGGCCGAAGAACCGCTTCGGATAACCGATCAATCTAATCCGTAAGGCAATATCTTGAAATTCGATTGATTGATTATATACCTTAAGACTGTTGCAGTAAGGGTTAATTTTGTGTTTTGGGTATGCTACTTTTGGTACGTATTGATTTTCGGAATCAAATCAATGTTTGTGATGGCATATCTTTTTCTTTTAAGTTTGTAAAAAAATTTTTAGTCTGTTAACTATCGACCCGTCCGGGCTGCATTGCTGATGCTAAATTTCTCCGTTTTTTATATATATAAATATTTCTCTCCAATCACTCTATTTAGGTAGTAAAAATCGCATTAAAATCGGTCGCGTAGTCTAAAAGATTTAGCATACATCGGGATATAGGGATAGAGAAAGCGACTTTGTTTTATACTACATATGTAGTGATATCAACTAGCTTTTGACCGCGATTTTGTTAGCGTGCATTAGTAACTTCCTGCGAATTTTGGTTTAAAAGCTATCCTATCCTTTCTCGAGTTCGTCGTATCTGTACCAAATTTCACACAAATACGTTCAGTAGTTTAGGCGTGAAGAAAAGATAGGCAGACAGACAGACAGCGTTACTTTCGCATATTTATAATATTAAAGATTGGATAACGAAATTAAAATTATGTACTAGATCTTAAACATCTTTGGTTCAATTTTACAAGAAAGTTCCGGCTTAAGAAGCTTAGTTTGAACCACCAATCGAACGAACGACTTCTCGATTCTTGCGCTTGTGTGTAAGCACGTCGCGAACTAGAACAGACAGCAATGTTATTTGGGACAACGCCAGAAAGAAGATCTGTACATGACATAAATCAAATAAAACTATCTATCTATACCAAGTTTATATTTCCTTAGTACTTGTGTAGGTATTTTATGTTCGAGATGCTACTAAAAATGGTCTATTTTAAGTTTAATTGACGTGTTATTATAATTTATATCTTCGGAAATTTCAAGTACAAGAGCCTCTTCTGAAATGGGGTGTGTAGCAATCACGACACTCACACACAACGTATTTTCGTAAATTCATATAATAAAAAAAATCTGATACTTACTAGGTTTCGAAACCTAAATGCCACCATGACCATAAGGTTGGCGCGATTGCTGGCTGCCGCGCAACGTGCCGCGGCTTCGATTCCCGCACGGAACAACTCTTTGTGTCATCCACAAATTGTTGTTTCGAGTCTGGATGTGATGTGTAATGTGTATGTTTGTAAACGCACCCACGATACAGGAGAAAATCCTAGTGTTGACAACTTGAAAAAAAAAGTCCTTCATTAAATTATCAACTCTCTTAAAACCAAATCAACTATCAACGCTCAAATAACAAGAGTATAGTCAAAGCATATTGCGTGCTAGACAATCATGTACACTCTATAGCAACATTTATTCTTGAACACAGAAGGCAGTACGGAAGTGCGGCCTCCAATATCGGATATTAGCAGGATGCGGCTCGGAACCGCTTATAATTGAACATGCAATAAGCGGAACGGTTTTTCGCTTACACATTGTGACTTGTATGTTTTGGATGAAGGGTAAGTGGAGTTTTAAAATAACCCTTAAATATACCTGATTGCTAAGTTACTCTTAAAGTTATTGACTTAGCGATACCACGTGCTATGTAAATGAGAGTATTTTTGACGGGTTTTTAGGTACTTTTATGTGATAGGATTTCATACGAGCAAAGCAATTAATAATAAGCAATCGGTGCAACCAACAGATACCCGTAATATCAGAGGTGTTTGGAGTGCGTTACCGGTCTTTTGGATACTAGAATTTCGAAGATTTAGGGATTCAGGAGAGATTGGAGGAGGGGAATAAGCATTGAACCTCCTGTAACTTCAATCAGACGGCGAAACACAACGCTCTGTGGTTATTTTACGCTGGTTTTCTATGAGGCCGTGTTATCACTCCGGTTGAGCCGACCGATTCGTGTCAAAGCATTGCAGTCCCACATTTCGACTCGTTTCAAAAAACGCCAGGAATCGATGCCATTAAATTCGTCTTGCAACCGTTCTTATAGAAAAGTTTATTTCCACTGCATAGCCCATTTTAGACCAAAAATATTGGGTCATAATCTTTTACAGTTTGAAATCTATTCGCATAACATATACTCAGGATCGTTCAATGATATCTTCATAACGATTTTATCCTGAAAAAATTGCTTTGGACTGGGTTACGTAAATTACCAAAGTCCGGTTACCGGAGATCGTCCCTCGATCCCCGACGCCCGTAGTGTCGCCAGTTGCGGCTGCTGGGGCGTGAGGAGGAGGATTGCTCCCTCACGCGGGCCGCCTCTCTCTTTGCGAGCATGACTGCTTCACAAAAGGAGGAGACGGCGTCCCAGTTCCTCTCACTCCGCACCATGGCCTCGACTAAGGCCGGGCGCGAGAGGTCGCCGCCGCCGATCACTTCCCTGAGGATACGGCGGTGCTCAGCCCAGGCAGGGCATACCGCTACCGTATGCTCCACCGTATCCTCTAGGTGGTCCTCACAATGACGACACTCGGGCGTTTCCTCCCGCTGAATCCGAAACAGGAACCTACCGAAGCTGCCGTGCCCGGTAAGCACCTGCGTCAGACGGAAGGTGAGGACGCCGTGGCGTCTCTCAAGCCACTCCTCAAAGAGGGGTCTTACCGCTGCTATGGTAGCGTGCCCGGCCCTCGGTTGCGACAGTCGTTGTTTCCACTCTGCCATGAGATCTCGCTGGAGCTCATTCCGCCACGCACTAATTTGGCGCGGCAGAGGATCTTCGCCCCGGCGACGCGCGTCTGCGCGCAAACTGTAGACGCGCGCGAGCGCCTTCGCTTCTAGATCCCATGGCGGTGATCCGGCAAGGAGGTTCGCCGCCTCCCCGGAGATCGTGCGATACCCGCGGATTACTCGAATAGCCATGACCCTCTGGGACGCGACCAGCGTACGAGCCGGCCGCCGCTTCAAGTCCGGCGCCCACACAGGGGCACCGTAGAGGGCCATGGATCGCACAATCCCCATATACAACCTCCGGCAGGAGGCGTTTGGCCCCCCGAGGTTGGGAAGGAGCCGCTTGAGCGCGGCCCCAGACCGTTCCAACTTAGGGGCCAAACGACGAAAATGCTCCGTGAAGTTCCATCGGCTGTCGAGGACGAGACCCAGGTACTTCATCGCCGACTCGACGCCGATGGTAACTCCTCCCGCCGTTATTTGGGACCCACCTGGAGGTGGCGCGCTCCGACGGCCATAGAAACACATGGCCTCGGACTTGTGGAGCGCCACCTCGAGTCCCAACTGCCGGATCCTTGCAACGACTGTCGCAACCGCTTGTGACATCAGGTCGGCCGCCGCCTGATGCGACCTTCCGTTCGCCAGCACCAGCATGTCGTCAGCATAACAGACAATGCTGACGCCGCTCGGGAGGTCGGTGCGTAGCACCCAATCGTACCCGATGTTCCACAGGATCGATCCAGATGGAACAACGCGCGACACCTCTCGCCGATTCCACACGCCCCGGTGACCGGGGTAGATGACGTATCTGTGCGTCAAGTAAGCCTCGACTACACGACGGAGATAGGCAGGTACCCGGTGATACCGGAGTGCCTCCAAAATGCAGCTTCAGGGCAACGAGTTGAATGTCCAGAGACACCGCCACGACGACTCGCCTCCTGGCCAACGCAGTCCCCGTCGTGAGGTCCCTCACGCGCATGATGTCGTCCACCGTGGAGCGCCCTCTGCGGAAGCCGAACTGGCCGTCCGCTAAATCCGGCCCCCTTCCAGACAGGTGCCCGACGAGGCGGTCTGAGATTATCCTCTCGAACAGTTTTCCCACCTCGTCAAGCAGCACAATGGGCCGGTACGCGGACGGAGAGTCCGCAGGACGCCCCGGCTTCTTCACGAGAACCAGTTTACCCGTCTTCCACGACAGCGGAAACTGGCCTCTCTCCAAACATGCGCTGAACAGACCAAGTAGTCGAGGCCTGAGAGTCTCCGAGGCCAGGACCCAAACCTTGGCATGCAGCCCGTCAGGTCCTGGGGCGGTATTCTTGCCGCTCAGCCGGCGCACCGCCACTCTTAAATCTACCTCGGTCACTTCCGGAGCGGATTCATCGTCATCGTCATTGTAGTCCGCATTGGGCACCGCAGGGGGCGGGGACATAGCCGGAGGCGTGTAACCCATCTGTGGTCGGGGGAATAGCGCCCCAACCACTTCGTCCACGACCTCCGGCCGGAGACTCTGAGTCAGTGGGGGCGCCCAGGTGCGGAGCTTATCAAACGTGTTGCAGGTGAGGTTCCCGCACAGAACAACGCTTTCTGTGATTCACAAATTGTTGTTCTGGGTCTAGATGTGTTGTGTTTGTGAATTTTTATGTTTGCAAACACACCCACGACACAAGAGAAAATCCTAATGAGGAGTTATTTTCAAAGAAGATTTTGATGGTAACATTATCAAGTCCGAGTTTAAGTGCTTATCAGATCCTTTTTCCTACTCAGCTAGAAGCTTACTAATATACACAAAACCGAAACGGGAATGCGACAAAGAAAATAACAGGAAAACTACGAAGACGTCCTTATCTCAAGGACAGCGTAATGTCCTTGAAGGAATTAGATGTTTGTTTGTTTTGGCCATCCCCTTTAGGCGTTGTAGACACGCTACTTCTTGTGTCTGAATCGGGCGATTAAGTTGCTTCGTAGAATTTCAAAGTTAGATCCGACTATTTGTGACAAATGACTAATGTTTTTTTCTTCATATCTAAACGGTTAAGTCTCATGAATCTAAAATAAAAAGCTGTTGAATCTTGGAATCAAATATAAGATTGTCGTAAATTATATATAATACCTTTTTTTGTAATATACCAGATTTTACATATACAGTCCACTATTATTTATCTCCGAAGGGATCTAAAACTGGTCCTTCACGCCAGATATTATAGTGTAGTAATAACATTAGTATTATTGACTAGATAATTATGATGACTATTTAATCCCGGGAACGAATAGGAAAAAGAAGCTTAAAGTAGTCGGACAACTTAATAAATTTAGTGTCTATAAACTGTAATACGACTTGATATAATTATATTTTAAGATTTTTCTAAGATGTTTTTTGTAAGACAATTCCAGTAATAGTGACCATCAAATCTATTTTTGGACGGACGGATAATTTTATTATTATTATCATTTTGTATTTGTTTTCAATGATAATAAATGTTTCATAGTAGATAATGAGTGTAAGAAAAATTTTGAACATTTTTCTGCCGGTAAGAATATAAGACTCAATAGAAAACACATTGTCTCACGGACCAAAAAATACCCTGAAGATCACAAAATACTTAACTATAAATAAATATATGGAAAACATAATCTTCTGCAACACAATAGTATAAGAAACTTCTCGACAACAATAAATACTTGTAACTTATAAGCCTGTCAATAATGCCAACATGTTCACAAGTGGGTCACATCCGTTATCGGAACAAATAATAATGTTGATTCCGATTTAGTAAAGCAGCTTCGAAGAGAAAGATATTCTAGATTACTTTACAGATAGAGAAATACAACATTTTATATTAAGAGTCGTGATTAAAAATGCTTGGGTGTGATTCTGTAAGACTTCATTCTAAACTTCGAATCTGAATCCGCCGTGAGTAGTAGTACACTAGCGCTACACTTGCGAGTTGAACTAAATTGACAGCATCATTTTGAAAGATAAAGTACGAAATGACGTTAAAAGTGGCATTCTAAAATTTAATTTACCCGTCACTTCGACGCTCACTTCGCACTCGAACACGATTCAAAATCAAACAAATTTTATAGAATCGACGTGCTTATCTCAATACGCATAAACAACAAGAGGAGACGGCGAACCTTAGTCAAAACACTAAGAAAAACCTGAACCCGAAGGAAATTATTGGTGATAAATTTAGAATGATAAATGTTGTTTTTATCACATTATAATCTGTTAAGTAAATTTAGTCGTAAATATTATTCTTCAGGGATTAATACGTTAATTTTTAGTTTCACATTGGCATAACTGGTCGATCCAGGTTCAGTCACATAAATGCTATGCACTGCAAACATAAGGTAGACAATTTGATTCAATAAAAGAAGTCTTTCTGTTTGGGATCACAAACTGAAAATTAAGTTGTAATACTCAGATAACGAGCGAACAACTACTAGATCAATATAACAGTCTACTTCAAAAGAAACTCAGAAAGTACGAAATGTTGTTGATAAAAACATAGAAGTTAACTACGCTAAAGTTTTTAAAGTACTCAAACCGCTGCGTTCAATCTTTCCCCTCTAGCCGCAATCGATACGGCTCGTCCAAAGCGCCGGTCCGGCAAAACAGCCGTTCATCCGGTTCAGTTGCGATTCATCCGTTCGACTTTTTGATACCCCGTGGGCCTGCCATTCAAATTTTCAAAATGAATTCATTTTCATCCAAATATGGTTTCATGAGAGAATCGGGCAGGATTTGGAATTCTAGTCTTTTGGGAACTCTGTCAAGCGTTTGACTAAGTTATTCTTGAGGGGACCCAAAAGCGACGAGGCGATTACTTCATTGAAGACATCGGTTTCCTCTTCGGTTATCTATCTATGTAGAAGGGAACTAAATAGGGTCAAAATTTTCGCTAGCAGGGGCCTAGAGAATATTTTGGAACTTTTCAACAAGGTCCCAAATAAATTATCCCAGTATTCAAGACCCATGTAAAGACTGCGAAATAGTTCAGTTTGTGTTACAAGGGAATACCATTAAAGGTGAAAACTCATTAAAGTTTATAATGATTTCCTATTTCGAGCTGAGATTGGGAATAAGCGAGTTAGCAGCGGCCAGCTGACCGTCACACCGTTCCGTAATTTTAAATTGCTCTTAAGAGATGAACTAATTTTTTCCGTGACGTTAAATGCAAAGGAATATTTATGTTTCTATATTCTTTACTTTAATTTCTTCTTTTTTTAAAAAACGTTGCCTAACTGTAGGAAATCCTCCTGTGTCGTGGGAGCGTTTATAAACATACAAATTCACATGTACACATCACACCCAGACCCAGAACAACAATTTGTGGATCGCACAAAGAGATGTTTCGTGCGGGAATCGAACCCGCGACACGTTGCACGGCAGCCAGTTGCCCAGTCAACGCACCAACCAGTGCAGTCGTATATACATATTTATTTTTTATCGTTAAATATGGTAGACAAATATTTAATTGGTGTCTATAATCTTATTTCAAATAAAATGCACAGTTATTCGATCGGTAAAAGTTTGTCCGTCTGACAAACTGTCGACTAGTTAAACATAAGGAGATATAGAGTATATATATAAATTCACCTTTATTTGAATATGAAATTTGGTTTTGATATTTCAAAACCTTACGTTTGGAAATTTCGACGATTTCTTACGAAAAAAACATTTAAAAATTGTAACAAAAGTTTACAATCAGTTTTTCCACAACTTGAATCGTTACAAAACGGTGTGATTGCGACCCAGTTATCCATGAAGTTCGACGCGGCTTAATGAGCAATTTCCGAACGAACCGTACTAATGAAGTGATCTTAAATTATAGAGTTTATACACTAACTTAAGTTTTTTTTTTGTTATTAATATCATACCTTTATTTCCAATTAAGATAAAAATATGGGTCTTTTCGTTGGTAAAACGAAGTGAAAGAGTTTATATAGAAGCACTCGAAGATTGTGAGTACCTACGCATATGTGAGCGCCATGTTCGAGACGACATAGGATTAAAATTTAATGATAGATCCCATCATTTGTTCTTTTTTTTACAATTTGTCTCTACATTGTTCTCACATAAGGGTACAATATTGTATAATAAATGTTATATTATTGAAATTGTAAAACATTTTTTTAAAGAAGTTCTTCTCCATTCGAATCTACAATTTGGAATGAGCACCTAGCTTCACTGACGAACAGACTGACAGACTGCTTTTCTATTTTGACGTTTCAAAAGTACCTATTTATAGTTTAGATGGAATAAGTGATTTTGACTTTGACTTTGAATAGAATATAGGGAGTGAATGTTAAGAATGGGTCGGCTCGACCAGAATGATCTCACAGAAAAACGGGATGTAGCAATCATAACGTTGTGTTTCGACGTCTGAGTGAGGTTACCGGAGCCTACCATTACCCTCTGGTGCTGAAGGTGTTCATGTGCTGATTGCTTACTATCAGGTAATAGCCAGCTTTCCCATCACATTAAAAAAACAGAAGAGAACCTTTTTAATTTATAAGTAATCATTAAGCACTGTAATGATTTTGAATTGTTCGCAGGGTTAAATTAATACAATGGACAATTGTGTATTTAGTCTAAATTTTCAAACAATGACGAATGAAACATTTCTATTGTTTTCAGGTTCACAGTGGACACGAATATACCAACAAACATTACGGCTATTGTATTGTTAGACAGACGTTTATACAATTACTAAATAAATATAATTTACCATTTCATGATCAAACAACCAAACAGCATGATGTTTTATTAAAAACGCGAATATATTATATGAGTTAATTCCTGAATAAGGCAAAGTGCAAATTAAAGGGAACAAAATCGTTTTTTTTTTTACAGTTTTACCCCGGTTTCTTCTCATGCAAAAGGCCTTATCGTCCAGTACCGGATATAATTCCGGTCACCTCATTACTCAGACAAAATTCAAAACGGGAATTACTTAGGCTGATAGATAGAAGTCAAACGCAATATCATACCGCGTGCGGCACAAGACAGGAGTTGTAACGAAGTAGTTTTTAGTCAGTAAGAATCTGACACTTCGCGTCCTCTCACCCAGGTTAGTAGGAGTCATTTCAGAAGTTTATTCCTTAAGAAAATTGAAAAAAACCTTTTTTCCAGTCACATTTGCGAGAATTCAACCAACGGGACAGTCCTAAAGTCTACACACAAACATTAACTTGCGTTTCTATTTAGCAAACACAAATGCACTGATTACTACCGGAATTCTCGTAAATCTAGAACTGCATACTAACTCTAGCTCCAAGTTCCACCAGTATTGTAGGTAATTAATTTTCCCTGTCACCTGATTGGTTAAACCACTGGGAAACACACCTGCTTCTAACTAATTAGGTAATAAATTACCTGACAGTCACACACCTAGGTAATTGTTAATTTTGTGATTTTAATTTAGTCTGTAAATTTTACGTAATGTCACTTTGTAAATTACAATTTGGGCAAATTACTTTTAAGAGAAGAAAATGTTGTCTAAGCAGCATATTTAATTAAAATTTGTAACTTATTTTATGTTAACTTCAAAGACTGAGTGGTCAGTTCTTATCATTCTAAGATTAAAGCTCTGAAAGAATTTATCATATAAATATTGAAATCTAAATCATAATAGTACTGTGCTAACTTTATACTAAGCAAAGTCACTTTAGAATTTCCTTTTACCTTAACTTTTACTGACTGATTTTATGAAAAGGCAAATCATTGCTATAACTAGATATTACACATTGCTTTCAATTGATACCTTATTGTTTTATTTTAAAAATATTCAGTAATTAAATAGGTACCTTGCTTCTGTTTCTTGGATCTCGGAAGTCTTCCTTCGAAGCCTTTCGTCGCTTGTCCTTCAGGATCATACGAGCTGCTGCGAACGCCATTTTGAAGTTGAGTAACTGTCTCTTCCTTTCCTTTTGAAACCACGCCACTCTTTAGTAAAACTTCTTCAAGAATCCGGGTAACACTTTATACTTTAGTATTCACCACTTTTTACCGCACCACTTTAAAAGTCAAGTCTTTTTAGGAGTACACAATACTTTAGGCGTCCCCAATACTTTAGGAGTTATCACTTTTACTTTGGGGTTAATAGAACTCAATCACAGACTTTTATTATTATTCTTAAATTGACTAATTAATTGCTTTCGATTTACTTTATATCACTACTCAATTATTTTACACTAATTAGGTCGATTTTATAATTGTAACTTTTTTAAACTTAACAATTATTGCCTTTTTCGTTGTTTTTCAAACGACAACAATTTTATTTCTAATAAATTAATTCAACACTAATATTATAATTGAACATTATCAATTGAAAATCGCACTTAACCTGTAAATGTTAAAGTTTTAATTTATTAATGTTGTCGATTTTTGAAAGTTATGTGAGAATGCCTATTAGAAATTTACGTTGAAAAATGTTTATTTATTATTCCTGATTGGCTTTATTATGACTCACTTTTGCATGGCAGTTGGATATATTATTGGTTACAAAGCGTTCACTACTAAATATAATCTTCCCTAGGATTTTCTTGGGATTCACTTGGAAATGTCCTGCATCCAGCAGAAAGCTCAACATATATAAAAAATCTATGTAGTTCGTAGAAATAATAAGAATATAAATATCATTTTTCCTTGTTTCTCTTTTAGAAACTGTTCTACCAAGATATTGTCTACGTTTTCATCCGGTGAATTGCTTGGCAGGCAAAAGCCGGAGTCGCAAAGACTTGAAAGCAATTGATCGATAAAAAAGAATTACTTGAAAGTATCACGTCCTTGTTCTGTTGAACTGATTTATTTTTGTTGTATCTTTGATTGAGATGTTTGCTTTTTATTTATAAATTGAGGTATATTTAGTCACAATACTTTGTGAGAAAAGAAAACGACAAGTTTTTTTATTCTGAAATATTATAGCGTACCGTAAAATTCATCGGTTTTTGGAAACTTTTTTATTTATCTGTATTTTAAGATTTCCGTGACGTTTCATACAGGTATTGTAAGTAAAAAAAATTTTTATTTCTATGTTAGAGAATTTCAGCAGAGAATAACTTTTGCACCAAGCTTCCACATTTACTCGGAAAGAAAAAGAACTCAATATAAGAGACAAAAAAGTCATTATTCACAAGTTGTCTCTTCATCAACATACAAAACTCACCGCAGAAAATGACATTAAAAAAAATACAAAATGTTTCAAACAACTGAACATCAATTGTTTTCAAAGGACTCTCACGAGTAAGATGTGCTGACACCAGCACATCAAGCTACCCGTAGACTGTCAATAGATTCACAACTTTATACCAGTACGATAAAGTTGAAAATGTAAAACAGATTAATGTACCTTCATGTCTGTACACCACATTCTCTGTAACAACAACGGGAGTCAAGACTCTCGAGTCAAGAGCTATCCCATGCTACATTATCACAATGGAAAAAAACATCTTAAATCTTAACATGAAAGGTTGGTTTTGCATTGTAAAATATTTGCGACGAAGTTATGTTACATGGAGGAATTAAATTTGAATTATCAAGTTTACACTTTGTTTGTGTTTTGACTCAATTGTTGTTTTGAGTTGGTGCTTTTGTTTTAAGTATGTGCTACAGTGTGTTTTGTTCTTCAACTGCTCGTAGCGGAGGCAGTAACTCAATGGGGCTACCAAATTCTGTTACCAGGTGGCCCTATCTAGCATCTACTCACATTAACATTGTATCAATAAAAAAAATATTTGTACATATAAAAACAATTTAATTATAAATAAAGAGTATTTGAAAGATCGAGCTGAGCCCTATATTTTTCTTTTTCTAAAAAAGAACCGTAGCTCGATTGATTTTGTGCCTCTAAACGCCTATACATACAAAATTGTTGGAGTCGTTTCCGAGATCCTGGGATATAATATACAAAATTTGCTCGCTTAAAATATAATATAATACATAATATCAGAAACAGAAAAATGCTATTTTATGTGCCTGTTTTAACACACTCATATTTAAGTCATAATAACTTCATATGGCATATACATACTTCATAAAAATGCGTTCCATATTCAAATTTATCTAGTAGATAGTGGCTATGTCAACGGACTTGTTAAAACTTCCTAAATATGGTTAACTTACTGATAACCTTCTAAAATAACGATTAAAGATACGATCAATAAATAAACTAAAATTTAGTTCGTTGATATAACTAAGTCGATTACTCGGCTAACAACAAAATCGATGGAACGCACGAATTGTGTGCAACTTGCAATCGATAAGAAAGTTATTATGCTAGAATAGACCTGGTAGAGTGGTTCAAAAAGCCATCAAACCGATTCAGATAGAGTCTACTAAGGCCCAGTCGGAGTAATGGACTAAGCTTAATAACGTATCAAAAAAATGGCCGGCCTAGATAGGAGAAGGAACGAGGTTATTTTTAGTCAGTAATGAAAAAAAAAAGGCGGTCACGTGTCAAGTCGTCAGAAATGCTAAAATTAATTTGAGCTCTTACTTAGCGCCTGTGTCGAAAAAATTAGTATATAAGCAATGATATTAAAAAAAAGGTGTGGATCGGTCATAAGCGTTCAGTAAGTGATTACACACATTAAAATGTGGCTAACTAGCCACGCTTTATCATATTTGTCTCTTTTTCACTCACGATAATTGAATCATGCCATCCCACTTTGACGTCTAATCATACGAATTTTACATGTGTGCCGTTTTTTAAAATCGAATATTGTTTATGTATCTACATCATTTTACTTATATATTTCATTGTATATATGTATATTTCTTTCTTTTTTTTCTATAAATATAAACTAGTAATTTTTTTTCTGAAACGTGACGGCAGAATTTCCTAATCTTTAGCAATCAGCTTCGCTAATAAACATCCGCAACACCAGAGGAGCTGCAATTGCGTAGCCAATGTTTTGGGGATATTTAAGGTATTTAGGGATTGGGGAGGAGAGAGGAAATATAGGGTCTCCCTTTACCTCACTAGCTACCTATACGCCGAAACAGAACGTGGTTGTTTCACGCCGGTTTTCTGTGAAGACATGATATCACTCCGGTTGAACCTAACCATTCATGCCAAAGCATAGATCTCCCCCATTTACACTAATATTTTTTTCAAGTGCACAATAACAATAAATTACGTAAAAATAAACATTGACATTTGACATTTACGGTTCACTATCGCATAACACCATCCTCGATATTAAATTGCATTCTCCGCTGCTTTGTAAACCTCACTTAATGACCGGTTCCGTTCATATTGATTTTAATTCCTTTTTGCATTGACCTTCGTAAACATATGAATTTTGTATGTCAATGCTATGACATAGGAGCTATTATTACGTACATTATCTTGGTACGGTAATATTGTTATGGTTTAACCATATTTTCTTGGCAAATTGACGTTTTTATGTGTGATAAGGCAGTTCAGTACTACATAGTGGTAAGTAATCAACGCCAACCATAGCCATTCATAACACTAGGATTATGGCATTTAAAGTATTTTTTACATTATCAGAGTTTGCTTCCAGAACTTTTTTTGAATACTTTACGGTGGTCTTTTACATGTAGTTTGAGTTGGAAAAGAACTATGACCTAACTACATTTATCTTACACGTGAATTTGCAGTTATTTGGAACGTTTTTACAAAATAAAGATTGATTTGGTTAAGAGATAGGAATCATTTTTTTTTTTATTTTTTTTTTTTTTTTATTTTTTTTTTTTTATTTATTTTGTATTACAAATGTAGCCTTATCTTTTGTGCTAAGCCCCACAAAACCATTGTAATGGTTTGACTGTGGGGTCAGTGAGTATCCTTAATAACAATTTTTACTTATAACTAAATACTATATAGATAATTTAACTTGCAATTACATACTTACATATAAATCTTAAATAATTTCTAAATAATATAATTTTAATTTACGCTTGAATCTTGTTACATTTGTTTCACTCCTTATGTCTGCCGGCAGACTATTTAATAAATAAGGTATTCTCTTTTTTAATGTTCTGTCACCAAAGTAGTTGGTGACTCTGGGTACATTAAATCTACCAGCAGCCATAGATCGTGTCATTGTTTGATTACTAAGCAGACCAATGGCTACAAAAAATATGATAACATTAAAAACACCTAATTATGTAGTTTGACAATAGCTATTGTTTTCCTCGTGTGTCAATCTTTATTTTATTACCAGTATACAAATTACATCGGCGTAATTTCATTCTTCGTAAAATATTTGACGATTGTCTCAGTAACAAACACTGCTGAAAATTACAGGACAAACAGTACCTACCTTTACAATAAATACTTTATTTATAACCTGAAAAATACATAAAATACTATCCAACTGAATATTTAATTCAAAAGATCTAATTCGTAACATCAGAAAAGCGCTGAAAAGCGCTGCAGCGCTTCGGATAGCTTGCCTACATTTTCAATCAGCACTTTCACACCCACGAATAAAAACTAAAAAACTATTTTCACACAGAATCTGTATTCCATGCTGAAAATGAAAAACTAAAATTGCGAGAGGAATTACACAGTCGACTTTTGAAAAAGAAAAGTGCTTTTAATTCTTTGCGGTGTAATTTTTAAGAGGTATTTTCAGTGTGTCATTGTGTTACCTTAATGTGATGTAAAAGGTTTTACCATTGACTTATATGAAAAACTAATGTAAATCGATAAGTACGGAAATTTTCAGTTTATCGCCAAGCATGTGGATCAAATAATGGTAAGATTTCAGCACTGGGCATTTATGGGATCAAACACATGTTATTTTATCGAACTATGCCCACTTTTAAATTTATTTTCATGTGACACTTGAATATGTAACTGTTTCACAAAATAATCACCAGAAAACCCAGTAAGTATACCTAGTTGTAATAGCTGAACGAAATGTATAATTTGAAAAACTTTAATTCAGAAGAAGAAACAGGCACTTCTAAATGACTTAATTAATCTAATATATGCAATTTAATGATCGTGCTAAATTTCGGGTAAAATGGTTCCTCTTTTCCAGTTTAGGAAACAAAAAAGAGCACGGAAAGATACAATACGCTATTCTAGACAATAATATGGCCTTTTAATTGAGGGATAGAATGCAAAACATAAGATTCTGGTCATTTTAAAGAATGAGAAAAGGTAACCAAAAATAAAGAAGGTATTTTTCATTGGTAGCAAAGAGCCTTTGTACCAATTTTCAGATTCCAACCTTGATGATTTTGGAATGTTACATGCTAATTTCCCCCTTGTATTTTAGGTAAGAAGAGGGATACTTATACTAAGCATGTATGTGTGTTAAACCAATTCCAGCGCCATATTTTGTGCTTCAACTTTCTTGAAAAAAAAAGTCATTGCTATATAAAATCTGTGACTACAAAAGGCGACACAGTATTGTTCGACATATTAAACTGTCTGTATCTTGCCACGCCTCGAACTTATCCAATTAGTAGCATGCGGCCACCGAACTTCGCCGTGCGAGGGTTGAAAAACACACGTAAACATGTTTATAATATTATTGTGACTTCACGCGGCGATTCAGGGTAATTTTGTTTAATAAATTGTTCTTTGTACCTTCCAGTTTCGCAGGTACATTTTTATTTCGGCGGTTGTTTTAAAATTGATTTATTTTTATATGCATGTGTAGGTAATTTTAAATGGCTTTTTATAAAATAAGATTGTTTATAACGATTGAATGTTGATAGGTACTTAACTTTGGAAATTAAGTACCTATTTTTGCATTGTTGTTATCATACATGTAAACTTTCCTCTTCAGTCACTCTATCTTTTAAAGAACCCATGAAAATCTTTGCGTATTTTAAAAGAGTTAAGCTTACATAGGGATAAAGCGAAAGATAAAGCGACTTTGTTTAATACTGTGTCGAGGTGCTATAAGACTTTTTGTGATTATTATCAACTTGAATTTCTCCAATTAAGTTGACATGGTTTCTTTATCAGATTTATCTAATATTATCATGTAAGGGACATGCTGTTTTATGAAGACCAAATGTCGACCGAAGTCCCAACCCATTAGTATGAACACGGAACATTCTCAGCGGTCATACGACTGACCATTAAATAATTTTAATTTCATGCGTCATTTATTTATTTAAATGATTTTGCCGGGCAGTTTATTATTCTAAAAGAAAAATTACTTTGGTCTAAACGATAACGAAATGGTTCTGTAGTTAAGTATTCACTTTGATTGTTTATAGTCTGAAATATAATCTAAAACAGCAAATTGAACCCAGATGACAACCAACTGATTCCACTGAAAAAGCACCTAGATACATAATTATCTCCACAACAACAAAGCGAGGAAAATAATCAACATAATGCATTGAGTACCGCAGAATATGGATTCCCCCGTCCATCTCATTACACATCAGTGCAATAAAAAGACGCCAGATAGTCGCTATTGTTTCCCACTAACGCAAACTATAACTCCACCCACTTTATTTTCTTTTTTTATGGTAAAATGGCTAACGAGCACACGGAAAACCTTATGACATCTGCAACAACGGAAAAGTTAGGAGTTCGTTGCCGGCCTTTTCAGGATAATGGATTAATCTCCTATTTAAGGATCCAATCTCCCATTGGGGAGGGATGGAGGAAGGGCAAGGATTGGGCCTCCGGTAACCTAACTCACACGACGAAACACAACACTGTAATTGCTTCATGCTGGTTTTCTGTAAGGCTGATGTATCAATCTGGTTATGACAACCTTTGCTAAAGCATGGCTCTCCCACAACAAGTTCTCTGATCATTTTTGCTTGAATCGCTCCAATTTACAAAGATTTTAACAAAATATTAATCTACTTTTACCGATAGGAAACGATTTTATCCCTGACATTTCCTCAAAACTTGAAACTCTAAAGCAGAATAAAGAACAAACAAACATACGCCTAAATATTCAATCTGTTTAATGCGATGATTTAAGGGAAAGAGAGAGCGAGAATGCTCTTCATTACAAGTCCGTGCAATAAAAAGGCGCCACGCTGTCGCTTTCATATTACTTGATGACATCGAAAGCGCTTCATTGGTTGATAAGTTAGCGTAAAACGTCAGCTTCTTGCATTTTGAGAAGAAGGGATCAAAAAAGAAATCTATTGTTAAGGTTTTCGAATTGGTAATTACTATCTTATCTTATCTTATCTCAAAGAGTATAACGAGGTGTCGTTTTTAGTTCGTCTAAGGGTTTGGAGAGTGGAAAGATTAAGCCTAAGTTAACCTCGCTCTAATGGCGAAACGCTGTGGTTGTTTCGCGCCGATTTTCTTTGAGGCCGTGGTATCACTCCGTGCCAAACCATGGGTCTTCTACACTTATATTATTATACTAGCTACTCTGACGCGGTTTCACCCACTGCTAGGCTCCATTTAATCGTAGCGAAATTTTTCATAGCCTATAGAACTCAGGAACATTGTAGCTATCTATCAGTGAAAGAATTTTAGCAATCCGACCAACGTGTTCCATATGTTACCCCCCACATACAAACTTACAAATTTTACCTCTTTATAATATTAGTACCTATAGACTAGCTACTCTCGCGCGGTTTCACCCGCTGCTCGGTTCCATTTAATCGTAGCGTGATGTTTTATAGTTATAGCCCACAGCATTCAGGAACATTGTAGCTATCTATAAACTTACAAATTTTACCTCTTTATATATATATTTTAAAACTTTGCCCCACATTGGGATTTTCTCCTGTGTCGTGGGTGCGGTTACAAACATACAATTTCACATACACATGACAGACTCCCAGACCCGGAACAACAATTTGTGGATCACACAAAGAGTTGTTCCGTGCGGAAATCGAACCCGCTAAAAGTTGCTCGGCAGCCAGTTGCCCAGCCACCGCACCAACCGTGCAGTCAAAATAATAATAATAAAATAATATTAGTATAGATTTGTAGTTCACAATACACAAGTTATGAAACCAGTTACATTTATTATAAAAATTGTTTACAAAATAGTGTACTAAGGTACCTATAGGACTTATGTGAGGTTGGCAGAAAGCCAGGTCATGTCCATTTCGAAGTTGCATAATACGAGATAAGACGTCGGTAGACGGACGGACAGACATTGCAAGGCTTTTTGTGTTTGTAAACAAAATGTATTCGTAATTCTTTTCGTTGCTATGCGTCATAAGTGAACTGCAGAGGTTACTTAAAGTACTTTAACTTAACATAATTTAAGCTATCATGGTTTTGTCTGGTGGGGTACTTATACTCAACAGGAACATTTAACAATTAGAAAAGGCGAATATAATTTGTAAAAGTATAAAAAAATGCATCATTGGATTGTGAAAGCGGTAATTCTGGTCAAAGCACGTGTGTTATCGCGAAATTTCTTCCGCTGGAAATCTAAGTATTGGTTGCTTGGATTTTTACTGTTATGTGTGTGATTCCACACTGTTTATTATATATTTGAATTGATATGCATGGATTATTATTAAGAACTACCTATTTTTGCCCGGTTTCACCCGCTGCTCAGCTCCTACAGATCGAAGCGTGATGTTTTATGCCCTATAGCCTACCTCGAAAAACGGACTAAGTACCTCAAAAAGAATTGCTCAATCGAAAAAGTCATTCCAGAGATTAGCTCGTTCAAACTAACAAACAAACTCTTCAGCTAAATAAATAATGAGATCAAAATTTATACATTTAATAACAAAACCCTATTTTGAAACAATCGATAATAATAAAAGTAGGTAAGTATACAAGTTAAGTTGTCTACCCGGATTAATTCTGAATACGGATCTAACCGGGGCAGTCGGATATAGGGACTGACTGAAACCAACCGCTGTAAGTAATAGGACAAAGCTATCGAGTTGGAATTCGGATTATAGATACCAAATTGTCATAGATTTCTGAGGTTTCATTTTATTCATTTGAAAAAGGTCAACTTTTATTGGCATGTAGTTATTATGTACTAGCTTTTCGCGTGGAATAGTGACTTCCTGCAGGCTTATGGTTTAAAAATTATCCTATGTCCTTTCACGAGTTCCAAACTATGTCTGTACCAAATTTTACAGAAATCGCTTCAGTAGTTTAGGCGTGAAGAAAAGATAGACAGACAGGGTTACTTTCGCATTTATAATATTAGTTTGGATGACTATTACAAGTTTATTTTAATTAATGATTTAGTCAAGTGAATTAACTAAGAAATACTTGACTAGTTTTAAGTCACATCGGGACTTGCCGTGTGTCAGCCTGCTCGGTGTTCATCTTTGTAAAACAAGATAATAAATGTTAAGATTCACTTTCTTGGTTGTTCACTCCTAGACTACCGCTAAATTAGCGAGGTTAGTACAATATCCATTATTGACTGGCTATCTCAAAATTGAAGTTTGAAAGGTTCAGAATTATCTGGAAACGCTGTTCGAAAACAGGAAAATACCAATTTGGATTTATTTGAGTTACGTGTACTTTCAAAGCATTATACATAAACACAATTGTCAAACGGTAAAGGAAAACTTCGTAAAGAATTCTAATTTCTAATTTTGAGTTTAAAATCATCCTTATTTCTTGAGCAAGCATTATAATTAATATTCAAACCATCTCTACATGACAAAATGGTCTCTTTTTTCCAACAGAATAAACTTATAGGCTGATGTTAATAATGAGTTGTCACCAAATAGTTTATAAAGAAAGAGTATTGCTAGAGCCGGTTGTGCTAAAAAAATATAGATATTTTAATTAAGTTTTTTAACTTTCGAATGCCAATCTAATAGAAAATGGGGTGCCATTATTTCCGCTCGCCATTGTAGTGCAATGTCGGTCAAATGGACACGGGGTTCGTTGCAATCTCGTATCTTGGTATTGATCTAGGGATGTGCCTGACATGTGAGGGGAATTAAGTGCACTTTACTGCGTCGGTGAGGTAATACCTCTTCACCTCGTTATTAATTGGTTTGAAGTACTAAGTGTTTAACATGGTGCTTTAGGATTAAATAATAAATAAGTACTTATTTCTTTGACTTAAATAATTCATGCGAAAATGGCTAAGCCTTTCAACTGTAATATTTTGAGACACCAGTAAGATGAAAGGTGCGCGAATGCCTGCGTTCGCTTAGGGTCTGATGAATTAATCCCCAAATGGCCATCCATACATTATTTTGTAAGCAAACATGTTCCGTATTCTAATTTTCGTAATCTCAATGGATAAAATAAAATTAGGCGGTTCCAAATTCTATAATATTGAACGACACGGAAAAAAAATTCTGTAAAAAATTTATTGAAAATGTATTTCGGGCATAACTTGAAAAAGTGACTTTCCATGCGATCACGTGGACCTTAATAAAATATTAATTAATCCTCATTTCATTAATACTCAAATTTTGTGCAAATTTCAGCAAGAAACTTATCCATCCAAATATGGCCCACATTATTTATGAACGAGTACGAACAAATCTCAAATACCGTCATCAGGATGTTCCTGACATTTTGCAGATTGAAAAAAAAACTTTCAATTCCTACCAAACTTTGCGTGAGTTCGTGCAAAATAAGTTTTTATGTCCTAAAACTTATGATTACTTTTCTATTGATTACGTCGATTGCAAAAAGGGAATAGGGTCAGTATGTCACAAAAACAGCCCAACCAAATGAAATTTAAGACATTTATTAATAAAAACAAGAAATTAAATCCTTTTTGTAGAAACTATCTTTTTTCTCTTTAGAAACGATCACCAGGAGAAACCATCTTTACTCTTTTAGAGAAACTCCTCGTTTTTGAAATCAGTTCAAAACTAACTTTGGATTCGTCAACAACAGTTCAATTTTCACTTTCTTTCGGATCCTTTTTTATCCTGCTACCGGCCGAGGCTTCGGTACATTGCAAGCAATGTACGTATGCCAATGCAATGTCGCCATGGTTTCCCACTCATTCCAATACAAATAGAACAACGAAATCCTTTTTTGAAAATTTTATAAGTTTGAAAACGTCAACCGCAAATACTCGAAACATCAACCACGAACCTTTAAATGATTCTGCGTTCCAACCGCCGTGTCCGTCCCGTTCCCGCATCGGATAGAAGCCGTATTGAATGGGAAACCGGACGGTCGGCAATTACGTAAATGGGCCAGACTATGAATGCTTTCGAAACGCATGCGAAGCGATAAATGCAGTGCTAGAGTATTTTTTTATATAGAATTTGCTTTTTTGCCCTCTTTGATCATCCACCTTTAGTTTTTATTGCTTGTTTAGTCGAATGATAACGAATACGGCTATTAATATATGCAGTTTTATAATCTAAGTTGTATTTTATGAGTGTGGAAAATTATTACCACATGTCTTTTTACACCCTGACTGGGGTGAAAGGGAGTATCAGGCTCTTATGGATAAAATATTACCACATTCCTTTTGCTCTAGACCAAGGCATTATTGTACTTGGCTTTATTCTTGTGATGCTGACGGATTAGGTATCATATGTATCTCCAACCAGTGCACTAAGTGAGTTGGTTACCTAAAGCCATTTTTAAATAAGGCCCGAAGTCCAGCGGTGGTCTGTAGTAGCTCACAGCCGGACTTTGAGGCCTACTACTGTTTTGAATGTGATAATTTATTTATTTATTTATTGAAAAAAGGTAGGCTCACAGCTTATGTATACAAAGTTCTTAAATGTATTAGATAATAGGTAGTAGATCTTATACATTAGCCAATTACGAGCTAACCAACATTGTTAAAATTAGGCGTTTACACAAAAAAGCAGAAAAAATAAATATTGTAGAATTATAACTAAAACTAATCAAATCAAATTAACAAATTAAGTCTTATACATTAGCCAGTGTCGAGATAAGGAACATTCTTAAAATTACGAGTTTACACAAAAATATGATAGATTATAATTAAAACTAGTCAGATTAACAAAGGGCAAAGTTGAATAAAAGTTGAATAACTGAGTATCCCAGTGACAGTAATTGTTACATTCACACAATCGAAACGTAACCACGCTTAGCTCTCTCATTGGCCAGTTCAATTCAATTGTAAAAGGCCAAACAGAGGGCCAACGTGAAGCAAAATGCAATTTTGGATTTGTGAGGTTAGCAATTTAGAATAAGTAAACTTACTATACAAATTTCAGAATTCTATGGAACTGCTAAGAACTGTTATAAAGTCCAGAAGAGTTTTACTTCTATATGGAACGTCTTCTCTTCGCGTATTTTATACTATTCCTTTAGGACTGCAAGCTGCGATTAAGTTCAGACCAAGAATTTAACGTCAGGCAAACTTCGCGATTAGAAACTTGGCTTAATTTGCGATTCCACACATCTTTGAAATTATTAGTTCGCAAGATTGCTACAAGTTGCATCGTGAACTTTGGTTCCTTAGTAAACATTGAATAGTTTGGGTGAGGAGGTATGAACTTCATCATATATGTACATGTATACCTGCAAATATATGTGTTATATATGTCAGATTCCTTTATTTGATTCTAGCTTGGAACAACTCTTTGTGTTATCCAGATCTTGTAACCGGCAATCTGGTTGTGATGTGTGGTTTCGACGCCCGCATAGAACTACTCATTGTGTGATCCACTTATATTCTGAATCTGGATTTAATGTGTGTTGAAGTCAATTCAAATAAACTAAATACATTTTTTTGAGTGGGATTAATAGGCAAATGACAGCTATTGAGTAAAATCCAATCAGTTCCTTTTCTTGTGCCACGCTGGGGCCTCGGTATATTATAGTGCTCGACCTGCGATCCCGTTTCTGCGGGCTATCATCATCCCGAGTGTACCAGGGAAAAATCACCTTTCTTTACCCCAGCTTGCCTCAAATAGCAGGATGGGGATCTTTAAGTCTTATAGATTAACAATTATCGATGACGACATAAGCTCCCATTTGTACCTAATGGTCTTCCATATAGTTCCATACTACCTACCCACCCTTGCATTATCTAACTAAATCGAATACCGTTTAGATCCGGCCCGGCTAGTGTTTCACTATGTAAAGCAATTTAGCATGTTGCACGTAATTAAGGCTTATATAACGACCTTAATTCCTTGAAGGAGTTAACAGAGATGGTAATAAAAGTACTTTTATATACTTAATTTTTTTTTATGTAATGCAGTCGTGTTGTGTGTCTTCACAAATAATTTCACTTTAGGTAATTATTGATTAACAGCTGGAGTTGCGGGGAAAGAACAACGAGGCGCTGAGGTATCGCCTTGTTTTTTCAGGGAAAAACATTAAATATCTTCTCCCACCCAGGGTGAGGTGAGAGGAAGTGTCAGACTCTTACTGACTAAAAAATCCGTCCTCATTACGCTTGCCCCGCAGAGGTCTCGGCTTGGAGCAGGAAAAAGAACGGGGTTTTAGTCAGTATGACTCTGAAGGTCCCTCTCGCCTTACCCTGGGTGAGAGGTAATTTTATGACGATTACCATGCAAAAAATAAATTCAGATTTTGTAAAAAAAACATCAACAAAATAAAAATGTATTTAAACTTCAAATAATAAATACCCTAAATAAACATTACGTAACAAAAAAATCGCAGACTTCAAAGGATGTCAAAATAAAAATATAAGTATCTACACATAAAGAGGTCCTTTTTAATTTTCATTTCAAATTTATTTTCCTCTTACATCTTAGAGAAAAAAAAGGGTTTTAAAGCTGAACAAAAAATATACCGAGACAAATTACTTGGCCCAGTTTGCGTGGCAGCCCTGACGAGGTTACGTCACTCCGGTCGAGTTGACAGGGTTGACAGGTCAAGCTTTTGTTTACTACAAAATGGAACACACGCTGGAAATTAATTGAACCAATCAAGACCACAAGACTAGTGTGGAATTTGTAGCCCTGGTACAGTGCATTTAGCGAAAATAATATTATTTTATGCAGTTATTTTACGCAGTTTTACTCGATACTAGTTGTTATTTCTAACAGCCTATATATATCTCGATAAGTGAATGTACGAAAAATTATAGGCCTTTGTTATAGGTTTTCTAGTTTAAATACATAATAAAGCTCTTATTAAGACGATTCTTGAAAATCGCGTCACTTCGACTTCAGTAAATCCACTTGAGTAATCCATTATTTACAATAAAGTTAGCATAACTAACTCGCGAATGTTCAAAAAAAAAAAAAAATGTGCTATTCAAACAAGGAGATTGTAAAGGAATGGACCTCCAGTAACCACCCTCGGAACACAACCCAATGGTTGCTTCTCGTCGGTTTTCTGTGAGGCCGTGATATCCCTCAGGTCGAATCGGCCCATTCGTGTCGTTTCTGTACTAAAACTAAAACTACTTTTCAGCTTTATAATAATAGTGCAAATGTCACAGTCTGTTATTTGATATTCTGAATTTTTTTAATTTAAAATCCCAATTTTAGCTATCAACATTGACTTTGTGGATAGATGCAACCGCAATAATATACTGCGGCCTCGACCCGGCAGGAGAAGGAACAAAATGATTTTTAATCAGTGAGAGTCCGATCGTCCCTAATTTGATGATATCTCACCATAAAAAAAAGTTCACACTCTATGAAGACTGATGAAAATATTATTAACATTTGATCTGCTAACATAACCGTGGTTTTTTTGTCAGCCCTAAACAATCACACTCCTGCAGCTCGATAATTTCATCACAGAAGACGTTTGTCTATATTTTCGAAATGAAATGTATAGAAAGTGTCAACCCTAACAGGATTACGTCATGCGAGTCAAACGAATAGGGGTGACAGGCCAGACTAGTTTGTTTACAAGCTTTGTGTTCCAGGTAATTCAGTAGTGGTGCTGAAAATGGAGTATTTTGTACAATATTGTGACTTCCGTGAAAGCCTGAAAAGTCTGATAAAATTTAATGGCAAGTTACATTATTCTGTGTAAGTCTTCGGTGAAAGTGAAAAACATTCAACAACTTAGTTTGGGTATGGACGTATTTTTCGTCGAAGGTTCCGTTCTTGATTTTTTTGTACACACGTTCATTTTAAATGTCTAGTTTTTTATATAAATAATAATAATGATAAATTATTTAAATTACTTTATAAGGTATTTAATTTACTTCCTGACAGTCTTGTAAGTTTGAATAAAAGAATTATAATTTATCTCGGGGATGAGGTTAGGGTTGTTTTTAAAATTATCATATTTTTTTAATTACACTTTTGATTACACTTTACACAATTAATTAATCACATAATTCAATATACAGAAAAAATTTCAAGCCAGCCACCCGTGCAGTCATAAAGACATCAACATTTTTTATGATGATTACCGCACCAAATTCTTAAAATTATATAGAAAAAAGGGAAACAATCAAAGAGCAATCGCAAAAATCTAATTCGACCTTGAAATAAAATCAAAACGATGACCCGAAAACCGTAACCACAATTTCCTTTACACCACCGAATGCCCGACCCCAATCGAAGATTCATTCATCAATGCAAAATTGGGACCTTAGTACAGTCAACTACAATATTTGACAGGTCGACAATATTGTCAAACTGAAAGCTGTCAAACTCAACTACAATAACGTCTATGTTCAGGTGTCTATGAAGTTGTATTTGTTCTAATTTAGAACTGTTCTGATTTTGATGTTTTATAAAAGATAGTGAATACTATTGTTTCTGTATCACATCATCAGCATATAAGTTTCTTCTGCTGAACAAAGCCTCACAAAAATAATCAATACTTTTGTTAGTTTCTTTGATGAAATGTGGCATTTTATTAACACAGCATTATGGTATTTCAATGTCTGCCTGACGTCACGACTTGCAAAGGTCTCACTAAACACTTGGGATAATTTTGAAATTATAATTACCTCGATCTCTTACTATTGAAAGTTTTGAAAAATCTAATTTTCAACAGTAACATTCTAAGTTCAAGCTAATAAAGGCGAGTATAGTTACAGATAGTATTTAATTGATCATCATAAACTAGCTTTGGCAAGTAGACACCGATCTATTTGGTCGACTGTACCTTCCCGTCGTGTGGCATTCGAATAGCGAATATTAGAGAAGGGTCCGAGGTCCGGTCCAACCCTTTCAAGTCCAGGCGTTACTTTATTATTATCTTTATTGATTCCGGACGAAGCACTTATGATTCTAGGTCGGATTTCTTCGGCTACGATTTCTTGCGTCCAATCTTATTGTTTGCAAAGAAACTATGAAATATTTTGTTACTGATTTTTGGAGTTATGATGAATTGGCTTTCTATTTTCGTCAGGTTCTTTTTTTCGTTATAATAATATATTCTCTATCAGCTCATTAGTAAAAAGGCTATCTAAAATTAAAATGTTCACTAGTTAGAAGTGGTTCCAAACCGTGTTCCAAACCCCAGTTCAGTGGTTCAAACCTCACTGAGAATTACAGATACATATTCATACGACGTAAATTTCAAACAGAACAACAATTTAAATTAAATTCATAAACACCCTTCAGCCAATATAATGAAAGACGCAGATAACATGTACAAATCCCATTTTCTTGTCATCGCCAACATACACAAATCGCCCCTTGCATAATACAACTCGTTGCTTATAATACACGACACAATTCGCCCCCATTATCATGTCAAGATGAATAAACATTTCAACACAGTTTAACGCGAGAGAAACGTGTACAGCGGGGTTTACGTTAAGGGTGGGAATACACTGGGAGATTCACAAACTGGTGAGTTGTGGACTATAAATATGGTTTTTTTATGTGATAGGTTGGCAAACGAGCAAACGTATTACCTGATGGTAAGCAATCAGCGTCGCCGATGGACACCCGTAACGACGGAACAGTTACGAGTATGTTGTCGACCTTTTGGGGATTAGGGATTTGGAGATTTTGGGAAAGGTAATGGACATACGGCGAAACACAATTTATTGGTTATTTCACGCCGGTTTTCTGTGAGGCCGAGGTATCACTACGGTCGAGCCGACCCATTCGTGCCGAAGCATAGCTCTCCCACACTTAAAATCATATTATGTGTATAAAATTTATCCTAATTATGTAGATATAGTCTGTATATCATAATTAGGTAGATATTAAAAAACAATCAAACCCTAAGAGGACGCTTTAAGAACCTATGGTTCTCTTAATGTATCTCGAATTACCACGATTGAAAAGTTATTAATAACAGACAAGAGTAAAGTGACTGATAAAAAGGGACATAGTAAAGTATTTGTAAAATCTATAGCCACTGAAAGAAGCTAGCTAGTTAGCTACTGACTAAAGTGCTACTTTATTACACTTTACACATAAAAAAACTACAAAATGTAAGCGCCACAGTTACATAAATCACTCGGTGTGCACTCCACTTTAGGCACGGCACATAATCTCAGTATTATGACAATTCCCGTGACACCCTCTATACATGATGTAATATTCTCCAAGGGAAGGGAGTAGGCATCAAACTCAAGCGGCCACAACTTTTAATATGACATAAACTGTTCTTGTTGTTATCAATTTAAGTTTTCATCCAACGTTTATGAGACAAAATGAGGTTGAAAATTAGTGTTGAAGTTACTTTTTTATGAAGAGAAATTCGTTTTTCAGGGTTGGCTAGGACAGGTTTTTTTTTCAATTGCGTTTGAAAGTGTGGTGTAGCCTTTTCTAAGGAAAACCATAGAACGTTTTTCTTAGTAAATCAAAATTCAGTATACTGTTTCTTGTTTGGCATAATTTACGAAATGTTATAGTACGTAATTATGAATATGTTCCATTTTTACAGATTCCAGGAAGTTCCACAGTCAAAATTTATGTATGTACCAAAAGTTTGGACCAATGCCAGTGACAGTTCCATGGTAATAATTTACCATTTAATTATCATAACAAACATAATAACTCAAATAGCATAATATTTCAACACTTCTTCCCACCAATTTCAAAGCAGATATCTCATGCTTTGTTAATAAAAACCTTAATCAAATCGAATATACTCTCGATATGAGTATTGCAACTCAATAGACCCCATTTTCCGTGACCCCAAACTCCCTCTGTCAATTCAAGTCAGTGGCAACAATTCTGCACGTGGCGGGATAGACCCCCGACCCCCACATCATTACCGGCTGTCTGACATAGTCACGGCATGTCACCCATGCAGTTCCGCCGACCTAAATTCAATGGAGATTAGTATTTAATGGATATGTCAATAAGGTTTAATTTTCCACACATATGACTGAAAATGTGTTGTTATTGTCAAGGTGATATTTTGTCAGCTAACGACATAACTACACAAGGAGTGTTTTTATAAAGGCGTGTAATGTTTATATAGAAATACCTGAAAATTGTCATTTAGTTAGAACAAAGACAATCAAACACACTTATACACCCCACCAATTAATAAAACTATTACAAGTTCCGTGTTGAAAACAATATAGATAATTATCAGTCCCAATAAATGTTACCGATAAAAATATACATGAGAACTCAATAGCTGTTATTCGTAGAAATAACACGTCAACAGCAGTTACTGTCAAGTGCTATTTTCATTGAAAATTACGTACCTATTATTACAAAAAACTAATTCTCACTTCAGTACGATGACTTAGTTAAAAATTTGTTGTTTAGTTATTAATTATTAAAAGTTAATTGAAATTTTATATTAGTTTGAGTGTTATTGTGAAATTGAATTTAACATAAACTTATAGAATAAGATCATCGTCATTTAAAATATGGGTGAGCTATGTTTCACCACAAATAGGTCAGTTTGACCCGGAGCGATACCACGGCCGTGTAGAAAACTGGCGTGAAACAATTACTGCATTGTATTCCGCCGTGTGAGTGAGGTTATCGGTAGCCTAATATCACCTTTCTCCCAATACTTCCCCAACCCATTTATGGCCGAAACCTATCGAAATCTCTTAATCCACAAAAAAGGCCTTCTCTATTATAAGTGTCCATTGGCGGTACAAATTGCTTACCATCAGGCAATGTTATATGGAAAAAGTCCATTTGCCGTCCTATCACACAAAAAAAAAATACCTTCAATTGACTTTGTGCGTTTAAAATATGGTATCTTTGTCACTGTTATGAATGGTCAAAGTTAGACCCCAATTGCACATAATTAGACCAGTCTCTCTTGGGGTCACCTGAGCAACGAGACTATAAAAACCAGTCCAGACTAACTACCATACTCAAAATTGTTTATGGTATCATAATCCAGTAAACTTAGCAATTATTTTCGGAACAAAATCCTCACTGAGGAATAGTTTAAGTAATTGTTATAACTGTTAATATTGTTAATACGACGATCAGTAAAACAAAAGCACATCTTACTTTCGAAGATTCTTCAGAAACAAAAGCCAGCCTAAAATTCCAAGATCAACACGAAACGCTAACGCAACCAAAATTTTAATTTAAAATTGAAATTCCCTTAATAACTCAAAAGCTGAACGGGGCGTCAAATTGTAAAGTTTAAGATTAATTCGAGGCCAACGAGTGACGGTCACTTTTGTAATTGACGAGTCATTTGTAGATTTGATATTGTTATTTCATTGTGGCCTTTTTTGGTAGATGATTTCAACTTTATTGATTCATCTCAAGCTGTAGCTCATTAGTTTATTACATGTAAAAAACAATATAAAAATAATGTCATTCACATAATTATGAATGAATAAAAAGTGTTTGTATTTTTTAGTCGTGATGGCCCGGAGGTTGTCGACTGCTTCTTATGCATGAGGGTGTGGGTTCGAAATCTGGCAAGTACCAATGTGACTTTTTCAGAGTTATAATGTATTACGCATTGAGAAAGCGTGGTGATTAATGCTCTAACCTTCTTCTTATGAGAAGAGGCCTTTACTCAGCAGTGGGCAGTTATAGCCTGATGATGATGAAAAAGTGTTTAATCTTGACGAAGTTTGATTTTCACACCGCAAGAGAGTGATTTAATTATTATGAACTTGGCCACCTAACCAAGCTCAGCAGCGATAATCGTTATCGTTTTAGAACAACAATAAATATGTGGAGATTTCTGAAAGTCATCGATGACACAATTGGTCAACAAATAACAACCAATTCCCGTATATGTTTTCGTTAACTGAGTTAACAAAATGCTTTTTAAAGCGCAGACTGCTCGTTACGTCCGTGCACTCTAGTAGGGTGACCATGACGACAATGTTTCAAGAGAAATCTCAAATTTTTGTGCTAATTACTCTTGTTTAAAATTTTAATGTTTGGTCACCGTGTTGTTTTGGGTTGGCACTGATTACAAAATAACGATTGTTTGGTTTTGTTTTTCGTAAAGGAGACTGAGGTTATGTTTGTTTTTCATTGTTTTGATACATACTAAAAATATTATTGAAGAAATATTAATATTCGATTGTTTATTATCTAATAGTTTTTTCTAGCTAATCTGCACGCTTAAAGTGCTAGGATTAAAAGTAGCTAACATGTTATTCCAGACCTTCATCACATTTCATTTAGATACGTTGTGTAATTTTGAAAAGTATAATGTAACTATAAACATGAAGGGTAGTGTGCTTTCTATACAAATGCACTAAATGAGATTCAGAAAACGTTTCGTATAAAATCAAAGCAACAAAAGTTATTTTGAAAACTACCCAACACAAAAACCGTCAAAAGTAATACACGAACAAAGTACATACCTACAATAAAACAATTGTATAAGATAAGTACTCTCCAGCCTTTCAATGCGCAGTCACTCTAGTTTTCACAATAAAAGCTTCTATGCTCAAACAGTAGGGTCTAAAATTGGACTACAGTTAGCAAATCACATTAACTCGGCTATACCACACTCGGCATGGCTGACACTTACTGATAACAACTCTCTATGCATTTTTCACGCCGAAAAATAACAGGTATTTTTTTACCGACGCGAAAAACTGCTATTTTTAAGAGTAAAAAACGAGAAATGCCACTGTTGTGGGTTGATTTTGGTTTAATATTTATTTTGTAGGCAATTTTTTCATCGTTACAATGACCAATGGCCTGTTAAGCTGGCACTAATTGAGTTTGGATTTGCTTATAAAAGAGTTTAGTGTACTCAATAGTAACTGATTTACTTTCCGAAACCGTAATCCCCAAAGGTCTGCCAACGCACTCATAACCCGTCTGATGTTGCTCCTCGAGGGTAATGGGCGGTACCGATTGCTTACCATCAGGTAATACGTATGCTCGCTGGCCGCACTATCACATAAAAAAAACTAAATTGAAATCGCTTCATCCGTTCAAACTTTAGGATGCCACAGACAGACAGACACGTCAAAATTATAACACCCCTCTTTTTCCGTAAGTTGCTAAAAAAGGTTATTGATAATAATGACTTACTAACGGAAATAAACCGAGAAAAGCTCTACTATTTTCAAGTTACAACGGGACTCTTATTTAATTTATGATTTAATTTATCAACAAGTAATATTTCTGTACTAAGCTTGCATCTATCCAGACACTTCCGGTATTGTTGACCTTTGTAGATTAAGTTCGCTAATGTCTTTTAAGAAGGTTTTAGTTCTTAGCTACCAAATAATTAAAAAAAAAACATATTAAAATTGACAAGTCTAGAAACAAAAGCTGATTCTCACAAATTCGCATTCCATAGAATGCTGTTTTAATATTTAAAACTACGCAACGGATTTTGATGTTTTTTTTAATATACAGTGATTGCTGAGGAAGATTTATATGTATTGTATACTTACATCTATTAAATAGTGGAGGAATTCAGTATCATCATAGCACCCCTGTAAAGCCGGGGCCACTAGTAAATTATAAATGAATAACAGTGTACTCGTTTTCCATATAAAAGTTGAGTGTCGACAAATAAATATTTTTAAAATGATTTGTTTGACAAACAAACGCCGCACAATCAGCTGTTTTAGTTAAATTGTTTATTTTGTACGTAAAGTGTACTCTATGACTTGTAAAAACAACTTACACGATATGTTTTCATATAATTTATGCTACGGTTGTGTTTATATTCTGTTAAAATTATGTATTTTACGGATAAAATACTTTCCGATTTTTTTACACATTTAACTTTACGGCTTCCGAAGAGCTTCATTTCCGTGAAGTAGAGGTACTGATATTTCTATCATCTATATTCGCATTTTTATCAGTTACTTTGCAGCTGATGCATTTCTTTTCATCATCTTCATTATCAACATACTCAGTATACTTACCCCGGTTATAAAAATACTCAATGCCAAAAAAAACAAACATTTTGTTTTTTCTTTTTTAATTATTTGTCAAAAAATATTTTTGGGTGCTATACCTATATACTTCGAACTTTCGCGTTGCATGCAGCAAAAAACAAAAAAATTCTGTAACACAGTAAAGTATTAATTTTCAGGTGCTATTCAAAATACTTATTCAACCCATTTAAACGATTTCAATTTTGAAAACATGTTTCAGCGGGTATGTTGGCGCTAGTTGGCACAGATACAAAGCGTTTAATTGCCAATTAAAATGGCAACCACAACACGCGGAACACATAAGCGTGACTGCGTAAATGATCATAGTGAAAAGCCAAAGTGTAATATCGAGGTATAATACACCAATACACCATATCACAAAACTTATATTGATTAAAATGAAAAGGATGCATTTTAAATCGACAGCTTGTTTTTTTGTTTTATTAAAACTGTGACCAAAGTACAAGACAACTCAATCACAAATCTCAGTAGCGCTTTTTTATGGGGTATCGTCATCAAATTACGTTTCTCACCCATGGTGAAGCGAGAGTGAATGTCAGACTTTTACTGACTAAAATCCAACAGGTTCCTTCTCCTGCGGCAGGTCGGGGCTACAGTACATTATTGTGCTTGCCCTTTTTTTTGTCAGGGGAAAATCATCCAATGACTTCTCCCGCCCAGGGTAAGGCGGGCGACAGAGAGTGTCAGACTCTTACTGACTAAAAACCCCCCCGTTCCTTCTCCTGCTCTGGGCCGAGGTCGCGGTGCCTCATTGCGCTTACCCCGCAGCCCCGGCTAAACATCAGCCCTTTAGGGCCCCGACTGTGGTGGTCTATTGGCTCTTTGAGGCGCGCGCGGAACGCTACGCGCCGTACGCTCGGGATTGTGCTTGCCCTGCAGTCTTGGCTGATACCAACTGCGCGAGAACTGAATCTGCACGGTAAATTGTTCCACTTCTTCTTCCAGAAATGAAAAGGCTTGATTATTATATATGTCATAGGAAATTGAACCTTATCAAAACTATGTACCTCAAAACACTTAAATATTCAACATCTATTATCACCCTTCAAACTCAATTGTTATGATACAGGCGGCCACAAAACAATATATACTCTATTACAAATTAGTAGTGTATATAATAAAACAATGGCGTCATTAAATGAGGGTGCATTGAGCTCATTCGAAGGTTGATGGCTCATCAATCATCATTAGGTAAGTGCTGAATCATGAGTATAGGTATACACGTAGTTAGGTATGTTTACGTGTAAATTACTTTTTGGCGATATTAGCCTTCATTGACTACCTATGTAGGTACTAATTATAAAATGCCAAAGTAGTGTTTATCTGCATGTCATATTGCAATAAAGCGTTTATTACATACATACAAACTTTTAATATTTAACTTGCAATGTATACAGGGTGGAAAAAGACACTTAACGAAGCCGAAAGCCACGTATTCTACCCATTATTTGGATCATTTTTTTCTTTAAGATCATAGCTGGGACTCCACGGGTTCTCGAGATATTAAAGATCAAAGATCCATTTTTAATTATAATTTTTTTGCGCAATCGAATTCTAAGTATTATTACAAAACTTTTTTCCAAACAAACATTACCTGAATTTTCGATTTTTCTAAATAGGTTACGCATTTGAAGTTACGGACAGTAATGTACGTAATAAATAAATGCAGACCTGCACAAAAAACATCGTGCATCTCAGTAGGATTTTTATTTTACAGAATTGTTTTGTTGTTGCGAAGTAAAACGTCGACCTACGTACTTATCACAGCGTTTTAATGCTAAGCTGTGAACCTACGCACACAATGACGCGAAGCCCGTTTGCTTTACATTGCGCGCAATAAAATTATATATTTTTTTGATACCTAAAAATAAAAGTCGTTTCCCAGTGATAATTTTAGCGTAAAGCTACTTAGTTAGAACTGCAGTATGCGTAGTTAACGGCTTCGTTAAGTGTCTTTTTACACCTTGTATACCTTTGTGCATTGGAAATTTCCAACAAAAATTTTGAAGTGGAAGCTTTAACCGATTCAGTTGAAATTTTGTGTACACGTCTAGTTCGCATGACCACAAATTCTAAGTAGGTCCGCTAAATCCAGAACAAAATGTTTCAAATAACTTCTAACTAAACTCAGTCAAAAACTGGGTGTCGTTTCAGTTTTTGACAAATCTCTTAGTGATAAAATAATCACTACACGTATTGTAGTAATTAAGTCGTTAGAGTACTTTTTTATGTTGTTCTATATTATTTTTTGTTTTATATTATTGTTAAAATTAGTCAGTCATAAAATCTTCTTTAAATTATATCTGTCGACTAGACATAACGAAAACTTTACAATATATTCCTAAACATTTCTTAAAACAACAAGAGCGTGTAAGTTCCTACTTAATTTATTTTCTAACACACCCTAATCTCCAAAACAGAAGATAATTTGAACCTCTTTTCTGAAAAATGAGCGGTAAATCCACGTCATCGATGTTATGACGTCACGTTTTGATGAAATATGGTGACGTAGCGATCTCTCCTGCCAAGTCACGAACATCTGAGGTAGTGTATTACCTATATTAAATTTAGAAGAAATGTCGAGTAAGTTGGGTAATAGGGGCTTTAAAAATAGGTTACGTTGTTAAAAATAGGTTTAGAACTTTTTGGGTTTAAGTCCGACTACCTTGTTAGTCGATTTGAGTGGTTTTCATTCATATTTCTTGGTCAAGAATTACATTTTGTAATTTTCAGAACCTAACGGAGTTTCTTTCCCTGGAAGTTGATGAGGTCATCCAGATAAATAGATATATAATTCAAATGAGTTATCCTTCGTTTTGGAGTCCTTATGGAGAAGTTATAAATACACATAGAAAATCAGCAATAATTTTGTAGCATGTGTTTTTTTTTTTCCTTGTTTTTATCAAGAAGATGCACCTACCACTCCTATTTCTCCACCACCCAAAGGTAGACTGGCAGAGAACGCCTAAGGCGTTAAGTCCGCCATTGTACGTTGTGCAAGAAGTGTAAATAAATAAATAAATAAAATCGACTTCAATTTTTACCAGATAATGTCATCAACCCTACATCGCGCAAGTCCTCCAATCCTTAAATCTCCCAAACCCTTATATAGGATAGCCAAGTTTTTGGGATATCCCCATGGCAAGTGTCCATAAGCGGCGTTTATTTGAAGTGTGTTTGCATAACATCAGGTATTTCATCTGCTTGGTGAAAAAGTGCCCGGTTTGCCCGGATAAACATGGATAGAAAATCTAAACATACATCTGTCTGACACTAGTCCGCCATTAACTGGTAGAAGGATCCTCATTTTTCAATCTTAATGAATTTTACTCTCAGTTCCTTTTTGCTTGTCCTGTCCTTGAAATATCACTAGCAAAAAAACGAACTACTCCAAAACCGGCTGGACATTCACCTCTGTTCATCTCTCCAGGCACATTCATAGCGTGATATTGTTTGTGGATAACGACCTCTAAGGAAACATTAATCTTCAAGGTTACTTGATAAATTCAGCAAAAGATACATTGGCAAATCATGGTGACTGGCTCTTTTGTGAGATAGATTCATTGGCATCTACGATATTCCCTTTCCTTATTATCTTTCTTCATATTTTTTTTGTGGATTAAGGTGATAAATTATGTTGTAGATATAATATAGGTATTATAATAAAAATAATGAACGTTTGGTCGTTACTTTTTCTATGAACGAACGAATAAATTTTTAAACCTTTACTTAAAAGTGGATTTTGTTGAAATAATTGCTCTTTTTTCGCAAATAAATTGATTTTAAGTATAGATGATGACTAATAGCAGTCTTATGGGTTAATTTAAAACATAAGGTACGTATTTTTTCCTTACTAACGGAATCAAATACTCGCGAAGATATGTATATTGATTTGAAATTCCTGTCGTTTGAAGTCAAGATTCTGCACATTTTATATTGAGCAGTGACGTATATGTAGTCTACCACAGACTCTTAAACTTAAATTAATTTGTTGTTCGCATTGTTTTCTTGCAAGAAAATTTTGTTTTCATTTATCTAATAGTTTTATTTAATCGATTTTCAATTTTTATACCGTGTCACTCACTCCGACTATCTATATCTAAATCAAATGAAAATCATTTATTCCAATCCAACTAAACCATAAATAGGTACTTTTGAAACGTCAAAATAGAATATTAGTCTGTCAGTCTGTTCGTCAGGGAAGCTAGGTGCTCTTTCCAAATTGTAGTTTCGAATGGAGAAGAACGAGCAAGAAACTCCATCGTTACTCTTTTAAAAAAATATTATTTGATTAACAATTCACTAATAATACATTTTTATACATTATTGTTGGTGGTCTTATGCGTATTCACAATCCACAAGAATGCTTCTATATAAACTCATACAACGTTTCATTAATTTTGAGAATTTTAGTTACTACTGACTACATATTTGAGTATTGTCCATTAGAGCCGAACCAACATGCTGCCAGGCTTTCTTATCCTCAATATAATCTGAAAGTTGGTAGTATGCCTGTCTACACAATTCGCGTTTAATAAAAGTTTAAAATTTTCGTTCATTAAGTTTTAATACACTTCTTGGAATTTTATTGTAACAATTTATACAGAACTCCATAAAGGATTTCTGTACTTTGGACAGACGGAATCGTGGCACAGCCAGCCTATCTTTGCCGTCATTAGAAGTATCTTAGTTAATATCTGACTAGTACATCCTTAAAACCAGGCAACTTTTAATACATTAAGAATGGCCAACAAACATCCTGTGCATATCTCTCAAGATATTCTAGTTTATAAGCCAAGTAAGCCGGAGATTTGCTTCGCCTAATGCCAGCCAGACGATTTCTCAGCATTATCAGGTATACAGAGAACTGGCCTGCGTTTGGAATACATCCAGGTTTTCAATATAAATTGTAGTTAGGTAGCCATGTGTGGGAACTCGACCTGGATTTTGAAATGGATTAAAATAATGGAATTGGTATGTTTACGAAATACTTTTTTAAATTAACAAATTATTTTAAGAATGAGTTATTGTCATTCCTTTTTGGTATTAATACGAACTGGACATTCCAATAACAGAAATTCTCATGTCAATATGGCATCATTTTTAAACATACTTGAGCCAATAGACCACCACAGACGGGCCCTATAGGGCTGATGTTCAGCCGGGGTTGCGGGGTGAGTGCAATGAGGCACCGCGACCTCAGCCCAGAGCAGGAGAAGGAACGGGGGGGGTTTTAGTCAGTAAGAGTCTGACACTCCCTCCCGCCCGGCCCTGGGCGGGAGAAGTCATTTGATGATTTTCCCCTCACAAAAAAAATATGGCATCATTTTTATATATACTTATGAAGTATTGTATGTATACGATCTCCAGCCACTGTAAGCGCAGTTGTGTGGACGGTGAGCGTAGGTAGCTCGACGCCCGACCAGAACCAAACCTGAGCGAACGGTGCGTAGCGATTTGCGCGCGCATAGAAGCATAAGACCACTGGTGATGGAACCCAACAGGGCTGACGTTCAGACAGTATTACAGCAATAACATACCGCGACCTTTTGGCTTGGAGAAGGAGAAGGAACGGATGGTTTAGTCAGTAAGAGTCTGGCACTTCTTCTCGCCCCAACCAGTGCAAGAGAATTCATCTATACTAATATTATAAAGAGGTGAAATTTGTTAGTTTGTATGTTTGTATGTAGGGGTAATCTTTAGAACCGCTGGTCGGATTGAATCGAAAATTCTTTCACTGATAAGTAGCTACAATGTTCCTGAGTGCTATAGGCTAAAACATCATGGTACGATCAAATGGAGCCGAGCAGCGGGTGAAACCGTGCGAGAGAAGCTAGTCATCTATAAATAGCTCGAACATTATTATATCGAGTATAATTTTCCAATTATACCAAGTAAATCGACAATTCCATATTTAACCACCCTCTTAAGAAAATCAACCACAATACTGATTAAATAAGAACCATAATTAATTAACAAACAAGATTAAAAGATGAAAAGTACTTTACTGGGTTCCGTTTGCGAGCCGGTTACGAAACTTTACGACAGCTATTAGTATTGGGAATCATTCAGCGCTCCTGATCCGGCACGGCTGACCGGACAGGCGTACGCTAACAGTTTTAGTAATCTAATCAAAGGGATTTGTGTTAACCACTCTATTTATTTTAGTTATAAGATTTCGTAAGGAAATTATTTATTTTTTGTTATCGAATTTTCTTAAAGAACTGTCTCAATGTATACTTTAGTTGATATGCTTTTGTTTTAAGCGGAACATTTAATCCATCCATGCTTAAACGTCTTTGGTAAACCGAGGGTTAAGGAGTCCGCTTCTGAACAAGATTCAAAACCTAGAAAGTATGCTATTTGTCAGGAGTGGCTTTGCCGTGTTTTATTTAATTGGTAAGAATATTTAGATACCAGCGACACACAGTGAACGAAAACATCGTCATGAAAATTCGACTTTTTATGTTTAATTATTAACTTGAAATCGCCAACCTTAATGATTGTAGCTCAGGATCTTTTGCTCAAAAATTGTTACTTAAAAACTGGTGATGAGATTTTAATTTAATTGCAAGTAGAAGTTCGATATTAATAAATACGGAATAACATTAATTACGGAATACGTATATTTTTTTATATGTATATTCGCCAATCATACGAAGTCTTCATAACATTGCTCAACTGTATAACGGAACCATGAAACGCTTATATAAAAATGATTACAAGCAAAAAATAAGAAGCAAGATGCCTTTATGAAGTATTGAAATGGACCCCAGCGAGACTTATCTGCTACAGCGCACAGATACAAAGCAGCGGAACCTACTTTTGTGCGATGAAAAAAACAGGACAATAGCGATTTTTTATTCCCATCATTGTTACATAAGTTATATTCCTCGAAGAAACGAAGGGTAGGTGCACATTATATTATATTATTTAGTAACAGTAACTTTTTATTATAGGGAAAGAACGCGCAATACACTTTATTGTAGGTATATGAAATCTTTTTTATTATAACTTTCGTGAGACATTCTAAATTAATTATTATGTTTTCGGCTTAATCACGTAATAATTTGACGAGATACTCAACTAGTTTCAAGCCATGCTAGAGGCCCATATTCATGAGCAGCATTCCGCGACACGCGACGCGGCGACTGTCGCGCTGTAACAGCAGCAGCTGCCAGTAGCAGCGCGACAGTCGTCGGGAAAACATAATAATTAATTTATTGAATCTTTTGTAATAACGAAATAATACTTTTTTTCAATTTATCATCATAATCAACATCATCAGCCTATAAGTGCTCACTGCTGAGCAAAGGCCTCTTCTCACACTACGCACAACACGCTTGTTCAAGGTGGATTGACGATTGATAATAGTGAGTTACAATTAGAAATTAAAAGCCCAGGATGCTGATTTTTGAATAAACTTGTACGTTAGACGCGAACGAACGCGCGACGAACAGGTGAGGGAGAGCCATGCTTCGGCACGAATGGGTCGGCTCGACCGGAGTGATACCAGGGCCTCACAGAAAACCCGTGTGAAACAACCACAGCGTTGTGTTTCGCCGTGTGAGTGAGGTTACCGGAGGCCCAATCCTTCCCCTCCCCCAAACCCTCCTCAATCCCTAAATCTCCAAATCCCTAATCCCTAAAAGGTCGGCAACGCACTCGTAACTCCGTTGCGGGTGTCCATGAGCGGCGCTGATTGCTTACCATTAGGAAACACGTCTGCTCGTTTGACGACATAAAAAAAAACATGTATATCTCGGCAAGACTCACATTTCACATTGGTATTTGTTAGGTTGTACCCTCATGCATGAGAAGCGGGCGCCTTAACACTCGACCCCCATAGACGTTGTTGTAGTTACTTTTTGCAATAACAGGATTATATGAATATATCTACGCCCCTAACACTAACGATAAGCAGTCTATACTTTTCTGTTAACAATTTTACTAAATATACCTACATACATATGTGTATACTAGATAAAAGTATGTACCTACATACGGATTACTTTAAATGTGTTAGGAAACTTTCCAGACGGGACAGTAACGTGAAATTGCCTACCAGACTGGAATCCAAAAGTTGTATTTGATCCTTGGAGACCATGTACAGTGGGTACAAGATGCCCTGTGATTGTTTGATATGGATTTGGTCTTAAAATTCTGATGTTTATTGATAAATGTGTCTGTGCCTTTTATGGCTGGATTACTACTCACATTTTTACGTCAAACAAAATTAGATTTATTTTTTAAACAATAAAAGTTAGATTGAACAATTAAAGTAAAGTGATTGGGCACGGGACGTGTGTTTGATTGACCAACTCTTTGTATGATCAACAAATTGTTGTGTAAGGTCAGGTTTACAAACTTACTAATTAGCTACTAATTTGTATGTTTAAATGTAACGTTATGTTAACCGCACCTTCGGCACAGGAGAAAATCCTAGTTTTTTTTAAAGAAATAAAAAGTTGGAGAGAAAAACTTTTTATATCCTAGTAAGTCAGCCATAGTGTCGTGCCGGGAGGTTAAGGCCCGCTTCTCATGCATGAGGGTGTGGGTTCGAAACTTGGCAAGTACCAATATGACTTTTTCCGAGCTATATGTACTTTCTATGATTATTTAGACACCGCTGACATACGGTGAAGGTAAACATCGTGAGGAAACCTGGACTTATAATTTCTAATTATAAGTTTGAAATCGCCAACCCGCATTGAGCAAGCGTGGTGATTAATGCTCTAACCTTCTCCGTATGAGAAGAGACCTTTGCTCAGCAGTGGGCACTTATAGGCTGATGATGATGATGATGATGATGATGAAGTCAGCCATAATAACTAAGTGATGGTTCTTAACAGAAAAATATGTAGGTATGTGCTAAAAAAATATTATAACATAAAATATTCCAACGACTTAAACGAAAAAGCAATCACCAATATCATAGTGAAAGCCACAACCCTTCCTCATCAAAGGCCAGGAATATGAAAGTATCCAGTTATTAATAACCGTGTTCCAAGATACATATTTGTAAACGTCCCTCTTCATGGGAGCAATTATGTGGGGTTTATCTCTCGAGCTTACATGGCTATATTGCTTTATAACCTACAAAATGGGAGGCGGTACAGGAATAGTGTGGGGTCTGCGGATAGCCATAAAACTCGCTATTGTCCCGTCAATTATTAGATCTCGACAGATGGCCTTGAATATTGTTTTATTCTGGTGTTTGGTCTTGTTAGTCTCTACAAATAGGAATATAAAGTTCGCGGTTTGAATACTCTGATGGTGTTGGATTAAAAATCTTATTCTGAACAGTATAGAGTCCAGTATTTTTAAATCAGAACATGTTGTGTTAACGTTTATAGTTTTATATGCTACTTAGTTGATTTAATATTGCATTCTGTAGGAGAATCCATATTCAAAATTGATACTAAGTACTTGACTTGATCTATGATGACCAAATAGGTTTGATTTTTAAATTAAAAATATAACAATTGAGTCTAGACTTCATAGCTGGCATTCAAAATAATATTACAAAAAATGTAATATTCTTAAATCTTAAAAAAATGTTTTTTTTTTTGTCAGTGCGTGATTGATACTCTCTGTTGATCCTAGGCGGGAAAAGAAACTTGAAGATTTTACTCCCCCAGAAAAAAAAGAGCCTTAATAACTTCTAACAAAAATCAAGACGTAAGCATTCAAAACTACCTAAGCACAAACTTTACACAAGACCAGAACTGTCAAGAGTGTAGGTAAACAGTAAATCGCTTCGCTCCCAGTACAAGTTCAGGTTTAGACCCAACCACTGGTGACAGGCGAGCATACCGACTCAAATTGCTGTGAAATTGTTCAGACGCCTGAAATAATGGCTTCCCACTATTAAGTTGACAGCCTCGTGATACGAACAGCGAATAAACAAAATATTTCGCTTATAAACTGGAATTTGTGGGAGAAAGTAAAAATTAAAGACAAAATTATTTGGTGTTGTTCATTTGTTTGTTGGTTGGCTATGAACCGAAAGGATTGTGTGTGTGTGTGTGTGTGTGTGTGTGTGTGTGTGTGTGTGTGTGTGTGTGTGTGTGTGTGTGTGTGTGTGTGTGTGTGTGTGTGTGTGTGTGTGAAATTGTATGTTTGTAAAACGCACCCATGACACAAGAGAAAATCCTAGTGTGGGTCAAACTTTTTTTCAAATTTATCTACTATCGATATAGATACTATATTTATTGATGTAACGACTTACTCACATGAATTAGGTAATTAACTAAGACAACCAGAATTCATACAACATAAGAAAAAGAGTCCTGTTTAGACACTAGTAGAGCTTGTTTCAGTTAAATGACGTTAAATTTTAGGTCTTAAATATCTATAATATTATCTGCACGTTCACACTTAAAGGCCTTAGCATTGTAAAAAAAACTAACTTTAAAATTACTTTTTTAATACTACACACACATACACATTGTAACAAAGAAGAAATCACAGCACATACACTTTAAATCAAACATGACCTAGAAACTCAACCATTAAAAATACCCCCAAAGAGACGAAAACACCAGTGACATGAAAAAAAGACTTTGTCCCCTTTTTTCGATTTATTCCCCCCCTTGGGGAGTTGTCAAGCGAATTTATGTGGCAGCGATTAGTTGCCTTTAAATCGGCGTTGTCGTGTAAGTAATGGTTTCGACGGTATCTTGGGAGTGAAGTTTTCGTACTAAAATATATTGTCAAAGAAATTTTTGAGCGTTAGATAGAAAGTGATTCAAAAATCACAAATTAAAAACCAATTATTTCAATTAAACCACAGCAGGCACTTTTGAACGGCAAGCAAAAAAAAGAAAAAAATGATTTCAACAGCTTTAACTTCATGCGTATCTGTCCGTCTGTCCTCTAGTGAAGTTATTTGCTCGATTCAAAGTGTAGATTCCTATGGAGAAAAACGAGTAATAAACTCCATGGTTACCCTTTTTAAAGCGATTTTAAATATGTATATATAATGAATGGTTGTTCGTTGGTCTCGATAAAACTCAAGAAAAGCTGGTCCGTGATTATTGTGTGGTCTTCAAATATTCTTGGATATACAGGGAAGGTTAAAAAGACCAAACAATAAAAAAAAATACTTCAGAAAATAATAATATCAATTACATTTGAGGCGGTACGATGTTTGCCGGATATGCCAAATAGGAATGTCAACAAATAGCACTCTTATTCGTTGCAAACATTGAATTAAGGGCTGATTTTTCAAAAGTCAGATAAATGTTATCTGCTGGATAAAATTGTTGCTGTCACTGTCTTATACAAACATTCTGACGCGACGGCATCATAATTATTCCCCATATAAGATTTATCTAACCATTGAAATATCAGCCCTAAAGCACTTTAAAGCTCTTGTTTTGAATAAAATGCAATGTTTATCAACCAATTAGCATTCGATTAAAGAAAACATTGGCGCTTTTCCCTCCAAAATAAGGTCAAAGGGTCGCCTCGTTCTTGGTGGAATAAAAAAATGATGGCACGGTTTTCGGAACCGAGAAGTGGACAAAATTGGAAGCGACAATTTAATGAAAACCGCTAACAAAATACTAAGGCAAGGTCGAGATAATATGACAGAAGTATCAGTGAGTCCATTGCTACATTTGTGATACAGAACAAGAGGACTCTTACATAAATCGCAGCTTCGGAACTTTTAAACGAGTTTGACGAATGGAATCTCCTGTAACCCAGTTACTTCATAACTGTTATACATTGTTTTTGACAGTCATGCTAAGAGTCATTTTCATAAATAGTACCTGGTTAAAACACTGTTAATACCATTATCACCAGGGAAGTCACAAGAGTATAATGTAAGGATTCCTTAGGGATTTGTGATTGAGTCATTAAATCAAATGTCAAAATAGCTTTGCTTTTTACAGAGTACAATTTTAAACTATGTATGTGCTAATTACTGGCAATTTGGGTATTCCGAAAATAATTCTCAGGCCTCAATTGCCATTTGCAAGCAGCTGTTTAGCAGTCATGCTAAGGGCCATTAGATAACCATAAACGGGGTCCAATACGGCTAATGTTCAGCCAGGGTTAGGAAAGCAGGGTCAATAATGCCGTCCCGGCTTGAAGCAAACTACTTCGCCCCAACCAAAGTGAGAGAAGAAGTCTGAAGATTTTCCCACATAAAAGAACACGGTACCTATACATTGTTCATAATGTTCATATGTTTGAATATGGACAGGCAATAACGCTGCAATGTGCGTATAGCGAACGTACGTGCCACGTTAAGCCTCGTTTGACCGTAAATAGTAAATGTCCTTAGGTCAATAAAAGTATTCACACACTTGCCCCAACTACGTAAACAATTACAATTAAATTAATTTCCTTTCTTAAAATTTCTTGACAAAAGAAATTGTTGAAAATTGGCCTTCTGTATAATTTCTTTTACGTTATAGCATTTTAATGTTCGTTTTTTTATTGTTTAGTGGGACACTTGAGACTTTTAAAAGAAAATTAAAATGTTTTTTAGACTCTCGGCGTTTTGTAAATAGCATTTAATTTATAGATGAATAAGGTTCTTTATAGTTTAATTTCAATATTAAATTTCTACTCTCATAGACCGCTCTGTTGGAAATTCAACAAGATTGGTAGAAAACTGTGATGAAATTATTACGATTCCTTATTTTTAGTTTTACTCTTAGAAAATTCAATGTATAATGTAAATAAATGGCTATTTGACGAAGCAATTCTAATCAAGGTTGTCCATGTTATGGGAACTAATTTTTCAGCTGGGTACGTTGCTACGTTACCACAAAAATACAACTTAAAAAATGTAAACAATTAGAACTTTTTTCAGTAAATTCACGTGAGTAAGAAGTTATTTAAAAAAAATTAGACTTAATATGTGGGATGTGAATGTTTCCGAACGAGTGAGATGTGTGTAAGGTGATGCCTGTTTCTGAATGTTTGGAAGTAAGAGGGAATAAGTGAGTGAGATAGAGCGATTTCCGAAAAAAAGATGGTGATTGGATGAATTATAGGACGAACACGATTTCTTGGTTAACCACGACGAATTGGCAAATATACGATTTCTCCTTCTCAAAACAGAGTATTTCTGATATCCTGCGAGCGCTTGATCCCCACATTTATTTTTATGTGTAGGTAGCGTTTTAGTCATGTAACTGTTTGACAAGGAATTCAACTAGTTATAAGCCACACTAGGGACTTATACCCACGAGCAACATTGAGCAATATACGCGCAGCTAAGTAACAGCGGTCCGTTACCTGTGCACCGCGTCACTTACTGTGAGCCGTTATAATATATAACTTTTAAAATCCTAGTTCTAATCTGATATTATAATACTAAAAATATTACACAAAAACAACTGAAAACCTTCTTTCTGCAATTATAAGACGATTAGCATTAAAATCACAATGTTTTGTCTTTTATTTCAGGAAATATGTCCCAAGTTAACGACCTTAGTATTCCCGGCTTGGAATTGTTCCAAATGGGGCAAGAACCTGGGAACACATGCATTAGGAAAACTTAAATGGCCTTCAAGAAACAATTGTTTTATGAAGCTAATTGTTTTTAGGGTTCCGGATGGTGGAACTAAGGATAACATGTATTTTTTAATAACATAAAAAAATTAATAAAATGTTTTTTTTTTTATCAATTCTACAAAGGTGAACTTTTCATCAGTAATGTTGAGTTGGTTTTAAGTCAAATCATCGGTGTGCTTAATCCTGAAAGACCGAACCAAGTAAGTTCAAATGTGGGAGAGCCATGCTTCGGCACGAATGGGTCGGCTCGACCGGAGTGATACCACCGTCGCCATGTGAGTGAGGTTACCGGAAGCCCAATCCTTCCACTCCCCCATCCTTTCCCAATCCCTAAATCTTCAAATACCTAATCCTCAGAGGTCGGCAACGCACTCTTTACTCCTCTGTTGTTGCGGGTGTCCATAGGCGGCGCTGATTGCTTACCATCATGATCAGACAGATTACATAATATGAAAAAAAAAAACAAAATGACAAACAAATAATATTTTATTTTGAAATCAAAAAACCAATTTGTACAATACTCGCACTGAAAATGAAAGAGAAACAACACAGTTTAACACTGAGATTTTTTTCAAACCCTTCAACGTAAACAAAGTTTAGTTAAATTTCTTATTAAACACTCAAATCCTTCCTCAGTATAAACTAAACCTTCATATATATATGTATAGTTACTCGATCCCCCAAAGATTAGCAACCGAGAAAAAGTTTCATGAGAACACTGAATTTCAAACTCTACCCTCACAGTTTCAAGAACGTTTATGCTTTGAAACTCACTGAATATGTTTCCAGCGTTACACAAGGCTTGAATACGTGTTTCAGTAAGTTTTTCAGGAAATGCACGTCAAGGGATATGTTTTCAAACATTTGTACTGAATGTAAAATGGTAATTTATAATGTAAACGCTTCATTATAGCGTTTCTATGAAAGAGTTTGAAATGATATTTAATGCCTTCTGAGTACACATGTACTTTGTTTCGTAATGGCTGTCAAGTTGTTTTTATTTCTACATGTGTTTAATTATTAACTTTTTCTTTGTATTTATATTATATCTATGTTATTTTGGTTAAAATTAGCAAGTGGTGTACTTACAGCAAATTAATATACTAATATTTTATTTCCCAAAGGGGCTGACAAAGATGCACGTTAATATAGTAACAGAAACTTTTAGCAAGTTATGTTATAACACCCGGTTTCTGAAAGGCTTGTCAACGCTAAAATTAACTAATCTCCTGTTAAATCTCTTGTCAAGTCATCAGGGCCTCGAGTCTGCTATTACAATAGTGTCAGAATCGTAGATCATTGGTTTCAAAATTGTTGATTTTGACAAGTTTGGTAATCTACTAACACGATAGCGTCATTATGACTTTCCAATGCCACTTTCAGAACGGTAATCTCGTACATAAAGACAAATGAATATTTGACATAACGCGGTAAATTAATAAAAAAAAATCAGTTCCTTTATTCAATGATTTACGTTTAGAATATTAATATGCATTTATTGTTTATAATTCGTTACAAGACATCTCGTACTATAATTATATTACGACATCGCCGAACGCCAATGATCAGCCATTTTGAATTAACAGATTACGAACTTTTAGCAAAATGATAATGGAACCGTGGTGGAATGACAACACTTTGAAAATAGTAGACTCGGGCCCCTGATTGGTTGTTGATAATTCAGTCAACCAATCAGATGACTTGACAAGACATTAAATTGATTTAAACATTGATCGGCCTTTCGGAAACCGGGTGTTAATCTCTCATAATATAGTAGTCGTGTAATGACCACTGTTTTAAGAATTTGTGGTATCACTAACGTGCAAATGCCAAAAAGACCAATATTTCGATTAACTTAACACTTTTGGTCTTAAATTTCAAAACAATTTAAGATCCATTATAAATTTAACATCCTTGCTTTGTATCCAATGTATTGCTACTAACTGTATGTGCGCATTTAATAATATAGTAAAAAAAGAAAATCCACGATCAAAACTAATTTGTTTTCATATTTGAAAAATGCAATCCTGATCCGAAGCACGAGTTATAACAAAAGCAAATAACCTCAACTGCCTCAAGGCTCGCTAATGGGTCCAACCTAAAATCCTTCACTCTAAAGCCTGCACAGTGACCTACTTACATTAATGAAGCAAAGTTCCTTGTCCCAATAAAATAACTTATAAAACAATAGTTGCTTAGAAGGAAATTGTCATAAAACTTATAGAACCTAACAGTTTTGCCGCATTGCACAAATTTTTTAATTGTATGTTTGCACGCCAATTTCTGTTTATTTATAAATGTATTGGTCATCCATATGGCATATTTTATTTTGTACTACTACCGATAGTAAAATTAACTTGCAACCCGCCTAAGCGTAACTGTCGCCTACTCACCTAAGTAAAACAGCGATACTAGAGGTCATGAGTGCCTTGCCAGCCATGAAAGATTTCACAGACAGGTCCTTATAGGGCTGATGTTCAATGGCAAGGGCGATGAAGCACCGCAGCCGTGGCCTAGAGCAGGAGAAAGAACGGGGAGTTTTCGTATATAGTTTTAGTAGTATAGGTAGTAAGAGTCTGACACTTCCTCTCGCCTAACCCTGGGCTGGCAGCTCAATATCTGCACAATCAGGCTGATGATAATTCATATATGTAGTATAACTGTATTGTCTACCTAATGTCTGTAAGCTTAATGTCTTCTTCCATTCTCACCTTAGTTTAGATTTTCAATAAGTTTTTAATATAGCTCATGGTTATATTATAATCTCGTTTGTCCATTTTTTATCAACTATAGTAATGGTCACAAGTGATCAATGGGCAATCTACGATACTTTTAAAAAGAAACCAAACTCCGGATAAAGAGTTCAGCGTTTGGCAGTAATAATAATATGAAGTACTGAATTTAATTACGAAAAATTTATGATGCATCCGCCTGCAGCTTAACCTACGTGATAGGTTGATAAAAAATAGCCTATGTGTTTATCGAGGCCCAGATTCAGCCACCTTTACGCGAAAAAATAACAGTCATACATCCATACATTCTCAAAAACTTTAACTTTTATAATTTTAGTAGGATAGTAGGATACGAATGTGTGTTGGCGTATTTACAGAAATCTCTCTACAATACAATATCTTTGTTTTTGAAACAAAGTAGTGGGTAAAAAGCGACGTTTTTAATAAATCTTCAGTTCGGGAGCGGTAAAGAGGCGCGGTTTGGAACAAACATGGCTGCTTGTGACGTCATCGCAATTTTTCATTCCCGCCGCCACCCAAGTCGCTATCGAAGTTTCGTTATTACCCCACGAGTCGAAAGATTTGGACGATATCGAGACGATTGGTACCCTATTGAGGCTCTGAATTGTTGAAAAAATATTAAATGTTGCGAGCGTATTTTTGCCGTGACGGTTATTTGTTGATATCGAATTCGATTTTCGTATTTTTGGAGTCGTTTTTGGTAAGACAAAATGTATCCTAGACCTTAGAAGTATATAATTAAGAATTAATATTAAATGAAAAAAATACCAATCATACAAATAACTGACATGAGATCCAGATTGATTAGGCACGGCCAAAGCTCTGAACGACGGACAACAAATGGTCACAATGGAAATTAAAAAAAAAACAAACAAAAAGGTCACACAGATTACAATCAAAATATAATTAAGTGGCACATATTATAAATTGAAACAAAACACTCAACCGCCCACGTCCTTATTAAAAAGGGCGCCAATAAACAATTCCAACAAATTATTTGCGTGTGAAACCTCAACAAGCTTGAACACGCATTCAACTGAAATAACTTAACACACAAACATACAAAATATTTTCTGGCTTGCTCAGCACGCTAGTCTGACTGTACTTTCATATAATCTTGTTGGTAAGTATAGTAATATAAATTCTGATGTCACACTGTTTGTTACCTCACTCCTCCGAAACGGCTTTAATGATTTGTACCAAATTTTATATGTGTATTAGTGGGGCTGAGAATCAGCTACGGGCTATTTAAGATACCCCGAAGTGATAAGCGTTGTTCACGATAAACATTTTTTTTGTTTTTTTTTTTTTAATGGCAAAGCATCATTTGCCACATTTGCTAATAAACAATAGAAAATACGATTTAAGTTAGATATTGCAAATATCATCTTCGTCGTAATCAGCTCGTGCTAGTTAACTGAAAGAGTAATAACCCTCCACAGGATTTGCCAAGCTTGGGAGGTGAGTTGAAGATTGAAGTTAAAAAGCTTTGTCTATCAACACCCAGGGTAGGGGTTGGGAGAGCCATGCTTCGGCACGATTGGGTCGGCTCGACCAGAATGATAACACGGCCTCACAGAAAACCGGCGTGAAAAAACCGCAGCGTTGTGATTCGTCGTGTGAGCGAGGTTATCGGAGGCCCAATACTTAACCTACGACAATCCCTTATCCCCAAAAGGTCGGCAACGCACTCGTAACTTCTCTGTTCTATCCATGGGCGGCACTGGCGGCGCTTACCATCAAGTGATTCGCAAGCTAGATTGTCGTCTTATCACATAAAATAAGTGACAAACACGCATTTATAGGCAAACTTTGTGTAGCAGGCAATAAGAACATTTTTAAAACAATTCAAAATTCCATTGACCTACTTGAATGCGATGACTGGCTCGATATGGCTGGTCGTGTTAATACGCGCCAATACGAAATAGTTTTTAATTGTAAATCCACACGCAAATGTAATAAAATGCCGTATAAAATAGTTTTAAACTAACCACGAAATCATGATGATTGTAAATAAAATTTAAAAGTCAAATTGGTAACAACTCTTTTTGAACAGGCCTAACTCTCAAATTTATAAATTCCTTTTTATGGTATAGGTCGGCAAACGAGCAGACGGATTACCTGATAGTAAGCAATCAGCGCCACCCATGGACACTCGCAACACCAAATGGGTAACGAGTGCGTTGCTGGCCTTTTGGGGATAAGGGTTTAGATATTTAAAAATTTAACCTCACTCACACGGCGAAACACAACGCTGTGGTTGTTTCACGCCATTTTCCTGAGAGGCTGTGGTATCACTCCAATCGAGCCGACCAATTCATGCCGAAGCTTGACACTCCCACAGTTAACTCCTACGTAATTATTTCAATAACTTACAATTTATGTACGTACTTATAACTCTTTCCTGGTAAAGTCACTACAACGCTGTAAACGCATACAATTTTATGAGTTTTAGACAAACATTATTTTTAACCAAATTCTATTGTAGAATAAACCTGATTTTTTTTTGTAGTTGGTCAAAGACATGACCATAGAACCTTTTGATATAAACTTATAACATGATAGTCTATTTAAAGTTTTCCTTGTCTCACTCGTAATTTATAAGCAAGATCTATTTCATTGAAAACGGTACAATATTTCACTCAGAGATTATAATCTAGACTTCCCAAATACGTAAACAAGGTGGCCTCTACGATAGCAATATTTCCACGAAAAAAATCCGTCATGTTCACCGCATTTTCTTGCCAAGGGTTCTACACGGAAAATTCGACCTTTGGCACCATATGTGCAATAGTTTTTCCGTAAATTATCATATGGGGTAGTATTAGGAAAGTTTTTCTTAAGATAGAGAATCGTGTCCGTAGTTCTTTAATTTGGTTGATTCGGGTTTTTATCGTATAAAGGATTTTGTCGTGGTTTTGATTAAAATATGTGAGCCAAGTTGCAAGTTCGGTAGATATTGGATAAAATGAAATGAGATTCTTAAAACCACTTTTCTATATCTAAATAAAGTGGTATATAATATGGTATGGTATATATAAAAAACAGTATATATAATTTTACTAAAATAATATTTTATATTAATTCTAAAATTCTTAAAATGTAATAAAAATCACTAGATCAAAACAAAATTTTGCTAATTATATTTTCTGTCTGGATTCTTAAGAAAGAAAAATAGAAAAGTAGAGAAAATAGAAATAAAGGTATAGCAGTCGTTTCGTGGTAACTGTAAGAGTTCGATACCTGTGCGAACCAAGACCGCTAGTATAAAATAATAATGTTTTCTTTTATAGTCCGAAAACAAAATTATTTCTATTAGAATCAATTTACTTGTAAGGGTCACTCAGTAATTAAGGGCAGCACCAAATAACCTGCGGTCAGCACAATATATCCTTTTCACTATCCCCTATTAAGCGCCATTACATCATTCAATTGTTTCCCTTCCAACATAATGAAGTCATTAACACAGCAAACTAAGGAATTACGACTAACCCCTACTTATTATTGGATAGGACGGCAACCAATCAGACGTATCACCTTAAGCTAAATTGGTAAATGCTCAAAACACTAGAAATTATAAGTGCATTGCCACCCATTGGCATGGCCTGGGGGATATGAGATTGAGGATAGGTGAAGGATCAGGTCCGCTATTTAGCATTGATAATTGATAGTACGGCTACAGAGGTCGTGGTGGCCCGGAGCTTAAGGAGCCCACTTCTCATGCATGAGGGTTTGGGTTCGAAACCTGGCAAGTAAGACACCACTGATATACGGTGAAGGTAAACATCGTGAGGAAGCCTGAACTTATAATTTCTAATTATAAGTTTGAAATCGCCAACTCGCATTGAGCAAGCGTGGTGATTAATGATCAAAACCTTCTCCTTTGAGAAGAGACCTTCGCTCAACAGTGGGCACTTATACTGCCGTCAATAGCATAGTTGCAGTAAGTACGCTCTAGACACTTTTGAGAAAAACGCGGTTAAAGTTTTGGCTCGAAAATCTTCCATAAATCCTTTGTTTGTAATCAGATCATGATGGTTGATACCTTAAATGAAAGAGGAGCTCAGCCTCTATCTATTACTTATTTAGACACGATTACTGAGTTATTGAAAGACAAAATAAATTAATCATTGTTGTTATACTAAGTATTTCTTAGAGGCTCTCTGATAAGGAACACTTAGCATAAACACAGTAAGTGTGTTATTTACTGTATTTATGCTAAGTAACCATACGAATTTATGTTTAAATATAATATGGTTCAAAAGTTTTATTATATCAGGCTGGTGATAATAAAACAATTAGTGAAAAAATGTATTTAAAAATAATCAACTAGCGGGAGGCCTGCCCACACTACGTTTTCCGGTCCTTGGTCGCCACTCTAGGACTTTTCGGGCCCATCAACCGTCCGTCTTTCGAGCGACGTGGCCTGCCCATTGCCACTTTAGCCTGCAGATTTTGCGAGCTATGTCCGTGACTTTGGTTCTTTGGCGAATTTCCACATTTCGGATTTTGTCGCGCAAAGAGACCCCGAGCATAGCCCGCTCCATCACGCGCTGAGCGACGCTGAGTTTTGCAAGAAGGCCAGAAGTTAAGGACCACGTCTCAGTACTATACGTCATCATCGGCAACACACACTGGTTAAACATCCTGGTCTTCAGGTACTGTGGGATTTTCGATGAAAAGACATCGTGTAACTTCCCGAACGCCGCCCATCCGAGTTGGATTCTTCGGGCGACCTCTTTCTCGAAGTTGACCTACCTAGCTGAATGATCTGACCAAGGTATGTGTAATGGTCAACAACTTCAAGGATGTCGTTCCCAACGATGACCGGTACAGGTGCAACATGGACATTAGACATGATTTTCGTCTTGTCTATGTTCATTTTCAGACCCACCTGTTGGGAAACGACATCAAGATCGATGAGCATGGTGTTCAGGTCCCCCAACGACTCTACCAAAACGACTATATCATTGGCGAAGCGCAGGTGAGTTATGTATTAGCCATTAATATTGATGCCAAAGCCAGTCCAGTTCAAGAGCTTGAAAACGTCCTCCAATGCGTTCGTGAACAGTTTCGGAAAAATCACGTCTCCCTGCCTCACGCCTTTCTGCAATTGGATTGGTTTTGTGCAGTCGTCCTGGAGCCGAATGAGTATGGTGGCGTTTCTGTACAAACACCTAAGCACGTCGACGTATCTACAGTCGACATGGCATCGCTGGAGAGACTGCAGCACTGCCCAGGTTTCGATCGAATCGAAGGCTTTCTCATTGTCCACAAACGCTAGACACAATGGCTGATTATACTCCTCCGTCTTTTGTACTATCTGGCGAAGCGTGTGTATGTGGCCTATAGGGCTAAAGCCTTTCCGGAACCTGGCTTGTTCGGGAGGCTGGAAGTCATCGAGCCTGCGTTCGAGACGTTTCGTGATGACCCTCGAGAACAGCTTGTACACATGACTCAGAAGTGAAATAGGTCCGTAGTTTTTCAACAAAGTGCTATCTCCCTTTTTGAAGAACAGAACTACAACACTTCTTTGCCATGATTCGGGCGTACTACCTTCGAGTATGACGGAATTAAATAACTTTTGGAGGACTAAAAGTATCGGTTTCCCAACCGCTCGCAGAAGTTCTGTTGTGATTCCGTCATCGCCCGGTGCCTTGTTGTTTTTAAGCTGCTTGTGAGCCATCCTAATCTCGTACAGGCTGATGTCTGGGATATCCTCAGTATAGTGTCGTGTCAGCTTAGCTCTTGGGTCCCGAGCTGCACCGACAATGGATTGCCGTGTTGAGGTATACAACTGTCCGTAGAACCTCTCGAGTGCTCTCAGAATCTCCGATTTCGATGAAATGATGCTACCATTACCGGTCTTCAGCCTCGTTATTTGGCTTTTCCCAATAGACGATTTTTTTGCGAAGACTTTTGTGCCCTGGTTTCTCTCGATGGCCTCCTTAATTTGAGCAGTATTATATGCACGCAAATCGCGTCGCATGGCTTTTGAAATTCGCCTATTGAGATTACCGTATTCTGACATATCGGCTGAAGACTGTAGTCTCATTTCGTTTCGGTGCTTCAGGAGCTTTAATGTTCCGTTTGCGAGCTTTTGAGGCTTGTTTCGGCGTGAGGTCTTAGAGAATTCCGACCCCACTGCTCGGACAGTTTCCACCAACCCATTATTAATTGCGTCCACGGTTTCGCAATCGGTAAGGCACTGGAAGCGATTATGAAGTTGGAGTTGAAAGGCTTCGGGGTTCCGAATCTGAGCGCGGCAAGGACGGAGTGTGACTTCACCAGACGTGACCTTTCCAGCTTGACATTAATATTCAGTATGCCCTTGACAATTCGGTGATCGCTACCAGTTTTCACTTTAGCAATTACAGAGACATTACTGAATATACGCTTGTCGGTCGCCATAATGAAGTCGATCTCATTTTTGGTTGTCCCATCAGGGCTTATGCAGGTCCACCTCCTGGCCGATCGCTTTTTGAAGAAGGAGTTCATCAGATAGAGACTCTCCCTCTCCATAAAGTCTACCAGGCGCTGTCCCCGATGATTTCGCTGCCCACATCCAAATGGCCCCACTTTCAACTCATCGCCATTCTGTATACCTTTACCATCACAACCCCGGACACTCCAGTGCACCCTCGCGCACTCGCAAATCGTCTTCATAGTAATCGAAAAGTTTACGTAGGTTTTCAAGGAATACATAATTATACTTTCAATTGTTCCTTACTGCTTGTGTTATAAGATGAATTGCGTGACGTTTGATTACAACGCCGAATTATGTTCACAGTAAAGCAACTTTACTTGCACAGTATTTATGACGTGGCACTATATCGCAGCTACTTCAACGTGCAGTAAAAACGATTTATATTTTTTATAATTAGTCGTTAGATCATATTATATGTATGTACTTCCTAAGCATGGATACAATATAGATAATTTACAGCTTCCATGATAAGTACACCTGACTCTTACGCTACAACTGCTGCCTAAACATCATCACAGGATGGCTATATGCTCTGTAAATAATGATTAACCTCATGTTAGATCTGATTACGTTACTAAACATAAATTCAATATCGCATCGAACTGTCTTTGTAGTAAGTAATCTGAAACCTACGCTTAGGATCAATTACTAAGCATACATGCAGTATCGCGGCATATTGTTTTTAAGACTAGACCACTCATTTAGTAAATATTGGGAAACTGCTTGGGATCAAAACAGTATATCTTCTTAATGTTTATTTGCTAGGCCCAAATTAAATTTTAATAAAGTAAATGACTTAACATATTAGTAGTATAGTAGTCATACTGTACTTATGCTGAGAGACTCAGAACAAGATTTTTTACCGTAAGTGTGCCCACTGTAATAATGCCTTGTGATGTAAAAAAAATGCTCAACTTACTGCAAATTTTTAATTGCTAAATATGAATTAAAAAACGATAGAAATAAATGAGTAAGATGTATACGTAGATCTCGTTCTCGTGATCACGTCTGTATATCTAACTCAATTTTGACAAAAACCCGACTTACTGCAACTATGCTATTGACGGCAGTATAGGCTGATGATAATGATGATGATGATGAGTAAGGCTAAAAGTAAAGAAGCCAGTTCATTGCAATCAATATTAGACTACAATTTACGATCTTTAAAGTACAAATTACTAGAGCGTGCGTCAGGTCACTACGTTAGGTGACGCACCTCAGCATGACATCACTGGACGTAAAATAAATAGAAATTTAATTTGTATTAAAATGAGAGTAACTTTATCAGTAAATGTGAAAGTATATCCTTTCATTTTGATAGGTTTGAGACGGTGGATCATATGAAAATCGACTTTATTTTGGCGCCAATAGTAAACTAGGTCAAATATTTTGTAATTACAAAATCAACTATTCCTGTAGAAAATAAAATTTTAAAAACAAAAGTCATTTGAATATATTTTTATTACTACGGTACTTTAAATTTAATATAACTATGATTTGTGATTACTTACCCTAAAAGTTTTACTTGGAATAAAGGAAAAATATTTAATAGAAGGATGGCACAGCAGCTTGAGTTCTGATGCAGTTGGCGGCACTCCAAACTTTTTATAAACCAACAACAAAGACCTCTGCTTCTTTTAAAAAATTAATTTAAATGTATACAGTTTGGAAACTTGGTGAGGTCTTGAAATACTGGCTGTAACTCTAGAGTCGTTTTGAAACAAAATACTTTGTATTGTCGTTGTGGTTTTCTTTGACAAAGGATGAGGTTAGGTTCTACTTGAATTTATGTACAAAGACTGTATTGAATTCAATGGTCTGGGTGTACCGTGTTGTGGTAATGTTTGTCAAACAGAATCTGTATATAAAGAAGTTTTAGAAGTTAAAGGTTATATATGTAGGTTTTATACTGAAATGAAAAAAACTAATTCGATATATTTGTTAAATTACTAATCTTTCTATGCTTATTTAGATACCACTGACATACGGCGAAGGTAAACATCGTTAGGAAACCTGAAACCTTTGAAATTGCTAACCAGCATTGATCAAGCGTGGTGAATAATGCTCAAACCTTCTCTGTCTGCGAAGAGGCCTTTTCTCAGCAGTGGGGACTTACAGGTTGATGATGACGATGAATATTAATCACTTAGATTCACCAAATCAATTTCAGTTTGTTTATTTTTTACATACATTGACTGAAATCGATTCTGTTAAATATATTTTACAGCTTTGAAAGCACTTAGAGCCGTAATACACAAGACTATCATTGGTTTTTCATCCGTGCATTGAACTAAGCACAGATATTTAAAAAAAGTCTTACAAAACAGTCTATTATCTTAGTGAAACTTACTACTAATTAGCCTATCTGAAACCTACGCGTGTTACTAACGCCATAAAGAAAACACCATTATAGAACGATGACCTCGCCACGTTCGCTTATAATCACAATAAATCAAAACTATGTTGGTATTCGCACGCAATCGTAATGATTCGGGAACAGAGTACCTACTCGTGTGCGTTTTACACGCATTTCTTTGTTTTGATTTTTTAAATATATTTTTTGTACCTACAAGCTCGCAGGTATTTCTGGTTGGCGGGTTGCGGGGTAAGCGCCACGGCCTCGGCCCAGAGCAGGAGAAGGAACGTGGGGGTTTTAGTCAGTAAGTGTCTGACACTCCCTCCCGCCCGACTCTGGGCGGGAAAGGTCATTTGATGATTTTCCCCTGACAATAAAAGCTATTTTTGTTTCAAATCTCGTTAATTCAGTTATTCTGTTATTTGATATACATATGTACACATCGTTACATCTACACACCTATATTGCATATTGCACCTCTTTCATTACACTTAGGTACATCATGAGTATAGTCGTTTTTTTCAAAACTTTGTGCACATGTACACATTAGATGTTGAAACGTCAAGCCTACCCAGGTATTTAAATAATTATTTTCCGCGTTAATAACCGCCGATTTTTTTTTATGTAATAGTTTAATTATTTATTGTAAACACATAAGATGGGGTTAAAAAATACTTAAGCATTACATAAATTGGGAAAGAGAAGGCGGAAGAATTTTAGGATGATTTTGTGGAAATAAATTTAGTTTTTTTTTATATTCTGATCTTGATCTGAAGCCAATGTAAGACATAAATCTCCTTATACATGTAAATAAAAAAACGAAGTTAAGTACACAATATTTTTAGGTTGAGAGTAAAAACATTCGTACGTTTAGTGCGTGATGGTAAAAATATTATTGGTCTTATAATGTAAGTGGAGTAAAAATATTGCCTTTTTATTATGTTTATTAAAGTGAGTGCTACATTTTACTGACTCGATATTATTATTATTTTTTATGGAATTATGTTATCAATAAAGTTGTAAAGAAACTCATATAGCTTTTTCACTTAATTCATGCGAATAAAAATTTCACTGAAGGGCTTTGTAAAGTCTGAATGACAAAACAGATATAAGAATAAATAAGTGATTTCCACTTATTTAATTAGACCAACATCAAGCTTAAATTAGTGACCGTGAAAAAAAAACGTTACCAAACACTTTCTTCTGTGTTAGGTGCATAAATAAATATAAAAATTCACATACACAAGCCACCCAGACCCGAAACAATTTGTGAATCAAACAAAGTGTTGTTCCATGGGGGATTTGAACCCGCGACACGTTCACGTTGTACAGTAAGTAGCCAATGGCCCAGCCATTGCACCAACCGTGCAAACATATTGTCTGACCTTCACCATATAAAAAAAGCTGTGGCTAAGCAGCGGGCTTTATAGGCTGATGATAATGATAAAGATGACGATGATTGAACGAATTCTACATATGCGAAAATTAAAGAAACAGATTAATTTTGCTAAGTAGAAAAAAATCCCGTAGTCGAACATATGTATAATAATATTTACAATGAAAACATGGTTTACGACATATCAATCAACGGCTCGACATATTGATTAATATTCGACAAACTTTGACACGATTCCCACTCGGCCCGATATTGAGGTTGTGGCTGTCAAAACTTGTTATTCAAAATTAATTTAAAAGTTAAAAAGTTTACGTTCTTTTGTAAATATGTTTACGTGTATTCGTGTTTTGGTTGGTTTCTTGTAACTTGCATACACTGCAACGTTATATTTCGCATGAAATTTATCAGGTTAGGTATGTATATCGACTTAAACTAATATTATTAGTGCTAGTTTTATCTAACTCAATTCCAAAATTAATAACAAAACATTTCACTTTAAAAATATTGAGTACGAAATTCAGAATAATTAAATCTATAATTTAAAACATAAATTTAGACATTGATATCGTGTACTAATAATTGCAATTAGTAAAAATTATCCTTTACTTTTTAATTTAATAACCTGTCGCATAGGCCAATTTCCACTTAATGTGGTCTTGTCGCAATATGCAGACGATTATGTGCTGTACATTAGGGACAAGAATATCTTTGAGTGTGAAAGGTACATGCAAAGTGCTCTCGATTCCATAGTTGGCTTATTGAGTGAATTGGGCTTAGATTTATCTCCTACCAAATCAAATTATTGTGTTTTTAGCAGGGGTCGCAGAAGAGTATTACCCACACTTAAAATATATAGATGTAATTTAAGATTCTCGGAATGCACAAAATACTTAGGTATATGGTTGGATAAAAGTCTACTTTGGGGCAAACATATAAATGAAATCATCAAAAAATGTTCAAAACTATTAAATATTCTTAAAGTACTTGCTGGCAGCTCTTTCGGAGTACATACAATACATATGCGTAGACTGTATATTGCGTTAATTAGGAGTAGAATGGATTATGGCTGTTTTATTTACGATTCTAGTGCTAAGACCCATACTGTAAAGCTAGATAAGTTGCAAAACCAGGCTTTAAGAATAATAGGAGGTTTTATTAAAAGCTCGCCAATTCATGTAATGGAGAGTGAATTAAATATAATACCGTTATATTTGAGAAGGCAATACTTAGCATATAAATATAGTTTGAAAATAACTTCATGGACAAATAATGTAACCGTAGATAATATTTTAGAGTTGACTACTCTTTGTAATACAAGGTATTGGGATAACAAAAGAAAACCTCTGCTTGTGAAAACATATAGAAATGTCTGTGAACATAATATTAATTCTGTTCGTATTCTTAGTATGTTTAATTTAGACGTATGGGTTACAGGGATTGATATTAGAAATGTAATTTGTGTAAATCTTAATAGTATTCAGTATTCTAAAACCCTTTACGACCCCAATATTTTAATTAACAATGTTATTGTCGAATTAAACGAGTACTATGCTGGGTGGCATAAAATATTTACCGACGGGTCTAAAAGTAACATGAGTCGAGGAGCTGGATTCTATGATAAAACCTTACAACATGAAGTAGGATTTAAAATTGAAAGTGATGTATCAATAATGACGCTGGAACTTATTGCAATACATGAGGCCTTATCTTACGGAATTATCCATCAATGGACGAAAATTGTTATTTTTTCTGATAGTAAGAGTGCCTTGCAACATGTGGCTCGTTGCGCCTCTGGTCGCAGAGGTACAACGATAGCCTATGACATCCTGAAAGCTATTATGATTTTGAATAATAGGGGTACAGACATAAAATTGCAATGGGTTCCAGCGCATATTGGTTTGAAGGGTAACGAGGAAGCTGACCGTGTAGCTAAGTCGGCGACAGTAGATGGTAGAATAGTTGACTACGCACCAGACTATTGGGAATTAGTACCTAGATTTAAAGCATTATGTTTTGATGACTGGAAACAAATATTTGACAATAAATCTAGATACAAAGGCGTTTGGTACAAAAGCATACAGGGTGAACTTCCTCGTGTCCCTTGGTTCGATGGCATTAACTGGAGTAGAAATTATGTTAAGCTAGCACTTAGGCTTAGATCCGGACACTATCCGTCGGCAAAGTTTGCTTACTTAATGAAAAAATCTAATTCTCCCAATTGTTCATTGTGTAATATAATTGAAGATGTGCAGCATTTGCTGATGGAATGTGTCCGGAATAAAGATGAGCGCGATTTATTGTTGTATGAACTGAAACTTAACAGGTTAGATATAGGCCTGGTGCAAAGCATTCTGGCAAACCCAAAATCTGAAGCTGCCAAAAAATTATGTAGATTAGCATTGGTCGCTCAGTAGGTAGTGACAACATATAAGCATATAAGATGTTGGTTTTCTGGTACTTATTAATTATACCTACATAGTTTTAATTGAGACAATATTGTTACAAGGTATGATGGGGTTGGCATATCCTTATTGGACAAAAACCCCAAATATAAAAAATAAAATAAAGATTAAAAAAAAAAAAAAAAAAAAAAATTAGTAAAAATTATATTCCAAACCTAGACTAAAAAGTAATTCACCATCTCCAAGTCAAAAGCCTTACGCAAAGTCATATTTCAAAGCCAAATTAGATTCATTAAAATAATTAGCTCAGTAATTAAAACTTTCAATATTCGCATTAAAAGAACCCTCAAAGTAAAATTTAGTTTTTAATTCAAAAGTACTGAAGAAAACATTACGGCTAAATTCATTTTAATTGCATCTTCAAACTTGCTACGGCGTAGCAACGTGGCGGCGTAGTGCTACGAGATAGCTACGAAGTTCGTAGCCGGTGCCGTACCGAATGAGGCAGTTATAAAGTTATATGATTACTTGAAGGTTACATAAGCCCAAAATTAAGTTGATATGATAAATGGGATTAATGGAGTTGAACTGTAGATTAATCTTAGTTTAAGATTGTTATTTAGAAATCCTTGACGTAGTTAGTTCGTTGCTGTTTTAGTTGAGAACATTAAGATAGCTTATCTTATAAGTATGAAACTGACATAGCTAATAAAATACAATTTAACTCGATAAAATTCCTAACAAAACAAAACAAGATCAAATACCTCTAAAAACAAAATCAAACTTCAGCTTCCTTCATTCAAATTTATTGGGAAGTCTAAAATAACGAAGGAGTCGTAATAAACACGTCGCAATGAGTGTTTCTTGATCACTCACTGCCAAACTTGGTAATTGGACAGAAGAATGAGTGTAAATTAGCTTAATTATTAACGTGATAAAAGTTTTGTTGCGACAACACAACATGCGATAAATAGAAACGTATTCGGAGTTACTGATGTTTCTACATGTAGGTACATAAAAGTATACTAAGTTATTCAAAATAAACTTATGTTTATTTCCATGAGCGATGAGGTTTTATTCAATGTGCACATAAGGAAAAATTAGAACAGGACACTAGTTCAAAAACCCGAAAACAAATCCAGAGAATTGTTGTTAGCGTACGGGGCGTAGCGTTTAATAGACCACCACAGATGAGGCCCAACATAGCCAATATTTAGCCAAGAGCCGCAGATCAAGCGCAATCAGAAGGAACGGGGGTTTTTTAGTCAGTAAGAGTCTAACATTCCCTGTTGCCATCCCGAGGGCGAGTCGTTGGGTGTAAAAAGTCATTAGGTGATTTTCCCTGCATAAAAACGACAGTTGGTATTAAAAAAATTAACTGGTCCTAATTAAAAGAGACAATCTCTAACGTTTCTCTGAAATATAACCTATTAGTCAGTTACCATGGCAACACACATTAATGTACTGAAAACACAAAATACCCTTGCAATGATGACACAAAACATTTGAGAATTAATTTGTCAGCAACACAGCTTTATATAGCTTGTTGGACCGCAGCCAAGCGCTTCCGAGGCATTTTTGACCGTCGTACGTAGCTTTTTTTTTTTTGTTATATATAATTGAGAAAAAGTAGAGGAACTCGTAGTTAAATTACGGCCGCGGAAACCGTTCTTTGGTTAGGTTTAAAGAATTTTATTCTCATGAGAATAATTTATTTTTTTACGTGTTTTATTGTCTTGAGAATACATTCTTAATGACAATGTATAATTGCGTTTTTAATTAATGTCAAAATAAACCATAGTCATAAAAGCCTTCTAAAATAATCTTCATTCATAAAGCCCAGACAGATTAGCTTCAATCCAAACTAATCCAAAGTATCCAAATCCAAACTAATATTATGAATTCGAAAGTAACTCTGTCTGTCTTTTCTTCACGCCTAAACTACTGAACCGATTTCTGTAAAATTTGTGACACACACATAGTTTGGAACTCGAGAAAGGACCTAGATAGTTTTTATACCAAAAAATCTGCAGGAAGTCACTATTCCACGCAAACGAAGTCGCTGGCAAAAGCTAGTAGAACATATAATTATATACTCTGGGCAAGCATGTTGCTACTAATAAAGTATAAAACAAAATTATACGTTAAAATTTATTCGAAACTTTGAGCAAGATTAATATCAAAGCAAACCACAAAACAGGAACTCATTTCCTTTCCAAATTGAAGTTACCTAAATTTTCAAACTCAAAACCAAGAATGTTTTGCTAATACATAATATTATATATATATGTGTAAAAATCTTTTAGTGCATCAGCAGCATAGCCAGTCTGCAGTAACGTCAGCAAATAAATGCATTATTAATGAGACTTTTTAAGTCGATTGACGGTCTGCCGCCCAGCCGAATGTTTTTTCTATTTTAATTCTATTTGAAATGTATTGATGGAATGGGGTCAAGTTATTTATCATGTTTTAATTTGAAATTTAATTTAGTAAATAAGGTCGATGGTTTATAAATACTAGCTGGAGCTATAGTTTTTGGTGAGTGACCTCACATATATTTTTTTTTATTTATTTCAAATATATTATAACAATCTACATTCGTACAGTTAATTCCGTGTTATTGTTGACAAGTATTTATTTTAATATTTTGGTCCGTTACTCTATCTCTTCTACTTTAAGCCTATTTCAAAAACTATGAGATGAGATAAAAAAAGTCTTTAATTAAGCCCCAGCTACTTTTTACTTAGGTGCTGCTGGCGAAGCCCCTAGTAGAAACTACTAGAACACAATATAGCATAGAAAAACATGATTTTGTCGTGATGTTCAAATATTTTATTTAAAACACAATTTTGCTATCGATACAAATATTTTTCCTACATTTTCCTAGTAGATACAGAGAAAATAAATTCATTGCTATTTGGCAAAGAAATTCTTGTTGCACTGCACTCGTGACATACAGAGACGAAAATAGAACGCCCACGCGCTTTTTAAATAGAACCTTCAAGGTTAATAGGTTGAGGGGGTATGTAGATTAGACAAGAGATGTTACACCTAGGGTTTGTGTTCGAAAAAAATTAATGAATAATTGCCTTACATTTTCTTATTCAAAAATGTTTTGTCGACAGAAACAGTACACAACTCAATATGTCGGATTGACATAAGTCTCGACTTAATTTGTCGAACATCAGTTTCAATGGATTCTTTGTTACTATAAAGGATGAATTAATAATTCATTTGGCTTGTATTCAAATGCCATATGTCCATGGTGACTGGTAAGTGAACTGTTTCGTTTAATGAATACTGAAAACCAGATCTCAAACATTATACGAAAAAAGTTGTGTTTTTTTCCTCAATCGGCTTTCTAGTTTTTTGTTCAATGCTATTCCTGTTTTTGGGCTGTGACTTTGCACCCAAAGTGGCTTAGCATTATTTCTTAAAAATAATACAACCATCAAATTCCTCAACTTAAAAAAAAATCATATCAATATTCACATTTTCATTACTGAAACATTTTTCTGAAATACATAGCGGAGAAAATGGCAAACAGAATCGAATTTAAAAATGTGTTTTCGTATTTTCTCGGCCCGAAATTCGAAATGGCTACATTTTGTGACAAACGACGCCCGGTGTGCCCTGGTGTCACCGAAGTCGGTATAATAACGAAACAGACATTTTATGAGAAGCCAAGATGTTACACGAATTGCCACGACGAAATATTATTTTTATTTTTTTATTTTACAATGAAGACCAACTTACAACATGAATTTTAAGTTTTTTTTATTTTATCTGAATTATAATGTTCTGTTTCTAATGTGAAATAATTCATATTACCAATCTTATTATTACATTATTTATAATTAATATAGCTATTGTGTTAGTTGGTTACATATAGATTTTATTTAACAATAAGCCTATGTAGTAATTAGTAAATGATACTAACAAAACACTGTAGCTCAGTTGGCGACCATTAGACCAAGGAAGCGATTTACAACTTTTCTTTATAAAAGTTTTTTATTTTTATTTTTGTGTTATTGAGCGGCAAACGAGTAAATGGCTTACCTGATGGTAAGCGTTTGGCGCAGTTCATTAACACTCATTATAAAAAAGGACTTGGATAATAACTCTATTATTATTATTATAGAAGATTGGGCCTCCGATAACCTCACTCACAAGGCGAAAAACAATGTATTCCTCCTCATCGATTTTCTCTTTGGCCGTGGTATCACTCCGATCAAGCCGGCCATTTGTGCCCAAGCATGGCTCTCCAACACACAAACGTAAATTTCATTTACAACATATAACACGACGTGTGAATGGGTATGTGACATATCATTTGTTTTATTTTCAATACACAACTAAACAAATGAAAAACGGAAAATCATTTATACCACTCGAAATTGACATGCAAAAATTAGAAACCCAATACCAAACAAAATTAAACTCTACGGGTATAAGATAAAAATGATTTTCACTTACTGGCATTATTAATATACGAATTGCATGTTTGTAGTGCATGTGTTTGACATTTATAGGGGTGTGTACTCATAAAATATCCTAAAGTTATGTTTTTTTAAACAGTTGGCAGGTATCGATTCTAGTTAATGACTGCATGTTTCACTGTAACTACGTGCTAAGAACTACTTTTTATTTATTTAAAGGGTGTTTCACCTTTTTTTATCAAAATAAATTTTAACTCCACGTGTTATGTTTAGCCCAACACTTTACTTTTTTTACTTTACTTTACTTCTAAGACAGTATATATACACGTTTTATAAAATCTGTACTCTTTTAAATGAATAAAACATTTTTCTTTTTCAATTATTTCAAATACTCGTATGTAGAGTTATTCGAAATAAAAATTAAAGGTAATATAAATATAAAATTTATTTGCATATTTTTAAAGTGAATCTAGACCGCAGTTCTCAATACTTGTAATAAAAACTAGTTTTAAAAGCCTTATATTAAAAGCTGTCGCCCATCTTATTTATGGTCTTCCAATAAATTGACGAAAGAATTTTTATAACACCTCTTTTATCAGCCAATTCGTATTCTTGCCAAGAAATAAGTTAGTTGCATAGGTGTTAGCTTATTTTCTATGCGGCTTAACTTGAATACCTAAAACCATAACATTTATTTTTTTAAACGTTGCCCTACATAAGTATTTCTTCCTGAGTTGTGGATGCGTTTACAAACATATCATTCTGAGTTGCGAGATACGTTTACATAATTTTTTTGACGTGTAATAGTTTCGTTTTATGGCCTATTTGCAAAAATAAATTCATTGTTTCATTGAGACCCGGAACCACAATTTGTAGATCCTACAAGGAGTTGTTCCGTGCGGAAATAGAAACCGCGACACCTTAATCGGCAGCCGGTTGCCCAACCACCGCGTCAATCATGCAGTCTTTCTTAACTATTAAATGTATACTAATATCTAAAGCTGAAAAATTTGGTTAATTGGTTTTGCTCATCTCTGTTCTAATTATCGTTTGAATGGAACAAAACCTTTTTGTGGTATATAGGTCATTCTTAAAGAAGGCAATTAGCTATAAAACATCAGACTATGACTAAAACGAGCTGAGCAGAGGATGAAACCACGTCACAGTAGCTACTTTTTGCCAAGATATCGAAAAGTAATTAACGATTTTTACCTCAACATCTAGAAAGATATTTCACAACAACTTTCTCCTGACATTTAAAAAAAGAATAAACAAAATCGGTTAAGCTGGTCTCGAGATTTGCTCTTAGAAACACATTATATTGCTTTTGTAACAAAGAAAATATCACCCTAAAGTCCCTTCCAGAATCATTCATTTCTTCCCGCGTCCCTTAATTTGACATAACTAAGATTGAAATAGGTTGACATTCCAGTTACCTTCTATATCTTTAATTTATATATCTTTACGCTTATTCCCAAAAGTGGGTAGACAGTGATATATCGATGTTTCAAGTTCGTTTCTAAAATCAATTCAAACGTTACGTGACTTTTATTTTAAAAGCATTTTGTTGTTGTGTATAAACTATGTGTTATTTTTTATTTAAACTTAGTTTTTTTGTGATGTATAAAAATTATGACGTCACTCACTTTCAACTGCCCAAAAAAATTTAATTCATCAAATCAAAAGCAAGCGCTGGAGTTCACGCGCCTATTGTGTTTCTATTGTGTATTGAATAACGACGATTAAAAGTTTAAATCAGAGTTGTAAAACAAAGGACACTTTATAATGTTTTCTGTAACATTTTTTTTCTTTTTTTTTACTTGTAATAAACTAGTGCTTGACTGCGAAAATAAAATAATAATAATTTCTAACATACTCCAAAATTACACCCAAAGCCGTCTTGTATACGACCAACTGGTGAGTGCTTTATCATTTTATTGTCCTGATCAATAATTATTTGAAAAGATAACATATGCCATCTTTGCATTTATTTACACGCGAATAGAAACTCAAAAACTGATACAACACGGTCGTATTTCGACCAAAACACTACCAGTAAACATTAACACAAAAGGAATATTTTTTCAAAATCAACAATTCTGTAAAATACGTTCAATCACTTATTTCCACGCCTGATTGATAACAGTCCCTTTGAAACGAATCATTCACCTCCAACCATTCAAGTTTAGTTCAATCAATTCTAAGTTCATTCAAAGCGAGTGGGGTCAGTGTAAGCGGGTGAACTAAAAATAAATCCGTTGTTTAGAATTTATCAGAGATGAATTAGAGCTAAAAATAGTCTTTACATGTTAAAGATAGGTTACCTAGAAAGACTTGAAAGGAAACCTTAACATATGGGGATTATCAAATGGCTTTTTTTCTTAAGGAAGAAATATATAAAAGTCAAAAGTCAAAGTCAAAATCATTTATTTCAATAAGACCGTTAAAGGCACTTTTGAACGTCAGAGTTACGTTTTTTTATATTAAATTGCGTTTAAATAGACCTTCTACTCACAACTAAACGAGATACAAGTGCGCTACTGTTTGAAATATTTTAGTTAATTCTTTTCACTTTTAATTTATTCACAAGAAAAAAATCTAAAACGAAATTCCGTAACGCACGACGCCACCTTTTTATATAGTAGCAAGACGTGATAGGATTTGTATCGATATGGAATACATAATACTAAACATTCATACACCTCTATGTATATAAGTATATAAAATCTGTATCTTCTCCTATCTAACGATTTATATATGAATATATATCAAAATGATAAACGCAGCAGGAGAAGGAGAAGGATTTTAGTGGTTTTTTTGTCATTAAGAGTCTGACAGAATCTGTCTCGTCCCATCCAGAACAAGGGAAGATTTTCCCAACTTAAAAAAAACGCATTACTCAACAACACCCGGATCAGTTTTACAAATTCTTTGTTTTGTTGTGTTTTTATTGTCAGTAGAAGGTTCTTTTCAATTCTTTCTTTTTTTTTCTAAGAAGAAGTTTAATTGGATTAAAGTAACTCTTTCCAACCCGACTCATGAACAAAACAAATGACTGACACCGATATACATATAGATTTACACCAGTGCAAAGTAAAGGCGCGACACTAGTATAATATAAAAATATACATATATAGGTAGGTAAACACCCAACCTTACCCGCGGGGAGTTGTACCCATAGCTTGGAATGTTTGGGTATTTTACCCACAATCGACGGCTATTTTTACGGCACCGTGAATGGAATAGACAATTTTAGAATACTCTGCCCTATATCAAAATTGAGGACTGTCCTTGCTTCTTTCTTGGATTTGTTTTCCTGTATACATGATCAATGAAATAAATCTAGGATGTTATTGTTTGATAAAGTAAAAATGTTAAGTGTACCTAATTTCTCAGGGGAAATATCATCGTCATTGAATGAAAGAGTGTGATATTCTTGTTGACTAATATTCACGCCCGCTCTTGAAGCATGGGAGAGCCATGCTTCGGCACGAACGGGTCGCCTCGAACGTAGTGGTAATAGGGCCTCACAAAAACCGACGTGGAACGTATTTTTCTCTGCTTTGTGAGTGACAGAAGGTCAAATTCTTCCCCTTCCTTTACCTTCCCTCTATCCCTTCCCAATCCGAAAATCTCCTAAATCCTAATCCGCAAAAGACAAGCAACGCACTCGTACTCCTCTGATGTTGCGGGTGTCCATGGGCGGCGCCGAGAATCCAGAGATCCATCTTATGGCAAAGTAATAAGTAGAAATAAATAAATAAATAAATAAATAAATAAATAAATCTACTAGTTTCCCTCCTAATCACATAAAAACACACACACACATCCTATTCTGATTCTTGCTCTGGTCCAACCTGCGGTACATCATTGCGCTTTACATGAAACCCCGGCCTGTATGTACACTAGCCATTAATCTATTGTCCTGTCTTATTTAATTTCAAACTTTTAACATCGTGAGCTAAAAAACCTGGCAACCTGGAAACGATGTTTTTCCAAGCTATTACAAATACCTACGTTAGAATTTTCTCTGTGTTTACAAACTTACTAAATTTAACATAGACATCACAAACAGACTCGGAACAATAATTTGTGAATCAGATAGTGTTACCTGTGTGCGCCACTTACCTAGCCACAGCAACTACCGCGTGTCATGTACGTTCTAAAATTATTCAGACACTACTACTGACAGCCGCTGCAATAAAAACACCGTGAGGTAATATAAATGTATAGTATAACTTCGAAATACATCAAAAGATATTATGAGAGAAGGAGAAAACGAAAAAAACAACAGAAATGCAGGAGACAGAAGACAGAAGATAAGTCTGTTCTGTCAGACTTAAAGACAACACTGCATACCTGCGAGAATCTCAGTCACCAAACACCGTGGAAAATTGATTAAAAACTAAGTAGGTCAAATGTGTGATCTCTTTAATTTTTTTTTCAATAGTAATTAAGGCAAAAACTTTAACTTATAACTTTATTGCATTTTACAATTACTACTCTAAAAATGTTGGAGAAGCGACCGTTAAATTTAATTTGCCCGCATATTTAGGAACCTCAACTTCACCTCCGAAAAAAGGTAATGAAAACATTCCATCACGAATTTTCCCTCTTTATACTAAAACATCGTTAGTTCATGCAAAAGAATTCCACTGAGAATTCCCTTTGAGTTTGTAATTTTATCATTCGCTTGACGATGGGACGTCGTAAAAATAAGTACAAAATAATAATATAATATAATATAATATGACCATACCGTTTTGAATTTTTTCAATAAACCGCGTTCCATCGCTCAAAGGATCTCAAAAGATCCGTTCACACTTTACCGGATCAATGAAGTCTTATAAAGAATATCTTAAAGTATAAAAACGATATTTATGGTCGATTAATTTTTTTATTATAATTTGAGCATTTTTATTAAAGTCTTTATTCAGAAGGTATTTATTTTTTGTGACGGGGAAATCATCAAATGTCTTCTCAAGAGCAGGGTCGGGGGGGAGGGAGTGTCAGTCTCATAGTGACTAAAAACCTCCCCGTTCCTTCTCCTGCTCTGGGCCGAGACTGTGGTGACTCATTGCGCTTATCTCGCTAGGCTAAACTTATTTGGAAGGTAATTAGTAATTAAATGAATAAAAATTTAGATTACTTTGTTCCATAAAATAATTATTCCGACCGAATCCGACCTAATCTAATATATTACTACATACAAATGTAATATGAACGAAGACACATGTCACTTACAGTAACTAGGTATACTCAATAAATCTACAATCATCTAAGTTCTAATTGCTCAGTTAATCAAATACATGTAAGTTGTAGTTTAATTAATTGCTCATCAATAATTAAGATTTGATGAACAGGCACACAGGTTAAGTTAAGATCCCTAGGGTTGTCCCTTATGGGTGTTGCACTGTGAGGGCTCCGGAGAAGGGTGTATTAGAGGACCGAGGTCCTATGTAACACACCCCCAGTAAGAGGGAAGAATACCATGCGCAAGTGTATATTTCCTGAAAAGCTAAGCGCCTTTTAAAGTACCAACTGGATAGGAGAGGGAATATTAGAGGGAGATAAGACTTATGAGACCCATAGGGACGACAAACCACCCCATTGAACTGGCGGAACATCTGTGTCGATCTAATGGCTATACGCGGTACGCGCGAAAAGCGCCGTACGCTCGGGTCTGGTTCTGGTAGGGCAGCGAGAAACTTATTGTAACGCTAATGGTGTCCTCAAATCATCGTGCGATCCCTGACACCCGGTGTGTCTTCTGCGGCGGCTGGGGCGTGAGAAGAATAGCTCCTTATAGCATGACTGCTTTGCAGAAAAGGGAGGCAGCTCCTAACCACAGTCCACCAAGGCCGGACGCGAGATAACAACACTGCATTTAGAGTCTATTATTTATCATTATTTGTGTAAGGAAAATCTCTTACTGACTAAAAACCAACAACTCCGTTCCGAGCGGAGGCCATGACAAATTCTCACCGCACTTATATGACTGATAGGATATCTAGGCTGCAGTACCAACGCACCTAATTATCAAATCATTCACGCGTGAATTGAGCTAAATTGAATTTAATGAATATTTCATATAGAAGTGTAGTAGATATATTTGACATAAATTATGCATTTATGATGATTTTATGAATGTATGGTAATTTATTGGATGTATATTATGAATGTACTGAATGTATTCATATGTAATTTATATATGAGACTTCATTGTTTTGGTATTAATATGTTGCTTTTGTTGAGGTGCTTGAACCTATTGTTTTTGATAACTGGCTTATGGTAAATTGGTCCCAAACTCAAATGCCATAAAGCTATGGGTTTTTGTAATAGAAGCTTTTGATGATATCACACCATACGTTGCTTACTCTATCCTTGTATGCTTGTTTATGTTTAAATCTTTTAAATTACGCAACGGACTTTTGATGCAGTTTCTTTTAATAAATAGGGTGATTGAAGAGGAAAGTTTATTTGTATAATAACATTCATAAATGGAGAAATGTCGTTTTAGAAATATACTTGAGCGAAGCGTGGCGCTTCTATGTAATATAAAAGTCGCAAAATTAAAAACAATCTGATTTTCTCCTTAGAGAAAAGTCACGCAAACTAAAGCTGTATACAAAATTTCACCTCAATCAATTAAAGATATTTGCGTAAAAATTTAGCCGAAAGATTGCACTTCCCAATTACATACTTTGCTACTTAAGAAATGCTTGTAACCTTAAAATCGAAAAGGTATAAATATAACTTTCCGTCGTTCTTAAAATTAAATCGAAGGTTCCTATAAGCCTTAACCTTTGCGGTCATTCCACTCACACAAAAGTTCTTTAATTACTCTATTATTAATCATCATATGGACGCGTCCTCTTTCAAACAATGTGACTTAAAACGTCAAATAACATAATCAATCGTTTTGGTCATTACATCGCTAACACATAATTAGTGGCAATTATCAAGTTTGCTGTAATGATTTGGTAGTTAATCAGTGGATTGTGATGCTAACAGTTTGAAAAATTAGTTTGACCTATAAAAACTATGTTTTTTAAAAGCGAAAATTATCTAATATCTTCTCTGGCCGTAGGCGTGGCGAATTGTCCCTTTCGCCTATTAACCTTAAACCTTAGACGGTCACATATCGACCAAATTAAAAGCACCTTCAATTAACGAGCATTTATGAAAATGTTGATAAATATAAAAGAAGCTGAAGAAGTATGTTAGAATAATGTGATTTGGTGGTCAATTATCTTTGTCTACCCCAAAGGGAGACAGGCATGAGCGAATGTAATCACCCATCGTTGCCCGCCTTGAGCAAGCATACGGATTAATGATCAAACCTTCTCCGTGTCAGAAGCTGCCCGTGTTTAGCAGGGAGCACTTATAGGCTGATGATGATGACAAAAATTTAATGCAATCACAATAAAATAAATCAACAGAGTTTTCACGAACTCGGGAACAATATATTTCAAACCACTTGACCATTGGAACCGAGGCCAGTTAATGGACAACAATTAAAAGTTGTAAGCGCTATTGTTTCAAATTGAATTATTGCATTCGATTGCCGATAAAATCACTTCGTCGCAAAACAATTAACATTTATGGTAAGTAAAATAATGCCTGACCTGACCTGGTTCTTTTGCCCAATGAGAGAAAGATGAAAGACCGTTAAAGCATAATTTGAGTAAGGAACTTTCTCATCCATATATGCAATTGTATAAAAATTAAAAAGGCAACTAACATAACAAACCAGTCTTAGGTAAAGCAAAATTTTGATCATGCATGCCTTTGTCAAAAAGATCCTATGTCTTAGCATTTTCTTGAGCGTGAAACATCCAACGCAGATTTTTAGCGTTACACAGATCGACAGATATACATACAGGTCTTAATTTTATTTAAAAGACCTTCTTTACACTTCACCAATAGACTACAGTTGTAGTTTACTAAATCAAAACGTTGCTGATGCTTTTGATATGCAGCATCCCATCCGCCGCCCATGGGACAGGTCGGCAAACGAGCAGACAGATCACCCGATGGGAAACATTTAACACCATCCTTATATGTAATGTTAACAAGTACTTTACTGACTTTTAAGGGACTTGAGGATTCAAAAAGTGGATATTCCGTGCCTCCGGTAACCTCTCTCAAATAACGAAACAACGAAGGGTTGCAGTACCTCGATTGTCTGTGAGACTTTATTTATTACTTCAATTAAGCTGAGCCATCGGAAATGATGTATGGCTCTACCCCATACGAGTATAGTCCTTGAGCATTTATGCCTCGTTATACTAGTATTTGGTAAACTGAAGTACCAAATACTAGTACATCCATTACTAAACAATGGTAAATCTAGGTTTTATATGACGACCCTGGTCCAGGAACAGATGGTCAAGAAATGACAATGTTATGCGAAACTATGTCTAGTTTGAGCATTCCTATTGACCTGATTGATGAAGAGGGGGAAGACGAAGAATTAAGATAGTTGACTTACTCGATCACAAGGAAGCCGCATATAGAAAGAGATGTTGAAAGAAGAATGGACTCAGTGACGCTCAGAAATAAGGTTGCACTTTTATTGACTATGTTATTAGATACTCATAGGTTATAGTTGCTTCTTATGATTTTGTCAAATAATAGTCAATAATAGAGTCGAATTTAAGGAAATTTTTTTGCATTCTAAATTCAAATCTTAGGATTAAAAAAACGCATTTTAATAAATGGAATAAATAATGTTATTTGAATAAAATGTCTATATGACTAGGATATCTTATAAAAATATTATATTGCTCATCGCCTGCATAAATCAAACCAAATAAAAACAAGAATAAAACAATTTACATACATTCTTACGTCGACACCAATTTAAAATCATTTTCAAACTTTAATTGCAGACCGCTTTTAAAGTGGTCCCACGTTGGGTGCCACTTTTTGTTTAATTTTGTACAATTGCCTGTGTAGGTAAAATAATAATTAGCTACGTGGAACTTTGTTTTTAATTGTCTTTTTAAGGAAAACACTTGTAGTGAAATCGTTTGGGTAAACTGTTTGCCTTACAAATGATTATTTCTTTAATGTTTATGTATTAGTTTAATAATAACAAAATGTTGTTGATAATAATGAAATGATAATTGTAAATATATTTACGTACTTTATCAGATAAAGCCTAGAATAATAAAATAATAATATTTATTTCTAAAGCATTAAAGTTCATATTACAAATACATCATAGAAAATACAGCAATAAATTTAACTAAGGACCATTTTTAATAAAACCGTTTTTGCAACGGTTATCCCAAAGGACTTTACGTTTAAAACGCTATCCTTACGTAAGCCGTACTTATCTAAACTGCTTTTAAACATACTCACATAACTTCAAACCGACAACAACAACTCGGAACCACAGATTAAAAAACGAGTTATCTATCAATTTAACACTCGTTATTTAAATAACTAATAACACGTTATTATTGCTTTCAATTCTATCAATTCCTTTTCAGTGCACTTTGACAGTTCGTAATGGCGCGAAAGCGTGTTCAGATTTTTTTTTAATTGATTTCGAAAGAGGTTTTATTTATGCGGAGTTGCATACAGCCAGGGCTATCGTATTTTGTTTATTTTGTGGTGTGTTTACGTGAGATATGGGTACGCGCGGCCCGGCTGCCGACTACCGGCGAAGTAAGATCTCATGGTTGGCGTTGCGCGCGCATTCTGTAGTGAATTGCGTCGATTTTATACCGTAGGTGTAATTTTAAGCGTTTGGTATGGTTTAATTAATCGGCCATAGGGATTGAGCGGTGAATTAAGTTGATATTGTGGTCACCCGAATCGATTTGCCTTAATTATGATGTCCGTTGACGGCAGTTATTAAGTTTCGGTTCCGTGTAATAGCTTATTGTAAGCAGGTTATAAACAAGATGATGATTTGATGATAATATTTATGTTAGTAAATCATTATATTTTATTTATGTCTATACAAAATATGTAAGAGATATAAAAAAATGAAAATATCAGTATACTAACTGCAACGACTTTATAATTTTAATAATTCAAAATTCGCGGTATCAAACCAGGAACCGCAGCTCAGCTTTCGACTCAGCCAAGCACGGTCCGATTTACAAATTGTTTCCGAGCGTAACTTCGCTGAGCAAGGGATTCGACATCCTGATGCCGAAAAATATTACGTATATTAACTTTTCCGAAAAATTACGGTATAAGATAAAACTATGATTTTTTGTGAGAAATAATCATCAATTTACTCATACTGCCCTGGGTTGGTCAAGAGGATTTTATTAGACTTTTACTGACTAAGAACCACCTTGCTCCTTTTCCAGCGTAAGTCCGTGGCCGCAGACATTACTGCGCTTTCACCGGTAACCCCGGCTGCACATCGACCTTATAAGGCTACATCAGATTCAGTAGTGGTACGCTACGCGCCGAACGCTCAAGTCTGATTCTGGCTGGGCAGCGAACTACCCATGCTGCCTAAGTTAAATTAAGGGTAAGTTATGGGTTATTTATTGTAAACGTTGTGCACCCACTACACAGGTACACTACAAATGTATGAGATTCTACCTACAAATAGTAGAAAGTGATATCTAAACAGGAGATAAATTATGAATCTCATTTTCTGCTTACACACAAAAATTTACGGCAGGATTTGAATCAATTTTTTTTTTGTGGGTGCCTTCTATTCCTAGTCAACATTTATCGTATATTTCACTAGTGAAAATAAAAATAAAAAAAGTCTGCTTAGTATCACTATTTACCGTAGACCAAGTTTCAGACAGAAACTGGTGCACAAAATATAATACATTAATATAGATAATAACTTTATCTTTCCACCTAAGTTGCGAAGTTATTTTCTATAGCCGAAAGCGTATGGACGAAAAAAAGTAGGTCAGTGTGACACTAAAGAACGTAATAATGTGTCATAATAGATATCTCCATTATTCCAAATACCTATATTATATTTCCATCCAACAGGGATAGCTGGATTTTCCCCCTTGAAAAAAATACTATTAATTTAATTGTACCACCATTTTGTTGTTATTGGGACCACTAGTTGCCATGTCACGGGTTGAATTCCCGAACGATTCTTTGAGTGAATAACAAATTATTGTTCTGAGTCCGAATGAGACCTTTTTTATGTGATAGAATGGCAAACGAGCTGACAGATTACCTGATGGTAAGTAATCAGCGCTGCCCATAGACACCTGAAACAACGGAAAAGTTACAAGTGCATTCTCGACAACGCACTCGTAACCGTCTCTCATGCTTCGCAACGGGTCGATCAGAGTGATGCCACGGCCTCACAGAAAACAGCCACAACGTTGTGTTTCGCCATCTGAGTGAGGTTTACGGAGGCCCAATCCTTACCCTCCTCTATCCCTACCCAATCCTTGAATCCCCAAAACCACCATAATGCCTTCAACTCCTTTGGGTTCGCAGGTGCGCACGGGCGGCACCGATTGCTTACCATCAGTTAATCCACCTGATCGTTGCAACGCACTCGTAACTCTTAAATAACGTATCGTATCCATATAATAAAGTTTTAAATTCAACTTGCCTCACAATATTTTCCTTCGCCGTACTTCAGTGGTGGTCTGAATAATCTTAAAAAGGACGTATAAAAAATCAAAACGTCCTGATACCCATACAAAATGTATTCTAAGAAGCATGGGATATATGACAAGGAACAAAACTGTCATTAATAAAATTAATTGTAAGTCGGTATAAAGTTAGCCAGGTTAGTCAGTGCAATATACAAATTCACTTTCCTGCCAATAGACCACCACAAATGGGGCCTTATAGGACTAATGTTTAACCGGGGTTGCGGGGTAAGCGCGATGAGGCACCGCGACCCCCGCCTAGAGCAAAAGAAGGAACAGGGGAGTTTTTAGTCAGTAAGAGTCTTTTCCCTGACAACAAAAAAAGAACTCACTATCCTAAACTATCTATCAACAAATAACTATCACTAAATCAACGACTCGCTCAACCTAATGTCCGTTCAATCTAAGAACAATATATTTCTGTTATGAACAACAAGATTACGTTGTCACGGCAGAATAATACGTATTTATTGTTCACAATAAGGTATAAATTACATTGAAGATTGTGTGGAAGTTAGTTCTGTCATGGACCTGAGTGAGAAAAAGGAATGGGAGATGTAAAATGGCGGCGCGACAGGAAAATAAAAAGGAAATTGTTTGTCTTCGTGTGATAGGGAATGAAAGGTAAAAATGGATATATTTATATAGGTATGTATACATATACACATCAACATAAGTAATATCTTGCCAGTTTTTTTTTATATAGAGTAAATATATCTGAAGATTTGAAAAAAAATCTTCTTTACTAGGTTTAACTAATTCGTTTGAATAGATGCAAGTGAGTAACTCGAGTTTAATTCGAGCGAAAAATGTAGCATATAATAAATCTACAACAAAAATACCCTTATTGTAATGTTGTAGTTTATGAAAAAGTCTCTGTTATAATGTAATATTAGCAATTGTGCCGGTATGTTTTATTGTATGTACGAGTAAAAACTAATAAGCAAATTCGGTCTTTCTATCCTAGAGGATAAATCTGACTGATAAGTTTAACGTGACTTTTTCCGAGTCATAAGTGTACTTTCTAAGATTATTTAGACAACACTGAAACATCCACACAGAATAAAGGAAAACACCGTCACGAAAGTTAGAACCACATTTATTGGTTATAAATCTGAAATGGCATATCCGCCTTGAGCAAGCGTAGTGATTAATGCGCAAACCTCCTCCTCCATGTGAGAAAAAGATTTTGCTCCACAGAACGCACTTATTTGCTGGAAACGATAATGGTAGTGATGATGATGATGGTGATGAAGATGATGATGACGATGATACTTGCTTTTATTTTATTTATTTTTTTACTTGCAATAAACAAGTGCTTGACTGCGATCCCACCTGATGATAAGAAGTGATGCAATCGTTGATGGTAAGGCGCACTAGTTTATTAAGAGCCTATTCACTCTAGCCTTGAAGACACCTTAATTGTATTCGGCCGGAAAGACTGCAGCCGGCAAACTGTTCCAATCCCTCGATGTACGCGGTATAAATGATATTTATATGTTCCACAAAATAGTTGACGAAAACAATCTCTCAATAGCAATATTGCCATGCAATGCACACAATATAATATACTCACTATTACACACACATACATATGTCTGCTAAGTATTGCAGAAATGCTATTTTTTATGTGAGATCTGGTCGGCAAACGAGCTTGAAGGATGGTAAGCAAGTCGGCGCTGCAAATAGACACTTATAACACCATAGATGTTAAGAGTGCGTTGCCGGCGTTTCGGAGATTTAGGGAAAGGGTTCCGGTAGCCTTACTTCCACGAAACATGTCGCTATGATGGTTTCACGCCGGTTTGCTGTAAGGCCGTGATGTCACTCCGATCAAGCCAACCCATTCATGCCGAAGCATGCCTTAAATATGTACCGAGATTCCTTCAATTCCATTTCATTAAATATTTATTACATTTGTAAAATTGTGAACTAACATACAGTAATCTACTCCAAAAATCAAAAGCCCAGCTTAGTTAAATTTAAGTACATTTGATCTCGTTTTTAATGAAATATAATCCTCGATTGAAGTAGTAACCATAGATCGTGTTAGTTTAATTAGATTTTAACTGTCGGCTCCAGCAAGGGTCTTAAATTGTCATTTTAGGATGAATATAATTAATCGTAACGCAGTGAGTATCGTTAGCCGCTGAGGTCAAATGAGTTCATTGCTATTTCTATTCATAAATATGAAAATATTTTTTGAGATACTGGTCTGTTTTTTTTTAAATCACAAGGCAAATGAAGACTCGTATCACCTGATGGTAAATCGCAGTTACAGAGTTGACGAAACACCATCTAAGCGATGTGTCGCGCTGATTCAGTGAGAATGACAAGCGAGGGAATTCCTCGATATCTGGATCCCCTCAGTAGTTGTACAGATCCTAGAATCGTGTCCGATAAAGGCACTGGAACTACTGAACCTACCTGAAAAGGAGGTTTAAAATTATTTTTGTACACCTTTGTCTAAAAACAAGTCGACCATTTATTTGTAAGATAATTATTATTATATTATTTGTAAATGTTTTATTCACCTGTGTATTTTTCTTACATTTACTGATAGAAATTACATTTACTGTATTTCATAAATTGTAATAGCGTAAACAGATTTTGGTATGTCTAAGTTATAAATTAAATAAAGATATCCTTTTTAGTAAATAGTTATTCACGGGCAGTGTGACTGTGTTGAGTCACAGTCAAACACACAGTTAGAATATAATTTTTGAAAAATCGAAAAACTCCAACCCATCATCCAACTTTATATTATTTGCTATTTATAGTATTTGCCTGCAATTGAGCTTAAGGAATCTAGTTAGGAAAAATAAATTGTATACAATAATAGCTATTGTTTATAAAACCTATATTTAACAATTATTATATTTTTCTTTCTTGTTCCCAACTAATAAGCCGATAATATTTTTTTATTATTGTACGTTACTATCTCTATTCTCATAAGAGACAATAACTGTTACACTCTAGCAGCTGTTTTCTTAATGAAAAAGTTAATGACAGCAATTATTGGCGAAGCCACGTCGTAAAAGAAAACTATTACAATAAGTCGACTAATGCCCGGTTTCTATATTTAACGAATCGTCGTTGTATACGCATTACGACCAAATGACATTACGAATAGTTATCTTGACCGTCTACTGACGGTTAAAATATTTATAGGAACACCACAGACACCATAGATGTCCATACAATTCGCTTACCGACATCCGTTAGTTGCAAACCGTCAGTAAGTTGCACGACGAGACGTTTGTTATAGGAACGGTTTTAGCTTACGAGTCGTATATAAAACTACTATTCGTAACTAAAACGGATCGTTTCTCAATTATAGGAACCGGGCAATAGGAATTATTAGAAACATACATACATAATATACCACATCATATATTGAAAATATCATAATTGTAGATATGTGGTTTATAATATTCTAATATTAGAGTCAAATCATGTTTTTATGTAATAGGTCGTCAAACGAGCAGACGGATTAACTGATGGTAAGCAATCAGCGCCGCCCATGGACACACGTAGTACTAAAGGAGTTGCTACCAATGCGTTTCCGGCCTCTTGTGGGGTATAAGGGATTTAAAGATAAGGGGTTTAGGATTGAGGATAGGAGAGAGGGGGGAGATTGAGCCTCTATTAACCTCACTCACACGGCGAAACATAACGTATGTATTGCATCACGCCGGTCGTAATATCGCTTTGGTCAAACCAGCCCATTCATGCCGAAGCAAGTGAAGCTATTGGCTTGTTGCTACTTATCTCTGTTGGTACTGTACTATAATGTTTGAAACTGGTTTTATAGTAACTATCGTGAGACAAACTAAATTAACTAACGCGTGAGTAGGCTGCGCGACGTCGCCGAGTCCGCGCACGCTGCTCATGAGGAAGAACCCCTCTGTGGTTCGAAGCTAGTAGAGCTTTTCTCAATTACACACGTGAGTAACCCGCGATTTTTAGTTAATGTTTGAATTTATTACATGTTTTTATTCAAAAGGAATTGCTAAACAGAGCTCTTAGTGAGTGGAATATCATCAAATTACTCATCCTCACCCTGGGTGAGGTGAAAGGGAGTGTCAGACTCTTACTAGTGACTAAAAAGCACCCCGCTCCTTCTTCTGCCTAAGGCCGATTCCGCAACCCCGGCTGAATAAATACTAAGTAGTCCATAAGTAACCGATTCTGTTAAATGATTCTGAGTACGGCGTCTAATGTTAAAAGATTGATTGATTTACGATTAATTGCGCGGGCGGGCATGATATTGTGTTCAAAAATCTCTTAAAATTTATTTTCTTTATGACACTGAACATTTAATTTTGTCATCATATTCGTAAAATAACTTAAATATGGCATTCCGTTCTTTCGGTTTCCGAGAAACCAGTCTGCGTGACGATGTAAATACTAAAACATTGTCGTATTTTAAAAATAAGCAAATTGTTTTAATTGGGTACTTATAAACCTGTACTGTACTTATAAAAAAACGTCTTTTCTATTAGAAAAAGGATTTTTCTTTCTTTCTGATTTACTGACAAACTTATCGGAAGATAGAACTTAATATTAAAATGTATAATAAACTTATTTACTATATCGCTTACTTATTTTGTTTATTTTTATACAAATGAGTGAATGTAACTATCATATCACTCACCTGGAATTACTTCTTAACATAATGATGAATGGATGATGCCTCGGATGATAATTATTTATCTTTCACTCGGTAATACATACCTGAAATGATAAAAAGAACAAATATTATTTTCTATCAAGTACGTAGTGCGCGTAGACCATGCTACGGCGTAGAGCTACGGCGTAGCAAGCGGAGCTACGTGATCGTTGCAGCGTAATTTATATTATGTTAGTTACGTAAATATTACTCAAAAATATTGTAAATTTTCTTTCAAATCGTAAATTGAAAATATATGAGGAGATGAAAAAATTAACTTTAACAAAATTAATCTAAAGATACAAAAAAATCTGTAAGTATTATTTTATAAACAATTTATTTATTAATATTTATTTAATACGTTCCCATAAATTAAGATTCAAAACTAATAACAAACCAGCAAAAGCAGAGTCTTCAAAATCACTACAATGATAACAATCATTTTTATCCTATAATGATATTGTATCTACTACTAACGCCCTCTCCGAATGCAACTTGAAACAAGTTGAAGTTCGAAATGCATATCCCACCAACACCACTTCAATAACAATCCTTTGCTACATGCTAAGGGTTAAATACCGCCATCTAGGGAGTGGTGTATGCAACCGAGCAAGCTTGTTTTAAGCAAGCTCGGTAAATATTCGTTTCTTCACTCTATGCATAGATGGCGTTGTTATACATATTCTGTTTATTAAATTATTTTACGGGTAAATAAAGATCTTGAGTTCACAATAGGATATACTTTTTTTATCTCGATTATATTTTATACATTTCTATGGTAATAAAAAAACCAACTTATTTCATTGTTTCGGCTCCATTGTTCCAATTAGTAGATACCCCTTATAATTCAATTGTACACCGAGTAAATTGTTCAAAGAACGCTCTTACTCCTATTTATATAATTATCTGGTTAGAATCTCTAACTTGAATCTTGTTTCATTGTTGAAGTGTGCTCTTGTTTTGTTTTCAAGTATCCTAGAGAGCACTTCTATGTTAACGTTCTTATTTCAAGATTGTTATTATTGTAGACATTGAAATGAAATTTATTATGTGGCAACAGCCTACTTGATAATTAGTCAAAAGTATTGGAAATGTTTTAATTGATAGCTTTCTACGAATGGGAGCCATATTTATACCTAAATTTTTAGGGTAAAAATCAGGTATTATGTTCAAAAACCAATTCTGTAAAACCAACCAAGAGTATCGAGAGCACTCAGTGTAGGGTTCCGTAGTTTCCCGTCTGTCACGATAAGTGTTTCTACTTAAGAGTGTGTGCTACAATGGGTTAGGTGAAATGGTAATTTTGGTTTGCATTAATCGATTTCAATATTTTTTTTATTAGAAAGAAGGCAAGATAAGAGAAGTATTTACCTTTATTTGAGATAATGAGAAATGTGATGACTAATTACATATAAATAGTTTTCCGGAATATTTCTTTTTCTACATTTTATTGTGCGACTTTGCCGGCGTGATTGATATACATATTGGTGCCTAATTTCAGCTTTCTAGTGCTAATAGTCACTGAGATTATCCGCGAACAGACAAACAGTTGACTACGGAACCCTGAAAAGATTTAATTAAATAAATACAATCACTTGCGTTTTGTTACAAACAAACAAATAATTACTTACATAAATGAAAATGGGTTATGAATGAGGGCTTAGGGATTAGAGTCACAAATATTTTGAAGGTCTGATTATATACAATTCAAATATCAAGGTTATGAAATGGATACGGTGTATTACAGTGTAAAAAATCCAGAAAGGTGTGTTTAAAAATGTTTGTGTATTGTACTTCCATTACTTTATTCGTATTATATTAATTCTCAGTAAGTTGTTAGAACCAAATTGCTAATCTTGTACATAGATACATTCTTTTTTTGTTTTTTTTTAAACATTGCTCTACACTAGGATTCTTTCCTATTTCGTGGGTGCGTTTACAAACATACACATACACAAGCCACCCAGACCCGAAACAACACGGCAACCAGTTGCCCAGCCACCGCGCCAACCGTGCAGTCATATATACCTATCTTATCTTTAAATTTCCCTTAAACCACAGTAAGTTATAAAGACAAAACTAACAAAAAGTTTACATTAAAACATCATCAAGAATATGTTTGTTTATCATAATAGAAATCTCAACGATACCTGCAACTAATCAGCCAATCAGACTAGAACTGCCCCATTACCCAGTACCAGCACATTACACGGTCTAATTCGCTCAGTTACTTCGCGAAGCTTACGCGGAATTATACACACCCTACATATAGCATTCAAACAAGCATGAACAGTTTAGAAAATCAAATAGACTTTTATACATATTATGTAAATGTATACGTCTATCTGCAAACATGAGAATTTTACGAAAAACTGTTTTCGTCATCAAGCAGTATTCAGAGGATAATTTTCATATTTTTTGATGTGATATGTCGGCTAACTATCAAACGTAGTACCTGATGGCAAGCAATCAGCGCCGCCTATGCACACTCGCAACGACGGAGGAGTTACGAGTGCGTTACCGACCTTTTGAGAATTAGAGATTTGGAGATTTTGGGAATAAATAGGGATTGGTGGAGGGGCTTGGATTGGGCTTCGGGTAACCTTACTCACACGGCGAAACACAACGCTGTGGTTGTTTCACGCTGACTTTCTGTGGGGCCGTGTGTAAAATCAACATTTAATGGACTACGCTTTGAAAAATCGAAATCCTTTATTAATACTTATGCCATACTGAATTTATTTATTTATTTATTTATTTATACACTTTATACAAAACATGTAAAGGTGGACTTAATGCCTTAGGCATTGTCTAACAGTCGACCTTTGGGTGATTGAGAGATGAGAGTGGCAGGTGACAAAAGAATAAATAACAAAATTTTATCAATTTACATTACTTAGATACCATATATAAAATATACAACGAAAAATAACAATATCATTATATAAATAAATATATATAATATATATATATATATATATATATACATACATAAATACAAGTTATGAAAGATTTGAAATCGCCATTTTTTTGAGAAGGTGCTCACGCAATCTTGATTTAAATGACAAACGACTGGTTGCCATCCTAATCTCCGTGGGTAGTGCATTCCATAGCATTACAGACTGAATGAAGAAAGAAGAGTGAAGAAAGTCAGTGTGATGACTTATACATTGAAGATGACGATTATTGGAAGAACGAAGATATTTAGTATGGTTTGCACTGGTGTATTGAAAATAAGAAGATAGATAGCTAGGGGAAAGAGGAGATACAAGAAAGGAGTATAAAGTGGTGAGAGCCCTTTGCTCCCTGCGCTGGCGTATGGGCAACCACTTTAATTGCAGCCGATGTGCAGAAACATGATCATATTTACGCAGGTTGAAAACAAATCGAATGCAGTTATTCAGAAGTCGATCAAGCTTATTGAGGAGATCTGCATTCAGGTCGTAATAACAAACATCACCATAGTCAATAATTGGAAATATAAGAGATTGCACAAGCGCTGCCTTTACAAAGGATGGGAGAAAATTTTTAAGGCGATATAGAGACCGCAGCGATCCTGTGACCTTTTTGCACACGTTGGTAACCTGCGTACGCCAGCTGAGGGTGCTGTCAATGTGCAGACCGAGATCCTTAACATCGCCACTAAACGGTATGACAGCATTATCAAAAATTACAGGTGGTAGCGTGCTATTGCCAATCTTACCTAGCATACGGGAACTGCCGATAACTATCGCCTGGCATTTGCTAGGATTAACAGCTATCCCAAACCTATCGGACCAGTTCTTAATGGCCTGCAGATCGACATTAAGCTTGTCAACCGCACCAGACAGCTGCTCTCTGCTAGCTTGACAGTATAATTGCAAGTCATCAGCATACAGATGATACGGACATTGAAGTTCTGTAGTAAGCATATTAATAAACAATGAAAATAGAAGAGGGGAAAGTATGCCGCCTTGAGGGACGCCAGTTTCCAACGTGCACCAGCATGATGAATTATCACCAACCTGTACCCGTTGCTTTCGTCCCTGAAGATAGGAAGAAAACCATTGTAGACTATCATCGGAGACCATAAGATGGGACAGGATGGCTAGGAGGACATCGTGACTGACCATGTTGAAGGCGTTGGAAAAATCAACTAACACCAGCACGGTGATCTTAGTATCATCCAAACCAACCCTCACATCGCCAGTCACTTTGAGGAGAGCGGTTGTGGTACTGTGTCCTGGTCTAAAACCAGACTGGAAAGGACTTAATAGGGAGTTTTGGAATATAAAATGCGAGAGTTGCTTATGAACACAAGCCTCAAGCACTTTAGATAGGAATGGAAGGATCGAAATTGGGCGGAAGTGGGTGGGTAGAGTAGGATTTGGGACCTTAGGAAGTGGCCTAACAAAAGCTAGGCGCCACAGAGATGGAAAAGAACCGGAGAACAATGAAAAGTTTACTATATGGGTAAGGGCTGGGCAGAGGTGGTCCAAAACTGTTGTGATCATGTAACGGGAGATGTTATCACAACCAACAGCCTTGGACTTGATGGACAGGATAATCTTTTTGATCTCCGCTGACTCCACAGGAACAAAACGAAATGGAACTATTTTGGAACGCACCAGACCAGCAATGAAAGCTACTGAATTTAAAAAGTTATAAATCTGTAGTATTCTAGAAAAACTAAATTTTCTTTAACCATGTATTTCATATAACCACATATGTAGGACATAGTACTCTTCAATTAATTTTTATTAAGTTTAATTTCTATTAAACTATAACCGAAAAGCGAAATTATCGTCCAAACTCTTATTTATTAATAAAATATGTTTGATACATGTTTTTTATTTACAGGTACTATGTCCTCACTGAACGTGTTTTTAAACTAGGTATTACTAAAAAACACATTTTGTTGTTATTAATAGGTGATAACCTCTTCTTGTAAAATCTTAGGAAGCGAAATAATCTTAGAAAGCGTACTCCCTGATAGCTATTTGCTAATTAATACTACCTGTCTTGAGCTATGGTTAATCTACTTATGAATCAAATCTACCACTACATACACACACGGTGTATAGCAAATCAGGCAGGAGCTCTGTTTAATCCTAACATGCAAATGCATCTCGATCTATGACCTGTTCGACGCCTCTTCATATTATCAGCCTATAAGTGCCCATTGGTAAGCAAAGGCCTCTTCTCACACGAAGAAGGTTTGAGCATTAATACCGCTCTAGGATTAGCGATTTTAAACTTGAATAGTTAGAATGATAAAAGATAAGTCCATGTCTCCTGACGATGTTTTCTTTCACCGTATTTCAACGGTGTCTCAATATTTATAGCCAGATTTCGAACCAACACCCTCATGCAAGAGAAACAGCATCTTCTTTGTCATGCGATTATAAAGTAGAATAAACCTGACCACAGTACATTCATGCGGATGCTCAGGCGACTTAGGGCAGTAGCGTATTATGCCTAAGGCAAAATAAACTTATGCTGAAGGTGCCAGATTTCGTAGACGCAGGTATTTGCCTAATTTTCTTTAGGGTTTAGATTGTATAGGGACGCCAAAAGTTGCCGGAGGGCATGTTAGGAAATAAAGATGCAAGTAAAAAAATTTGGTTTTTCTATAATGAATAGCCTTAAGCTTTTATCAAGTTCAATTAGCCTCTGACTGAGAGACCTTTTGACAGAGAACGGGTAAAACAGTGTCAACAACCTTATCATTATAAACCAATATGAATATGAAGAAAGGATTGCTTCCTTCCTTCCAAGCGTGCAGAGGAGGCCTTAATCCAACAGTGCTACTGACTGCAATTAGACTAATGCTACTAACTCCTTCAGGCTATTAGCCACTACTATATATAAACAGCGGTATATAGCAAATCAAACGATGGCCATGTTTAATCCGATCATGCAAATAGGACTCGATCTCTGGTCTGTTCGACGCCTCTTCTTAGATATACGAAAAGAATACAAACAGAAGACCAAGTCCACGACGAGTTGCTCATTTATGCTTCTTAAACTACATTTTAAAATTAGTACTTGAAGTTTATTCAAATGTTTAATATGAAATTTATGTCAAAGTTAACTATTACAATTACCCGGTTGGTTCTTTTAAGTGAAAAATTGACAAAAAATACAGATTTTCTGATCAATTTCAAAATACATAGTTAAATACAATTTATTGGACAATTTAAATATCACTTCCTTCCCTACCATACAATATTTTGGCGCTAATGACAAGAGTCTGATGTCAAATTTAAAAGGACAGGAATTGACATATTATCGTATTTAAGCTCGTTAGGTACATCCATTACTCACAACCTATTTTATGACTAAAAGCGTGTTTTAAATACTTTAACTGACATCGTAAAAATAATAATGATCGAGTTAGCCTTCTGTTACTTCTCTTTATGTAACCACAAACTGTTCACATACAGACATTGCGCTATGTACGCGCATGTAATGGACGGTCACTGTACTGTTGTGTACACAATACTCTATGTTTGTTCGTCTGTTTGTTTGTTTGTCAGACCGTCTATAAATCGATACAGGTACTTTTAGCAACTGTGTGTTTGTGGAGCTGCAATGTTGTTTTCGGGGTGCCGCCGGATGATAAAGAGCCTTTGTGGCCCGAAACCCAGCAAGTACCAATGTGTCTTTTTCTGAGTTTACTTGCGTACTTTCTTAGATGCTCGTAGGTACCTCTGTTTCATCTTTTTTTTTTAGAAAACCTTTGCCCCGCACTAGGATTTTCTCCTGTGTCGTGGGTGCGTTTACAAACATACAAATTCACATACACATCACACCCAGACCCGGAACAACAATTTGTGGATAACACAAATAGTTGTTCCGTGCGGAAATCGAACCCGCGACACGTTGTACGACAGCCAGTTGCCCAGCCACCGCACCGACCGTGCAGTCAAATGGAGTAAAAGCCTTGTTATAGCTTTATTATCCTATAAATGGAGTAAAAGCCTTTTCTCACATGTTTGGAGAGTCTCACATGGTTTGGGGCAGTGGATATCCTTAGTGAGAATTAGTAACCTTGTTTTGCTCAAAGCGTTATTATTGCTCATTACATTCATAATTAAAAATGTTAATAAAGATTCCGTATGTCTGTGATGTCTAAATATTCTCTTAACTTGGAAAGAACTACTTTGGTACATGTCTGGTTCGAAATCACGTCCTAAAACATGAGAGGCCTATGGGCCACCTCGATTACAATATCCACGATAACCAGACAAATAATAATAATTTAGTAGTAAAACAAATCTATGCTCACTCCTTTACAAAGCAAAACTGGATATTTTGTTTAGAAGAATATTTTTCAATACAAAAATATTAATATTTTTCTTCCAAACGCTGTTCAGTGGTTGTTGTAGTATTTTGTAGAAAATAAAGTTGTTTACCTTCAAGCTACAGTATAATACAAGGCAAATATAAAACTGGGATCGATGTTAGAATAATCTTTATTTGTTTCAGTATATTCTATTGTATACCATGACCTCATTTTTGAATTGAGTTCTGGGACTTGGAAAAGGGTTTTTTTTTTATATTTCAATGCAAAAAAGTATTGAAAAATATCTAAACAATATTTCTAACTAGCTTTTGCATAATATTTTTTTGAGGTAAGCAATGAAACACCTATCTTATTAATTTATGACATAACTAGCTTTTGCCCGCTACTTTGTTCACTTGGAAAAATGACTTCCTGCAGATTTTTGGTTAAAAAACTATCAAATATAACTATGTCTGTAAAATTTCACACAAATAGGTTCAGTAGTTTAGTCGTGAAGAAAAGACAGGCAGACAGAGTTACTTTGGCATTTACCATATTAGTTTGGATTATTTTCAATTAAAAATATTTACGAAAAAAGCTAATGCTATTTAATTTTCCTCTCCCAGGGTGAGGCAAGAGGGATGTGTCAGATTCTTACTGACTAACCTCCCCTCCTCACCCGTTCCATCTCCTGCTCTAGGCCTAATAGCCGCGTCACCTTATTATACTTAGCCCGCAACCCTGAAGTTACAACTTCACATCATGGTCTTGTACAATATTCACAGAAAATTGACATGTGATTTTGAGAATTTGTTTTCCGCACAAAGGGTCGCACAGTTGCCCAGCCCTGCCGTGAAGTCAAATAAACAATTAGTCACAAATTGGATGTGAAGTTGGATTTAGCACAATAATGTGCCGTGGTCCCGGACCGGAGCAAGAGACGAAACGAGAAGAGAGAGAGAGAGAAGAGTCTAACGTTCTCTCTTACTCCACCCAATGCGTGAGAAGGCGTGTGATAAGTCATCCTTTAAAAAACGCATATAGTTGCTTTAGTCGTCCAACAGTCACGAGTATATCTGCCAAATAAATGTCCTGAAGATTGCCAACCCTTTTTCTTCCCCCATCCCTACCCAATGTCTAATCCCCAAAACTCGTAACTCCTCTGATGCCATGTCTACGGCGGCTCCAGCTTAATTTTTGCCCAATCTTAACTGAGTAAATGTCACATTAAATACATTCTGTCGACACCTTCGGGGGTAAAGCGGCGTAATTTTATGTTTCTGCCATCACCAGCTTACCAAACTATAAATATTTCACCGCTTTATTCCAAGGCCATCCATTCTATAAAGATCGCCATTAATATTTTTATGGGACAATAGAGCCACCATATAAATAATATCATATTTCATACGCATGTACAATACATGTATGTGTGTGTGTGTATGTCTTATTAATTTCTGTTATATAATGTCATTTGGTGAAGGCTACATTTTATGGGGTCTCATAAACTGGATACACATATACATACATACATATTTATTAGAAGTATGTACTAGGTGAAATGATTTATTGGCCTAGTAGCCTCTACTCATTGGATTAGTCAAACACGTAGTTTCGGATACAAATAACTATTTATTTATTTATTTATTTTTTTGATACCTCATCATCGATATTATTCGGGCCTATAAGTGTCCACAACTTCTCATAGAGAGAGGATTAAAAAATAAATCATCACTGTTGCTCAAGGCCGATAGGCGACATCAAACTCCAAGTTTCTTTGTGATGTTCTTTTTCACCTTAATTTATTTGTACATGATTGATTATACAATCTTAAAAAGTACAGTTATAACTCGGAAAACATCTACTTAGTACTGGCCAGAAACTGCAAAAAATTCAAACCCTCAAACATTAAGAAACGGGCTCCTTAAACTCCGGGACACCAAAACATTATTAATATAATATTAGATATCTTGTGATTGATATTAAATCATTAATATTAAGAAAAAAATAGATTATGAAAAAGATTGACGTGTCCATGGTGTTACGTCTTCATAGTAGGCGGCGCAAATCACGTACTCTAGGCTCAAGCAATTCATTTAATCGTTTCGTGTCTAAAAAAAGTTAAACAGTCTTACCAAATACGAACCAACAAAGAAAGAAAACCCACATCCTTTACAACGAATAAATCCTTACCTTAAAAACAAATGAATCAACAAAAAAATCCACCTAAAATCTTCAAAGGTAATCGCTTAGGCAAGAGAATGAATAAAAGCCCCTACGATAGGGGCGTTTACCACAAAAATCCTCATTTTTTGAGTACGTGAGTTATTTGCGATCATCTCAGAGGTCTGCCAAAGTGAAAGGGATATTGCAAAGATGTATAGTTCGGATGTACAGAGATATGCCTCGTTTATATACTGACGAGAGAGGCTCAAGTATTTTGATCGAGGGTTTTTTCGGAACCTTCCATGTAAATGAAGTCGGGATGTAGGTATTTCAGTGAGTACCAATATGAATTATCTCAAAGTTATGACGTCTACTTTCTAAGTTTTCTTAAACAATACTGAAAACTGATGAAGGAAGCAGAAGCATGAGGATACTTGGCCTATAATTTCTAATTATGAGTTTGAAATCGCCAATTGGCTTAAGCAAGCGTGGTAATTAATGCTCGAACTTTCTCCGTGTAAGAAGAGGTCTTCGCTCAGTAGGAGAAGCTTATAGGCTTAAAGACATTTAGTAGTTAAACTTTAGGATACTTAAATTATAAGTGGTGTTTCATTTTGCTTTATGAGAATCGCTATCATGTTTCATTTGTTCTCGTTAGAAAGTGTGACATGATTTTTTTTCCTACTTAGATACATCCTATAGTTTTAAACATCGACGTAGCCTAAGAATCCACACCAATTCCTTGGCCACCGTAGCAACAAACAAATCACTCATCATCATCAGCCTATAAGAGCCCACTGCTGAGCAAAGTCCTCTTCTCACAGGAAGAAGGTTTGAGCATTAATCACCACGCTTGCTCAATGCGTGTTGGTGATTTCAAACTTATAATTAGAAATTATAAGTCCAGGTTTCATCACGATGTTTACCTTCATCGTAAGTCAGTGGTGTTTAAACAATCATAGAAAGTACATAATATAACTCGGAAAAAGTCACATTGGTACTTGCCAGGTTTCGAACCCACACCCTCATGCATGAGAAGCGGGCTCCTTTACCTCCGGGCCACCACGACATTTCACTAATACTCTTTTAATATACCATCATTAACAGACAACATTACAAACGTCTTTTCTTTATACAAACTTGCTTAATAACTCTGAAACTGTGTTTAACGTAAACTATAACTGAAACACGCTATAAAATAAACACTGGGTTACAGATAATCCATTTTCCAAAGGCATTAGTGGCAACTTAATTACTATTTTGGTATCAGCCACCGAGATTGCTAGGCTTTAGCCGCCTAAATTGAATCTGGGTCGAATTTGATCTTATTTTAATTTAAATCCTCACACAATTATTTTAAAATATTAGTTATTTCGTGTTTAATATCAAGACAGATTTGTGTCAAACAAATGACGAAATTATATGAAATGATAATTTAAATATGTTTATTCTGAACGTTTTTTTTTTATTATTATTAGTTAATATTTTATATAGACCAGTTTTATTGAATTGATAAGCTATTTGCGGTGCCATAAGAATGACGATTTTTTTTTATACAAACGAGCTGACCAAACTTGACACCAGTATATTTATTTACATTGAGTAGCTAGCCTTTTGGGGGTTTCGGATTTTTAAGGATTTAGGGATTAAGGAATTAGAAATTAAAGATTGTAAGGATTGTATCCTCAGTTCATGTCATTCACACAGTCATACAGTAAAACACAATGCAAACGTTCAGTAAAACCACAACTGGCAACGTTGTTTCACGCTGATTTTCTTCGAGGCCTAAGTAACACTCTGGTGGAATCGGTCCATTTGTGCCGAAGCTTGGCTCTCCCACATTCAACCTACCTTTTTTTTTTTTGTGTCGGGTTGGAAAATCCTCATGGAGACCCACTGCCCTCGGGGTAAGGGCGAAGGGTACTGTCAGACTCTTACTGACTAAAAACCAACCCGGTGTTCCTCCAATAACCCATGTGTCGGAGGGGCGGGTATCGCCGAAGCATTCGTCGCAACCCCCCGACGGGTATTGGCCCGCCAGATGGTAAAGCGGGCCCCGTCACCCACTGCGGCCGTCACCCCGACCGCAGGACTCCACTATGAGGCGCGCGCGGAACACGGCACCGCCGCCTCGAGGCCTGCTGCTGGTCGGACGACTAGACGCCCCGAGTCTGTCGTCCGCAGGCCGCGCCCTACGGTGGCCGCAGGTCGGCCACTCTATGACGTCTAGTGCGTCTGCTGCGGGAGGGAAGAGAGGAGGCAGCCTCTCTCTCCCTTTCCGCCGCCTCCTTTGCGAGCATCACGGCCTCGCAAAAGATAGCGACGGCACTCCACCCTGACTCGCTCCCGACCATAGTAGACACTACAGCCGGAAGCGAGAGATTTCCCGCAGCACCTACGGCCGCGACCAGGTCACGGCGCTGCTCGGCCCAAGCTGGACATTCCGCCAACGTATGCAGCGCCGTATCGTCGCGGCAATTACCACAATGGTGGCACTGAGACGTCGGCTCCCGGCCTATGCGACACAGGTACTTCCCGAAACACCCGTGTCCGGTAAGCACCTGCGTCAGCCGGAAGCTGAGGGCGCCGTGGCTCCTATTGAGCCACTCCTGTAGAATTGGCCTTACCGCCGCTATAGCGGCGTGCCCCGCCGTGGGTTGCGCTAAACGCGTCTGCCACTCCGCCACTAAGGCCTGGCGGAGTTCTGCCCTGCGTGCCTCAACCTGTCGAGGCACCAGGCGCTCGCCCCGCTCGACTGCCTCCGCACGCCACCAATAGAGTGACGCGAGGAGCTTTGCGTCGAGGTCCCAGGGCGGGGATCCAGCTAGGAGGCTCGCTGCCTCAAAGGAGATCGTACGGTATCCCCTTATTATCCTGACGGCCATCGCGCGTTGTGGCCTTCGCAGCGCAGCGATGTTGCGAGCCGTCAGGGCTCCCGCCCACACTGGCGCGGCGTATAACGCCATCGACCGTACCATGTAGAGCCTCCGGAAGGAGTAGATGGGCCCCCCCTGGTTGGGCAGCAAGCGCGACAAAGCAGCAGCGGCGCCCATCAACCGGGGGGCGAGCCGTGTAAAGTGCGGCCCGAAATTCCACCGACTGTCGAGAACGAGTCCGAGGTACTTCATCGTGGACTCAACAGCGATGGAAACCCCTTCTACTATGATGCTGGACCCCTGAGGCGGCTTCATCCTCGGCCCATGAAAACACAGGGCCTCCGATTTGTGCAATGCCACCTCTAGGCCCAGCCGCCAGATCCTACCCACGACGTGCGCGATACCAGCAGTCGCGCGTATGGACGCCTGCCGGAACGACTTCCCACGCGCTGTAACTAGCGTATCGTCGGCGTAACAAATGACGCCGACGCCGTGGAGTAGCGCACCGCGCAGAGCCCAGTTCTAGCCAACGTTCCACAAGAGCGGCCCCAACACCGAACCCTGCGGAACGCCGCACGACGTCTCTCGCCGACCCCATCCTTCTCAACCCGGGTACACCACCGACCTGTCCGACAAATAGGCCCCGACAATGCGTTGGAGGTAGCGCGGCACCCCGTGATACCGGAGTGCCTCTCGGATGGTACTCCAGGGCAAGGTGTTGAAAGCGTTAGCGATGTCGAGCGACACCGCCAAGACCACCTCACCCCGGGCGACTGCCTCCTCTGCCAGGACCCTCACGCGCATGATCGCATCCACTGTGGAGCGCCCCTGGCGGAAACCAAATTGGTTGTCCGCCAAATCCGGCCCCACCCTGGTCATGTGCTGGGCGAGGCGGCCGGCAATGATCCGCTCGAAGATCTTACACACCTCGTCCAGCAACACGATCGGCCTGAAAGCAGATGGGGAGTCTGCGGGGCGCCCCGCCTTCTTCAGCAGGACCAGCTTTCCGGTCTTCCACCGGCTTGGAAACTGGCCCCGCTCCAAACATGCACTTAAGAGCCCCGCTAGTCGGGGCCAGAGAGTTCTCAAAGCCAGGACCCATGCACGGCCTGGAATGCCGTCGGGCCCTGGGGCGGTGTTCTTGATGCGAGCCACCGCCACTCTCAACTCTACCCGGGTCACTTCGGGCACGTCGTCGTCAGTCTCGTTGTCCGCGTCGGGCGAATCATGAGGCGGAACCATAGCCGGTGGTGTGTGCTCCGGTCTTGTCGGAAACAACCCACACACCACCTCCTCCAGCAGCTGCGGCTGGAGACTCCGGGACAGTGGGGGGGCCCATTGGCGCAACTTGCCCCGTACCATAAGGTAGGGGCGTCCCCACGGATCTCGGTCCAGAGTCTTCAGCAGCTCTGCATTGGCCTGGACTCTGCATTGGCCTGGACATTCAACCTACCTATAAGATCCTTTACCTATAGTATTTAATGATCAAATTCCAATGTTAAGCATTTTTATACATAAACCAGTTACATTTATTATTTAAAAATATATTTCTCAAATTGAGCACCATTTTTCTTCTATAGCTACATAACTCCTTTCTCACAATTCCTAGAGGATTGAATCTTGAACTCTTCAAACATTCAAGAGAATCCGCTGTCAATCCATTTTAAACTCAATCGTATAGCTCTGTCAATAAAGAATGAATTTGAATACATTAATTTGTGAACTGTCTGGAGTATCCGATTGTAAAACAAAGGGTTTTATAAAGCTTTATGCCTCCTTTGATAGAAGTGTCGTACTTAAATAAGTTCGTAGCATTATGAACCTTGGTGCCTAGTGATTTTATGAGCGATTGTCAAACAAGGTCCTGATCTTTATCAGATTGGGAAAGTTGTTGGTAAGTGCGGAGTCTGGAATTATTATTACCTAGTCTTTCTGGAGTGCTGTTTAAATATAATTTACGAGTGCATTCAATAGAATAAAACATTGTTGTATGCACTAATCGGTAGAACTACAATGTTGAAGTGACCAAATTTTTTTACATTAATTTTGTTCATTTATCGAGATAGTCTTTAGATAGGCTACGACCAATGTGACATTTCAACAACCAAGCATGTAGATTACCTGATGGTAAAGGACGAGAGAAACAAAACACTGTAATTGTCAAGGCTCTCCCACACTTACACAGAACCCTTATAAACAACTACAATATAACTAGACTAAAGCTTAAAGCTATAACTATCAAAATCAATTACGCAAAAGTAAAATGTAAAGCGCAATACCCCGGTATCTTCAAAACGTACAAAGATTGAGAGGATCGACAGGATCAAACATTACACGCCTCAGATTTTATTATAGTACAGAATTGTGATCGCGACGGTTGGCATTATGCCAAGCTACAATAGAAGGTCAATGAACACACAGACGTGTAAGATGATAGACAAATAAATAAATAATATAAAGTCAGTTGGGAACCGACGATCGCCGCGTCGCCGTCATGTGTCGCGCAATGCTACTCAGAAATATGAGCCCCTAGCGTCGTTAGAAACGAGTCGTGTTATTTCCTCAAACATTTACGTGATTAATTTTTGTTTTAAGTTTATTTATATGGACTTAAATCTTAAGATGAGATTCAAATGTTGACTACATTTGAATTCTTTGCGTAAATATAAATTTAGTTTGCTCCATAGTTTTGGCGTTCACAAATACATCAATTTTAGGCGCTTTCATACCCAGAGCTAATGCAACAATTAGCTCTGGTAGCTAATTACACTAAGAATTAAAATATAAATTAATGTCAAATCTTAAAATTATAATAAAGATATTAATTTTGACTATTGATTTTTGAAAATACTAAGAATACCTACTGTATACTATTTTGCACATAAGTACTTGATTAATGACGGTAAAGAAAGAATTAAATAAATTATTTATTCAGCATCGATTTACCAAGAACATGAAAAGAAAACACATATAAATAATTAGCATAATCTAACTTTCATAGATAAATAAAATTAAAAAAATAAACTTAAAAAAAAATACAACTAAAAAAGTTTCCTTTAACAAAAAGAATATACCTAGCTTCAAAGTTTCCATAGCAAAATAAAAATATATTTAAATGTCTCTAGACAAAATTGTGATCAAATCTCGAAATCTGTAAATTCTGTAATAATCAATCCTAAATCCATCGAAAATCTGTTTTGGTTCATAAGAAGTTAGTGTTAGATGGACATATGGGATATGTTCATCCGGATGGAAGTCTAACGGTTGAATATTTGACCGGCTTCAACACCCGTATGTCACGATATCTCCAGTATTCGGTCGGATATAGCAAATTATCCATCTTGCCGCTCATGTATCCGGTTCGATTCCGAATACTTTCTGTTTGCAGACGCCTTATATATTTAGTCATTTTTATTTCGAAGGTCAACTTATATCTGTGTGGGCTGGAAATGTATATTACGTTTTTTTTTTTTATATGGTACTTTTTGTGAGGGAAAATGACTTCTCCCGCCCTGGGTGGGGCGCGAGGTAGTTTCGGACTCTTACTGACTATATTATAGACTAAAACCCCCCATTATCCTCATGCTCTGGGCCAAGGTCGCGTTGCCTTATAGCGCTTAACCCGCAACCCCGGCTGTTTTTACGGCGCGTAGCATTCCGCGCGCGCCTCTAAGAGCCAATAGACCACCACAGACGGGACCCTATAGGGCTGATGTTCAGCCGGGGTTGCGAAGTAAGCGCAATGAGGCACCGCGACCTCGGCCCAGAGCAAGAGAAGAAACAGCAGGTTTTTAGTCAGTAAGAGTCTGACACTCCCTCCCGCCCGGCCCTGGGCGGGAGAAGTCATTTGATGATTTTCCCCTCACAGAAAAAACCGGCTGTTTTATGGGGTACTGGCAAACAAGTAGACAGATATCCAGTAGTCTTCAGCAATCTGCACCATGGAAACCCGCAACACCATAGGAGTGGCAAGTGCTGTGCTGGAATTTGAGAATAAGAGGTTTTAGAGGGATGGGACGTGGGAAAGGATTGGGCCTCCGCTCCGGTAAGCTCACTCAAGCGGCAAACAGAACCCTGTGGTTGTTTCTCACCGGTTTTCTCAGAGACCGTGGTAACACACCAGACGAGCTAACCCGTTACTGCAGAAGCATGGCTATTCAACATTTGGCTTTCTCTTTACCCACAAATATTAAAGTTTTAAAAATCCCAATCCCAAAAAAATGAAACATCCGGTTATTAATTTTGTGTACTAAAACACTTTTATTTTTACTGGCCTTGTTAAACTAATGTTCAAGTTTACGCTACTGTGTTTTGATCTAAGACTCCTTTATTTTGTTATTATATCTTTTAAAATTGATTTCCCTGTAGCATGTCTGTAGAAAGTAATTACTTTAGGAAATAATGTCTTTTTAATACACGTAATCTCTTCAAATGTGTAATATTTTGAGTGCATAAATAATTATTAAAAATAAAATAAATTAATACATCTTTTTGACTACTAGACTTTGACTTCGCTACTATATTTTCTTTTCCAAAGTAAAACATTACTACCCCCTTGGGGAAAACCCAATCAAAATACTACTAAGCTATGACTTATGATAAAAACACATATAATATTACAACACGAATGACATAATCCTATCTAAAATGTTAATATTTTGTTCTACTTGTCCAATAATAATCAAGTAGGAAAGGCTGCCGAGTTGGGTTCAAGTTGAGTTGAGAGTTGATTACCTGATGGTAAGCAATCGGTGCCGCCTATTATTTTCGCCCGCCGGCTGATTGCTTATTATCAGTTAATACGTCTCATTTATGGTCATATTACATAGAATTTTTGAGAATTTCGTCGATATAGTCAAAAGGCTAGTCATTTAGGCCGTTAGTAAAAGTGCAAATTAAGTCAGTATGATTGCGATATTTAGGTAAGTAAACATGCCTTTCGGAGATTCAAAGGCCTTTTTATTTATTTATTTACACTTCTTGCACAACGTACAATGGCGGACTTAACGCCTTAGGCGTTCTCTGCCAGTCTACCTTTGGGTGGTGGAGAAATAGGAGTGGTAGGTGCATCTTCTTGATAAAAACCTTTTTGTTTTTGCTGAACATCCTATTGGTAAATATTACTTACATATCAGCAAAATATATGTAAGGCCTCATTCTCTACATACATATAATATTAATCGTAACAAGATAAATCATAATCCAATAGAATGGAGCATCTGTTCGTGCTTACATCGGATCGGATATTTCATGAATTATTAACGTGTTGTGTAAGCAAATGTGCGTTAGATGTATTAAATTCGTATTGTATAATAATCACAGATTTTAGATCATTTGTTTTTTTATAGTAACTGGCTGCCGCGCAGCGAGTCGCAGTGTCGTGTTGTGTGATCCACAAATTGTTGTTCCGGGTCTAGGTGTCTATCGTGTATATGAAGTTTTATGTTTGTAAACGCACCCACGAAACAGGAGAAAATTAAAGTGTGGGTGGGGGCTTTGGTGATCTAGGGATTGGGAAGGGATCGGGGCAGGGGTAGGTTTGGGCCTGCGGTTACCTCACTCACACGGCGAAACACAACGCTGTTGTTTCACGTCGGTTTTCTGTGAGGCCGAGGTATCACTCCTGTCGAGCGGACTCATTCGTGCCGAAGCATGGCTCTCCTACACTTAAATGTTTAACCGTTTTTTTTTTCAAAAATCAGGGTCATTCTAACCTTAACGTTCCCGTTGTTGAACAAAGGAAGCTTTGCTTCGCTTTTCTCAAAGAAAAACGTTAAACATTAAGCACTACGCCAATTCAAGATGAAATGGCAATTTCAAACTTATAATTGAAACACAATATGTAATCTTAAAAAGTACATGCAAATATCTCGAAAACTGTTTAAACTTCGGGCCACAGTCTGTATTGTCGGTAACATAAAATTATTCTTATTGTAAATTGTAATTATGAACTAAAGTATAATAATATGGATAAACAGTCTATTGACAAATAGAGGGTCAATTAAACCATTGTGGTAGCCATTTTTTATGTAATAAGTCGGCAAACGAGCTAACGGATTATCTGATGGTAAGTAATCATCGCCGAACATGGACACCACGCAGGAGGAGGAGTGGAGGAGCTATCTCCGTTGTTGCGAGTGTGTTGCCGACTTTTGGACATTAGGGATTTGGAGATTTTGAGATTGGGGGAGGGGAAGCATTGGATTGGGCCTCCGGTAACCTCATTTACACTCAGAAACACAACGCTGTGGTCGTTCCACGCCGGTGAGGCCGTGGTATCACGCCGGTCGAGCTGACCCACTTGTGACGAAACATGGCTCTCCTACGGCAACGTTTTTCTACATATAAATAATTTAAATTAGTATTGAATTTCGGTTCCAAAAAACTCACAAATGTCATCAGTAAATATCGGTAGCCATTTACATATTTATTATAAGCGTTTATCAATAAAAATCTTATACCATTTCATAAAAAATTCACCGTATAAATTCAACAAGCCCTCAGAGACGTTGTCTTTGACAAAACAATATTTTTTGCAAATCACATTAGCCTCTAGGGGTGAAATTGCGTACTATATCTCTTTACGAGGTAACGTACCATGAAAGCCAGCATGGCTGCTCGTGACACAGCGGTCTCGACGATTTTATTACATCAAATAAACGTCAAGCCTGAATACAATTTAATGACAATGACATTCTAGTTTTTGCGATGCAGAGATGGCGCTCGTGGCGTTTTAAGTCTTAATTGTTTAAAATAAAGTCACCTAAAACTTTTTTTTCTGAAAATAAAAATTAATGGTTTGTCTACCATTATCTTGCCAGTTTCGCATAAAAGCATTACCTTATGTGTTTTCCTTATCCATATTATTTCCCATGGGAAATACAGGTGTATTTTAATACTTACTTTCTCTTACCATTAGTTTCATGTTAAGCCTCCCAAGGCTACCGTAAACTTGAAATCAGAGAATGACCTTGAACGCAACATGTTGAAATTAAACTTTAAATCAAGAAGGAAGACAATGAAAATACCTTTTTAAACAAATTTTCTGACCAGAATTTTTTTCTGTACCGTTAGTGCATTTGCCAAACTTTCACAATATACATACACTATCAAGCTAGGAGACAACATTTTATGATTTAGACATTACAACAGTTAGAAATATAATATGTATCTTGCGAATGGAAAGAATCTATGCTCTGTTACAGAATACACACAATTTTTCATTGAGCAGGTGATCGTACATGTGCACCTAGTACCGCTACAACTTAAATCCCCAAAGGAGTAAGCAGAACTCTCCATATTATGGACGCAATTAGAGATTACGTGCTATTAGTAAAGTTACTTTATTTGCAGAGTCACGCACAGGTGGTTTTAATGCCGTTTGACGCCAAAAGTGCAAACTTCACTGCTGAATAGATTGCGTGGAAGCAGCAACAGCATTCTATATATGATAGCAATAAGGGTAAACTGTCCACTAGTGTGGAGTCCCACTCGAAGGACTAAGTCCCTCTTATTTATTAAATACTAACATAGTTTAAGATTTTACTTACAATTTTTTTTCTATACTAACATTAAAAGGTAAAATTTGTAAGTTTGTATGTAGGGGGTAATCTTTGGAACCGCTGGTCGGATTTCCAAAATTCTTTCACTGATATATAGCTACAATGTTCCTGAGTGCTATAGGACTATAAAACATCATCCTACGATTAAATGGAGCCGAGCAGCGGGTGAAACCGCGCAAGAGTAGCTAGTGTAAAATATTACGTAATGGGCTTTTTTGTCAAATAAATAAAAAACTACATTTATAAGTATTTCTTGCACTACCAAAAAAACCGTTGACGTTTTGCTTAAGCTAGAGTTAGCTTTCTCACTTATCGCACTTGCAACCAATCGACCAACGACGCAGTTCGTATATCAGAGTACCTTCATACATACATACATATAAATGTCTGTGGTACCTTCCAAATGCAAAGAAAACCAATTATCTTAAAAATATTAGCAGGCAGCGTGCTACATAAAAATGAGTTTTACTCAGACATACTGAAGCTATTGAATTTCTTAAATAAACGAATGAATCATGATTGAACGTCTTGTAATTCAGTTGAAACACAATAAGTATTATCTACCTGCTTTAAACCAGGTATTTCAGAATACTTAATTATTTTCGCCTGCGTCGTTTACTTTACTGTACATTGGTTGGTTTCGCTGTTGGGCGATAGGTCGGCAAACGAGCAGACGGATTACCTGATGGTAAGCAATCAGCGCCGCCCATGGACACCCGCAACGGAGGAGTTACGAGTGCGTTGCCGACCTTTTAGGGATTAGGGATTTGGAGATATAGGGATTGGGGGAGGGGAAGGATTGGGTCTCCGGTAACCTCACTCACACGGCAAAACAAAACGCTGTGGTTGTTTCACGCCGGTTTTCTGTGAGGCCGTGGTATCACTCCGGTCGAGCCGACCCATTCGTGCCGAAGCATGGCTCTCCCACACTCAATAACTACTAAATTAGGTATCTTGACTTCAATTTAAAAATTCTCGAATTTGTTGTAGTTCATGTTAGGGAGACGCCTGCATGTTATACTTGATGGTTTGAAACCTGACAAATACAAATTTCTCTTATTCTAAGTATATTTATTCGGTTTAAGATTAGTTAAACATCCGTTATGTCCGACGAAAGAACTGAAAAACATGACTTATAATTTCTATAAAAAGTTTGGAATCGAAAATCTACCACGAGCAAGCAAGCGTGGTGATTAGCGATCAAACCTTCTCCGTTTAGGATGATGCTTTTGCTGAACAATTGGCACTTATAAATAGATGATAACTATGGCAATGATAAACTTTACCCTAACAAATCAATAACTCCATATATTTTTTTGAAAACTTAATACAAAAAACGCTTATCGAACTGCCTTCGTCGTGACACGCACGCTACTCTACATCAAATCAGAATACCATAAATTATTAAACAACATTAATGTTTTTTAATAATTTTAAATTAAAACCCAATCCAGAAAATGTCTTAAAATAATAAATTCATCAGAACATGATGTAATAAAATAGTTTGGCTAACAACATCAAATAAAAACTAGTAGGATTGAGATAATGTATATTAATTCTGAAAATATAAGCCAAGGACTACTTCAGTCATAAAAATTTTGTAATAACATTGGTCAAATGTAAAAAATAAGCTAGCTGCTAAGCTGCCTTGCTGATACTAAATTGCTCCACTGTAGTGATAAGTCAACTATCATTTTATCATTTTTATCATTTCATCATCAGCCTATAAGGGCCCACTGCTGAGCAAAGGCCTCTTCTAACACGGAGAAGGTTAGAGCAAGTCCAGGTTTCCTCACGATGTTTACCTCAGTCAGTCAATGGTGTCTAAATAACCATAGAAGGTACATATAACTCGGAAAAAGTCACATTGGTACTTGTCAGGTTTCGAACCCACACCCTCATGCATGAGAAGCGGGCCGCTTAACCTCCGGGCCACCACGACATTAAAGTCAACTATAAAAAAAAAACTTGAGTAAGACAACAATAAAAAAACAAAAGAGCAAACTTAACCTTGTCTCATCTAAATACAACGATAATCACTCCTTACGCCAATAATTATGCAAATTCAAAACACAAGTAAGTCGGCCATCAGTATCCTATATATACTCGTATCTTCACAAACAAGACATCGCTTCCCAAAAATAATCCTTATAACATTAGTACCAGGAGCTATTTTACAACTGCAAGCATGTTGTTAATATTTTTCTTAGAATGGCCATGATTAACATAATTCCTTGTTCCTGGAATATTTTCGTGTAAAGGTGAAAAACAGATGGCGTATTACATGATTATAATAATGTTTGCAAGTATAAGAATGCTGGGAAATGGGTTGGAATTTTGTTCTATATTGTGTGAGAATCGACTTTTATAAGAAACTTTTGGAAGTTCCTAAACGTATTAACGACGTTGAAAATATCTACATCGATTGTGAGGTGATGTTTTATATAGTAAAATCACTAAAACAATCTCCAAGAGTAGTAAAAAATGTCTGACTTAACTCCTCCACAAAATGAAAACTGCATTTTCTCGCGTTAGGAATAAGGGAATTTCACAAACACCTGACACCTACATCCGAAAAGACAGTCTGTGAATGTCACATAGAGTGGTTCCGTACGGGAATCAAACACACGATAACTTACGCGAAATCCTAAACCAAAACCAAAAACCTAATGTAACTATGTAAAACCTATGAACAACGATGATAAGAGTCCCGTTATAATTTGAAACTAGTAAAGCTTTTCTAAGTTTCGTGTTTTCTTATGTAGTAGAGCAGACAATGAGCAAAGGGTTATAATTATTTATTTATTAAGGTTAATTATTATTTATAGTTTATTATTACCTGATGGTAAGCAATCAGCGCCACCCCTGGACACCGTAACAACGGAGGCGTCACGCGTACGTTGCCGACCTTTAGTGGATTAAGGTTTTAGAAATTTAGGGGAGAATGGGGCCTCCGGTAACCTCAATCTAAGAAGCATGGCTCTTCCACACTTATAAATTATATGCCACCATCATAGCAAGAAAATATTCTTATTTATAATCTACACAAAAATAACTTAGCCGGAGAAAACAACGCTTGATTTTACTTTCCATTTATTTCCACATTTTCTTCAAGCAGTACGTAAGTACTCTTATGTGTACCCTAATAAGGTTACAATTCAACTGAGGACCTACAAATAGCCAATTTGTCCCGGAAAGTGTTCTAGTTGACAATGGACAATCGATCTTGGGAAAATAAGTATAGAGTAGGAATTTGAATAGGTTAGGAGTTAAAGGTATAAGAAAAAAAATGAAAATGGAATTAAAATGTTATGAACATACGTGAATGGTTTATTTATTTAAATCATTATTAAAAAAAAATTCTCACGTGTCGTGTATGCATTTGTAAATATACAAATATCCTAACACATCAATTAGATATGACAAAAAATATTAAGAAAAAATCTTTAAGTGTGGGAGAGCCATGCTTCGGCACGAATGGGTCGGCTCGACCGGAGTGATACCACGGCCTCACAGAAAACCGGCGTGAAACAAACACACCGTTGTGTTTCGCTGTGTGAGTGAGGTTACGGGAGGCCCAATCCTTCCCTACCCCCAATCCCTCCTCAATCCCTAAATCTCCAAATCCCTAATCCCTAAAAGGTCGGCAACGCACTCGTAAATCCTCCGTTGCCGTGTCCAGGGGCGGCGCTGATTACTTACCATCAGGTTATCCGTCTGCTCGTTTGCCGATCTATTACATAAAAAAAAGATCTCTTAAAGAGTTGTTCCATGCAGTTGCTAAGCTACTGCGCCATCTGATGAACCAAGGTGAATTTAAGTATAGTAGTTTCTATAGTTTGTAATACAATTTTGATCGGTCAATATTTTTCAGTTACATTTTCCGTCACCGTTTGCCAGTTGTGTAAGGTACGCATTACTTGGAAAAAATCACATTGGTACTAGTCAGGTATCTGAAGCAGGCATCTTAAAGTTCTGGCCACAACGACTTTATTATATAATTAATAACAAACATATATCATTAATGAAGATTATGTTGAAGTCTTCGTAAATCAAAAGGCGTGAGAATTTCTGTATACCTTTATGAAGTACCTAGTCGAGTTATGATTGCATGTAATAGTATAAGGTAAAATCTAATTTTATCGTGTGGATAAAAACATCGTATACTCATTTTAGAAAAAAAAAGGTAAGAAATGTATGGTTCGACTCAACCTGAGTAATACCACGACCTTACAGAAAACTGGCGTGATACAACTACAACGTTGAGTTTCCTCACGGGAGTGAGATTATCGGGTCTCCAATCCTTCCCCTCCCCCAATCCCTAAATCAAATCAAAACCTCAATTCCCAAATGATCAGCAATATACGCGTAACTCCTCCGTTGTGGCGGGTGTCCATGGGCAGCGCTGATTGCTTACCACCAGGTAATCTATCTGCTCGTTTGCCGTCCTACGTACACATAAAAATCTAAAAGGTTTTGTTAAAAAAACATATGTACATATAATAATATATTTCAGTAAAATCGACTCATCTATGTTAGAGTATGCGCTTAACAGCCACGCCTATAAACGCGCTACCAATGTTAATAAACAAAAATCAATATTTAATACATACATACTACATATAAACAAAAACAGTTATATACCTAGCTGTTTGAAAGAGCAATCCTTCAGTAACTCGGAATGGAAATAATTGGCGTCACGTGCGACGTGTGTGCAAACTCATAAATCAATTACCGCCGGCAATACGTGAGATATTTACCTGATTCATTAACTGAGCTGACAATTTACACTCAATTAAATTGTATTGTTTCACGTGGCCTGAGTAGAATACATCTGTTGCTACGCTTCTCTTCTTGCGGGTGCCAAAAAGCCACCTAACTTCGCTGACGAACAGACCTACGGACTATTCCCCTATGTCGCCGTTGTAAAAGTACAAGTACATGGCTTTGCTGTAATAAATTTTTACTTTTTGACAAATAAGGAACACATTTTACTAAGCCCTACTAATTTATACTCATGTATAAATGTGGATGGATGGAGAGGGTGAGGGAGACCAAAGAAAATATGGATGGATTGTGTGAGAAGTGATATGGAAGACAGAGGAGTTAGTGATAGCGTGACGGGTGACAGGACAGAATAGAAGAAAAAAACATATTGCGCCGACCCCAAATAAAACGCGACAAGGGCAGGAAGATGATGATGATGATGATTTTACTAAGGCCAGGCAGCAATGCCTAAAATTACGTACTCCATAGGTCCCATTGAAAATGTGACAAAAATATGCAGCTTCGCCCATGTGCGATATTCCTGATAGATGTGTCGAATTTTTCTTTTATGAAAATATTGTCCTAACGGCAACGAACACGTCAAAAATAAAGAATAGGGTTTCGAATAATAAATAAATTAAATAAATACTTACATTTTTTACACATTTTTTTTTAAGTCATATAACACACTTATTTTCTTAACTTATTAAAAAAAATATGAATATTAAATATTTCGTAAACTTTATAAAGGTAGGGGTGATTATTTTAAACTTATTATGATGGTTATATAATTCTATTTGAAGAAAACTGTTTTAATAAAACATACACGGGTGTACTATAATAGTATATATTTTGTCGTCCATTTTTAATAAAATAGATGTTTATGAAAATACTTCAATACAATAACATAATTCGATTTTCCGTATAACAAAAACAACAACAAAAAAAAGTAATATTTCAATATAACTTTGAGCACATAATCACAGGTAACCAGGGGTCCCGTTGAGGTCAGCCTCATGAATAAAATAATATGTTATTGTGTGAAAACACCGGACATCCGGTGGCCTAACACAAAGACCGGTGTGTAATTTGATTCATTGCTTTTTCTTGTAATATTATAAAGCTTAAATATTATAAGGGATAACGCCGCTCGAAGAGCCATTAATATGTTCAGGTGTTGCGAGTGCAAAAGAAATAAAACAACATAAACCTGGCCTGGAGCAGGAGAAAGAACGGAATAATTTTTAGTCAGTAAGAGTTCTCTTTCTCGCCCCATCCAGAGCATGGATGACTCACTCGAAGACTCCCCCTCCCCCCCTAAAATACATAACACATAACATAGCTTTATCGTACTATAACCCTAGAGCAAGCTTGATGATTAGTGCGCAAACATTTTCTGTGTGGGAAGAGGCCCTTGCTCAGCAGTGGGCACTTAAAAGATGGGGATGGCAGACAATGATGATCATATAAGTATTTATAAAAACTTACACTTTATTACCGAAATACATATAGTTTATGAAATAAATACCTACTGCAAGTGTTTTTAAACTGCACGGCCGAGCCTCCGTTTCCTTGTACTTTACGATAGAAAAGATTTATGTGTATTTATAACACTCACACATTTAATTTGCATAGTTTAAAATTATACCTTTGATAAAATATAGTTCTTTATGAACTAACTAGATGTCCTTGATTGTAAATTATAATTAGACAAAGGAGTACGAATATTCAGTCTGAAATAGAGGCTTATCTCAGAGTTTTTTCTTCTCCTTCTTCATCTTGCTTTTTCCCCTAGGAATTTGTTTTTTATAGGATATCATGGTGGCAAATAAACAAACAAGTGACCTGATGCGCCAGCATTGGATACCATCGGTGCAATATCGAAGAGTTACAAGGTGGGTTGAAGGCCCTCTGACGATTGTGGTGTTTTGCCATTAGGGATGGAGTGGGCAGTTATGGCCTTGGTCCGGGGATGGTACATTTTATCTTTTATTTGATTCTATTATACAGGCTGAAATCAAACAAATGTGACATAATGAAATGGGAGCTTCAGTTAGAGTAACATAGTAATTATAAACTGCTTTTTTACAATTTAAAACCATAAATAAAATGACGTGGTCATCGTTTTAAAATGACATTGTTATATATTATTTAAGTACGAATTATCAGTATTCAAGAAAAATAATTAATATGCATAATAAATAAGAAAAATTTAAATATCAAGAAATCTCGTCTCGTGTTGTCGACATAATGCAGTGCAGCATATTATTAAGCGTTGCCGCTCATAGCTATCATTCACATCACCGTGACACTAATAAATAAAAGTTTATTAATTTTACATTTAGATGTTCTAAATTTTCTTGACAACACGCATTATTGGATGTTGAAATTTGTCGCATCTATTCAATTTCACCCTGTACTATTCTCTTTCATGACATGGCTTCTTACATAAAATAAAACTTGCAATAAAGCTTTTTACATTGTTATATAACCCACTTTACAAAATAAGACCTTATTTCAATGAGCAACAGTTACAAATTCATTGAAACAATGGATTTAAAACGTGCATAAAATTCAGGAACTCACCGCAATACGTGTCCCGCTAAACTTTTAAATTGTAACTGTATTAAACTGTGACGTCACCAGCACACTTTACAGTTTTTAAAACACGTTCGATGCACGTGACGGCGGCGGCAGTGTCGAACAAAATAGTACATCATAGAGAAACTTTTCGACATGAAGAGATCCATTACAGAAGGGTTAAAGGTAAAATTTTGCCAGTAGGTAATGTTACGTACGGTTCTATTGTAAATAAAAACTACAAAACCTGCAAACTATTTAGGATAACAATAGTACTTAACATTTTGATTTTCTTATTGTAAGTTGTATTCTGTGGTAATGCAAAATGTGATGTCATTGATGCATACAGGTTAATGCAAATCGATATTTTAGATTGTCATTAACATAGTTGTAATTTAATTTAAGGTTCCATTTTAGACGATTTGTTATTGTAATTTATTTTGTTGAAATTATAAATAAATAAATCCTAAAGGCAAAATTATATTACTTATAAAAGATTTATTTTAAAGATATCCACAGTAAAAAAATAAATATTTTTTTATTTATCACAAAAATATCAACATATTTTTTAATAGAAAGATATATAGATGGGGTCCACTAAAGCCAATGCAGGAGTGGTCTTGACTAAACAAGAGTCCTGTACTGGGTAGCGAGAGGAAGTGCTAGCCTCTCGCAACCCAGTACAGGAGAGACCTCACAATGGCCAGGTGACAGTTTTCTTCCCTCAAAAAGAAGGTCGTAATAAAAGACACACAAAATTACCTAAACATTTATTAAACTAGAAAAGTTTTTATTTTATCGTCTGAACCTTTTTTCCCCACGTTTTATAGTGATCACAGGGAACTTTTAGGTGCTGTTAATGGTTGCCTAGGTAACCTAGTGTGGAAAGTTATGGTCGTTAGTAAGTTTAACGATAAATGACGGCTTAATCTCTTTCCTAACTGGCAAATTGTTTACGTTTAATGATTTTCAAAATGGCCGACCGGGAAAAATAACGCGGTGTTGTATTTTGTGTGAGTTGTTCTTTTCAACTGTTATTTTTATGTTATAATGTTTATTCTTTGTATTGTTTATTTATATTTAAGTTAGAAAATATTGTTTAAGTGTCGTTCTAAAAAAGGTTTAATGATTACTTAACTGTTTCGGAGTATTAATTGCTAGGGACTGGTTTAAGTAATCTAAGAAGACTATGAGTTTGGCGGGAAGTACTTTTTATCTCTAGTGGTAGCATTCGTTTGATTTTCTTAAGTGTTGAACGTATATGTATGTTTATTATTCATAGTCACACCAACAGCAATAAAAACAGTCATAAATTACTCCAATAAATTGCAATTTTACATGACCTTCGAACGTCCTTTATCCAGTCGCATCCTTGGAACCTGTGTCTAATAATAATATAAAAAAATCCTTTTCAATGCCCTACCACAATACACTTAAGGTAAACCAAAGCATTGTTTCAAGTATACTTAAATCCTCTGAAGAACATCACACGAGATAATAAAACACAATAGGTACACTCTTCCCGAGACAAAATTACTTCTCAACGAATATAAATGTTATACTTCATTCCAGTAACAAAGCCTTGACTTGATAAAACACCTTAATTTTTCTCCTGACACAAAAAAACGCGAACAAAAAACTCAACGCAACATCCATTGTCTTTTTTGTTTATTAAAATATACACGCTCAAGGTTTATACGCAGCAATGAATGTTGAGGTGAAAGGGTGGGGGGAATTTTGTCATTAAAATGTAGGAATTCCTAAGCACGACAGTATAATTAAGATCTGGGAAGAATTCGATTAGTGCATGGTAGGAGGGGTGAATGCCAATGGGCCAAGGCCAACTCCCAGTTTATTATGCTGCCCTGGTACTTGAAATATTTCAAGGAAGTCATATTAAGTTATATCACGTCTGTGTTGTATTTTTTTATTAGCTATACGCATTTACAAATTCATTACAACCTCATATTAGCAAGCAAAGATCATTATGTAAGCCAAGTTCTACATTAGATAAAACCATGAAAACACCGAAACATTGAATTCTAGCGCATTCCTTGGACTTAAATTGCTGTCTATGCGGGATCCACCCACAACGAAATCATCGTAATGATGAATGAATCATCAGCCTATAAGTACCCACTGCTGAGCAAAGGCCTCTTCTCACACGGAGAAGGTTTGAACATTAATGACCACGCCTGCTCAATGCGGGTTGGCGATTTCAAACTTATAATTAGAAATTATAAGTCCAGGTTTCCTCACGATGTTTACCTTCACCGTATATCTGTGGTGTCTAAATAATCATAGAAAGTACATATATCTAGGAAAAAGTCACATTGGTACGTGCCAGGTGTCGAACCCACACCTTCATGCATGAGAATCAGGCTCCTCAACTTCCGGGCCACCACGACGACCCACAACAAAATAATCAGAAGATAATAGTTGAGGAAAAGAAAAAGTGAAGTATTCATAAGGCGACAAACAAGCACTTGGATCTGATAATCAATCAACGCCACCCGTAGATACTCATAATACCAAATGACAAACGAAGTTACAAATGTGATTTCCGTATTTTCTTGTGAGTCAGTTGATAACCAAAAGTCAAGCCGAGAGGTTGTGCTGAACAAAAGACTATCACTCTTACATATCTATGTGGTATGATATCGCATATTATTTTTATGTAACTAAGTGTCGTACCACTAGGACAACTTTAGACCTTAAACCAAGGATCGAATCTTTACTCAACATAATATATCTCTAAGTATGGGAGAGCCATGATTGGGCACGAATGTGTTGACTCAACTTGAGTGGTACCACGGCCTCACAGGAAACCGACGTAAATGTTACTGATGTTACTGGAGGCGCAATCCTTCCCCTCCCCCAATCCCAAAATCTCCAAATCCCTAATCTCCAAATGGCCAGCAACGCACTCGTAGCTCCTCCGTTGTTGTGTGTGTCTATGGGCGGCGCTGATTGCTTACCATCAGGGAATCCGGATGCTCGTTTATCACATGAAAAAAAAGATGTGAAGCGAAAATACGACCTCTTATAAATACAATCCTAAACAACCCTTTGGGGAATAAATGGCGTGAATTTGATGACTACATATACTCAAACTTTGTGATTGCGAGAAAATTTTGTGAGAAAATGAATCAAATTTCAAATTGACCTTTACGTGCCGGTGTTAGGCGCACAATAACCTAATAAACGTTAATTACGAGACCAAATTATTGTTAATTGTTGCCTTATAGCCATTTTTAATTAATCATTTATTTCACGGCATATCTTTTGACAACTAAATGTAACGGATTGTTATTTTTTTATATACATCCTATAACTACTTATTACAAATTTAGTAGGGCGCGTCCCCTAACACACGAATAGCCACTATATTCCAAATAAATTTGAAAATAGCACTTAATTTGGAGTTGTGTTTGAAACGAGTCGCCTGAATTTGAGGATGGTGGTTGGATGATAGCGTGAGGAAGTTAGTCTTAATCCACCAAAAGTAATCTTAGCTGTAACTATAAAAACTAATCTTAAACTCGAATAACAACTAATCTTAAATTAGAAAACAGGCGCTGAAAATACGAGGCGATATAGTGCCATCTTAACACTATACACCAATCTAATCTTGTAAACACTAATCCCCAAAAGGCCGCCAACGCACTCGTGATTCCTCCGTTGTTGCGGTTGTCCATGGGCGGCGCCAAATGCTTACCATCAGGTAATCCGTCTGCTCGTTTGCCGTCTTATCTCATTCAAAAATCTCCTGAATGCCGCTTGTAGTTGCAAGTAATGTCATAATCATACATTCAATAGTTCAGTAAGCTTGTCAAAGGGGGCGCCACTGTCATTATGCAACCGCCGATTATTCCCTAATCTTCAAGATCTATAAAGCGGATTAATTCTGCGATGTTTGAGGTTTACGTTAGGTATATGTGTTGATGTAATATTTTGAAGGATAAGGATTTGTTATGCTACGAGTATATACTACACATGTTATTCGATATAGGTTTATAGTTTTGGAATGTCATATTAATATATATCATATATCAATGATAGTGAGAAAATCCCAGTTTAAGGTATAAAAAAGAAAAAGAAAATGTTTTGCTAACAATATTAGTTACAATGTTTTTTCATGCGATAGGTTGGCAAACGAGCATACGAATTACCTGATGGTAAGCAATCAAAGCCGCACCTTTTGGAGATTTAGGGATTATGCGAGAGAAACGATTTCGTGTCCCGTAACCTCACTCACACGAAAAAACACAACGCATTCGTTGTTTCACGCCGGTTTCGTGTGAGGCCGTGGTATCACTCCGGTAAAAGCTTGGATCTCCTATTACACCATTAAAAATATTTTCCTTAACACGAAGCGACGATACATGTTTTAAAATGTAAAAGGGTTTAATGCGATTCAACTTTTTCAAACAAGGTTAACCCGTCAAACGTCAAGTGAAGATGAGAGGCTCCCGTGTGCAGTGAATATAGCTTTCTGGGATATAATCAGCGAGAGGGTTGAATTATACGTCAATATACGTACCTATTATGAGTGAAACAAGATGGAAAATGGATTTTCTTATACAATGTTTTTTTTGTTCCATAAGTCGAGTAGAGAGATAGACACCGCAATACCATAAAAATTCAGCCGGGGTTGCGGGGTAAGCGCAATGAGGCACCACGACCTCGGCCCTGAGCAAAAGAAGGAACAGGGGAGTTTTTAGTCAGTAAGTGTATGACACTCCCTCCCGCCCGGCCCTGGGCGGGAGAAGTCATTTGATGATTTTCCCCTCACAAAAAAACCATAAAAATTACGAATGCATTACCGACTTTTTGGGAATTAGGGTTTCGGAGATTTAGGGATCAGAAAAGAAAGGGGGAAGGATTATGCTCCCAATAACTTCACTCACACGGCGAAACACAACATTGTAGTTTCACAGCGATTTCCTGTAAGGCCGTGGTATCACACCGGTTGAGCCGACGCTTTCGTGCCGAACCTTTCTAAATTATAACAATGATTGTTATTTGTGGTAATAAGTATATCCTTTAGATCGTGGAACCGATAACAAAATTATTTTAAAGTGAGTTTTACACTATATTTGTGCAATTCCACTCAAATCTTTGAAGATTAACAGACGTTATTCTTTTCTATGTTAATATTTAGTCTAAATCTTTTGAACATTTCTGAGGTTTAAGGGTTGTCTGCCACTTCTAATGAATAAATAAATGCTAACCTCAATCCCTCATTCCTTAGACCAATTCTTAGAATTCCACGTTTCGATTATTGCACAAGCAAAGAATATTAAAATGAGAATTTGTATACGTTATTTTTATGTCAATATAAAAATAAAATTTTTAATTATAAAACAAACCTTTATTATTCTTTATTTTTCAAAAGAACAATTAAAAAAAGTTTTCTTTATTAAGTATATTATATTATTTTATTAATTAAAGCTGTGTATCTCCTTAAACTATGTGTAGGTACATATCTATACTAATATTATAAGGAGTTAAAATTTGTAAGTTTGTAACCTATGTTTGTAAGTTTGCATGGAGGGGTAATCTTTGGAACCACAGATCGGCTTTTCAAAATTCTTTCACTGATAGATAGCTACAATGTTCCCGAGTGCTATAGGCTATAAAATGTCACGCTACGATCAAATGGACCCGAGCAGCGGGTGAAACCGCGCGAGTTTAACTAGTATACTATAAAATACTTCTTTGAAATAATATAACCATTAATGTTTCTTAAAAAAATTATAAGTTATAAACAATTTGGAATTCAAAGATGGTTGTGGAAGTCTGACTTCCAACCATATTACATACAACACACGTTCCTAACCGATCCAAACTAAGATAAAATAAAATAATAGGCCACAAGAAAATATTCACGTTAAAATTTTCCCAAAATATTTTAAGATTTACTTTCCAGATAGGGGTTTGAAAATAAAATCCGTATAATCTTAAGCCCTTAACCCCACCCCGACCTCCTAAGGCCTGAGCTAATCTAGATTATTTAGATCGACTATACTATAAATCCTTAGAAGATTCGTGTCAACGCTAATGATAAGTACTTCTCGATAGCCAACTCTGAGATCGTTCTTATCTTATACAGTCGTTAACGTAAGATATTTGTCTTAAGTTTTTCAATTTAAAATGAACAGAATGCAAAAAAAAAAAACAAATCACACGGCGAAACACAACGCCGTGGTTGTTTCACGTCGGTTTTCTGTGAGGCGATGATATCACTCCGGTCGAGCCGACCCATTCGTACCGAAGCATGGCTTTCCCGCACTTAAAAGCCGATTATATTTTTATATTACGGTAGATGGATGTATTTATTTACAGTATCTGTATTAGTGTTTATAGGTATTAATGTAATGAAACGTAATTATATAATATTTATATATGTTAAACCTCCACTTCCCGTAACTTCCTAAATTGCTGCATATCACCTGCCACACATCTCTGCACTACCAAAAGGTTGACTGGCAGAAAATGCTTCTAGCATTAAGTACTCTGATATGCAATCGTATATAAAGAACAAATAAAAGCCGCGTACGACAACTAGTACAATACAAACCGAGATTGTAAAACCTTCAATCGTTCCCACAGTACAGTAGTTTGTTCACGATAATTGTCACGTTGACGGCTGCACGGATGTTGTTCCAGTGATTTATAGCACTAATAACAACTTAAATAGCTACAACTAACCCTTATTGCTTTCTAATGACTTATTTAAGTAAGGAAATAGAATAATGATGCCTTAGAGCAAAACAATAAAGTCAAAACACAAAATACCGACGTGAAACAACGTTTGTGCTGTGTTTCCCTCTTCCCCAGTGCAGCTCTCAGCAATGGAAACTTACAGGTTGATAATGTTGAGGGAACTATCCTCCTCACGCCCCAGCCGCTGCAGTAGGCGACATTCCGGGCGTCGGGGATCGAGAGATGACCCCCGGCCACTGTAAGCGCGGGTCTGCATGGCGTGTAAGGGTAGCTCGCCGCCAGACCTAGCGGCGACCTAGACCCGAGCGGACGGCGCGTGGTGATCCGCCCGCCCCTCAAAAGTGCCAATAAACCTTTACAGATGAGGCCCTATAGGGCTAATTTTCAGCCGGGGTTTGGGGGGCAAGCGCAATAAGGCATCGCAGCCACGGAAAAATGCAGGAGAAGAAACGAGGGTGTTCTAGTTAGTAAGAGTCTGAGAAATAGTTTGATGATTATGATGAAGTATTTTTATCTTTTACTACGTTTGGTTTAAGGCACGAAGCCATGTGTCGGTTACAATTCCTTAGTCCGAACGCTGCAACTGAATTTCAAATGGAAAAATCGTAAAATATTTCACCCAACCGCATGATATTGAAAATTTCTAAAAGCTACTCAGACAGGTACCTCTATTTATTCTGATTTACCTTCAGAATTATAGCCACTCACACACCCTGAACAAATATACACATAATTGAACACAGTTTTCTTTCCCATCAATATCCTAATGATGTCTGGCACTAATGATAAAAAAATACCAAACGTCAAAATGATTAATGGAAAATTGATTATCACCTACAAATACACTTCAGAAAAAAACACATGGATCAAAAAAGGGATATTCGAAGTCCCAAAAGCCATCAGTCTTAATAAAGCATTAATTAAAATTCTATTTAATTATTGCTTCAATATCGGCACGTACGAGTATGGATGTTGATATTGTCTAATTAATAGAGGGTCCTTAACAAATTGTCTAGATAGTACAGATTAATTACAGTATATTGTTTAAGTTAGAAGCTGAAGCGAGAATATTTTTGATAAGTTAAAATATCTATACTACAACAAACTCTTAGTAAAAATAATTTAGTTGTGAAACTGATTAAAAAAATCATAAGTGTATTGAGGAGTAGGTTCAAGAGGTTCAGGTTCATTCTTATCTATAGAATGTATAATTTGGAACAAGAAAATAGCTTCATAGGCGAGTGTTAGGCCAACAGACTAACACTCGCCCTTTCATATTTTGTTTGTCTAATTGAAAGAATAATGTAAAATATGTTTATACCGATTTATCACAAGCACATTAAAAATTGTTTAAAAAAATGCGCAGCACACGTAGATAAGCCATGGAGACCTGTACACTCTATACCCGCACAAATATGATTATCATTAGATTCAAATAATTATAAAATATTTGTGCTTAAATAATCGTCGTTTATCCCATAAAGTCGTAACGGATCCGGACCAACAATAATTGTAGCAACTATTTGTATATCTTAAACATGTTGAAATATTTTCTTAGCTTCCACCTTTAAATTGTACCATCCTTGTCTAACGCCAGCAGCACAGGCCCTTTCAATTCATTAGCTTCAAATGAGACGACCCGACAATTATTTTCACCAATTTTTACCGCACCCTACCTGACGGGCAATTAATTATGATCTTGGAAACTTTCAATGTAGCAGTTTAGTTAGCTGAGTCAATTTTTATTATAATCTTTAACAATGATGTAGTATTAGCCTTGAAACATTTTTTTTCGTCAGTCAAAAGCTTCAGATTTTTTTTTTTTTTGAATGGCACATAGTAATTAAAAGTCCGTCTTTTAGAATAATTCAAAACGAAACATACGCTTTTTTCTTTTCTATAGACACAAATTTTTTTCACGATATATACATATTTTTTGTTTACTTGCAGACTCGAATACGTGACAAAGCGAAATAATTTGTAATTTATTAATATTAAAGCACTTATTTACAAATTTATGCTCTAACGTAGTGAGTTAAAGTTTAAGTTTGAAATAAGTATTTACGTAGGTATGTATAAAATAGTTTTGTCTCATATTTTGTTATAATTTAATTGTTTAATAATAAGTAAGTTTGTTTCAATTGTTTGGTATAAAGTTTATTTTAGTCTAAGTTTAGTTTAAGGTCTTATCTGTCGCATTAGGGAAAACCCTGTGAAGATAGAATAAGTTTTCATAAATAAATAAATGACCACATAAATATTGGTGCTCAATAATACTAATGTTATTAAATTCACTACTGCTTCTTAAAGTAAACACACCTTTTCCTACCTCCTTGAAATAACAGACACTAAATTAAGGTCCAATTCGAAACAATATTATATACTTACTCGAAGAACCAAAACCGTCTACAACGACTTAAAGTAATATTGATTTAGGGTTGAAAATTGATTAACTGTTAACTAGAATACTCACTCAAACAATAACCCTAGAACAAAACTCCTTCGAGAACCCTCAGGAGACATAACCAATGCATGTATTGTGTGATAAAAAGCACTAAATAGTTACCACATGACATTAGCGGTATAGAGATAGTGTTACGTACAGTCAGCGTAAAATGGATAAATAACATAGAGTACTCAAATCCTACTAATATTACAAATGTGAGAGTTTGTAATAATGTATGGATATTTGGTATATTTGTTTTTTTACGCAAAAATGCCTGGACAGATTTGGTTGGATGTGTAGAAAGGATCTTGGATTAACACATAGGGTCTATTTTTTATCATAACACGTTTGCTAAGCCACGGGCGAAAACTAATATATGTATAAATGAAGCTAAAAATTCAACTACATAATAATACATTTACAGAGGAATTGTAGTATGGAACATATACATTTAAATGATTTCGATTTTGTTATTAATTAAAAATGTAATGTATAATGGCAAAGCACCTAAAGTGCATGAAGAGTCGAAAACAAAAAGTTTTTAGTAAAGATATGCTTATTAGTTATTTAGTTATGTGGCGACTCACATAGATGGACAACAGATGGCGTACTCGTAACAGGTTCTGCATCGCGCAAGTGAAGTTTACGCGCTAATACAACCGTCGGGCAGTACCCCGCCAGGCACGAACACCTCGCCTGGTCGGAGGATCCTCCTTTTCCGAAATTAGGGAACTATACTCTATGTTCCCTAAAGTTATACTAATGTAACACTCATGTTCAAACAATAATAATGTAATAATTCCAATATGGTATGTAGTAGGAAGTGACTTTTGCTAAATTCAATAACATTCGCACAAACAAACTCTTCATAATTACTATTCGAATACAAATTAACACCATTAAAATTATTTCGAATGCATCTATTTGTTCATACAAATATCGAATATTGTTTGAATATGGAAACATCGTATTCGAATGTATTATTTAAATATGGAACAGCGTTTTCAAATATGTATATTGTTTAAATATGTAACAGTTTAGAAACATATTGCCCTACACATGTTAAATTCATACTATTTTTTCTTTCATAAACAGTTATATGATTTAGTAAACAATTATTTCTTTTTATTTTAACTGTTAGTAAGTAAGTCAAAATACTATATTTATTATAAAATTATAAAAATCGTACTTATATTTAACATCTATAAAAAAGACAAATAACGTCGTTTAAACTTCGAATTAAGCGTTTATCAAATCAGATAAGTGTCCAATTCTGTGTAGCTGAAAATTCCACTAATTTCTTTTACAAAGCTTTTAGTACCATTCAATTTTGAACTCTAACTCGTATGTAAAAAAGATCACAATATATCAAGGTTCATTTAAACCAAAATCGAGGCAATTTAACCTTTAAGTCTTAAGAAATATGACACATAATTGTTTGCGCCATTTTGGACGTATTCCAGCACTCCACATTAATTAGTTCTTCAAGGTAAATGGGTTTTTAAAACCAATTTATTTTGGACTCTAAAATTTCGGTGAGCAACCATTATATGAAGTTTGATGTAGATTTTATGATAACATTTCATCATATTACATAAAATAAATAAGTAATTGATTACCAGTTTAAGTGTGGGAGAGCCATGCTTCGGCACGAATGGGTCGGCTCGACCGGAGTGATACCACGGCCTCACAGAAAACCGGCGTGAAATAACCACAGCGTTGTGTTTCGCTGTGTGAGTGAGGTTACCGAAGGCCCAATCCTTCCCCTCCCCCAATCCCTCCTAAATCCCTAAATCTCCAAATCCCTAATCCCTAAATCTCCAAATCCCTAATCCCTAAATCTCCAAATCCCTAATCCCTAAAAGGTCGACAACGCACTCGTAACTCCTCCGTTGCGAGTGTCCATGGGCGGCGCTGATTGCTTACCATCAGGTAATCCGTCTGCTCGTTTGCCGACCTATTAAATAATAAAAAGAAAAAAAAAGTTAAGTTAAATCAAATTATTTACTTCAATTAGACTAGAAACTTATGATTTTAATGGTAAAATAATATTTAAAAGGACGTTAGTCTGTAAGTCAGTCCTGTTATTGAAGCTATTTGCTTGTTCCAAAGTGTAGATCCCGATGGAGACAAACACCGCAAGAAAATCCAACAACCACAATCAAAATCTCGACTGCACGGTTGGTGCGGTGGCTGGGCAACTGGCTGCCGTGCAACGTGTCGCGGCTTCCATTCCCGCACGGAATAACACTTTGTGTGATCCACAAATTGTTGTTTCGGGTCTGGGTGTCATGTGTATGTGACATTGTATGTTTGTAAACGCACCCACAACACAGGAGAAAACCCTAAAGGGGGGCAACGATTTTTAAAAAAGGAAAAAATAATATAGACGACCTCGTTAGTGATTACTGGGTTTTTTCACAAAACGAAGACGATAAGACTTGGTACTTTAAATCTCACTTTAATACTTCGTATGACTAATTTTATGTCCGTATGTAAAATGAATTTATTTAGACACATATATTTCCTTTGCATATGAAATTAAACATTTCCGGCAATATATAGATAAGAAGTTTTGTGTGACGCCATAATTTTGTGCATTCTACGAGTATATTGAACAATTGAAACTAGAAAAAAAGCGTCTCTAACAGTTTGTTTGTCTAATTTTTTTTCATGTAATCGATCGGCAAACGAGCAGACGGATTACCTGATGGTAAGCAATCAGCGCTGCCCATTGACACATGCAACGAAGGAGTTGCGAGTGCGTTGTCGACCTTTTAGTGATTAGGGATTTGCAGATTTAGGGATTGGGGGAGGGGAAGGTTTCCTCCAGTAACCTCATCACACGGCAAAACACAGCGCTGTGGATGTTTCACGCCGTTTTTCTGTGAGGCCGTGGTAGCACTCCGGTCGAGCCGACCCATTCGTGCCGAAGCATGGCTCTCCCACACTTAAAGAATAAGAAGTTCTAACCTAAGTGCCTGGAATAATAAAAATACATATAGGTACATATTACATAAGATTTAAAACATAACAACGAGAAATAGGTGTTTTATTAGATGTGTTAACCTTTGCCTATCAAACGGCATTCAAAAGGCGTAATTTTTTAATGTGTTATGGTGGAAAATGAGTAGGAGGAATTACGGACACTCGCAAGACCAGAGGAGTTCCAACTGCGTTGTCAGACTTTTGGGGATTCGGGTTTCGGCCTTCGGTAACCCCACTCACACGGCGAAACACAATGCTGTGGTTGCTTCACACCGGGTTTCTAAGGCCGTAGTATCATTTCATTATTTTCTTTAAGTAAATCAGAAAACAAACTTGTTTATAAATTTATCAAGGTTAAAGAAAATGGAGACTGAAAATAATAAACTTCAGGTCTCGTACTTACAGGACTTATCAGCAAAAACTTGAGCAATATTTCAGCCGGTAAAGAAAAATGGCGCGTCCTGAAACGCATTCACCCTAGACTCGTTTCTTGACGGAAAAAATGGAAATATAATTTGATTGGAAAATTTTCCAATTTCCCACTTTAGGTTAAGTAAAGACGCATTTTTACTTTTCCGTTTTGTTGATTTTCAATTTGAAATATTTGCTTGTTTTTTATTTCAATTAGGTATCAATTTATAAAAGTATTTGAATCAATTTCATTGCTTTTAATAGGGTTGTAATGAATTTCATTTTCTTTTTTTACTCATTTAATAGACTAAGATTCTGTCAACATTACAGTCACCATTAGTACATTAACACTTAAACATCATAATTATTGATCTAAATGTTCAGTTCCAACAATTTTTACCATTTCTTTTTTTATATTTTTGTTATCCGGATCATACAAATAATCACGAAATACATAGTTCAATATAAAATTAGCTAAGTAAATTATTATCTATACTAATATTATAAAGAGGTAAAAGTAAGTTTGTATGGAGGCGATAATCTTTGGAACCGCTGGTCGGATTGCCAAAATTCTTTCCCTGATAGATAGCTACAATATTCGTGAGTGCTATAGGCTCTAAAACATCACGCTACGGCGAGAGCAGCTAGTTTTTATATAATTTTGTGATATTGCACATTTTTCTCTACCACTGGCAGAGTTGGAGAGAATGCATAGCCATATTATTATTTTTACATAAAGCAATAAAACAAACCAATATGTTATTGATAGCTACAATATTCGTGAGTGCTATAGGCTCTAAAACATCACGCTACGGCGAGGGCAGCTAGTTTTTATATAATTTTGTGATATTGCATATAATTCTCTTCCACTGGCAGACTTGGAGAGAATGCATAGCCATATTATTATTTTGTACGTGAAGCAATTACACAAACCAATATGTTATTGATAGCAAAACTACATCTTTGTCCTTTCAAATCATTGGCATTAGTTACCACTTCATTGGATTATCAATATGCCATTCTCAGTCAAGTATAAGTACATTTAAGAGAATGTACACCACATTCTCTTAAATGTACCACATCCTAAAATATCCCCGTAAACGAACTGTTGACCTGCAAAAGTGTGTGGGAGTACACCCACGGCTTTATATCGATAATAATATTTGCATAGGCGAGTATTTTTTGATGGAGACAAATGGTCTTACTTTATTTACACCAGAAATATTATAAGCCATATTTAAGCCAATTGAAACACAGAATAAACGTGATAGTAGTACTCCGTTTAACCCAGAAATCAAGCGCAAGTGATGTTTTTTTTTATTGTTGACTTGGTTGCAATTCGCGCACCGATTTAAAACAAATAAATAAGCTAAGTAAATCCAAACTAATATTATAAATGCGAAAGTAATTCTGTCTGTCTGTCTGTCTTTTCTTCACGCCTAAACTACTGAACCGATTTGTGTAAAATTTGGTACAGACATAGTTTGGAACTCGAGAAAAGACAGGATAGTTAAGGACTTGCTTTTTCCCGCTAAGGAAACCGCGGGCAAAAGCTAGTCTTTACATAAAAAAATCCAAAAAGATCGAAAAAGACATCTTGAAACTTTATTTTTGGTTTACGAGATTTTTGCTCAAAGCTTAACATGACATCTGTCTTGAAACGTGTCGAACTGTCGACGGCAATCAGACAGTCTGGATCGTTATCAAATCCTTATCATATTGACGATCTGTAGCTCACAGACGGACGAAAGATTTGTCTGGAACTTACTCGAATGTCTCTGCTTTCAGTAAGCGAAGACGGCGAACTTATTTGATCAGACTTATAATTAAAATATTCAGCATAAAAGTTTTCTTAAACCTGCTAGACAAGCGGACATTTTACAGCTTGATCGTTGATATTGTGATGTCGGTCAATTGTGGGTACTTTTGGTAACATTAATTATTGTATGTGTGCGGCAGCCAATCTGCGAATATACGCCTTGTAGCTAAGTCGTTGTTTGATTACTATCCCGATGTTTCTCAGATATGATGACAATTATAAGATTGTTGATCTTGAAAGTGTGGGAGAGTCATACTTCGGCACGAATGGGTCGGCTCGAACGGAGTGATACCACGACCTCACAGAAAACTGAAACAACCAAAGCGTGGTGTTTCGCCGTGCGAGTGAGGTTACCTGAGGCCCAATACTTCCCCTCCCTCAATCCTTTCCCAATCCCAAAATATCCAAATCCCTAATACCCAAAAGGTCGGCAACGCACTCGTAACTCCTCCGTTGTTGCAAGTGGTAATATGGTAATACCTGCTCGCTTGCCGACCTATCCTATCTATACCTACCTACATAAAAAAGAGAAAATCATTTTTCCTTAAAACAACATCATATATTACTACTTGAAGCTTATACATCAATATTTTCCAACAAAATACACAAACATGTACATGACGAAACTGAAAACCATGACAAACAATAACATTCACGGTGCTCTGAAACTGAAAACTGAAATAAACCTTTACAGAACAAATGCTGTAGAGTTGTACAATATTTTGTTGAAACAATACATGGATTCGAATAAACATGTTATTTTAAAATAAATAAGAACATGGAAACGAAAACAATAAAATTGTTTCATAGTTTTATTAGCTTGCATTTGCATAAAAAAAATATTTTATTTACTATTGAATGTGTTTCAAGCAATTTCTTTGAATTGAATTCATGACATAGTTTTTATTAATTGACTAGCTTTTTTCCGCGACTTCCCTGCAGATTTTTGGTATAAAAACTATCCTACGAGTATGTCCTTTCTCGACTTCCAAACTATGTCTGTACCAAATTTAACAGAAAACGGTTCAGTAGTTTAGACGTGAAGAAAAGACAGACAGACAGAGTTACTTTCGCATTTGTAATATAAGTTTGGATAAAAAAAAACGTTATGTTTTAATAAAAACCTTTCTGAATATTTTGGCGAAATAACCAAAATAAACAAATAAACAAAAAAAATATATCATTTCTATACACAAACTGAAACTATTACAAATGTGGTTTCACAATGAGGGGGGAATATCATCAATTGGCTTCTCTCACCCAGGGGGAGTCAGACTACTACTGACAAAAAACCACCCCGTTCCTTCTCCTGCTCTGTCTTTCTGCCACATTGCTTTGCTATCTACTGTTATGTATGTTGAACATAAACAATAATTAAAAAAATACACATTTCTATGTTCTCAACGTGAAACATATCTTTATATATTTATACATTTCCCTACTTCCATATCAAAGCAAAATCACAGATACACCTCATCTAGAAGCGGTAATATATTCCTCTTGGAATCCAGTGCGCTCACTGTCACGTGATTGCAGCGCTGTCATTTGCATGACGCTTCCGTTTATTGAATATCTGTGTGTATTTTCTTATCTAGAAGCATCTATGAAATGGGGATTTCATGTGTACCTTTATTTTTTATTCGATTTTTAATTTAAAAATTGCCTTTAGAAGTACTGCGACTTGATTATTAATCCGAATTTTGGTACTTGAATCAACTATTATAGGAAAATAAAAAAAATAACCTATAACAATACATGAAAGATCGATAATATTTTCCTTTCTTTCTTTCTTTTATTTTCTCTTTTAAAAAAACGTTGCCCCACGCTTGGATTTTGTCGTGTCGTGGGTGCGTTTACAAATATACAATTTCACATAAACGTGTCACCCAGACCCGGAATAACATAACTCCTTGCTTTCTGGTTCTACGAGTGTACATGGGCGGCGCTGATGGCTTACGTTTCTGATCGTTTGCCGACCTGACATAAAAAAAAACCATTTAATATTAATTCGAACATCCTTACTTAATGCTGATGTCATCTAAAACAAAACTGTTAAGCAAACTAATAAATGAAAATAGTTTTTCTATATAATCACACAGAATAACAATGTACACCGTGTATGTATTTAAAAAAAAACATCCTGTAACATGGGCCAGAGAAAATACCGGAGAAAATGAGGTTTTGACGGTTCACGCCTACACTTAGGCAGAATTCTAAGGAAACTCCTTGAAAATAAAATTAACAACATAATATTTACATAATCAAATAAATAATAAACATGGAGACAAGGAAATAATCCGCTACGAAAGTAGAGTTTGCACATATAACAACCGTGTTTTACCGTGAAACATTTGGACGAATTACATTGTAAAATTATACAAACAAAACGCTCTACATTAGACGATGTACATAATTAATTCTCAACGTTTGTAGAGATACACGAATTCGGGTCCGTCTTATCTCTACGTAGAGTTTTGTAGAGTTGCTCTACTGCCGACAAGCTCTACCAGTGTTGTCACATGAAATATGTATGTAATTACATTGTGTATGTTTGTTACGCTTCCGTGGTCTTGTTGGTTTCCATTGATTTTATTGGTAAAGTCGATTTTCTATAATATAAATTACTTCCTTGTCTTGTGGTGAATGCAAACGTCGTGAGTATATCTGGACTTATTATTTCTAATTGTAAGTTTGAAATCCGCCTCGAACCAAGTATGTGATTAATGCTTACACTTTCTCTGTATAAGAAGAGTCCTTTGTTCAATTATCACCAGCCACATAGGCTGGTGATAATTTTTTCATTTGATTCGGCGGTAAACGAATTGACGCATTACCTGATGGTACGCAATCGGCACAGCCTATGGACACCCTTAAGGAGTTACAAGTTGTTGTGGTGTTCCAGGAGCGATACGTCTCTGACCTATCTCATAGGAAAACCTCTTGATCAGCAGTTGTGCTCACAGCTGAACTACCAATCGACACAAACCAACAAAACTAAAAATAATAAACTGAGTACATTCACATGAAATTTCTTGTGTGTGTCAACAATCTTTTCGGCGACTATTTGGCTCCGACAAAGAGGCCATATCTTTTAGGTACAGACTAAACATAAAATTTTATTTGGACCCCGAGGACATTGGGTACACGCGTCATTTTGTTGTCTATAGCCAGGCGACGGTAGTTCTCCGGTTTTAAAAATAGAATCATATGAGCGGGAAACGTAGTAAAGTGTTTTTTTTTTTCGTTGGCTCAAGTGGAACTCCTTTTTTGTTTTAGATAATAGTTTTTTTCTTTCGTTTTGTGGTTGTAAATAAAGTAATTGTAAGAATGTTTATAATTTATTATTAGAGCTTAATCAGCTGAAAAAACACTGCATATTAAAACACGCTATTTATTCTTTTTTTACAAATAACGATGACGAAAATAAAAGATAAATAGTAAAATTGTAACCCTGACTATTAATTAAAACACGTTTACCACCTTTCATTGAAAACTATTAATTAATCGTAGTACCTAGTACCAGAAAATCGCTAACTAAGTCTTGTGGTTAAGTTTGAACTTACCTAACGAGATTTAGGTAACCCATACCATATTCCTAGGTAGTATTTGTGATGTGGTCTGGACTGCGGCTAGGCTGAATAATATCGTGCCTTGGCCTTTCTCTACGTCAAACGTGAGGATTATGCCTAATGCCTTTGCCTGCTTTGACGTTGAGCTTTGTATCTGCGGTTTCTGACCGTGATTAGTTATATGAATAGTTTATTTATTTTAAGTGTGTGTGTAATTGCTGAACGTAAAAGGTCTTGGCTTTAAATGGCTGTAAAGGTTTTGGTTATTGTTTTTAAATTATAATCACTAGCAAATAATTTGTTAGGTTTGTAAATGTACAGAAATGTAAACATATAAGTAATCGATGTTCATACGATTTGTGTATTGGACATTAATACTTCATAGAAACTAAATTAAACTTCATCGTTCGTCATCATTTATCATCAGTCTATTGAGTAAAGGCAATTTTCGTTTAAGAATCAATAACCACGCTTACTCAACACAGATGGGTGATTTCTAACTTGTATTTAGAAAATTATAAGTCCATGTTTCCTCTTAATATTTTCCTTCACTGTTTATCAATAGTGTCCAAATCAACAATCAAGTTAGAAAGCACATAAATATAACTCGGTAAAGTCAGAATGGTAATTGATAGGTTTCACGCATGCGAAGTGAGCGTCTTAGTCTCTGGGCCAACACGACACAAAAACCTTAGACTTAATGAAACAGATCGAAGATTATGATCCTGAATACACCTGACCTGCTACTGAACCCCACAATACCTGACATAACCTGTCCCCATCACATGGAAGTCGACATTAAAGATAAGGTAAACTGCATGATAGCGGTTTGATGGCCCAAGGCGTAAAACACGACGTTTTTAGATTCTACGTGTTGAGTATCGTAAAGCTATCGTAGCCTGCCCCTTGTAAAATACACTTATGTAAGATGTTACAGGTTTTAAAGGTTAAATGGGAAGGTGTATGGAGCGCTGATGATATATTTATACAGTAAGAGTTTCGTAGTGTTCGTTTTTGAGGGCGGAAAATCATCATAATTATAGTGTGCTCTCGCCCTAGATGGGGAGATGAGGATTGAGTTTCCAGTAACTTCATTCACACATTACAGCCAAATACTATATATACACAAGTTGTTTCACGTCGATTTCCTGTTAGGCTATCCACTCCGAGCGAGAAGGCGTGTTTGCGTAGCGTAAAAAAAATAAAAATTTCACTCATCTGTATTATATTATATTCGCAGTGAAAAGTTATGGTAACATTTTTTAATACTATCTCTCCATGTAAGTATACAGAATAAAACTTCAAACAGTAAATAGGTCATCAACCTTTTTATATATCAGGATAGCATTTCGTATTTCTTCCCAAGGCCTTCTTAACTTAATCCTATTGGTATATAAGGGTATAAAATAGCAAAACATACCTAATATAATACGTCTAAGCCGACACTACATCATATTCCATCTCCTCTAACGCGAGACACAATACCACAAACAATTTGTCTTCCAAATCCTGAGGAATGACGTCATATCAGTAAGCCTCACTCACAAGACAGATCTCAGGTATATGTACACAGTATATGTTAAATTAATTTGGTTCATGGTAATAAAGTTTATTAGAAAGAAAACTTAATTTCGATGTCAAGTTTTTCTCTAATGTTTATATATTTAATTATACATTAATTATATATCACAACTGGAAAGGAAAACACACTATCGGGTTCGATTCCCAAGTCATATTTTTTATTCTTTATATGAGAGTTAGACAAACTAACAGTCGCTTTGTATGATCCGCGCCGCCCTTGGACACATGCAACACCAGAGGAGTAATGAGGCGATGCCGGACTTTTGGGGATTAGGGTTACCGAGATTTAAGAATTGGGGAGGGGAAGAATTGTTAAGAATTTCTCTTCTAAACTTTTCATACATTCATTTCGGGAATGAATGTTTTTTTAATGGTTCCAAATTCGAATTTTAATTTTTTTTGTTGTTGTTAGATTGGCATAACTGTTTTCCATTTTGGCGCGGAACTTGAGTTGCATCTGTTATTTATATTAAAAACAGTGCTGTTTTTAGTTTTATAATATCTAGTGTGTATTGCGAATTTCATAATGGACAAAAACATCGAACAAAGAGTTTGTCTTAAATTTTGCATCGCCAATGAAATTTCGTGTTCGGAGGCACTCAAAATGTTACAGAAGGCTTACGGTGAATCGACTTTATCAAAAACACGTGCTTATGAGTGGTACAAAGCGTTCAAAAGCGGTCGAGATGTAATGGAAGATTTGCCTCGTTCTGGTAGGCCATCAACGTCTGCAACTGAATTTAACATCGCAAAAGTGAAGGAAATAGTGACTGAAAATCCTCATTCAAGTTTGAGAGAGATGGCCGCCGAATTTTCTATATCTCACGAGTCGATCGTACGGATCATTTTAACAAATAATTTGGGTATGAAACGTGTTGCCGCTCGGCTAGTCCCAAAAGACCTGAATTTTCTTCAAAAGTCGCTGAGGACATGCTAGAACGAGTCAATACCGACCCAACATTCATGAAACGCATTGTTACTGGTGACGAGACGTGGGTTTACGAGTTTGACATGCAAACTAGTCAACAAGCTTCGGAATGGCGCCTTCCAACTGAACCAAAACCGAAAAAACCACGTCAAAGTCGATCAAAAGTCAAAGTCATGTTGACTGTTTTCTTTGACTATCGCGGTGTTGTGCACTCAGAATTCTTGCCCGAAGGTCAAACGGTAAATAAAGAATATTATTTGAGCGTTATGCGGCGTTTAAGAGAACAAATTCGACGAAAAAGGCCAGAAATGTGGAAAGAAAATTCTTGGATTTTGCATCGCGATAATGCGCCTTCGCACAAGGCCATCATTGTAAACGATTTTTTGTCCAAACACTCAACAAACACCATCGAGAGCAGCCACCATATTCACCAGATATGGCTCCAGCCGACTTCTTTCTTTTTCCCACACTCAAATTACCCTTTCGTGGCACCCGTTTTCAATTGTTAGAAGACATAAAGGAGAATTCGAATGCGAGCACTGGACTCAATTCCGGAAACAGCGTTTAAAAAAAGTTTCGATGATTGGATTATTCGTTGGCGTAAGTGTATCGTTTCTGAAGGAGCATACTTTGAAGGTGATAAAATAAATTTAGATGAATAACAAACATTTTGTGTATTATTGACTTTTTCCCGGTACTTTCTTGACAGAGTAGTATTACGAGAAAGTAGGCTAAAATTTTGCCCAGTGTATCTTTTAATATGAGGCACTTCCAAAATAGCAAATTAATTAGTATAGCTTTTTCCTATTTCTTTTAAAGGATTATGTAACTACGATACATAATATAATCTGTACCCATCTCAAAAGTCCTTATAATATTAAAAGTTCTTTTTCTTTACTTCAGTTCGTAATGTAAGTACAAGAGTAGAAAACTTCGTTGGTACTTGTAAAACTCATGCATAAAAAGGTTTCAAAACTTGAAGGATATTTGACTAACATAGTTTACTATCGTACTTACTAGTTTTATTTGATTTTAAGGTAGGTAATATTACTAGTGTTGTTTTTGTTCAGCAGGTAGTGGAAGGGTTGATGTGTAGCTGTTATACATATTATTATTTACAAAGTGTTTTCTTTTGAAATGTTAAAAAAGTCAAAAATCATTTTTTATGTAATACGTCGGCAAACGAGCTGACGGATTACCTGATGGAGAACAGAGAGATTAGGGATTTGGACATTTACGGATTGGGGGAGGGGAAGGTTTGGGTCTCCGGGACCTTACTCACATGGCGAAACACACCGCTGTAGTTGTTTTACGGCGGTTTTCTGTACCTTAAGCATGGCTCTCCCACTCTTGAACTTCATTTATTTCAATTAGACCCTTACAGGTCAGGTACTTTAGAACATCAAACAAAATTTTAAAGATATAGTGTGAGTCCTTTTAGCCAAGCTATTTGCTCGTTCCAATGTGTCGATTCCGCTGGACATTTAATACGAAACTCGTTTTAAATCTTGAATATTAAAATCCTGAATACTCCGTGTATTTAGAATTCTCTTTCAGAAACCAAAGATTCCCAAATACGTTTAAACAGTTAATGCATAATTTGTATCACTTAAAACTCAAGTTTCGCCACACCGCCTGCTCCACCGCCTTAATATTATTACAATAACCAAATTCCTCCAAGATTATAATCATATCCATAATGCGGTTTTCTTGCCAATATTAATTTCCATACTAAAACTTCCATTTACATCGTCTATCCTTTTCTAACACTACAATTTCTATAAGAAAAGACAGAGATGAAACGATGTCTTGTGATACACCGCTTTAAAATTGTCAAGTCATAAGGATAATTAGGTTGTTTAATGTCGTAATAAGAACCTGAATGTAAGTAGATAGGTGTATATATATTGTTATGTAAAATTTGATATTTTGTTCAGGGTTTTGTCAGTATAGTGCCTTGTAATCTGAGATTAGTTTAGGACGGTCTCAGCTTAGGTAACATGATTGTTCTACTTCCATAGTAACAACAGACAGTACTATGTGCTTACTCTGCTGAGGGCCATTTTACACAACAGCCTGAAACTGCTTCGGAGGCCCTTGCCATATGGAGAAGATTACAGCATATATCACCACGTTTGCTGAAGTAGGATTGGGGATTTGAAATTCGATTTCTGACAATGGTGTCCTTTACCATATGATCATTTCTTTTTTTATAATAGTTTTTTAAACATTGCCCCACATTAGTATTTTCTCCTGTACCGTGGTTGGAAACACTACAAACATACAATTTATATGCACATCATACCCAGACCCGGAACAACAATCTGTGGACTACACAAAGAGATGTTCCTTGCGGGAATCGAATCCCAAACACGTTGCTTGGCAGCCAGTTGCCCAGTGCCAACCGTGCAGTCTGATATTTTTTACTCCATCTCTGATATTCGATCAACATGTTTTTTTTTTTGTCGGAGCTGATGACCACCTCTTTCAGCCAAATGGTGCCAATCACAGGCCTTCGACGAATAAGCGCTTTATGCATGGGAGAAATAGTAAAATTTTAAATAAATTTTATTTTATTTCAAAAACCTTGAGACCCAGTCTAGATCACACACTGGAAACACGATTAATTTAATTAGAGACTCGAGTATTCATTAACGAAGCACAGTCAAAGTAAATAATCAGCCTACAAACATTTATTTGCCTTAGCAACAATTTCCAAATTAAGGCAATTTTCCAACACAACTTTTCGTACTTTGAATTTTTTTCTACCTCCTCTTGGAAGTAATTAAGACGCTTAATAATTAACGCAGAACTGAGGGTTAATTAAAAACTCAACATTATAAAGGTACTAATAAAAAATTTACATTTCACTATAACTTTAAGTGATAAGGACTTAAGATGATTGAGGCAGTTGGCCATGTGATGTGATAGATCTTGAGTGTAGGAGAGCAATATATTGGAACGAGCGAAAGACCTTGGTTCCCCTCCCCAATCCCTAAATCTCCGAATAAATAATTTTTAGAATGTTGGTTAGCTCGTAACTGGCTAATGTATATGACCTACTGCTTATAACCAATACTTTAAACCACTTGTATACATAAGCTGTGATCTTATAATAAATAAATAAATAAATAATCCCCAAAAGGCCGGCAACTGACTCGTAATTCTTCTGGGTGTTACAGATGTCCATGGGCGGTTCAGATTGCTTACCATAAACTCTATCAGAATTTTTATCTTTATTAGTCACAATGTTGGTGTTCAGATACGAAAACATCAGGTTTTTTATAAAACATCACCAGACACACATAAAAACTCTTCTATCTATACACTCCAAAAATTCTCACACAACAAAACTATTTTCCGAAGAAATTCTCATAAAACTGAGACACAGCATTCGAAGGTCATCTGCCCCCCCTCCTCCCACCTCTTGACTTATGGCCACGAATGGTAAGTAGGTGTCACGTACAATCTTTTTTTCACGACGTCGTTACATAATTCTGGAAATGGATTATGCTAACTGAATTCAAATGATGGTCATTTTATAGTCATGTCTGTTTTCTTTCAGCTTTGTACACTGCTTGTGAAGTTTTTTTTTTTTTTTTTTTATATGTAATAGGTCGGCAAACGAGTAGACGGATTACCTGATGGTAAGCAATCAGCGCCGCCCATGGACACTCGCAACGCAGGTGTTACGAGTGCGTTGCCGACCTTTAAGAGATTAGGGATTTGGAGATTTAGGGATTGAGGAGGGAATGGGGAAGGGGAAGGATTGGGCCTCCGGTAACCTCACTCACACGGCGAAACACAACGCAGTGGTTATTTCACGCCGGTTTTCTGTGAGGCCGTGGTATCACTCCGGTCGAGCCGACCCATTCGTGCCGAAGCATGGCTCTCCCACACTTAAACACAGTTTTCGGAAGAATTAGCACACTGACCGATTACTGCAGAACTGGTGGTAATGAATTGGCGCCGCCCATGGACATTATACACAAAACAAAACATTATGTCAAAATAGTTACTATAGTCGGAATTTTAATTCCGTTCCAGATTTGACAATTTCAGTGTTGCAACGTTATGACACGTAATAAATAGTGACGTTGTGAAATTATTCGATTTGGAAATCAAATATTTCTGAATCGAATCCTCTCGTTTATTAATTTAATCTCGTAAACTAAGTTTATCAGGAAATAAAATATTTCTGAACCGATAATTTAGTTTTGACAATTAATTAACGATCTGAGACTTTTCTTTTGTAATTGTGTGTGAAATTAATAAAAAATGTGATCATGAAGGAACATGACAAATAAAACAGGAATTTTATAAATTGTCGCCGCTATCGCTATCGCTGTTACTTTCTGTAAAATGTATTATGAATTATGTCTGTGATTTTTATTGTCAATAAACATATCTAGTTTACTCATTTTTTCCTCTTCTTTGACAACATGGGATACGCATTTAGACCATTCGGTAGCTGAAATTTTTTGAATGCCTTCCTGAAACTGATTCACTGATTGTTTATCGATTTTTGTGTTCATCACTACACTGTTATATGTGGTATCATTATTTCACAAAATGACAATAGGTCATGTCAAATCAGGAATCGAATTAAAATTCTGACTATATATGTGTGTTACCCTCAGGTAAGTTTGAATTAGTAAATCCATCTCCATGTGAGAATACGCATTTGCTCAGCAGTGGACACATGTAAGATGTTGGTGATCATGAAAGATGTTTTCCTTCACCATTAATATCCACCATCACCACCACCACCACCATAGTATCTAAAAAGTCTTAAAAAATACATATCACTCGTAAGAAGACACATGAGTACTTGCCAAGTCAAACTTCTAAACCGCACGCTGATGATGAAGCGATCACCTTCAACCTTCGAGCCAGCACGGTGAGTCCTTTAACTTTTTTACTAAATAAAACATATTCCAAGTGGCAGAAACTTTGTGAAGATTTTCGAATCACATTATTCTAATTACTTCGACAACTATTTTAAATATTCCTTAAGTTACACTAACGAATTGAAATACCTGAAATTCTACTAAACAGCCAACATATCATGACCTCTCTGAAGTTTGACATTTGACAGTATGAGCGGGACAGAAATAAGCACAAACCAGCATGTGTAAGGGAGAGGACAATAAACTTGAAGATAGGTTTACTTAGCTCAATGTAGATTGGACTTGAGGCTAATTTCTTGTATTCAAAGTATATATTGAAAGAACAGAGTGTAACTGGTATAAATTGGTAGCTGCTTAGTATCGCGGGAGTTCATGACGTCATAATTTGGCCACAAACTTGGGGCTTCGAGTTGGAAACTTTGAACATACATATACAGTAACGTGTGTTAGTAGGGATAATTTTCTAAATTGTTTCCAATTTAGTAATTAGCAAGCTGTCGTATTGTTTTTGTCTCGAGAGAGTTCGAAGGCAGAACGAACTCCTTTAAATTGTATGCAAATCGGTTTATTGTGTTCAATGGTTTATAACCATTGTTCCAAAATTTATGCTAAACCATTTTTAGGTTACTTAGATGCTTATTTCTGTAAACAAATAATATTCAATTATAAATAAGAATCGTTGGCATGACAATAACGGCAGTAAGAAGAAAATTACAGAAACGAAAACTTTACCATATTTATATTCTAGGGTTGATTATTTTACCCCTTGACGTCTGGAAATGACGCTGAAGTCATTTGGAATAAAGTAATTTAAGAAAAAAATAAAGGGGGCATTTTTCAACTAGCAAACAGATCTGCAGAAAGTTAAAAATAAATATTTTACCTATACCAGACCTAACTAAAATGAATGTATGAAATGGTGAGTTTTTAAATCGGATTAAAAGGCTCTTTTTTATTTTGTTTTTATATACTCTTGTTGCTTTTAACTGAAAGTCCATTTCACATATACCTATCGTGTATATTTCTATATGGGTGTGTGCAAATATTTATCTAGAAAAATGTATCGAATACTAACCAAAGCCGTCCCATTGGTCCCGAGAGAGCTAAGCTGTAAGACTGTTCGCGAAATAAAATCTCACTTGCTAGCAACTTTGTATCCACGTAAGCCCAGTTTTCAGGGACCTAGGAACATCGAACCACAGGTGTGTTCAAACTGAAAACAAATTTTAGATTCAAATTTTTAAAACGGCTAGTAAAATTTAAGTGTTAAAGAACCATGCTTCGGTACCAATGGGCCGGCCTGACCGGAGTGATACCACGGCATCACAGAAAAGAGACGTGAAGCAATACTTAAGTTGTGTTTTGCCATGTGAGTTAGGTTACCGAAATCCCAATCCATCCTTCCCCCATCCTCAATCCTCAAATCTTTAAATCCCTAATAATAAATCCGAGGCTGGCAACGCACTTGTAGTGACTCATTTTTTTAGTGTCCATGGTTTGCCGACACGCCTTTCTAAAGTGATGAAGCGATAAAAATAATCGGTAGTACCTACTTTTTTTAATACCTAAATTATTTAATGATTGCTTTATTTTTGAGAGGATAAAATCATAAAAAGACTTCTCCTGCCCTGGTGTCAGAGTCTTACTGACTAAAACCATCGCGGATCGTCTCCTGCTCAGGACCTGTTCCATGGTAAATTATTGCACTTGGACCCGGAACTCCAGCTGGACATCAGCCCTATGTGTGATGGCCTTCTGACTCTTTCAGTAGCGAGTGGATCGCGCCGCTTGCGTGTAGTTCTGGTCGGGCGGAGTCTAGTCAGGGTCGAGCTCGCTGTAGCTAACTCGCCCTCTATAGACCTATGCCTACGGTAGCATCTTATGATTGCCCTATAACATGAATTCCAGTCACCAACTATGTATATACCTACTAAAAGAAAGAACAATAATACTTTACCAACTTGAAAGTATAACCTCTTTTCATATTCATATCCTTTTTTTTATACGAGTAATAACAACGCTAACACTTTAGAAAGGCGTGACAATGACGAGAATTTGGTAAATGAAAAAAAACTAGCTTTTCTATATATTTGTAACCTAAACTAATGGCCGAATATAATTTATCATTCTTGTTTTAAGTGTTTGAAAGTTTTGAAGTACATTTGCGTTAATTATACGGACGAAAATCGAATGTCAAAAGCATGATTTTTTATTTCACCTATTAATATTGTTTTTCAATAATGTACTGTATCCTCGGTCATGATGTATTAATAATCATAGAATGGACTATAGCTCGGAAAAAGTCTAATTTCCAGGTTTCAAACGCTTGAGAAGCGGGCGCCTTAAACTCTGACCCGCCATGGCATGTAACATAACACAAAACTCCTAATTACGCCATTTATCATCAGTTAAATGTGTCTGTATAAATGTGTACATGATAAAGTGTGTTTTTAAAATCATCAATGGCACGGAAAACAATTACCGTGGGGCTACGTTATAAAAATATTCACTGTCTCAAGGAAGGCCCTTCCAACTCCATATCAAAGCCTCCAGAGACCAACGTCAAATTATAGAATAATTAATAATTAAGACATCTAATATTGTTACAGAACCAATTCTCTATAGTATTTCAAAACTTCTCTGAAGCCTGGATTTCAATAGAACTAAAGTTTTAAACCAGGGTTGTTTGAGCAAGATGATTTTATTTAAAATTGGCCTGGATTATTTAAATTGTGGATTATGCGATAAGCCTGGTTAGGACGGGTTGTGCATTAAATTTAATTTCATTTCATCTCTCGTGGTTTTGTTTGCGTATAGCACGTTGTACCACACTATGTCCGTTGTATATTATTTTAAAAGTATTTGAAATACTATTTTTGTCTCAATTCTATAGAGAATACATAAATATGAATTATTTTTAATTTATTTGTTGTGTGTTAATGTTGTGGCCATTTCTTTGTTATATTTCTCATTTCTAAGTCTGAACGAAGAAGTCTAGTAGTGTTACCATTTTTATCTCAATTCTATAGGATATAAAATGTGGATTAGTTTCAATTTGTTTGTCTTAATGTTCCATTTCTTTGTTATATTTCTCATTTCTAGTCTGAATGAAGAAGTATCGTAGTTTCGTAGTTATATTATATACCTATCTGTACTTGAACCGACTTCTTAAGGGACTAAAATCTAGACGTCTAGTACGCGACGATGGTTAATCATCATAATGAAGTAAGTACCCGAGCAAGGGCCTTTTCTCACACGGAGTAGGTATAAGCATCAATTAACACGGTTGCTCAAGGCGAATTGGCGATTCCAAACCCATAATCTAGGTTATCTCACGATGCTTTTCTTCGTCGTTTGTCGAAGAAGGTAGGAACATATAAATCACAAAAAATCTTATTGATATAATTTTTCAATTAGAAAAACTTCTCTGTTACTAAGACACAATTTTATAAGCAAAATATTAATCCCTACTATAGTTTCCGCTCGATTTCCTTTGAAGTACTTTCACAGACATTATGTTATATACAATGAGTGTGCTTGATAAGAAGGGTCATTCAACCCTCTAGGTGTTTTTAGGTCACCTAAGGTACTTAGTTCGAAACCAAAGAGGTTTATATGCGAGGCACGTCCCTCTCAAGTACTTGGTATGTTTGTACCAGCACTTACAACTAAAATAACATCTTTTTCTTTTTTAAAAACGTTTATGTTTTGTACCTACCTGAGTGCTTTAGGATGTGGGTTGTTTTTCTTGTAGGTATGACTATTGTGCCTATAAGCTACTGTTATACAAAAGACATTTTATTTTATTTGAGGGGGTAAACGACATCGGGCATGTGCGCCCTGGGTGAGGGTGAGGACTTTTTTGGGTTGTTAGGGATTTATTTTATTTAAACGTTGCTTTACGCCTGTATTCTGTGAGGCCTTAGTATCACCCAAGTTGAGCCACCTCCTTCGTGCCGAAGCAAGGTTTCTAATACTCTTAATAATCCCGATTATAGTCGTATAGCTTAGCGTTTGTGGTTAAGAAAACAATGTTTATACTGGTTGAAGAAATCTGCATCAAAATGTAGTTCAAAATCCATACTTCAAAAACCAACAATCATAACATAGTTCACAATAAAACATGTAAAGTTATAGCTAACCTATCAACCTAAATTAACTTGAGAATCAAACACAAAAGTCAATAATGATTTCACTACAAAGCAAAATTCAAACACCCTTACAAACCATGCAGTTTCCTCCACAAAGTTCTCAACACTTCTTGAATCCACAATTCATAAACCTGCCTCATTCATTAAAACTCTACAAAGATTAAAGTAACAACGAGTTCAGATGAATCTTTTGTTGCTAGTCTTTGTAAAGCTCTAGGTAGAGTCGTAGAGACCGTTCACAGATATCTTTGTGAAACACTCTACATAATTTCGCTGTACCCTGTCTGGCACGTTTTATAACAGTTTTAAGAACTCTAGAACATTTTTGTTCACCGATATATAATGTAGAGCCACTCTCTTTTTATAGAGGTAAAGATAATTTAGCAGGGTATTGTAGGTAGAGTAGCGTTGGAGGAAAAGTACACCCATTTGTTGCTCTTTTTGAGATAAAAAAGGTTTCAATATGTTCCTGTATTGTGAGGGCCTTTAAAAACACAATATTTACAATTTTACATGAAACACTTTACATAATAACACCTTAGAAGTCGAGGAACTTTTATTTATTTACAAAAAGATTTCTGCGGTAGACGATTAATATTTTATTTAAAGCGTCAGATCTGAAGGAAGTTTCTAACTATAACGTACATAAAAAAAACTAAGGCTGAACTAAGAGAAACAAAAATAAAAAACTAAATTACACTTTTCACAGACATCAGCTTTAAAGAAAAACAGGAAATCCAAGCTTACAATTTACAAGTCGACCTTCCGCTAACTTTACTCAAAAAGAAGCAAATAGCAAAAAACGTAACAAAATTAGTCCTTCAGAAGGGAAACCTTTAAGATTTTTGCGAGAAATCCGAAGGAAAAACATAATTTGTTAAAGCATTTCGTATCGGGTATAAAAACGAGCCGTAATTTAGTTTGATATAAGGGTCAGCTTGCCAGTTATCGTTCATTCTATTAACCAGGATTAGCCAAGACGTATGCTTCTCGAACATAAAATTGGACTTAGGACCGAGGTTTTTTTTCGAAGATTTTTCTTTTGTAATATTTTTTTTTATTTTTTATTTAATAGGTCGGCAAACGAGCAGACGGATTACCTGATGGTAAGCAATCAGCGTCGCCCATGGACACCCACAACAAAGAAGGAGTGCGTTGCCGACCTTTTAGGGATTGGGATTTTGGGGATTTAGGGATTGGGAAGGTGTTGGGCCTCCGGTAACCTCACTCACACGGCGAAACACAACGTTGTGGTTGTTTCACGCCGGTTTTCTGTGAGGCCGTGGTATAACTCCGGTCGAGCCGACCCATTCGTGCCGAAGCATGGCTCTCCCACACTTAAAACTTTTTCTTTTGTAAGATAACAACACTAAGCTAGGATTTTGTTTTTTAGGTTACCTTCTGAGTTTTGTTATTTATTGAATGTATTGATGAGTTTTGTCACACCATAGTTACCTAACAAAAATTGTTTTACTGTTGAAATCTAAGAAGTTAAGTTTTTATACAGCGTAGGTGTATTGTTTGCATTTTATTTAACGTTTAGACCGTTGACGGTTTTTGACTGAAGCTAAATAAAGTAGAATATATTTTTTAAGTGTTAAGGCAGCAAATGACTTTGCAGAATTGGACAGACTACTTGGTGGTAAGGCATCAGCGCCGCCCATGTACACCCGCCAAAGGGGTTACGAATACCTTGCCAACCTTTTGGGGATTTAGGAATTGAGTAAGGATAGAGGTAGTGGAAGAATTGGGCCTGTAATGATGTTTTCAGCAAATATATTTAATTCTTTAAATAATTCAATATGAAGACAAAAACTTTAGTCGTTTCAACGAATTTTTTTGTTTTTATTTATACACAAAAATCATTTCCAGCTGAAGATTAATTATTTTCAAAGCTATATGCTTTTCATAGATTGCGACAAACTATATTTCTCTCATTTCCACCCCATAGGGAATCCTATAACACGGATGACGAAATTCCCATAACAAGATACATATATATTTATATATATATATATATATACATGGTGTTGGATGTGTATGGTTTTGTACCCTCGGGGAATATACGCGTGATGATTATCAGCTCGTGTTATTTCTGATCGCGAAAAGGATACAAAGATTGGACTTTAGGGAGACACAGGGATGATTGTTGGTTAAGCTTGTTATTTTGAAAATATGTGTGTATTTGGGTAAATATTTGTTCGAAATTATACATATATACATACTATAATTGATGATTGAACAACGAAAAAAAGGAATCCTACTATAATAAACGTCGAAGTTTGATTATGTATACTTTGTATATTATTTGAATGAAATTAGACATAGAGATAGACTATAGTGCGCATGTAAGCTTTTTTTATGCCCTCGTATTTTGGGTGACGCTACTGGCAGAACAAGTGTCTAATCTTATTTGAAACACGAAATAAGAAGAAAAAATTGAATAAGACACCGTAATAATGACTTTAAAATATCTAAGCGTAGAGACCTTCTTTTTTAACGTGAAACATACCACACTTACCCATTTACTGAAACTCAGGACTTAATCATATGATCTACAGTAAAGTACGACTGTAAAAATCCATAATACTGCGCGCCAAAAGTACACCCAAAGTACACTCAAATCTATAGCTGTTTGCAAATCAAATCAATCAAATCAAATCAAATTCTTTATTTCAAGTATACCACAACAGGCACTTTTGAATATCAAGAAAAAAAAATATCAATAGGTTTAACTTCATATGTGTCAGTCTGTCCGTCTGTCCTTTAGTCAAGCTATTCGCTCGTTCCAAAGTGTAGATTACTATAGAGAAGAACGAGCGATAAACTCCATGGTTACTCTTTTACAATCAGTTTCATAATGCTTTGTTTCATAATTTTTACGTTACGTCCCAAAGAAATCTCATTTGCAAAGTCACATGCTTTTAAAGTAAAATTGCAAATAAAAGTTCACTATACATATAACCTATCAGAAAAACCGAGCTACAACCTATTTCTTACACATAGCTTCATGAAAAGGCTTCAAGATTACACCGTGAGCAGGTTGTATTATCGCTTTGTTTACCTGAAACGGCTGAAACGTTTACAAAGCTGTATGTGTGTGCAAGCTTCAGGGTAACTTCATAGTTCAGTGCGTCAGAGAGACGTTCCTAAGATAGGTTTCCTTGATCTAAATAAATAGTTATTATGTTATTTATAACTCATAAATAACGGTAATGAAGCCTTAGCCCGTATTTTCTATTTCTGTTTTAGATGTAAAAAATATATATTTTAAAGTTTGATTCACAATGTTGTATTCAAAAATCATTGGGTATTTATGTAATTGAAAGAAAAAAGATTTTTTTTTAACTAAAATAAATATTTTTTTAACTATTAGTACCTACGGTGTGACATCTCATATTCATTATAATTTATCCAAAACAATATTATAAATGCGAAAGTAACTCTGTCTGTCTGTCTTTTCTTCACGCCTATACTACTGAGCCTATTTGTCTGAAATTTGGTACAGACATAGTTTGGTACTCAAGTACTGAAGATAGGACATAGGATAATTTCCAAAAATCGGGACTAAACTAGCCGCATAGTTTTAAATATGTAAATAGTCGTATCAAGTATGTTACTTATAAATGTGGGCTCCTAGCGTGCCTTGAAAGTAGTCGAGTCACCTCTTCATTAAAAACGTGAATTTTGTGCATGATTTATTTAATTTAAGGCAACTTGAGCCACTCCGGACGTCAGAGATCGCGCGACTACCTCCGGCTGATACTCCAGCCGAGATCGCGTGGTAACCACAATGAGTCACAGCGACCTCGGAGCCCGGAGCAGGAGAAGTAACAAGGGATTTTTAGTCAGTAAGAGTCTGACACTCCCTCCCGCCCGGCCCTGGGCGGAAGAAGTCATTTGATGACTTTCCACTCCCAACAAAAAGAGTCTAACACTCCCTTTTGCCTCACCGAGAGCGGTAGGAGACATTTGATTATTTTCCCCCCTTAAAAGAAAAACCACAATTATCTACTACACAAATACAGCTCAACAACAAATTTCAAAAGAATCACAGATTTACGTACGCAATCATAACAGTACAACATCGTCGATTTCCGTCAATCTTCGCGAATGTTCGTATTTAAATTTCTCGTCTGATTTACATCGGAACCCGTTGCTATTCGTAACGGAAACCATTACTGCGTATGTTGACAATTTCCATGTGTATTAGGTGAGTATGTTCGTTCAGTATTTGTATGGTTATATGCTGAATACAAAAACGTAGCAGGAATATGTTTTTGCTATCAGAAGTGAATGGTATATTCTTATTCGTATTCGTATAATTTTTTTATTGGCAATAATCAAGGGAAGAAATAAGGTTGGTACATTTTATGTAGTATATAGTGGTATGATATGAACAGTCAGGGGTCAAAAATGCCCGGGGCTGCGGGGTAAGCGCAATAAGGTACCGCGACCTCGGCACAGAGCAGGAGAAGGAACAGGGGGGTTTTTAGTCAGTAAGAGTCTGACACTCCCTCCTGCCCGGCCCTGGGCGGGAGAAGTCATTTGATGATTTTCCCCTCACAAAAAAAAAAAAAAAAAAAAAAAAAAAGGGGTCAAAAATGCAATTACAATCTACCAATTTTAAAATGACTGAAATTTATTTGTAGTAGAAGTTCAATGGTTCACAGCCAGTTTATTCAATAATTTAGATTCTATGCTATAAATTAAGGCAGTCCTCAACCATTGACTCTATTCTACAAAGATATTTTGGTTATTTTAAAATTGGTAGCAATTACATTTTTGACCCCTGACTGACATATACCAATAATAGCAAGGTAAATATTATAAATGCCTCGTAGTTCAAACGGTTTCAAAAGGAAAGCGAAAAGCATTATAGAGATTTTTTGCCTATCAGAGATATCTTAGTAGTAGCATGGATTATGATATTGTGGCCTGTAAATGACTATAGGGTTCCTATTATACGGGGCTCAACCGGTGACAAGAAACCAACTCATAAAAGAAGCTTTACCACATGCTCTAAAAAAAACTTACATCAATAAACCGTAAGAACATTTAAATATACATACACGTACGTACATATATATGTACATGTCTAACAACAGACTATACCACCAATTACTTGGAACCCGGTAGAGTTCCATCAAAAAGAGGGCTCAAATTCCACAGGGGACAGGATATACTGAAATTCGCCGGAAGTGACGTGACCAATTCGCATCGGTGCGACACTGCAATTTCCACGTAAAAGGTTCTATTAATTTTCCAATGGCTAGGTGCGAAAGCCTTTTGGCAAATTGTAGGGTACATTTAGTTCAGCATATGCTGTTTGGATATGCGACCACAAATGAACGTTGTTGCATTTTGTACTACCTAGTTGGATTCAATTAGCCATTTAATTCGGCCGGGTTATAGACTGGCTAATGAGGTTTGTATTCGATATTTGGAAATGTTTGTGATTTGACTAACATGGAAAGTTTTAATGAGTTATACGTATACACACACACATACGGTACATTTCGTAGAATACATTAATATTATACATACATATGTATATTACCATATTGTTGATGGATTTTATTTACAAAATAATAATAATATTTTTATCAGGAATTTACATTCAAATGCAAACTGAATATCATTTTATTTATTATTTTATTGATGAATTTCAAAATAATATTCTCTATCATGTATTCATAATTGAATTACGTTTCCAGGTAAAATATTATAAGGCTCTTTTCATAAACATTTTTCAGCTACGCCATGTTAATAGTATAACTTCGTTATCTGACGTTATCAGAGGATTTTACATAAATAAGTTTCGGCATAACATCTGTTACGAGTCTATGGTTATTCGACCCTGGGCGGGAAAGCTATGCTTCGGCACGAATGGGTCGGCTCGACCGGAGTGATACCACGGCCTCACAGAAGACCGGCGTGAAACAACCACAGCGGTATGTTTCGCCGTGTGAGTGAGGTTACCGGAGGCCCAATCCCTCCCCGCCCCCAATCCCTCCTCAATCCCTAAATCTCCAAATCCCTAATCCCTAAAATATCGGCAACGCACTCGTAAATCCTCCGTTGCGGGTGTCAATGTGCGGCGCTGATTGCTTACTATCAGGTAATCCGTCTACGTTTGCCGACCAATTACATAAAAATAAAAACAAAAAAATAGAAACTACAGATCCCCATCCACTTCAGTCCTTGCAAACTTCTATCGTCAGCTTCTATAATTATTATTATCGTAATATCATCAGCTTATAAGTGCTCACAGGTGAGCAAAAGCCCTTTCTCATAACAAGAAAAATCGAGATGCGGATTGGCGATTTCAAATTTGAACTTAACAATGAGAAATTATCAGTCCAGGTTTCTTCACAATATTTTCCTTTATCTTCTATCAGCTGTGTCTAAATAAACTTAAAAAGTGCATAGATATGGCACTCGGCTTCTATCACGTACATACATATATTACGGTCTTGCGAACTCTCACCATCCGACAAACACAAGCCCGAAATGCATTTAATGGCGTCCAAATGGGCAGACTGATTACCTAATAATAAGCAATCACTGCAGCCCATGGGCACTCGAAAGATCGGGACAGTTTTAATTCTATCCACCCGCTAAACGTCAGGTCACGGAGTTATAACTCTGTTGTGGAAAGTCCGCATGGATCAGCTCCGATTGCCAACTGTCAGATGATACGTTCGCTCGGAAGGCAAACCTTTCTAAACGGTATGGGTTGGCTCGACCGGAGTCATACCACGGCCTCATAGAAAACCGGTGGCAACACTTACGTTATATTTCGCCGTGTGAGTGACGATCTGGAGGCCCAATAAACGCACCCTCATCCTTAAATCCTTAAGAACCCACAATAGAACGTCAATGCACTTGTAGTAACTGCTGTGATATTTCAATTGTCCATAGGCAGTGCCGATTGCTTACCATCAGGTAATCCGATTACTCGTCTACTAACCTTAAATAATGCCATAAAAAATATAATCCATCAGCTCGTTTGCTATGCTATAAAAAAATACAAAAGTCTACTGCCATCCATTATATGTAAATTCATCATCATCATCATCACCAGCCGGAAGACGTCCACTACTGGATAAAGGCCTCCCCCTTAGCTCTCCAAGTCGAACGACAAGTTGCCACCTGCATCCATTGGCTCCCCGCGACTCTGACGATATCGTCGGTCCACCTAGCGGGAGGCCTGCCCACACTCTAGCACTTTCGGGCCCATCGACCGAAAGGTAAATTCAGTGAATTCAAATTTTCAAAAATTACTCTTTATTTTTCATCGATGTCGATACAGAATAGTCACTTTGTATAACTAACCTAACAGAAAACTAACAAGAAATAATGTTCCATAGGAACACAATGCATTGCAATTTGTTAACATTTACCTAACCTAACCTACCCGTGTTTACTCCACCGGCCACAATCGACTACTCGATTCACTCGCATCGATGCTGATGTAGGTATCGATAGTTCTCGGTCCCACCCAACTCGATTATGTCGCACAATTTGAAACCTATCTGCATATTTCGATGAATTTCTTTATAGTTTTGTGAATTTGATATTTATTTATGAACTAACATAGTTCATTTTTGTTAGTAGCGTTGTAGTTTGGTCAAAGGTCAATAAATGCTTATAAAAGAAAATGTCCAAAGATTTTTTTCTATAGGATCAGTGTTAAAGACAAGGTTTGGTGTTAAAAAAATATCATTATTACACGATTATCATGGGAGACCCAAGCTCACAGAAAACCGGCATGAAACAACCATAGCGTTTTGCTTCGCCGTATGAGGTTATCGAAGGCCCAATGCTTCTTCTTTCCCAATCTCTAAATCCCAAAAACCCTTATCCCTAAATAGTCGGAAAACACTAAACTAGTACTTAACACCACCAGTATTATTATTGTCCATGGTTGGTGCTGATTGCTTACCACCAGATAATCCGTAATTATGCTCGATTGCCGTCGTGTCACATAAAAAACCAAAGATATAGTGTTACTATAAAAATCAACGGTACAAATAAACAATACACACACACAAAGCAGATCTAAAAATACATCAAATCAAATAATGTTCGCAAGAAACAAATCAATTAACATAGTGCAAATCCATTCTATCCAATCCCGTCCTATACAAAGCGAAATCACTCCCTTTACTTCGAACACGGAGCTGCAAGCGAAAACCTTAATAATACATTGTCGTATCCTTAAATCAAAATGGACGAACTCAACAGCCTTGCTAGGAAACCAATAAGCTAGTCACGTGCCCCCATCTCAATTTATTTAAACTTAAGGCCAGGGCAGACTATGAAAGTTTCTCGAAGGACGAAAGTTTACAAACTTGTATTCTTCTTTCGTTCATTCCCTTGTGCGTTATTCCATGCAGTGAGCAATTTGTTTTGATGTTAAAAGGTAAACGGACCTGACCCTTTCGATTGAAATATAAGTGATATTCGTATTTGTAGTGTAATATGGCATACTTTCTGTGTAAATATTAGATTGTAGTGCAAAAACTCTCCAGGATTGCCATAGCAAGCGCAATGAAACAGGGTAAACTGTGATATACTTAAGTAATTCATAGATACAACGTTTGGACTCTTTTACAGCATTATGGGAGAAAAATCTAATACATTAAACTGAACCCTACATAGGGCTCAGAAGAAAGAACGGGTTGGTTTTTAGTCACTAAGAGTCTGGTACCGTCCCAATCAAGCGAGAGAAGGCATTTGATGACTTATCCGCCTGAAAATAATATCCTAAATGTTCTACAAGCTAGTGGAATTAACGTTCTTAACTAACTTAAACGTTAAAGAGTACCTAATCATAAAAAAATCCCAAATTACACATTGAAAATAAATATTTCAAATAGAACTACTCATACAAGAACATGACAAAGGGTAAAACAGCAGGAGATAATATATTCTCATTAATTAAGATTAGCTGGCGACTCTGCTGACCACAGAGTTATTCATCTTATCTTAACTTGCTATCTCTTTTATATGTGCTTACACTAAAACTTTGGCGACCATTTTCCCCAACTAAACCGTATGAATATTGAATATTTTCTACGTATAAATACGTAGTTTGTTCGAAAGACGACGTTACGTGCCGATTCTTTTTAGCACAATTTTTCTTTTATTTAAAAAGTTCTTTGACGACACCTTCGGTCCAGAGTGAGCGTTATCACACATAAAGTCAAAGTCGAAATCATTTATTACAACCAAACCATAAATAGGTACTTTCGAAACGTGAAAATATGTGTGATCCATGATCTAGTGTTCCGAGTTTAAGTGTATGGGAATTCATATATGTAGATAGATAGAACACATTTATTCAGCAGAAACAATAACAGACACAAATTAATTGAAAAACAAGTGGGTACACAATACAAATTAACAAGAACATGACACAAAATAGAATCAAACAAAAAAAATTAATATATTACGTATTAGACGGGTAGTTAGTACGAAAGAAAGAACATACAGAACGAGAAAAAAAATGTATTTATAAATATACTAGCTGACCTGGCGAACTCCGTACCGCCTTAAATATTACTATTTGTTTTGGCCTCTTAAACCTTCCCTTCACTTCCACAAATAATTCAAGACCAAAATTAGCCAAGTCGGTAGAGGCATTGTTAAGTTATAACACTACAACGAAAAATGGCATTGATTTCTTTATATAAAGATTAACGACTTAAAAGGGAACCATATTGTGCTATTTAAAAGAAAATAAAGCTCGACCACATACAGACATTGGAAGGACTAAAGTATTGAACACAATTTTTTCTTATATTTAAAAGCCTTGGTCCACACCTGACTAGGTCACCTTGATTGTTCGATCAAAAGTCTGACGCAAAAAGCAATACTTTTGTCCATATTGTCTAGAAATTCCTTTGCCTGAAACTGTGACCACCTGTTTCTTGGATTCCTTCCGTAACCACTAGGATAACTCTTTTTACAATTTGTTTCTCGTTAGAAAATATTTATATATGTACATATATGTGTTTGATATAAATTATAATAAACTAGCCAGCCGCCCCGACTTCTCACGGGTGCAATGCTGAGACTAAATTTTTCCGCTATTTAATGGATTTTAGTATACATAAAAACCCTAAATCACTCTATCTATTAGACGAAACCGCATCAAAATCCGTTGCGTAGTTTTAAAGATTTAAGCATAAATAGAGATATAGGAATAGAGAAAGCGACTTTGTTCTATACTATGTAGTGATGAAGAATAACTGTTTGCCTCGCTAAAATTAGAAAAGGATTTTACTGTTTTCTGTCTTAAAATATTTAAAGCTAGAGAAGATTTTAAAGTTCAAAAATATTACTTAATTTTTAGGCTGTATAAAGTTCGCCATGTCAGCTACTTAAAAAAGAAAATAATAAAAAAGGTATTGCATTGCGGTAATTTAAAACCGTTCCAAATTCAAACATTACAAATTCAATTGGCTGAGTTTAAAATTCAATTTAGGAAAACGATTGCTACTGCAATTGTTTGGTACATTGTGTTATTAGCCATTAACAAGAAGCTCGCGTGCCGGCCTTGGGGCAGGTAATGTAACGAAACGGTTCCTTCCTTTACTTACTGTTGGGCTATAACCGTATAACTAATGTGGGAGACTTATGTTCTACAGTAGACGACTTGTGACTTGTTGTAGTTATATGAAGATGTTCACACTTGACTATATGAAATACAAGAGTTTTTAAAAGGCTATTAGGATTAGGAGAAAGAAAAAAACATATTGAGAACTATTCATTTTATAGTTTTTCATATACATGACAATAGGGTTTTTTTGAAGATACAAAACCATCAAGTAACTTCCTTTGTTCGGGGTGAGGCGAGAGAGATTGTAAGAATCTTACAACTTATGACGCGTTGACAATTCAATTCTCTAGTCTCCTTACTTTTTTTGTAATAGGACGCCAAACCGAATACGAGATAAGCAATCAGCACCACCCATAGACATCTGCAATAATACTATTTTAGAATTGAAGGAGAGGAAGAATGATTAAAATTTGAATGAACCTCACTCATACGGCTAAACACAACATTGTGGTTGTTTTACACTGGATTTCTGTGAGGCCGTGGTATCATCACTTGAGTCGAGCTGACCTATTCGTGCCGAAGCTTGGCTCTCCCACACATATGGTATCTATCACTCCAGTCGAACCGAACTGTATTCGTGCCGAAGCTCCCACAGTACAGTTAAGTGGCGTCATAAGCTTTTCATATTCTGTTGTTGGTATGAACTGACTTTTAAAAATAATACATAAAAAATCTCAAGTATCGTTTCAGTTTGTTTAAAAAACTTTTCAACTTAAGATATTGATTTATCAGTATTGTCTGAAATTTCTTGAATTGTACTTCGCTCGTTTCCTTCGAATTCATAGTTCTGTTTGTCATCTCAACTAGACTTGTACTCATAACTTGAGTTCATTCTCAGACGAGCATTTTAAGCTACACCAAATCATTCAACTCCCTTAAAACATTCACAACTTTAACGTTTTTAATAATAAAGTTGAAATTTGTCTGATAAAATTCGACAGTATTAAGTGCATTTTCTTCTGCAAATATATCGGATGTGCAAGCTCAAATCTTTATGCATTCTTTTATGTGCGTTGAAGTTACAAATTTGAATATTTATTTAGTTTGTTGGTGAAATTTTTAGTTGTTATAATCCGTTCATTTTTATTGTTGTGTTGGTTGTAAAAGAGCCATGCTTCGAGACAATGGGCCGGTCCGACCGAAGTGATACCACGGCCTCACAGTGAACTGGCGTGAAGCAAACACTGACGTTGTGTTTCGCCGTGTGAGTGAGGCTAACAAAGGCCGAATCTTTCCTCCCATTCTCAATCCTTAAACCCGCTATCCTCAAATTCTTAATGACCCACAAGAGGCCGGTAACGCACTTGAAGTAACTCCTTTGGTGTTATGAGTGCTATAGGCGGGCTGATTGCTTACCATCAGGTAATAGTCAGGTCGTTTGCCAACTTGTGACATAAAACATATTTTTGCCGAAATTTTAATTGAATAGACAATGTCCTGTGTATTTCACTAGAAAACTTATGTTCCTATTTATTTATATACCTTTAACTATTACAGCGGTGTTTCACTCGGTTCTGAGCTCTCATTGGTCGTAATGTGGTATTTTATAAAATAAACCTTCTTCAATTAGTTGACTTTAAAATACATTTGTATTGGAATTTTTTTTTATTCGAAACAGTACTTCTGGAGGTTAATGCCTTCAAGCGAACGAACTCTTCAGCTTCCTACTATCATACTTACTAATATATGTGAAAGTTTGTGAGAATGTATGGATGTTTGTTTGTTATTCTTTTGCTCAAAAACGGCTGATTGATATTTTGTACGTAGATAGGTGTACACTGGATTAACAAATGCTGCTTATCAAAATATCATATGGACGAAGCCGCGGACGGAGGCTAGTATGATATATTCGACGTCACACAATAGATACATACTCGTATGTATAAAAAAGAACCAAAACAATTCCATTCCCATAATCTTAGGTACCGCAGCAATTGCTTTTTATTTACAAAGATAAAACTAAAAACAAATGTTCCGAATAAACGCGTACGACGGAACGTAGTGTTGTAACAATTTTACCCCATAATCGGTTCCAAGGACGGGACGTGCATGACGAGTGCGAGGAAGGATTAGGCACAACACTAGCGTACAGTACCCGGCAGTAAATATTGCACATCAACTTTCGGAAAGAAAAAGATAAAGATTTTTTGTGGTATTACTGATATTGGACTGTCTTTTATTTGTGCAAACCTCCTTTTTATTTCAATCTCTTTTTTTGATTCGAACAGAAGGCCTTACTGGGTACGCGAAGACTAGTAGTAGAAGTAGAAGGTACTAGATCGAAACCTGGTCAATGTGATTTTTGATATAGTTTATGTACTTAGACATCTATACTAATATTTTAAAATTTGTGAGTTTGTATGTTTGTAATAGTTTGTATGTAGGTAATCTTTGGAACCACTGGTCGGATTCCCAAAATTCTTTCACTTATTGTTAGCTACAATGTTCCCGAGTGCTATACTTATATATACAACATCACGCTACAATCTAATGGAGTCGTGTAGCGAGTGAAACCGCGTGGGAGTAGCTAGTAATTGATTAACGGTGAAGAAAAACATTGTTTGGAATCTTGGACGTAATTTCTAATGATAAATTTGTAACCACACATGTTTATTTGACCTTGAACAAGCATGGTGGTTGTTGCTCAAACATTTGCCGAGTGAAAGACTTTTGCCTCTTTTCACACGGAGAATGTTTAAACAAAAGCTTATAGTCACTTATAGGCTGATGATGATGATATACGTAGGAACTAAGCCGATTGTATTTTTCCAATTTTTTTTTTATTTTTGGGGCATCAAGAGGGTATATAAATCACCTGGTGAATACATAAGCATGGATACCACAATGCGTGGTGGCCTTTTGGGGATTAGAGGTTCCCCATCCTCAACTTGATCGGATTGGTTGATATACACTATTTAAGGCCTGGTACTACACATTACTATGGCACGAATGTTGTAAGCATTCTATTGTGTTTTATTCCTTTAGTTCCATTTCATATGAAGGACAAAGAGAGAATCCGCTTGAAGGCTGCTCGTAATGCTACAGGCTCTTTTCCTCAAAGTGTGGTCTTGATCGTTCTTTTATTATGAGAGAAAATATGTGTATAAACATGTGTGTAAGGATTTATATTTATTTAAAAATGCATTTGTGTTGAAAAGTACGTGGTTTCACCGGGCTCCATTTAATCGTAGCGTGATGTTTTATAGCGTATAGCACTCATGAACATTGTAGCTATCTATCAGTGAAAGAATTTCGGCAATTCGACCAGCGGTTCCAACTTACTAATTTTACTTCTTTATAATATTGGTATAGATTATAAAAATATTTTAGTATAGATTAGTACTAGTTTGTTCCTAAAACCATCACCATTATAAGGTATTTTTCGTCTACAGCCTTGTGTTAAAGTTAATCTAGTTTTTTTATGTTTTATGGCAGCAAATGATCGGAAAAATTACCTAGTGGTACGCAATCGGTGCAGCCTATGAATACCCGCTACACCAAAGACGTTGCAAGTGTGTTACCGACCTTTTGGTGATGGGTTTGGAAGTCGTTGTGCCTCACTTAGTCAGCAAAATACAACGCTGTGGTTGTCTTATGCTTTTAATGTTTTTTTTTTTTTTGTCAGGGAAAATCATCATATGACTTCTGCCCAGGGTAAGGCGAGGGAGAGTGTCATACTCTTACTGACTAAAAATCATTGCGCTTGCCCCGCAACCCCGGCTGTTTGGCTTGTACTTTACATCAGTTTTTTCTCAAGATACAAATCAAAATGAAAAAAAAATGTATTATAGAATAATTGGAGAATTCGTAGCAAAAGATCACTAAAAAGCAGTTACGTCGAAATACATATATATAAGTTTAATAATTGACAAATTAAATATTAATTTAATTTTATTATTCTTAAACGAGCCTTATGCAAATATTAGGTAATCAAACTTCAAACAAATACATCGCCTATTAATCACTCACTGTTAACCTATATAACTTAGCAAAGCCCGCAATGTACGACTTCCCACTGGAAACTACTTGTACAAGTAACGGTTGCTTCCTTTGAACTAAATATTCAGGGCACAGCTGGTACTATTGTGAATAAACAGCTGACCAGTACTTTAGGGAGATATAATTGACTGTTGGACATAGTATACGGGTTTTGAGCTGCAATTTTGGTGTAACAAGTGAAATGGATGATAGTACAACTGTGTGTCTGTGTAATCAAGAGCTTTAATCATTTCTCTCTCATTTTTCAACTCGCTCGCAAAGCCAATTACAAACCTTGCTATCAGTTTGCTTATATCAGAATTAATTTAAGCGTTTGTTCCTTGCGTCACCCGCGAAACGATCTTCGTATGTGTATGTATTTAAAATTAACAACCACGTTTCTACCGGACTGATGCCTCACAGAAATCACAGATGTATTCATTGTTTGTCACGTGTGAGTAAAAGTGTTGTTTTATGGCCTATTTACGAAAATATATTTATTGTTTCAGTGAAATTGGAAGCCCAAACCTCATCCTCTTATCCTAAAATCCTCCTCTTCTTTAAAACAGATATATGGGTATCTGTTATACAAGAGGCGATACCGATTCCTAATCATCAGAGGACCAGTTTGCTCTATTACTGACGCAGCCATACCTTAACTAAAATTGCTGAAAGCAGTTCCATAACAAACTCAATCAAAACCCTTCAAATCCAGCTCTTTATACTAACTAATATTAACACTAAACCTAATAAAAACTTAAACTAACTTCTAGAATTGAAGTTCCCTAATTTATGTAGGAACCCATTTTAATGACGGTTCTTCACAAGTTCCGTACTTAATAGCCGTACAAAGGGACGTCGTTTACCCTTATTTACCTTTCCAAGGTATGCAGTAAGTACCTGGTAGACACCAGCACGTTAAACTACCCGAAACTGTCCAGTATCACCAGACGACTTTCAACTTTAACTTTTTGAAACTAAGTTGCAATTTGAATGGAGGTTTTTGTCAGTTTTGGTGTATTTTGTACTGCTTAACCCTAGCTTCAATAAAGTTCATCTGTTTACCCACATACATAGCTTGCACGGTATGTTGTAATGACGGTAATAATGACAAGTCAAATATTTTTATGGTGACTTCCTTTATGAGGTGGCCACCCCTTAGTTTAAGGAAGGACGTGAAGTATAGGATGTCCTTGACATATTTTTTTAGAAGCTTTTGTGTATTAATGTATATGTATATATATATATATAATGTATATATATGTATGATGTCTCTTCTTTACCTTTAGTAAGTGGCTTAGCTATAACCGGAGTTTTTTATGGTATAAGTCGGCAAACGAGCAGACGGATTACCTGATGGTAAGCAATCGGCGCCGCCCATGAACACCCGTAACTCCAAAGGAGTTACGAGTGCGTTGCCGGCCTTTTGGGGATAGGGGTTGCGCATATAAGGATCGAGAATGGATAGGCGAAAGGGCAGGATTGGGCAGTAACCTCACTCACACGGCGAAACACAACGCTATGGTTGTTTCACGCCAGTATTCTGTGAGGCCGTGGTATTACTCCGGTCGAGCCGATCCATTCGTGCCTAAGTTTGGCTCTCCCGCACTTAAGTTAAGTAACGGGCAAGCGCAATAAGGTTCCGCGGCCTTGGTCTAGAGCAAGAAAAGGAACGGGGTGGTTTTAGTCAGTAAGAGTCGGACAATCCCTCCCACCAAAATGTCTAAGAAACGTACGCTTAGGTATGCCTCAGGGCATACAACATTGCATAAACGTTGGCAAATAGCTTTTATCAAAGCCATTTCAAATCGATGTTCCGTTTCAAGTGTGGCTATTGTGAGCAGTTTACAAATAGTTTGATCCGGTAGCCATCTTAGTGGGCTATTGTTAATAAGTGGTATCGACAGATCGCCTACTCATTGTTACTAGCACCTTTGAACGGTGATCGATTTTCAAATTTATTCCAGAACCGTTAAGGTGAAAATCTGTTAGTACAAACACACAAGTTTGTTACTTTAAAACACACTGTAAAGTCATATCTTCGATAAATATCTCCGAAAATACAGGCATAAAAAAACTATTGCGTTATGTTTTACCGGACGCCCAATCCTTCCCTTTCCTCACGTTTTCCACCAATTTCCCAAATCCCTAATCTCTAACAACCCACAAAAAAAAACGTTTACAAGTATAACTCCTCCGGTGTTGCCGGTATCCATGGGCGGCACTGATTTATTGATGATTATCTTAAAATTATTATACATATTACATATAAGACTCAATTGTGACTGTGATTAAGTGATTATGTAAGAGTGAGGGTCGCGCATAGGATTAAAAATGTTGATATTTATGTTAATTAATTTCGACAACTTTCTCAAGTAACTGTTCGAGATAATTCGACTACTGTCTAGCTCAAATGCATGAGCAGTAATGCGCGACTCAAATCAGCAGAGATCTTCAGACGTAAACAACCAAAATTCGTTGATTTCTTGGTAAAAAATATCTTATTGGTACAGATATCCGTATTTATGTAATTCTTGACATCAATATAGGTATTATAGTGTCCAATGTGCGAAACCAAAAATATTAAGCATTTAATACCCCGTTAAACGAACCCGAAAACAAGTCCCGTGTGCGGAGAAGTCATTTTTCAAAAAAGATTGAAAGCAAGTATACCCATATAAAATCTATTATTGCCTCTTCATACATTTCATTTTATTTTATACATGGCACTTCAGAGAAACAACGATATATCTCGCAAGCCCTCGTTCTGCAAATAATTCAAACGTTTATTGACGTATTCGTTTCCCTAAGTGACAAAGTTTTACAAGTAATATTAATAGTTTCCTACGAAACAGTGATCTATCAAGAGAGAAATGGACGAAATGTGGCACACTCTTATATTCAATTGTTTTCACGATTATTTTTTTTCTTTCAGTAAAAAAATTGGTTATCTGTAAAGTCGGTTTAAGGACGGTAGATTGACGTTGGCCTAACATTACAGTAGCACAAACCGAACTCGCCATAATCGCTCAAGCCGATCATGTCTCTCTTTCGTTCGTGCCACGTTCTCGCTTGCGGAACACTACAACAAGCGTAACGGGACAATTACGTCTTTTTTAGCGTGTAGTATCCAGTTATTACACGGTCTCTACTCAAAAAACTAAATACATGCTATAAATCATCAAAAAAAATTGGCATTATCAATGAAAGGAGGTACAAGATTCTATCAGCCATCTTTCAATACCATCATCAGACCAGTTCGATGGTACCATACCTTTCTAAGACATAGCAATTACTACTGTGTATATAATTCAGAATTCTAGTTCGAAGTTGACCTAATTATAGCGCGTTAAAAATAAAACTATTTTATAAGTCTGTAGTAGAAGTAGTATTAACAAGGTCTCAAGTTCAAAATAGGCTATAAAAAAATATTATTATATTTTTTTTAATAAAAAATTTGGTAGCTGTCGGAATGTTATGATAAGTAATCGATAAAAAACTGGAGTGCTATAGTCAGTCCAAATCAAATAAAATCAAATCAGCTATTTTGTGGACCATAGGTATACATCATTAGCACAGGTCTTAAATAATTCTAACAACCAACCATATTAGTCTCGATACATTATTAAAATCAGTTAATTTCTCTTTACACGTACGAAGAACAAAAGATGCGATGCTCCAAATTAACTCGTCATTATCCTGCGAAAGAAATTTTAAACCTTTACAAAATAACAGAATCTAATTGACTCATACATACCTACTTTTAGGAAAATGACAAATTAGGGTCAGCCGGCACCCAAAATAACGTAACAAAAAATTACCCACAATTCATTAAAAACAAATTCGCATTGTTACATTTTCGCCGCACAACCTTTTGGAGAATAACAGAAGCAAAATACTTTTCAGTGACAGCCGAGCCCCTCTTGTACTGTAGGCATTAGGTACACGAAATAATACAGTCGGCCACGCAAACCCACGGCTGTGACAAATTTGTATCGACATAAACTTAGTAAACGAGCCTAATTTGGCTATTTGCCATTTTGACGGCGAAAAACTGTCGAGTTTAGGAGCAGAAATGCCATTTTGTTTCCGTTGTTCGGTGCAAAAGTCTAACGTTAAAATTGTATCGTTGCGCTAATTAACATTAAAGTTAATTGAAGCTTATATCTGCATTGTATTTCCAGTATTAGTACGAAAACGTTTTTATTTTTTAGTAATACAGTTTTTTTTTTGAGGTCAAATCATCAAATGACTTCTCCCGCCCAGGGCCTGGCGGGAGGGAGTGTCAGACTCTTACTGACTAAAAACCCCCCTGTTCCTTCTCCTGCTCTGGGCCGAGGCCGCGGTGCCTCATTGCGCTTACCCCGCAACCCCGGCTGTTAGTAATACAGTTGCAACATATTATGCTTGCATTACACATTATTATGCTCACCACTATTTAAGTACTTCATCAATACCGGAGTATGTTGTATTCCTTTGTAACAAAATATTATTATTTATTTATTTTATTTTAACACTGTATGTACATACAAAAAAAAAATATATAAAAAGGCGGACTTAATGCCCGAAGGCATTCTCTTAGATTAGAATAGATTACGAATATATACAAGAACAAAAACAACAATACACTAATTAGTGGAATCTGTAAGTTTCTTTAGCAAGTAATTGTGAACTTTAAATTTGAAAGATAGCCGACTGGTTGTAATATTTATTTATACGTAATAAATAAATATTACATCTGAAATATTATTCTATCAACAAAAAATACACGCTAATAAAATACAAATATTAATATACATAATAAAAACAAAACAATACTTCTAAACAATACCGACTTAATGTCATCGAGACGAAATTCCATTAAAATTTCATCAACAACAAAGCTTAGGATCCTAAATCTTCAATTTCATATTAAAGATCGGCAAACGGACAGACAGCTATATAACAGTACGGGCCGCCATCTTCATTAATTCGTATAAGAGACAGAGTTTTCCTTCTAAAGCTTCTCTGGAACGTCCACTTAATGAAGATTTGTTTTGTGAAACGCAACGTAAAAATATGCTGGCGGTTTTTCTTTGCGAACGTTTTTATTCGAAGCATTTTAGCAATGTTTTGCGTTTTGTATTATTGTATTTAGGATTGTGTTTTTATACCAAGCATGTCTTCTAATAAAATAATCAGGTAAGTACGCATTTTAAATTAGATGTACAGTTCTTGGTATGCTGGTACGAAAATGGACGACTCGAAATCCTTTGGCGTTGCCGGTGCCGATTACTACATACATTACTTACATCCATCTGCTCGTATCCCTTACAAAAAATATTTCAGCATGAGACAGCCAACCATTGATAGGTTACTGCCAAGCCAAAGTCACTTGTACTATTCAGTTTCCTCTTATATGCCTATGTACACATTTCATTGCTTTGACTCGGTAAAAAAGTTATACATTTATCGTTTATTACGAAAAAAACAAAATTACGTTCAGAAAAAAGCAATGGTCGAACAAAACAGTAAGCTTAAGTGACAGTGGGCAGCGTACATAGCTTAGAGGATAGATTGCCAATAGAAAAGTATTCCTACGGCGACCGCGTAATGGAAGGTACCGCGTAGGTGGACCCTCCATAAACCTTGACGATCTGGAGGAATTTACAATAAAACGGTATATGCAGAAGGCCATGTTTTTATAGCGAGAAAAAGGCGAAATGTTTATCTGCTTTCTATCGCTGTAATAAGAACAAAATGTCCTGTACCACTCTCTGACCTCGTATCAATATTCTTTTCCGAATTGAGAACATTTTTTTTTGGAAATTGTTTCTCTTGCCCTGGGTGAAGCGAGAAGGAGTGTCTGACTCTTACTGACTAAAAACAATCCCATTTCTTCACCTGCTCCAAGCTGAGGCTGCAGAACATTATTGTGTTTGACCTGCTATCCCAACTGAACATCCTAATAGGTATGATTGGGATCAGACACGGACGGCACACGGACTACTAAGTGCCGTACGCTGTATTCTAACAAATAGCTCTAATATGATATAAAAATATTTCATATATTTGACGCACGGCGGAAAATAAAAACGTAACACAATTTTTATCCAAGGTGACTAGAGTCTTACCTATAACTGAAGATTTCAGAATCGACCACAAAGTACCTCGTTATGAGGTGGGAGGGAAACCCAGACTCTTGCTAACTATAAACAACCAAACCAACGCTATACTACGCTAGGCAAGCGAAAAAAACCTTGCCCCAGCTCTAGTGGTAGGCGTGTGATGGTCTGATAGCTGTTTAAGGCGCGCGCGGAATGTTACGCGTCGAACGTTCAAGTCTGGTTCTGGTTGAGCAGCGATTTACACTTGTAGCACTAGGTAACCCTTAAATGTTAATTTATCTAGCCAACCCAAACTTAAAACCACAGAGAGACATAATATAAATCAACTAAATTGCGAGTTACAGCCAGTAAAAAATAAACAAAATTATAGAACTTCACTACCAAGAAATGAATCCCCAAAAATCCTAAGATAATTTATTTACACAGGATAATTTCTCAGAACATTGTTATAAAGGCAAATGCCATATAACCTTTTCAAAAATTCATTTCAATTATCACAATATATAGACCTACCTAACTTGATAAAGAGCTCTCAAATTACCTGATAAAGTTTCAAAGTACATAGAATAAACAAATAATAATATTTCATGATCTCATTTTCCATTTTGCGAAATATCGCCAATTTGAATTAAGGTAAATTGAGTTGATTTTATTGAGAGAAATATAATATATTGTTGACTTTGAGCGTTTTAAAATTATCAGCCTGTCACTATTGAATCAATGGAGTAAAGACTTCTTCTTCAAGACCGTTATTACGGCTGGCGATTGAATTTGAAACTACAGGTCCCAAAAGTTTCCGGGGTTGCGGGTTATGCGCAATGAGTCACCGCGGCCTCGGCCCAGAGCAGGAGAAGGAACGGGGGGGTTTTTAGTCAGTAAGAGTCTGACACTCTCTCTCGCCTTCCGTGGTCGGGAGAGGTCATTTGATGATTATCCCCTAAAAAAACAAAAAGGTCCCAAAACTTCAGGGTTCCTAATGATTATTTCCTTCATGGTATATCAGTGACATTAAAATACTGTAGGCAGTACAATCCCTCATGTTTCAGAGGACTTCACCATCAAGCCATCAAAACCCTGATTAGGAGGACCTCAATATTAAGAAGAGTTGAACAAAATATAAACATTACTACAAATGTTTCTGCAGACATCATTTTCTTGGCAAGTTAAAATCTTCGTCTGAAACTCTGAACTAATTACAACTTCAAAAGGTTCATTTCGTTTCAGTTTTCAGTGTTTCTAGTGTCGATTTTACTGAAATATCGGTAACTTTGTTCTTACGTAAGACTTTGCTACTGAATCGACTTGAACATGAGATCTTTATGGGTTGAGCCACGTGATATATCAGTTTTATATTTAAAAAAGTTCAGTTCTTTATCTACTGTATAAAGAGCAATTGATGATTAGATTACCTATTACATAAAAACTATTTTAGTTCTGAAAACCCAGAAGTAAATCCAGATCATTTATGTGGTATACTTGGTGCTCATAAGCAATATATTAAGGTCAAAAACCCTAATTAAAAAGATTTTAGATAAAAAAATTAAACATGCTATGCGCGACTAAGATTGTGCGGAAATTTATTTTTTTTTTACTCTTTTTTTTCAAAAATATTCTTAATTACCTATTTAAACTAAATTCTCTAACATCTGGCTGACAAACAAATGCTCTTAAGCAACCTTTAAAATAACTCTGAGTCCACATACACATCCTGACTGTATCAGTGTAAAAGTGGTTTCGAAAAATCGCTCAACTAAATAAAATTTAAAGGTTCTAGTGTATAAAAAAATGTTGTTTGAGGTAAATTAATAGGGATATGACTTTGCTTGACGCTGAACAAGGCAAAAAAATGCAGATGTCATTGAAGGTTAGGCAATGTAATAAGAAAGCAGAGGAAACTAGCAAAACGTTTATAAGCACTTTGTAGTAGAAATACTGGGTCAAGGTTTATGCTGATTTAGTATGAAGGTTCCATATCCATATGTATATTAACATAACTCTACGTCTAATAATGTTGATGACGTTATACATGACCAAACATTTCAAACAAAATATAATTACACTCGCTAGGTAAGGAAAGACGCTCCCGCGGCCGCGGTCTGTAACAGGAGAGGAAACGGTGTGCTTATTAGTCAGTAAGAGTCTGATGCTCCTACTAGCCTCACCCGCGACGAGACATATCATATGACGATTTTCCACTTTCAAAATTACCGATACATCTCTTAAACAGTACCAGACCCGAGCGTATGGCTCATAGCCTTCCGCGCGCGCCTCAAAGAGCCAATAGACTACCACAGAAGGGGCTCTATAGGGCTGATGTTCAGCCGGGGTTGCGGGTCAAACGCAGTTAGGTTCTGTAGCCTTAGCAGAGATCAGGAGAAGAAATGGGGTGCTTTTTAGTTAATAACAGTCTGATTCTCCTACCAGCCACACCCGGGACAAAAAAACCATTAGATGATTTTCCATTTTCAAAATTACCGGTACATCTCCCAAACGTTCTGCACTCATCTCAAAGAACCAATAGACCACCACAGAAGGAGTCCCACAGGGCCGATGTTTAGCCGGGCTTGCCGGTCAACCGCAATAAGGTACTGTAACCTCGGCCAAAATCAGGAGAAGAAACTGGGTGCTTTTTAGTTTATAAGAGTCTGATGCTCCTACTAGCCTAAGCTGCGACGAGAGCCTTTGATTTTCCACGTTCAAAATTACCGATGCACCTCCTAAACACGATCCATAATAATTTAAAGTACAACATAAACGTACAATGAACAAATAAACTAATATTCTGCCAATAAATTCTTCGCAGTGGACTAGTTATCGCTAAATGGAAGTTTCGGGTGACTGAGCAATAACCAGCACGCTCGATTTCCCCTGCCAGGGAGGCGAAACCTGGGGTTATGTTAACACCTTGTTACATGTTACTAAAACTTTGTTAAATTAGTTCGTGTATCAAGAGGATTTGTTCTCATTAATTGCCTATTTGATGATGGGGTGATACACATTTCAGATAGACTATCTCATTCGTTTTTCTAATGCTATTCTAAATTGCCTGTGATGGGGTAAAACATTTTGTTTCTGAATATCTTCTAACGCAAATTTAATTTTGTTTCACTTTTTCTCTCTCACGCATTGAGAGAGAGAAAATTTTAGATTATTAAAAAAACATTTCAATGAATTCCCAAGCCATAGCCCTGATCAGCGAATTATCCATATAATGTGGCAAGGTTCACAGAATTATCCATATCTAGTTTTAATTAATGCTTAATTCTTTTTTCATGGTAATAGAACAAACATATTTCTTTTAATAGATATTTTGTATATTAATTGTTCAATTACCAATCCTGCTCCTCGCCGCTTCCCTCCCCAATCCCTAAATTTTCGTAACCCTAATCTCCAAAAGACTGGCAACGCACTCATTACTCCTCCGGCGTTGCGGGTGTCCATAGGCAAAGCCAATTTCCGACCATCAGGCAAACCATCTGCTCGTTAGCCGACTTGTGGGATAAAAAATTCGTGTAGAAGAAGTATTTTTCAATCAAAGACAACATGTTTACCTTACCACTGAACTCAACCTACTAAAATGGAATGAATTCATCCAATTTGTAAATCATTGTTCCGTTCCCATACCAATACACATTCAGACTATGGGCATCGACTTGTTGACCTAATTAGACATACATATTTATATGTGTATCTATGTTTGTATATATACGAGTATTAGTGTGTAAATATAGTTGACCCCACTCCACAGAATTCAGTGAAAATTACAAAAATTAGAAACCAATATAAAGTCGAATACAATGAGGTAGAGTAAGAAGTTTTTTTTTATGTAGTAGATCGGCAAACGAGCATACGGATTACCTGATGGTAAGCAATCAGCGCCGCCCATGGACACCCGCAACGGAGGAGTTACGAGTGCGTTGCCGACCTCTTAAGGATTAGGGTTTTAGGAGATTAAGGGATTGGGCCTCCGGTAACCTCACTCACACGGCGAAACACAACGCTGTGGTTGTTTCACGCCAGTTTTCTGTGAGGCCGTGGTATCACTCCGGTCGAGCCGACCCATTCGTGCCGAAGCATGGCTCTCCCACACACAAAGTTTAGAATATGTGTCTTCTTTCAGTTCGTTGTTAAGTGATCTCAGAAACTGCTGAGCTAATTCTGACGTAAAGAAGAATGTAGATAATTTTATTATAAGAAAACATATACAGGGAAGAATATAAAAGTTATATAATTTGCCAAAATACGAAATTGCTAAATAAAAATCCATAAGCTAATTATTATTGTTTTCGATCATTTAAGTATATGATAAAATCCATGAAATGAATAAAAATGTTGTATGTTATAAACTAAATAAAAAAATATCGTTGAAAGTCATTAAGTAAAATTCTACCTTACCGCTACATCTTAAAAAGGTACATTTTCCTTTATATTTTTTAAAAAAACCAGATAATTTGCGAGCTCAGATAAGTTGAAGAATGTTAGTTTTCTCTTAGCGGGGTAATGTCAAAGGACACTTAGCTGGAACGACCGACGACCGTGTTTATACAGATCTCAACTACTAACTAAACGGAACTTTCTTTTTATGCATTCCTGATAATTTAATAGAACATTTTTTTTATTTTGGTATAAATATTATTCTTTTTTTTATTTTACTAATAAAATTATCATAAATGATTTATTTCCAGCAATTATTATTTATGATTAGTATTATTAGAAAATATTTTTTTTTATTTTGTTATTTTTAATCATTTTATTTTATTTCGCATTTTTGTGTGCAACTAAATTTTATGTTGTCAGCCATCTTTAATACACAATAAATTCTATTTTCCGTAGCATAAAATATAAAACAAAAGATATGATGAAAATTAGCAATAGCATAGTCGTTTGACACCCTAAAACATTGTATCAACTGCCTAGATTCTAAGCGAAAGTTATTCCGCGATAACTTGACATTACAATACTATCAATATCTGAATATCAAACGGAAGAAAAATATAAATACAGGGTGTGGCCGGAAAATGGCATTGATACGTCAAGACATCAACCTGTAGAGCCTCCCTGACACAACCTGTTACTCTCCGAGCCAACACCTTTATACGTAGGTACAAATGTACATAGACATACACACAAAGCTATAGTATACGTACCCTTCGCATCACCCGCAGCGAGAACGAAGAAGTTTTCATGTTTATTTTTTTGCCGACACAAATATCTAGATAGCAAAAATGTTTTTTTTATACTGCAAGTCACCACACTGCCTTAAAACACACGAATTTCAAGGTTATACAGCAAAATTATACAGTTAATAGCAAACTACAAATATATAAGCGTTTTAAAATGATTTTATTGTATATATAATATTAAAAAATATACAAATATAGCTAGTGTTTATATTTTATTTTTTTATCTCAGCGGCCCGAGTGGCTTAGAAGCGGGCGACGCGGCGGACGGTATATTCGCGACTGATTACATGCCCCGTGGTGGAAATAGGGTGAAAAGGACACACTGATAAACTGAACGATTAGTGACGTAAGTACTACAACCATCACTGCAAAAACAACTGTATTCTCTACTACATAGAATTGAGTTTCCATTGTAAATAAAGTTAAACTTTTGAAGGATCCGTATTCCTATCTTGCTCCCACATTCATCTGGTTGGACGGAACACAGATACAAGATGAATTGAATTTATACCTTCACCGAGTAGTTCGATTTATTTTACGCATTTTGCTATACGTTTCTGTTCAATGCTGCATTTGAAGGGGGAATCTTTTGATACTGTTATAGAAAACAAGCAATGTACAGGAGAATTATTGGAATGGATTTTCCGACGAGAGTCGTAGAGAGAATTGGAATTTATTTCATCGCCTTACATGATTGTTCTTTCAGGATCTTAGATTATTTGTAACGGGAGATATCAGTGTCGTGATCACATTTCTTTTGCTCAATACATTAAGATTATATCACCTTGGAGTTTTTCTTCATAAGATAGAAGAAATCGATCTTCACCAAAAGATTGATAATTCCTTTATTTACTTCCATAATATATTTATTTAACTGCGTCTAAGGATGTTTTTGAAAGGCTCTGAATTTGACTTTTAAAGACTTTGCGTTTATAGCCAACCTTTGAAGCCATTTTAAGTTCTCGTCGGTTGCCATAGCAACGGAAATGTTAGAGTGGGTGTAGGATTTAAGAAAGCCAATGAAGAGTAATGCCATTATTAAGATTTGTGTATTTCTGTTTTTGAAATGTGTTAATGTATTTTCTTCTTTACAAATATGTTCTTTCTTTTTATAACCGCCTACAAGCATTCGTGTATTCACGATCACATATCACATAAAATAAAAGACTACTTAGAGGATAGTCAGGCTTGGGAATGAGCCGCTGTAATGTCTGCACAGGTCATGTTGACATGTTTGTAACATAAGTTACACTTTTATATACAATTTGACATTACGTTTATTTATTTTTTATACAATGATATGATCACCTATTGTGACATTTTTATTTTTTATTTGACATTTTTTTTTTATTTATTTGTTGACATTTTTATTATTTTATATTATTGTTAGTGTAAGGACCGTGTGAGACTTTTCGTGCTTTTTGATCACCAGTCATCTGCGTTCTGACAGTTTGAGTACTTGCGCGACCCACCCAAATGTTCTTTTGATCGGTATTGTTCGTCGGACAACTCAACAGCACTAGCTATACTGGTTGCAAACTGACACTTGCGTGCTTGTGTCTTCAGAACGGGTCCACTTAAACTGGTGTGGTTCTTTCCTCAAAAGACCACTACAGAATGAACTTGCACGGTTCTCACACATTATGTTATTTTATATTGTCTGGACTTGAAAAGGGACTGACCTCTGAGTTTGTTTCGGCATTTCTTATCAGAGTAGTCAGATAGGAAATGCCGGCTTCATCTAGTTTTTCACATATAATTTGTCGTGTAAAAGTGCCGTTTTATGGCCTATTTGCAAAAATAAATTCATTGTTTCATTGTTTCATACCTAGCTTAAATTGCTTCTGTTAGCGGTTTTGTCCGCTTTCTCGAAAAAAAAAGTAAATATGTTATTCCAGACTAGATTATCTATCTCTGTTTTAAATATCATCCAAATTAATTTAGTCGTTTTTAATCGAATGAGGAACAAATTTCAAATTTAATAATGATTATAGTATAGTGATAGAACATACTTACATATAAATGTTTGGTAATAAATATAAAGGCAATAATTGTAATAAATTACAATACTAAGTGCACTTGCAATTCATTTATTAAAATCATCAGTATAGAATTCAGAAGAACAATAGATGCCCGAATGCCGACGTTCGCTTGGGGTTTGAAGAATTAAATATCATTGACAACACATCACACGAAACAGGATAAACTGATATTTGTACGAGAAAAATGACGATAAACCACTTTTGTACCCACTCGCTGTCATTTATTCAAACACAAACATGAAGGTTGCTTAGGAAAAAGGCTTTTCACCAAATTTCCTTGGAGGCACACGTGGAAATTACATATGTACATGTATAAAATGTATACACAGCTTTGTTTATTCGAAGGAACTTCTCTATATGTACAATCGAGGAGTTTTATCGTTTACCTATAAAAAGACTTTTCTTTAAAATGAACGAAAACAAAGCAGGTTATTGTTTAAAAAAAATTGTGAATATATGTGTCATATTGGTTTATTTTTGTGTATGTGTCTTTATATGTGAATGTGTATGTTTTTATGTAATGAGTCTTTAATTTAATTGATTCCAGTTATCACCCATTGTACAAATTATGCCTCAATATTTGATTTCTTTAGTATAGGTTTTGGTGACATCTCTGCAGGTGAATGAACTAATGGTGAGTGACCAGCGCCGACCACTGACACCCGCAACACCACACGAGTCACAGGCGCGTTGTGGGCTTCTAGAGAAAGTCATTTTTTTAAAGTTTGAAGTTCGTTTTGTATACATTTGCAGCTCACTGCACCAGAGTTACATTGTCAATGGCCGACACTCGCTCGGCCACCCTCTTTATAGATTTATATGACGACATAGACAATTACAGTGCGACACTGATTAGTATTACTAATCACAGACAATACAACAGTGCACAGTAAATAAAAGTCGTGTGGTGATAGCATAGTCTTGCTTTCACGGACTGCTGTAAGAACAAAGAAAATAGATTTTTAATGAACACGTTTAACGAATTAGTAAGATTTCGTCCAAATATTCTAATTTGCACTAGTACACAAGAAAATTCGGCGATAGTACACGTACCAAGGGGGTGAAAGTATAACAAGAAGTAATTACAAGTAATGGTATTACTAAACTTCTTGTAAGTCAAACTTCTTGTATTAGTATTTTTCCGAATGCTCCTGTTTACTTAAACAACAAGTAGTTATATTTTACCTGCGCCTTTGTTAGTCGTCGAAAGAACTTTTGTTCGTTGATTATATTGTGACGAGATAATTAAGACAAATATTAAATATCTGCTTCATAAGTTTTGATGTTTGCAAATACAATTACTGAACACAAAGGCTCAAGGTATTTTAATAAAGTGGAGGAGTTGTATTCTGTTTTGTTGACAAATTAATTATTTTAATGAATAAGTATTTTTTGGATTTGTTTTTGAGAAATGTTCATTAGCTTAAAATTGTAGGTAGCAGGCTAGCTAGACAGTTGGTACGAGTAATTAGCAAATAGAATTTCCTTGATTTCAGTAATTTTATGAGAGCTTTTTTAAACCCGAGATTAATACAATAAAAAGCGCACTTTTACCTGTTTTCGCAATTTGTCAGGAAAAGGCACTGCCTCTCCCAAGCTACAGATACGGCGGGTGTCCTCCGAGCGTCCGGGTCCTAAACCTCCCCTGACTTAACCCTCAAGCGATCGACGACGTAATAGCCACTCCTGTGGTGTTGCGGATGTCTGCTTGATGATGACTGCTTACCTTCAGGTTACAAGCAGGTTCGTTTGCCACTCCATCCAGTAAAATAATGCCTATAAGAGAACAAACATACACAAATTAAAAACCAAAACCAAAACAAATTGTTTCATTTGTGAAAAGTTGTTTTACACAGGTTTAAAAGGATGTGAGGTAGGCTATCCTAACTTTAAGTAAAATTAACTTTCGTTGGTCAAATTGTCTTTTAGTTTTAAGGAAAAGTTTATAGGTTGCATTTCGTATGTTTTTATTAGTGTTTGTGGTTTAACTGGTACATTAATTTTTGGGGTTCTGTTTTTAGTTTCCAACTTGGTCCAAACACTTTTTTTTTAATTTAAATTCTTAGTTTTAATGTCATAATCGTCGTAACAGTTAGTATACTATTCCAAATACAACTGGATACTTCGACCCACACATGCATACTTTTCACCACGCTTATCAAGTCAGTAATAACATAATTATTGAATTTGATTTCCATTCAAACGACCCGTAACCTTCATAAAAGCAATTAACTATAATCCGATACGATTTAATTCCCAAACTTGATAATCTACCCAATCTCAACCAGAAATGTCAACATTAAATAATCTTACTGTAACGGAAATTTGACCCGTATCTGAGATAAATTTAAAGGCTTTTTTACGATACGCTGTTTGGCCTTTCTCTAAATATTGTTGCTTTATTTATGGAACTTTAAAATTGGAAGAATGCCCTGCGGCTAAAATGGCCAAAAATAGTACTAAGAGTAATAATCTGCTTTACAAAATACGTCACTGTACTTATTTAAATTACTTAATTAAATTTAAGAGAAATCTAAAAGATTTTCATAGTATTTAAAGAATCTACTACGATTTTTCGGCCTCGTAGCAAAGTGCTACGATATTTCGTAGCACTTAAGCTACAAAAATTATTGCGTTGGATTATAAATCTTATGTTTATAAGCATTAAGAAATACAAAGGAATAAAACATAAACTAACCAAAATTTATCACTTCAAAGAATTGAGTGCTGTTCTTTGTGAGTTTGGCAACCTACCAACTAGTGCCTACGTGCATTGGGTTTAAAATTGCAACACACAACAGGTTGTGATCCCAATTCCTTCACTTAATAGTTTTATGCGGTCGTAACTTACCTTTTTGTGTAAATAAATAATATGCTTGGAAAAACTTAGAGAAGAAAATTCGACATCTTGTTTGATCGTAAAATGTAGCCTTAGAAATTGCCAACATAAAGTTTTTTGAGACTAAAACTCACAGAATAGAATTTCTTTATTTGTTTTATTCTTAGTTTTGAGATTTATTCTTATAATATCACATCATCAGCCTTTGAAAAATTGTAGTGGCTACTCGGAAAAAGTCACATTGTTACTTGCCAGGTTTCGAAGCTGCTCAAGGATGAGAAGGGAGCGCCTCGACGCGACCTCTGGCCACGAACATAATATTTCCGTATATTCAATATTGTTAGAACAACAAAAAAATAGTAATTTCTTTTTTCTTTAATAATTTAACTTAATTTGCCTTACACCTATGTTCAAATTTTCTGCCACAATATTGTTAACTTTGAAGCTAAGGGAAGGGCGAGGCAACCCCACCACAAGTATTGTATAACTTAACAGGGATGCCTCAATTTTGTGTTGCACGACTATGTACAAAGAGGAACAATAAACCATTTATTATTTATTATGATTATTAATTTGCCCATACCAACGGAATTATTATCAAAAGACTTGACGAAAAATACAGTTCGTAATAAAACAGTATAAACTTAATTTAAAGGGAGGTATATATGTAGCAAGTTGAAATATGTCCCTACACGAAGTTAGTGAATAACGTGTCCAGTGTAGGTGTCACGTCGGACGAAGGTACCTCATTGTAATACCCACAGGGGTCTCAAAACACACGGGACAATATTTGGTTCTTGACCGATCCACTTATAACATCAATATCTATCTATATCTATATATCTAGATATAAAAGACAGTCGTGTTCGTTACACTATTTATAACTCAAGAACGGCTGAACCGATTTGACTGAAAATTCGTAGGGAGATAGCTAAGAACCGGGAGAAGGACATAGAATAGGAAAGAATAGAGAATATAAGAATAGAGAATATAGCAATAAGAATATAGTAGGTCAAGTAGGGTAGATAGAGTAGGGTAGGCAGTCAAGCGACGCCGCGAGTAAGAGCTTGTTATGAATAAAAATGGTAGTAAATGACCGAACTGGTTCTGATGAACAACAATCTAAAAGTCATTTAAAATTACAACCTATTCCAATTGCATATTTACTTTTTCCGTTAACTTGACATAACTTCTTGGCTACTCAATAGAAGATGTTATAGGTACTTTAAGGATTCAAGTAGAACATTTCTAAACTACTACCAAATGCTAAGCCACCAGCACGTCGATTCTATAAAATTTGTTTGATTTTGAATCTTGTTTGAGTGCGAAGTGAGTGTCGAAGTGACGGGGTAATTAAATTTTAGAATGTCACTTTTAACGTCATCTCATACTTTATCTATCAAAATGTTGCTGTCAATTTAGTTCAACTCGCAAGTGTAGCGCTAGTGTACTACTACTCACAGCGGATTCAGATTCGAAGTTTAGAATGAAGTCTTACAGAATCACACCCCAGTACCTACTGCTTAGTCAGGAATTTGAACCCTGTACTATGGTAAACATATCATGTACTACATACATACTGTGGTAGCCCAGAGGTTAAGCCGCCCGCATTTTATACATCCTCATGTTCCTCCATGTGCAGGTTCGAAACCTGGCAATTGTCAATCTGACTTTGTAGGCTTAAGAAAATATCGCAAAGAAACCTGGATTTATCATTTCTTATTATAAGTTTGAAAACGTCTTGAGCAAGCGTGCTGGTTAATGTTTGAAACTTCTTCGTGTGAGAAAAGACGCCTGTGCTGAAAATTTTAATAACTATCGATGATCACCATTACCTCCACCAACAGCCGCAACACACGTACAGCGAAACGTATACCATTTCAAATTACTTCAGTCCAGTGCCGGATTAGCCACGTAGCAAGAGTAGCAAATGCTACGGGCCCCGCGGATTGGAGGGCTCCGCACTCAAATAAGTATTTCTTAATTACACCACTTCAACAGCAAGGCCTATGTAGAAAATGTTTTATTTACAAAACTACTACCAAACTGCAAGTAATTTGATTTTTTTCTTAACGAAATAAACGAAAAAAGACAAATAGTCGGTATTTTGTATGTGTAAGAAAAGGTAAGCGAGTATTTGTCCGCTCGGTTGGTGCCATTGGCGGGCGAACCGAGCCGACGCGAACTGCGCGCACGGCTATTTCCGCATCACCTCTAGGTATAATATCTATCACGAAAAACGTTGGTATCAAAATGAACAACAATAATTTGAAATTGTACCACATCTTTTAAATTGAGTGCTAGCCACACATAAGTTATGTGTTGTACTACTTGCACTACACTAAACACAAGTTGGCAACACTGCAATTTGGGGAATTCCCTGATATTGTCATCGATCGAGCTAGCCGTAACTCGAACAAATAAATTAGGATTCTATTGACTATCAAACAATAAGAAATTGATATACACTTTCCTTTGACTCAATATAAAAAAACTAATTAAGCTCTTTAAATGTGAACTATTTGTGAGAAAAGTTGTCTTGACATTGCTTCAAGTACTGTTTTCGTGATTGACGTAGCGCTGTGTGCAATTCATTCAATTATCTTTTTACCGACTTCAAAAAAAGGAGGGGGTACTATGTTCGACTGATTGTTTTTTTTTTTGTATATTCATCAATTACTCCGCCGTTTGTAAACCAATTTCCAAAATTGTTGCTTGTTTTGTTTGAAAGGTTATACTCCCGGAGGGTCCCATTTTCATGAAGTCGGGATCTGATGGTGGAATCCTAGGGAAACCGAGGGGAATTTTCGAAAATTGTAGGGGCGCGTAGTGCTACAACTTGCCGATAGTCGAACTTGACCTGATGATGGAGCTCGAAAAAAGTTGAAGGATCTCCTTGATTATTTGAAGTAGTTATCTTGTGTTTGGGCTTGAATGATTCTTAGTGCAAAGTGCTCACATTGGTCGTGACTGCCATTAGGGGTCTGATGATGAGAACGAAGGACAGCTTAGGGAACTCCTGAACGGTTCACAGTAACTACCTCGTGTTTGGACTTAATTCATTTATATCGATGAAAACTTCGCACCTATATGGGTTACAATGAAGTTATGGAGTAAATCTGATGATGGAGCAGGAAGACTGTCGTAAGATCTTTTTGACTATTTGGAGTAATTATGGTGTGCTTGGATTTGATTCATTTATATGGATGAGAACTTCGCACCTATACGGATTACGTAAGTATATTGAAGGTCCGCAGTATAAATGATGATGGAGACCACTGACAGTCGAGGGAATTCCTCAGCGACTTACAGCACTGAACACTGACTAACTCAGGACTACTACTATTATCGTTATTTTCAGTCTCAAGTAATCGTCGTCTTCTCATTCGAAAACCATTATCCTTGCTTGCTCTGCCAAGTGAATCATCCAAGTCATGCCAAACAGCAACAGTATTAGAAAAATATAGATCGGTGCCTCCTAATCATCAAACTAACAATAGCTACATAGGTAAAGATTACACTATTTTTGTTTTGTTTGGCACCGAATTCAAAATTATAAAATGGTTATTAATATTATTTACTATTTAACTAAATGAAAACATGTATTACTTTCTACAAAGAAATTAATATATGTTTGTTTTTTAGCTTCTTTTTTGAAATCGGAATATTTTTGTTAAAAATTATTTATTTCACAATCGTCTGATCAAGACCTTAATACGGGATACGCTCTTTATGAATCATTATATGGCTACGTCCAAGGAATGCGATCCTAATTTTCAGATATTAGAGGCAAGAGCCACAGATTTGACTCAACTGTGAAGAATAGGTACCAGCAACAGACATCACGACGAATCAAGCGAAATACAAAGTACGACCATTTCAGCGGGTCTAACATACTCGACGACTTTGTTGAAAATCAAACACATAATTGATAACGTACTGTCTGCTATAACTAAACGTATGAAAGCATGTCATAAAATTACTAGTGTTGTTGAAGTACCTATTTCAACTGATAAAATCTCTTGCAACAGAAGAGATTTTGAAAAAATCGTCAAAGATGTTCAGTGCTTACGAAGATGATTTGGAGAACGGCGAATTAGTGCAGTTCGTAGAGTTGCTGAAAACAGATGTGGCTACTGTAATTGACAGCAAGAAACAGGAGCCTCTGGAACTGCAATTTTATAAACTTTTATTAAATAATTCTTTAGAATCGTGTTTTCCAAATTTAGAAATTGCCTTGCGTATTTACTTATCTCTCATGATCACTAACTGCAGTGGCGAACGTTCTTTTTCAACATTGAAACGAATTAAAAATGAATTAAGGAACACTATGGGCCAAGAACGTCTTAATCATCTCACGTTGTTGAATATAGAGCATGACTTTCTTAAAAAAGTCGATATTGAAAGTGTAATCGCTAAATTTGTAACAGTTTTGTTTTATTTAATAAGAGAAAATCCATTTGAGAACCGTTAGTAAACCAAGGGCCCCTTGACAGAATTTGCTACAGGCCCCGCGCTGGCTTAATCCGGCACTGCTTCAGTCAAAGAAACCAAGTCGAAATTTGAAACCGTATTTTACTAAGCTCCAAGTAAAAGATAAATATATACTAAAATCTCGTACGTCCAGTCTATCTGTCTGTAACATTTACTGAAACACAGTACATATTATTTCCTTTCACGTGACGCCACTTCTAATATATTTTGTCTGCTCCTGACAAACCTGTTTGACCGTGAACGAAAATCTGAATTGTAGATATACAACCTTATTCAAGGCATCAAAAACAAATATGATTCGACGACGAGACGATTTCTTTTTACTTATACTGTAGCTCATTGCTTTATGACATACTAGCTTTTGTCCGCAACATTGTTCGCGTGGAATAGTGACTTCCTGCAGATTTTTGGTTTAAGAACTATCCGATGTCGATTCTCGAATTTTCACATAAATAGGTTCAGTAGTTTAGGCGTGAAGAAAAGATAGACAGAGTTACTTTCGCATTCATAATATTAGTTTCGATAAAACATTTCATCTGCTTTTCTAAAATTTATTTATTTTGAAGTTGTGTTATTGGTCATAAAAATATTTGCAGGCCTAACATAGGCAGACTACAGCCTGAACACATCACTATAATATCTGGTAACACCTGTGTTCTATGTAAATAAATGTTTCTTTCCTTCTTTCATTATTAACTTCTCCCGTCCTGGGTGAGACGTGTGGGAATGTCTTATTGACTAAAAATCTCCTAGTTCTTTCTCCGACATTATTGTTCTAGCAACTCTAATGTTAGCCCTGTTGGACCCATCTATGGTGGTCTAAGAGCTCTTCAGGGCGTGCGTAGAAAGCGACGCGCCATACACTCGGGTTTGGTTCTGTGGCCTGAAGATGCAGGCTGAGCAACAAGTAACGGTGCATGAACTTTTTTACACCATGGAGACTATACTCGATTGTGTCATGTACTGAAAAATATAAACCAAAGTATTCAATCATATAGAACATTGATCTCTAGACTTCTTGTACGTCCATTTACCTGCCCATTTATGCGATGCTAAGCAATCAGCGCCACCCATGGACATCCCCAAAAACAGAGGATTTAAGATATATATTTGGCAGATTTAGGGATCGGGGAGGGAAAATATTAGGCCGTCGGTAACCTGAACGGCGAAATACAAGGCTGTGGTGTTTCACGGCGGTATTCTGTGACCCCATGGTATCCCTCCGGTCAAGACCCTGACCCATTCGTGACGAAGCTTGGCTCTCCCACACTTACTTCTAACATTAGTTTAGCTGTATTTCCTAGTAGTACTAAGTACAGGCATTCATAAAAAACATGCTTCTCATCAATCCTATACAGGCGACTAAATAACTCCAAAATTAAAATCAAATTTATAGCCACTATCAATCAACATTAAAATAAATCTAATATCAGATTAACAAACGTCCAAGCGATTTTGGCACTTAAATCTGTCGTTAGTTAACTCGATAAAATCATTAATTTGCTTGTCACTCACAAATTCCCATTTAAAAGGGATTGATTGCAATCGCTTCCCTTGATCGAGTCCACGCCATCTCATAATTATTAAGTTTACTGATTGTGCTTACTGATAAACGGAAACAATGTTAATCGATGACTATTAAGATAAGGTACGTTTGTAAGGCCGCCTTTGTAATTTATTTGTTTTGTTTTCAACAGCTGTTATATTGTGATTAATGTTGATTATCACGTAAAGCTGAGCTTGTGTCAAAGTTGTTGAGGTGAACTAAAGTACAATATTTTAACGCAATTCGAAGCAGGAGACATAATTCTTATCCATATGCTTAAACTTTTGTTCTTTTTATGTGAAAGAAAAACAATGATGGATGACCACGGCCGACGTTCTTAGCTCTTTTTTTTGTAAACCACTCCCCCGCCCCCCTTTCCTTCTCCTGCTTTAGGCCGAGGCCGCGGTGACTTATTGCACTTGTCCCGCAATCCCGGTCAACTTTCTTACATCTGAAATTCAGTCCCTCTTACCCAATATAGGAGAAGTCATTTGTCAATTTTCTAAGCATTACAAAGGAGCTAAGTATTTATTTTATCGGCTCAACTTGATTGTCCCATAATTTAGGAATATGAAACAGCTATCTTATTAAGGACACTACCATTGTAAAAGACGTTGAAAAAACATTTATACCTACAAACCTGAACAAGGAAATTAAATCCCAAATTAACCTTAAGAACAAACCACTAGACGATTTAATTAAAATATTAACATTTTGGTTAATAATGGAAAAAGCCAGTGCGCAGCCATTAAATACTGTATATAGGGTGACTCACTTGTAGGAGGGACCCATTAAGTTTATTAACTTCGTTTTAAATTAAATGGGTCTCTCCCAAAGGTGACATATTGCATTCGGTCAAGGTCATAAGATAAATTATGAAGAACAATTATTTTTTTATGAAGAGAAACCTTGTTAGTCATAGTTAATAGAATTAGTTAACACGGAAGTATTGTGTTTAAAGGTTCAGCTTTAATTAATATTTTAAGGAGGATTTCCCTATTGAGGTAATTATTTTTTTTATAGTAACATTTATTAGACTATGTCCCGTGACGCTTTGTGATTTAAAACGAGTGGAGCTTTTTCTCAGTAAGTCGTTATTTTCATTGAAATAATGTAATTTATTTTCGTTTTAATAGCTTAAGTGGTTACTGGGTGTGTTATCAAGGAAAAACAGTCAGGTGAGGTAATGGAAGTTTTTAGTTTATTCTAAAAAGTTCAGTTATAGCATCCTATCTATTTATATATCGATGTTTCCATAAATAAATATAAGCTTGTCTCACGCCCAAACAATTTGTAATAATTTCCACTAACCAAATTTAATTATTTTTTTCATAATTATTGCTAGATTATTTACGATTGAAGTGTATCGCCAAATCAATGTATTGTTATTATGACTTTGTTTTGATAATAAAAATTCGTTGTAAATTCAAAATAATGTATTTTCTCCCAAAGAAATTGCCCAATTATACGTATAGGTAAGCGTACCCATACATACCTATTTCAATGTGAATGTTCAATGCCTGTCGAACTTCATACTGGAGTTACTCCTAATGAAAATATATCAGTTCTATTGTTTCCGAAGCGAACTGCATTACTAAGGACGTCTGCTCGGTAGAATATATTATGTAATATCAGCGTTTATTTTCTTGGAAAGAGATATACTGTTTAAACTGAGCTATTGGATTAATAGAAAACCTGCTTGAAGCAGGCTTTTTAAAGAAGAATAACGATCCAATGACTAGTTTCACTCTTGGTGGGGCGAGAGGAAATATTAGACTCTTACTGACTGAAAACCAACCCCGTTTCTTCTCCTGCTCAAAGCTAGGACCGTGGTACAATATTGTGCTTGCCCCATAATCCCTAATGAACATTAGCCCTGTTGGGCCTCATCTAGTAGCTCTATAAGACGCGCACAGAACGCTACGTGCCCAGCCCAAACAGGACCCAGCACCACCTTATGCCCCAATGTATCCTTCGTGTTGGTCTTTCCAATGATGACACTCAAGTCCTGCTGGATCTGAAATAGGTACCTTTTTTTTGTGGAGGGAACCCTTCAAAGGCACCTTTAAAGGCGCCTTGCTTTTTAGGAAAAAGGAGGAAGGAGGAGGATCTGCCCGATACCAACTTGATGCACTTGAGTCTATTGAGAGGCGAGCCAAGAGGATCATTGGCGATGATGCACTTGTCGAGTCGAGACTTCAAAGTCTTGAGCATCGACGCCGAGTTGCTAGCCTGTCGGTTTTCTACCGGTTGCGTTTCGGGGAGTGTGCGTCGGAATTACATAATTTAATTCCGCCTAGCCCCCACCTAGCGCCACCGGTACATGGTGGATGTCCCACATATACGTACAAAACGTTTTGGGAGCATTCATTATGCGTACAGCCAAGGAGTGGAATTCCTTGCCGGAGTCGGTGTTTCCTGATAGTTTCCATCAACACCTATGAGGGACACCGGGACCTCTTGATAGACCAACTCCAGAGCCCCTTTGGTGCAACGCCTGTTAAGGCAATCTCTATTGAGATGTACGTGACCTTTTTAACCCTCACTGTGCACGGCGGCACGTGACCACTGTGCCACCGTCTTTCATGAAGTCGTCAGTGAGGGCGTCTAGATTCCCCAATCAGTGCGTATATTCTACCGAAGCTTCCGTAACTGGTAAGCACTTGCGCGAGATGTCTTTAATTAATGTCCAAACATTGGGTCCATTTGTAAGCATTTTTTTATCTAATTTAATAAACAAACCTACTATAAGAACATTAATACACCGCAATACCAAGCCGGAATCCCAGAATCCTTTTCTTATGAAAAAAAGGTCAAATTAAACCGTACTAGGTCAAGACATTTTCCTGGTAGAATTTGAGACAGAAAATCTCTCGAATGCTATCTTGTAAAGCCAACCAAGGCCAGCAAGGCATCTTCCCTTCCAATCCCCCTTTCAAAGCGGAATGATACAAATAAGATTACTGTGTATTCCACTTTACTTCACTTGAATATAAGTACGTATGGCAATGATCCGTGGGTGCTTGATGTGCGTATCGTGGAAATCATTTATGCAAAAAGTATGTACATATTTGAAAATTTGTGACTTGATCACATCGGGGGTAGGGAACGGTAATCGGTGTTCGGAATTGGAAGTGACGTCTCACATAGTAACGTGATGTATCATTACGTTGGATGTTTTAGGAAGTAGATATATTTATTGTAATTTTCCCAATATATCGTCGTACATTTTTTTATTTACGTTCATACAGTGCCTAGGCTTCTGTGCAAAGTGACGGGAGTTCGAATCTCGCACGCAACACTTCTTTTTGCTATCAAAAAATTGACGTTACTATTCAATGTGTACCGTAAATATGAAATATTACGTTTATAAATACACTACGACACGGAGGAAAAAATATTAAAAACAACAAAAACAAAACAATTATTCAATAGAGATTCAAAAATTACTATATCAAACACCATTGCTATTATTGACGATTCGTGCACAAAAACAACACTTAATAATTTGGGCAATAAACATTACAACAACAGTAATTCGATTCATTCGAACAATCCAGAAAACCAACGAAGCATGAATTAATTTTAATTACGCAACACAAAATAAATGTTTACACGAAACCGGTAGCGTATCAAAGAGGTTGGCAACCTTTCGCCTCTAACATTAAAATGTAGATAGGTTATCATAAATCCTGTTAAACCAACTAAACGAGATTTACCTTAAAAGCCTTTTAACCCTGAAAATGTTCATAGATCCCTCGGAATAGAATCTAATACCACTTACACGTAGCAACGGGAAGCGAAACTTAACCCCGCTTATATTGTAAAGGTGATAAAGCTGCTAATGTGAATTTTACAATGCTATATATAATACAATTTTACAAAGCTTACGTTCATATAAAATGCTGAACCAATTTTTATAGTGTGTGCGCGTGAAACGTTTCTGTTACTATGTTGGTCAATTTTATTATATTACAAAATACTGTAATAACTTCCAAGATTTCAGTGGAATTATAAAATTCTAAGTGCGATTTTTTGCACAAATACTGGGTGGGTTCTTCAACGAGGAAACCAATGGTCGTTTTTTGTTTGGGGAAATTATTAAGTAACTCCTCTCGCCATCAGTAGGGTGAGAGGAAGTGTCAGATACTTAGTGAAACACTCACTAAGGACAACCACCTCCTACTCCTGCATCAGGCCAAAACCGCCATTGTGCATGCACCCACAGTCCCACAAAAGTGTGGGAGAGCCATGCTTCGGAAGTGTGGGAGAGCCATGCTTTGGCTCGACCGGAGTGATACCACAACCTCACAGCCTGACACAACCACAGCGTTGTGTTTCGCCGTGTGAGTGCGGTTACCGGATGCCCAATCCTTCTGATCCTCCAATCCCTCCAATCCCCAAATGGTTGGCAACGCACTCGTAACTCCTCTGTTGCGGGTGTCCATGGGCGGCGCTGATTGCTTACCATCAGGTAATCCGTCTGCTCTTTTGCTGGTATAGGTCTGGTTATGATCGCGCGGCGAGCTACTTTTGCCGCCACCCACAAATCTGTGCGTAAAGTGGCCGAATAACTTCCCATGTGAACATCTCCTGTGGCGGCTGGAACGCTCTGTCTCAAACTTAGCTAGCAATACTGTTTCGTATAAATTGGAGAAAACTTCCCAGTTCCTCTCGCTCCGCACTATGGGCGGGGGAGGAAGAGCTTCTTTATGAACACGGTGGTGCTCAGCCCATTCACACCAACGGACTCTTACTTACAATAATGAGGTTAGTCGTTACTTAAATTATGAAACAATAAAACAATGAAAAGTTTGATTATATAAAAAAGCTAGATGACGCCGACATTTCCTATCTGGCTATGGTTGTATGCAATAAGCAATAATTAGTCCAACGAAAACCAAGTCGAGGACAATACGAAGGCAATTTAAATTAAAACAAAAGAAAATCAAGAAATCTCTTTAAATCGTAGCTTGGCAAAGGAGGTTAGGTTGTACATAAGATATCGCGATAATATATATTCGTACTCATACTACATGATATGCCGTGACCGATGTCCTTGACATACTTATGTCATGTTGTAAATGAATCTAAACGGAAAACCAATTTGCAAAATGTTTTTATTACCAGTAAACTACATTTGCTTGTGGATTTGCGTGCAAATAAACGGGGTTGAATTTAAAACGAGAAATGTAAACGCATATGTTTTATAAACTAGTGGCAGTTTTAATAAAATCGAATAGTGAACCAATTTCAAAATAAAATTCTTAGCTTTTATTTTTATAAATGCTTCAACAAGAATCAGAGTTGAATTTTCTGTCCATCAATGAAGGTGCTTGTTCCAAAATAATAAATCTACATGCTGGCTGTCTATGATCCTAAAGTATTTGAATTGTTCGCTTCTCACTCATTCACGACTCATACTTACATATATTTCTTTTCTTTTATAAAGAACGTTATCCCATACTAAGGTTTACTCCTGTGTCGTAGATACGGTTACAAACATACAATTCCATATACACATCACAGCCAGACCAAAAAATACAATTTGTGAATCACACAAAGGGTTGTTTTTTGTGGGAATCGATCCCGTAACACGTTGCACGGCAGCCGGTTGCCCAGCAGACCAACTGTATAGTCTATTTTTTACTACTTTTTCATGTAGTTTTCGTTTATTTTTAACATAAAAGCGATCAAAAGGCAAGAATGACCGTAAAATATTTATCAGATATTTTTTCGAAATAACTTCTTATTTGATCATCAACCAAGAACGGTTATCTTCATCAATTATTTCGTATACTCTGAAACCTCCATATTGTCTATTACAAGTTAATTTCAGTCTCTCGAACTCCAGTACCGCAAATAGTTCTACACTCAAACACTTTAATTACCCAGCTATTACTTTGCTAATTAATTTATTTCGTAACGATACCTCAGTGAAGTATGATTAAAGTTGGTAGCCCTATAACTAGGGCTGTGCCGTGGCATTCCAAATTTGTATTTGCATCTCTCCTAAAAGTAAACCTATTTTGAATTGAATATGCTTCTTTTTTATGTGGTAGAATGGCAAACGAACAGATGGATTACCTGATGGTAAGCAATCGACGTCACATCCATTGCTTACCAACCATGAACACCCACAACAACGGTGGAGTTACAAGTGCTTTGCCAATGTTTTCGAGATTTGTGTTGTAAAGCTTCTGAAGCCTACAGCTCCATAAACAGAGAATTCATTGGTGAGTAGCCCTACTCCTCAGATAGTGTAGTAAGGTTCAACTAAGACACATATTTAAAAGAGGCCCGGTAGGTGGTTAAAGTGCTATGCTTCGCCACGAATGGGATGCCCAACTGGAGTGATGCGAAGGCCTCACAAAAAACCGGCGCGAAACAACCACAGCGTTGCTTTTTGCGATGTAAGTGAGGTTACCGGAGGCCCAATCCTTCTTTCACTCCCCTCATCACATGGCCATGGGCCTTTGCTTACCATCAGATAGCGCCGTCCGATCCGATCCGCCTACTCGTTTGGTACCTCTATCTCTCTACTTTAAAAATCAGCGATCTAATCATTATAAATTGCGATTTTCAACCCGCCTCACAAGTGTGACCACCAGCAGTTGACTCTCAGACCAGTTAATGATGATTGTTAATAATCAAAAGTTTGCACTTCTTAAGAAATCCTTAGTTCATACAATGTCTTAAACGAGACATTTTTTAAATAAATAAAATTAAAAGTAAAAACAATCACAACATACAAACTCTGTACCTATTATTGGTATTTATTTCGTAACAATAGCTCAGTAAAGAATGCGCGAAGTTGCCAACCCTAAAGCTAGGGTTGTGGCGAATTCACGATTTATGCTCGCTTCTTTTCAGAGTGGAGAATGAACTACGTGAATACAAATTTCGTTATTAACACTTTTTGAAAAATGGTTATTATCAAGAATTGGTTATACTATATTAAACAATGTAGAACAACATAATATATGTATATGTATGTTACGGAATACCGTAATAACGTATGTGAACAAAATATCTCACTTATCAAAAGTTATATTAAACTTTTTATTGGTTAAACAAAAAGCTTTAATCCTAACAATTCTTTTAAAGTACAGTAAGTCGACTTATTTCATAGGCAGGTTGAAAAAATAAAGATTAACTTAACAGTATTTCAACTTTTCAATATAATAATTATAATAAACACTTAATTAATTGAATTGTCAATATAAATCATTTTGGATTTTCTGGGTTAATTAAAGAAATGAATATTTTTATTAAAACTTTCGTGAGACATTCTAAATTATTTATTATGTTTTCGGCTTACTCACGTAATAATTTGACGAGATACTCGACTAGTTTCAAGCCATGCTAGAGGCCCATATTCATGAGCAGCATTCCGCGACACGCGACTCGGCGACCGTCGCGCTGCTACTGCAGCAGTAGCAGCGCGACGGTCGCCGAGTCGCGTGTCGTCAAATTATTACGTGAGTAAGCCGAAAACATAATAAATAATTTAGAAATGAATATGTTATTGACCTAATATAATAATCTAATAACGTCAAGCATGAGCTCCGCTGTTATCACAGCGGTGAGACCCCTCTTTTTGGGTTTGGCTAGAGAGTGATTAGAAAGTTCCACTTGGCGCAGATGCTTATAAGACATAGGAATTTTGGAAGATGCGAGCATCACCCGGAAGACACAGTAGATCATACGGTGGCGATGTGCTCTGCTTTGATATTTAAGTATAAAGTCTTAACATAAAACCTCTACAAATATTAGTGTGTTTTGATTGTCAAACTTCGGCACGAATGGGTCGGCTCTAGTGTTGTGTTTTGCCGACTGAATGACGTTACTGAAGTGAAGTGGAGACCAATCCCTCCCCATCCCTTCCCAATCCTTAAATATCCGCAACTTTTATCCCAAAAAGGCCGGCAACGCACTCGTAACTCTTTTGGTGTTGTCCATGGGCGGCGCCGATTGCTTGCCATCATGATAGTCTTTTGACGACCCATCCCATAAAAAACCTATAAGTTTGCCATCAATAAAATAGGCATAGAATATAGAATTAATAAAATAGCTTCTATAAGCGATGCCTATCATCGTATACGCAAAACTGACTCGGTGGTCGTAACGACTCGCCGGCGGCTTGGCGGTAGTCAAATTCAATTACAAACAAATTACCATCGCTAGCTGTAGGGCTGCCTCTAAATTGAGGTAAACACTCATTACCTGTCTAATACCTACATCGAATAGGTAATAATAATGTAGATAAAGGTGTATATTTTCTATATTTTCAAGAACACCACTGCTGAGCAAAGACATCTTCTCACACGGAGAAGGTTTGAACATTACCACGCTTGCTCAAGACAATTTAATTCTAAAAGATTACCAAATACTTTTTAATCCGACATTTCTGCAGGATCCAGGCATGATCACGATCACGTTGACTTGTCTAAGAATCCTCCCTTTTCCAATCTTAGGGAACTACTCCCTTTTCCTTAAATAAAAGTACCTATATGCGACTGATATCTATACCTACTATTTAATAATCAATTTGAAGAGTTTATATTATTATGTTTGATGAAACGCGCTGATCTCCGGAATTACTGGTTCGAATTGAACATTTTATGTTGGACAGCCCATTTATCGAAAAAGACTATAAAATATTACGCTTCAACCAATAAGACTTGAGCAGCGAGCGTCTAAAACGCGTGGGAGTAGCACAAGCAAAAGCACTAGCTTTTTGAATAGTAATTATCGTGATATATATGCATGTACTAAATTTATTAAAAATAACTTATACTAAATTACTTGTATTAATGATGAAAATGAATGACTTATATTAAAAATGACTTATCACGTGAAATAACTAAGAAAAGCTCTAAATTCCATTGTGACTTAAAAACTAGTTGAGATTTTCTCAAGAACTTAATTTGAGTAAGTCTTTATCTATACTAATATTATAAAGAGGTAAAGTAAGTTGTTATGTAGGAGATAATCTTAGGAACTGCTGGCCGAATTTCCAAATTTCTTTCATTGATAGACAGCTACAACATTTTCTGTGTGCTATAGGCTATAAAACATTACGCAACGATCAAATGGAGCCGAGCAGCGGGTGTAAACGCTATTTTTCACTAAATGTAGCTAGTGGTGTTATGGAATTGGCAATATTTTACATGGAAACGTTTCCGTCGTATTCACATTGAGTAAAATGGCGGTTCTGTGTCTCAATCACTTAGTATAGTCGATCGATTCATTCCCCCGGGCCCGTTAAAATGGATCAGCCGCACAAAACACAAAAGTACCTATTTCATTGAAAAGCCTGAAAGCCTTTGTTTTAAAAAGTATTATAATGTATTTCTGCGTTATTTTATAAGATCAATTTTTTTTTTTATTTGTCACTAAATAGATAGGTTATTTGAATTTAGATCTCTAATTATATTATTTATTCGTACTTACAATACCACTGCTTTTTAAAAATGTTTTCTTTATATAGGTAATTTGGTTTTTATTATTTGTAACTTTATTTTTAATTTAATTGCATAGCTATCTTGCTTTAAATTGTATTATTTTTTGTCTTTTGTTGCAATGAGTAAATGTGTTATCTATCTCTAGGCTAAATATATATTCTAATTGTGTATTTTTTTTTTTCGCTTTTATGTAATTTTTTTTTCGTCGAGCAATTTACTGTCCAGAACACAGGACGCGTAAAGCTCACTTTCCACTATAAACCATATTAATCCAAAGTAATTAAGGTTGCGCCATTGACTGTTAACGCAGTGGCCGGGCTGATGTACTTACTTACAACGTGTCGCGAGTTCCATTTTCAAATATCATATCCATTTTTGAATAACACTTTGTTTAAACGTTTAACAAATTTTTATTATAACTTTCGTAAGACATTCTAAATTAATTATTATATTTTCGGCACGTAATAATTTGACGAAATACATCAGGGAAACTCGCCGCAACATCGCAACCTAAACTTAAAGAACACATACTCAGTGTGAAAAACCGAGACACCCATACATCGGCGGTAGCTGAGCATGCTTGTAGCACGGGCACGGCTCACTTCCTCCGTTTCGATAAGGTCTCAGTACCAGCGAGAGAAGAATATTTCGTACCGCGGAAAGTACGTGAGGCCATCGAAGTAAACCGGCGTCCGGACTTAAGCCCTTTGCCCGACCCGGTAATCAAATCCAAGATCCTTGCTCAGCAGTCGAACTTGATAGACTACTCGCTCAACGAGCAGCAATATTAGTGTATCATGTTAATCACTACATAGTATAAAACAAAGTCGCTTTTTCTGTCCCAATATCCCAAAGAGGATATCCCCACATATCCCTATGTATGCTTAAATCTTTGAAACTACGGGGGTGCGGGTTTTTAATAGGTAGTGATTAACGAGGAAGGTTTATATGTATAATGACATCCATTTAACAGTAGAAAATTGTTGTATCAGCATCAACAGCACCCGTGCGAATCTGGGACGGGTATTATGTATCTGAAGTTTTATGTATAGGTACATAATGCATAAAATCAGTGAGCATAAACCTTTGAAAAAGACCCAATAACGAAATCCTTTGGAAGTGTAGAATTATTCCGGGGCCCATTTGTGAAGTTTTCGGGACGCCACGCCGGCGAAACTCAGAAATTAGATTCAGTTCAAATTAGCCGCCGTGGCCGCCAAAGTAAATATAATTTCGAGAACGATCATACCTATAAATGTATTTTTGTTGTTGTTGTTTTGTAGATTAGATAAACTTTATTTTATATTGAGAAAGATCAACATTTATTTCGGCGTTTTATGTTATAAGACTCATCTCCTTCTATGAATCTGCTTAGGACTTACCGATAATATTATTTCACTACATTGTATAAAACGACTCCAGTCCTATCTTCAAAAAAAACTAAAGATATAGTAATTAAATCTACGACTATGATTATGATTGATATGATATGATTATGTAAATATGCAAATTAACACCACATAATTCATTCGTGCTAATAACGCTTGAAACACACCCGAAATATCAAAATGCCAAAACCGAAATATGATAAATATCCTGTTACAAATTCTAATGACATGATATGAGTATTTTATTAACGTTCCGTACAATAGAAATGGTCTAATTAAGTAAATTTACTGATAAACTAAGTATTTACCAGAATTACTAGCGGCGTTTATAAGATAGTTGATACAGTCAAAGCCAAAATTATGATTAAATTGCATTGTATAGAGAAATCAATTCAAGTTAATGACATATAATAAACTATATAAAACATGTTATGGTGGCTGGGAAAGAGGTCAAGGCGCTCGCTTCTCATGAATGAGGGTTCGGATCCGAAACTGCACCGAAGTGTCTTTTGTCGAATTATAATCATTATTTCAAGATGGTTTGAACAATACTTTCAAACGTTGAAGAAAAACATCGTGAGACTTGATATCGTTTTTTTTTGTGAGGGGAAAATCTTCAAATGACTTCTCCCGCCCAATGACGGGCGGGAGGGAGTGTCAGACTCTTACTGACTAAAAACACCCCGTTCCTTCTCCTGCTCCGGGTCGAGGTCACGGTGCCTCATTGCGCCTACTCCGCAACCCCGGCTGAAGACTTGATATCGTGGACTTGTAATTTTAAATTATAACTTTAAGATCACCAACCAGCCTTAAGCAAACATGCCGATTAACACTAAAACGTTCTGCGAGTGAGATAAAAGGCCTTAGAAAGCCAAAGACATCCAGTACTGAACTGCTTTCTTCTTAAAGAGAGGCTTTTTCCATAATCCTTTAAAAATAAAAACCACATATTGCAATATTTTTCTTTTTTCACATTCTCACATGACTGTACCATGCCTACTTTAGGAACAATTAAAATAAACTATTAATTTGCATATAAAACTAAGCAATAAGAATACAGTTTAGTAGTAAAAGAACAACTTCAGAAACGTTGTTTTAATATAATAATAAGTTGTGTCACTACAACATCATGTTTGGGAAAAAAACTATATTCATCTGTGTTTTATTAATGTCAATAAGTACAGAACAAGTCTCAGGACAACTTACAAATGTTTTCCGGGATTACTTTAATAGCTTAATAAAGGGCGTCAATAATATTGCTACAGGTTTACGAGAGATATTTGCTCCAAACATAAATATACCGAGCATAATAGGTAGGCCTAGAAGTACAACTATACGAATCACAACGATTGACAGTGGAACGACTACTCCTGAAACACCGGCTACGCCTGAGCCGTCAGCTACAGTAGCCAGTACCGCACCGTCAACTACAGAAGCCAGTACCGCACCCTCAGCTACTGAAGCCAGTAGCGAGCCGTCAGCTACAGAAGCCAGTACCGCACCGTCAGCTACAGAAGCCAGTACCGCACCGTCAGCTACAGAAGCCAGTACCGCACCGTCAGCTACAGAAGCCAGTACCGCACCGTCAGCTACAGAAGCCAGTACCGCACCGTCAGCTATAGAAGCCAGTACCGCACCGTCAGCTACAGAAGCCAGTACCGCACCGTCAGCTACAGAAGCCAGTACCGCACCGTCAGCTACAGAAGCCAGTACCGCACCGTCAGCTACAGAAGCCAGTACCGCACCGTCAGCTACAGAAGCCAGTACCGCACCGTCAGCTACAGAAGCCAGTACCGCACCGTCAGCTACAGAAGCCAGTACCGCACCGTCAGCTATAGAAGCCAGTACCGCACCGTCAGCTACAGAAGCCAGTACCGCACCGTCAGCTACAGAAGCCAGTACCGCACCGTCAGCTACTGAAGCCAGTACCGCACCGTCAGCTACAGAAGCCAGTACCGCACCGTCAGCTACAGAAGCCAGTACCGCACCGTCAGCTACAGAAGCCAGTACCGCACCGTCAGCTTCTGAAGCCAGTACCGCACCGTCAGCTGCAGAAGCCAGTACCGCACCGTCAGCTACAGAAGCCAGTACCGCACCGTCAGCTACAGAAGCCAGTACCGCACCGTCAGCTACTGAAGCCAGTAGCGAGCCGTCAGCTGCAGAAGCCAGTACCGCACCGTCGGCTACAGAAGCCAGTACCGCACCGTCAGCTTCTGAAGCCAGTACCGCACCGTCAGCTGCAGAAGCCAGTACCGCACCGTCAGCTACAGAAGCCAGTACCGAGCCGTCAGCTACAGAAGCCAGTACCGCACCGTCAGCTACTGAAGCCAGTAGCGAGCCGTCAGCTACAGAAGCCAGTACCGCACCGTCAGCTTCTGAAGCCAGTACCGCACCGTCAGCTGCAGAAGCCAGTACCGCACCGTCAGCTACAGAAGCCAGTACCGAGCCGTCAGCTACAGAAGCCAGTACCGCACCCTCAGCTACTGAAGCCAGTAGCGAGCCGTCAGCTACAGAAGCCAGTACCGCACCGTCAGCTTCTGAAGCCAGTACCGCACCGTCAGCTGCAGAAGCCAGTACCGCACCGTCAGCTACAGAAGCCAGTACCGAGCCGTCAGCTACAGAAGCCAGTACCGCACCGTCAGCTTCTGAAGCCAGTACCGCACCGTCAGCTACAGAAGCCAGTACCGCACCGTCAGCTTCAGAAGCCAGTAGCGAGCCGTCAGCTACAGAAGCCAGTACCGCACCGTCAGCTACAGAAGCCAGTACCGCACCGTCAGCTACAGAAGCCAGTACCGAGCCGTCAGCTTCAGAAGCCAGTACCGCACCCTCAGCTACTGAAGCCAGTAGCGAGCCGTCAGCTACAGAAGCCAGTACCGCACCGTCAGCTACAGAAGCCAGTACCGCACCGTCAGCTTCTGAAGCCAGTACCGCACCGTCAGCTGCAGAAGCCAGTACCGCACCCTCAGCTACTGAAGCCAGTACCGAGCCGTCAGCTACAGAAGCCAGTACCGCACCGTCAGCTACAAAAGCCAGTACCACACCGTCAGCTACAGAAGCCAGTACCGCACCGTCAGCTGCAGAAGCCAGTATCGCCTCTTCAGCTTCTGAAGCCAGTAGCGAGCCGTCAGCTACAGAAGCCAGTACCGCACCGTCAACTACAGAAGCCAGTACCGCACCGTCAGCTGCAGAAGCCAGTATCGCCTCTTCAGCTTCTGAAGCCAGTAGCGAGCCGGCAGCTACTGAAGCCAGTACCGCACCGTCAGCTACAGAAGCCAGTACCGCACCGGCAGCTACAGAAGCCAGTACCGCACCGTCGGCTACAGAAGCCAGTACCGCACCGTCAGCTACAGAAGCCAGTACCGAGCCGGCAGCTACAGAAGCCAGTACCGCACCGTCAGCTACAGAAGCCAGTACCGCACCGTCAGCTACAGAAGCCAGTACCGCACCGTCAGCTACAGAAGCCAGTACCGCGCCGTCAGCTACAGAAGCCAGTACCGAGCCGGCAGCTACAGAAGCCAGTACCGAGCCGGCAGCTACAGAAGCCAGTAGCGAGATTACAACGATAGAAGTCAGTAGTGATTCTACAACCAGTAGCCAGTAGGGATGCTACTTCAGCTAACATAGAACATGTCAATGATCATATGTAGATATTATCAATTAGTTACAGTCACTGTCTCCACTCTTTATTCTGGTGTACACTATAAGAAAGAAAAATGCTAAATGTCGAAATACTTTTACATAACATCAGTATTTTATGTCACCAAAAATAATAAATTATATAATACTGTACGGATTTTTTACCCCAACCACTTAAATTGTACATGATGTTATATAGCGATGCTTCGGTACGAATAGGTCTGCTTGGCCCGAGTGATAACCACGGTCTCACAGAAATCCAGCGTGATAAAAACTTGACTAGGGTTTGAGTGAGAACAATTTCTCTAACCTTCCCCTCTCCAATCCCTAATTCCCAAATAACTGATCTGTAATTGCGAGTATCTATGGGCATTCAGATTGCTTACCCACCTGCTTGTTTAGTAACTTATTTCATAAAAATATACATATGTATGTACAGTCTACCAATTTTAAAATGACTAAAATTTCTTTGTAGTAAAAGTTTAATGGTTCACAGCCAGTTTATTCAATAATTTAGATTCTATCATCATCTTCCTGCCCTTGTCCCGTTTTTTTTGGGGTCGGCGCAATATGTTTTTTTCTTCCATTCTGTCCTGTCACTCGTCACGCTATCGCTAACTCCTCTGTCTTCCATATCACTTCTCACACAATCCATCCATATTTTCTTTGGTCTCCCCCTCCCTCTCCATCCATCCACATTTATACTCATGACTCTTTTTGTTACATGCTTTTCATCCCTCCCATAATTTATTTAATTAATAATTTAGATTCTATGCTATAAATTAAAGGAGTCCTTAACCATTGACTTTATTCTACAAAGATTTTTGGTCATTTTAAAATTGGTAGAGTGCAATTGTATTTTCGACCCCTTTTTTGTGATGGGAAAATCATCAAATGACTTCTCCCGCCCAGGGCCGGGCGGGAGGGAGTGTCAGACTCTTACTGGCTAAAAACCCCCCTGTTTCTTCTCCTGCTCTGGGCCGAGGTCGCGGTGCCTTATTGCGCTTACCCCGCCACCCCGGCATTTTCGACCCCTGGCTGTACCTAGTTGCAAACTTCATTATGAACAAATTCTGAATCTACCTAAAAATGCTTTGTAAATCGGATATGACTCTTGTTGACAAAACTTGGGAAAACACCATCTGAGTCCATAAGACTATAATATAAATGTAATTACATTAAGAAATACAATTATATCTTCAGGAGCAATAGAAGGTATCATCACATCATCAACATATGAGAGCCCACTGCTGTGCAAAGGCCTCTTTTTAACCGACTTCAATAAAGGAGGAGGTTCTCAATTCGACGAGTATTTTTTTTTATGTATGTACACCGATTACTCGAAGACGCCTGGACCGATTTGCAAAATTTTTTTTTTATTCGATAGGGTATACTTGCCATTTGGTCCCATTGTCATGAGGTCAGGACCTGATGATGGAATCCTGGAGAAACCGAGGGGAACTTTCGAAAATTGTAGGGGCAAGTAGTTTTTTTGTATGATGTTTAAGTAGGCTTTTAACAACACTAGAACTTGACGAAGGTCGAGGGATCTCCTTGACTATTTGAAGCAGTTGCCTTGTGTTTGGGCTTGAATGATTCTTATTGGCGAGCACTTTGCACCAGACTTGGTCGTAACTGTCATTAAGGGTCTGATGATGAGAACGAAGGACAGCTCAGGGAACTCCTGAACGGTTTACAGTAACTACTTCGTGTTTGAACTTAATTTATTTATGTTGATGAAAACTTTGTACCTGTATGGATTATAACAACTGAAGGTCTGCAGTGTACCTGACGATGGAGACCATTGACAGTCGAGGGAATTCCTCAACGATCTATAGCAGCTTCCTTGTGTTTGAGCTTAATTAATTGGTTTTGATAAGAACTTTACATCTAGATGGATTGTGACTGTCATTAGGGATCTGATGATGAAGACGAAGGACAGTCTAGGGAACTCCTCAACGGTTTACAGTAGCGACCTCGTGTTTGGACTTAATTTATTTATATTGATAAGAACTTTCCCTCTCCTAGAGAGATAGCCTGTGTCCCAGTAGTGGGAACATTAAAATGGCTGATGATGATGAGAACTTTCCCATTTCTTGGGATCTATATTTTTTAATCGGGCGGCTCCTTTCGTTGGCGTACACATAGCTACTTAAAAATATACATACTATTCAATATGTTAATTTATATTTAACCTTATATTTAACACCGACTTTAAACCTATGAATAGGTAGCACATAGAGTTGATAGTGTTTTATTATTAATATTAAAAAGTATTAGCTTCGCGTACGTAAGAGTGGTATTAAAATATCTATTTTAATTATTTGACACTTTTGTTTTTGAAGTCAGTTTTTTTAAACGTAGTTTTTTTTTATTTTTTTCTAAGGTTTGGGTTGAGCATTAACCTCCACGCTTGTGCAAGGTGGATTGGTGATCAAACTTATAACCGGTAAAGTCTTCAAGATGTTTTCTTTCACCGTTTGTCAATCGTGTCTTACTAAACTTAGAAAGTATATGTTACTCAGAAAACTTACATTGGTACTTACTAGGTTTTGAATCAGCATTGTCATGCATGAGAAGTGGACGCCTTTACCTCAGAGACACCTCGACGTATCTTTAACAGAAACTTGATGTGGTTACTAATAGCCAGCATAATTATAAAGGCTCCATCAAAGCCCTTTCCAATCTGTCTTAAAATACCTACGAATGCTCGATAGATCCAAACTAATATTATAAATGCGAAAATAACTCTGTCTGTCTGTCTATATTTTCTTCACGTCTAAAAGAATGAATCGATTTCTGTGAAATTTGATACAGACATAGTTTGGAACTCGAGAAAGGACGATAAGATAGTTTTTATACCAAAAATCAGCAGGAAGTCACTTTTCCACGCGAACGGAGTCGCGGGCAAAAGCTAGTGAAACCATAATATTAGTATGGTGTGGTCATTTTCATAATAATACAAGAATCAGAAGAAGAAAAGTGTAGGCGATGCTATGCTTCAGTACGAATGGATCGACTTAACCGGAGTGTAACCCCGGCCTCAAAAACCGGCGTGAAACAACCACAACGTTTTATTTCGCCGTGTGAGTCAGGTTACCGGAAACCCAATCCTTCCTCTCCCCCAATCCCTACACCCCAAAAGGTCGGCAACGCACTTGTAGCTTCTATGTATTTGCTGGTGTCCATGGGCGACGCTGATTGCTTACCATCAGGTAATTCATCAGCTCGTTTGCCGTCCTATCACATAAAAAAACAAAAGTGTGTAATTCCGATACTTAGATTTTATTACAGCTTGGCCTAAAAAAAGCGTGTTAAAAAGAAAGCCAGTCCAACGCATAGAAAACAAAAATGTTGGTTGTTTTCCTTTATGTTAAATCGATTAAAAACTCGTTTGATTGCAATGCCATTAAACTAACGAAATGGGGTTACTACATCATACGTTAACATAAAAACTATTAAGGAGTTACGAAAAATTATAAATAAGAAAAACCACAACAAATATTCTGTTTAACTGTTAAATAAACATTTGGAAACAGAAAACAATTATACCATTTGACTGACACAATTTAATTTTTATTTTATTTTATTTTAATAGTTACAGTTAAGACAGAATACAGTGCATAAATTATCAATAATAATAAATGAGAGGCAGTAAAAGTGAATGAATGTGCACAAAGTTGTAACATCACAAAAAAATCTATACAAAAATCATTTGTATAGAGTTTTTTGACTGCACGGTTGGCGCGGTGGTTGGGCAACTGGCCGCCGCGAAAAAAAAATAGTCATTGTATAACCGACGCGGCATGTTATAACATTGCCCATAACGCCATATTATACGAATTTAAATAACAATATAATAATGAAATTTAATCTTGCTATGCGTCTAATATTTTTTATGTTAGTGGCATGTTTAGCCTTGGTAATTGTTTTGAAACTTGACGCTATTAGCCTTGGTTTATTTCCCTTCAAGCTCATAAGAGAACTACATAAAATGAACACTACAAGTAACATGACAGAGAAGAATAATAATACTCTTAAACGGAATAAAAACACTAGTGACTTAATTGGTAAGACTGAAGAAGTTCAAGATATCGCTTTCCTTGAAGCAGTTACTCTCAGTGAATATTCGTGTCATCACTGTCCTCAAGATACGCATATTGTTTTTGCGAACAGATGCTGGCGTCGTTTGTAAAATATAACTCAACTATTACTTTAAGTGTGGGAGAGCCAAGCTTCGGCACGCATCGGTCGGCTCGACCAGAGTGATACCACGGCCTCACAGAAAACCGGCGTTAAACAACCACAGCGTTGTGTCTCGCCGTGTGAGTGAGGTTACCGGAGGCCCAATCTTTCCCCTCCCCGAATCCCTCTATGTGTTGCGGGTGTCCAGTGGCGGCGCTGACTACTTACCATCAGGTAGGTAATCCGTCTGCTCGTTTGTCGACCAATAACATAAACAAAAACTTCCTAGCAACACCGTATTTGGGTGCTCCAATAAATGCTTTTCACTTCTTTACGACATGGTAATACATCGCCGCTATTTGTCTGAATATTGTTCCCAATCCTCACTATCCTTGACATATGTTACCTAAAAATGTAATGCATTTGCCTACTGACTTCGTACTGAACGCTTCTGTACAAGATACCAAGCACTCAGGCCACACAACCCACAAAAATCAGGTACCGGCGCATCAATCCAGTACAATACATATGATATGGTGTAAAAAGACACTGAACGAATCCGAAAGCCACGTATTCTTCCCATTATTTGGATCATTTTTTTCTTTAAGACCATAGCTGGGACTCCTCGGGTTCTCGAGATATTGAAGGTGATTTTTATTTTTTTGCGCAATCGAATTCTTAGTATTATTACAAAACTTTTTCCAAACAAACATTACCTGAATTTTCGATTTTTCTAAATAAATTACGCATTTGAAGTTACGAACAGTAATGTACGTAATAAATAAATGCAGACCCGCACAAAAAACATCGTGCATCTCAGTAGGATTTTTATTTTACAGAATTGTTTTGTTGTTGCGAAGTAAAACGTCGACCTTCGTACTTATCACAGCGTTTTAATGCTAAGCTGTGAACCTACGCACACAATGACACGAAGCCCGTTTGCTTTACATTGCGCGCAATATAATTTTTTTTTTTTTTTGATATCTTAAAATAAATGTCGTTTCCCAGTGATAATTTTAGCGTAAAGCTACTTGGTTAGAACTGCAGTATGCGTAGTTAACGGCTTCGTTAAGTATCTTTTTACACCCTGTATGTACTTATCCAAACTAATATTATAAATGTGAAAGTATCGGTGTCTGTGTATCTGTTTTTTCTTCACGCCTAAACTACTGAACCCATTTCTGTGATATTTGGTACAGACATATTTTGGAACTTCAGAAAGGACATAGGATAGTTTTTATACAAAAAATCTAAGGAAGTCACTATTCAACGCGAGTGAAGTCGCGGTCAAAATCTAGTATTAATTAAATAAAGTAAGCTAATACAATTATGTGTTTAACCCGCGTAGGTAGGTATTAATGTTTTAAGATTAAGCCTTGTTTTGTATTTATGTTTAAACTTAAATGTTTAAAGAAAATATTAAGTTCTTATATATTAGCTTCTTTGCAAAGTAGAAATTCTGGCAGCAGATACTAGTATGAAACAATGCATTTCGATATTACAAGCCCCCCAAATGCTACGTCAAACTGTGCAATAATTTTTTTTGGAATTGCTGAGTTTGCGAAACCAAAAAAAAGGTACAGAATCCCAACACGGTATAGTGTCTAATCTAATATATCGAAAAAATAAGTTTGTTTACAGGATATCTTTGGAACCGCTGGTCGGATTTTCATAATTATTTCAGTAATAGATAGCTACAATGTTCCTGATTGCTATATATTAAATTATACTCGATTTGCGTAATTTAGTCAAGCTATCGCTTCAAATGCTCTTGTTTTTAAAATGCCTGGATAACTAACTTTTAAAGGCGCGCGAAGTTGCGGGCGGAAGCTAGTTAATGTAAAATAACAAGTCGATCTCATTATGCGCTTATCGCAAATAATGTTCCTGTGATAACTGGGCGGATATAGGAAAAACATGCAAGCGACAAAAAACACTATACTTACATACGTTTAGTGTTATTTGTCGCTTGCATGCGACATGCCGATTCCATACACTAAAAAATAAAATAAGTCATCGTGCCTAAGTTCGGAAAGCCAAACGTTACAGTGGATAACGAAGAAAACAGAATTCAAAACAATGTCAAGAAATGTGTTTTTGCTATTACCAGCAATATTATTATTGGGCCTCACACTCTTGATTGGGCTTGGACTTATGGGCTTCGGGCCCCTCGCTGACTACATTACACCCAATTCCAAAAGTTTCATCGCACCGAAACCTATCGAAGGAACTGATACTACAAATGACTACAGATACAAAATATCGCGAACGTCATGGACTGCAGCAGAAAGTACCACGTCCTTCTATCCTACATTTGGAAGATTACGTAGGTACTATTACACCAATCGCACTGCATCATCTGCTACAGTAATAACTTCGAACTATACATCGCCTGGTGCAATTGATAATCGTTTAACAAATGCAACAAGAAATGGACACAATCATTCCTACTTTGAAAACAATACAAAACCAAACATCAAGAAATTTGAACATGGTAAAACTACAAGTAATTCAACTGAAACACTGATGCCTGAACTGAAACTATATAACATTCACAATTCTTCGACAAACCAAAGCTATAATAACGCCACAATTAATATACCAAGGAGAAACAACTACAGTTATAGTAATACTGCAGCCAATGATAATATATCAACCACTATTACAATATCCAACCACGATAATAAGTCGTCTCCAGTCATAACGCCAGGGAGATACAACAAAGGTGCTGATTATACCAACAATAGAAGTCAGCTTTTTAATGAAGTACCTAAAAGCAACGGCAGCGACATAAACCATAAAATTCTTACTTATATGCAAGATTTGAATAATCCTGATCGAAGTTACACAGCCACAGATCCGAATAAAACGTCTCCATTCATAACGCCAGGGAGATACAACAAAGGTGCTGTATATACCAACAATAGAAGTCAGCTTTTTAATGAAGTACCTAAAAGCAACGACAGCGACATAAACGATAAAATTCTTACTTATATACAAGATTTGAATAATCCAGATCGAAGTTAAACAGCCACAGATCCGTTACCATTTCACGAAGAAGAGAAACAATATACTTGAGAAATAAACGCGGTCGCATATATCTACGGAATCGCCATGGACAAAAGTAACCCAGATCCGGACGGTGAGAGAACCAATATCACAGAACTAAAAACATCGTACAATGTCATTAACATCGTGTCTACAGATAAATCCTGTCTATAGGTTCCTGGATGCAAAGTCTATTATGCGCTTGCCAACATGTTTTGCAATTCATTTATGTAGGTATATACATATATAGATCTGGGTACGTGAATATCTTCTAAGTTGTAATGTAACTATTTTAATAATACATTTTACTAGCTTTTGTCCGTTCGCGTGGAATAGTGACTTCCTGCAGATTTTTGGTATAAAAATCCTACGTCTTTTCTCGAGTTCCAAACTATGTCTGTACTAAATTTCACAGAAATCGGTTCAGTAGTTTACGCGTGAAGAAAAGACAGACAGCTAGTTACTTTCGCATTTATAATATTACTATAGAAGTATAAATAATGTGTTCTCGAACAAAAGAATACTATTTTTGTAGGAGTGCTTGAAGTTTTGCGAGAGAAATTAGTAAATACCGCAGTGATTTTTTTTTCTAACACTCTGTATTAAGTAGATATATTAAGCCTAAAATTGATAATATTATTGAGTGTAATCGGTTTTGTATCGTACTATTCATAGATTTTAGACTCTAAGTTAGGTATACCTAATTGTTTTGTTTTTTTTTTATTTTTAACATTTTGTGTCTATTTTATCAAATTATCTCAATGTCATCTGTAGAGAGTTGAATGATTCACATTTTTATGATATTGTTGTATTCTTTTTTTATGTATTTTTTGTTGTTTCATGTTGAAAATGTCAAATCTTACTTAAGTTCCTTTATAAAAATAAATACCTAGATATATATTAAAAAAATATTCTTAATTTTTTGAAATAGGATATTTGTTACTTTTTTTCCTAAAGGCATACGCAGTGCACATTTCAAATAAAACTTTATATTATTATAACAATGATTAGTGTTAAACTGTTCTCACATAATAACCAGTCGTTTCTATAACGAATCTGTATGTGAAACTGATTTAAAAAGAGTAACCATGGATGCTCGTTCTTCTCCATTGGAATCTACACTTCGCAACGAGCATATAGCTTCACTAAAAGGACTGACCGACAGACTGACACTTTATATCTCTAAAATTTTCCCAAACGGAGGTTATATTATTATACATATCTATATTATTCGAACATCCACCCAGAGCTTAATCAAATAATGTAAGTATTTCTATCTTCAAAAAAGTACTAATCAACAAAAAAAAAATAACTTAGAAAATACCAGTATGAAATAATGGCGTATTGTTTATACATATTTGATAGGGAAGTGAAAACTCCGGAAGAACAAATTATTTTGTCAAAGTTTTGTCCAATTTAGCAATCGGCACCACCCATGGGCACTCGTAACACCAAAGGACTTACCAGAGCGTTGAAGACCTTTCAGAAATTTAGGAATTAGGGAGGGGTTAGGGGAGGGGAAGTTGAATTGAGCCTTCGGTTACATCACTCACATGGCGAAAAACAAATCTTCAGTTGTTCACGCCAGTTTTCTTTGAGGCTTTCCATGTGTCACTACGGTCGAAGCATGGTTCTCCCACACTCCCTGATAATTACCTATATTTAATTATTTAAAAATAACTCCTATTGGTTAATATAATTTCAAACTCCATTGTAGTATTTTTTGCTGATTACAGAAATACACGTACCTATAAGTATTAAGTATATTTGCCATATTCGCATTAAAAAGGGTGAAAAAAATAACTATTATTCTTGATGTTATGTCAAGAAAAAGTATTGAGTTTTTCTAGTTATCCTGGTCTGCAACGCGCTTGTGCCGCCTCTGGTACGGACAGGACCGCTTACCATCAAGCGATTCGTAATCTTCATAAAAACATACCTAATTAGGAAACAGTTTACCGATAAAAACATATAGGAAATCTTTAGCAAGTAATGTTAAGGAAAATAAAGTAAATTAATATTATTATTGCAGTGCTATCGGGAGTGGGATATTGTTCTCTGCTTCGAATTCAATGCCACTCGATCTTCAACCTTATAACAATGAACACGTTAACTCTACTGTGTTGGTTAATTTTTGCGACGTCTATATCTTCTATATGTTTAGTTATTACTGCAGTACTAAGGGAACAGTTCGAAAGTAAATATGTGGTTAGCACTACACCAGAATATCAAGTACCAAAGATTTTGAAAACCAATACTCCAGAACTTATGCCTCAACCCATACCTTTCGAAACTCCGAAAAAAGTGCGACGATCACAGAGACAAATAAGCGTCGGCCCTTTTCGACTACGCATAATGTAATTGTGAGTTTTAACGACGAATTTTGGAAATTGTAAAGTTTAATTAATAAATTGTAATGTACTAATATTTTTGTGAGTTTTTTTTTTTATAATAAATGTTCTCGTGTGTTATGAGTAATGTAACTTATCTAAATACATTTTTTTTATTAAAATACTGAATACAAATGTTCGATGTGTACAGAAGTTGGATGTTTCGACGCCTGAAATGAATGAATGTGTTTTTGGTGACATGTACATAATTAGTTATAGATACACAATGTTCAAAGCTTTAATACATGATTATTATAAGTACCTATAATACATAATATAATTTTATCATTATTCAAAGTGTGGTGCATGTGCATTATACAACTGCCACATTCTCCTATGCTGTGTTTTGAGCTTCCCAGAAATCGTTCAAATTTATTATGGTTGCAAATGTACCTAATTTGTCAGTGATGAATATAAATGTAGACAAGAAGAATTACCTATACCTAATAAAATATATAATTAAAATAGTCACATTATAAATTAGAAAATATTCACTGCGTGAAAATATCTTTGTAAAGTTTCCCCCTTTTGCAAACACGTACCCATATCTTGAACAAAATATATTTAATAATAAAAGGAAAACGTAAGCGATTAAACATAAGAAAGAATTTCGGAGCCTAATTAACACTAAAACGTTAATTGAAATAACAAAACTATAGGAAGAATATACATAATATACATACATACCTACATATAGTTAATTATTAACTTTTAATTTATATACTTAATTAGGAAGTATTGGTGCAGTAACGATAAAATAATTAGGTATAGGATTATAACGAGGAAGTTATGTTTATAACATGGAGTAATGGAGTATCCTGGATATTTACTTCATGATCTACAAGTATAAGGCCAGTTAAGCAAACACGTGACGAAGTGGGCTCTAGTTATTTGTAGAATAAACATGAAACATAGACTTTTACTTCCCGGGGGGTACGACAGAGATGGGTATACTTATTTGTTTTTTTTTTTAAATAAGACCTTGCCCCGCTTTAGGATTTTCTCCTGTGCGTTTACAAACATACAATTTCACATACACAACACACCCAGACCCGGAACAACAATTTGTGGATCACACAGTGTTGTTCCGTGCGGGAATCGAACCCACGACACGTTGCACAGCAGCCAGTTGCCCAGCCACCGCGCCAACCGTGCAGTCAGTGTTACTGTAACATCTATCTTTTACTAATTAAAAAAAATACTAGTGAAGTGTGGAAGAGCCATGCTTCAGCCCGAATGAGTCGGCTTGACCGGATTGATACTAAATAAACTTTTTTTTTATTTGTTTTAGGTCGGAAAACGAGTAAATGGATTACCTGATGGAAAGCAATCGACGCCGCCTATCGCACCCACAACAACGGAGAAGTTACGAATGCGTTGCCGACCTTTTGGTGATTAGGAATTTTGGGAGATCTTGGGATTGGGGAAGGTTTGGACCTTCAGTAAACTCACACACACGGCGAAACACAACCCTGTGGTTGTTTCACGCTGGTTTTCTGTGAAGCCGTGGTATCACTCCGGTCGAGCCGACCCATTCGTGCCTAAGCTTGACTCTTCCACACTTACGATAAGAATAACGAAAGAATCATTCTGTAGATTATGTTATAAAGAGATGAACAATAAAATAAAATAATACACAGGTATTACGAAATTACGTCATTTATTAAAAATATGGTAATTCATATCACAATAATAAAGTTTTGTGAACAAACCGAGTTTAAAAAGAAGCCATTTTTGGCATTATTTTGTAAATACACGAATTTTTTGCCTCATAATTATATTTTTAAATATCACTATGGATGTATTACTATTATGGGAATTGTTAATAAATATATATACAACTTTGGTTCTTAAGTTTACTGTTATAAAGTCCATATTTACATACTGTAAAAAATATTTATACAAATTGTTCTAATGTAAAAAAAATACACAGCGTCTTCTATATTTTAAGTGTAAATTTAACTAGGAATGCTTTCTATATATCGTGGTATGTACTTATATTATTTTTATAGCGTCTCTATTTATCATTGGTTTAAAGTTATTTTGGAAGTTACTTTCATTTAGATCATTATATTAGCTAACTGTGCTGGCAATTCTTCTATCGTATGGCAATGAACAAAAATATCATACTTTTAAAAATATAAATATTTATTTTAAATTCTTTCTTTAACCAAGCTCTATTAGATTATTAATTAAATCAAAAAACGTCATTCCCGAAAGGTTAGCAATAACATAAAGTTATTTTTATCAAACACGGAAACTGTAGTGGCTTTGAAAGAAAAAATTAGAAAAACAATACGAAGTTACATTACCATAAAAACAATGTTGATTATAAGGTAGCAAATATTCGTCACTTAAAAATTCTCTAAAAGCCATTTTACACATATGAACTTTGAAATATTTGCAACACTATTACTTCAATATTACATTGTACTTACAAAATAAAAGGAAAATAACATTAGCGTCTGTCTTTAGCCAACACCTTAACAAAATAAGTTCTAGCCATAAACCTTATTGATTCAACGAAGAAAATAAATTTTTATTTCTCAAAATGTGTATATTAGCGTCAGTTAGAAACAGTTTTTTTAATGTAAACCAGTAAAGTAACCTATGTATAATACTTAATCTATACTAATATTATAAAGAGGTAAAATTTGTATGTTTGTAAGTTTGTATGTAGGGGTAATCTTTGGAACCGCTTGTCGGATTGCCAAAATTATTTCACTGATAGATAGCTACAATATTCCTGAGTGCTATTGGCTATAAAACATCATACTACGATTAAATGGAGCCGAGCAGCGGGTGAAACCGCGCGAGAGTAGCTAGTTAATAATAAAGAGGTATTTAGCTTACACCAAAGTTGTAACATTATCACTCGAGTGTACCAGATTCTATAAATTGCCATCGTACTAATATTATAAATGTGAGTTTACGAGAATTTCTGGATGTATGTTTGTTATTCTATCACGAAAAACTTCTAGACCGATTTGGTTGAAGTTTGGTTTGTAGATAGGTGATACACTGGATTAAGACATAAGCTTTTTATCACGCGGAGAGGCCGCGGTCAAAAGCTAGTATTTAATATTTTGAATGGCATCGGAGACTACATATGGGCCACGCTAGCGGTGGATTTGCTCCCAACAGTTATCAGAGCCTCAAAGTCTAAATATCAGTTATACAAACACTGTAAATCTCCTAAACTTAGGACAAAAAATATTTCTATTTGGTAAATTAAGAACTGTGGTAGTAGATTAAAATATCGTGGTGGTTCGGAGGTTAAGCAGCCCGTTTCTAATGCATGAGTGTTCAAAATCTGGCAAGTACCAATGCGACTTTTTCCTAGTTATATGTACTTGCTATAATTATTAATACACCACTAACATACAATTAAGAAAAAAATCATAAAGAAACCTGGACTTATAATTTCTTATTATAAGTTTGGAATCACCAATCCGCCTTGATTAAGCATGGTGAATAAGGCTCAAACATTAACCGTGTGAGAAAAGGCCTTTGCTCAGCAGTGGGCACTTATAAGCTGATGATGTGAAATTAAGAGCAATTTAACCAGAATAATACGGCACGGAAAATGAGTAAAATAATCAATTAGCTAACAAAGAGGTTACATTCAAGAGGATGATTGTAAGAGCGAAGAGGCGAATATTTGCTGCATAATCTGTGGCAGTGACGCGACATCCATGCAAACGTGGGCGTGGCCTGCTGGTAGTCTGCGCAGGAGTCTGAAAATAAACAGGTTACATTAAAACTTTTATAAATACATATTAAAATGCGTTTATAACTGTAACTGAGTGGATGGTTGATTTGTTGCTCGAAAGTTTGCCGAGTTAATGATAATCTTGATCTCAAATAGTATTTTTTTTCAAATGACTTCTCCCGCCCAGGCTGAGACGGGAGGCAGGAGTTTCAGAATCTTACTAACGAAAAACCTTCAGCTGCTCTAGGCCGAGGCTTTTTTTTGTCAGGGGTAAATCATTAAATGACTTGTGTCATACTCTTACTGACTAGATCGCCCCCGTTCCTTCTCCTGCTCTGGGCCGAGGTCGCGGTGCCTCATTGCGCTTACCCCGCAACCCCGGCTGAACATCAGCCCTATAGGGCCCCGTCTGTGGTGGTCTATTGGCTCTTTGAGGCGCGCGCGGCTCGCAGCGCGCCGTACGCTCGGGTCTGGTTCTGGTCGGGCGGCGAGCTACTCTTGCTCGTCGTCCGCAGACCCGCACTTACGGTGGCCGGATATTGTCTCTCGATCCCCGACGCCCGGAGTGTCGCCTACTGCGGCAGCTGATACGTGAGGAGGAGGATAGCTCCTCTGACGCGGTGAGCCTCCTTCTTTGCGAGCATTAATGCTTCGCAAAAAGAGGACACGGCTTCCCAGTTTCCCATCCTTTATATATCCGAAACCCTTATCCCTAAAAGCCAGCAACGCACTCGTAATTCCTTTGATTTTGCTGGTGTCCATTTCGGGTTTGGATTGCCTACTAGACCACAAAATGATAATAATAGGGACTGGAACCTTTGTTGCCAATCTGAAAATAATAGAACAAACACTTACGTATTAGCTTCATCTCCCAAACTGCCGATAAATATGACGTGTGCCTGCACTCTGTGGTCTGACGTTAGTATCGTGCCTAACTCCTCAGGTTGGATTCCGTATCTGTAAAGAATGGATATTTAGACTAAAACATTGACACTCTATTATAAAGTAATTCATTTTTTTTTTTATTCTCAGAAACCGTAAATTCTCATTAACAGTAAAAAAGTCGACCACGACCTGTGCAACCAGGTCGAAACGTCAACCCTTTCAAGGTATTTAAATAATTACTTTTCGCGTTAATACCCGCATAATTATATGTTGTAAAAAAGTGAGAAAGTATCATGAAGCTATATTTGAAATCGATATATTTACATTGTCAGGACTTTTAAAAAAATGACCTCTGAGTTTGTTTCGACATTTATTCTCAGAGTAGTCAAATAGAAAATGTCTGTTTGATTTAGATTTTTATAATAATATCGACGTATCAAATTATTAGCAAAAATATATTCATTGTCGATATGTCACAAAAAGAGTTTTATTTCGTCAGAAATTAAAAATATACGTGTCTAATTCTTTTAAATAGGGTACCAAGCGGACATTGGAAAATGTTAGTGATCATTAAAATTAAGTTGTGTGTAAAAAGCCACATAGTACTGACCTCCTAAGGTTGGCATCAGAGAGTATGAGTACGATAGCCTCGTCCGCGTCCTCGGCGGCTATGGAGGATATAGCGTGCTGCGCCGCGGGGAGAGTGTTGTCGCCCGACCAACAGAACTGCGCGTGCGCATGCATCGTGCGGATTATCTGCAAGTGGATAGTAACAAACTTAATATTCTAAGTAAGTAGTAGTTTTGTTCCGTCATCATACAAACTAAACGTAATTCTCCAAATTCAAGTAATCGATGTTCAACGCTCCATCAGTTTGCAACAGCGAAACGCAGACCCCCTATAGTCTGTGGTGCGTACAGTGACTCGTAAAAAGTTGGAGCTACGACATTCACTTTTCAAAAGCCGTGTGTGAGAACATCTCTTTTCGCGCTCAACGTCTTTTATCCGAATCCTGAACAAATCACCGCGATCTTTCTCACTCGCACGTGACTCTCAAACTCGCCTCCCGGAATTCCTGTGTTCCTGCCCTTGGAATCATCGGAGGTGGGAGGCTCAACGTGTGTCGTAGCAGTCCAAGGTACGTGTATGCACTGTATTTGCTGTTGACATTCTGTGGAGTTTTTGAACATCAGTTTTTTATTTTTACACATATTATTATAAGTGTGGTAGAGCCACGGTCCGGCACGAATAGGTCGGCTCGAACGGATTGATACCACGGCCTCACAGAAACCTGGCGTGAAACCACCACAGGGTTTGGTTATGCCATGTTAATGAATTTCGGAGGCCCAATCTTTCTCCTCCCCAATCCCAAAATCTCCAAATCCCTAATCCCAAAAAGTTCGACAACGCAATCGTTACTCGTGCGTTGTTGTGGGTGTCTATTGGCGGCGTTTTTTGCCTACCTTCAGGTGATCCGTAGGAGATTTTGGGTACGGGACACTACTCTTGTATCTTCATGTTTGTATATTATGTAAAAGTGTTATAAAGTAAGACAGAAATTGTTCCTTTCGATACAAAATTATTATCCGTAAAATCTTTAGTACTTTTTGATACATTATTTACATCAACGCTTCCGTTGTCCCGTCAATGCATTTGTCACTTCCAAAGTTTTGCGATAGACTGTGAGCGGCGATTATTGCTTACCATCAAATTGCCACCAGCTCGATTGCCACCATACCTATGCGATAAACAATCTCTTTATTATTTCTTTCCGTATAGCTTAACGATAAGTGGGTGATTCCTCACATCAATTAAAAAAAAATTAATAATGTCATTATCCTCAACCGAAAATTAACGAGTCTGCTGATTAAAACACAGATAATTATTTTATTAAATTAAATCTCACCACTGCTTACAAGCAACCGATTAAAAATATTGTATAAAATAAATTACTAAGATGCTTATAAACCTGGGAGGATAATGACTTGTTAAATAAAAGTTAAGGTTTTTTGGAGAATCACCCAAGTACCTGTAACCTCTCCTTCTCATTCTCCGGAGGTCGATCGACCCTGACGAGCTCGAGCGCATGTTCCTCCCCGGAGTGTCCGAGCATGTCGTACCGGATGCGCGCCTCGTAGCCCTTCAAGGCCTCAGTCAGTAACACTACCGCCTCCATCGAACGTTCTAGACGACCGTCGTACGAATTGAATCTGTGTAGAAGGTGAGATTTTAGTTAAGAATTGGAAAAAATAATAAAGGTATGAGCAATATTACGACATATTATTCGGCAGCACAACGTATGCCGCGTCGTTTGTAGTCAAATCAATGCATCAAATTATTACGTGGATAAACCGTAATACATAATTAATTTGTCAATTTTTATATCGCCGGCCGTGGCCGTAATATATGGCCGTGGTATCAATTGGGTAGTTTCCTAGGTCAAAAATAAATTAATCTGACGTTTTAATACGATAAAATATTGAAAAATAACTTTACTTTTATTCATCGATCGATCGATACACTAAGTTTTAGATATTTTTTAGCTAATTTTTTAAAAATAAGTAAGCTATTTGACGCAAAAATGCTATGACGTCATAATTCAATGTTTCATAGAATTTTCATAGAAAAGTATCGTTTTTGACATTTGGATAAAAGTATTGAATTTGACTAGTTGGAAACTACCGTATTCGGTCGGCTCGACCGAATTGATACCACGGCCTCACAGAAAACCGGCGTGAAACAACCACAGCGTTGTGTTTCGCTGTGTGAGTGAGGTTGCCGAAGACCCTATCCGTCCCCTCGTCAATCCCTAAATCTCCAAAACCCTAATCCCTAAAAGGTCGGCAACGCACTCGTAATTCCACCGTTACAGGTGTCCATGTGCGGCGCCGATTGCTTACCATCAGATAATGCGATGGCTCGTTTGCCGACCTATTACATAAAAAAAAATAAACACTTGACTTCAACCATTTGCTGAACAAAACCAATATATGAACTGAATAAACAGATTTTCTATACATACCTGTACATGCTGCCGGACACGTCGACGACAAGCCGGAGCCGCTTGGGCTTCTCTGGCGGCGCGCCCGGCGGGGGCTCCTGGTCCGTCCGTCGGCGGTATATCGAGCGCTCGCCGGCCAGACCTGGGACAATACACGCCAGGGATTCATTAATATATAACACAGAAAAACATTGCCAATCGAATCCCGCAAGGTAAACTCTTTGTTCGATCCGCGAACCCAGCATAGAGCAGGCGAAGGAACAGGGGGGTTTTAGTCAGTAAGAGGCACTCCCTCTTGGCTTACTCTGAACGAAAGACGGCATTTCATGATTTCCTCTCCCAAAAGAACGCAACACTCAGACCTTCCAAACTCGATTAGTTCAGACGATCTTAACAAACATTTCTCCACATCTTCGTCTTTGGATCGTCTGACTATAGATGGTACTGTAGCTTTCATTGCTGGTCTGGTGCGTTCCAAAATTGTTCCATTTCGTTTTGTTCCTGTGGAGTCAGCGGAGATCAAAAAGATTATCCTGTCCATCAAGTCCAAGGCTGTTGGTTGTGATAACATCTCCCGTTACATGATCACAACAGTTTTGGACCACCTCTGCCCAGCCCTTACCCATATAGTAAACTTTTCCTTGTTCTCCGGTTCTTTTCCATCTCTGTGGCGCCTAGCTTTTGTTAGGCCACTTCCTAAGGTCCCAAATCCTACTCTACCCACCCACTTCCGCCCAATTTCGATCCTTCCATTCCTGTCTAAAGTGCTTGAGGCTTGTGTTCATAAGCAACTCTCGCATTTTATATTCCAAAACTCCCTGTTAAGTCCTTTCCAGTCTGGTTTTAGACCAGGACACAGTACCACAACCGCTCTCCTCAAAGTGACTGGCGATGTGAGGGTTGGTTTGGATGATACTAAGATCACCGTGCTGGTGTTAGTTGATTTTTCCAACGCCTTCAACATGGTCAGTCACGATGTCCTCCTGGCCATCCTGTCCCACCTTATGGTCTCCGATGATAGTCTACAATGGTTTTCTTCCTATCTTCAGGGACGACAGCAACGGGTACAGGTTGGTGATAATTCATCATGCTGGTGCACGTTGGAAACTGGCGTCCCTCAAGGCGGTATACTTTCCCCTCTTTTATTTTCATTGTTTATTAATATGCTTACTACAGAACTTCAATGTCCGTATCATCTGTATGCTGATGACTTGCAATTATACTGTCAAGCTAGCAGAGAGCAGCTGTCTGGTGCTGTTGACAAGCTTAATGTCGATCTGCAGGCCATTAAAAACTGGTCCGATAGGTTTGGGATAGCTGTTAATCCTAGCAAATGCCAGGCGATAGTTATCGGCAGTTCCCGTATGCTAGGTAAGATTGGCAATAGCATGCTACCACCTGTAATTTTTGATAATGCTGTCATACCATTTAGTAGCGATGTTAAGGATCTCGGTCTGCACATTGACAGCACCCTCAGCTGGCGTACGCAGGTTACCAACGTGTGCAAAAAGGTCACAGGATCGCTGCGGTCTCTATATCGCCTTAAAAATTTTCTCCCATCCTTTGTAAAGGCAGCGCTTGTGCAATCTCTTATTTTTCCAATTATTGACTATGGTGATGTTTGTTATTACGACCTGAATGCAGATCTCCTCAATAAGCTTGATCGACTTCTGAATAACTGCATTCGATTTGTTTTCAACCTGCGTAAATATGATCATGTTTCTGCACATCGGCTGCAATTAAAGTGGTTGCCCATACGCCAGCGCAGGGAGCAAAGGGCTCTCACCACTTTATACTCCTTTCTTGTCTCTCCTCTTTCCCCTAGCTATCTATCTTCTTATTTTCAATACACCAGTGCAAACCATACTAAATATCTACGTTCTTCCAATAATCGTCATCTTCAATGTATAAGTCATCACACTGACTTTCTTCACTCTTCTTTCTTTATTCAGTCTGTTATGCTATGGAATGCACTACCCACGGAGATTAGGATGGCAACCAGTCGTTTGTCTTTTAAATCAAGATTGCGTGAGCATCTTCTGAAAAAATTGGCGATTTCAAATCTTTCATAACTTTTATTTTTATATACATATATATATATATTTATATATATTTATTATTCGTGTATTATATAATATACCTGATTTATATATATTTATTTATATAATGATATTGTTTTTTTTTCGTTATTATATTTATATATGGTATCTAAGTAATGTAAATTGATAAAATTTTGCTATTTATTCTTATGTCACCTGCCACTCTCATCTCTCAATCACCCAAAGGTCGACTGTTAGACAATGCCTAAGGCATTAAGTCCACCTTTACATGTTTTTGTATAAAGTGTATAAATAAATAAATAAATAAATAAATAAAAAAATGCCTGGGTATAATGTGTATGTGAACTTTTTTATGAGAAAGGTGGGATAGCAAGCATACGGGTCACCTGATGGTAAGCAATCAGCACATGGGGAGATACAAGAGCGTTGAAGCACTTCTAGAGGTTAGGAGTTTAAGTGTTGGGAATTGGAATGTAGGAAGATTTGGTTCTTCGATAACCACAATCACACAGTTGAAAACAACGCAAACTTTTGTATAACTAGTACGTCTGTAAACGCACCTTTGAAAAAGAAAAAGTTCAAGTGAAGAGGGAAGGTATAAAAAAAATACTCAATGTCATTTCACAGACCCTGTGATCTTAGCAATTTGTATCAACCACTAGATCAATTGTACAGAATGATAAGTACCTTCTATAATCTTTCCGTCATCCAGTTCTCCGCTGGTCTGATGACGGCTCCAATGCCTCTCTTTCTTCTTCGCCTGCAATTCTGCTAATACACCACGTAATGCTCCTATCTGCAAAGCAAATACGAAGAATGTCAATAACGATACCTATGCATTTAACAAGTGTAAAATCGCAACAAATGCAGCAAAAATATCTTAAATTGAGCGATTTCGTCCTCGGAAAAAACGCAATTTAAACAAAAAATATTTTTATCTTTTTAACTTATTTTTTTACAAAATAACGACAAACTTACACCTAAAAGGTTTGTCAACGCTAAAATTAACTAATCTCCTGTTAAATCTCTTGTCAAGTCATCTGATTGGTTGTTGATAATTCAGTCAACGAATCAGATGACTTCACAAGAGATTAAATTGATTTTAACATTAATCGGCCTTTCGGAAACCGGGTGTTAGTTTAATAAAATGAACAAACTCTCAACAAGCACGCTGCTCATGAATAACTAGTAGATTAAATAGTAAACTAGTGTAGAGCTTTTCTCAGTTTCACATATAAAGAAGTAGTTTTTTTCTTTCAACTCATTTATCTCACGATGTGTCGTCACAATTAATACGTGTTCTAAAACAAAACTTTTTTCAAACCCAAGTTGAAGTTCGACTATGGAATTTCATTACCTTCTAAATCACACCCGGTACCTTATTTTTAAAATACGATGTTCTTCTGACTTAAAATAAAAAGAATTACCTGTTGTTGCACAGCTCTATGGAACTGTCCATAGAGGTTGGCATCGAACTCGCTCATCTTGATCTCTTTCAGTCGTTCCTCGAAAGCCTTCCGGTTCATCTCGCGCGCAGCCTTCTTCACGTGTTCCGGTACATCGTCCTTTTCAGCTTCTGAAAGCTGTATTACGAATGTTTTTATTTAAGACTTACAACGCGCAACTACTATTAAGTAGCATTTTCACTTGTTGTAATGAACATTAGGACTATACATTTTTATCTAAACTAATCTATATATAAAAAAACAATGCCAGGTTTCATTTTAATGTTATAAAATTACAACGAAAACTGGCAAAAATTGGCATTGGATTTTTCGACTCAACGAAGCCTTTACCAATTTGGCTAATTTTGGTCTTGAATGATTCGTGGAAGTCCAGGAAAGGTTTCAAAAGGTCAGAAAACTTAAGTGAATTTTGAAGAGGGACGAAGTTTGCTAGGTCAGTTGGTATATTAAAAAAACAATTTTATGTTTGTTGATGTTTCAAAACAAAGTCAGAAACGAAAAACAGCCGGAGGTGAAAAAGTTCGACTCGTGCAAAGCTGGTACGGGTCGCCAGTTTAACATTTAATACTAACCTGATGCACATCATGTCCCTTATCCAGCCGGTACGGCCCCCCCTTGCCTCCTAGTCCAGCAGTATCACGCCCCCCGGTGCCGCCTGCCCACGTGTTCCCGCCGACGTGAGGCTCGTTCTTAGGGTCCTCCTTACCGTGCTTAGGCGATGACGTGTCTTTACTGGAAATAATAAAACAAAATTAAATTCTTATATTAATATGGATTTGTTTGCAAGCTAACAATTTCACTTAGAACAAGGTGACTGGTAATAACTGACCGATAATTAAACTCGTAATTGTACTCATGAACAACTTTCCCAGAATAACTTTTTTCTACACTCATTAGTTTATTTTTTATTACTACTTATAACAAACTTCGACAGCGCATCGCCCAATCAGCTGTTAGCAGCGGGGCCTCGTGCGTCTGCGTTTGTATTTTGCATGCCAGTAAATATTTATAGTAATAAAATTAAACTAAAGAAATTCTTTGGGAAAGTGGTTGGTTATTATGAGTACAATCACCTGTTTAAATATCAGTTTAAATTACGAGTATTATTATATACCCTATTTATTCACATATTCACATCTATTGGATTTTAAAGCCTAAAAATTCTAATTATTATAAATGGCCTCTTACCCACTATGCCTCTCAATAGTCATCTGTATCTTCTTGAGCGCCTCCTTAGACCGGCCTTCAAGCACGCCATCTATTGGCAGTCCGCTTGAGTGAAGCACTTCAAGCAAAGTGTCGGCCATGTCTTTGCTGTAGCGATCGAAATCAAACACGTTGCCTATAGCCGTCGCCAAGTCCTCGTTTGGATATTTCTATAAACATGAGTTACATAATATGTTGTACTCCTAGCATAGATAGGCCCAAAACATGTTTAAAAATTAATTACAATACTATCATTGTAAAAAACAAACTCCGATTTAAAAATAACCGTCGCTTTTGAGCTTCACCGCAGGCGGACAATAATACTTATCATCATATATTAGCTATATATGATGATAAGTATTATTGTCCATCAAACCAAATACAAAATATTTATTTTAACAAAACACCTTTTTCCATAAGACCAATATGGAAATCTCAAAAAAATGTTTACTTCTCTATGCAAAATGATCAATCAGCTGTTGCCATTTCTTTGGGAAAATCAATTTGTTTTTGAGATTTGGATATTGATCCTAGGCAAAAATTGTTGTAATTAATTGAGCACCAAACACACATTGAATATGTCCCTAGTCCAAAATACCACCCTGTATATGTATGTATACCATAACTAACCTGTAAATGTTTGACAATATTAACCAACTCCCTTGTAGAGTATGGATATGTCAGCTGCCCTTGGTCAGCCTTGTCCCTCAATATAGCGAATGCCTGCACCAACTTCTTCATGACGTCATGTGGTACATCAGGCCCGTATGAACGTAGCAACTCCATCTCGGATTCCACTGATGGATTATCTACAGCGTGACAGGAGAAGAGGTCACCTGAGAAAGAAAGAAAAAAATATATCTTTAATCCCTACTTAACATTATAAATGTAAAAGTGACAATGTATATGTAGATGTGTGTTTGTTATTCTATACGTAAAAACGGCTGGAACGATTTGGTTAAAATAAAGTATGTACATAGCTGATGCCCTGGATTAACAAAAAGGCTGCTTAGACGAAGGCTGCTTAGACAACATACTACGCGGACGAAGCCGCGTGTGGAAGCTAGTTTTGTGATATTTTAGTTAAATTAGAGAACATTGGTCGAGCTGTCGCAAGCACATTCTTGTATGGATATTCTTTGGATTAGGGGCACATTTGACTTAAACTTCAAGCTTTTTGCTCTATCTAAAGTAGAGATTCCTAAAAAGATCGAGAAGCAAAAAAACAAATAACACAAAACAAAACAAAAATTAAATCCTTCGAAAATTCAGACCAAACACTTACCTAAAGACGCGAAGAAATCGTTGCCCAAGAACGGGAACCCGGGTCGGTTGGCGAGGACAATCATTCTAAAGTCATCGTGCACTGGAATGAAACTGGACACATCGCCGCCTGAACTTTCCAACATATGTTTGGGCACTATACGCCGACCATCACTTAGGATCATCTCTCCATTCTCTACAAGCGTCTTTAGAATACAGGTAACATGTGTTGGAGCTTTATCCGCCTCATCAACCACTAGAACGTGGCCATATTTCACAGCTTTGACTAAAGGAGAATCTTCATAAACAACTACTCCGTCTTTTACAGTGGGCTGCACTGTTAGGGACTGCACTGTGGTGTCTCTATGCAGCTGTATGTACTCCCTGGGACGGTTAAGCAACTGCAGAAGTCTATCAGCTATTTTATTCTTCCCTACACCTTGGTTGCCTACTAAAAGTAGATGGTTGCCTAGCAAAAAGTCTTGTAACAACCACTCTAATAGCCTCATATGTTGTGGAACATCGTAGAACAAAATATCAGGTACTTTGGTTAACGCATCTGTCTTGTATATCTCTGTACTCGTATTTCCTATAGTTAAGACGTTTTTTGCCACTGAACATTTGACCTTGGTTTCAGACGGATTATTTCCGAAAACACCAAATCTTCGAGGCGGATCTATGCTTAGTTTCTGGCTAGCTCCATCTAAAGCTCGCCTCGCTAAGTTAGGCAGGAATTTAGCTAGGAATGTTCGTTGGACGGTTTCGTAGGCTGAGTCTGTGGGGTACTTGGCCATTCTGCTAGCGATCCTGAGGAGTTGTCTAGTGGACAGAGATGATGAGAGGTTCTTCAGAGTGCTGTCCTCTGATCGCCTTAATTCGTCTGCTAAGTTTATGATGGTGTGAAGCGGTTCTGATATGTCACCATACTGAAAGAAGTTGAGACAGAAGTCAAATTTACAACATACTGGATTCATCGTTGGATGTGTTTTACAAGAGTTCGTAGGATAGTTTTAAGTGACGCAACATTGGTACCATTATAAATAAGGTTTCTGTTTCTTTATACATTATAAAAATATAATAAGAAAATAATCCATCCATTGCACCTTTAGATAAAATAAAAAATTGCTTACCAAACTGTTAATGATGAAGATCTCCTCAGTCTTGCTAAGGTTCCTCATCTCGTGGAAGATGAACAGGCTGAGTATCTCTGGCGACAGCCACTGCTGTCCGCGTCCTAATACTGGAGGTTCAGCTAATGCTACTATCCTAATAAAACAAATTAAAGTTTAGGGCTATTAGTTACAGACGAGTTAGGCCGAGAACTGAACATAGATAATAGATTTCATTTTTTTTTTTTCTAAAATTGTTTTCTACTTTAGAAGTATTCAATAATAGTGGGACTTACGGAACTTAAATCATTACCAACAAAAATGATTAAACTCTAAGCCCGCTTATGGTTGCCGCCTAAGCTGTTTGTATACGGTTATATCGCGTTAGCTGTGCGGCAATCAGACACACCTGATTACTTACACATCAATAAACTTTCTAAATAATAATGAGGTGGCAAAAAATATCAAACTGTCAGAATTTTAATTCGATTCCAGATTTGACATAAGCTACTGTCATTTTGTGAAATAATCATACCACTTACTTATAACTGTGTAGTGATGAACACAAAAATCGATAAACAATCAGTGAATCAGTGTCAGGAAGACATTCAAAAAATTACGGCTACCGAATGGTCTAAATGCGTATCCCATGTTGTCAGAGAAGAGGAAAAAATGAGTAAACTAGATGTTAATTGACAATAAATATCACAGACACAATTCATAATAAATGTTACCAAAAGTAACAGCGATAGCGATAGCGATAACGGCGACAATTTATATAATAAATTATTACCAGAATACATTTATCTGTTTTATTTGTCATGTTCCTTCATGGTCACATTTTTTTATTAATTTCACACACAATTATAAAAGAAAAGTCTCAGATCGTTAATTAATTGTCAAAACTAAATTATCGGTTCAGTAATATTTAATTTCCGGATAAACTTAGGTTTGCGAGAGTAAATATATGAGATATACGAGAGGAATCGATTCGGAAATATTCCATTTCCATATCAAATAATTTCGCAACGTCACTATTTAATACTTGCCATAACGTTGCAACACTGAAAGTGTCAAATCTGGAATCCAATTAAAATTCCGAGTATAAGTTTACTTTTTATTCTCCCCAAAATCGAACTATTCTACTAATACTACAAATCTGAAAATTGTAACAATGTATGTTTGTTATTCTTTCACCAAAAACGGCTGGACCAATTTGGCTGAAATTTGGTATGTAGATAGGTGATATCCTGAATTAACACATACGCCTTTATTTATTCCTTATATCTCACCTGAAAGCCGGGTGTATCTTCTTGACCCCATTCTTCTCAAGCTGTTCCACGGTGACCCCCGACTTCAACAGCTCGTCGTATCGGTCGTGTCGCAGGAGCCGCGTGCCATCGTGCAGTTGAAGCTCTCTGTCGTGAACTAACCTGTGTACGCGAGAAATGTTCCTGTATTTTTTTAATAGGTACAGCAGCGCGACAGTCGCCGCGTCGCGTGTTGCGGAATGCTGCTCATGAATATGAGCCTCTAGCATGGCTTGAAACTAGTCGAGTAGTATCTCGTCAAATTATTACGTGAGTAAACCGAAAACATAATCATTAAGGTACAGGGAGCTTTTAAAGGAACGACGATGATGAAGATTCACGCTTTAAAAGCAAACTACAAATCTTAGGTATAAGCTCAACTGATACCAATTTTCACTTAAGTATAATTATTTTTAAAACTTAAAGTATATTTCACGTCAATTCGACGACCTCTTGTCTTCCCTCAATACTTTAAAACATATTACTTGTTGCCGGTACACAAACTGCTTTAAGCATTGTTGCGCTGTTCAATATTAAACGCTGTTTTTTTGTTTCTTATTGATACCTTTGGTTCTTTGTGTAGCATGTCCAGTGGCAAGTAAATGATTTTTTCGTTCTTTCATACTTTCAAACAAAACATATAATTTTTGGGAATTTTTGTACCAAAAAAATTGAACGCAGAATGCATTTTGTTATAAGCAATAAGCTGAAACTGAGACTTAACCTTGTAATTCTCTTTTAGCATGTTACGATAGCAATCGCTTTATATACAGAACCAACATAGAAAAAAAACTAAATAAAAAACAGTACAAACAAAAGAGAAAAAAAAGACAGAACAGAAAACTTACCTATGCAGCACTGCAAGAGTGCTAGCATGTATTCTATGCAACCCATCTAACACTGCCAAATGTCCTTTCAATGCTGCTTCGACAAGCGCTGAATTCCTCCACACTGTGTCTCCATTGTCCAAGGTGGTTCTTTGTTGAACCAGATCTCTAGCAGTCATGTCCTGATACAGGACTATAGGCTCTATTGTGTAGCCTAATAAGGATGATAGTTGCGAGACGAGAAGACTCTTACCGCAGCCTTTTGGACCTGTTTGAAAGAAGATGATTGTTTAATAAATGTATTCCTTTAATTGTTTTTCGTTTTAATCGGCTACCAAGATTTAATTATAATTAAAGATACGCACTGTGCATTCTTCATACTACTTTTTTTACTATTTGCCGTGCATCGTGAACAGGGTTGGGTTCCCAGACGGAAAAGTCTTTGGGTCACAAAGTGTTGTTTTAAGTCTGGATCTAATATGTATGTTTGTAAAACGCATCCACGATATAAGTAGCAGAAAATCTTAACAATATTCTCATAAATAAAAAATGGTCAAAAAAGCTATAAAAATACCATTCACATTAATTTAATTTTTATGACTTTGATTTTATGAACAGTTAAACTATGGAATTTCGTAATATTTTCAGTAGACTGATTAAATGCAGAGTATCAGTTTTAACGAAAAAGAAAACTTATATAATTACTTACCGATAATACAAAAATCTCCAACACTATGACTTAGCATCAATTCATTGAGAAGTTCGCTCTGGTAAGCAGTTTTAACAATGTGTCTATTTTCAACACCCTGTACCCTACCCCCGTGAGGCACGCTAAATTGGGACTTAGCACCATTCATTTCCATAGTAACTAAGGCTTGATTTCCGTTGACCTGGATGTCCTTGAGCGATATCTCCCATTTGGGATTTGTGTTAATTTTCAAGTTATGGAGAACAGCTTCGACATTCTTCACATGTTCTCTGGTGAGGAAGGAATGGTAAGGATAGAGAAGGTAAACTAATTTGTGAATAGGGATGTTTGGATTTCGTTCCTGGAAAAAACAATATATTTTAAGAATGAAAGTTTTTTTAGGAAAAGTTGTAGTCAGTGACAAAATTAATAAAAAATACTCCCATATTTTAGGGAAGAAAGAATTTTATGCTTTTAGCAAAAAAAACCTACAAAAATGCTAATGTTTTAACAACTAAGAAACAAGAGCGCAACAAACTGAAAATAGCCACCAAAAATTTATGTTACAAAGGAAGATACATTTGACCTTGAACGTCCTAAGGCATGCACGCGATCCCGTCATCAGTATAACTCGCCTCCAAGGTCAAGAAGGGGTGTTCACGTTCATAGCTACCAAGTTTTATGCAGTTTTCCTTTTTGAAAAAGGGGTTCTCCTCAAGAGCCATTTTTTTACTGCTATTTAGGACTTGGGCTGATTTTATTTGACGTCTTCGTATCCAACATTATAATAATATCAGCTACAGATAAATCTATACTAATATTATAAAGCTGTAGAGTTTGTTTGTTTGAACGCGCTAATCTCCGAAACTTCTGGTTCGAATTGAACTATTCTTTTTGTGTTTGTCAGTCCATGGTAAGTAACTAGTAAGTAAATCTAATGACTTATTAAAAAATTATATCGTAGTGATTGGAAATTAAAATTCTTTTTCGGGTGATCCTTCGCAACAGTTTAACAAAAAAATTAATGATGACATTATCCTCAATACAAAATTAACAATTCTGACTTTTAAATCACAAATAATGATTTTATTAAATCAAATCTTACCACCACTAACTACTATCAGCTAAAAATAATGAATAACTTATTCATTAAAGACTAAGATGATTAACAACCCAGGTAGTAACATTTTTATTAAATAAATGTTAAGCTTTTTCAGATAAACACTCACCGTCTGTAATGTACTTACAGAAAACATCAGTAGTTAGTACTAATTTGTTTTCACTACAAACTTTGCTCATTAAGGAGCATGATTAGCAAGTACAGTGTCGTGTTTTACGGCGATTAATACTACAAGGTCGTTTGTGAGAGTTTAAAATGAAAAAGTTTTTAATCTTACAGTACAAAGGTACTTACAACACAAAGAAATTACTTAATTAACAAACTTTAAAAATTATATTCGTTAAATATGTCAGAAGCCCGCAAAAATGGCGGCACGCGATCACGAGATTTTTTACATTTCCTTATTTTTTATGAAAGTTGTATCTGTCTTAGGTATCTAACTTCAAATAGCTTATTGGAATCAATGACAGCTTACGAAATCGAAACAAAAAATCACGCGACGCAGATACAAACATAATAATAAACCTAAATCAAAAAATAACTTACAGTAATTGTTTTTAAACTAACCATTAGTTTAAAAAAGTCAAACACTAACACGAACCAGACATATATAAACTTAAGTCATCAATATAAATAATGTCAATTGTAAATAATCAATAATTACCTTATATGTATAATCATCGTGCTACCTATATTATTCATTAATAACATTAATAAGTAAATAATATTGTTTTATAGAAATAGTAGGTACATAAAACTGATTTACCAGTATGAGAGCGGCAGCCTGCAAACTGTCTACAGGGAAGTCGGGCAGCGTGACCTGCTGAAGCTCAGGACTAATCAGCGCGTATGCAGCAGACAGGAGTTGTTCCAGCTTGACCCCGTCCACCCTCGGAGCTTCTTCTTTTAACACATTTAGGTGCTCCTGTAAGCAAATAAAGAAAAATAAATATAAATTAAAGTCAAAATCATTAATTCTATCCAAACCATAAATAGGTCTGAAACGTCGAAATAGAATAGAAATAATAGTCTGTCAGTCTGTTTGACAGTGAAGCTTGATGCTAAAGATTTCTTATTCTTTATCTAAACCATGACAAATGTGCACTTTCTTTGAAGATTGAAATATCAACATTCACCTTGGCTTTGTAAGATTAAATTTTATTATTAGCATAAATTATTTATTATTATTAATATAGCATTATCTCATAGATAATTTCATATGTAACAATTTGTTATAAACCATTACTACAAACATTACAATACCACATTTTATGAATGGTAGAGGAGAGTCAAGTTCTAAATTTACTAAAATGAGCAAATCAAAAAAGAAAACAAATAAACAAAACTTTATACGCATAAAAAGTTGTAGCCTCCAAAAAGACATACAAAAGTCCCATTTATTAAGAGGGTGACACAAAGAATCCTTTAAAAATGCCACATTTTTATTTACAAAAATATTACGAGCATAGCAGTATTTTAACGAAAACTTCTGTCATTTTCACAAAACTCGGAAACCCTTTAACTATCCCAGAAGTAAACAAAGACATAAAGATACCGGATTCTCGACGTAAAATAAATAGCAAAAAATGTGGCTAACCTCAAAAAAGGTGTATTTTAGCAAAACGTTAACGGAATTGGCTAGGGTTGAACGTCTCGGCAAATTAATTTCTCCCTGGCAATTATCATAATGAAACGGCCGTGTCACGAAACTACGCTGTGTTTGTATAATGAGCGGGTTTTGATGGATGGATTAAAGTTTGTGGTTAACTACGTTGAAATTGTTTTGTTAATCGTTTTATGTAGATTTTAGCATGTCTGATTTTATAAATAGTTTCAACGAGCAAATAAGTTTGGGTTAATCTTGATAATATTATAAACGCAAAATTTGTAAGTATGGATAGTTCGTTACACTTTAACGTAAAACCTACTACATGGGCCGGAATAATTGACACAGAGATAGGCGATTATGCTAATCGCCAAAGGGCGCCATCGCTGATTACTTCCCCAAGGACACGGCAGCTGGATTCAAAGCTTACACCTGCAGGAACATCCATAATGAAACCCTGGCGTCTCTTTAGCCACTCTTCAAAAAGGAGTCTTACTGCTGCGATAAAAGTGAGCCCAAAGTAACACGTCGGCTGCTTACTGGTACTTCGGGCGAAGCCGATGGCAGAAGCTAGCTTTGAATATATTAAATATTTGATGAATGTTAAACCATAATATAATAAATCAAAACTCTTAAAATAAATACGCCTTTAACCCCCCGACATTTATAATACTTCAGAGTTTAATATATGAGGCCAGTCTACCAGATATTTATCATACACACAACTTTCCAACTTTATCGTACAAAACAAAGATTTCGTTGTATAAAAATAAACCATATACGGTGATGAGACCTAGATATGAATAATATTGGGATCACGCAACGAAAAGGTCGTATACCGGTTTGTTTAAATGTTATACGATCATACCTATTGTATAAGGATTGAGTTTAATTTGGTCCTTGACATTACTTAAGGTCTACTTTCCAATAAATATTTTCATATTTCATAGTCAAGTTTTGTAGTAACAGAGTGATACCTACCACGGCCTCACAGAATACCAGCGTAACACAACCACAACCTTGTAATCCACCGTTTGAGTCAGTTAACTGAGGCCTAAATCCTTGTTTCCCTCCGCCAATCCCTAAATCCCTAAACCCCTAATCCCCAAAAGGCCGACAATGCAATCGCAACTCCTCTATTGTTGAGGGTCCATGGTCCACGAGCGACACTGACTGCTTACCTTATCATCAAAAAAATATAAGCTGTATTTGAAAACGTCTCCAATACTAATTTAACCAAAAAAGGAATAAAAAGATGAAGTATTTCAAAAAATTTAGCGAACAATAAACAATTATCATATTCATCACAAACATTACTTAAAATTCAGCAACATTTACAAGAAAGCCAAGCGAAAATACCGTGTTTTCCATTCATTATTTCCATGTTGCCGCAAGCAAACGTTTGTGCCATATTACCACATGGAGCGTAGCATGTTTGCACCCCATTTTCAGGGCCGACACGGAAACAATTCGCCCGCAATTAATACACACCGAGCTATTAATTCTGACAACTCATTAGCAACTTCATTGTTTGTTAGGACTTAATTTATGAGAATATTCCTCCTTTAATACATGTAGTTTCGTTAAACAAAGCTATTTTTTTATGTTATAGATCGGCAAACGAGTAGGCGGATTACCTGATAGTAAGTAATCAGCGCCGCCCATAGACACCCGCAACGGAGGATTAACGAGTGCGTTTTCGATGGTTGCCGACCTTTTAGGGATTAGGGATTTGGAGATTGGGGAGGGATTGGGGTGGAGAAGGATGGGGCCTCCAGTAACCTCACTCACACGGCGAAACACAACGCTGTGGTTGTTCCACGCCGGTTTTCTGTGAGGCCGTGGTATCACTCCGGTCGAGCCGACCCATTCGTGCCGAAGCATGGCTCTCCCACACTTAGCTATTTGTGTCAAAGAAAAAACTAATATTGCTATGTTTGTTAATATTCTTAAACTCTTTTTTGACAGAGGTTCATCTGATGACTTCCAGCGCCCTTGGTGGAAGAGAGGAAGTGTCTCTTACTGAGTAAGTTCATTACATCACTTTGCTTGAACCCACAGCCCGTATTGTCACGATGATGATGCAGATGATCTTTGGCACGTGATTTCTAGTGAAGCGATGATCTCATACTAAGAGATGTGATATAAGCCGCTATAACATTGCATAGTATCATAAAGTCATATTCTTAACCATATAGACAAATAAAAACAATTTTGTTACGATCCTATACTGGAACGCTCTTTCACATATACGGCTTTTCAACGATAAAATATTACGACACTACATTTTACATATAAAATTTTATGGGGCTTGTCGCGACATTATAGTCCGACGACAAAGAGACGTGGTTTATGTGACACCATTAAGGACATATTCAATAAGACCATGTATTTTAACAATATCGTAATTATTATTAAGAGAATAAAGTACACATACACATAGATAAACTAACAAACAAAGACATGAACGAAATAGTGGTAAAAGGAATCTCTTTCTGAAGTTTAGGAAAAATTTAAAGCCTGGGCAAATACTAAAGCTAAAAACTTTTTTTTAATAAAGTGGCCAACGAGTAGTCAGGTCATCTGATGGTTGGCGAACGACGTGACCGGTGAACACCCTTTACACCAAAGTTAAAAGTGAGTCGAGTTTGGGATTAAAATAATGGGGATATGGGTAACCAATCTCACACGGCGACACGCACAAAGGTATGGTTTTCTATCAGGAACTGCCTAACCACTCCAATAGAGCTGGTTCATTCGTGCCAAAGCATGGCTTTTTTACACTTAAATTCAATAACAACTGAAACCTCGGATCTTACGCTTTTTGAACAAAACTTCGACACTCTTTGTTCGTCAAAAAGGAGTTAACCATTATATTACATCACGATTCAAGCAATACCCTTAACCATCCAATAACGTTATAGTAAAAAACAGTTTGCTGAAGTGGTTCTGTACACCATAAAAATATATAAAAGTGAAGAAAAAGTGTTAGTCGATGGTAATCGTAAACTGAAAGAGTTCCTATATGTGGTTGTTCGTGACTATCGAATGTTGGTACCGGTACCCACGGCTTTTGAAAGCCCTAACCTATATCCAGTTGACAGGGCAGAGCGCCTTTGTAATAAATTACGTCAAGAGATACGTGATCACAGGTACACAAAGCACACAAAGTTACGTCTGAACTAGGTATCTGATGGATATGGCTACTTATTTACATACCGCCGAGTTAGGTAAGCGTTGGAAATTTTCTTAATATAAGGGGTGTTGTTGAACTTGAAATTAAATGTGGATTTCGGGAATAACTTGTTTTTCTAATTATTTTAAGAGTGCCTCCTAAATATCCTAATATTATAAATTTATTCAGAAAAAAATTGCAACATGTGTTGGTAAGCTCATAACTTGACAACACCTGGACCAATTAGGTCAATTATTTTATTGTTGTTTTTGTTATAATCGCGAGACGGTACTAATGAAAGAAATTTTTAGAAAAGTTGATGGGAAAATTGGGGCATAGCGATGCTCTCGTCGTTAGCGAAGTAGTTCAACACTCGTACGAAGCAGGGTCGTGCTGGAGTATAATCATAACAAAGTAGATATGTAAAGTTAGCCGCTCTATTTTAAAGACAATACATTTCACTTTTCACAATTTATCGTTGGTAGTGTCATAAGACCGAAAGTAACAGTAAAGTTAGTGCCATAAATACTACGCAAAAAATTAAACCCTTCATCAAATGTTTCACATTTAGAACATCAACCTTCACAGAAGATACAACAGCATTTTATAGTACATTAAAACCTTTATAGCTTCTGTATAATACCTTCAAAAGATAGTATCAGCACCTAGCTATTAGCGCAAAGTTTACCAATCCCGGACTTCACCAAACTACTTATTTACTACCATAAAACTTAATGTTCCGTGCTCCAAACAGTTTGGATCATGTCCCCCCGAAATTATGCAAACCGAATAGGATTTATGCAAAATTTACAATACAATAATATTCCATAATAAATTACAAGTTGCGGCACGATAGGAGGAATAATTACTGTGGTTGCCGTGCCGCGGGGTTTGATGCTTGATATATTTAGGCTCGAATTATCTTTAGAATAAAATTATAAACTTCAAAGGACGAACATAAGGTTCGTTACACTGATAATGAAAATAATATAAGGGCTTCTTTAAATTTTCCATTAAATCTTGATTTGTTTAGTCTCATTTTCATTATGATATTATAAATAGACAAGTAATTTAAATAAAAAACAAATAACACACCAGAAAAGGCATATAAATGCAATATAAAAAATTATGAAAATTTGTTTCATAAGTTTACATTGCATTTCTATGCATTTTCATATTTTTTTACATTGCATTTCTATTCCTTTTCTGGTATGCACTGTTTTAAGGGGGTGATTCTTATTATAGATTTTTTTTTACTTCTAGTACGATAATTGATCGTATATGGAAGCTGGTATCAGATCTAAATTATAATATCATATGAGATAATTTTAAGATAACTTATACTAAATATTCCAATCTACAAAACAGCCATCTTTTAAAAATATACAAATGCATCAATTTTTTTCTTGAAAATGTAGGCAACTTCATTTTTTGAACGCAACAACAACATTATTCTATCTCCTCGTTACAAATTACAAGAATTAAAATAAATCATAATGTCATTACACACGCTACCACAGAACGAGGTATTCGCGACAATGATTCATGGGTTCAACTTGACACATGTAACTAATATATTCAACCTTAAACCCGAATCGTGTCATCGCGTGTGTAGCCGGCTTTAGTTGACGACAAAACCGCCCGCGAACGGGGAGCGACGACCAGTCACTGGTTACAAGGAAATAAGTAACGACGTTCGCGATTGCACCGATACTTACCAAAAGTAAAAAAAAGTCTTCGAAAATAATTTCACTGTGACTTGGCTGTTTTTCTTTACTTTTAGATTTTTGACAAGTGATCATGTGAATGCTACGTGCGTAAAAAAATGCTACGCTTCGTAGCCATGCTACGAGGATGCTACGGATTCGTAACCGATGCATTGCTTTGATGTTTTAATTTGTAAGTATTGAATGGAAATAATTTAAATAATGTCCCGCAAAACGTGTATTAAAATTTTAAAGGATTTTTTTATTTAAAATGTGCTTATAGAAATGAACTCAAATATTATTAAGCTGATGTTTTTCTTTGTTTTCGCGTGTCAATGAATCTGCGGAACTACTGTTTCGAATTGAGTAATTTGGTGTTGAATAGTGCATTTATCAGGGTATTTGCAGGCTAAAAAACAAAACGAAATAGCGAGAAAGGAGCTAGTATTTAAGACATTTTCGAAAATTAGTGAAAAACCTAACTTCACAACATAACGCTAAAATTTGTCAAAACATTGCACATTTTAATGCCCAAAAAGGCAAATAGGTAAGCCTATCTCGCATATAAGTAGGTATGAGAACACAATAGTGTGACCAGTTTTGACCAATAGTATTATAAATACCATGTGTAGAGAGTGAAATCATTGCCAAATATTCACACTCAAAGCTAGTACTGAGATAAATTGAAAAACATCAGTCCTACTATACGCGAATATCGAATCAATGCCGAGGCCACTCGGAAAACAAGACACTGTATCATTTATCAGACATCATGATAAGTTATCTATTTATTTTTTTAATGTATAAGCGTAATACATAATTTATCTATACTAATATTTTAAAGCGGTCAATTTTGTAAGTTTGTATGTAGGGGGTAATCTTTGGAATGGCTGATAGGATTGCCAAAATTCTACTTCACTGTTAGATAGCTACAATGTTCCTGAGTGTTATAGGCTATAAAACATCACGCTACGATCAAATCGAGTTTCTATACGTTTGTTTTTAGACGATACAAAATCATCAAATGCCTTCTCCCGCCGGGATGGGCGAGAGAGAGTGTCCGGCTCTTACTGACTAAAAACCACCCCGTTCTTTCTCCTGCTCCGAGCTGGGACCGTGGTACATTATTGCACTTGTATCAGCAAACCCGAGCGATCTTGGAATTGAACAAATATTTTATGAAATAGATTAGCAAACAAAGTGCATAGCCACCCGCAACACCGGAGGAGTTACAGGTGCATTAAAACTTTCCGAGAAAATGGGGATAAGAAAATTGTAATGCAGAGCAGAAATCGGTCCTTAGTAAAGAAAAGCATAGGAGCAATTAATTTATGTTATCAATAACTAGCTTTTCTCGCGGTTTCACCCGCTGCGCGGCTTTATTCGATCGTAGCGTTGTTTTATAGCCTATAGCACTCAGGAATATTGTAGCTATCTATCAGTGAAAGAATTTTGGAAATCGACTAGCGGTTCCATAGATAATTCGCTACATAAAAACTAAAAATTATACCTCTTTATAATATTGGTACAGATTTTAGCACGTTCTTTAAGGCGGCAAATCATTAAACGACTTCTCCAACAAAAGGGAAGCCTCCCATTTTGTGGGAGAAGTAAGAGAGAGTGTCAAAGTATTGCTGACTAAAAATCACCCCGTTGCTTCTTCTGCTTCGAGCTGGGAGCGCGGTACCTTATTGCGCTTACACCCCCAACCCTGGCTGGGGCAGCTTAAGTAGTAATTAATTAACTCCGTGTAAATTCCGACAGGGACATAAACAGTGAACACATCACGTCGCGTTTGGCTAACAATTAATCATTGCTACGTTGGGGTAGGGTAGGGTGACCACAATATAAGGCATTTTTGAGACAATTTTATTTGTATCCAGGTCCTGTTTAAAATTAGTTCGGATATTTACTTGACTTTCCCAGATACTTTGTTCACGTTTTATTTCACACCAACTGTCTAATTCAGTGCAGTCTTTTGAGTTTGTATGTTATGCTAGATTTGTATGTTCTTGTCATACACAAAAACTTGTCATTCTCCAAGAAAGAACTTATAACTTTATACTACAATTTTTTTTGTTTATTTTGCATACTTTTCTTCAGTCTTAGCTCTTCGTTTAGCCAAGAGTTTTTATCAGTTATTTTATAACAAATTTGTTTCTGTGTCATTTCTATAAGTAAACAATTTACTACTTACTCAATTAAGCACACAATCTAAAAAATCTGTATAACCTCAAAAATAAATTTCAATAAACGTCCCGCATTCTCAATTGAAGCTGGCCACTCTGATACTAACTGCTAACTACGGAAACAATTTTCGAGCAACAGGCGGAGTGCATAATGAACTGTTGCCAACTTTTAAAAGAGTTATGATATGAGTTTTTGGTATAATGTGTACTAACTGACTCGACAAATTGAGTACCGCCTTATAATTACTTTAATAGTGACAATTTTGTTCCTTGACAATTGTCTAATGTAAGTTGTAGACGATTTTATGGAAACGTTTCACGTTTTTATTATAATTTACAGGGTAAATAAATATAACCTATGTGCTATTCCAGATTGTACAGTCAGCTCCAAAAGTCGATGAACAGAATCAACTTTCCAAAACACCTGTTCACAATAAAATGCCATAAGTTATAGTCGCAACTAGGAAACAAAATAGCCTGTACACCAGAAATTTACAAAAGTCGTTAAACACGACTAATTCAAAAGTATCTGTGCACTATAGTATTCCTAAAGTCGCTGTACACCATCAATCCAAATGTCGCTGAACATCATTGTATCAAAAGTCAGTAAACAGCAGAAAAGTCAAAATTAGGTTAACAAAGTATATTTTTAATGTTGCCCTGTGTTAATATAATTTTGACGCTTATGTTGTTCAGCTAATTTTGGGACAGTGCTCGCTAGACCTTAATAATGTATTTTAACACGTAAGTATCCATTTCAATACTTATTTACACATCAATTATATTCTTAACCGACTTCAAAAAAGGAGTAAGTGCTCAATTCGATGCGTATTTTTTTTTATGTATGTACACCGATTACTCGAAGACGACTGGACCGATTTACAATTTTTTTTTTTTATTTGATAGGGTTTACCTGCCATTTGGTCCCATTGTCATGAGGTCAGAATCTGATGATGGAATTCTGGAGAAATCGAGGGGAACTTTCAATAATTGCAGGGGCGAGTTGTTCTTTTGTATGATGTTTAAGTAGGTCTTTTACAACACTATAACTTGACGAAGGTCGAAGTCGACCTGATGTTGGAGCTGGAAGACAGTCGAGGGATCTCCTTGACTATTTGGAGTAGTTGCCTTGTGTTTGAGCTTGAATGATTCGTATTGGCACTTTGCACCAGGCTTGCTCGTAACTGTCATTAAGGGTCTGATGATGAGAACGAAGGACAGGGAACTCCTGAACGGATTATAGTAACTACTTCGTGTTTGAACTTAATTCATATTGTCAGTAATCATACTAATATATTATATGAAATAACATAAACATCACTCTAACAATCTACGAAGTAGACAACTTTGTACACAGAAAATTTATTTTTTTGTTTGTGTTTACTTTTTGAAGTCGTTTGTTTTTTTTTCATTTAGGTAAATAGAAAATAATAATAATAACTATTTTTATAATCTCGCAGTAGGTGCCAAGTAAATGCTACATACCAAACAACAACAGTATTAGAAACGTGTATTGATAGTAATCATCATTGTTTTACTTGGTACCTGACACTTAATAGGCACCGATTTCGAGATTATAAAAATAGTTATTAATATTATTTTCTATTTACCTAAATGAAAACATGTATTACTTTGTACACAGAATATTAATTTTTTTGTTAAAAATTATTTTATTTCACCATTTTAAGTGATATGCAGAGCAAGCAAGGATAATGCGTTTCGAATGAGAAGACGACGGCTACTTGAGACCGAAAATCACGGTAATAGTAGTAATCCTTAGTGTTCAGTTCTGTAAATTGTTGAGGAATGCCCTCGACTGTCAATGGTCTTCATAATTATGTATACTGTAGACCTTCAACATAGTTACATAATCTATATAGGTGCAAAGTGCTCACCAATACGAATCATTCCAGCCCAAACACAAAATAATTACTCCAAATAGTCAAAGAGATCCCTCTACGGTCTTCCGGCTCCATCATCAGATTTACTGCATAACTTCATTGTAACTCATGTAGGTGTGAAGTTTTTACTGGAAACCGTTGGCGTTCCCTGAGCTGTCCTTCGTTGTCATCATCAGGCCCCTAATGACAGTCATTACCAGTCTTGGTGCAAAGTGCTCACCAAGAAGAATTATTCAAGCCCTAACACAAGGCAATTACTCCAAATAGTCAAGGAAATCCCTCGACCGTCTTTCGGTTTCATCATCATCAGGTCGAGTTCAACCATCGGCAAGTTGACGTAAATACCTGAATAACTTCAGAAAATAAACGAATCATGCCGACTGTCCCTATAAAATTTTAAATTTCCACTCCATTTTTCTGGGTTTCCATCATCAGATCTTGACCTGGTGAACATGGGACAACCTGGAAATCATACCCTACTGAACAAAAAAAAATTCAAATCGGTCCAGGAGCCTTAAGTAATCGGTTAACATCAAAAAAAAAAAACCCGACGAATTGAGAACCTCCACCTTTTTTTTAAAAAATTTTAAATAAGTATTGAAAAAGATACTAACGTGTTAATATACATTATTAAGTTACACTGTCCCAAAAGTAGCTGAACAACATAAGCGTCAAAATTATATTAACACAGGGCAACATTAAAAATATACTTTGTTAACCTAATTTTGACTTTTCTGCTGTTTACTGACTTTTGATACAATGATGTTCAGCGACATTTGGATTGATGGTGTACAGCGACTTTAGGAATACTATAGTGCACAGATACTTTTGAATTAGTCGTGTTTAACGACTTTTGTAAATTTCTGGTGTACAGGCTATTTTGTTTCCTAGTTGCGACTATAACTTATGGCATTTTATTGTGAACAGGTGTTTTGGAAAGTTGATTCTGTTCATCGACTTTTGGAGCTGACTGTACTCCTTGCGAAATTTCATTCAGATCTGTTCAGTACTTAGTTTTTACGTGAAAGATAACAATCATCCATCCATTGTAGAGCCATTGTACAAACTTTCACGTATATATTAACAAGTTTTATTCATTTACTAAGTTTAAATTTATAACCTTAAGTGCTCTATAATTCTTAAAATAAAAACTTCTACGGTTCACCTCACAAAAATACCTTCAATTTTATTTCCACTAAACAACGAGCTTTCATTCATAAAAACTATCGAATAAAACTCTACCATTTGTTCGCAGAGCCGTCGAAAGCCGCGCGATTGATGATACGAATCAATTATGAAGGTTCGCGGACTCGTGCACGCACTAATAGAAAAGGTCGCGTGACTCCGAGCGTTAGCGTGTAGCGTCGAGTGGGAATATGGTCCTGTGGCAGTCCTCGCAGCGGCCTATGTACGTGAGGACTGTGTGGGTGGGCGACTACCGACACGCCATACTCACGCACGACGACCCTTACCTGCTCAAACTACACGCCAAGCGACGCCGGCCAAACTCCTCGGCGAGCTGCACCACCACCAGTTCCCGGCTCAGCCAGCGCTCCGACGACTTACAAGAGTGTTTGAGGAAACTCAACCTGGTCCTCAAGAGTGACAAATCCCGCATTAACCAGAGACCGGTAACCGGTATAGAGCGTCTCAACTTGCATGACGTGGATCAAGACTACGACGACGAACTAATCGTAAAAGCCAGTCCACAGTCAGACGATTGTAACGAAGCTAATTACAATAGCCTCGACATCAACATGAGGAACCTGAGAGCGAACAAAACGGCGAGAGTCGACGCTAAAGAGAATACTGAACTCTCAGAACGGGTTCTACAATGGTTGGACTTGGCGGGCAAAATAGATTTACTCGCACCAGAAAATGTGGAGCGAATGTCTCAGCCACGACACAGCTGGCCGGAGCTGCAGCGTCGAAATCATAATTTGTCAAAATCTAAAACAGCTATTGACGTACATAAGGAAGCCGGGCGCTCATCGCCGAAAGGGGGGGACAGTCCAAAAGCGCAACAAAGTGGGAATATTGATCGGCATGAATTTTATGTGCCGACGTCTGCGAACACGATCGAGAACTACGCGCGGCAGTCACGAAACTCCAAGAGCACGCCACGGCACGAGACAAATTTCAAAATAAAAGACAATCACAACAAAACAAAGTCCAGAGAGCTAAGAACCAATGTGACGGAGACGCGGCTCAAGGTGATCAGTGAGAAGAACGCTGTTGAAAAGCAATACGCGGAAATGTTGAATAAGAAGCTGATACCAGATGTGAGCAAGAACCCTAAGCGGCAAGTTCACATCTTCATGCCGGAGTTGCCGAAGAAACCGGAGCCTCCAGCAAGTAGAACTGAGAGTTTGCTGTCACAACCCTCGTATAAAAGTTTGAAGTTTGACACGACAGTAAAAAAGTAAAAGTATAAATTATTAATGTTTTTTCTTCTGACCTTCCCCCAAAGAGGTTATCTAGGAGTATCTTCACAATAAAAAACTATACCACCACTAAATAGTATAAACCAAATTCGATTTCTCTGTCTATATATCCCTATGTATGCTTATCTTTAAAACTACGCAACGGATTTTGATGTGGTTTTTGTAAAAAACAGAATGATTGAAGAGGAAGATTTATATGTAGGTATAATAACATCCGCTAAATAATGCAGAAATACAGTATCGCGGGTCGCTAGTAAAAGCTGTAATTTGACACAAAGGCTGCAGCCATTTATGCGACATCTATACGCTTCTTAAGTTTTCTGACGAACGCGCGACTTCGAGCGCCAGCCAGCAAAAGGCTAACAAATGAAATTTTATAGTATTGCAATGTTTATTACGACTTGGTTATTACTTAATCGTAAACAATAAATATAGTTTGATACAGTTTTATAATCAATTAACCTTTTGCAGCTAGGACAAAGTTCTTTGTACTAGTAATAGTATCTACTTGAACCTTGTATATTGTATAATCGATATCTTTTTAAACTGTAATGCATTCGTAGAGTTCAAGCACTTTAGAAGGATGTGAAATTTTTGTAGAAAGGTTTTGTTGTTATTTATGGAACTTGCAATATAGTGAAGGTAAAGTGACTATAGAAATTATTGTTCGGTACTTACTTATTTTTATTTTATTTTATATTTTATGGAAAATGAAAAAAAAAGGTAACTAGCCTTGACGTAGGTAGGTAATAATCTTACGCAAATTATTTATACCTACTAATCAGCTTAAAATTGTTAAATAAAAAAGATAGAGTTGGAACTAACACATACGTAAAAATAAATACATCGCTTGAGTAACTTAGGCTTACTAAAAGTGAAAAAGTCAAATCATTTATTTCAAATAGTTTTGAGGAAGAAGAAGAAAGATTTGAACGTCAAACTTTTTTATGGGATATGTCGGCAAACGAGCAAGTGGATTACCTGATGGTAAGCAATAGGCGCCGCCCATGGACACCCACAACGCCCAAGAAGTTACGAGTGCGTTGCCGACCTTTGGGTGATTAGAGTCTTAGGTGTTTAAGGATTGGAGGAACAGAAGTATTGGGCTTCCGATAAACTCACTCACACGGCGAAACACAACGCTGTGGTTGTTTCACGCCGGTTTTCTGTGAGGCCGTGGTATCATTCCGCTCGAGCCGACCCATCCTGTAAGTACTTTGAGAAAATCCAACTTACCGAGAACCCGATGGTAGCGACATCTCTGGCTTGGAACCGAGACCGTAGCGGCGGATCTAGAGGCTGTCCACTGTAACGAGGCACTGGTAGACCTAGCGCAATCACACGGAAGTTCTCGTCAACTCGGACCAATCGCCATCTTGACACTTCTTCAGCGCCGTGTTCCTAATAAACAAGGGAACAATTTTGTATATAGATCATATCATCGGCTATGTAGAATGGCTGTTAATCACTACATGGTATAAAACAGAGTCGCTATCTCTGTCCCTACATCCATATGCATGCTTAAATCTATATCACGGATTTTGATGCGGTGTTTTTAACAGATAGTAATTTTTATATGAGTATTAATTAAATAGTGGAGGAATCTAGTATCAGCACTGCGTCAGGGCAAAGCCGGGGCGAGTCGCTATTATTCTATATTCAAAGAAAACCAGATGAAGAATTTTTGTTACTGTACAGTACTAATTATTCTGGAATAAAAGCAGAAAATAGCTCAGATTTCTGCCTCTTTAAAGTTCAGACATACAACATGATTTTATGTAAAATAAATACACGGTAACCAGTGTCATTTGGTATGATACGGTAGCTATAATTCTTTTATTTCTTATTCATTTTTTTAAACAATTGCCCTAGGATTTTCTGCTTTCTGCTGTATCGTGAGTGCGTTTCTAAACATACACAATGGATCAACAATTTGTGGATCACACAAAGAGTTGTTCCATGCGGGAATCGAACCCGCGATACGTTGCACGGCAGCTGGTCAAATCCGAATCATCATCATCATCAACATCGAATTTTTAATATCTAAAGATATTTATTTTTAATCCGGTGATTTACAGCTTTATGAAATCAAGTGAGAGAAAATCTGAGGAAGCTATTTTATTACAGAAGTATTCTATAGCGGGTTAAATTATTTTTTTACTACGTACCTCCAAAAGTTTGTCGTATCTAGATGCTGGAACTAAAAACCTTCCATCTTCTAAGTGCATCTCCCTGTTTTCGAGCAAATTATTTAGTACTGGCAACACATTGCGCTCCGCCTTCTCAATTCCTTCCAGAACGAGCACACGGCCTTCTACTGCAGCGCGGACTGCACTCTGTGGAAGAAGATTGAATGTAATAGCTATAATTTTATGTCATTTTCGAGCAATCCCGAATGGGTGAGTATTATTACAAGAAATTTTAAACTGTTAAGCATAATATGTATATAAACAAACGATTTTCAACTTTAATACAAAACGATAAAGCTCAAAATCTTCAAGTTGAATTTATAGGATTATAATTTATTAAGATTGGCGTTCGAAGCCAGGAAATTCAATTGAAATGGGTGTATTATATGTGTTTATTATTATTATTTTATTACAATATTCTTGATGTCCATGGGCGGCGCCGATCGCTTACCATCAGGTGATACGTGTGCTTATTTGCCACCTATTCCATAAAAAAAAATTGAAAGTATAGAAGTCAGTTTACCTGATCAAAATACTTCGCAGTGGAGCTCTGGATCTCTCGCCTCTGTTTGAGGTCAGCCTCTGTGGTGTCTCTTGATAGAGCCACATACTCCAGCTCTCTCTGTGTCAGTTCCAAGTATTGTAATGCTACTTTTCTCCTAAAAACAAAATTTAAGTAATAAAGTAAGTACATAATCATAAATTTACTCGTAAATTGTGCTTATGACTATTTTGTATACTAAAGAGGTTTTTTGTCTGATTACTAGTGATATATTTTTTATAACATTTCCTAACTAAGGTAACAATCTAATTGTTGACATTCATACATAATAATATAACTTCTGAGTAATTTTAGGTTTTTTAATAAAAGTTATTTAAATTAAGTGTTGTGTGCTACTATTTTATTTAGAGCAAATTAGGTATTTACTGTTTTATACACTTATACCAACCAATTTTAACTCAGTGCTAATTCACAGTAACAATTTTTCAGCAGTTTGAGAATTTAGGAATGTCACTGTAGATAGTCATATTCCTATAAAATGAGGTGAGATGAAGAATGAGCAAAAAACACCGTTTTAAAGTGTAGGCATTATTTACCTCCTGCTCAGCTCCATTTGACTGTAGCATGAACATTGTAGCTATCTATCAGTGAAAAAATCTACAATACATAATTCATACAAACTTATAAATTTTACCTCTTTATAATGTAAGTATAGATAAAAATGATGCCAGGGGAAAATAACTATCTTTCTATACAATATTAGAAATCTAAAGTATTTTTCTTCCTCATTACTGCATCTCCCACATACATAACACTACAAATGTATTGGCAATCAGCAAAACAGATCTAGAATATTATCCTTTGTTCAATGTCCAAAGTCCTATGACTTAATCACAAACATGTTGTGTTTATTTTATAACATGATTTTTATGATTGTACTTCATTTTGTTGATAAATTTTATAACATTAAATAAGTGATGTCATGAGAGGGGGGGGGGATAAATATTGAAAAGATAGATAGAAGGCATATTAAAGGATGATATAATATTGATTTAATAATAACAGAAAGGGAGCACACTTAAATATTCTCATCTTATTAAATGCTGCTTTTTACCTTTTTTCTAAAGAAGTAATAGTTCCCTCAACTAAAAAATTGAGATAAAAGAGCCACAATTTCTTAGTAATAATGAATGTATGCTATCTGTACACATACCAGAGCGGTAACACTAATGATTGCAGTTTTTAAGGGTTGAGTGGCAGTCTGTCGTAACCATGATTACTTAATAAGTATAATCTTAAAACTTACCTGCTTGGTCCAGGTCGTCCAAGAAGGAACATATCTTGCCCAAGCAAATCTTTCTGCATCATCCATCTTAAGTTTCTTAGTGTACTTTGTGATAAAGACTTAATTTCCGTATCTTCTATTGTTACTGTAGATATAAAATAAAAATGAGAATAGTAAATAATTACACAAAAAAAGTAATACATTTTGTAGCTAATGAGTTCTGATAGTAAAATTTTTACATTTTAATTCCAAGTTTTAAATAAAATAAGAATATTTTTTTACTTTATTTGTTTATTTACAGCCTGCAGTTATTAGGTACGCAGGTAAAAAAATAAAGATTGGTTCAGTACAAACACAGTTTGTGGTACTTAGTGTATAATGTTTTTTAATGATATATTGTTTGTAACTTTTGATTGCTCAGTCGCCAAGCAATAGATTCTGGCGCTGTACTGCGTATATTAATTATGCTCACTGTTCGACACTTCAAACCAGTGTTAAACAGTTAATATAATATATGGTTCAAATTGTAAAATCAATGTTCTGTTCCGGACATTTATACTAAAAAAATATGCAAACCCATTGAAGATTGTAATATGTTTAAGTTATCCTAATTATGTTTAACAATAAATAATGCAAAAACATGGGCTAAACAGATTTTTATAGGTTATGAACTAAAGTTTCAAGGTAACGACTTACAGTATTTTCGAGGCACATATTCAACTTTTTTGGGGCTCTTAATCTCCTTGCTCACATCTCCAATAGTAACTTTATCTTCGCTAGAGTAACTTCTCACTGGATTAGCAGCTAATATTACTTTGCGATTGCCTAAAATACGAATCAAAACATCGATTCTTCGAACGGTTATTGCGGGATTATACATTGTTATATTTACATAAAAAGAACACTAGGTAATGGTATTAAGTATATATTTTAATATTTAAGCCATTACGTAATTAATAATTGCTTATTTCATAGAAAAATATACAATAATCTACAGGTCAAAGTCTAAAACATAATTGATATGTTGACAGCACGTTGTCAAACTTAATGACAGATACAACACTCAACAGCTGTTAAATATGCGTTCAAAAACCATTATTTTCAAAATAAACATTTTTTATGAATCATATTTTTTTACATGTCAAGCTTTTTGCTTAACCGTTATTTTTTATCTCATATTTAATTTTGCTGCATAGTATCTTATTAGAAAATATGCCTTTATTTGAAATTGTAGTGCGCAGTATGATGTCGCCCAAGTTTTCTTTTGTCACTAAACCAGGATTATTATTCAGATCTATGTACAATCAATAGACCTCAAATCAGTTAAGATACAATTCATGAAAGTGCAATGTATTTCAAATTCATTGTAAAAAGTACCTACTCAGGATATTATGGATAAAGAAAATACAACGTAAATACAAAGGATGACTTTATTTAACCGACCATATTGAACTAATCGATACAAAATTTGTTACTTATAATAATTATAAATTTGTAATTAAAGCATTTTACTAAACCAAATAAACAACATAAAATCTTTCCTTACTAGCTAACTAATAGTATAAAATAAAAATAGTCTCTCTTACAAATAGAAAAAATCTATAAAAGGCTTTAACGACATAGGCAGTGAATGGTTCACTCAACAATGAGCATGTTGCCTTTTAGTCTTTAGTACAAAATTCCAACTGGTTAGGTTAGGTAACATTCACGAAGTTGCCAAGTTCAACTAACGAATTTATTTAATACTGAGGCAACATCCTCATGGCTGATTGCATGAACGCTGGTTGACACGTTTCTTCACGCGAGTAGTCATAGCCAATCACATTTATGACATCTTAAAGGATAACCAATCAGTGCATTCCGTCAAGTCAACATATTAATTTATACATACAAGAAAATATTATACCCTCAAAACAATAAACGTATCTACCAACACACCTAATTTCCTTTAAACTAGCTATCTAATAATATAGGAATCTGTGTCATTTGTAACGCTAACACGTAGCAGATACAATAATAATACTATTTAATATTCGAAATTTCATACGTAAAAAAGAGGTTGCATAAAAACCTGTACGAGTTCAACGGAAGTCTATTTCAAAAATGGAACTTACTACTACCTAAATTGAAATATTCTAGAACAGATCGGGACAGATATAATAAACACAGCAAATCACAAACGTTAATTGGTTACTGTAACAAATGCGTCGTAGCTCCGCCAATCACATTACGATACTTCCAAAAGGGACCAATCAACAGTCATCTATTTTTATGACGTATCTCGCTCGTACTTTGGTCTACCAATAGGAATTCTATGCAGTGAACAATCCTAATCATTATGATCATTGATCATCATCCACTGGCTCAATTTTGACGCTAACGAAATCAGTAGGTTCTAATTCGGGATCATGTTCAAAATCGTCATCATCTTTAGCTTCAACCTTTATGACGACTTTGTCTGGTTGGGCAAAACTTGATTCTCTTTCACTCTCTTGGGACTGTTCATCATTATCGTTATCATTGGACTGTTGTGAATGTTCGTTAGGCGTATCTTCTGCTGTCTCGCTCTCAGGAGCCTGCATGGGAACTCGTTCTGGAAGTTGATTCTGATTAGTTAGAGTCACATAATTACTCATTAATAGGTCGTCCATTTTCTTCTTCGGAGGTCCAAATATACTGGTCATTAGAGGCTCGTCGAGACCAAGGTTGCACTCTCTCGGGTCCAGTCTAGTGTAGAACTCTTTAATGTTCGGCTCAGTGCCCTTGAAGCCGTGGCGACGTCGGAAGTGCTTGATCATTGTCCTCTTCACTGAATAGGCTTTTGGACACATTTTACACTGTAACAAAGCAATACGACGATGTTATTCAAGAATTTTTATAATTATAGCACATATCTATATACATAAAAATGGATCGCAAAATGTGTTGGTAAGCGCATAACTCAACAACACCTGGACCAATAATGCTAATTCTTTTTTTATGTTTGTTATTGTTAGGAGAGGGTTTTTATCAAAGAAAATATTAGAAAAGTAGAGGGGAAAATTGGGAAAGAGTGAAGTGAGATAGTTGGACCCGTGCGAAGCGGGGGCGGGCCGCTAGTACAATATATAATATACAATAATTCGTGCTTGACAGTCGTCTTTATACCATAGCTCAAAGCTCAACCAAAAGACGAAAGATTATAAACAATCTTGCCAAGCCAATATAGCCTTTATTACATGTGCAACAAAACCTTCATGAATCGTCCACGAAAAAGGTCTTTGAAACCATCCTGCCATGCCAAAACAGGCTTTATTACATTCCTAACTCACCTGTATGGTCTTCATATTGCTGTGAGTGATGACGTGATGCCTGAGCCCAGCAGGGCTGGTGAGCATCTTGTTACAGATGGGACAGGGGTGTCGCGCGCGCGTGTGACTCGTGCGCAGGTGACGTAGCATGTAGCGCTCGTCTTGATACTTGCGATCTGTTATAAATAATGTTTTTTTTTTATTAGTAAAAGAGGGCTCAAAATTACTAAGTAACTACTTGACCCAATAGTTTATCAGTATTTTTCAAAATTATTCTGTATGCTAATACACTAAGACTTAACTTTTTAAGGGTCCTCTTTTAACCACCAACCATATTTTTTTTTCAAAACCTCATAAATATGGTTGTTTCAGACTAGTCAAATTCAATACCTCCTTATAATAATATATAGATGCTAAATATGACATCAAACTATGAAATTCCTATAAAATCGTAAATTGTGACGTCACCGTATTTTGCGACAAAAAGCTAGTAAACATATAAAATTAATGATATGTATTTTTATAATTTATTTTTGACTATGGTATCCACCCAATTGGTATTTCGAACTTACCACAGAGAGGACATTTGATGAGCTCCTTCTTAGGTTCATGTATCTTCATATGCTCGCGCAACGAACACGCGCTTGTAAACAATTTGGAACATACAGGACATGTTTCCAGATCTGAAACAGATTGCAAAATATAGGTATTACAAAAGTCACTTAAAGCGTAGTACAAGTTGCATTGTCAGCGCAGTGGTTAGGCGATTTTGGGAAGGCAATGTAACGCGATTTCGGTTCCCAAAAGGAATAATTCTTTATTTGATTACACAGATATGTGACTCTAACGATAGTGGAACTTAATACTCTCGCGCGGTTTCACCCGCCGCTAGGCTCCATTTAATCGTTGCGTGATTTTTATAGCCTATAGCACTCAAGAACATTGTAGCTATCTATCAGTGAAAGAATGTTTGGCAATCCGACCAGCGGTTCCAAAGATTGCCCCCTACATACAAACTTACAAATTTTACCTCTTTATAATATTAGTATAGACAGTATAGATGAGGCGGGTGATGATTGGGTAAAGATAAACTAAAGTAGGATGTTTGATTCAGATTAACGCAAGCAAAGCATAATAAATAGACCCGTGAAACTAATGCAGTGAACAAAACCATCTTTATTGGACTTCCCAATCATTAGTAGCTGTGTCCATTGAGAATGTTCTTTAAGGATTTTTCGACGTTATTCAATTACTTATATAAAGGTCTGGTTAAGTTTTTTAGTCAGAAATCTCCAAATCCCTAATCCTCAAAAGGTTGGCAACGCACTCGTAACTCCTATGTTGAAGCGGATGTCCATGAGCGACGCAGTCAGACTATCATAAGGTAATCCGTCTGTTCTTTTGCCATTCTATCGCATAGGTAATATATAAAAGAATGTACTCACTCTCTCCCGTATGCTTTCTAATGTGATATGTAAGCTTCGATTTCTGCACGAACGTTTTGCCGCAGTACATACACGCGTACGATGTGTCTTTCAAGTGAGTCCTGTAATTAACAGTCCATTGCGTTATTAAAATAGCAACAGAAATTAACGTATAATTTAGAAGGATAAACACATATTTATTTTACCAAATATTAAGCTACAGGTAATTATTGACAAATGGCCGTAAGCGACACTAGCGCCACTAAATAAATGCGAATATAATTGTTGTTACTATACTACCAAACATAGAACACAGATTATCGTTCTTATTTTGCTTTTTTCTGGGTAATTTTTAATGTTGAAGAATATTAAAAGAAACTTGTTACATAATATTAAAAAAAAACCCTGTTTCACAATGACTGAAAACTTACATATTATGGACAACTTACTATGTAGGTAGGTGCCCCACATGCATTTAAGAATAGAAAGCAATTCATACACTCACATAAGTTTACCGGGAAGTTTCAAGAAGAGAAACGGGCTTCTTGTGAGGTAAACATCATCAAATGACTTCTTCCGCCCAGAGTATGGCGAGAGGAAGTGCCACACACTTACTAACTAAAAACTGACAATTTTTCAGTTTCTACGCCTGCTTTAGGCCGAAGCCGCGATGTCCCGCCCGTAACCCCGGCTAAAGAGAAATATATTATAAATTACTATAAATTACCTTGCATGAGAATTACAAGCTCCTTTATCAGCAAAGCTCCTCGGGCAGTGTGGACAGGCGTACGGTCTCTCCCCAGTATGTCTCCGTTCATGTCGCAACATGTTGGAACGTTGCACGAAACGCATCGGGCAGTACGAGCACGCGTGCCGTGGACCCTCGTGGATTTGTACGTGTTCGCGGAATGAATCACGTTTCTGTATACAGAGCAATTTATTATAAACTTTATGTTGGTTTGCTTAAAGTCTAATATCAGTCCTTTTTGGGATTAAGTAATATTGTATTTAGGTTTCAACTTAATAACAGTGTTTAATACTCGTACTTAAAGTTCATTTTAGAACTACTTACCAAAAACGTTTTCCCGCAGTAGGTACAGGTATAATTCTGTTTGTTGGGCATGTGATCTTGTTTGTGCATGTATAGAGACGACTTGTACTGGAACGATTTGCCGCATTCATTGCATTCGAATGGATGCTGACCGGGGTGAGATATTAAGTAGTGAAGTTTTCTGGAACAAATACATTGAATCAGATTAGTAACAGCCCCAATGGTGTGAACTCTATAGCTCTCTATATGTCTTTCTATGAGTCTCTTTAGTATAAAGTCTTTAAAGTAATTATGAAATCTCTTAAGTCAGGTAAAGCTTTTGCTCTATCTAATTCAATGATGATGTAATATACTATGGATAGTGTTTCAGTTAATATATAGGTAGAGTATTTTACAACTTCTATGTATTGAAGTTGGCCCCAAAGTTGTTTATATGTCCATATAAATGATTCTTTATCAGTTAATGTTTTTTAAAGTAGTTCAGGAAATAAAAGAAAAGCTCACACAAATTTGATTAATCACTATTAAAATCAATTTTAAAAACTATTGTAATCTGGTAAATCTATACTACATACTTATTATAAAGAGGCAAAATTTGTAAGTTTGTATGTAGGGGGTAATGTATGTAACCGCTGGTCGGATTTCCAAAATTGTTAAGGGTTTGAGGATTGAGGATTGGTGAATTTGGGGAAACACAAGCGTTGTTTTAGGTCGGTTTTCTTTTGAAAAGGTATTTGCAAATCCCCACCTCTCATCCATAGTATGCAGTACTTGTCTGCAGAGCTTGCACTTGAACTTGCCGGGGCCGTGCGCTTGTGCCATATGCGCCCCACAAGCGCGCGAGCTGCTGAACTCGCGCCCGCATACGCTGCAGTCTGCCGCGCGCTCCGGACGTGCACGGGAAGTGTGCATCGACTGGAACCGATAGAACTTCCATATAATACCGTTTGCTACATTTATGGGCAATTTGCAAGACATAAATTACTTTTTGAAATAAGGGTAAAAACTCTAAAGAAATTGACGTAGTTTTGTAGATAAACAAAATGAGTGGTAAGTATTATGTTTCATACATTTTTCTTAATGATAATTTGATGATAACTGTTATATCTGTCATAACATCCCGTATTTTGATTTTACACCTCATTTCAATCGCCTTATACTTATTGTAAAAAATTATGTTCTTACCCGCACATGCAGTTTAAACGACTTTCTATGACTCAAAGGCTTGTACTGACAGGAGTTTAAGGAACAGAACACCTTCCTAGCTTCAGGGTGTTCACAGTTAAAGTGGCCTCGCATTTCCTCGATAGTTGGTAGTACTAGACAACAGAGGTAGCACTTGAGGAGGTACAGTGGAGTCTTCTCTGGAGTACAGTGCCTTTCAATGTAGTGGTGGACAAACCAGATCTGTGGATTTAATATAATTTTATGTACATTTCATTTGCAGGTTATAGATTCTGATATCTAAGTAAATCAACTATAAAGTAGCACACTCAACCTTTTTTAAGCAGTGACAATAACATAAACTAGTTTTTTTATCAATTTTAATACAAACATGTTGAAAAAAAATCTCACCTTATCACTATAAAGTTCATTACAGGTTTCACACTTGTAATAATCTTCTTTATGATTGAAATAATGCGCGCGAACCTGATGAGTCTCCCTGTCGGTTTCATGCCAAAACAGTGTGGGACAGTATCTGCACTTGAAACCTAAATGTGGGCTAAAACAATTGTCATATTCTACTAGATCCCAATGTTCAGTCAAATGACGGCGCGTCGATTCCCTATCATCAAACTCTTTATCACAAAACTGACATATCCACAGATCCTCAAAGTCTCCCAACTCATTTGTTATATGATTGTCTAGTTCGGTCTGGTTTTCAAACGGTGTCACACACACTCTACACGAAAATATGGGTGATGACTTTATGCAGTGCATTTTAAACATGTGTGCTGAAAACAGAGACAATGTACTGTACCTCACACTGCACAGGGTACACACTATATCCATAGTAATCTCAGTTGTAATCTTGTCATAATTGACATCAGAATATTCAAAGAACGACTTAGCATTGACCTCAGACAATATATCACTTATGTAATCATGGTAACATTTTTGTACAGCTACAAGTTCCAATGAAGTAACATCAAAGTCATCATCCCCATTGTAGTTCTTATAGACATCATCATAATCATCATCCTTTGGCTTTTCCAATCCATCATCAGTCTTAGTCTCATCAACAGTCACCACTTCTTGTTTGATTTCAGGTATCAGCACTTTGAGCAGGTCTTTGGTAGCATTCGGGTCAGTATCAATAGGGCAGCCAGCAGGTTTGAAGTCTGATTCTACATAACCATACCTTGGATGATTCTTCAATTGCTCCTCAACAAATTCTGGTCTGAGATCAGCTCCATATACGGTAAATGGCGGATCTCTGCCAGATATGAGATGTGTGAAGCATTTTAGGGTGAAATGGTGGTATCCCATGTAGTGGTTGAAGAATGTTCTAGTGGTGATATTGGTTTTGTTGCAGAGTAGGCATTGAAAGTTAGAGGTACCATCATACTCTAACTCCCAGAGACTCTCCTCATCTTTATTTGCTACATTACTTATGTTGTGCTTTTGGAATAAATGTGTATGGTAGGGGTCACCATCCAGGACCCTGAAGTGACAAAGTCTACAGTGAACTAGATTGTGAACAGTCTTCAAGTGGTGGCGGATTTCTACTTCTGTCTCAAAGTTCTGCACACACTGAGAACAAGGCCAAGGAGTGTGAAACTTTTGATGTTTCCACCATGAATCTCTGTCAGGCACAAAATATCTGAAAGAAAAATTGTTTTCTATAAAAGTCTAACTACAATCTTTTTAGAATAATTATTATTTATCAATTTTCCCTAAAACATGTAGATGCCCCTTTTTCACAGAACCATGTACTTCATTTGTTTCTTTCATCTGTCAATTTGTATGATATACTGTAATTATTACAAACACAAAATAAGCCCAGGTTTATTTTATGTAACTTCCATCATAATCATATGGATTCAGGAAAAAAATGTCTTACCTACAAATACCGCAAAAGTCCTTCTTATGATTCAAAACATAGTGAATAATAATTTTCGATCTGTTTATGAACCAATCTGAGCAAAGCAAACAGCTGTAAGGACCTGCTGGGTTAAAATCCTTTAAGTATAACCACACGTCCGCAGGCCGTTCTATCACTGGTGGCTGGTCTGTCTTCTTACGTTGAAGCTTTATAGTAATCGAAAGCCGCTTTGGAGGAGATACTTTCTTTTTCTTCTTAACTGGAACCAGAGTAATCTCGGCTGACTCTTCAGCAGCTTGTTCTCTTTTATTAGCCGCTATCACGGATAGCGGTTCATCATCGGACTCGTCCGAAGTCATCTCTTAGTTCGATATTTCGAGTTATCGCCAAAAATATTATCTTTATAGATTGAAGCACATAACAATTATCGCGACAAACAAACGCTACGCTAGCTGGTTGATAGGTATTATATCAACAACACCTGTCAAAATCAGTCAAAAATCGTTCTCCATCAAATCAAGTGGTAAAGGTTGACATTGACAGCGAACAATGTATTGATCGGTAAAAAATACATGGGAGATAACTTTGACGCTTGGTCGCTTCTTTTTCTTATTGTACTGAAAAGAAAGAGATGACTGATCAATTTCTTTAGCAGCTTCGACTCAAGTTAACTTTAAATGTCAAAGCCCTGGAACGTGATCTGAACAGATAAAAGAAAAGAAAAAAACTAGCTACAAAGAATATTATTTTATTAAAAATAACTTTAGTCATTAGGTTTTTTTTTTCTATTTTCTAGAAGTAATTTTTCTCTAAATAAATAATTTCAAAACATAGACTACTGGATATTTAGAATTCGACGGAAAACGTTTCGTTTTTCAAGATGAAGCAACAAATATTTTAATATCTTATCACGCAAAAATGTTATACTTAAGTCGCTGTACAACGTCTATTTAACAGATTATTTATTGTACAAATTACTATAGTATTCATCTTAAATACTAGGCTGTAGTGTATAATACACAGAAATTACGGATATAATCATTGTCTAAAACTGCATGAATTGGAACGATTCGCAAAAATATCCTTTCGTGGCAGCCATTTTATAGAATTAGAGTTTGTTTATGGTAAGCCAAAGAAAGGCGAAGCTAAACAAAAGGCTAGCATGTAGATAGCATTTCCTAAAATAACAGTAAATTTTGCATAAATACTGACTCGAAAGACTTATTTTAATGATATATTAAAGTGAACTAATTACTTTTACTACTTGTGTATCAATTATGATCATAAAATGAAGCACAATGCATCGTGTAATGGTGGCCATTAAAAGTAATAATTATGTATATTGGCATACTTACTGCTCTACGGACCAGCAAATAAACATCTAAAGGATTACAGTGACTGCTTTATTGTAAATTACTACTGAACAACATGTAAACCCAAGTGATATTAGTGATATGTGAGAAAGGAACAGTGCTTAGTGTAAATAGACCATTTGGCACGAACCATGGCCCAGAATCAGGGGGAGGTTCAAGTGGGAACACCGAGCCAACCCGTAAAGGAGAAAGACATTTACGCCTGTTTGCCTGATATGCGGACGAACGGGCCGCTTGGACCTGACGAACCTTGTCCTGGTGGTGAAGAACTCCGCTGGCTGCCCGCTCAGGCTACGGACCGTGATCTGGTTATGTACTTGAGAGCTGCGCGCTCTATGGCTGCATTTGCTGGTATGTGTGACGGAGGCTCCCCAGACGACGGATGTGTCGCAGCGAGTCGCGACGATACCACTATCAACGCTCTGGATGTGCTTCATGACTCAGGGTACGACCCTGGTCGTGCTTTACAAGCTCTTGTTAAGTGTCCAGTTCCCAAAGGAATTGAGAAAAAGTGGACAGAAGAAGAAACAAAAAGGTTTGTGAAAGGGATCCGGCAATTTGGTAAGAATTTCTTTAAAATTAGAAAAGACCTATTGCCTCATAAAGATACTGCTGAGTTAGTTGAATTTTATTACTTGTGGAAGAAGACTCCTGGTGCTAGTAGCAATAGGCCACATAGGAGACGACGTCAGGCATCTCTCAGACGTGTACGCAATACTCGCAATTCTCGTGCTGGTACTCCCAAAGAGCAGACTCCTGAAGCTACACCCACAGTGCCAGATACTAACGGTTCAAGACCATCACCTAATCCTAAAGAAGCAGGCGAGATGAGTTCAGTGACAGAAGATGAAAATTCTGAAGAAGATAGTGATTCTAGAGATGCTGGTGACTTAGCTAAAGTGGACACAGCAAGGCCTGAAAACCCAGACGACTCTCCAAGTCGAATGAGAACCCGTAATAAATCAAAAGAGCAAAATACACCCAGCACTCCCAATGGGAAGAAAGGTCAAGATGAAAGTGATAATGATGCAAAAGCCAAACCTAAACCTAGTAAACCAAATGTACAAACTACCAATAACAATACAGCTGAAAAAAGTATATCATCTCCGGTGAGCAAGGATATCAAGAAAAAGGTGGTGACAAATGGAAAAGTAGATGTATCAAAAGTTAAGAAACGTCTTCCAGATGATACAAAGCCAGAGAGCATTTTAGATGGTGATGTACAGATGAAAAAGAAAAAGGCATTGGAACCTCCAGATAGTCCTGCAGAAAGTCTTACCAATGATAGTTTCCCTGCAATGGATGAAACTGAAACTCCAGAGCCTGAGCCAGAAGCATGTGATTTCAGTTTTAATAAGAGTGACAAAGAGAGTACTGAACATAACAAAGAACCAGAAGCAGAACAGCACATAAAATCTGCTGACCCTCAAGTGAAAGTTGAAAATAATCCCGATCCCGTCGTTAAAACAGAGAAGGATCCTGTGCCTCCTACTTTCCAAGTGGCTACTGAAAAAGATGAACGTAATGCTCTGGACTTAAAAACTGATCCAAACACAGTTGCAAATAAAATTCCTGAAAACATGGAACCAAGGCCTCTGGTTATGCAAAATCCCATGTTTCCTAAAACAGAACTTATCATACCAAAAGTTACACCTATGTGTACAGATCCTATTGAGAAAATTAAAATAAAGGAAGAAATAGATACTGATGAAACATTAAATCTGCAGAAAGAGGACTTCCCAAAAGATCCCTTATCACACAATTTCCCCGGACATCCTGTAAACCAACCAAACAAGCCACTTAATTTGGAAAATACTAATTTCTTTGTAAAAGACAGCCACATTTATAATCCCAAATTAGGTCACAGCATCAAAATTGAAAATGTATCTAATAATATCTTCAACCCTTTAAATATAACAAAGGACAGCTCAATCATAAGAAGTGCTAAAGATTTTACATCTGGCATGCCACCATTTTCATATCCACCTAACATGAACTTTGGAAATGATCCTTCTAAGCATAATCCCCATATGAATCCACTTAAGACAGTGATCAAACTAGAGCCGAGAGATGAAACCAGTGAAATGAAAAATCAAAATACAGCTGAAATCTTTACTGCAACAATTTCGTCAGGTAACAAAGTAGATTCACCAAATGCACCACGGTTAGACTCATTACAGAGAATGAGTCCAACACCTACAAATCCTCGTGGATCATCACCACCTCCAATGGAACATCCAACAACTTTGAATACAGAGCCAATATCACCAGCAAACTCGCAAGAGAATAAAGAATCTGATGTAGATGACAAACAACCAACAGACTTGAAGACTCAACCTGTGCCCAAACAAGATTCTCAAAGCAGCAATTTGAGGCCTCCCTCATTTCCACATCCAGTTAGACCAGAAAATCTCGGAATTAGGTCAACTGAAGCATCAATTACACCAGTTTCTGTGCAAAATATGCCTCCTCCACTCACTCAACCCTCAATTGCTGGCTTGTTACCACCTGGACCTTTGATATCTGTTGGGAATGGTGCTAATGTAGGTCCATATGGTTTTATGCCTACAGCATTGTATGGTCACGGAAGTCACCCTGGGCATCCAGGTCTTGATAAGCCTGGTTCAATGCCACCTTTAATGCCACAACATCCCCCCTCCCACAGTATACAGGGAAGTAATCTAATTTCAACACCAGGAAATCAAACAGACCCATCAATGCCACAAGATTTGAAAATAAAACAAGAGGTGCCTGATAATGTGCCAGCTAATTTATCTACTCAGCAAGTTGATCCACTTCAATCACTCAAAGAAGTGAAAGTGCCAGGATATCCCATTGGAAGTGCAATAGCGCAACATTTGAACACTGAAAGAGACCGTGAATCAATATCTAGTGTGGAAAATAACAGCAGACCACCCAGCCAGCCTGCTAACGAAAGCGCTAACATGTCTAGTGCTTTTCTTGGTCCAAGAATTGAGAGTATTAAGAAAGAACCTGACTTTTTACACCAACCTCACTTGCCACCTACTTCAACGAGTCAGAGCAGCTCTGAGTCGTCGAGTCATGTTCCTCCTGTCAAGAGTCCACACACGCCGACACCTATTAAAAGCCAACCGGGACACAATGGGACGCCAATGCATATTGCTCACTCATCTGCTACAACATCGCCATTCTCAAGGCATTTGACAAGTCCCTCTCAGCCAAGACAAATTTCAGCATCACCTGTTCAACCGAACACACCAGTATCACATTCGGCACTGAACTTGATGAATCCGACGCCTTTGTCAATACCAGCGACAATACCTGGCCCTGTCATGCATTCTGGTCAACAACCACATCCTTTTGCTTCGCCGCTTCACCATCCACATTTACTTCATCCATCTATCTTTCAACTATCTGCAGCGGCAGCTCATGCTATGCATCCATATTATCCCCACCCACATCCTGGATATTCAATGCCATATCCTTATCCTTATGGGCCATTACCTCAACCACATCCAATACCACCTATGCACCCTGCAGTAAGCACTGCCGGGCGTCATGACCCAGTCAAACCTTCGACAATAGAATCAACGACGATGCTCAGCTCACATCACAGTCACAGCACTAGTTCATCCGTTACAACGAGATCTCTTAGAGAAATTTCTGAAAGCTCGGAAGATCCCAGAAATCCTAACGCTACGACTGAAAGACATCAACTGCATGAGACGACGATGACTCATCATCACTCAACAAGTCATCACAGCGCTGTTCATACCAGTACAGAGAAACAACCGAGCCATGTTGGAGGTGGCACTAACCACACATTGTCTATATCACATTCTACATCGAGCAGCTCGTCGCAATCGATCCAGCATAAAATCAATACTCAGCAAAAGAGTAGCTCCCACTCAAATTCCCCGCACCACTTGTCGGCAAGCGTGTCTCAAACGACCAGCTCATCATCAAGCGTGAATGTTACGAACAACCACAACCACACGCATCATCATTCACACCACCTGGCACACCACCCTGAGCGACTTTCGCCAGCTGATTCAATGCTAATGCGTCATCATCCGAAAATGCTTCCGGGTAATCCAAATCATTTGATGATTCAGCCGCCCTCTATGGGGCATCCCATGGGTCTTGGCTTGCCACCAGGACCTGGACCTAGTTCTATTGAAAGCCTCCGACTTCATGCTCAGGCAGCTGCTGGACTTCAGGCATCACACCCTAGATCTAACTCACCGCATCAATTGCCTCATGGACATCCGCACTTGCGAGGTCCACCGCGGCCAATGCCCGATGAGAATCCTGAGCTTAAACTAGAAACACAATCACAGCCAGAAGAAGAAGAAATACCAAGCCCTGCCCATATACCACATGGGCCGAGTCCTGAACCGAAGATAGAGGATACCGAATGTCACAGATCTCAATCAGCCATTTTTCTTAGGCACTGGAATCGTGGTGATTATAATTCATGTACAAGAACAGATCTCATATTTAAACCAGTGCCAGAGTCCAAACTTGCTCGTAAGCGAGAGGAACGTCTTCGAAAACAGGCTGAACGGGACAGAGAAGAAAGAGAAAAGATAGCCCAACAAGCGCATAGAAAGATAGCAACACCAGAAAAACCAGAGACCAAGCCCCCGTCAAGAGGCGCTATTGAGACGATATCATCCCCATACGACAGATTTCCGAGACCACCTGGATATCCTGATACGCCTGCACTACGTCAATTATCAGAGTACGCTAGGCCACATGCAGGCTTCAGTCCAGGCAATTTGCCGCGTCACTGCATGGACCCGATGCTCCAATATCAACTCAGCTCTATGTACGGAGCTGCGGGGGCACGGGAACGGCTTGAATTAGAACATTTAGAACGTGAAAAACGAGATAGGGAGATAAGAGAACTTCGTGAACGTGAACTTAATGACAGACTTAAAGAAGAGCTACTGAAAAACAACGTAGGTCCGAGAGCACTCGATCCGCACTGGCTGGAGATGCATCGGCGCTACGGTATGCCACCACCACCACCTCAAGGGGCCATTCCGGTCCAATTTGGGCTATACCCTCCAGGACACGGGCCAGCTGCTCTCTCGCAACTAGAGCGTGAGCGGCTCGAACGTCTTGGCATCCCACCGGCGGGAGGCCAACAACAGTCCGTACCTACGACCATGTCACAACAACACCACCCGCACCACCCACACCCCGGGGTGGCGGCGGCCCAACTGGAGGCCGCTGAGAGGTTGGCGCTCGCAGCCGACCCCATGGTGCGCCTGCAAATGGCGGGCATCAACCCGGAGTACCACGCACACACTCACGCGCACACGCATGCGCACTCGCACACACACCTCCACCTGCACCCGGGCCAGCAGGCAGCGGCGCAGGCGCAGCAGGAGGCAGCCCTGGCGCTGGGCCCGTACCGGCCGCTGCCGCACCCCGACCTGCTGGGCCGGCCCTACGCCGAGCAGCTGGCGCAGCAGGCGGCGGCGCACGAGCAGCTGCAGCGCCAGCTGCTGCTGGAGCGCGAGCGCGGGTTCCTGCACCCCGCGCACCACGAGGACTTCCTGCGCCAGCAGCGCGAGCGCGAGCTCAAGGTGCGCGCGCTGGAGGAGGCGGCGCGCGCCTCGCGCCCCTAGTGTCCCCTGCTAGCGTACCCTCTCTTCTGACTCTCCAAGTGTTCACGCGCCGCCCTGTAGATCGGACGAGCGACGTTTTCGTATGTGAAGATACTTGTAATTTATATTTATGATAGGGCCGTACCTTAAGTATTTAAGTTTTATAATATTTTTATAGTTGCATGGTCGTGTAGTTACGCTTATTTTCCATGCTCAAATTTATTTCTTACCTACTAGTCATAATTAAAATTTTATTTGTGAATGAGATACAGAGTCACACGTTTTTACGTAGGCTATTTAGATTAAATTATTTACTTTTAAATAACAGTTTTGATCGCTACTGGCGTAGCCTGGTCGGTGACTTGACGACACATAAAAGAAATAATGTGTCGCATTGGGTTCTGAACGGAAGCCGAAGCGCCCGCCAGTAGCTTTCGAATGGAATCATAATGCAAATAATAAGGGTGCTGGTTAGCATTCATGTGAATGGACCACATGATTACAGTAATTACGTTCAATGTAAACTACCTACATTGCTTTTTTATGTTCATGACATAATAATATATCTAACTAAATATATTTAAGTGGTTATTTAAGTAAGAGACAGAGTAGGGACTGTGTGGACTTGCCTTCTAATCAACTTGCCTTTTACGTATTGTCCCGTAGTGACTATCGCTCTATGTAAACCTAAGGAACTCCTGATTCACTTAAATTATTTACATTTGAAACAGAAGTATATATTTTAAAAACCTATCTAGCTCTCAAAGTAACGACGTGTGTTTATGGAGTGACTGTATAAAACATTCAGAGATTAAGTCGATACAAGAGGCAATCGTTTGTGGAACTAATTACACTCACATATCAATTATAAGGTTGAGGTATCGCCGTGAGAAAATTGTTACTAATTGATATGTTGCCTTCAAATGTTGATATTGGCCGAATGCAATAATTCTATATTAGTAATGAAAGGTGATTATGGCCTTGGTGTTGTAAAAGATCGTTTTGTACAGATTGTGATGGAATATTTTATTGAATGCCATTTTATTCTTTTATGTTCACTCTTGTATGGGATTCGTTCTCAGTTATGACTGCTAATAATATGGTACGCGAATAATGCGCGCGTTTTGTATAATGAGCGAAAATAACCAATGTCGGCCCGCACTATTATTATGGGTAACGCTATGTTCATTGCATTTATTTATCCCAGTTACTTCACTGATATCCAATTTACCTTAATGTCTATTTTAACTTGAACCACCGCGAAATTATTAGCTCGTGTTTCCGTTCCTCACGATCAAAATGATAACTTATACAGTACTTGAATGAGAACGCAATACGACTAAAATAATTCACAAACGCGTTCACAAGTTATTTCGCTATTAAAAATGCATAACACTAACCAATGTTTTACATGATCAGCAGTAACATTTATTTTAGCAGTCATAATCACCAAGAAGTGAATGCCACTTGCACACTGCAAATTCAATGATTTGTACGCGCAGTGGGGTAATAGTAAATAAACAGTATAATTAGGCAACACTAGCGGTCCCTGTCTTTCGTGCTGGTGTGTGACTTTCTTTCTCTCTCACTTATGTGTTAAAGAGAAAGTAGGGTGACAGGTCAGCTGCATTGCCTGGGACATGTCGGAGAGCCGACAACTTTAAATTGTTGACTGAAACTTGCCAAATTCCCTTTATTTTGGGGTGTTTACACAAATAATTATTTGCTAACCCTAACTTAATGAAAGCCTTCGGAATAAAGGGAGTTTGGTAGCGTAACAAAGTGTTTATATTGTTTTAAAGATATATTAATAGTAGAATAACACTGACACAAAGTTAAGTACTTATACAATTGAAATTATTTTGATCTTGACTCTATTCTGTGTAATAATAATACTAATGAGTGGTTAAATATTCTTGTAAATTTTAAGAGTTGTAATTAACGCCCGTTGTACACATTCAATAACTCTGCACTAAATGTAATATAAATTCCCTTTGTAACAAATAGGCGTTTGTTAGAGACAATTCTAAAGTTATATTGATTATCTAGATTTAACTTTCACAATGTCGCTTCGTAGGTGTTATTTTGGTAATGCCATAGTTACTTTCTGATGTCTAAAAAGAGAAAATGAGTATTATTTTTAGAGACAAATTATATCTTAATTAATTAAGAGGTTGCGTGTCGGTTTAAAACTTCATTTATTTAGACAATAAGGTTAAATGGATGTCTTAGTGCTTTTGTGTAAATTTTTTTGAATAATATATGTGAAAAAATTCAATTTATTTTGTTTCCTTTACCGTCAATTCCACGTTCAAGTGATTTTTTCTACTTGTGATGAGTAGGTATCACGATTCACGATTGCTCAGTGTTAAACTACCTTTTTTATTATTATCTGCAATCGGCCAGTGATTGGACACTATCTCGCCTGATGGTGAGCGATGATACAGATATCTAAATAGGTAAGTGCAATCCATCGTATCGTAATATAGCAATTAATTAAAAATAAGTTACATAAAAAAAAAATACAAGGAAAACACAAACCTCGCTTTGTTACTGGAAGCGGAAACTACAATAAATATATTAACTTCGTCAGTGTTCTGATATCGCTTATCATCGAAGCTTTGAGCCTCTTGAAAGTGCATGTATGTTTGTACGTATTTAATTTTACAATACTACGCCGCGGCGGCGTACCGTTTCCATTAAGCTTTAATCCTTATTATTCATTCAAGTAAAAAGGTCCTAAATAATTCTGAAGTATTTCTTAATATTTTTGACTACCTACCACAATCCATAACTGGCAGAATAAATGTCAAGCAAATCTCTTTCATAAATTATAATATTTTACTTTCGGGATTTATCAAAAGCCTTTTTCCCGCGTAGGTATCCAGGCGATAGTTAGATCGATAGCACGCGGCTCCGTAGCCCAGCAGCTCCAGACGCGTAGAAATTAAATGGAAAAATATGAATTATGGGGCTTATGAGCAATACGGGTTTATTAGCAAGTGTTACACCGAAACCCGCCTTTATAAGACAAAAGGTTAGTTGACTAGTCATTCAACATAGGCACAAGTACCTAGATAAACAGTGCTCCCCGTTGTTTGTAGAGACGATGAACCAAACTTTGTATTTTTTGCACAACACTGCCACCAAAAATTTATCTTATTTTAAATCCATAGGTAGTTACTTAGGTACCTTCGTAGTTAAGTACCTACCTAATTATATTTCACGATCTTATATACCTAACTAAAGTAAATAAAATGTAGGTACCTTTTATACGTATCTAAAGCTGTTCACAAAATTGCCAAATGTTTAGGTACCTACATTTTTGGCCTTGTCCGTGTTATCCTAGTTACATACTACGTTACTATTGTAGGTAATAAGATAAGTATTTAATCGGTATCGGTACCAAAATAAAAGAAAACTATTGCGGAAACTCGATCAATATAAAACTTCAGTTGATATTCTGTAAGCCCAAGAATGTACCACGGCCTTGGCCTGGACCAGGAGAAGGAACAGGGTGGTTTTTACTGACTAAGAGTCTGACAGACCTCTCACCCTACCCAGGACGGGTGAAATCCTTTTTTTTATGTGATAGGTCGGCAAACGAGCTTACGGATTACCCGATGGTAAGACGGTGACGAGTGCGTTGCCGACCTTTTGGGGATTAGGAATCTGGAGATTTAGGGATTGGGGGAGGGGAAGGATTAGGCCCCCGGTAATCTCACTCACACGGCGAAACACAACGCTGTAGGTGTTTGACGTCCTTCTGACCTTTCTAGCCTTTGGCAAATAAACTGATTTCGTCGGCATAGGTACCGTAAAACGGGGTGAATAAGCTGTTAGCGAATTTTCCTATTATCTATTCACACCTCAAATTTTATTCACCTTTTAAAAGTAGATATGTACTTACACTAGCTATCTCTGCACGGTCCGTGCGGTGGCAGGGTGACTCTGCAACGTGTCGCTGTCATGAGATCGGCGGTGTTTTGCCCCTGTGTGACTGTGACTCGGAAAGCATGTTAAGCCGGTAGTCTTGCGCCTGACCTCCTTCCTGTAATGTCTGTCGGTCGTCCCCATCGGATTTAAAGTGCAACTGTGTTTGTGCATGCACTTAGGTACCTATACCTATACACTTACGTAAACATTATAATATCTCCTGCATAGTAGGTAGGTAGGTACTTTAGACAGACTGGGCACCGAGATGGAAATTGTTCGGGAGGCTTTTACACGTAACTTTATCTATAGCAACACACGTAAGTCTATCCTCCTAAGTACCAGCAGACAATTATCTAATAAGTGTTTAAAAATAAATTGATGATGTTTCAGAGCACAGTACAGTTGCAATGCGACGTGTCTCCCGCGCCATTCATGCTGCGGCCGTACGCCGGTCTTTACAACCCATTCCCACTTGCGTGCTCCGTCCTCTGCAACCATCCTGCTGATACGGAAGCTAGGGATGTCGTCAAAAAAGCTAAAGATCATTGGGTAAATAAAGTATTTTGTTTTTTATTAAAAATCATTATACTTTTGGCTCATCGCAGCGCTAGTATTAGGTAGGTATATACTTAGAGTGTTAGACACTTATCTACTGGATTAAAGCGCCCCATTTTGATTCTTTGCCTGGCTTGCCTGCACCCCCAACAGGATCTATAATGTTGCTTAGGTATTATTTAGCACCTTATCAACATTAGATAGGTAGGTACACCTGGGTTTTGAGTATGATATTAGGTGACATCAATTTATAATGGTAGATATATACCACTTTTTAGCAAAAGGGAAATGCAGAAAGCCCAAATTTTCCCAATAAAAAGGGGCTATGTTACGTAGATCTTATATCTATATATTTTGTTACATCAAAAGCCTGAGTAAAGTCTACAGTCTAGATTCGTTATTCGAATTGACACCACAGTGACCAACCACTCCATAACTACATTTCCTTGCTGGTAACTAATAAAGTGCCAAGTGCTATACTTACGCAACATGTTTGTGTTTTTTTACAGATAGAAGGCAAAGGACATTATTTTCAAGAAGATCTGTCAAAATTCCAAGATGGCGGCGGCGGTGAGAAAGATAAGAACAGAACACCACATGATATTTTTACTGAAGACATGTTTAGGAGGTCCGTTCTTAGTTTTTATTATTTTATTGTGTCAAAGATTTTTATGTTAGTATTAGATTAGATTGCTATACCTATATATATTTTTATGTTTGTGGTACCTTGCTTAGGTACCACAGCAAGGTTGGCACCGCCTAGAGTCATCTGCAACACCAAAGGAGTTACGAGTGCATTGCCGGGCTTTTGAGAATTAGGGTTTTGGAGATTTAGGAATTGTAGAGGGATGGGGGGACGGGATGGACTAGGCCTCCGGTATCCTCACTGATAGGGCGAAACACAACGCTGTGGTTGTATCACACCAGTTTTCTGGACTCGGTATCACTCCGGACTAGCCAATTTATTCGTGCGGAAGCTTGGCTCTCACTCTCCCGCACTTACATTTAGGTACTGCTTCGAAAATATTCCATAAAAATCATATATAAATAGGTATCTACTTACTTACTTACCTTTTAAAATAATCAAGATTGAACTTAAGTAAATTCGTTATTTTCTAGTAGGTAGGTATAAAGGACAACGAGTGCACTTTGCAAACGTTTCACTGTGTATTTATTGTAAACAAGAAAATGTAGTGTCTATTATGATAGGGAAGCCATCTTTCATTCGTATCGGCACGAACTATTTGTGAATAGATCAAGTCGTGGTTTGTAACTGATTAATAATGTTTTTTTACGTGTTTATCTACTAGTAGGTATACCTAACGCTCAGAATCGGAATATTTTATTATCATCGTCATGTCATATCATTAGCCTGGTAGTGCCCACTGCTGAGCAAAGGCCTCTTCTGATGCGGAGGTTTTAGCATTAATTGCCCTGCTTGCTCAAGGCGGATTGGCGATTTTTAACTTAAATTTGAAATTAGCGTTGAGTAGGTGCATAACGTAGTGAAGGGCGTGCTCCAACTAAATAGAGTGACGATATTCGCAAGGTGGCGGACAGTGTTGGATGCGTATACCTACATTTGAAAATCGAATGTGTGAATTAATCGATAATTAATGTGCAATTAGAAAAATCTATGTCCAGAAGCGGACGAAACGGGCTGGTTTTAGAGGAAAGGTCATGCTTAGGGAGATATCTAACTCCAGAATCTCTATTTCAATACTTCTAAATTTCTTAAATAAATCATCTAGCTGCACCGGCCTGTGATTATCCTCAATGATTTCTTGTTCATTTGCCATTTTTCTCGTCTCCCAGGTACGCCGAAACAGACTCAAGACCACTTACACCGGCTCCGACGCTCGCCAGCGGCAAATCCAGGGGATCTCGTCGGTGTCTGACACCTGACCAGCCTCATCAAAGAACTACAATCGTACTGGACCTGAGGCGAAGTCACAGTCAGGTAGATAGACTTACACTTTATTTCAGAATGTTGAGAGCAACCCTTGCCGGTTCCTATTGTACCAATATATCATAAGAATATAACACCAACGTTTTTGCCCAGGAAACCATTTACTACCACGGTTACGCGACCTCTGACGTGACGGGAGGCCCAAACACGAGTCCTACAAATGACAGGTCGACCTTACCCTCGCTGAACCTGTCTGATGCCACCCACAATCGTCTCCTGATGGGGCAGAATGAACAGCTACCTCCTCTCGCCTCTCCTTTAGTGCTGAGCAGGAGAACTGTGCCAGTGAAGGAACTTCAGAGCGTCAGGATTTTAAAAAAGGTACCTAGAACTTTTTCGATACGCTATTTCTTTTCTTATACTTAGTCATAAGTTAGTAGTCTTAGGACTACTTACTAACTTATTAAATGCACTTGTCATCATTTTCTTTATTCTTATTACTGTAAATACTAGGAAGATAGGTACAGAAAAAGCCTGCTCTATCAAAAAATATTAAGTAGGTAATTAGACACATTAAGTCAGTACTTAATCTTATCTAGGATCGAATGTAAAATTGTATGCAGAACTAACTGTTATGGAACACAAGTCCATCTCACCATAATCTGATTGGAGTTACTTAATGGATTTTTCAACACTTAGTTTTAATTTAAGGTTGATTCATGTATGTAGGTAGGTAGTGTAGGTGGGCGACGTGTAACGGCTCCACCTGACATCACTTAATAAAACTTTTACGAGCGAATAAGTACTTTAACGATCATAAAAACAGGGCCGTAACATGGTCTACTTTTAACCAGGTACTGTACCATATCTAAATCTCATATCGATATTTAAACGATTTAAATTCCACTTTACTTTTTAAATTGCGTCACTATCGCTATCAATTATGGTAGCGCCAGGCTCCGAGCTCTTATCACGCGGAAACTTTCCCCTCAAGCTTGTCCAAGAGTTACTAGAGCGTTACTCCAAACATCATTCCACGATTGATAAACAAAGATCGATACATTCGCTGACGTTATAGTCTGATACGCCAATTTGCACGGATTAGTCGTCCTGTGGAGCATACCAATTAACTGCGCCGCAATTTCAACATGTTACCATTTCTGATATCGAAAACAAAACTGTTACCAATAAAAAGCAAGCATAAAGACGCAGCGAAAGATAAAAAATCGAAAGAAAAGAGTTTCTTTGTGACTGGTGATACTTTAGCGACTTTGAAAACTCGACGAGTGCGACGAAACGCGCCAAAGCTTCCGGCTATAGTGAAGCCTGGGACTTGTGATTGTGGGCTGATGCACCTCACTAGAATAGTCATTAGCTACGCTCCAAAGAGCAGGAAAAGAGGCGCCTCCAACATAGTTTTATCTATGACCGCGTGGGGCACGACTGGCCAGAGGAAACGCATGAAGCTGCCAAGTGTTAAATTAACGAGAAAATTAGTCAACGGCGACAAGTCGTTGACGCACAATACTGATGAGTTTTTTAAAAAACTAGAGGTAACCTTAGCCTTACATGAATTGAACCTAAGTATATATAGTTACATTGACACGATGCTCTTATAACTGAAATCACTTCTATATTTAAAGTCATAATAAGTATTATTTATTATGTTTTCGGCCTATTCACGTAATAATTTGACGAGATACTCGACTAGTTTCAAGCCATGCTAGAGGCCCATATTCATGAGCAGCATTCCGCGACACGCGACTCGGCGACTGTCGCGTTGCTGATGTGCTAGCTGCTACGTGAGTAAGCCGGAAACAATAAATAATTTAGGATGTCTCACGAAAGTTATAATAAAAATCATAATAAGTATACCTAAAAAAGTTCATCTTCTTGTGTGTCAATCTGTCGGTCTATCTTCTAGTGAAGCCAATTATTTTTCTCGTTCCAAAGTATAGATTTATATCATAATATATTTATATAGGGAAGAACGAGCAAGAAAATCTATGGTTACTCTTTTTCCATCAGTTTCACAATTCATTCCCTTGCTACATCATTTAGTCGGTTCTATTATGTGAGAACAGTGTAGGTAACACTAATATTAAGTCTAATAACCACTTACTTTTTTGTTTCAGAATCAACTGAAGGCTTTAAATATAGGCAAGCCAGCGAAGAGCAAAAACAATAAAATCGAGCAGCCTCCGTCTCAGCGATCCAAGACTGAGAAAGAAAGTAACGAAGCGAACGAGGCTGCTTCTAATGGAGAAGAAGGAGGTATGTAGTTATAAAATGTAAATACAAATGTTAGACTAGCATAGCACAGCATATAAACATCAGGAAGTCACATTGGTACTTGCTACGTTTCGGAACCGCGCCCACATGCATGAGAAGCGAGTGACTTAAACCTGGCAAGTGCCTACCAATGAGGTTTTCTGAGTTTTTTATGTGCTTACGGTGAAGGAAAGCATCTTGAAGAAACCTGGACTTTTAATTTCTTCTTATAAGCCTGATGCTAATCCGCCTTGAGCAAGCGTGGTTAGGCTCAAACCTTCTCCGTGTGCGAGAGGCCTTTGCTTAGCAGTAAGCACTTACATGCTGATGATGTATGATTTTTGTATTGATCTTCTGTACTTAGGTAGTGGCGAGGGGCGCAGGCGAGGTAAGAGGAGAAAGAAGGGTCGTCAGGGTGGTGGAAGCGACCGACTGACCTCTGCGGGCCTTGCAGCTCAGGCGCAACAGGATCCCGAGACACAAGTAATAACTTTACGCTTATTGCATCATAATATAATCAGTAGTGATCTTTCGTATCTAAAGTAGGTATTTGACGTATTCCCGAGCAAGACGACCTTGACCTTTACTTGCGTAATACCTTGGTAGGTACTATAAATAACTATATATACTAGCTACTCGCCCCGGCTTCCCACTTGACCTTTCTTGACTTTTCTTTCTAATTTCTCCTTTTTTTTGTGCTATGTTGGTGTTATATTGGTGCTATTCCGACTTCTCTTATTGATTTTTCTTCTGTACTCATTTCTCCACCATATAAACCTTCCTCTTCTGTCACTAGGTATCTCCAATAAAAGAATGGCATCAAAATTCTATGCGTAGTTTTAAATATTTAAACATAAGTACATAGAGACAGAGAAAGCGACTTTGTTTTAGTTATAAGTTTGTACTATGTAGTGATAAGGTCCAACGTTTTTGTAAATAAGACTTCTTACCTTAAGTAGGTATTTCATTTCAGTCTCAAACAATTATTAAACTATCTATATGTATATATTAACCTACACAATAGCATATGTATCAGATCATTCCGTTATCACGACTTTAATAAAATAAACAATGAACTGAACTCTGCAGATTGCAGGCATAGGTACGGATTCGCAAAACCCGAGTTCCCGTGGATCCATAGCTCCAGCTGAAGAGGATGACGTCATCGTGTTGCCAGTCATCAAACCCCTCGTGGTGGCCAAGAAGTCCGACTCCTTCCTTGATGATGATATGCTGAAGTTCTTACACCGCGAGGTCGATGAAGAAGCTATTGAAACAGAGTTCAATACGAAGGTATCACCAATCCCATTTTTTGGACCTTAGCTATGATAATGTAGGGAGTTAGAGTGGAATACAATTTATTATACTTATTCCTTATTATTACCGGCTGTTGTAATAGTCGATTAAGGGATTAAATTGGATAAAGACTGGATTGCTATTCAGTGGTCTGTGATATACCTATATTAGATACCTATATTAAATATTTTTTAAATGTTGCCCCACACTAGGATTTTCTACTCTGACGTGGGTGCGTTTACAAATATGATATTCACATACCCAGACCTGAAATAACATGATTTATAGTTTACACAAAATGTTGCCCCGTGCGAGACTCCCGCCACAAGTTGTGCAGCAGCCAAGTAGTAACCTCTCACAGGTTGTTGATGTAAAGAAACAATGTTTCCTATTACTTTTAGATAAGGGCATACAGAAATTCAAGACTTTAAACTTTATATAATAATGTTTTCCAGCGTCGCTACGTATTAGAAGAAGCGATGCGCACCCGTCCGGACCGGGCGTACGGGCAGGAAATGCAGGCGCTGCTGAAGGAACTGAAAGTGCCGGCAGTCAGCCTCGGCGATTGGCTTCACATACCAAGAGTGTTCTCACGCAAGAATGCACAGTTTTCCTTACCGATTGACACTAATGCTTTGGAAGGTGAGTAACTAGCTATCTAGTGCTCGAAAGTATTTTTGTAGGGGAAAATTATCAAGTGAGACCCCTGGGTAAGGCGACAAGGAGTGTCAGATTCTTACTGACTAAAAACTCGAAACTTAATGATTCGAAAATAAGTTGTAGCTCCTGTACGTGAGGAGAACCATTGGGTGCTATGTGTGTTGCAAGTTTAATAAAAGCTAAAGGTACATTATTCTTATATTTACATATAAAAATAATTACCTTTATTTAAATTTACTGAAAATAATGACTTATCTATTCGCGTGAATTAACTGAGAAACGTTCTACTAGTTTAAAGTCACAACGGACTCTTATTCATGGGCAGTGACGACAGATGTCGCGCAGCCGCTTTTAGGTCGTTATTTTCAAAACATTACAATTTCTTACAATACCTATACTCGGAATTTTAATTAGATTCCTGATTTGACAATTTGAGTGTTGCAACGTTATGACAACTACTAAATAGTGACGTTGCGAAATTATTCGATATGGAAATCGAATGTTTCCGAATCGATTACCCTCATTTTTAAATTTACTCTCGTAAACTAAATTTATCAGGAAATTAAATATTTCTGAACTGATAATTTAGCTGTGACAATTAATTAACGATCTGATACTTTTCTTTTATAATTGTGTGTGACATTAATAAAAAATGTGATCTTTTATTGTAATAATTTATTATATAAATTATCGTCGTCATCTCTATCTCTATCGCTGTTACTTTCTGTTACATTTATTATGAATTGTGTCTGTATATATTTATTGTCAATTAACATATCTAGCTTACTCATTTTTTCCTCTTGTTTGACAACATGGGATACGCATTTAGACCATTCGGTAGTCGTAATTTTTTGAATGCCTTTCTGTAACTGATTCACGAATAGTTTAGCGATTTTTGTGTTCATCACTACACTGTTATACGTGGTACCTATCATTATTTCACAAAATGACAGTGGTTAATGTCAAATCTGGAATCGAATTAAAATTCTGACTATACATAGTTATTATTTAAAAGATATATGTACATAATAATATACCTCCCTTTACTTAATTTTGATGACTTAAATGTTATCCACCTATGTAGCTGAGCAGAAGGTGGATAACATTTAAAATTTAGGTATTAGGTACTCAGGCAATGCATGTGCGAACAAAACACACAACATCAATATAATTATTTACAGATCTAACACCAATGAATTACGCAGCGCGTTACGTGACGTTGAAGAAGTCGAAGCAGCTGTTGTACCTGACAGTGCTGAGGAAGTTCAGGGAACATGGATATAGGATGCCAATAAAGGTAAAGCTTGGTGATTTTTTTCGTATATCATACTAAATATTTATTGTGATTTCAACTCTAATGATAAAACGCTAAGGTTACTTTTTAAATGGGTGACCGGTACGTTTTTTTTTTACAAAATACAGGGTGACAAACTCATGATAAATCATAACACGTACGTACCTATACACAGTTATAAATACCTACCTATAATATAGAGATTTTGATTAAAAAAACTATAAGCCCTAATAGAAAAATAATAAATAAGTATATTTTGAATACTTAATTAGGTAGGTACTTATATTTACATAGATATGATACCAACTTTCAGAATATAGAAGAAGGTCTAATAATGATGATGGGGGGTAGCCTGACGGCGGCACAGGCGAGCAGCTTCGGGTCCATCATGGACTGGAACAACTACGAAGAAGAGGAAAACATTCCGGACGATATCAAAGTCACCCTCGTCGATAAATGGTACAAGAAGCCTCTCATCAGCACCGAAGCTGGAGATGCAGAGGTGAGGAAAGTAATGCTGTTGTAAGGGAAATTGACCTTTAATTGCACAGTTTCGTAGGTCAAAAATATTTTTTTTATACTTTTCAATACAATGAAATACCTATAATCGTACTTTCTTAAATTAATTTCATATTGTACTTAACTTTAGATACATTAAAGCTAATTTTTCATCAAGAAGTTATGATATTTGACCTAAAACTAATAAGTATAACGTCATAATGTTGCAATTTAAAATAAAATTAGGAAAGTGTAAGTTTTGACATTTCAATAAAAGTATTAGGTACCTAATATTAAGTATATATATAGCACCATATACCGTTACATAGCACCGTTACATGCCCCCCTTTGGGAATATAAGGCGTTCTGATAAAGTATTAACTTTGTTTCAGTCTGATGAAAACACCATAAAATATCGGACGTGGTGTGGTCTTTGTGCAATCTGTGAACGGATGTACGGACGATTTCCACCCAGAGACAATGATCCTCCCGATGGGGTGCGTATATCTACACTAATATTATAAAGCTGAAGCGTTTGTTTGTTTGTTTGAACGCGCTAGTCTCCGGAACTGCTGGTTCAAATTGAACAATTCTTTTTTTTTTTTTCTTGTTAGTCCATTTCTCGAAGAAGGCTATATAGGCTAGGTATATAAAACATCACACTAAGTACTATATGTAGGAGCAGAGGAGCGGGTTAAACCGCGCAAAAAATTGACTCGACCACCTCCCCCCCTCATGTCAGGTAATTTATGGACGCCATCGTGTTGAAATTTTACTCTAATTATATTTTATTATTAGTTTTTAAAGTATATTTTAATTGATTTGTAACATATACTTACCTACCAATTTTTTTGTATTCTGCATTTCTTATGTTTTTTTTTTTTTGTTACAGATCGAGTTAAGCGACTTCTTAATGGTTGAATCTAAATTAGTTACGCTTAAAGTAAATAGTGGACTCAGGGAAATATTGAACGTCATAAGAGAGCGATGAAGTTCTAGGGTTTTTAGCATTGTACCCAATTATTGGGGTATAGTCACTACATTTTCGACTTTGTAACAACTCTGTATGTAGTTAAAATCTATTAAATGAATTTGTCAAAGTGGAGGTTGGTTGTCAATGGTTTGAAACTTATTATTAAACGTTATTATTATATTTTTTTAATCTAGTCAAAACTTTTTTAAATGTTGTATAGAAATAAAGACACATTCGTTTCGATTTTGGATTTTTTTTCTTCGTATCTCTTAAGTGTTACCAGATTATAAATTGTCTATGACTTATACCTAATACAGCTCAAACTGTTTGAAGGCGCTACTTCCGGAACTAAGTACTTGTTCGTATTGAACAATTCTATTTTCGTTGGATAGTCCATTTATCGAAAAAGGCTATCGGGTTATTTATGAAATTTACATTACATCTATACTCCAGCAGGGTCAGTCTCTAAATAATCTAAAAATTATGAGTCAACGAGATTCCTATTAATGAGCAAAGGTTGCATGTGCATCGCACCGACGTTGCGCACACAGACTAGTATATAATATACTAAACTGAGATAGAAATAAGATAATGAGAGAGATATACCTACCTAGTAGAAAAGAAATATGTATTTAAATGTTGCAACAAATAACACGCTAAATATCATTTTTATAATGAGGAAAAAAGTTACAAATTTAAATTGAAATTATGGTAATATTAATATTTTTTATATTTTATATTATATTATACTAGCTCTTACCCGCGGCGTCGCTTCCGTCATTTGACTACCTACCCTACTCTACCTACCCTACCTACCCCTACTCTACTTACCCTACATACCCTACTCTACCTACCCTTCTCTACCTACCCTTCTCTACCTACCCTACTCTTCCTACCCTACTCTACCTACCCTACCTACCCTACTCTACCTACCCTACTCTACCTACCCCACTCTACCTACAATACTCTACCTACCCTAACTCTCGAACTACCTCCCTACCAATTTTCAGCTAAATCGGTTCAGCCGTTCTTGAGTTATAAGTGGTGTAAATTATAGACCCATCTCACTTCTGAGCCATGTCTACAAGTTATTCTCGAGGGTCATCACAAATCGTCTCACACGTAGGTTCGATGACTTCCAGCCTCCCGAACAAGCCGGTTTCCGGAAAGGCTATAGTACCATAGACCACATCCATACGCTGCGGCAAGTTATACAGAAGACCGAGGAGTATAACTTGCCACTATGCTTGGCGTTTGTGGACTATGAGAAGGCTTTTGATTCGATCGAGACTTGGGCTGTGTTAAGATCTCTCCAGCGGTGCCATATTGACTTTCGGTACATCGAGGTTTTGAAGTGCTTATACACAAACGCCACTATGTCGGTCCAAGTACAAAACCAGAGCACTAAGAATATTCCTCTGCAGCGAGGTGTAAGGCAAGGAGACGTCATATCTCCGAAACTGTTTACCGCTGCATTGGAAGACGCTTTCAAGCTCTTGGAATGGAAAGGATCTGGCATCAACATCAACGGCGAGTACATCACTCACCTCCGGTTTGCCGACGACATTGTAGTCATGGCAGAATCGCTGGAGGATCTGAGCACAATGCTCGATGACCTCTGTAGAGTTTCTCAACAGGTAGGGCTCCGAATGAACATGGACAAGACGAAATTCATGGCAAACGCCCATGTCACGCCCTATCCGATATCAGTTGGGAGTTCTAACCTCGAAATTGTTGACGAATATGTATACCTGGGACAAGTGATCCAGCTAGGTAGGTCCAATTTCGAGAAGGAGGTCAATCGTCGAATCCAACTTGGATGGGCAGCGTTCGGGAAACTACGCAACATCTTCTCGTCCAACTTACCTCAGTGCCTTAAGACGAAAGTCTATAATCAATGTGTGTTACCAGCGATGACCTATGGAACTGAAACGTGGTCTCTTACTGTGGGCCTTATAAAGAAGCTCAAGGTCGCTCAGCGCGCTATGGAGAGGGCTATGCTCGGAGTTTCTTTGCGAGACCGTATAAAAAACGAGGATGTCCGCAAACGAACAAAGGTTTCCGACATAGCCCAGCGGATTAGTAAGTTGAAGTGGCAATGGGCAGGGCACATAGCGCGTAGAACCGACGGCCGCTGGGGCAGAAAGGTTCTCGAGTGGAGGCCACGTACCGGCAAGCGCAGCGTGGGACGGCCACCCGCAAGGTGGACAGACGACCTGATTAAGGTCGCAGGAAGCCGCTGGATGCAGGTCGCTTCCAACCGGCCTATCTGGAAGTCAATGGGGGAGGCCTATGTTCAGCAGTGGACGTCCTGTGGCTGATATGATGATGATGATGAAGTGGTGTAACTAACACGACTTTCGAAAATTAAAAATAAAAATGCATCTTTGACCTTCAATATCTCGAGAACTCGTGGAGTCCCAGTTATCTTCAGTCATAAAGAAAAAAATGATCCAAATAATGGGTAGAATACGTGGCTTTCGGCTTCGTTAAGTGTCTTTTTACACCCTGTATTTAAAGATTTTTATTATTTTCTCTGTTTAATTATCTAAGAACTACTTAAAGGTAAACAAAAAGACCAAGGCTTTGTAATAAAACAACATATATATACACAAAGTTGTGGAGAGATGGTGTTCGTGCTAAGCTCCGAAGATATTGTGTTGCGAGTTTTTTTTTTATTTTATTTTAATTGAAACGCTATTTGAATATTTTAAAATTCATAATCACCTGAGGACCAAAGTATATATATTTTAGTGCGTTTATTAATCCTTAACTTAAATGTATCGGAATAGATTGTGTAAAAAAATTTGCTAAATTTGTCTCCCTCTAAATCTGCCGCCCTAGGCACTGGCATACTTGGCCTATTGGTAAATCCGCCACTGCACACAACGGTGAATGTCTTGGGTTTACACTGTATGATTTTAAGTATTCAAATCTTGCAAACCTAGCGATACCTACCTGCTGAGAGCGCTTAGTAGCCAGCATCATATTTGTAACCTTGTTTAGCCCCTTTTCTTTCTAGCTATATGAAGACCTTATGCGCTCTCTGAGAGTATAATATTTATATGGTGTGCTGAAGAGTTGCTCATATTCACATGGATGAGTGATTTAGGGCCAGAATGTTCCAAAAGTCAGCATATTTTTTTTGTTACTCATCTGTTAACGTATCCACAGAAATTCGAAAACAGGTTTAAGCAGGACACGATGTAACTAAGTTCCATTCATTTCCGATAAATTAAAAAACTGCCCCAAAACACATTTTTGGACCGTTACTGTATCACATTCTAATTTATAATGTATTTTTGTTTGATTTTTGTACAAAACCTTTTTCCACTGGGAATAATGTCATTTGCGAATTGTATCCGAACATAATATGATATTTGACTTTGACAGGAGATTTGAATAGGGATGTGCTTATTTTTTTTCCATGTGGTGTTCCCATCGATTAAACACATAAAACGCAAATAGACAATTTAAATAATAAACTGGTTTCTCACCATGAAACTATGCTATGAGTTTTTTTTACTACAAATATTATGATGGTTTGTATTTTAGAACCAAATAGTTTTATATATTGCTTTTGTTTTAATTACTAACTGATATTTAAAAGGGAAGGTCATTTAATTTTGTGATTAAGATACAGATATTTAAAAAAAGTATTCTATTAGGTTATTTATTTAGTCTTACAATGGGCGGTCTTATCACTACATGCGATTTCTAATACACAACTTGTGGATGGAGCCGATGGTGCCGATTAAGATTTTACATATTTTTTGAAAATCTACTTTAAATATATAATAAATTAATAATTAATGTTAATTTCGTAATATCTCCCAGGAAATTGTCACAATATTTTGACGTTCTCTTTTATCGATGTCGATAGAATTTGAAATCTGGGGTAAATGGTGCACCACTTTAAACGTTAAACGGTTTTATTGGAAACTATTTTTGTACTGCGCTCTAGCGTAACGAGTTATTTAGCTAATGAAAAACAAACATTTGACCGTTAACGCTCGTGCGTGGTTTAATTCATTTACAATTAATAATTAACAATACCTATATTACTATATTAACGTTTTTAAAAACTAACGACACAATGGATTTGGATAGATCTGAAATGAGTGCGGACGGTAAATCAGTTTATAATTATAACAACGCGTTGGTACGAACCTAAGGATAATATCTGTGAGAAATATTTACTAATTATAGTCCCATTTCCAGAGTATTACGTGACGGCGCTTCAAATATTTCATTATTGTGGCGCCGAGAGCGCGAGCACGCTTCGTGTTGACAGTTTGATGGACAAATTCGCACCTTTCGTAAAAACTAACAAGTAAGTTTTATTGTTATTGTTTGCAGCGTAAACTGATTTTGTTTACGCGATGAAAGGTCAACTGTTTGCGTTCGAAAATAGCTCCGCGTGTGCGCTTCCTGCAATACCCTACATGTTGTAAGAATATAAATTTTGCAGTTTACTTTAGTACTTTATTGGGGAATCAATTCAATAATTAACTATAGTCAAATAAGAATCTTAACTTTGGTATTCATATAATAGGCCATGTGTTGGAAACTACTTATTTACTGTTCTTCAGGAATGATGAATGATAAAACAATCCTTTAAAACAGATCCCGTATCAAAAGCTCCCATCATTTTCCTTTTTTTAAATTACCTACTCCATGTTTGGTTTGTTCACAGGGCTGAATTTAGCTTTTTAAAATCTTTACTAGATCCTGATGATGAAAATCCAGAAATTGATGTATCAATGTTAGCCAAAACCCTACAAAAGTACACTGAAAACCAGAAGTCTAAAGCTGACTTGGATGAAAGGTAAGAAAGGTCCAATTATAATTTTCGAAATAGATTGACTATAAATCACAATTCTACTTTTTTGGTAGTCATAATGGCATCCACTGAACCGGGCACTTCACAATTTAATTACATACACTATACAATTGATCTATATTTTTTTCCAAAAGTTTCAGGACTACAAAATCTATCTTAAGTATATAAATTTAAAAAGATGTGTTCATAATAACTACATAAATCAGTGTATCCGATAAAGTTGAAAGAATTGTTGGTATCAAGTCAACTTTTCTATACTTAATCTACGCAATGGAATGTGCCCATATATCAGTCTTGTACAATTTCAGAGCTTTGCACATTACATTCATGATAAATGCCTATAATAACACTACCTACTATACCTACTTCACCAACAGTTATCAATAACATTTCCTTGTAACAATGACACAGAAGTGAAATAAAATAGAACACATTTATGTGAAGTGTTTGATAACAATATGTATTACTGTAACAATATATTAGTAGCCTGTGCTAAGCGTTGCAATGTTTGTTTTGCTAAAATTATCAAATAGGTCACATCTGTTACAGATATTAAGATAAGATTCTTGTTATTTCGGCCATGTTGACTGCTCATGTTTGTATGGTTGGATCAGTGATCTTTATTTTTTATGCTATGAACTGGTTTCTGTATAATGGCACTGTATTAGTCGTAGGTTTTATGTCATAAACAGTAAGAAAAAATCCAATCTATGTATGTACAAATACAAAAATTTGTAAACAACCTAACTTAATGGCTTAGGCATTTTCTAACAGATGGTAATGCAAGTATGGAATCCTAGAAGTTGCAGCTACTTATCTCTTGTCTTATGGCTTCACTTCATGTCATAACTATCCAAGATAAAGGAGAAAATACTATTGCAAAATAAGATAAACAAATAACAGCAAAAAACATATTTCTGTTTACAGATTCTGTTGTTTTTGAAAAGTATTTATTTTTTATACTTTGTTACAGTTTCAACCTGAAGAGCGGTGCTCCACAGGATTCTGATTCCGGCATATCTACAGATGGTAAGCTTATTAACCGACTTCCAAAAAGAAGGATGGTTCTCAATTCGACCATAAATATGCTTTTTTTACATTACTATTAATATTGTCTTACAATTTGGTCCTGATAAGGTACCTTTAAACAAAGTAACACATCAAATTTTTTCCCCTGTGTTAAGGTGGCGTTAACAAACTTACAAGTTCACATACACAGCCTTGGAACAACAATAAGTGTATCATACAAAGAGTTGTTCTGTGCAGGATACCAACTTGTGACACATAGCTCGGTAGCCCCTGGCCAACCATGTAGCCAAAGAACATTCTTGGGCTTAATTACTTCTTACTAATGCGTTGTGCAACCAATTATGGTAATGAGCCTTCAGTAATCTACAAATACCTGTCTACTTTAATCGGAAACACTGTCATAGTTGTAGGAAGCATGCCACATTTAAAAAAAAAAAATCTCAGCACGTCAATTCAACTTTACGAATAAAACTACTTCCTAGATAGCTTTCGGACCAATTTTCGGTAGAAACTCGTATAATGTCACATCATAAGTTTGTTTTGGTTTTATCACACTCCTATTTTTATTTTACATGGGAATCTTTGGAATTGGCTCTTTCTCAAAGACCCATCCATAGACGAATAATAAGAAAAATTTATTGCCAGCATTGTATCGAAAACCTCAAAATGTATTTTTGTCTATTTTTGTGTGTAAATCTTAGAATTCTTCTTGCTTCTTGCGTTTTACATCATGAAAGAAAGTCTAAACCATAAAAAATCTACACTAACTTTCATTAATGTAACATTACGATCTTAAAGTTTCGCAAATAGTGTATCACTTACGCACAGTCAGACAGAAATGATGAATGTATAAGGGTCCGATTTGATTACGAAACTAATAAAGAGCTAGTGAACCGAACGACTTTATACCTAATATTTTAAAGATGATGACGCAACCATGAGATGCCCACCAGAATAATCTTTTCTCAATTGGTTAATAAAACATTTTTTGTCTAGTGTGTTTTCCCGGTTAGTCACACAGTTCACTTATTGGGACTAGCCGCTATGTTGAATAGATATAGAAAGTAATTTATACGAACTAAGGGCTACATACAGAACAGCGGAAACTTTATGACTTCTTTATGGGATAGGTCAGCAAGCGACCAGACCTGATGGTAATTGCCGTCGCCCGTAGACACTCGGAATACCAAAGGGAGTTTTACCACACAAATTCATTACCAGGTTTGTGGGGTATTAGGGATTTAAGGTTAGCGGATTCGGGGATTTATAATGGGGGTAGGATTTGGTTTCCGGTAACCTCTAACTCACACGGCGAAACACAACATAAGTGTTGCTTCACGCCGATATTCTGGAGACCGTGATAGCACTCCGCCTCTGTCTCTCTCTTTCTCTCTCTCTTACACTCAGACAGACAGACCATGTAAACATACTGACTTACATATATCTACGGTTTAATGTTTAGAATAACAATTATAGCATAAAAATATTTCTTCCTAATCAAATATTCTTGACAAGTCCTTTAGATATGTTCATGGTCTTTGTAAAGAGGTGTTAAACATTATTATCACATTCCCTCACGATTTATTTGTACTACTTGATTCGTAACTAGGAAATGCAAATTGACGATTATGTCGCCTTTATCAAAAAGCGTTAAGAGTTATTTTCCTAGATCACAGGTTTATGATTACGGTTTGGCATTTGTTTTTTATGTGTGTTTTTGATTTTGATTAGTTGGCTTACTAAAGAGTTTTTCAACGGTCTTAATAGACAAACTGACAAAAAGAGGGAGGTTCCTCTTTCACTGTGAATACTATTTAGGTCTTTGTGGTTTATATTTTCCCTGTTTTAGTTAATTTACAGGTAAGAATAACTAGAAATTAAACAATATGTATTAGTGACGTCTAGAAAATTATATTCAATTTATTACTCATATTTTATTCTACTTTGTTGTGTTATGATATGAATACAAGGAAATTTTATGAGTAAATGTTTTTGTGAATGCCCTTTAGTTATGATGGTTTCAAATTAATATGTTTGTAATGTGATACATTATTAGCATAGATATTAGCACCATGGTGAACAAGGTTAAGATTTAAGATAAGATTAAGATGAATATCTGAAAATTTTGTGTAATAATAAAACACTCGATTCTAGTACATTTAGATTTATTATATTAAAACATAAAATATCAAGTAAGTAATAGATTGACAGGCGTCACTAAGCCGGTGATAGAGTGCGCCTAAGCGAAAGCAAAGAGTTCATTGTATCATAAAAAAATCAAGTATTGACACATATTATGCGTTCATAATAACAAAATAAAACACAGTTAAAGATCTAACCAACTGAACTAATTTTTTTTCTCATTCAGGATCTCAGTTGCTGGAAGACCTGCAGTGTGAGCTCCGGGAGAAAGCTCACCTGGCCCACCAGCTGCGGTCTCAACTAGACTTCACGGACAGACAGCATGAGGAAGCCCTTGCAGCGCTCACTGCTGAAAGGGATGCGCTGAGGACACATCTTAACATGTAAGTAATTTCATTAATATTTTATTCTGTGTATTTATTCTGTGTATATACTGTGTGTATATATTGTGATTTATTCTGAAGCTAATACCTACCATAACAGAGGTTTAACAAAAATTTTGTTGTTGGTTGGCTAAGTTAAGTGCGGGCTCCAGAAGGAGCTCTTATTGTTGCTATCAACTTGGATTTCAAGATTGAGCTAGGTAAAGGACATCATCCACATTTCATACAGTTTGGTCCAAAAGTAAAAGTGCCGACCAAATAAAAAAAGTGTTTTATTCTGATAGAACTCGTCGGCCTTAGAATTTGTTTATATGACACCAAAACTGTAGCATTAATATACTTATTATATTTTGACATTTGGACCAAAATGGATGATGTCCTTTAGGTACCTACATATATCTTAAATTGTCAAATCTCGAATTCAAAAAATATAACTCCTAGATTGCAGATTGTATTAGGTAAACTTTTGCTCCTATGTCTTGAACTGAAGATAAACTATTACTTTAAACATTCAAAATATTCTTTGTCAAAAAATCATATCATGTGTATCAACAGGTTGCGCGAGGAAAACGCGTCGCTGTCGCAGGCTCGACGTGACTATGAGGAAGCAAGCGAGCGGCTGTGTGGCAGCGAACGCGCGCTGGAGGAGACGCGCCGGGAACTGGACACCATCAAACGACGCTCCAAGGCCATGCTGGAACAAGTCAATACATTGGAGAATGAGGTCAGAGACTAACCACTTATTATTACACAGCTGCCCAAAAAAGGAGTTATTCTATTAATAACGGTCCACCCCTTCTTCATATGAGTTTCCGACTAAAGGGCTCCTATGATGAATGAGTACTTCAGGATATTGCGATTCTGCTTTACACATTTTTAAAATGTATTTGTTTCAACAAAAATGAATGCAAAATCGTTTCCGTCGTTCTCGAGATTTGCGTTAAGCAACACCTTTACCGACAGACATTTTTATAGTATTACAGACTAAATAATACTAAGAAATGAATATTATTAAATTTAAAAGATACAATATAATCATTTCGTTTTCGAAAGTTCAAACTAACTCAACTAGCCTTTTGGTTTTTTATCAGATACATATTTTATCCTTTTCATTTATACCTGTCAGACAAACGGCACAGCTTGAAGGTGAATATGACACTTTTATTTTTAAAGCTATTTTTGGCAGATTCTGTGAATAACTTACTTATGGGCTGTCGTGTTCATTCTTAAATACTAATATGTATATGCCATTAGAAGCTCTCTCGTATTTGCCAACTCAAGCACGACATTTATATATAAAATAAATCATTTACAGAAACTTACCCTACAAGAGCTACTAGCAAAATCCAAAGCGGATTGTCACCGTATAAACGAGATGTACGCGGCGCGACAGTCAGCGCTGCTGGAGCAGAACGAGACATTGAAGTCTGAACATGCTGACCTGGCTGCCAGGCTGCAGGACCAGGATGAATTCGTGCAACAAATGATTAAGGAGAAGGTAATTTATATAGATATGAAGTAATGTATTAGAAAAGGGACTTACCAAGAGAATCGAGACATTTATATTAGCCGTAGATAGCCATCTATTGCTCTTTTGCTGTGACTATGTTCTTCTTACACTACCTAAAGGTCCACTAGCAAGAATGTCTGAGGTGATAACCCTTGTACATTTTGTTGCAAAAAGTTAAATCTATACTAATATTATACACAGGTAAAATTTGTCATAATGTCAGCTTACCAAAATTCTTTCACTGATTAATAACTACAATTTTCGTCACGCTACAATCTGTAAGAGCCAAGCAGCGGGTGAAACTAATATTACCCCTTTCTTCCCAGGTCCTTCTCGAAATGGAGCTGAAGGATGTTCTGAACAAGTCGAATCAGACACAACTACGTTTGGACCGCAGCATCGACATCAGTTACACAGAGGAACAAATGTTAACCGCACTTGACAGTCTTAATGCTGACACTAGGTTCTCATCAGGTTAGTGAATTTCACTTAAAAATATACTACTTACTGATTATACTTTACAGTGCAGTATTTTATCGTAATGCAGCTAAATGTCGTATAGGCTAAGATGTTTAACACTACTACTGGTTATTGTAGTAAGGTATTACTATGTTTATTTCAATCTAGCTTTTCATCGATCATACAAATGGATAGTGTAAGCATGCGGCATCTTTTCGAAATAATTGCGCAACAATTGCGCAAAATAGGAATACAGCTATGTTCATTTGCGCATTTGCGCTTCATAGATGAAAAGTCACAAATCTCATTTCACGTTGATTTCGTGTATATTATTGTCATAATCTTTATTCATTGTCTCTGTCTGTCATTGTTATAACCATTATGCTTTCAATTCTAACTCCTAGAAAACCGTATCCTTGACGAAGAATCGTTCATAAATGCGTTAAGAGAAGACCAAGGACGATGTACGAACATGTCGTTATTTGACGAAATACGTTACAGCTTCTGTAACATGTCCAAACATAACAACACAGGCTCCAACAGCATAACATACGACAAAAACTTCGATTTTAACATGACTGTTGGAACCCAGACAGACGAAACTAAACCTTATGACTATACAGACAAAGTTGAATCAACTGGAATGGGTACGCAGACTGAAGAAGTAGTTTCAAATAATAATAATAATCAGTTACAATGTCTTGAATGTGTGAAAATGAGTCGTTATACGGAGAAGTTAGAAATTGATATCAATAGGTCCCATTCTGCTATTTCGGAGATGCAAGCTGAAATAGAGAACTATGAAGGTAATTTGGATGTGCTTGAGCGGTTTGTGAAGGAGGGAAATGAGAAGAATAATGTGTTGCAAGCTATAATAAAGAGCTTGGAAAGGAAAATCAGTTTGTTGGAAGTGGCTTGTGCTAAGCAAGGAGATCGACTGGCCAGTCTAGCGCCAGATTGTTGCGCCTACACGCAAACCCAGTCGGGTACGCTTTGCCATTGGTATTTGTGTCACAGATTACATTATATACAGGATGGTTTTAAAAATACTAGTAACATTATGGTGATTTTATTAGAAATAACGACTTACTTATGTTTCGAATCACAACAGGATTTTGACAACACAAAGACTTGAGACTATAAATGAGATATATATTTTCTCAATAAATACACGTGAGAAAGTCATTATTTTCTTTAAAATAAGAATATAAAATATAAAATTAGTATGTGGCCAGATAGATCATTATGATATTATTACACCTATACTTTGGTGAATGTTCTCATGAATATAGATTTTGGCGTACAATTTAGTACGGGATTGCGACAAATAGGAAAATTATTTATTGAATGCTAAAAAAGCTATATGATGATCTCATTATTTATTAGAAAATAGGAGATTCGAAATAATGTATTTTTGACCAAGTCTAGTACCAAATTCGGATGTGATCTGTGATATCTGGATAGTTTAAATTTGCAATGGGTTTGACGACACCTGTAGTATTATCAAACATATTCCATTTCATAGTAAAATAGGCATTATAGTCATGAGTTCTTTCATTGCAAAATAAAAATCCAGCGTTTTTAAAATTATCCTGTATTATATTTACTCATTCACATATCCATTGATCATTTCATTTGTTTTCACATTTAAATAACTTTATGTAATCTGTGGAAGCTAAGTGTTTGTGACGTCCTCTGGTGGAGGTTTGTGTTACTTAATCGGTTTGTGTGTTTTAAGGAAAAAAACATGACATTATAATGTATGTAGTTAGTTGTTATTAAGATGGAATAGAATAGTTTCATTTAAATTATAGATAAGTAATTTCATGTCGTAGGCAGTAATTTTTAACGTTCTTATAGACAGAACTTTTTTCGTTGTTAGAGGGTGTTCATAAATTACGTGAGGTGTTTTTTTTGAATATTCAGACCATCCTCCCCCTTAGTGACATGTCGTGTGATTTTATTGAACCCTCCATACCCATCAGATTTTTCAAAATGTGGGTTTCTTACTAAACACTATAGATTATTACTGCAAAAAGAAAAGAAAATTAACTTCGTGTTTTTATTTACGACTAGTTAAGACTAGAAATCAATATTGCTGAAAAAGTTTTAATTATAAGGGTATTAAAAATTTAAAAAGAGAACTTTTATTTTTAATTTAATTTAACAATTTAATAAAATCACGTGATTTTTGCCGTGTCCCTCTCCAACGTAAGATAGACGAGATTTGACTCGACCCCCTCCCCTCTTTAAACATCACATGTATTTTATGAACGCCCCCTTATTATAAAAATAATATTTGTTTATTTATATTATAAATTAAGCGTAGTTTACATTAAGTAGTTAACTAGTTAGAAGCATTTGTAGTAATAAACTTTATTTAATAATAATTTAATTAATAAATGATGTATTTCAGACACGGAGTCGGTGGCGACACAGGTGGACGTGCCTTGTATTGAATGTGAGAAACGAAACGCCGTTGTACCGCATCGCAGTCTTAGAAAATTCTTTTGGTGCGTAACTCTTAATATTATTTCATTACCATCCCGCTCCTCCTCTAATTTGTATTTTGCTAGCATAGCATAGCTAGCTATCATTTTGTATTTTTGCCCAATACTTATCATAATTCCTAAATAAGGACTCTTCCTTACCTTAGTAAAGATGAATTATTTAAAAATATGCATTAGTATTTTTTGTAACAATCCTACATATTTGTAATTATGAAACCGGAAAATATTTAACACTTTTCGTTTGTTCGTTTGCAAAGAGAGGTATTTTTTTAAATATTTTAAACTTTTTTGACTTTTGACTTTTTGAAATACGTATTTACGCGATGACTCCAAAATTTTTATGTATTTTATGATTATATACCATTTCCAAACTACATTAATTATTCTAAAATCAGTCTAGCCTTGCACTTGGATCTCATAAACATATTGCAACATCGATGTTGGTCTGTCCTGACTGATAAACGCGGTTTCAAACTTACCAAAAAACAGAGAATGCAATCAGTCTCTTAATCTTTTATCTCATTTCATGACATCATAAAATGTAACTTACCATAAATAGTAAATTGAATTCTTCTAGAGTTGCAGAGAATAAATTGTATTCTCTATAATAGTAGCCAAATCTGATGATCTACCCCTATATCACAAACTTATTAGAAGTGCATATTGTCAAATATGACATCAGTTTTGTTATGACCTATGCAGTCTATTGTTTATATATTAAATTGTCGTGGTGGCCCGGAGGTTAAGGAGCCCGATTCTCATGCATGAGGTTGTGGGTTCGAAACCTGGCAAGTACCAATGTGACTTTTTCCGAGTTATATGTACTTTCTATGATTATTTAGACACCACTGACACACATTATAATTTCTAATTATAAGTTTGAAATCGCCAACCCGCATTGAGCAAGCGTGGTGATCAATGCTCTAACCTTCTCCGTGTGAGAAGAGGCCTTTGCTCAGCAGTGGGCACTTATATGCTGATGATGAGATGCAGTCTATTCGGCAGTGCACAAAAATTACAGAAAAAACTACCTTTCGAACTTCAAAAACCTGATCATACTATCCCTTCCCCAGTTCCCTGCCTGACAACATCCTCATATTCCACAGTGTATGATTCCAGGGAGCCACTCAAGTGCCTGTTCCAACTCTTCGCGGTGGTGTGCTTCATCTGCGCTATATCAGTGCTATACGGGGTGTCCCGTCGAAGCCCCACAGCCTGTCCCCGCGAGCCCCTGCCCTGGAGGTGGATGGATGCTCAAGACATCATGGACTTACTCCTCAGGATAGAATATGTCGCTGATGTACCTATGTGAGCCTACATAGCTGATCTGGTACCGATATTTTGAGTTATATTAGGTTGTGTTTTTCATACACCATGTAGATATGCGGGGATTAACGTTTAAACTTACACCCGGTTTCCGAAAGGCCGATCAATGTTGAAATCAATTTAAACTCTTGTCAAGTCATCTGATTGGTTGACTGAATAGGGAATATGCATAAAATTTGAAATGGCCTAAAATATTTTTTTCTCGAATACTTATTATCGTAATATTATAATGAAAAGGATTTTTTTTTATTTACTTATTATTTAAACCCCTAAAAAAATATTCAAAAAGTGCAAAATAAGGGAGCGAAATTCAAACTTCCAAAACGCGCCACCATTGGTCGAACGAAATGTGACGTCATCTGACACGACATTGTATTCATCAGCGTCGAAACTCATACTGTTTTACAAGTTTTTGTGAAAAAAATAAATAATTTAAACCTGTATTCTTGTGCTGATTGTAGTGAAGTTTAGTTAAGATTTGTAGTGAATCTAGGACGATGACTGAAGCTGGTTTTGTCAAAGCACAATCGGACAATCTACCGAAAATAGATGCTTTCATGATGACAGCATATTTTGCATCAAATCCCGATTTTACGAGCGCAGAGATCAGAGGAGTGAAAGCTGCAAGGTAATTATTATGTTTCATAATACATTTTAGACCATAATATAGATTTTTATTCATAAATGCACACAGCAGTTTACATATATTAGGTTCACCAAAACATAACCTATACATATCCAGTTGTCATTAAAATTACTCTGAAACTCTTATTTTACGTCTATAAATAAATTTTTTATTATTGAAGTTCACCCTAGTATAATAACTTTGACTTTGTGTGTATCTGAGATAAATATATAATGATTTAATGTTTATAAATTGATACCCTGCTTTACGTGGACTGTTTTGTTTGAGTGTTTATAAGTACTTGTCTATTTCAGGTCTACACGAGAATCTTATGGTGATTCAGCAGTTGGATATGTCCAAGTAAAACGAGATGGCGACATATGTGTTGTTAAGGCTCGGATTACACCTGAACATAATGTGCGACAAAAATGTTATGCTGTTATTTGCACTTGCAATGAAACAGAAGAAACTATTCTCTCTGTTCAATGTGAAGATTGTGCTGCACATTTAGGTAATTATTTTTTACTTGTTTAGGTTCAGTGACCTGCACTTAGGAACTTGATTTTTTCTATAACTTTTTTGTTTTCTCATTTCTTTTGTTTTAGGTGGATGTAAGCATGCTATAGCTTTTTTAGCATGGCTACATCGGCGTAGTGAAGATCCATCAACAACAAGCATTGAGTGTTATTGGAAAAAATCTAAATTATCATCAATTGGTACTAGTAAGAAGTTTATAAAAGCCAAAGAAATGTATAAAACACCTAAACATGAGCTTGTGCCAACATCTTTGAATACTGAAAGCTTTCTCACAGTAGTAAAAAATAATTGCACTTTGGTTGGTGATACAAAGAATCATTTGATGAAGTTTTATAGAGCGCCAAGCACTGTGGAAAAATTGTCAATACACCATCTTCTGTCTACAAGCAAAGCTACAAACCCTCTTGATTTTATAGAATATTGCAAACTTATAATGACTGCAGATGCATGCAAAGGAGCTGCAATAGCTACTTTGGAACAAAATGACTGCCCATTGTGGCATGAGTTGAGGTATGGAAGGATCACAGCTTCAAAAGCTTATGATGCTGCACATTGCAATACTCTTGATGGAACGTTAACGGAGACCATTTTGGGAGCAAGTAAATTGAGGGACACAGAGGCTATGGAAAGGGGTAGATTGTTGGAAAGTCAGGTTTTAAAGGAAGTAGAAAAAATTTGTAAAATAAAAATAAGTAAATGTGGATTAAAGTTAAATAGTACACATCCTATTATGGGTGCTTCTCCAGATGGTGAAAATAGTGTGTATAGTATAGAAATAAAATGCCCAACATCAGAAAAAGCAATGGGACGATATGTCAGTTCAGGAAATAAAGTGACTGCCAAATATATGGCACAAGTGCAACTGCAGATGCATTTTTCTAATAAAGCAAAGGCACTGTTTTGTGTTGCTGATAAAGATTTTGAAAAAACAAAAAAAATATCAATCTTAGAAGTCAACTACGACCAGCAACTGTGTGAAAATTTGTTAGAAAAATGCGACATTTTTTGGAATAAAGCCATCTTTCCTAAACTAAATATGTATGACTAGATAGATTTTTTTTGTTTATTGTAGGGGTACTGCATTTGATTTCTGTCTAATTCTGTTAATCTGTTTTTTTATGCTATGAAAATAAAACAAATGTAAATATATTATATTCATTTTTTTATTAAAACATCCTGCATATTTACCAATCCACAAGCTACTATTATTACATCATCTATGATAGGAATTAAATTATAGTCTACACAAGCATGAGGCAGTAACATATGAAACTCTCTTAACCTATTTATTACCCGTTCAACATGTATTCTTAATGCTGCTATACGTTTTGATAGTTTCACTTCATTTTTAGTACTGGGGGTAGACTTTGATACAGAAGGTGGTCGTATAAGGGTACATCTTTTAGCTTCTAGCAAACATGATAAGTCTTTAAAACCTCTGTCAGCCATCACTGCTTTATTAGGAGGTAAAGCCTGTAAGTAACTACTATCTTGTACTATCATAACATCAGTAGCCCTACCACCATATCCATCAGAGATAAAATTGATCAAGCCATCAGGTGTACATGAAATTAAATACTTTAAGGTGTTACATTTTTTATACTGTGACCAAGTAAGTGATTGATGAACGGCATTTGATGGTTTTTCAATCTGAATTTCTAGGCAATCAATAATGGAAACAACATTCCCATACCTACGCCTAAAAGATATGGGTAAATTATTGTAAATATCTGATGATGCTGGCCACACAATCAAGTCCTTAAGTTTTGCTGCTATAAGAGAAATACTTCTAGAAAATATTCTACAAATAGTACTTTGTGAACATCCAAATTGTAGTGCCAAGATGCTAAAGGACTCATTTAATTTAATTTTCTTGAGGGTTATTAATATGTGTTTACTAGGAAGCGGAATATTATCACTTAAAAGTTTTATTAAATGATATGATTGTTTAGGTAATCCTAACAACATTTTTGGCTCTTTTTCAATAGCAGTTAGCATGATACTACACATTTCATATTTAAACTGTTTCTCCTTCTCTGAATCACTTAGAACTTCGCTCGACTCAGATTGATAACTTGGTTCATAATCAGTAGAGCTCGTAGAAAAATAAGATGATATAGAAATAGTATCCGCTGTGTTTTCAGTAAACAATTTTCTTTTTAAAACAGATAGTTTTACTGGTGAAGTTCCTATATTTTGTGTTACAAAAGGAAATGGTGACAGTGCTACATTTTGTTTTTTAGTAGGTATATTTACATTGACACCTTTACTTCTATAGTTCGGTTTAATATTAACTTGCACAGCTTTGTCACAATGCAATGTCTTCTCAATATGAGAAGTGGAAAGCTCTACCTGAAGATCATCACATCCAATACGGGAAGTACTGCATCCTGGTTGATCACAGACATTTGTGTGGGAAGTACTTGGACTCACTTCGTGATCACTTCTTTGTGAAGGTTCGCTAACACTACTTTTGATAGCTATCTCTGATGAAAGGGCTTCATTGACCAGTGTCAATCTTTGCATTTTAACTACAGCCATTCTCTCCTTTGGTAATGGCATCCTCCGTTTTTGACACAAAAATATATGTGGCAAAACTCCTTTCTTCAACCGTAGAGTACATTTTTCTCCTTGCTCTTTCATTAAATTGTATTCAATATAATTTTCTGTATCTTCCTTAACCTGGAATAAAACAATAACCATTAAAATTTCGTAAAAGCACAACAAGAATAGTTTTTATAGAAAGTTAGTTTTTATAACTGAGTACTGAACTTTTCTTATAGGTTAGGTTAATTTTAAACTTCTAATGTTCAATAACTAATGCAAAACTTACTTTTTACTAATTCACAATAAGCTATATATTATATAGTATATAAATAAAGTACACTTACGTTAAAATGATCTTCACAACAATATAAACACGATTTAGGAGATATATTATCCCTTCTCATCACCTTACACCACTGTTTTCGTATTTTCGCATCACTTGAAATACGAAAAAACACTTTGTCGGGTGTTTTTCGAGTAGTATTTGTGCACTTCGGTACTATACAATACTTATAAGATAATTTTTTGACTTCTTCCATGGTTTTAAAGTTATTAAAACTGTAAATATTACGAAGTAACTGAAAAGTCCATAGTAAAAACTAAGGTAAACACCCACTGGACGTGTCATGTGACGTCACGCAAAGCGCGCGCAAAATGGCGGCGTTTGAACTGCTTAAATTTTTTAAAAGTTTTAAATTTCATTTTTAAAAATATCTAGAGTATTTTGAAACCCATTAATATTTTTTTCTACGTTATAAAATAGTAAACTATTAATTTAAGACAAAAAAGAAAAACATGAATATTCCCTAATTAGGGAATATGCATAAAATTTGAAATGGCCTAAAATATTTTTTTCTCGAATACTTATTATCGTAATATTATAATGAAAAGGATTTTTTTTTATTTACTTATTATTTAAACCCCTAAAAAAATATTCAAAAAGTGCAAAATAAGGGAGCGAAATTCAAACTTCCAAAACGCGCCACCATTGGTCGAACGAAATGTGACGTCATCTGACACGACATTGTATTCATCAGCGTCGAAACTCATACTGTTTTACAAGTTTTTGTGAAAAAAATAAATAATTTAAACCTGTATTCTTGTGCTGATTGTAGTGAAGTTTAGTTAAGATTTGTAGTGAATCTAGGACGATGACTGAAGCTGGTTTTGTCAAAGCACAATCGGACAATCTACCGAAAATAGATGCTTTCATGATGACAGCATATTTTGCATCAAATCCCGATTTTACGAGCGCAGAGATCAGAGGAGTGAAAGCTGCAAGGTAATTATTATGTTTCATAATACATTTTAGACCATAATATAGATTTTTATTCATAAATGCACACAGCAGTTTACATATATTAGGTTCACCAAAACATAACCTATACATATCCAGTTGTCATTAAAATTACTCTGAAACTCTTATTTTACGTCTATAAATAAATTTTTTATTATTGAAGTTCACCCTAGTATAATAACTTTGACTTTGTGTGTATCTGAGATAAATATATAATGATTTAATGTTTATAAATTGATACCCTGCTTTACGTGGACTGTTTTGTTTGAGTGTTTATAAGTACTTGTCTATTTCAGGTCTACACGAGAATCTTATGGTGATTCAGCAGTTGGATATGTCCAAGTAAAACGAGATGGCGACATATGTGTTGTTAAGGCTCGGATTACACCTGAACATAATGTGCGACAAAAATGTTATGCTGTTATTTGCACTTGCAATGAAACAGAAGAAACTATTCTCTCTGTTCAATGTGAAGATTGTGCTGCACATTTAGGTAATTATTTTTTACTTGTTTAGGTTCAGTGACCTGCACTTAGGAACTTGATTTTTTCTATAACTTTTTTGTTTTCTCATTTCTTTTGTTTTAGGTGGATGTAAGCATGCTATAGCTTTTTTAGCATGGCTACATCGGCGTAGTGAAGATCCATCAACAACAAGCATTGAGTGTTATTGGAAAAAATCTAAATTATCATCAATTGGTACTAGTAAGAAGTTTATAAAAGCCAAAGAAATGTATAAAACACCTAAACATGAGCTTGTGCCAACATCTTTGAATACTGAAAGCTTTCTCACAGTAGTAAAAAATAATTGCACTTTGGTTGGTGATACAAAGAATCATTTGATGAAGTTTTATAGAGCGCCAAGCACTGTGGAAAAATTGTCAATACACCATCTTCTGTCTACAAGCAAAGCTACAAACCCTCTTGATTTTATAGAATATTGCAAACTTATAATGACTGCAGATGCATGCAAAGGAGCTGCAATAGCTACTTTGGAACAAAATGACTGCCCATTGTGGCATGAGTTGAGGTATGGAAGGATCACAGCTTCAAAAGCTTATGATGCTGCACATTGCAATACTCTTGATGGAACGTTAACGGAGACCATTTTGGGAGCAAGTAAATTGAGGGACACAGAGGCTATGGAAAGGGGTAGATTGTTGGAAAGTCAGGTTTTAAAGGAAGTAGAAAAAATTTGTAAAATAAAAATAAGTAAATGTGGATTAAAGTTAAATAGTACACATCCTATTATGGGTGCTTCTCCAGATGGTGAAAATAGTGTGTATAGTATAGAAATAAAATGCCCAACATCAGAAAAAGCAATGGGACGATATGTCAGTTCAGGAAATAAAGTGACTGCCAAATATATGGCACAAGTGCAACTGCAGATGCATTTTTCTAATAAAGCAAAGGCACTGTTTTGTGTTGCTGATAAAGATTTTGAAAAAACAAAAAAAATATCAATCTTAGAAGTCAACTACGACCAGCAACTGTGTGAAAATTTGTTAGAAAAATGCGACATTTTTTGGAATAAAGCCATCTTTCCTAAACTAAATATGTATGACTAGATAGATTTTTTTTGTTTATTGTAGGGGTACTGCATTTGATTTCTGTCTAATTCTGTTAATCTGTTTTTTTATGCTATGAAAATAAAACAAATGTAAATATATTATATTCATTTTTTTATTAAAACATCCTGCATATTTACCAATCCACAAGCTACTATTATTACATCATCTATGATAGGAATTAAATTATAGTCTACACAAGCATGAGGCAGTAACATATGAAACTCTCTTAACCTATTTATTACCCGTTCAACATGTATTCTTAATGCTGCTATACGTTTTGATAGTTTCACTTCATTTTTAGTACTGGGGGTAGACTTTGATACAGAAGGTGGTCGTATAAGGGTACATCTTTTAGCTTCTAGCAAACATGATAAGTCTTTAAAACCTCTGTCAGCCATCACTGCTTTATTAGGAGGTAAAGCCTGTAAGTAACTACTATCTTGTACTATCATAACATCAGTAGCCCTACCACCATATCCATCAGAGATAAAATTGATCAAGCCATCAGGTGTACATGAAATTAAATACTTTAAGGTGTTACATTTTTTATACTGTGACCAAGTAAGTGATTGATGAACGGCATTTGATGGTTTTTCAATCTGAATTTCTAGGCAATCAATAATGGAAACAACATTCCCATACCTACGCCTAAAAGATATGGGTAAATTATTGTAAATATCTGATGATGCTGGCCACACAATCAAGTCCTTAAGTTTTGCTGCTATAAGAGAAATACTTCTAGAAAATATTCTACAAATAGTACTTTGTGAACATCCAAATTGTAGTGCCAAGATGCTAAAGGACTCATTTAATTTAATTTTCTTGAGGGTTATTAATATGTGTTTACTAGGAAGCGGAATATTATCACTTAAAAGTTTTATTAAATGATATGATTGTTTAGGTAATCCTAACAACATTTTTGGCTCTTTTTCAATAGCAGTTAGCATGATACTACACATTTCATATTTAAACTGTTTCTCCTTCTCTGAATCACTTAGAACTTCGCTCGACTCAGATTGATAACTTGGTTCATAATCAGTAGAGCTCGTAGAAAAATAAGATGATATAGAAATAGTATCCGCTGTGTTTTCAGTAAACAATTTTCTTTTTAAAACAGATAGTTTTACTGGTGAAGTTCCTATATTTTGTGTTACAAAAGGAAATGGTGACAGTGCTACATTTTGTTTTTTAGTAGGTATATTTACATTGACACCTTTACTTCTATAGTTCGGTTTAATATTAACTTGCACAGCTTTGTCACAATGCAATGTCTTCTCAATATGAGAAGTGGAAAGCTCTACCTGAAGATCATCACATCCAATACGGGAAGTACTGCATCCTGGTTGATCACAGACATTTGTGTGGGAAGTACTTGGACTCACTTCGTGATCACTTCTTTGTGAAGGTTCGCTAACACTACTTTTGATAGCTATCTCTGATGAAAGGGCTTCATTGACCAGTGTCAATCTTTGCATTTTAACTACAGCCATTCTCTCCTTTGGTAATGGCATCCTCCGTTTTTGACACAAAAATATATGTGGCAAAACTCCTTTCTTCAACCGTAGAGTACATTTTTCTCCTTGCTCTTTCATTAAATTGTATTCAATATAATTTTCTGTATCTTCCTTAACCTGGAATAAAACAATAACCATTAAAATTTCGTAAAAGCACAACAAGAATAGTTTTTATAGAAAGTTAGTTTTTATAACTGAGTACTGAACTTTTCTTATAGGTTAGGTTAATTTTAAACTTCTAATGTTCAATAACTAATGCAAAACTTACTTTTTACTAATTCACAATAAGCTATATATTATATAGTATATAAATAAAGTACACTTACGTTAAAATGATCTTCACAACAATATAAACACGATTTAGGAGATATATTATCCCTTCTCATCACCTTACACCACTGTTTTCGTATTTTCGCATCACTTGAAATACGAAAAAACACTTTGTCGGGTGTTTTTCGAGTAGTATTTGTGCACTTCGGTACTATACAATACTTATAAGATAATTTTTTGACTTCTTCCATGGTTTTAAAGTTATTAAAACTGTAAATATTACGAAGTAACTGAAAAGTCCATAGTAAAAACTAAGGTAAACACCCACTGGACGTGTCATGTGACGTCACGCAAAGCGCGCGCAAAATGGCGGCGTTTGAACTGCTTAAATTTTTTAAAAGTTTTAAATTTCATTTTTAAAAATATCTAGAGTATTTTGAAACCCATTAATATTTTTTTCTACGTTATAAAATAGTAAACTATTAATTTAAGACAAAAAAGAAAAACATGAATATTCCCTATTATCAACAACCAATCAGATGACTTGACAAGAGATTTAACAGGAGATTAGTTAATTTTAGCCTTGACAAGCCTTTCAGAAACCGGGTGTTAAACTCACAAACTAACTCAAAGATTATACATACTTAAAATACCTGATCAAATATTGAAAATGCATGTTATTAATGGAAAAATAAATTATACATCAAAAAAGAATACAACTACAGGCAGCTGAACAAATAAAAATCCTCCTTAAATAAGTTCATTATTCATATCAATGTTTACCACATATTGCTATCAAGCATTTAATAATAATATTAAAAATAATTTGCGTTAATCTTCGTATATCTTGTCAGTGTAAGAATTTGGTAGCTACATCGAATTTTATTGCATAGATTTTTATATTTAAACTTTACGTAGGATAGATTGACAAAATTAGAAAACAAATTAAATATTTTGAAAATTTTAATCAATTGAATACAAAATACACCTAACTCCTCTAACATAAAATACATTTCTCCTACGACTTACAAATTTTAATAAAATCAATTTAATTGATATAGAATAGTGAAAACATGTGTATACGTAAAAAGAATTGAAATTAAATATTAAATAGTCAATGGGACTTCTATTTCGTAAATGGCCAGTTGATTCAAACTTAATTACTAGTTCTTTAGTGATTTTTAATGTTTTACATGTATTTGAGTATTTTTTTAATTAGTCGACAAAACTCGATGGAAGGCTGAAACGGAATTGAATAAAAACTCATTAGTTTATTGCATTTAAAATTTGAATAGAGAATGTAAAATAAGTATTTTATTTCATTATTTTACTTAATTTAACTATGTAACTTTTTGCCAAATATTAACATAATGATAATTTGCATTTACTAAATTAATTTAGTTTGTAAATAATTTAGTGCTTTGTTTTTAAGGGCCAATGTCTGATTAAGTTACTCTTAGCTTAACTGACACATATTAAAACACAACACATTATGCAAAAATACATCGAAAGTATCCATTAGTTATCACCACACTCAGAGTCATTTAATGGTTACTTACCCCAGTTCTTAGCAATTGTTTTCGTAATCAATTCGTTACTAAGGAATGATTTGAGTAACATTTAATATCTCTGAGTATGGTAGGTAGACTAATTGAATTAACTTTATCATACATTTTGATACAGACAGTGAATGTCTTAAAGTTTCGAGTTGACTAACTGTAATTTGTGCCTTGTAGCAATAAACTTAAGGTGCTTTTGTTTCAAATAGCTTTGACAGCCCTTAACAATGTAGGTATCGAGTGATAATTCTACTTAATTATTATCTATAGAACAGTATTTTGGCTAAAATACAAGTTCTCAAATTGATTTCTTTTTAATATTGTTGTATATGAATATATTTTAGTACGAACTTTGTTCATATTTTACAGACACGTACATAAAAATAATATGTAAGTTTGGTGTTCAATGAACAACACACAAACAATTACAAGATGTTTGCCGATTGGCCCGATTGGAATAGTATAGGATTTTAAAGTATAGGGAGTATAACCCTATACTTGCTTGTCTTCCCAATTACTTCAATATAATAAATTAGCTTTCATCCGCGACATCAAACATGCAATTTATGGCCTATTGTACTCAGAAACATTATAGTTTCTTCAGGATGAGCACATCCTCAGCCTCAGAAAGAATTTTGAAAATCGACCAGCTGTTCCATAGACTCCCAACATACAAACTTACAAATTTTATATTTTTACTTATAATATTAGTATAGATGACCCCTGACAATGTTAGTATTATAATTTATAACATCACGATAAAAAATTAAATTATCAACAGCATACTTAACGCTACAATCATTTTCTGGAACCGTCTCCTTGTTTAATTCGAGGTATCCTTGTATGTATAAATCTCGGCACGAATGATGGCCAGTTATTTCGTTGTAGGAGGTTTTTTCGCTCAGTCTATTTTCTTTTTTTTTATGATCTTTTTGTAATTATCATCTTTTAGTTTCATTATTATTTTGAAGAAAGTTAACGAAATAGTAAGAGAAGGTAGTAAACATTGTAAAATAATGAAAAAATATATTTTTGAAGCGAAAATATATCTCCATCACAAAATATTTGGCTATGAATCGAGTCGGTCCATATTACATTATAGGTAACTAAAAATGTGAATGAATAAGACATTCTTGTCCTATCGTTGATATGTTCACAGCATGTTCTTTTTACAACAAACTTCCTATTTACCATTTAAATATATTTCGTTGTAAATCAAATTATAAATTCGTTTTAAATAAGCATGTTACAAAACAATTCTGTGATATCGCAGTGCCAGTTAGATATAGATTTTTAGCATTTATATATAAAACCTAAGACTATTTGGTATTATCTAACTTTGGTATAAGTTTTAAAAGTAATTGACATTGAAATTATTAAAAAAAATATTTACCAAAAATTCTATTTTTTAAATTTGCGTTTGTATTGTTTTAAATGTACAACTGCAGTGTAATTTTAGTATTAGAATTTAGTTTTGTAGACCTTTTATAATTAAATGTGAAATATATTAGTTGTCAATTGGTAATTGAACATTTTTTCTCAGCAAAAAATAGTTCAAATCTTTCATTGGACCACTTTTTATAAGTCCCAAAAGTAAAGTTTTGTCCCAGTTTTCGTTTTCTTTCATCATCATATCGATAAAAGGTCTCATCCCTATTTAACCTTATTTTACCAATTAAAAGTATTTTTGTAGAATATAAAAGTATTCACTAAATTTTACATTATTTTGACTAACCTAAGCATTTACGATGCATTTATTTTTAGTAGATCTGTTTTTACTCTAGCGTTCCAACTTCCAACTTTCTTCCTTTCAAAAGTTTGTGTTGAAAAGTTGGAATTTGTGCATTTATTGTATAGTTAAGTTTGTGAAGTGCGATATCGTACTAAAATATTATATCTATGTTTAGAATGTATAATTGTTTTTTTATTTATTCATAAGTTGTGTCTTTACCATCACTTAACGCTAACACCTTGCGATTGTAACAGATTTATCGATGTCGATAAAGTTAAGATCATCGACATGTGCACATCTCTATTGGTGGTATATCATAACTAATTGTTTTCTATATTATTTTTATTTAATTGTATCAATTTATTCACTTGTCCTTCTGTATAATAAACGAGATCTTCCTTTATTTGTTGTTTTTTCCACGCACTATTTTTAGTTAATACTTACCTACATATGGTATACAGTACATGTTCACTGGTAAGCAATGGGCTGCTAAAGGTTTTATTAGGAATACGTGAAAAATTTGAAAAAAAAAATTATTTGTGGAGCGCCATTCTTTGGCATGAATGGGTCGGCTCGACCGTCAGAGCGACCTCACAGAAAATCGTCGTGAAACAACCATAGCGTTATGTTTCGTCGTGCCAGTGAGGTTACCGGAGGCTCAATCCAAAAGGTCGGCAACGCACTCGTACTACTCCGTTGTTGCGGGTGTCAATGGGCAACGCTGATTGCTTACAATCAGGTAAACAGCTTCAATCAGGTACCTTGTTTGTCCTCCTAGCACATCGGAAATGAAATGACTACACGAAACCTTGAACCCCACTTAATTTTAGCAATAGCAAAGGAATCCTAGATAAATTCGGTACGGGAGCCAAACTCGTACCGGACGTTCCTCCTCCGCCAGTAGCCATGATCTGGATCTTCTTGCGGATTTATCGCACTCTGCAGACCCACCGCTATGTTTATCCTTCTACGCGGTAAAACTTGAAATCTTATTGGTGAAAAGTGCTTACTTTTATTACCAAAAATAGGTACGTAATGGCCGGCAACGCACTCCTTCTCGTAACTCCTTTGGTGTTGCTGGGTAATCCGTACGCTCGTTTGCAGACTTATCTATTTCTTAAAAAAATATCTTTATATTAGGCCGCTATCCGTCTAGACGTTTCGCAATGTTGACGTTGTGTCGTCGTTCGAGACACGCCGACGCTCGTGATTCGCCAGTGGGATAGCGGCCTTATTAAATAAATACGTGCATTTCCACCACAGATGGGGCCCAATAGGGCTGATGTTAAGCCGGGGTTGCGGGGTAAGCGCAATAAAGTACCACGGATTTGGTCTGAAACAGGAGAAGGAACGGGGGGGGGGGGGGTTTAATCAGTAAGAGTCTGATACTCCCCCTCGCCATTCCCTGGGCGAGAGGAGTCATATAATGATTTTCCCTTTACAAAAAAGGAGTTCCGCATAGGAACTGTGGGAAATTACGTTCCTTCTGTATGGACCCCTACCTTCACCCACCCTACAATAACAACATAACGATATCTAAATACCTATATTAAACATGACTCCCACAATCTGGCCAGTATCCGCTTACAAAGGAACCGGTAATCTTGCCTTTTGTGGCGCTAACAAAAGACCCGCTGTCAAGGTGCGACTATATAAAAGATGTATTGGCCCTTAACTGAGAAATGCGTCCGCGAAAACTTCCCACAAGATGGATTTTTTGCAAAAGGGTCAGTTCGGTGGCGGGTAATAATGTTTGTCTGTCTTTCTGCAAGTTTTTGTGTTCGTCCGAGATTCGTATCTCTATAATTAATTTTGATACATCGGTGTGAACGACACTCGAGATTTTGGGAGATTTATGTTTGTTTTCTTTGCGTGCCTTCTTTTCGACGCGAGTTTGCGTCGTACGAATGAAATAGGGCATGACACTTTTTCATTTTTTGATTGTAGATAATTGGGTACCAAAATTGTGACCTAAAAATATTTTGTTGTGTAAAAATTCCTTAAGCCGGATAAGTTAAGAGAGCACCATTTATTAGTTCTAAAATTAGAGTATTCTGCTAGTCATATAAAAATATGCATTTCTTATCTGTTTTTGTATCAAGTAGGTACTACTACGATAATTTCACTTAATAACCGTTAATTTTAAATGACCCCTATACAGACATACACGCCTTTCCTTAACTCTTTAAACACGTAATAGTTAACTATATTGCACACAAGGGGCTGACAAAGATAGAGGTGGGACGCACAAAGCGAAATCGACACAAGTGCGCAGGATATAAAGTTGGTAATAAAAAGGCAGGTGTTTTTATGAGCCCCGTTGTCCACACCTGTCGTCATCCGTGGGAATATGTTTATGAGGAAGGACTGTGTGATGGAATTGAAACTGCAATATATATGTCAGGAGTATTGTATGTAAAATTCCCTCTTCTTGATGTAGTAGTTTCCCCGACCGCAAATAACAAGGCAAGTCCTTGTATTCTTTTGTATTTAGATTAGGTGCTTGTAGGAGAGTTCATCTGAAGTCAGGTTTGAAAATAATTCGTTTTAGAAGCATATCTAGCACAATTATAAGATGGTACCTCTTGCGATATTTAAGTACCTACTTCAGGAATCGAGGGATAAAAAGCTTATGAGGTCTCGCTCGATGAAAAAATAAATTAATGCCTTTAGTCTATAGAAATACGATCAAATTGATAACTTCACTCTTAATTTTGGAGTTGATTCAAATTGTGTAGGAGCTATTTCCAGTAAACATTTATGCTGTTTTATCAAGTTCATAGATTGATATTACCTACCCATCCAAATGTTAAAATGTTTTCTTACCTAAATGCCTTCAAAGATAATACCATCCAATTAGGTTGGTGCTATACGCTAAAAAAACAAAGATTTCTACTATATCTACTTATCATAATAAAATTCGTCAAACAATTCTCACGGCCGTAAGGTAAGCCAAACATTGACCCATCAATCTAATCATTATAAACGTTTTTTTTGTCATCCATCTCCCGCGACCCGGAAACACCCCCGGATACAGACAGTTTTTTCTCGACAACACTCAATAAAAACCAGTTGATAGTCAAAAGAGTTTTTGTAAGCACCTGTTGCCATGGGAATATTGTGGGCCAAGAACGTACAGATTTAGCCGGAAGTATTGTGGTGATATTAATGGGAATGTATCCGTTTTTTGTTTCGCGGAGAAAGTAAGAGATTCGTTTTTGTTTGGGGAAAAATCATCAAATAAATGAATTCTCTGAGCTCGCGAGAGTGTGTCTCAAGCTGTTACCTACTGACTAAAACAACACCACTTTCTTCTGCTCCAAAACGGAGCTGCAGTTCATTATAGTGCTTGACCTGTAACCCCGGCTTATTTTGTTTCCACACACTATCAGTTAAAATATCATAATTCCCGGGTGTTTCATATAATATGTTTACCATGATGTGAAAAGGGATGTACCTACCAAAATTCAAATAGCTATTTCGCCTCAATCGCTTTTAACTAGGTACGTGTACCTAACGTAAAATTGAAATAATACCAATCTATGTTTAACTTCAAAATAAAACAAGATAAGTATAAAAGCTCCTTTTCACACCAACAAAATCATCCCCCTATTTATCTTGCGAACTGATAAATTACCGATAAGTCAGCAACAGCAAGCTGACCGGTGAGTCGTGAGAAAAGGGAATTTCTTTGATAAAAAATCGAGGGTGCGCCGTGCAAGATTTGTGAATAATAAAACACGCCCCTGTTTATACATATGTCCGGCGGAAGGAACCAGCCTTTTACCTTTTTTGAGAGGCAAATCAAATCGGATAAAAGGATATTAGTCCCATGGATTTATTGCAAATTTGGTGATGTAAACTGGAGAGGAACAGATGGCATTATAAGAAGCTTAAAATAAATCTAATATTCTTTATTCATAGGAATACTTAATCATGTATTTTTATTAGTATTTTGGTGGCTTGCTGATTGTAGATTGTAGTTAATCAGTTTTTAACATTGGGTATTCTGGTTCTTCAAAAGCCAGCCTTAGTTTGAAAAACAACCACACGAAAACACAGTTCTAAAATATACATATACTTAGTGCGACAAAATCATTGCTCATACACATTTTTTTGAAACTCAAGTCAAAAAATATGTACAAAACAAATCCACAAAAAAAAAACTATTAAATTGATCTTAAGCCATCAGTTCGTCCCGTCACAGAATCGAATCGTGAGAAAACGTACCGAAGTGAGGTAAAAAATATAGGGTGCTTGATCCCAAACAATAAAAGATGAATCTTTACAATACGTAAGAGGGTCGAACCCTCTTCAGAGACGTGGCGGAAGGAAGGAACCGACTCCGTTATATTGTAAAATGGAATGAAGTAAAATTAATTGTTGATAATTATTTATTGAAATTTTGTTATGTGAACTAAATATGCGATATTTAAGATATTGTGCAGCAATTTTTTATTTTGTAAATTGTGAATGTCGTTCATTGATTTCTATTAGATATAATACTTATTTTTGTTAAATAAATAACGATAGATATTGGTAGTTTAATTTAAACTATAGGTACCTACCTAAGTTAAGTATGTAAAAGTTTATTATAATGAAATGTTCAGTGCCGGCGTGAAGGCCACTGACACTATGGGCGAAAATATTGTGGCGTCCACTTGAGGAAAGCGATATCAATTGTTTGTTTTATGCTGATAGTATTGATATCGTTAGAGTCACTCCTCGACCACAATCCCTCAAAAAATCCATCTAAACAAATTCTCAATAAAAATAACCATATGAACAGAGCGTAGAGCACAGTTCTGAGGGTTCGCACCAGGAGTGGCAGAGACTCCAACTTCAGGCCTTGGCGCCCCCCAGAATTTGTCGCCATCCATGCATAGGCCATCGCCCCATCACGCCCCCCTCCCCCCCTAATGCCGGCACTGGAAATGTTGTCAGTATCTACAAGTCATTTCAAAACAAAGTCGCTTTCCGTTATTTGCCCTATGTTTGATAACACACAAAATAACGACGGAGGAAGGATTGTTTATATGTTCCTTACCTACAATTGATTAACGTCATCATCATCATCTTCCTGCCCTTGTCCCGTTTTATTTGGGGTCGGCGCAATATGTTTTTTTCTTCCATTCTGTCCTGTCACTCGTCACGCTATCGCTAACTCCTCTGTCTTCCATATCACTTCTCACACAATCCATCCATATTTTCTTTGGTCTCCCCCTTCTTTGGTCTTCTATTACAATTGATAAACGTATTACAATAAAATTAGCAAGAACTAACTAATCTCCCACCTCTTCAAAAAATAATTGTCAATTGACTTCTAACTTCCAGGTTCCATAGCGATTAAGTATAAGTCCTCCAGTCTTGATCCAAATTACAATCAGACAGACGAAATCGTGAGAAACTTCCGACACACTTGGACAAAAAAACTTAATAGACAGGTTCATATATATATGATTACAGTCAAGGTGTTATTTGTCGTGCACCCCGTCTCAAAGGACCGGGAAGGAAGGAAGCGACCCGTTACGATTTACTTTTATAATAGACTCGTAATTTATTGGATCCACACACTGCTACCAAATTGTTATATGGAAAGGATATGACAGTTTTTGTTTAATACAATTTTAGGAGGATGTGCTACTTGAAATTTGGGGATAAAGGGATGAGTGGCAGTTCAGTCAACTTTACCGATACATTTTTGTTTATTTAGTAAACTGTAGGATTGTTAGAGTTGTAATAGGATTGTTTTCTACGAGCTCAACATAGCTATTCTATTAAAAAGGGGCGCGAAAAATTGCGCTTTGTAACCAATTTGTTGAGTGATGCAATTTTTTTGAGTTTCGAATACTATTTGTGTAGCAAAGTTTTACAGAGTAGCTCATTGTTCAGAAAAGCACTCGTGATATTTAAAACTACCTAAGATCTAACAAAAAGGTTTCAGAATGGCAGAAACGAGACTGTTTTTACGCGTGATTATTACGCAGATGATTATTATTTTAAAAAGAAAATTCATTTTGGTATTACCGCCTAAATGTCCTAACATCTGGACCATTGGACCCCAATACGTAGTTCCCAGTTCATCATGTTAATAAATTAATTATAATAGGGCCGGCAGGACAAAGTGCGAGTTCTCACCGCCACCCCCGAGCCTCGGCCGTCAGCGACATATGACATTCTAATTATCCACCATTCATTAGGCTCATCACGCGATTGCGTGGAATAACGTCACACTTGGCCACTCCCATCATCACCACCTTGTATTTACCCTTTAGTTGTAAAAACCACACTGTAATTTCATCTTTATAACAACATTACTAAGGTCCTGCTGCACACTTACCGGACTGCATCATATAACTTTGTTCAACAATGCTGACAAAGTTACCTGTGCGGGTTTTGTAGCCCTATAAACAAATATTAAGGTCCGTTTTTGAACAACTTGTTTCATGTCTAACTGTAGAAGTAAGTTTGTAAATATGAATGGCTACCGTGGGAGAAATGTCTGGTAGCCTAATTAAATATTTATCAGGTAAGTACATTCTGGATGGTAAAGGTCGCATAGACACCTGGATGAACCGATGATTGTTTACGGAAATAAAATATACGAGTATCAGTATCACCCAGGAGCTAGAAATGGTTTCCTGCTAGGTATCAATATCCAGCTAGGTAGAATCATGCAGATCTCCGCAGGGTGGCTAACGATGGTTGAATGAGATGAGCTGAACATCGAGCTTAGTAGCGTACAATGTCCAGCAGTAGACGAAATCAGGCTGATGATGATGATGATGACGATGATGATGAAGTATCAATAAAAATAGCAATACTTACTTACGTAAGATCCTGTATAAAATGAAAACTTTTAAAGCGTAAATTCTTCTTGTAATAACAATCTGCGTGGTTTGATCAAACCACTTGACAACTCGATGACGATGTTATAAAAAATATATAAGAAAACTTATTTATTTTCCCCTAAAACAAAGATGAAATAGATACATGTAAGACCTTATACTTAAGTATTTCACCGCTTTGCAATGACTTAACTCTTTTATGAGATACAGTATTCCGTAATATATTCCTTTAGCGAAAAAAAGTTGCCGATATATCTAATAATATTCCCGATTCACTCAAAATTCTACAAGGTTTAAACTCCTTAAAAGTACGTATCTACTTGTATGCTCCATTGACCTACCTACGGTCCACGTGTTGGTATCGCCCTCGAGTTATGAGTAAGTACCTACTCAGATAAGCAGACTATGCCGTCATGGTGTGTTATATGGAGACGGCTTGACGAAGGGTAGATATGGGTCAAGGATTTTTCAAGTGACTGCCTATACTAGGTACTACTATTAAAAATGCCCCACTGTATTGTTAAAAGCAACTAAGAGGTATACCTATGTAGTATGTACTTTTGAGTGAATTGAAATTGTGTTCCTACCGAGTGACGGCTTTTGTTTTGTCAGGGGAAAATCATCAATCACTTCTTCCACTCTTACTGACTAAAAATCCCTCCGTTCCTTCTCCTACTCCGGCCCGAGGCCGCAGTTCCCTATTGCGCCTGCTCTGCAACCCCGCTGATTGTCGGCTTAAGCAGATACTGGGCTCGTTTGAGAATAAAATCCACCTTGAGCTCCACAGATTTGTTGGAAAACATGAAACAATAACAAAGCAGGTAGATACTTACACTCATTGTAATTTTTCGCAAAAAATGATCGCCAAAAAATGCCGTAACTTGCAAAAACCTGAAGTGTATTGTAAACAAATGAATCGAACATTTCGTCACAACGAACCCTTTGCACCTATCACACATTCCCACACTCCGTGGGAAATACACTCACCCCCAACCATAAAGTACCACAATTACCTGCGAACACACAACAATAAAAAAACTTGAAACTTCATACTCCACCTTCCCTTTACGCTACGTTACACCTATGAAGTAGCGAGTAAAGTGAGCAGTTTATAGTGAAAATAATTATGTGACTTTATGGAAAGGTGTGCATTCATAAAGTATGGGGTTCTGTTACGAGGGTCGGGGACGAAATTATTGCGGTTCTTGATGTGTATGCGTACGGTCGCATTCCCATAGAATACAGGATAAGGGAGCGCAGGTGTAGCTTCACTCGATAAACTTATTGTTTTTAATATTAATATTGCAGTCTAATTTGCGAAAACTACTGATTTTATTTTTAAGATTAAAGTTACTTAAGTTGATTCTGAATATTGAAAGCTGACATTTAAATGTAGTGATTTTCGATACATGCAATTACTACAGATTGCAGATATGCTGTTTATCTAAATCGAATATTTATTTTTATTAACTTTAAAAATATTACAGTAATCAAAAATATTCAACTAATTTTTAAACTCATTCAATAAGTCATTTTCCAAATTAACTCAATTAACAACTAAACACCCCGTTAATATAGTTTCACTACAAAAACAAAAGCACCCGGAATCGAACATAAGACAATCGACGCACTAACCACTGCGCCCATACTTTCCATTCACAACGTTCCCCATTCGAAAGAGACGGCACGAAAACAAAACATTCCGACACAGTTCCCAGCGCTTTTATTCATAGGAGGGAAAGAGATAAGCATATTTTTTGCTTTCAACTCCTAAACGGGATAGCAGGATACCGGGTAATTGAAAAATTTTGCTTTTACGGTTGCGTGTGAGTGTCGTCATAAGGTGTTGATCCGCCGAGGAGTGCGGTCGTGTCGTGCTCCAGTACTTGTGAAGTGTCGTGAATTTTTGTGATAAAAATGCCGTGCAGTGAAGATGATGACTCTCAAACCGGGTTCTCTGAACCTACCCAAGGAATGTCGAAAGCCGAATTACGAAAGGTGATTACTAATTGGTTAATCATGTTTTTATTACCTAGTGAATATTTTTGATTTTATTCGTGGATAGTGGAAAAAGATCTTTCTTTTAAAAGTGTTTCATCAAACTCACGCAATACAAGAAGTGTTGTAGTGATTGGTGCAGTAACTAAATTATCATTGCTTTTTTTAAATAGAGGAACAATAATGTCTACTTCAAAAAAAAAGCGAAAGTTCGTGTGGTTAAAAGTTGCCTTAATAATTTCCAGACCAACAAACCGATTATGGAGAAGAAGCGGCGCGCGCGCATCAACAATTGCCTCAACGAGCTGAAAGATTTGCTCATTGATGGGTCTGATAAAGACGTAAGTAGTTACAAAATAAATTATCTATACCTAGGTACTAAAAAAAATACAATGGACCATTGTCATTTTTGTCTAGTGTAACTAGTTTTCCAATTTAAATTCAAAACAAATGTTGTCAAATTTTTTTTTGCGCTCATAAGTATCACAGGCACTTAATGTGTGTTTTGGAAATATGGTAATAAAAAAAGGAAGATTCCAATTAGAAAGAAACTTATGAATATTTTTTCTTTACAGCCATCACGCCACTCGAAGCTGGAGAAGGCGGACATCCTGGAGCTGACTGTTAAGCACCTTCAGAAGCTGCAGCGCCAGCAGCTGGCTGCAGCCATCGCGGCAGACCCTGCCGTGCTGCACCGGTTCAAGGCAGGCTTCAGTGACTGTGCTGTGGAAGTGAGGAGATACCTCTCAAGGCTAGCCAGCGTTCCCACGGGCCTCAGACATCGGCTTGGAAACCATCTAACCTCCTGCATCGGAGGCATGGAAACCCTCCAGCCTCGAGACTACGCTCCACTCGTCCCAGACCCTTTAAGACTTGACGACGAAAGACCCAGTGCGTTCCACTTCGTCAGGTCTACCAGGCCTACCAGCCCTCCCCTCAGTCCGCTATCCTGTGACTCCGCCTGTGACTCCTCGACTGAACTCGAAACACCACCGCGACCTGTCCAAACATTCCCATTCCCCACACCACCCAGTAGATCTGCCTCCGACCAGGACTCTAGCCCAGAAACACAGAAACCAACAGTGTCCTCCACAACAATATCTCCAGAAAGCAGACATGATGCGTTACGTAACAAGAAATACATGGAGCCGTTGTCAATTGTGATAGATGTAGAGAATTATAAAATTGGTATCGACGCCTCACCAAAGCGAGCTGTAGACTACTCCATTAGACACAAATTGAAACGACCTGTAGTGGACTTAACGGGGCCTGCTCCTAAAATATTAAAAATAGATGATAAAGTTGTTCCTGATATCTATAGAACTCCAGAGAAATCAGCATTTACGAGGGTCTCAGAGAGAATGCCACCGTTTCCTCATAAAAAGCTGACGTTACCGGAGAGTATACCCTGCGTCAGTGAGAGGCCGGTGGAGATTCGGCCAGTACCTGCTCGAACTGTGATAAGCCACACTGCGGCGTCTCTCGCTCAGTCCTCACAAGTAGAACCAGTCCAACTGTGTGCGCCTAAAGAAGCCAAACTGGAGGCAGATACTAGCTCTAGGTCGCCTAAACAAGGCGCCTCTACAAGTTCAGAAATGTGGAGGCCTTGGTGATCACAGCTTTACGAAAGAGTACATAACAATATTTATAATGATAAGACCCTATTACCAGAGAGTGTTAAATTGTTGATCGCAGAGCCAACATCCAATGTTTAGTTGTAAATTTATTATAAAAATAGCATTTTATCAAAGAGACTGCTTTCAAAAATTGATCTTGAAAAGTGTTGAGAGTTTTTTTTTTAGAATTTAAATGTGTATTTTTGGATTTATTGTTAAAATTATTTAGATTTAGGTGTAAAGAGGGACCTAGGAGTACCTATGTCCCTTTCAGTGCCTCTATAGCTTTAAGAACGTACCTGTTGGTATTACATTTTACGTGATATTATTAAATATATTTTTAATATTTTGTTTGCAATTTACAATAAGCATTTCTGTTGTTTCATTTTAACCAGCTAAAAATAAAGTATTAGCCTAATCTGGCTGGGAGAGTTCGTCACAACCCTTCATTTCGTGATTGTTGTATCGCATGAAAAATAACAAATGACTAAAAGAAAACAAGCAGTGGTCATTTGATCAGATTTAGGTCAATTAAAAAATCAAATCCCATTTTCATTGGCCATTTAAAAATTTTGCTTTTGTTTTTTTTTTGAAGTAGATTTTATATTTTTTTTATATAAAAATTGTAGGTAGGTACAGATTCTTTCTACTAGTTACAATACAACCCACATAGAAATCTAATCAACAGAAATTAATCAAGCCCAAAAGTCAAAATACTGTTATCTTATGAGAATACTGTTATCCTTTCTCCCGCCTTAGATCGAGAGAGAGGAAGTGTGACTGACTAAAAACAACTCAATCATCGTAGTACTTCATTACCAGACCCTTAATGACAATGACAACCAATCTCCTAAAATACCTACACTTAAAAAACCCTCGTGGAGTCCTTTCGACTGTTTTTCAAAGTCAAAATATTAATTTCAATACGACCACTTTTAAACGTAAAACAAACACAGCGATTTCAAAAAATGTCGGTCGGGAAATCACACGTTATTCCTCCGTTCCTCCGTGTTAAAACACATCAAACATAGACTCGGAACAACCATCAACCTGTTGAATGTCGTATGCAAGACACAATAGAAAATACATTGTCTCGCATAGATCCTCGTCGTTCCGCGTAGGAAACTAATCCACGGTACGTTGTACACAAGTCGGTCACTCAGCTACTGCACTTACGATCACTCCTTTATTCCTGTATAGATTTATGCTTAATAAAGTGATTTTGTCCACAAAGAAAACCAAAAATTTAAAATATTAGATACAATTTATTGGCAAGCACGTGAGATTGTTACTACAACAAGAACAATAAATTAGGTAACTAAATATATTGACAAATACATTAACAAACACACTGAGACGACATTCATAAAAAAGTTGAACAACCGCATTATTTAAAAAGTAGAAAAAAATATTTTCTATCATGCAACACAATTTATTTGTTTTTGTATAAATACTAGCGAAGACAAGGGTTTTTTTTGAGTATTTTCAAAGGCACCTGATGACGGACGGATGATAAAATATTATTGAACTTACTTATTATGCAGAATACTTATTTTCGAATTACTTATTTAAATTTAGTCATCTGAATATGAAATTTTAATTTATAAAAAACAATTGAAAACGAACACATTACAAATATTCTTCTACTATATTATAATAAGTTATTATATAATACATGATTTTAAATGCCAAGTAATATATCAACGCACCACACATTTTGATTGGATACACCAATTTCACATTGCCGAAAATAAAACAAGCTATCTTAGTAGTAAATGTAAAAAATCACAATATTTTAGGACGGATTCATTATAAGTAATTTAAATACTAACCACCGTACCCAGAGTTATTTAGATATTTATGACAAAGTAACTTATCCTTTTTTAGAAGGTAAAATCATCAAATAACTTCTCTCCTACTTGCCTAGGGTATGGCGAGAAGGAGTGTCAGACACTTACTGACTCCGGGGTTGCGGGGTAAGTGCAGAGCAGGAGAAGAAACAGGGGGGTTTTTAGTCAGTAAGAGTCTGACACTCCCTACCGCCCGGCCCTGGGCGGGAGAAGTGATTTGATGATTTTCCCCTCACAAAAAAAAGACACTTACTGACTAAAACCCCCCTATACCTTTTTCAGACAGAGACCGCAGTATCTTATTGCGCTTAACCCGCAAGACTTACACTAGCTATTGATTTCGGTACAAACTCAGTACTAAGGAGTATCTAATCATTAAACGTCTCTGAGTAGGGCAGTAACAGACAAAGGATTCAAAAGATAATCCAGGAAATACTTAGATAGTTACTTACATAATTTTCAAAAGACTTCTTCACAATTTTCCATTGGCCATCACTTTGAATTATTTTTAGTGAAAAATGTTATCGAGACTTAAACCTGTGTTTTATTAGAAAACAAGGGCTTTTTTTTTATTTTCGTCAGACTAGGTTTAAAACATTGAATCAGTTTTTGTATTTCAAATTAAAGGTGAGAATAAGATTATCTCTTGCATATGAGGGGGACAGTGTCAATATAAAAATTGCAAAAGTGTAGAAAATGCTGTATATACTAAGCCTTTATTTACAGAGAATCGTCCTCCATATATTAGTATAAGGGCTTTAAATACTTTTTTTGCCGGTAGGCAGCGCTTCGTATGCATCAAATCCAAACTGCTGTCTATCTAACCTATAATTTTTAGAGAATGGTTAAAGAAAGGTCACGGAACTAAAAATTGAGCTCAAAAATGAACACACTATTTATTTTTAACGTTTACGAATGTGTATGTGTTTTGATAGGTAGTAGGACCTGACAGCTGCCATCACACTGGAAAAATTACAAAATACCCTCAAGCTCAGCGAACGCGCCACGCAAAGCACCGTGTTTCCAGTTACAAGCTTTAAATATCCCTTATTATTAATTGGCAGATAATATTCTCCCATCTGGCGGTTTACAAACAATTTTCAACCATTACACGCAGAACTACTATATTATGTCACCGGAAAATAACAAGATCCGTAAGTTTATCAATTTACTAGGAAGTTTATAAGTTTTCGTAAGATTCTAAAAGGGTGATAAATTGTAATATTTTACGTCCACATTTTCGTATATTGATAAACTTACTGAACTCACTCGTAAAATAATAAGTAAGCAGTAACCAAACGCTTGGCGCGATCTGATTGGTTGGCTGTCACGTGTCACTTCTATGGACACAAGCACACCACTATGAACATTGACCAATCAGAGAACAGTGTGTTATTTTACGTATTGCAAAGATCGTATAGGTATTTAAAAGAGTTTCTGTGATTGGTCGAACCATATAAAATCTTACAAATAGATATTCGTTAGTTTATAAATTTACCGTATGACGTCGACAATTGATAAATTTACGAAAATGTGGACGTAAAATATTACAATTTATCTCCCGTTTAGAATCTTACGAAAGTTTATAAACTTCTTAGTAAATTGGTAAACTTACAGATCTTGTTATTTTCCGGTGACATATACATAAATATTTATTAAGTGGAAGAATCACAAACGCAAACGCACGCCAATCGTACTATTAATAATAAATACCAACACGTATTCCTAATTTAAAAATCTGAATCTTTAAAAAACGTATTAGAAAGGAACACAAGAAGCCATTATTAAAACACATTTTGTCTATACCTTATTACGTCACCTGAGGAAATTCATAGATAAATAGAAATTAAAAAGATGGCGCCCAATCATTTCTTCTGCAAAAAGTCTTTCCTCTGCTGTTGCAATTTTTGTTCTAACAGAGTGATCTTCTCCTGGTATTTCCCAGCTTCGCGAGTCAGGGCTTGTATTGCTGAGTCCTTGCGCGCTACTGCTACTTTCACCCTGTATTTAGAATTGAAGATATTTATAGATCATATCCCGCAAATTAACAAGCAAAATAACCAAGGGCAGAATAATCCTAAAGTGATTGAAGTCGAAAGACACTATTAACCCAATATAATATACTGTTTCATAAAGGATTTACATACAATCTAGGACTTAAACGTTCCCACATTATATTTAAGTTTAAATTAGTAAACAAAAAATGTTTCAATTAATCCGTATTCTAGTAGCCATTGTTTAGAGCTGAAATAACGGCCATCTCTACATGGAGGCTTACCAAAATCTCGACAATTAGAAAGTTTAGTAATCGGCTAATACAGATCAAAGACAGACAGATCAAAGATATATCTTTTGAACACTTAAAATTAGTTAGTTCTGCTTGAAAACTTCAATGAATGAATGGAAATGACACTTGAATTATTCAATCCATCCAAAATGGCTGGACTGATCTGGATGAAACTTGGCACAGGCATAGGATACATTCCGGAATAGAACATAGGCTATTTTTAACCGGGGTTGCGGCGTAAGCGCAATGCGGCACCGACCTCGGCCCAAAGCAGGAGAAGGAACAGGGGGGTTTTTAGTCAGTAAGAGTCTGACACTCCCTCCTGCCCGGGGCGGGAGAAGTCATTGGATGGTTTTCCCCTGACAAAAAAAAAGGCTATTTTTATCAACGTACCACGCGGGCGAAGCCTCGAGCGGAAGCTAGTATTATCTATTGTATGTATATATATATACTGACTTGGCATAAAGCTGGTGCATCTGTTCCTCGTGCGTCTTCTTCATGTCGTCAATCTCCCGCTGCAGAGCGTCCACCTTGCCCTGCCAGGACTCCGCGCACTGGGCGCGCACCTCGTCCGCTCGGGTTTCAAGCTGGGTGTTCTTCTACAAATTGTCAATTTAAAGAACAAATTAATTTTTCATAATAATTGACTGTCTAGCTATGTAATCTTAGGCTATTGTTACCCTTTCACGCAAAATTTACTGAATTGATCACCATCATCATCATGCGTGGGGATTATGGCATCCCCCTTAGGGAAGTTTCCATAATCCGCACGCTTTGGGATTGCAGTTATGTCACCTGGATGGAATGCTAATGCCCACTCCTCGTTGTGTAGTCGCAGTTTAAGGACGTACCCGGGTCCTTACTACTAAGTAACTAAATTGTTAGCTACGAAATTTGGATTGCTAAGATTACTTAGATAATATATAAGAAACCAACATAACTAGATAAATCATTTCTGAAAGCCTTACCCTACAACTGCTAAGTACCTACTTACTTCAGTCAAAACCCTGTTCCGAGTCTCCAGTTGTGAGATGGTCACTTCCAATTCAGCACCTAGAATGAACAATGAACAATGGCTTGCTGGCGTTTTGGTGCTCACTGTGAGCCAGTAAGTGCATGTTTAAATAAATAAAACAAGAATACTTAATAACCTAAATTATTTCATTCAAAGAATAAAAATAATAGCCCAGGGATCGTCAAAAGAAAGAACAAAGCAAATATGGGTTTATTATTTACGTAAATATTTGTTTTATATCTTAGGTCGACTACCCGCTATATGGATTATCTGATGGCAAGCAACCAGCACCGCCCATGGACACCCGCAACAACAGAGGAGTTACAAGTGCGTTGCCGATCTTTTAGGGATTAAGGATTTAAATATTTTTGAATTGGGGAAGGATTGCGGGAGGGGAAGGATTGGGCCCTATAACCGTACTCACACAGCGAAACATAACGGGTTATCTGATGGTCAGCAATTCATGGACACTCGTTACTACAAGTGCACAGGCAGCCTCTTGTGAATTATTATGGATTTAAGGAAAGGACATTTGAGGAATAAGGATGGGGAAGGATAAAGCATCCGGTAACCTCACTTATATGATAAAAAACAACGTGAATGTTGCTTTACGCCAGTTTTATATGAGACAGAGTACCACTCTGGTCGAGCCAGCCCATTCGTGCCAAGCATGGCTCTCCAACACTTAGATGTCTTTTTTATGGTTTAAGTCAGCAAACGAGCAGACGAATTACCTGATGGTAAGCAAGCAACACCTAAGAAGAAACGAGTGCGTTGCTCGCCTTTTAGGGATAAAGGTTTCGGATATTTAACTTCTTACTTAATTTTCACATTTAGGGAAGATAATATAGCTACAGACATTTGTCCTCAGTTTGCCGGATCCTGGCCTGTGCGTCCTGGTAGCGCCGCAGCGTGGCCTGCTCCGTCTCTGCCAGCTCCTTCAGCTCAGCCTCATACTGTTCCTTGTTCCTCCTAAAACGGACAACTCGAATGCATCATACAGGCAATATTTGTATCATCTGCTTCATATTCCGGTGTAACTACTCGAGTAACAAATAGTTTTACGAGAACTGAACTACAATCTTTAAATATTTGACTGCACGGTTGTCGCGGTCGCTGGGGAACTGGCTGCCATGCAGTGTCGTGGTTTCGATTCCCGTACCGAACAGCACTTTGTGTAATCTACAAATTGTCGTTTCGGGTCTGGGTGTGATATGTGTATGTGAAATAGTATGTTTACAAACGTAGCCACGACACAGGAGAAAATCCAAGCGTGGGGCATCGTTTTTTATTTACAAAAATACTTTTTTTGGCTTTGCTTTGAATAAATGATTTGTATTAGCTATACCAATTTCGCTCCACTATCCTCTATTACCTAAGCGCCTCTTGAAGTTCCTTCCTCCCAGCCTGTGCCTCAGCCTCCATGCTCTCTATGGCCCTCTCTATCTCCCTGTCCCTCTCGTGTTTGTGTTGTGCGGAGATCTCTGCCGTCTTCCTCTTTATATGCAACTGCTGTTCCACTTCCAACTGCTTCTTGTATTTCTCTAGTTGTTGATGCATTTCTTCTTCTTTCTGTTTCATTTGTTCCTGGTTATAATAATAAACGTTTATTGGTACAGGCTGTAGGTAATAATAACTAGATAACTAGGTCCTCAGTTTTAAATAGATAGGTTTTGTCTTTTTTACCTGGGGTAAAATACGTGAAACCAACCAACCCACCAAAACTCTACTCCAGGTTAAGATTAAAATTAAAGCACAACATTTTTAAATTACATCTTTCGTTTTAGACTTTACCTCCATTTTTTCCCTTTCTTTAATGATATCTAGTTCCATTTGCATGCGTTTCTCTTTCATCTCATTTTCTTGTCCTTCTCGCCATTTCTCTGAAATGGTCAACGCAAAAACAAATCAAATTGATTTGGCGTAAGCCAACTACGTTAATATTAGTAACTATTACATATTGATTTTGAATTTACTAGTTAGCACTAGAAATGACAGATTGAGTAACGGGCCCAGCTTGCTACCCTGAGGAACCCCTAAATAAAATCTTACAGTAGCGTACAGTCCGTATAGTTTTCATTTCATTTGTTAATATTATTTCATCTATCATTTATATATCAAAGTTTTGGTAAGAAAGAAATGGACTGTGGAAATATTTATTCTAACAACTCGCTGTGGTACATTGTGACAAATGCTTGACTGATGTCTCAAAGTACTACATTGCTAAGATTTGTCATTTGTCTAATTATTTGTTACCTAATTCCTCTCTCTGGGCCTTTTCCCTGGCTGCCAGTTCAGCGGCCACTCTCTCGTTCTCGGCCCTCATTTCCGACACTAAGCGAGTACGCTGCTCCTGGTAAGTTAATTCGATTTCTAGAATCTGCTTCTCTAGTCTGAAAATCAAAAATATTTAAGGCTCCTTTACTGCGTTTTTTTGTTCTTTTAGTTAGATGGACCAAGTAGTTAGCTATTATGTTTTTTATGCCAAATAAAAGAGCTCAAACATTTTTTTTCTGGCCAAACGTATACTGAAATTTCTAAAGTAATTATTCACCTAGAGCTAGCTAAATGCCTCTCTTTAACCAGAACCGCTTCCTTTTCCTCTTCGAGCAACCTTCTAAGGTCCTCCAAGTCTTGTGCGTGCTTGGCTTGCATTCGTCCACTCTGCTCCGCGTGTGACATCTTAAGGTCTGAGATCTCCTTCTGCTGGCGTTCTGCCATCTCCCGCAGCTCTCCTTCCAGCCCTTTTACTGTTAGCTCCTGAATTCGACAAAAAACATTAATGCTCTAGCTATACAAAATGCTTTATTGGCATTTTTCTTCATACATTATAAAAATATTTACAATTCGATATATATTTTTTGATGTATTGAACTGGGGTATTTGCAGATTTTGTGACAAATATCTTGTTGAAGCAGTGAAGTAGTGTTATTATTTTACAAAGTCAAGAAAAATTAACGTATTATACCTTTATTTTTTCTGCTTTTTGCCGCACCCAGCGCTGCCTTGCCACCTGTATGATACAATTAGAATGAGTGCAAGCTGATGTCAATATGAGTGCCAAGGTGATGAAACTGTTTCGTACCTACTTGAAGCTCTAATTTACAGACACCTCTAATTTTTTGTCAATTTCATATATGCCTACTAATATTATAGAGGCAAATGATTGAAAGTGGATGCCTATTTCACGCAAAGACTACTGATCGGATCTTAATGAAATTTGGGATAGGGATAGATTTAAGCATATTATGCCATTTCAATCTGATACTGTGGTCGAGGCCGCTGACAGAAGCTAGTATCTAAACATCAAAGAAGCAAAGCGAATATTTATACAACAGAAAGATTTTTTTAAGATGTTGCGCTAAATTGTAAATAGAACATGCTGCGCTATCGTATTGCGCTAAAGAGTTACGCTTACCTGTTGCGCAGCCTGCATCTTGTCGTGTTGGTTACGCAGTTCCAGCTTGTATCGCTCCTCTAGTGCTTGTGCAGATCGCTTCCAGCGCTCCTCTAGCGCTCGGCGCTCATCGACTAGTTGTTCTATGCGATGATTCAGCGTCTTCTTGTCGTTGATCAACTTCAAAAGAGAATTTTGATTGATATCATTTATTTTTACTTACGGTATAATTATTGATTGAACAATTCTGTTCAATTGCATCTTTTTCCCTAAGTTACTAATTGTTTAGCCAACAAAGAGTCTTAACGAAATTTGCCTGATAATGGAAAAAACGATGAAGCGATAATCATCATACTCCTACAAAACATCCAAACTTCCTACCTGGTCAATAAAGTTCTGATGCCTCTTGATAGTGTTCTCGCATTCTTGCTTCACTTTACTGATGTTACGATTAGACTGTTTCTCCAAATTGCTCACTTTGTTTATCATCTGAAAGTCATCAAAACTGTTAATATTTACTTTTAACATATAATTAAATTCTGATGAGGGGAAAACATTAGTCTGTAGAATGTATTTACCTGTTCTTTATGGTTCGCAAGGCTTTCCTGTAATAGGGCAATGCAGCATGATCGTTCCTCCAGCTGCAGTGAAGCTGTCACCAATCTCTGCGCTAGTTCTGTCTGGGGCAGCTTGAGTAGAGTTTCTAGTCTGATCAAAATTAAGACAGATTTGAAACATTTCTAATTATTCATATCTCGATTAAAATCATCGCTTTTCTATACTTACTTCGGGGTACTTTGAGGAGTCGTATTGGTAACTACAGATAAAGCATCGTTGGCACTCTGTTCTACCTTTTCCAGGAACTCAAATATTTCCCTGAAAATATAACCTTTAATATAAATAGACTGTTCCACGTACCGTTTGGTTCTCATTAGTCAAACGTCAAACTTACATAAAGTTATCCTTTGGTGAAAAATCTTCTTCTTTCTTGCTATCTGTTTCAGATAGAACGTTATTAGTAACATCTACCACAGGGTTCTCGCCGTAACTCTCAATTTCCTTCAACATCGAGTAAATATCTAACACTGTAGACTGGTTGTTAAGTTCTTTGGGCGTTTTTGAAGATTTCTCATCAGGTTGGGGCGGAGCTGGCCTTTCTGTGTCTATTTTCTCCTCAAGCTTTATAGGCTCTTGTTGCTTTGGCTTATCTTCCATTGGAATTTCTTCAATTTCAATGATTCTGGGTGAGGGAGCGGAGAGAGACATCCACGAATCAATATCTTTATCATGTTGCACGCTTTCTATCCTAGCGCTCATAGGAGTACGTATAGTAAACATGTTCTTTTGAGTCTGGTTCCTTATACTTACCGGAATTTGATTTTTACCAACACCCTTAGGACTTTTATTATTCCATTCTTGTTTCAATCCCATTGAACTTTCACCTGACCCGCCGTTATTTATTTTCCTTTCAGGTTTTTTCAAGTTTTTAGATCCATTCCCATAATCGCCTTCTTTGACTTTCAAATAGTTTTGAATCAGTTCCTTTGTTGAAATTTTGGAGACGTCTCGTGTAGTATCAACGGAATTTTTCGTTTTAACCGGTGCCTGTGCTACCAAAGTGTTTTCTTGGGAATTTTCACTGTTGTCCATCTTATCATCAAAGTTGGATGCGTCTTCGAACATTTTGTCTATGTTAAAGGGAGTGGGAGATATGGCATCAGACTGAATATCTTTGAGGGTGAGGTCGTGCAGGTTGTTTATAGCTTCTAGCTCTTTTTTATAGTCTTCTATAACTTTTGAGGTGTATGCTTTCGTAGTACTGTTAATAAGATACGGTGGGTAATCTAAGTTATTATCAGTATTGTCTGATTTGAGCTCGTCTGTTCCTTCGCTACTACCAGGTATGAACTCAGTCTTGCTGGGAGAGTTTTGTGGAGCCATAGCTATGTGGCCCTCCTTCTGCAAGAAGAAGTCTTTGTACAGCAAGCGACTGTGGTTCATTGGCTCAGCCCATTGACTCTTTTTATCAGCTAGATAACTTTTGTGGTACACTTTATCATTGCTATTGGTCGAGATACTGTCTAAGCTCTTGGGCTGCTCTTCCACTTTATCATGCGAGTTAGACTTCTTTAGCATCGACGTGTTTGGCAGCGAATAGTTCTGGATGTAAAATCTATCTTCATTCGGTCCACTGTCGGGATACCCAGAGTCTTTCGACGAGGAATCAGTATGAACCACTGTACTAGATAATTTGGTTGTATGTCCATCAATAGGATTTGTACGAAAATCATCGTAGAAGCTGGTGTAAGTTCTCGATTCGCAAATATAGCTCTGAGTGATTTTATGGTAATCATCGCCTTTAAAATCTACAGCATAAGAGTTTCTGTTAGTCAAATTGTCACCATACTCTAATTTGGCAATTTTGTCCTCAAGAGAAATTTCTGGAGATAAACTAGACATATGCTGTGAAGGAACACTTTCTAGATCCTGCGTAGATTCTTCTTCTACCAAAGATAGCTGCTGTTTGGATATGGTTAGACGGCGATTGTACGTATCAATGGCCTTTTCAACTTCAGACTGCATGCTGGTTTCGCTGTAAGGTCCATGTTCAAACTCAGAGTCTTTTTTCCCTTCTTCAAGTGGTATGAAATATGATTCATATGCTCGGGTCTTGAAAGAGGGTGATAAAGGCCTACCATGATAAATATTTTTATTTCTAGTTGGGGAATGAGCTCTTTCCACAATTTTCACTTCTAGACCATATTCCTGAAGGTTTACATCTTCGTTAGCCGTGTTTTCCATAGGCTTCCTGTTTTTCTTAGCTATGTTCCTATACTTAACAAAATTTTTTGAGTTCACGTTCTTCTTTGATCCTAGTTGAGCTTTAGCTTTGATTTTAGTGCCTAAACTAATGAATGTGTCTTCAGAACCGTAGTCTGAAGCGTTACTACATATTTCTTTATTCCTGCCAGAATGAGGCTCAATGGATTTAGTGTCTCTTAGCAGATCAGTAGTAGGTGCAACTATTTTTATAGTAGTAGTCGGTGAATCTGAAAATCACTTAATGCATTAATTTTGTTAAATTTTTTGAATATTTTATTAGTTTTAAAAATATTTTTACTATTATATGATTGCAGTAGCTCAGCACTGAATGCTTTTAAAAAGTTTCTGGTTGACGGGGCCCGGTCTTTTGTATCAGCTGAGAATGGTCTCTTGTATCTCTCTGGGTGATCCTAAAACAGAAAAATTTGAAGTACAATAATTTTATGGTGTTTATATCTACGTAGACTCTTATACCTTGTTGAAAAATGTGATATGGTTTAAGTTTATTACTGATAGAAAGAAAAATGATGTGTGGATGGTTTTTTAAAACTTGTATGTAATGTACAAACATTTTAAGGATGACAAGTGAATAAGGATGAGCTAATTAAATAGTGACAAGACATTGTAAGTTAAGTTTTATACTTGGAAAGACCTATATTGTCCCCAATATAATATAATGATGATTATTACACAAAAAATACATAAACCAATATTACTTATTATGATCTGTAGGAAATTTATGCTAATCATGATGAAAATTTTAATAATTCCATTAAATAACAACTTATTAGAAACCTTTTTTTCGTTTGATCATGATACCTTTTACGCACGCAATGTTATCCCTTTTAATGGGAATGGTGTATACCATCTATTATAATCATGTCACTATGGCTACAACGATTGTTTAACCATTAAATATAGGCACCTAATAATGCACTTTGTACCTAATAATATACTTTATAAACAAAATGAAGAATATAATATGAAATAAGTAATACATATTTAATATAAGTAATACGGAATAAAGGCTATCAACCATAAGTAATTAAAAATCAAGTACCGGCGTAATGCAAACTGTGCTTTGTAAGGCGGATCGTGGTCGATTCCGGATATTTCTTTTGTCGTCTTTCTTCTTGCTTCTATAAGATAAATTGACAGGCGAACCCATTAACCGCAAATTGTTATTTTCTTTCGACATCGCACACACATTCCAACCAAAAGTCTAACGTACGTTATTGACAAATTTTACACAAACTTTCTGTTTATTTGTTGTCATGGTTTTCGTTGCTAGGCAACCATCACGTTCCAGATAAACGTTATTGCAAAATGCCGTTTATTGAGCATGATCCAAATGGGCGACTATTAAAGAAATTTAACGAAAATAAAAAAATATGAACATATTTTTTTATAAAATAATTTTAAATATTTCAATTTTGATTCTTTCAAAAAATAACCGTGAAATCCCTAAAACGTTAATAAATTCTATGCTACCGGAAATACTATTTACACAAGAGTGTTGCAAGTTTCATAATGAAATCTACCAAATATTGAGTATTGGTAGAATTTATGCGATTATTTTATTTTATATTTATGTCCATGATTAACTGAGAAGTTTATTACAGTCTTCTATATATTATATTCAAGTTATTTACCTATAATTTACACTATAAAAACGATTAAACTTTACTTTTGAATGAACCATCGCAAACCACTAAACGTGTAATGTATTGACGTCATCGATAAAAATACTGTCGGTTCATATAACACTCGCATGGAAAATGTATCTTTGAGTTCGGGCGGTCAAGTCGATTTTAGTTGAGTAGAACCTTGAAAGGCATTGCAATCGCACCGCACTTCGTAAACGCGTTCCGTGAAAAATTCTTGTGCAAGTTTTTCAAAATAATTATCGTGATACGCAGTTGTAACTTCAGTGTTTTTAAATTGTGAGAAATAAAATAAATCAGACAAAATGTTCAGCGGAATCGCAGGTATGTACAAAATAAATGTAACTGTGGACTGTAATTATTTAAAATTGAATTTTGATGAACAGTGAATAAAATATTTATTTTTATTCGGACTGTTCTTGTTCTTTTTGGGATCATATGTATGATGTAAATTTTGAAAATGCAACTGTAGATTGTGGTCACTACTTGATTTAATGAAAATTGGCACTTATTTATTTCCCACTTGTAGATTGTAGATGCATCCTAATTTTTTAAATTATTAATATGCATTTAGTGTAATTATCGGTAACGGTAAGTACCTACGAAAAGGTGAAAATATATTTTAAGAATTTGCCGTTGTGTCCTTGAAGTAGGTAGATATACATAATTAAACATTTTAATTGTAGAACCAATCCATCGTACTAGTTGTGCATGTACCTACATGAACATTAAATTATGCATACATTTTACAATTATTTTCTCCATGTAAATAATATACATACAAATTTTTCACACAATTATAATTATGTTAGTAAGGTAAAGCATATTCATTACTAGTATAGTTACAAAATTAAAAGAAGTACCTACAAAAAAAAAATACGTTACTTAGATACCTTTGGTAAAATACGACGGATTAGGGGCCTTAAGTTTTACTTATTGGAACAGAGTTTGAGAACCAATAATAAATATGACGATAGTATTATTGTAATCCTGATTGCCTCTCAGTTGGAGTTTTCTCAATCGGTATCCATTACGTAATTCTTCACAAAAGGTTGTTGTAAACGTAAACAAAAGAAAGTCTAGGATAAGTATTTTGGATAATAGTTAACTCCATAATATTTTTCTGAAGATTCCTTAAAGACTTGACGTAAAATTATATTGGTAATTCGGTCGGTAATTCCATTTTAATATATTAAAATTTGGAATTACCTACCGAATTACCGCAAGGAAAGTCTGCAATGCGCGGTAGATAGATTGATTACATAAATACGATTGAAGCAGGATGCTAGGATAAGTCGGGGATAATGGAAGTCTAGCGAAGCCCTCTCCAGACTCAAAACAATGCATATTCAGAAAAATATTTTTTATTTGCTATACGACATTTTATTTTTTAAATTCGTGCGAAATTATGACCGACTTTTTTTATAAATTAAACAAGCTTTCTTGATGAGTTACGTAATAAATTGACTATTCTTTGTTTTCTTTCACGGTTTAATCACGAACTCGTTTTTCGCTAGTCTTATAAGAACCTTGGGATATTAATGATCGTATTGAACATTACTTCCGAAGTTTAAGCTATCGGCCGAACCTATGCAATTAACTGCACGGTTGGTGGAATGGCTGAGCAACTTGCTGCTGCACAATGTAGTGCGGGTTAGATTTACAAATTGTGATTTCGGTTGTAATGTGTATATGAAGTTAACGCACACTATAGATACAGAAAGAAAATACTAGTGTGGGGTACTACTTTTTTAAATAATACTATCTAGTACTATTTTATACCATATCTAATACCTAATATTTTTTACCATTTTTTATATTATTGTTTCATTTTCCGGGCTTCTATCTTCAACCTAATTGAGATGTGCATTAATAATTTCACCAGATTCTAGTAAATATCAGTATTATTTACGACGTAAATCCTTTAGTAATGGAACGAAAACTGCAAAAAGGAATTACCATCAAAACTTGGCCTCAGCCTGCCTCTTCATCATCTTGATCGTGCATACATCGATGATTTACTTTCTATATTCGTCTCTCAATGAGAACACAGCTTCATGAATCATACCATACCTACCTAAACGTGAAGAATCAGGATTAATGCTTCCTTAATGGATTCTTATTGAGTCATTATGTGGCAAATGGTGGACTGATGTCATTGTTAGCTTCAAGCAATTCTAATTGTGGCGAACTAATACATTATCTTGCACGTTATTCCCTGTAGACTAAGGTTATACTGATCCCTCCGTTTACCAATATATCAGTTATATTCTTTAATAATAACTAGCGACTCGCCCCGGCTCCGCACAGGTGCAATGCTGATACATAATTTCTCAACTTTTTAATGGATGCTATTTATTATTCCTAATATTTCATTTAAACCTTACTCTCCAACTACTCTATATATTTCATAAAATCTCACCAATTCCGCTTCGTAGTTTTAAAGATTTTAGCATACACAGTGATACAGAGACAGAGAAAGCGATTTTATTTGAAATTATGTAGTGAGATGAGTGTTGGATGAGTGTAAAAAAGTTTAGTCCTGCATATCTCTGCGTCCAGATAACTCCCTCGGTTAGAGAGCTCATTAAAAATCAACTGGGTGCGTTAAGTGCACAATGGCGGCAATAAGGCGCCATTAGAGAAACAAGTCTACAAGACTCCAAATGGAAAAGTTAGTAGGTCAATACAGTCCCCCGCATCGCAAGGTTACTGCACTGAAAATATGTCGCACGCCACCTTCTCGTGGACAGAGAATACTGGATACATTGAACACGTTAATTATTACATTAATTTTCTTTATTAGGTCGACTAGGTGTGTATCTAGACTTAGTCATTTGACAAACTGTCGAAAAATTTACATACTTTTGTAAATTATTAGAAGAACGCACTTTGGACTATTTTTTGCAATTGTAAGTAAGACATAACATCACAGTAATATTTCACAAAGCTAAATAAAGATAAAGGTGTCATGATCGGAAGCACGCATTTTGGATACAGCTGTTACAGCTCATACGACTGAGGAAAATTAAATTTGCGGAATTCCTTGTCGAATATAGTTTTTACGAGGAAGAAATACCTAAATCTAAAAATACCAATACCGATCTTGCGTAAGCCTTATAAAAATAAAACGATTTTTAACCTGTAGTAGAACTAACAGACATGTTAGGTGCTGATACAGATTATACAGAAAGTGATCAACAGCTGTTGCCTGTCATAGTTGGGATGCGTGACACGGCCGTGTTCACGATAACGTTACTAGTGCGAGGATCATGACCTGGGGACCCTCTGCATGGTCACGCTTCGGTTGCACGGGTGCCGGGATGAATCATTATCTCGTGAATCAGTTATTTGTTGACGTGAAAACGTTTTGTTTTGAATGGCCTTGGCGAGGGCGTGATCCCAGTTGACTACTAAATGTCGGGCCCTTTGTGTCTAAGGTAATAAAATCTAGGTTGCTTTTTGTTTTAAGTGTTCTTGTCAGAAACCGTAGGTTACAGCTGGTGTATATCCATTTTTGTAGTTTAAAATTAAATTGTAGAAGGATAAACAGATTTTAATGATGAATATTCAATCAGTTCGATAGATAATATTAGAGTAGGTAGCGGGTGCGAGACGTAAAACAAATACTTAATTAACTTGAAAATCAAATATAATTTAGTTAAGACGCAAAATCCAAAGTTATGAGAAGTAATACGGCAACTACGCAGCGAGCACGCGTCGCCCGTTACTTACTCAGAGTTGTTAATGGCGATGGCGTTTTAAATAATTTATCGCCGCAAGTCACGCTCCCAATTAGTATTCGCGCCAAATCTATAAATCTAGTAATGTTAACCTAGTGCTGCACTTTTAATAACGAAAAAATATTAAATACCTAGTATTACGTGACCTATCACACCTCTATTGTTAATGGGCTATCTCATCCGCCATTCATTCATTCGTTCCGAACTTCCGACTTCCGCGTGCAATTATAGACAGTACTAGTTGTAAAGTATTTATTTATGATTATCGTGTCCTTGCTAAAAATATTGTTGTTTTAAATCATAAAAACAGTGTAACACGCTACCAAAACATGGTTTCAATGTTCAAAATAAAAAAGCAAAATCGGTAAGGTATGAGGCTACGTGTTGGTCAAAATTAAAATACCTAAACTTTAGGATATCTCTAATATTGATCCAAGAAAGTTTGAAGAGAATGCAGACACGATGGCGACGCGACGATACTTTAACTCTAAAAAACTACATTTGCAGTTCTGCAGTAATCTGCAATGCAACATTCCTTAGTTTCTATTTTCTAATAAGGAGGTTAAGTTGAGTAATTGGGTAATTTCCTAGGTTAAAAATAAATTAATTCGATGTTTCAATATTATAAAATATTGAAAAATAACTTTACTTTTATTCATCGATCGATCGATACACCAAGTTTTAGATTTTTTTAGCTAATTATTGTGAAATAAGTAATTTATTTGACGCAAAAATGTCATGACGTCATAGCTCAGTTTTTCATACAAATTTCATAGAAAAGTATCGTTTTTGACGTTTAGATAAAAGTATTGAATTTGACTAGTTGGAAACTACCGTATTGCAAAGAGAATAATAATTTCGAAATATTTTTTAAACAAGTCATAAAAGTAAATAATGAACATCTAAAATCCTGGTAAAAAAATCATATGAAATTCTCTCGAGAACGAGAAAACTGTATGTTTAATTTCAGGCATTTTTTTCTAGGTACATTATTCGTATGCCAGTTGTAACATTGTATGGAAAGACATAATCCCCGATAGTATTCTAGTTACAATGAAGCGATAATGAAAGAAGCCACCTAATATGTGGTAATTGTATTGAACAAAGTCTACTCAATAAGAAACGGATTGACCGAGGGCATGTGCACCGAGGGAACTAAGACTGATAAAGTATTAATACATTGTTAGGTAATAAATGAATATGAGGTCATGTAGACTTTGGATTGGATTTTGATCTACGTAACATAGCTATAATATTTTGTAGATTTTAGGTAGGTACCTGTAGCTAATCTATTTCCCAATTGGTTTTGGCTCCGTATGGTTCTTCTCAAGAATAAAATAATGCACAGCCCTTTTAGCCAGTCTTTTAAAATATAAGATGATATTTGACAGATTCTGATTCAAATTCAACCCAGTTCTAGCCTCAGTTGAAATATATGGCTTAAATTATTTGTATATTTTCAAAAGTGTTATATTTATTATGTATATTATGCTCTTAATTCCCAGTGTAAGAGTACGCTCTGAAATATGATTTCAAGGTCAGATGGAATCGAAGCAGTTATTAAATAAAATTATGATTCATTCGCGCGAACTGCGGAATGGTTCGACAGGAATGTGCTTTGTTTACGTGCCAGATACTACGGCTGTTTGATATCGCAGTTAATTTCATTTGTTTGTAAATTACTGTATTTGTTTCTTTGGAAACTGTAGTCTGAATTTGGATGTTTCCTGTTGAATATCTAGATTGTATTTTCCAAGAATTCAGTGATGCTAGTTGATGCCAATAAAAATATTTAGTTTTTTTGTGAAGACATTGTGTACATATTTAAAGACGAGAAAAGTAATGGCATCTGCTACCAAGTAGTTTTTTGCTTTATAGAAGTGAATTGATCAGTCAGCACCTACAGTCAAACTACATATTTAGGAATCTTAACAAATATGGGTAGTAGTAGGTAAATATTCAAATATTTCAATGTAACGGGAAACGCTAAAATTGGAAGCTGCAAATCGTAAATTACCTACCATCGAGCATTGTCCATTCTATTAGGTTCATTTTGAACAGTTAACGGAAGAATTCCCTAGTTACTATACCTTATCCAATCTGGCCTTAGATCTCGTGTAATATTCTAGTTGCCGTTCTTGTAACCAGTCTGTACTAACGAGGGAGCAACGAGACAAACATCAGTATTTTAACCCTAGAATAGTTTCCTAGCCGTATACAATGGAACTCTAAAAGATACTATGATAATAATTGTTAAGTAAAAAATATGAACGTACGTGTACCTTAATTGTATAAGAATTCCAATGTCAAATGTCTACAATATGTATGTCCAAGTTTTAAAGCACAAAGCGATGATATCAGAGCACAATTACGACGTAGGAAATATTATGAGTCATTGAACAAGAAACTTCTACTAATCCTTATACTACAGTCGGTAAATTAGAGATAGGAAACAGTGCATCATAAATTAAAACTTGGCACTTGGAAAAAAGGTTGACTTGAGGGGTATGCATTCAACAGTCAAAGTTCAAAGAACGCAGTCAACGTAGGTGTGGTATAAATTACGTCTATTCGAATGAATTATTTCTCAGTGAGTAGGTGTCGCACAACACAGAGCCACTCTCGCGCAGCTCAATTGTAATAATCGGTTGCTTGTGACTCTTTCCAAGTGATGAGCTGTGTCCATTGGTCGATTCGTAGAAACAATCTGAATCACAACTGAATAAAACTACGCTCAAACTCAGAAACCTACGACTAATTTGCCCAATTTAGAGGAGACGGAATTAAAGCGACATAAGTTGCTAAATAAATTAGTTGCTGTTGTTACGTCGTGCCCTGTCGTGAGTGAGACAAATGATGTTTTGATTCAAGTTTTTGGACACACCAAAATTAGTATAAAACTGGTTTTAGGCCTTGAGATTTGATTCTGGTCGGTTGCCATTGTTCAGTAAAACTTTGCCTCAAGAAGTCAAGATTATTACAGCTATTTTGTAAATAACCTGGAAGGACATTTTTGCCCCCAATGTTCACATGGTGATAGTATTTAATATTGGCTTGCCCGAAGCCATTGACTGATATGTGAAGCTTATCAAATAAACATGTATTATGTAACTGACAAGACTTTAAATTTATTAGATGCGATTATCACGTCTGCTTGTCAATCCGAAACACGTGGTCAAAGAAAGACTACATTTACTAAAAATAACTCAAATTTTAGCTCAAGCTAGGTAGCCGTTAGTGAAAAACACTATTGTATATAGAAACGCCATTATTTAAAACAATAGATACATCTGATATAAATGCAACAGCTTTGTGCAGTCATTTGAAATTTCTTGGATATTGTTTGGAGATTTGAATATCTAATGCGCAATACTTCCAGACAAAGCTTTTCTTCCAGGAGCAACGACGCAATTCATATCTACCCATCTTATTTATTTAAGCCGAAGTGCGGGAGCTACGTTTCACGATATCCGTGACCTCGTATTCAGCTGTAAAGAAATAGCGTTCTTTTATTTTACCCCTGAGAGTTCCTTCTTGTTTGAATTTCAGTTTTGCTTCGGAATAACAAAGGGCTAAATCTTACAAATTACGCACCTTTGCGTGTATGTGTGAGGAGTGTTTTGCAAGTACCAAAATCCGTAGCTGTGTAAAATTAGAGCTGCGTTAAACAATTCTCAATGTTATGTTTATTGATCTAAACGAAACACGTCTAGGAAGCAGATTTAAAGAAATCAAATTACATCATTTTAAAGCTGATATTCCTATTAAGAGTTGTACTCATGTTGTACTAAACGACCTGACAGACCCGCCCACGGCAACCGCAGTCTTTAATATACTCCACGTAGTTTTAATCACCATCGTCTAAATTAATTTATTCGAAAATCCAAATAGAATAATCGAGAAACGTTTTCTTTGTTCGAGATATTTTGAGTTTTGCTTGAATAAAGATCAAGGTGGTACTTATATGAGGTAACTGACATTGCCTGGGTGGGTCAAGACCATACAAATTCACGTAACTAATCATATTTAGTTGTAATAATAGGTTCCGTTTACGTATCACATTCCTGCATAAATAAAAAGACATGTTGGTATTCCATAACGTCTCTCGTCTCTGAACTAGATAACTATATTCCGCCCTTATCAAGTAATAGGTCACAGTTCAAATACCGTTGAATATGCAACAGCTCACCGGGTAAACAATGTCAACAAATAGAATTCATTCGTTGTTACGAGCAACGAAAACAAATCTCGCCGGCTGCACGATGACATCATCAAGGTCAGCCAGTACCGGGGCCCGCCATTATATTAATATCCGAGGCTCCTCGTGCCTCTCTTCCTAACATATCGCAACATAAACACGAGTGAAGAGGACAGATATATGGCAGGACGGTTCTTACGCAAGCTGTGCAGGAATTCTTTCTTGGCGTTTGCAGTAATTAAGCCTTTGGGCAGCAACAGGAATGCTGATACCAAACTACATAAGTAAAGTGGTCCACACCCGTCCAAATTTAGATCAGCCGCGCTACATTGTATATTATTATCCTATGTAACATATACCTAGCTAATAACAATGGAATAACAATGGAATAACAACAATAATGCAATGAAATGAAAACTCGTTTCCATTACTCAAATTCTTTTAGAAACATCGATGCACCGAGTTATCTGAAAATGTCAATAGAAACACGTTTTCTACTTTAATCGCTCGTTAGAGGCACCTAGAATGGTCTATCCTTACCAGACAATGGCCATTAATCGCTAAGTTCATGAATCATTAAAATGCTATTATAATAATAGTAACAAGACTAATCTTATTCCTATCCCGTCACGTACTTAAGACATCACATAAAAATAGTGATGTGACATATTGAATTAATTGCGAAAATATTTCGTTCCTTTAAGATCCAGGACTAAATACGATATTTTAATCTGATATTGTTAATCACAAAGATACTTCTCAGGTGTAAAATTATCCTTTGTTTCATATGACCTTGCGGTTATTCTGTGGCCGACACTACACAATACTTCCAACGGAATGACCAAGTTATAATTATTTAGTACAATGACCGGTCGTTTACTGATTAACACACGCATTAGGTGCTGTGTTTTGGTATTATTTTAATCGGTTATCGCATTATAGCGTTATGAAACAAATGAGACTAAAGTATGATGTAGGTCCAGCATATTGCTCATTTTTGTTAGAACATGTAAGTTACCTATCGAGTTTTTAATAATTTATCGGATAATATTTTAATTTCTGTACCAAGAGATACTAAAGGGCATGGTGTCTAAACTAGATTAAGCTTCATAGATTTCCACTAAAGGAAGTCTATAGCAGCGAATGCACGTCTAAATATAATTTCAAGTTATAATTTCTGAGAATTCTCAATCTCGTAATGACATCACAGGCAGTAGATGGATGTGATGTCACGTTGCTTGAGACCGGATATTTATCTCAATTGGTTACAAGCTTGTATCTGCTAAAGAATCTGTAATTCATACCTACGCAGTGTGCGATAATGACAACTAAATTAGATAGGACTCGCTCCAGAGATTTATGTCTAATACAATCCAAGAGGTTCGTAATGGCGCCCTAATTGTTACACAAATGCTATTTTCTGTACACTGCAGTGTTTTAATTCTCAGCGTAAGGGTATGTAGGGATTAAGGACAGATAAATTTGAACATAAATGTTATTTCTGTGGAATATATCTTACATAAGCTTATCGGGAAAGGTATAGAAAGGTGGTGAAACCAGCGCATATTCTAGTAAAGTATAATATTTATAAAACTCATAGCAATGTTTAGTTTTCAACGATAAAAGATTGATGTTGTCATAAAAGTATAACATCTGTCATTAAACATTTTAAACGTGTAACCTATTAACGTGGGTGCGCTGTGTCCTAGGTCACCAATGGTGCCGCAGTGCTCATAAAACCAGTCTAGCGCAGACCAATCGATACCTGGATCTAGAATTTCAGGGCTTGCGAGGCCGAGACCTAGACTAGCAGGCGGCTAATAATATTTATTGTTTAGTTCTAGGAAATTGACACAGTTGACGTGACGTTGAAGTTTTTTTTCGCGAACGTACACGTGTGGCATTATTTATTCCGTCCTTATGATACATTTCCCAGCAATAGCCGTAGAATCAATTACTAGTGTAGGCCATTCGATCGAAACAATATGTTATCGATCGCAGCGTCATCCTCACGGTGTTATTGCTCATGGAATTGCTCCAGATCGAATAGAACTTTTATGATACTCTCAGACACATAACTTCCAGAGTTGATTATGTTATGTAACTATGGAAAGTTATATACGCATAAAATGTAATGTGTCTATAAAATTGTTTTATTTCTTCTTAGTTCTATATATGCGGAAAGTTTATATAAAGTACTCGATCAGTCACAGTAGGCATTTCAGTCAGTGTTGTAAGAATTTCACACGACCTCTTAACTCATAGGATATTTTTAATCTCTGTAAACGTAGGAAACGGCCGCGAACGACCGTTTCGCGTCATCGCAGTATAATAAATATTATCTTTTCTTCTTCTCATTTTAGTGATGTGTTCGCAATATTGAAAACGAATGCAAAAAATACGTAAAGCACATTCTTCGGTAGCACGTGTAAAAAATACAATAATGTATCTTCAATTTGTCCGGTACATAGCTATATTATTACCACTTGAGAGCTATTTGGCCCATCAATCAGTACGAGTTACGAAAGAGCCGGGAAGGCGAGCGTGCGATGATCCCGAGTTGACCGACTCGCCACGCACTACTCTATTTTCGTTCGGTCAATCGGTCGAGACATCAGCTCTCCGTATCGATTGACTTCGATTTATCAATATGACTAGACAAAAGCACAAGCCCTCTATGTCACTTGCCAGCCTATACGGAACAAGACTATAATGAAACTCGTTAATTTCCACCGATCTGACTGTAACACTTAATCTGTTAATCTGTATTAGTTTTATCTTAGAAATAGAAGCAGTAAACATAATCATCATTCTTGTATTCACCTTGAGATTATTTTGTATCATCGAACTTCGTACTTCGTACCGTAGAAATTTTAAGCATATTCGTAGATAAAATTACATTATTTTGTAACCTAAGTATTGTAGATGCACGTACCTATTTAATAATTGTCTGGTCACCACACTATCACTGTGTACTGTTCCTTGTAACGTCCAAAATCAAATAACAGGTATTTTTGAGTAACCTAATACTCGTACATATCACATTTCACGTCACCATTAAAGCTAGACGTAGCAGTAAAAAGCATGGATTTAGTTAATTTTTATTATAAAATTAATCATTCTAATAATTTTGTAAAAATATGAATAATTTTTAAATGTATTTCCACGCTTTCCGATAGACAAGAACCTTGGTGAGTTCTATTATTTTGTATTATGAACTTTTTAACTTTCCAACGATCAAACATTGGCACTTATTTATGTAAAGGGATGTCAAATACCTATTTGCAATTGCGATAGCTGTTATAATATTAGGCACTAATTTACTTTATATAACAATATGAATAGCATTAGGTTGTAATAACTTAAAGAATTGACATGTTTGTTAGTTATATCATAAGATTATCATGATGGATGTAGGTACTGTAACCTTGCAATGTTTACAAAAGAAGCTAAACATTGCCAGGAAATAAAGTCCATAACAAACCCACGTCGACCACCATGAAAATGGCGAAAGCCGTAGGTGTTGCCAGGTTAAATAATGTGCACCTTTGCGAAGTGAGAATTATTTCTGAATTAACTGGTTATGTTAACTGGTGTAGGCAAAACATGTTTGTTAGTTAGGTATAAGTGTAGGTACGCAAAGGCTGGGTACGCTTACCTTGACCGGTACTAGTTTGCTATGAAAATCAATAAAAAGGCGGCACTCTGTGTCGAACGAACCATATAAAATATTGTACCTGTAGCGACATCTAGCGCACTACTTTAACAACAGCACCAATCACGTGCAAGAGTCTACATCGCGCTATAAGAGTTTTCCACACAATTAGCACCCATACAGATATCCCGACAACAACCGTCGGGCAGTAGCCCACCAGGCACGAACACCTCGCCTGGTCGGAGGATCCTCCCTTTTCAATGGAGGATGAGGAACTTTCCACCCTGTTCCTCATACCTCTAAATTGGTGACCCCGAGCATGAACATCAACGCAGCCTTCGTGCAACTACGTCGAGCTTTCAAGCAGCGAGTCTACAGTCAGCCAGCTTCCATGGCTACAACGGGTTCCCTGACCACCAGCATGCAGCCAACGCGCATTCCTGGTCAGCACCTACAGCCTCATCAGCATCTTCGGCACAGCATACTGCACCGGCCGGTCAGCAAGCAGAGACGTACTCCCTCTCCTGGTCGACGCAGCAGCTAGCCACTCTTCAGCACCTACAGCCTCATCAGAATCTTCGGCACAGCGTATTGCACCGGCCGGTCAGCAAGCAGAGACGTACTCCCTCTCCTGGTCGACGCAGCAGCTAGCCACTCTTCAGCACCTACAGCCTCATCAGAATCTTCGGCACAGCGTACTGCACCGGCCGGTCAGCAAGCAGAGACGTACTCCCTCTCCTGGTCGACGCAGTAGCTAGCCACTCTTCAGCACTGCACCACCCGACTCACTGGGCATCTTCGCAGACAGATTCGACGCACTGAAACCATCAACTGGCTCGACAAGACAAGACATTCAGACGACTCAACCTACTAACGACCTCCGGTCTCGGAGGGGAGTGATGTAGCGACATCTAGCGCACTACTTTAACAACAGCACCAATCACGTGCAAGAGTCTACATCGCGCTATAAGAGTTTTCCACACAATTAGCACCCATACAGATATCCCGACAACAACCGTCGGGCAGTAGCCCACCAGGCACGAACACCTCGCCTGGTCGGAGGATCCTCCCTTTTCAATGGAGGATGAGGAACTTTCCACCCTGTTCCTCATACCTCTAAATACCTTTCTTAATGTGCATTCGATAAATTAGTTATTTGTCACTAAGTAAAGGTGGCTTCAAAAATTTTATTATAAATTAAGATAGAATAAGGTCTTTTGTTGTTTTTGTAATCATTCGGAAAGAAAAACTTATTGGAGTATCTATTACTATTCGATACACAGATAGGACACTAAAACAAATAAGTACGTAACTAATGTAAATTATTCTAAGTATGTTTATGTATGAGTGAGATCTCTTTATCGTTAAAGTTTATGGCCCATCCAAATCCCATTACAATATGCTATCACAAAGCCCAAGTTGTGATAGTTGATAAACACATAAATTACGAGGAAGCTGTATATCTTACATTTCTTGAAACTGTCTTGAATGTGCTATGAGTATAAATAAAATATTATATTTGCGGATTTACATGTAGATCGGTAACATAAAAACAAATAATGTTAGGTCAGGTCAGTAACTAAAAGAAAGGTTTTTGTTTTAGTTAGAAGCCGTGCGCCATTTTGAATAGTGACGTGCCAATACTAATCGACTAAAATTCCAGGGGCGTTCCGAAGCATCGGCGAGAAGACTGCTTCCCTTTTCGACCGTAAGAAAAAGGATGCTGAGCAAGCTGCCGTGGAGAAGGCGCAGGAAGTCGCTCATGTCGTAGAAGACCAAGTCAAGAAGGCCGGCGAGATCATTGGTGGAGCTCAACAAACCGCAACCAATGCTGCTAGCACAGGTACCTATTTTACCTAGATAACAAATAAACTAAAAAGTACTATGTAAGGTTTGTTCATTACCTACATAATATAAAGCGATATAACTGGGCTATTCTGCAATAGGACTAAGCAGTTAGACAAGAAAATAAAAACTGTAATATGGTGTTCCTAACTCTGTGAAAAATATTCCATGATATAACATTCATTCATGCGAACACACTAACACAGCGGCGCTAGCTGCTTTATGGAATTTGAAATATCACTACCTGACAAGTCATGATATCAATAAAGAAGTCAAACATTAGAAAACAGGTTGGTTTATTTATACGTCTAGGGCACTTAAATAAATAACGAAGAAGGTAATTCTATTTACAACAAAATTAAGTGCCAGAGATAATTAAGGCGATTACGCTCTCAAATTATTAGCCTAGCGCAATGAGGTACCGCACCCTCAGCCAAAAGCAGGAGAAGAAACGAGAGGGTTTTTAGTCAGTAAGAGTCTGCACTCCCTCTCAGCTCACCTTGGGCGAGAGAAGTCTTTTGGTGTTTTTCCCCCCACAAAAAAGGTACTTCTGTAATGAATAGTACTTGGATTGTACAGTTTCTATAAATAAACTCAAGTTAGCCTCTAGCCTACTTGCATTATAATTCATAACATTTCCGTCCGTTGACCCTTTATATCTTGTCCATATTAATGGCTCCTTTCCGTAAGCGTATCCTGTAATCAATATTATGATCTACAAATACATAACTTCTAATGGATGTAATTTATTATCAACACCATATTTCAAGAAAAAAATATAAAATGGATTAGTAACCAAATATTACTTGTCACATATTTAAGAAAGCATTTTATCAACATTATAATTATATCTTTAGTCGTCAGCATGATTTTAAAGTGGGGGAGACCGTGACTGTCTGATCGAAAGTTGAAATTTGTCGGTAATTTTAGTCGATTTTTTGTCATTGACAAGTTGAGTGTCACTTTACTATCTTACCGTAATAATAATAATAAAAAAGTTCCTAGTTAACAGATGTTCTGAACTTATACAATACAATAGAATGAGTCAGTTTTTTATTGTATTCACGTTACGAGTACGTTTAAATTTATTATTGAACCTAGACAACACACATTGTTATAATAGGATACTTAGTGGCAGGAACACCACGTGCAACACTGAATTCTAAATATTTTTATTACACACAAATGTGTTTTGTTATTAGTTTTATTAGTTGAGTTATTAACTACTATAGTAGCATAGATAATCTGTTGCATAACATTTTTTAAATATTGATAATTTTAAATAAATCTTGCTATTGCATCATTATTTCTATTTTTATGAATTTCTAAATGAGCCATAAGGCAAAATAATATTGAAATATATTTTAGCGTCATAGCTTTTATCTCTAGGGATGTAAATGTGGCTTAATTAAGGAAATAAATACTTAAACCAATGGTATTTTAGTAATCGGATGTCCCAGGTTATTTTGTGCATCAGTATCCCAACTATTATTGATAAAAGATAGCTATATCTACCGTTTCCAATGCACACATTTGGCTCAAACTAAAACCGCTAGTTAAATGACCATTCTATCTAACTCAGGCTCTGTTATTTATTTACTATAAGACATGTTTGTGTGATAAGAGAATATAAATATAATAAGATATGGTGACCAGCCACGTAGTTACAGAGAAATGGCAAGAAGTTAAATTCCGGACCTGTAGTTTTAGTATTAGCTATAACATTTAGTTATTAATTTTTTTATACTATTTATTTTTATGTCATAGGTCGGCAAACGAGCAGACGGATTACCTGATGGTAAGCAATCACCGCCGCCCATGGACACTCGTATAACGAGTTAGTAACTACAGGAGTTGCTACAAGTTCCTTTTCGGCCCCTTGTTGGTTTTTTGGTCACGGCGAAACACAAGGTAGATAAGTATTGGTTTACGCCGGTTTTCGGTGAGGCCATGATATCAATCCAGTTGAGCCGGCCCATTCGTGCCGAAGCGTGGCTGTCCCACACTTATTTCAAAAAGTCAAAAATCATTTATTACAATTAGACCCTTAACTACAGGCACTTTTGAACGTCAAACAAAATTTTGACGATATAGTGTCAGTCCGTCGCTCAGTCCTCTTAGTGAAGCTATTTGCTCGTTCCAAAGTGTAGGTTCTGATGGAGAAGAACGAGCAAGAAACTCCATGGTTATATTATATTCTTGCTATTATTGCACTAAACTTTACCTTGTCAATTTCAAATGTTTTTAAGCTTATTAACTAACAGAGTATTTATTTCCTCTAGCCAACGACGCTAAGCACTCTGCCATCGATGCTCTAGACAAGGAACTGTCAAAGGTGTCCTTGGCAGCTGGTGAGGCGCAGGACGCCGCCAGCAAGGCTCTAGCTGATGGCAAGAAGGTCGTTGACACCACTAAAGGTACGTGCATCAAGTTTACAAATTGCATTTAAAATTCGATTTGAATATTTAGTCGATTTATTTTGTAGTTAGTCGATTGTTTTAGGACAACCGTATTTTAGTTGCATATTTTTTTATTTAGATCTTACCTTTATTTTCCTTATATGATTTCTGTACGTACCCATTTTATAGTAGACCTTGTACTTACCTTTTTAGTTGTAGCTTCGCTAAATCCCTTTTTTTTGCTACTTCATTTCTATAGACACTTTGGCTACAACAGCAGAGAACACGAAAAAGGCCGCAGAATCTGCGTTCAACACAACCAAAGGTAAGTTATACATTTAAGAGAATGGATGGAATATTTCTTAAAAACTTCTCTCTGTCTGCATGCACTAACTTTGCACTGTAGTACGTTATGAGATGAACAGAGAGGTAAAATGAAAGCACGTGTCTAGACAAGCCGATGACATCGGGAGACTCGGCCAAAAGGTAAACAAACCTTCTTTTCATCACGCCTTCTTGGGAATGGTGGGCGGGAAATAATTTTGGCAACGTTTTGTTAATTTTTTTACTTACTTTTTTGGGTTCGGAATTTGAAATTTTATTTTTTTATTTTTCTATAGGATTGAGGGAGATGCCTAAATAGTAAATACTGTTATTTTACTTTTCATTTATTATTTCTATATTATGTTTGTTTTTTTTTTTGCAATTATTTTTTTAGATACAGTTTCAAGCACTATTCAGAGTACCGTAGATACCACACAGAAAGTTGCTCAATCGGCTATTGATACCGGGAAAACATATGCCACAACCGCTAGAGGTAGGTTTCACACGCAAACAGAGGCGTAGGTATATATATTCCCGTACATACGAACTTTACATTTATTTTTATATTTTTAGATTCTGTTGCTAATTCAGTGAATAGCACTGTAGAGAACACAAAACACGCTGCACAAACAGCTGTAGATACAGCAAAGACTTATGTAGATAGCGCCAAAGGTATTTTTCTTTTGTTTTTTTTTTTTTTTTTTGTTTTGTGTGTGCGTTTGTTTTACGTTTGTGACTAAACCCTGTGTATTTTTGCTAATAACGCTTTAGATACAGCCCAAAGTACGTGCCAAATGGCATACGATGCATCTATCGGTGCTGCAAGCTCAGCTTATGGCATGGGCTTATCCTATTTAGAGAGCGCCAAAGGTATTTTTATTTGCATTTTTTTTATGTTTGTTAAATAACTATGTTTTTTGGATTTGTTACCATATCCAAAATATTTTACTTATTTTTTTTTTTCTTTTATTACGTCGTAGATACAGTAGCAAGCACAGTAGATAGCACTAAGAAAACTGCACAAAGTACAATTGAGACTGGAAAAACCTACGTCGATTCAGCCAAAGGTAATACTCGTCAAAGTTTATTTTAATTATTACGCTGTAGGTCAGATTACTTGTTTTATTATTATGAATATTTTATTTTAATACGTACTCGAATCTATTTCCCATTAAGAGATAAAATAAGTACCTACAATTTTGTTATTTATTTGCGTTTAGAAATACACCGATTGAGAAAAGTCCGAATGGTGTTACCGTGGTTGACGCGAATATTTTAACATGGTAACATTTAAAAAATATTTTATATGAGTAGGTACTCATAGTGTTTCGTAGTTTTGGCTACAAATGGCCACTTACCGTAACGTAACGTAGCTAAGAAATACCTTATATTGTAGGTCCATACTAGAAATAAAAGGTTATAGTGCCACCAAGCGACGAACATTTTCTATTTTGCACTATCATAATAAAGTCGTTTACTGTTTTTAATTCTCCGCTACATTACTTTTATCCACGTGTAGTATTTCTTTTAGCTTTATGTCGTATGTCGTATCGTAAATGCATTATTACATTGTAGATAGTGTAACGAACACAGTGCACACAACTGTAGATGCTACTAAGAATGCTGCTGCAGCTGCCGTTGAGAAGGGCACGACTATGATTGGCACTGCCAAAGGTAGTTTTTATTTCATTTTGATAGATCAGGGATCGGCAAACTATGGAACTGTTTTCGCAGCGTAGAATCTGGTAGTGCAAGCACAATGAAGTGTTATCGTTTTGCACCTCCCAAAATAACCTTGAACGTGAATTTAACTGATACAGTACTTACTCTCAAAATTTTTCGTTTTCTGACTGAAATTACTATTCAGCTTTTAAACCATCCCTCGTGTAGTTTTTTAATATTTATTTAGTCCAAAGTTTGCTGATTCCCGCTTTACTTCCATACAAATGCTGAGCAGCATGATTAAGCGACATTTTATTTTATTTATTGTAGAAACCGTAGCGAGCTCTATTAGTACCACTGTAGATACAACTAAAAATGTGGCTGCCGCTGCCGTAGACAAGGGTACATCACTCATTGGAACAGCTAAAGGTAGACTCATAAATCCTTACGATTATACCAATACTGCTTAGAGAACATAACGAAAAAAAAAACATCTGTTTAAAATCCAATCAATACATTTGTGGATAAATTACGAAGCTTAGTACCAACAAAATGGCTAAATCCGTTACTATTTCCAATCAACGTGTTACCTGTATTTATAATAATATTGATTACATCAGTTCCCTAATGTATGGCATATGTAGATGTATTTATTTTAATAAAATTTTCCTTGTTTACGTTAGATACAGTTGCCAGCACTGTAGATACATCTAAAAGTGTAGCAGCTGCTGCAGTAGATAAGGGCACTTCATTATTTGGCACAGCTAAAGGTAGATACCTCAATTTCGATTTTAATTTAATTTTTGGGACTCCATTTTCATTTTATTTTATTTTGCAATATAGATACTGTTACAAGCACAGCACAGAGCACAGTAGACTCTACTAAGAACGCTGCAGCATCAGCTGTAGACCAAAGCACGACATTCATTGGCGCAGCCAAAGGTAGACAAAATATCACATTATTTTTGTGAGTAGAACAGTCGTCCTACATACATACTTGCTTACTTTATTACCATTATTTTAATAGATAACGTAACGAGCACAGTGCAATCAACAGTCGACACTTCCAAAAATGTCGCTTCTGCAGCTGTTGATAAGGGCTCATCATTAATTGGTTCAGCTAAAGGTAGTTCTGTTCTGTAGTTAAATATTTAGAATCATGTACATATGTTGTACATTGGCTAATTTTATTCATTTATATGTAGACACAGTAGCAAACACGGTAAACGCGACAGTAGACACGACTAGAAATGTTGCGGCAGCCGCTGTGGAGAAAGGCACTGCTGCTTTTGGCACTGCTAAAGGTAGAAACACACGAGTTTGACATACACTTCATTAGTTCACTTTAATTTGTTGCTAATATTTGTCCATTCCCGTAGACACGGTAGCCAGCACAGTCCAAGCCACAGTAGATACTACTAAAAATGTAGCAGCTGCTGCTGTTGAGAAGGGCACTACCGCAATTGGCACTGCTAAAGGTTCATACTTTTATAAACAAACCTATACATTTTATTATTCACTTTGTATTGTGGCTAATATTATTTTTTCCTCACATGTAGACACAGTAGCGAACACAGTTCATACGACAGTAGACACGACAAAAAATGTTGCCGCAGCCGTTGTTGAGAAAGGCACAACTGCTATTGGCACCGCTAAAGGTAGTTAGCAGACATTTGTATACTATCATTTCGTTTTGATGTCATTTTGATGTTTGCTTTGTATCGTAGCTAATGTTTGTCCATTCCCGTAGACACAGTAGCGAACACAGTCCATGCTACAGTAGATACCACTAAAAATGTTGCTGCGGCCGCCATTGAGAAAGGGAGTACCGCGATTGGCACCGCTAAAGGTACTTAACACTACATTTATGTGTACATATTATTTGTTCGTTTTATATTGTGGCTAATACACTATTGTTTGTTTTTTGGACTCGTGTAGACACAGTAGCGAACACAGTTCATGCGACGGTAGATACCACTAAGAATGTAGCTGCAGCCGTAGTTGAAAAAGGCACAAACGCTATTGGCACTGCTAAAGGTATACAATTAGTAGCAATTTCTTTTATCACTATATTTGAATTTGCTTTGTTTTGTAGCCAATTCATATTTGTTTTTTTCATTCATTTAGACACAGTAGCAAACACTGTTCATGCGACTGTGGATACAACAAAGAATGTAGCCGCATCCGTCGTTGAAAAAGGCACTACTGCTATTGGCACCGCTAAAGGTAGTTAGAACTTTAGAAGACATTAGTAGACATTTAATGTTTGCTTTGTGATGTGGCTAATATATGATGTTGTCCATTTATGTAGACACAGTAACAAACACAGTTCACGCAACAGTAGACACGACTAAAAACGTAGCCGCAGCCGTCGTTGAGAAAGGCACAGTCGCTATTGGCACTGCTAAAGGTATAATATTAGTAAGCATTTAATTGGGTGCCATTGTTTTCTTTAAGTTTGCTTTCTATTTTGTTGCTAACATATGCATACTGTACATTTATATATGTTTGTTGTCCATCCTTGTAGACACAGTAGCGAACACAGTTCAGGCGACAGTAGACACGACTAAAAATGTAGCCGCAGCCGTCGTTGACAAAGGCACAAATGCGATTGGCACTGCTAAAGGTAGTTAGATTTCTATCAGTCAGTAATTCTTTTAATTCTTATGTTTGTACCTACTTATTAAAGCCGTTGAGGGGTCGTTAATTGACACACATGTTCTACATAAGTACAATAGAAAAGTCATTAGTGTTATTGATTTGCACCACATTTTGTGCTAATATTTTAACCTTCGATTTATTTAGAAACTGTAGCAAATACTGTACATTCTACGATAGACACGACTAAAGAGGTCGCCGCTGCAGCTGTTGAGAAAAGCTCTTCCATTATTGGTAGTGCTAAAGGTAGTGTGAAACAGCTTCATGTTTTATTTTATTTTATTTTGTTTGGTTTATGTTTTGTTACATTTTTGTTCTTGTTTTATTTTTAGACACTGTAGCAAGCACAGTCCATAGTACGGTAGACACAACAAAAAATGTAGCCGCTTCAGCAGTTGAGAAGGGTTCGTCCTTAATAGGAAGTGCCAAAGGTATCAAAACTAAGTAAAAAAAAAAATGTCAAGAAATCTATCAAGCGTATTTCTTATTATAATAGTCAAAAATATTTTTGTAGATACCGTAGCACAAACTCTTGACACAACGAAACAAGCGGCAGCTTCTGCTGTAGACACGGGGGTTTCATACGCTGCTAGCGCCAAAGGTAGTTAGGGCTTCAAATATTTTGTTTTACCTGTTATTATTTTATTTTTTTCATTATATTGTTTTTCTTCCGTAGACACGCTAGCAAACACTGTTCTTAGCACTGTAGATACGACGAAAAGTTTGGCTTCATCAGCTGTAGATAAGGGGGTGTCTATTGTTGGAGGTGCTAAAGGTATTTGTGGCAAATAAAATAGTAATAGAAATTCTCTTTATTTCATTTTTTCTTAAAAAAAAATATATATTTGTTTTAGACACAGTAGCTCACACGCTTGACTCTACAAAGCAAGCAGCTGCTTCTGTGGCGGGCACTGGCTTGTCGTACGCCACTAGTGCTAAAGGTAGCGCAATAGTTACTTTCAAATAAAAAATATAAAAATAAATTTGGTTTTGTTTTTTTTGAATTGTTACACTTTTTTCTTTTTTTGTAGACACACTTGCCAATACAGTACATAGCACAGTAGATGCCACCAAAAATGTTGCTTCATCTGCAGTTGACAAAAGCGCGACTTTTGTGGGCAGTGCTAAAGGTAGATTCAATTAGTTCTTTTTTTCGTTTTCTTTTGTTTTACGATGTATTTTTTTTTTCATTTCTTTTACTATTTTCACCTCGTAGATTCGTTGGCAAGCACAGTAGACTCAGCTAAGAATGTAGCAGCAGGTGCCGTTGACACAAGCGTATCGTTTCTAGGAAATGCTAAAGGTATTATTTTGTTATTATTATTATTATATACTTAAACACACTAGCAGCTTAGAAAGCTGATGCGTGCGTATTAATGGATTTGGAGATTTTGTCGAGTCTGTTTTTAAAAGATTTATTTTGTGTTTTCTTAGATACTGCTTATTGTACATTTTTTAAGCTGGCAACATATCATTCAATAATGACACGTGATCCACGAATCGTATACGTAACACATGCTTATTGGTCAGTTTTTAAGTTGTTAGAATATGATTGGCTGAGCTGAGATATAAACAACAACGCGAGAACATGATGGGTTGCACAGTATTGTAATATGATTTAATTCTGGCTTTTTTTATAATTTTACACCTTGTATTTTATGTTGTCTTGTAGATTCAGTATCAAGCACTGTACTGGGCACTGTTGACACGACGAAGAATGTAGCAGCTTCAGTTTTTGATAAAGGGGTTAATATGGTTGGAAGTGCCAAAGGTATAGACGACTAATTCATTAAAAAAAAGAAAAGAACAATAAAGAAGTTCTCCCTCATTTTGTTTTTTATCATTTTATTCCATATCCATTATTTTGTTAGTTGCATGATTTAGTTGGATGCATTTTTGTTTCTTTACCTTTTTTAATTTTTCTTTTAATTTTCTGCTAACATTCTTTAGAGACTGTAGCGCACTCGCTCTTTAACGTAGCTGAGACGGGGGCGGACAAAACTGAAACTGGCTTAGAATCGGTTGAAGGTAACTAAACGTTTAATAACTTAATTTTCTTTTTCGCTTTGACCACTTATCTTTTACTAACGGTGTGTGGTAATCTTTAGTCAATTAGTAATTAATTAGATTAATAGATGTTTTATGGTTTTTTTTGTGTGTTTTCTCTTTCAGATCTTGTTGACATTTATTAAATCATGTTGTTTAACTGCGTATTAACTTAAAACAATTATGAAAATTACGATTTATCTATCGTTTCTTGCTTTTCAAAGAGTGAGTTTGGTCTTAAAATGTTGCTACTTTTTCATGCGTCATAAAATTCCATAAAAATATAGTTAGGTGTCTAATCTTGCACACGGACATACTAATTTACATTCATAACTTTATTTTGATTTCACATAAATATCTAAAGATCAATGTTTTAACTAAGCTTTCTCAACAAAATCGATTTCTGAAAAGTTATACGTATTTACATTAGTAAATTAATTGTAGGTTTAATTCAAACGAACTTCCAAGGGCCGAAGGATGCTTCTGAAAAAGTGTTCGGAGTTTGTCAAAAGCGCGTTGCAGATACAAACGGTACCATAGTGTGTAGTGTGACCAGTAACAGTTTTTTAAAACATACCTAAAGTTTGAATAAAATGACTAATTTGTGTGTTTAGTGATTTTTTTTAATAAATTTGTTTTTTTTTTCATTTAATCCACATCGGTAAATATTTAATGGAAAACAATGAAGCTGTTCAATTAAAAAAAAATTAAACGAGCTTCGATACCTAATTCTTTATTTAAATGTAGACGTTGCGTGATATAAGAAACCTACCAAACATAGATTTTCCTGGTAGTTTTGACTTAGTGCTTTAGACATGCAGAACCCTTTGTAGGACGATCAAGTACCTACATTTATTTGTGGTTTGCAAACATGGATTTGGAGTACCACTATAATTTCTATATAAGGTGGTACGCCGTACACCTATAAATACGTAATTTTATCGATGTGGATAAAACTTATATTACCGTTTTAGTTCTTTAATAATAATGTTAAATTAACCAATTAATTAATTCAAAATGTCACATATAGCATAATATTTAATTTCATAATCATCAAGGTAGGTTTTCCAATAAAATCAAAAATACTAATCAAACAAAAGATAATAATCAGTTTTAGTCAAATAGAAATCGTTGAAAAGATTTTAGAATGAGTTGATAGAGTAATTTCCATGGTTTTGGAAATCATGGAAATTACTTCAAAGTTTAGAGTCCGTGTAGCGTAGGTAAAGGTTCTTTACACTATTCAGAATGAAGCAAATCCTAATAGTGTTGTCGGATAAGGCCCGTCGCGCTGACAAAAGAATCTTTTAAAATTAGAATAAAATAAAATATCAAACAAAATTCCTTTATTGAATAACTTTACGTTTATTCCTTAGATACGATCAACACCACGGTGGACGCGACTAAGAAGGCAGCTGAGGACGCTAAGGCTCAAGCCGCTAAGGCCGCTGAGGACGCCAAGGAGAAGGCCAGGCTCGCCGCCAAGGCCGCCGAAGAAGAGGCCAAGAGAGTTGCTAGTAAGTCTTTCTAAAGATATTGTTTGATTACATACATTATGATTGAAATTAATAATAAAAGTGGTTGAAAAGACACCTGCAAACCGAATTATACATTTTAGTATGCGATATATACAATTAATTTGACTTTGACTATGCAATTAAAATTATTTTATTACGAGATCATGGGAGACTATTGGTAAAAATAAATTTTCGACAACATGTTGATGTTTCTTTTTTAGTCACAGGAAGTAAAACTTCTGATAACTACTCTTTGCGCATTAGCAAGGCATTAGATAGTTATATTTATAAAATTAAATCGAGTCGAATCGAGTTTCTAAGTCGAGAACATTTTTGACCCTACTTCGTATCTTTTTCTATTATCTGTGACAATTTTAATGCACGGTAGTGAATAGCCAAGTCAATATTCAAATATCCATAATTTTAGACGCAGCCGTAGAGGAATCTAAGAAGGCGGCTGAGAAAGCTGCTGCAGACGCCAGCAACGCCATCAACAGCACAGTGGACAACACTCTGAAGAGGGTGGAGAATGCCGCGGACGAGGGCATCAAGAACGCCAGCACCGTCGTCGACTCTAAGATCAAGGACGCTGATAAATACCTCAACGAGAAGAGGGACAATGTATGTTTTTTAGTAAAATAGTATATGACTACGAAAAAAAATAGCAAAAGATAGTTATTTTTTTAATAATATTTCAATACAAACAAAACGAACAGAAATTCTCCAACAAAAACACGCTTAAAGTGTTCTATGGTCTATCGAATTAGGTGGTTAACTAAAGGTAAACAATATTGGTATGACTTTTCATTTTCAATTAAATTTAGGTAATGGGCTAACATCGATTCGACGTAAAAATTTTTACATACAATTTTTAGATAACACGTGCCAAGATTGTATACATTTAGTTAAAAGTACCATATCATCTTTAAGTTACATTGCATAGACAATCCAAAATATTTTATTTGTTTTTAAATTTCCAGCTTCTGACGAACCTGTCGTCCGCTGTCAACGAAGCATCAACAGGCGCCTCCGGTCTATTGAGCAAGGGGCTGACTGCCTTCCCCAAGTAGATGTCCATCACGCTTGTCCCATCATCGCTACTTTCAAATGTGGAGTGGAAACATAACAGGAATTAATTATTACATAACTGTAAAGCCATGAGTTTCTTCAATGTTATAAAAATAATCCAAATATGTACTTGTAATTATGACAACTGTGGTTTAGAAGTATCATTTTCAACTTGGCACTTTTTACACTTAGCCAGAAACCAACTACAGTTCGTGTCTAAGGGACTTGTTATTTTTCCTATCTACATATTTCGAATAGTCCATCACATTTTGTTTATAAACATGCACATTGTTGGTAAGTTTTGTTTTATTAATAGTACAATATTGTATAGTTTTTTAGTTAGTAAGTTTTACTAACATAAATGTTATGTGACATTGTTAAGAACAAAATAAAATATTGTATTAATTACCTAACGATACTTTAACAACTATGCATTATATTCTTTGCAAATTTTATATTAAAATATGTCTAAAAATATGAATTTGCATTAAATGTTTTATATTTAAGTCACAAAATTGCAATCTCATGTGTACTCGTCTATATTATTTCTAAGATAATTTTAAGTTATTGTAAGCTCATTTTATACTTTGCATTTGGAATGCATTTCGCATACACTTGTCTCGAATTTCTATGCTTGGCTTAATACCGTCCATGATAGCCTTTTAAAAATTAAAATAAGGAGTAAATTCATCGTTCCTACAATAGTACCTACCTTACCAAGATACAGGCATAAAGTCTCGCGTACATCTACCTATTAATAAAGTCAAAGTGCTTACGAAGCCGAAGTATATTGATATAATATCTGTTATTTACACTACTGCTTAGCAGTCTATTTTATGAGATGAATATACGGATGTTAAAATATAGTAGATATATATTATATATAACGGTCATATTTTTCAAATGGCGCTTAAAATTGTTACTTATATGTGTTTATCTGTTTTAATCAAATTACTATGTATTGTTCATCGAGATATTCTTATTCTCTATACCTGTTAAATTATCATACTATGTGTTGTTCAATAAATACATGCAATCCATAATTCGAGTACATTATTTAAATGGCCTTCAGATACAAATTTTCCACAAAATAATAAATAGTTAACGAATGCATAATCCGTAAATAGTGTTTACATGGTATGGGTTTATTTCAAGTTCAAAATAATGGAAACTATTTAACGCGTGCGTTCGTGCAGCGGAATGTTGTTGAATTTAAAGATTTTAATTATGCAGATATTTAGTGTATGACGTCGTATAATTGTGTATGGTAAAAAAAAATTTGTGCACGCAACCATTGTGGAGAAATTCAAAAACTGATTCCGCTGGGCGAACGTTGTCCTGGCGGAACTTTTTTTAATCCATAGACTTTACAAGAAAAGAGATGTATCCAAAAATTAGTGTGTATTTGTGTGTAATTGTGTATGTATGAATAAAACTAGTGCATGCATAAACTTCGGAGAAATTCAAGTTTCCGCTACGCGAACGTTTGGCCATTAGCTAGTTTTCATATAAAGCGCTTACATAGAGAGCTGTAGATTTTTACATACGTTGTTTTGAATTTGTGTATATTTGTTTAAAAAACAGATTTAGAAAAAATCGTAGGGTTTAAAAGATAAAAATATAAACGTAAAATACGCTTATTAGGTCTTAGCTCTTAAAGTATGCACTTTAGGGTCTAGATTTTCACGTTTATACAAACCTTGTAAGTGTCTGCAACATGTTGCCAAGTATCAATGATGTTTCGTTAGTAATTAAATAGTTATAGGACAAATTTACCATGAATAGATCACTGTTTACAAAGCAGTCAAATATCACGACGTTCTAAATGAATTGCATGGTAAAATGTATGCCAATAATTAGTGTATTCATTCAACTATTCACATGCAAAATTTCATGTCATTAAATTCAGTAATTAAAGAAAAACAATTATAATACTGACGAAGTATCGAAAACCTACATAACCCGACCAAGTTCGGATGGCTACAAAAAAGCGGCTGTTCAATATATTTAGGTAACATCCCAAAATTTACAGTATAATACCGGTATTGAATTGGTACAGGTGATAACACACTTGTTGTTTCGAAATAATTTATAGGTCATTTATTTTTGGACACCTACTTTTTTAAATGTATTTGACTATGACAGAAAGTAGGTACTATTTACGTAGGTACTTTATTTAAGTATGCGCTTGAGATTTGAGATATAATCTAATTATATTTAAGACCAATAAAATTCATACAGCTAATTTCTATTGAAGATTTCAGGGATCAGGATTCTAACTATAGACTCCTTAGGGAAATTAAATATTTACCACATGTAAGTACTTAAGTACTACTGTTTAGGTAAATATTTATCATATTGTAGCTTATTACACTATTTAACCAATAGAGGCATGCACGAGCGTGTGTACGATACTGTGTTTTATTTTTTCCTAACGCTTGTGTACGATAATGTACCATATTAATAAATGCTATATTGGAAAGTTAAGAACGTTTCTTAGATATATGGCACGGCCGCTTTTTTGTAGCCATCCGAACTTGGTCGGGTTATGTAGGTTTTCGATGCTTCGTCAGTATTATAATTGTTTTTCTTTAATTACTGAATTTAATGACATGAAATTTTGCATGTGAATAGTTGAATGAATACACTAATTATTGGCATACATTTTACCATGCCATTCATTTAGAACGTCGTGATATTTGACTGCTTTGTAAACAGTGATCTATTCATGGTAAATTTGTCCTATAACTATTTAATTACTAACGAAACATCATTGATACTTGGCAACATGTTGCAGACACTTACAAGGTTTGTATAAACGTGAAAATCTAGACCCTAAAGTGCATACTTTAAGAGCTAAGACCTAATAAGCGTATTTTACGTTTATATTTTTATCTTTTAAACCCTACGATTTTTTCTAAATCTGTTTTTTAAACAAATATACACAAATTCAAAACAACGTATGTAAAAATCTACAGCTCTCTATGTAAGCGCTTTATATGAAAACTAGCTAATGGCCAAACGTTCGCGTAGCGGAAACTTGAATTTCTCCGAAGTTTATGCATGCACTAGTTTTATTCATACATACACAATTACACACAAATACACACTAATTTTTGGATACATCTCTTTTCTTGTAAAGTCTATGGATTAAAAAAAGTTCCGCCAGGACAACGTTCGCCCAGCGGAATCAGTTTTTGGTGAATTTCTCCACAATGGTTGCGTGCACAAATTTTTTTTTACCATACACAATTATACGACGTCATACACTAAATATCTGCATAATTAAAATCTTTAAATTCAACAACATTCCGCTGCACGAACGCACGCCTATTTAACCGATTTTAATGAAACTTAGTACACATACGCAATAAATCAAGGTTCAAAAACGATTTACGAATGATGTGGCTAAATAAGGATGTGTACTATTTTTAAATTCAAATTTCGCGCTTAGATAACCGGAAATCATGATATTCAAAATGTTGCCATAATGAAGGTAAAGTTTTCTACCGTTCATCAGCTGCAAATCGGTGAAACAAAACGTTTTTTGACAAGCATGTCATGTCAACTTGACAGTTAGTAAAATAAATAAACATGGCGGGGTTAGTACGAGCAGGATTTTCTTTTGCAAAAAATGCAATTTTCTCAACATCAGTGCGCTCTATAGCAACATCAAATCCTCTAAATTTGAAAGAAAGTGAGTATAAATACATGTTATGTATAACTTGAGTACATAATGTGACATAACCTCTACTTATTAAAATTTGGTTAACTCTTATTGGTTTCAGTTCGTGAACGTACGGAGGGTTCTTCAATAGTCATTGAAGCGTTTAATGTACCATCACCTCGCACTGAGCTCTTAGTTCGGGCAGAAAAGCTCCCAAATTATGAGCCTATGGTCAGCCCATCAGAGAAGCCTCCTTGCTACATGTGTGCCTTAGGACTAGACGTCAAACACACAGATGTTCTTATACTGAGCCAGTTTGTGAGGTCAGATGGGTGTATGTTACCTCGGCGAATCACTGGATTATGCCGAAGACAACAGAAGAAAATGGGCAAGTTGGTGACAATGGCACAGAAAGCTGGTATGTAAAATCCACTTATAAACTTTGTTCTAACAATATTTGTTTTTTTTTAGTTTTTTTTTTATTTAAGACTTGATATTTATAATTGGAATACTTAATAATTATAGGAAATTACTTATTTGGCAAATTGCTTATTCTTTCGCCTTTCTTTTTTAAAAAATAGATTTCAAACACCCAACTCTGTTATGTAGGCAGTCTTAAAAGTTGCAGTTGCACAAACCTGCTAAATAAATCTCAAAATATGGAATAAATATTTATTCTTACAGGTCTTATGATTAATTTGACTCCTGAAAAATGCAACAAGGATCCGAAAAAGCGAAGGGACCATAAGAAGTTCAATACATACTTTGATGAGAAAACCATATTTATGAGGAAAATCCCGAAACCAGTGGACCGATTCAAGCGTTAATTATATGTTTAATTGTAAATCTTTGTAAAATTAAAAATATGTAGATGTTATATTGGTTTTTATAGTTCGTTCCATAATTAGAGACAACAATTTGACAACAGCCAATGTCAAACTACAAAATAATGTGGCCAGATTTTTCAACATAGTGATTGGCCCGAGTATGATGTTTTAAATAAAATACCGATACCGTTTTTTATAAAATACCCTGAGCAAAATAAAACAACGTTGCGGTGATGTTTTTTATAGTTTAGTCGAATTAATAATACTAATTTATAATAAAAATGCGAAATCCAAGACTGGCTAAAAGAAAAACATTATATTTGAGGAACCTATGCTGAAAGCCGAGCTGTTAGAGATTTCCCAGAAAGAGAAGAGTAATTATGAATGATACGTCGTGGTCTGATGGCTGCTAAAAGGAGGGTCACTATTTTACGGTTGCCTCCTTACCATTGTGATTTTAATCCGACTGAGTTAGCATGGGCACAAGAAGGTACCAGGGAAAGTAGCTAAAAATAATAAAGTTTTTAAAATGCACGAATTCCAGAATTTAATTTCGGTCTTTCGGTCAATACCGGTCGCGGGACATCACTATTTATGAAATGGAAAAAACTTGCAACACTCGAAATGTCAAATCGTTGTCTCTAATTATGGAACGAACTATAATTTGTATATTTTTTTAGTCAGGAATTTTCCTAAAGATAGTCATAATAGCAGGATGCAAATATAATGTCCTGATACAATCATATTGTTTTTTTGGCATTTATGTATTCTTCTCAGTCACAAAATTTCTAATTTAATATAAAAAAAATGTCTGGAATAGTCTTGATCAATACTATTCAATATCGGCCATAAGGCTATAGTTTAACAGGCAGCCACTTTGTGATTTGGTTATGACAATTTTCATGTAAATGACATTGTTCCAGTAACAGCATAATCTTCTTTATAATGAAATAAATATCTGACTATTTATCAATTAATATAAAAAATTCCATTTTTTTAATATTAAAATAATTAAATAACCAATTAATGGAAAATCCTTTATTATGTATAAATGCCAGTTTGTGGGAATGTATGGATGTAGGTATGTTTGTGATTTCTTTATTACTTAGTGGAAATAAACAGTTAGACCAATGGCAGGATATCTAGCTTGCCATAGGACCAATATTTTACTCTCAAACGAGTTGGATAGCTTTGGATTCGTGTCTTTTTCTGCCTCGATCCATAGAAGTAAACCTTTCACTCGATCCTAGGAAATATAGCATATTTTATTGTTTTGTAGATGGACCATACTGTATTGTTTGGCCAGAGTTCATATTGTCCTTTTCTGATACAACTAGTTTGGCCAGAGTTCATATTGTCCTTTTCTGATACAACTAGTTTGGATATTAAAGGCGCGTTTGGGGTGAAAGAAAATAAGAGAGCAGTTTCATTCATAATTTATTTTCAGTTTTCGTTGTTTATAGTGATGTTTACTGATATTTTACAGTTAAATAATTCAACAGTAAGCTGCTTCTTCAATAAATGCATTTATTAATATGGTACGGCAGTAAGTTACTAAAAAATTGTACTTCTAGTACAGTTCTAAAATATTGTACAATATATACCAGGAAAATAATATACAGCATATAATATATGACATAATTGTTTACAAATGTATATTATTTAAAAGAGCCCGAGATTCCTTGTGTAATATACACACTTGAAATACTGCTGTCCTTCCTGCTTTCAAGGATTATGCATTATCTAATTCATTAACTACATCTTAACTGTCAAACTACAAAACAGATAAAAAATCTTACGTTAAATTGCAACACAAAGCATTTTCTATGCAAAATAATTAGATAAAAATTTTATTAACCTAATTAAATTTCTTAACAATTTGTTTTTTATTTTTCTATAAAATAAATATCGCCTAAAAGTTGTTTTTATTAAAATCTCTTAATGTTTACATAATACAAACGCAGTCTAACACAGATATTCGTATCCCATACAACCGTGCCAGCGATTTTTGGTACAAACAAGTCAGTTCTAACATGATGATCACAGCCTTTCGTATAGGTACAGGTAGCCGAGATCTTTAGGCGGATTTTCTGATAGCGCCACCTGAGAATAGAGAATAGTTAAGTTAATTATTTAAAATACTGTAGCTTAGAGTATGGAGGAAATAAAAGGAAATTAGGCATATTTTCTGTAATAGCTTCAGTAGAATCAACTTTCGTATGAAATAATATGATATATATATGAAGTATATTATGTTACCTTGTTATCATTGAATATGACCCATCGTCCCTCGTGCAGCACGTGGCACACATAGTGCCCCACCATGGAGGACGTGCCCATGTGAGAGATGAACGCCACCAATCTGTATTCTGCAACACCAAACAATATAATCAGTTGCTATCACATCGCCGCGATGATTGTACATGTTGAAAGTCTGCATGCTATTAATCTGTCTGAATAGGCAAATCAATTTTGTAGCGTTCGTTGGTAATAATTTCGTTAGTTTAATAAATTACCGTCAAGGTATAAACATAGTATGAAGTTGGGGTGTCCTTCTAGCGTAATTGAATGAATTATATGAAAAACTAGGCTTACTCTCGGGTCCGTCCCTGCAGCCGAGGGTGCGGTCCGCATCAGGATGGGCGGGCACCTCGGCCTCTGCGGCGTCGAGTTCATCGACCCGGCTAAAGATCCAGTCGAGGGCGCGCGCCACGTCGCCCTGCGTGGCGGCCAGCGCGCGCGCCGCCTGCGCGCGGGTGAAGCCCATGCCCATTATCTGCTCCACGCTCGCCTCGTCTACACTCGCCACGCCACTATCCGCTGCACCTGCCATACAAAACCAAATATTTATTAATGGCATTGAATGATTAAGAACGACAGAAACGTGTAATATGGTGGATGTTTTTAAACAAACGGGTGGAAAACAAGAAGGATGGTATGAGTGAGTGAGTGAGAGAAAGGGACTTCTAGAATTTACACGTTGCACGATATACAATTTAAAATAGAGTAATACAGTTATTATTTGGCACGCTGCCACCTTTGATATCGACATTAATTAACTCAGAAATAACTAAAAGCACTTCTTGTACATTCGTGTTTGAATTATAAAGCATGTACACTTAGCATAGAGTTCCTGATTTAATATAATGTGAACGAAATTAATCATTATTGTACCTGCAGCGCCGGGCGGAACGAACTTGTTGGCAAAGTCCCAGTCAGTCATGTGCTCCATGAGCCAGTTAGAGGCGGCCTCCATACCGCAGTTGTTTGTGTAGTATAACGCCTTCTTACACGCCTCTAGAGGGAAGCCCATGTCTAACTGAAATCAGAATAAAAGAGGTTAAAAAAATAATAAACAATATTAAGTAACATAGGCCAAGGTTCAGTGGTAATTCATGTTTTACTCCTAATGAATAATGTAATAGGATTTTTAAATAGAAGTAATTTTTTAAATTTTAAAACACAAACATGTAAAAATAAGCATTGAAGACTCGAAGTTCAAAGCCTGTTTTATTCTGAGTTTATTAATAAAATTTAATTTGTTTGTCGTGCGTCGAAGAGCGCTTTTTATTATTTTTAATGTTCTAGTCAGCGCTCGATAGTCTTCAAGCCAACTCTAGTGCTGACTCGAGCGTTTTACAATACTACACAAATCCAAGTAAAGTGAATAACTTACAAGTTGTGAGAGCAATCCCTCGTCGAAAACGGGCGCCGGAGTCTCGGGCGCGGTGTCGGGCAACAATACCTCGTCGGGCTGCAGGCCGCGACCGCGCAGGCAGCTTAGGTCCACCTACAAAACAATTTAAAACAGTGTAAATGATAGAGAGAACACGATCGTTGCTCGTAACAGGGGCTCTTACTTAATTGAAAATTTAAGGTACCTAGTAGTTATTTTCACATACACAAAATGGTTCAACTTCCCATTATTATTATTTTTACATATTTATACTATATTACTTACAGATATTTTTTTATAGTAGCTTTTTAAATAGTTTATTCAAAAATGATAGTAATGTAATGTATTTTCCACAGTTAGATACAATACACTCTAAGAAGACAGTCTTGTCTATTTATTTTAGTGTAGCTAAATATGTGCTTGCCTGAACATATTAATATAGAATAATAATAATATGGAGAAGTGCGCACCTCCCAAGGCATATCGACGGCGACGTCTAGTTTGGCGGGCGTCCAGTCTTCCTTGATAGTAAACTTCTTCAACTGGATCAACAGGAAGTCTGGGAATGTGGCAAGACGAGTGATTCTGGAAACAATAAAAAAAGATACTTTATACAAACATATTTTTAGAACATGAGTTTAATTCCCTAATATTTGTGTAAGAAAGGTTACCGGAGGTCCAATCCCTCTCATCCTCCAATCCTAAATCCCCAAAAGGTCGGCAACGCACTTGTAACTCCTCTGTTGTTGCGGGTGTACATGGGCTGCGCTGATTACTTCCGATCCACATATTATATCCGTATATTGTACCATCAGGTAATCCATCTGCTAGTTTGCCGACCTATCACATCGATCAGACGAGGTTATTATGTCTAGTGGGCCTCTGTCCTACAGTCTGTTATATGTTGGCATTTTATATCCATATTAATCTGCGCGTGATCTTTTCATCAACATCATCAGTTAATTTATTATTGCTGTTGAATCTTAGTGTAACATCGCCCTTTGTTTCTTGAAAGGACAATTAAATTAAGTAAGAAAGGATGATACAGTTTACTCATTATAACTATGACCAAAATTTGTTTAAGCACTAGTTACTTATGTTGTGTTTTGCTGTGCAAGTAAGGTTAATGGATCCTCAATCCTTTATCCCATCCTCAATTTCCAAATTCAAATTAAAAAGGTATTATACTCACTTGTGAGCAGTAACCTTCTTGTTGACAGCACTGCTGAAGAACTGCTCGACGGTCTCCTCCTTCATGAAGCTGTCCAGACACGCTTGGAATGGGATGTGTGGCCGCACTATATCTGATGGGTCCCTGTAAATGTATTTTTTATGATAAATACTGAAAGTAGTCTTCTAGTATTTCTTAGTAGTAACTATCGTGTGACATTTTTAATTTAATTTAAGAAGTGACGTGACGCGCACGCTGCTCTTCAATAACAGTCCCATTGTGACTTAAAACTAGTAGTTTTTCTCAGTTTCTTTACTCGAGTGAGTCGTTACTTTTACTAAATAAATTAGTCATTAACACGTTAAGCGGCATGGGGGTCACCGGTGACCTCCGTTAACGGAGTATTTGCCTTCAACAGTTTTCTGTCGGCAGTCAAAGGCTTAAGTAGTTGTGAGTTATTTTTAAAGAGACTTGTATCAACAAAAACAGTGTTGATGTAGTTTTTAACTCGGTTTTCTGAATAAGAATGTAGATAGAAGTCCTGTTTAGGTAGTACTGATGTAAGCTAGCGGGTTCGTAAAGTAGTCGGGGTTGCGGGATAAGTGTCGCTGTCACTGTGGCCTTGGTCCAGAGCAGGAGAAAGAATGGGGTGTTTTTAGTCAGTAAGAGTCTGACATTCCCGACACTGGGCGGGAGAAGTAATTAGATGATTTTCTTGTCATAAAAAAGCGGGTACGTACAGTCGCTGTCCGCTGGCGTCGGCGGCGGCGCGGCGCGCGTCGTAGTCGTGCAGCTGCGGCAGGTTGGTGGCGGCGCGCAGCGGCACGGGCAGCGGCAGGTGGTGCTCGGCGCGCCGCGTGTAGCGCACGCCGCGCGACGCCGCGCACTGCACGCGCTCCTCCACGCTGAACCGCAGGCACTCCGCCGGGTTCCACGCGTGCCGGCTGTGGCGCTGCCGCATACATACAGCGTTACTACGTGCCTACGGCCATGTTTCATCGCTACCCCGACTGTCGGAGTCATATAAATTGACTAAACGTGTCTATATTTACAATATTCTAGCAGTGGACCTTAGAGATGGTTGATGATGGAATATAAAACTTTATACTATACTTAAACTCAAAAGGTACAATAAATAATAAATAAATGAAATGTACATATTAATATTGCTAATAAGGCACTTAGAATAATGAACGCACAGTAAAGTCACAGTATAAATAAATAGAGAACAGTAAGGTAACTGCCTAGAAACACTCGAAATGGCACACTCACACAAACATGCGCATTTACGAGAGCTCTAAGTGAACCTCAGAGTGCAGTCAGTATCGGGTGCCGCGTCAAGACGAGTGGTCAAATTTTAAGTTTATTTCCGCAATGTTTTTAAAAATGCCACTTTTTTTTCCAAGATGGCGATGGTTTTATTCTTATTCTAGTTTGGGTAAAAGATAGAGCTATATACATAGTCTGGCCATAAATACTGTTACAATTAAAAATAAACAAAATATTACATTAATTTGAATTTGGAATCTGTCATTTTTATAAAATTTTTCATTGTGTTTTCTTATTTTGGCGCCAATCAATTGTTCAATATTTTGCGATATTAAAAATGGAGTGGGGTGATAAAGAGAACCAAATCGCTGTGATTGCATTACACCAAGTGGGTATGGTGCCAAATGCAATTTTTAAAACTCTCCACACGCTTGCCATTACTCAAATGTTTGTGTACCGGGCTATTAATAGGTACAATGAGACCTCCTCTGTTTGTGATAGAAAAAAATCTGGCCGTCCACGTAGTGTTCGTACGAAAAAGGTGGTCAAAGCAGTAAGGGAAAGAATTCGAAGAAATCCTGTCCGAAAGCAAAAGATTTTATCTCGGGAGATGAAGATAGCACCTAGAACCATGTCGCGTATTTTAAAAGACGACTTAGGACTTGCAGCCTATAAGAGACGCACTGGACATTTTTTAAATGATAATTTAAAAAAGAATAGGGTGATAAAATATAAACAACTACTGAAGCGGTACGCAAAGGAAGGTCACAAAAAAAATTTGTTTACGGATGAGAAAATTTTTACAATCGAGCAACATTTTAACAAACAAAATGACCGTATTTATGCTCAAAGCTCTAAGAAAGCTTCTCAATTAGTCGACAGAGTGCAACGTGGGCATTATCCGACTTCAGTGATGGTTTGGTGGGGTGTTTGCTATGAAGGAGTGACTGAGCCATACTTTTGCGAAAAAGGTATCAAAACATCGGCACAAGTGTATCAAAATACCATTCTTGAGAAGGTAGTTAAGCCCTTTAATAACACCATGTTCAATAACCAACAATGGTCCTTCCAGCAAGACTCGGCGCCGGGTCATAAACCTCGGTCCACGCAGTCTTAGTTGGAAACGAACGTTTCCGACTTCATCAGAGCTGAAGACTGGCCGTCGCCGTCGTCTAGTCCCGATCTTAATCTGCTAGATTATGATTTATGGTCAGTTTTAGAGAGTAGGGCTTGCTCAAAACGTCATGATAATTTGGACTCCCTAAAACAATCCATACGATTGGCAGTGAAGAATTTTCCCATGGAAAGAGTGCGTGCTTCTATTGATAACTGGCCTCAACGTTTAAAGGACTGTATTGCAGCCAATGGAGACCACTTCGAATAAGCTTTTTATGTTTTAAATTGTTTTATATTTATGTATTAAACTTACATACTGTAAAAGTAATAAATGTTATTTGCAATAGAAAAAATCTTTGTTTTATTTGTTACAGTATTTATGGCTAGACTAGGTAGTATAGCGCTTATATCTAAACATTTATTTAAACTAACGTTTTTTGATGTTAATATACGGGACACCATGAGATTACCTATTTAAATTTTATTTGTAAACTAAATAAATGTTTTGTTTAGATTTAGATTAAATTTTTAGTTATTTGTAAAACATAATAAATTATGTTTTGTTGTAATCAATCAATTCGATTGATTGATTACAACAAAACATAATTTATTTTTTTCACACCCGGTTTCTGAAAGGCTTGTCAACACTAAAATTAACTAATCTCCTGTTAAATCTCTTGTCAAGTCATCTGATTGTTTGTTGATAATTCTTTGATAGATAATAGACTTGACAAGAGAATAAATTGATTTTAACATTGATTGGCCTTTCGGAAACCGGGTGTCAGAAACACAAACAATACTAAAAACATTAGAAGTGACAACCTAGTGCTTTAATGACCGGTAGGTAGTTATACGGTCAAATAGGCATAGATACCTTACTGTTCCACATTTATACTGTGGTAAAGTTATGCATAAAAAATTTCATTATTTTTAATTGGTAGTTACATTCATAATCTTTCTATCATACTTACATACATATATACAGTCTATATGCAATGCAAAAAGTCCGTAATAAATACACAAAAACGATATAAAGAAATATGCAACTAATGTAATAGTATCATAACTGAATAACCCTTTTTATAAGATTTTGTGAAACTGTATTTACCTGTAAGAGCGACAGTAGATGCAGATAGAACTCATGAGCATCCTGCTGCCTCTTGCTCATGAATTCGGGATGGTCCTTCCCGACCAGGTTGCGGTACATGTGGGGGGACACACCCGCCTGGAACCCGCCCTCCGAGCTCGGGAACGAGTAGCGACCCGATACTAGGCCCACGCCCAATTTCGCACTGTAAAAGGTTAAATTTAAATAATTAAGTTATAACGGTTTAGACGAGAACATGGAGCGTAAACAATGGGTGCTTCTCATGGACACTAGCAACAATTATGTTGCCGACCTTTTAGGTATTGGGCCTCCGATAACGTCACTCAAACGGCGAATCGTGAAGAAGTATTGTTTTACACTGGTTTTCTGTGAGGTCTTATTACTGTGTGTTTCATATTATTATGTTTTGTTTTAAGGTTACGATTTTGATTTAAATTTAAAGAGTTTAAAAAAAGAGCTTTGTTATATTTTTGTGAAAGATGTGTGTGATCCATTGCTCTTATTTAGTTGATTACAATAATGGAGAAGTTAGTCCTTACGTTTGCACATTGAAGTCATTGACTGGGTCCTCTGGGAAGGTGGAGAAGATCTCTGGTGCTCCATCGACGAACCGACGCACGAAGTCAGGCATGCGGAACAATACCTACACAAATAAATCTTATAAGTCTAGTTCTGTATATTAAAAAAACTACACATTTAGTCTGGGTTGAATTGGGATTTTTTTTATAAAAATAACACTATAGTATGGTAAATAATTTGTCACATTTATTGGCAATGAAGGTCATAAGACTAGAACAACAGGCTACGATTAATAACAAAATGAGTTTACCTGTACAACACTGTTGATATAGCAAGTGTTGCCAAGGTTGTTAAGTCCCGTGAGTGCGGGCCCACACAGAGGCCTGAGTTCACTGCCCGACTCCTGCAAGGTGTTCCACTCCCCACTGCGCTGGTTCAGCTCCAGCTCTAACTCGATCATTGATTTGTCCGTCTGAAAATTGATTTATAAATCATTTATTAAATGGGCATTGTAATTTATTATTTATCTTTATAACATCAAGGTAAGCATATTTAATTATAAGTTAAGCCTCACAAAACTCATTAATTAATCCTAATAATTTTAACAATGAAAATTACTAGGATTCATTTATTATTGTCATCATAATTATAATGGCTGGAAAAGAGTTTCTCACTCAATTTCCCTTGGCCGCAGAAAATATATTCAGTGAACCGATTTTGAAGTTCTTACAACGGAATCTCGAATTGTCACTCCTATGTTTTAACAACTAAGAAATTTGTGCTCAAGGAAAACTATTTAAGTACCTTTTGCAATTGTTGCACATTGATACCAAAATGTTTTAGATGGTCGGCCAGGAAGGGGTCCTCGACCATGTCATCCTCAGCGTAGGAGAAGACATCACCCTTGCCATCAGCGGTGATGGTGCCTAGTTTCACGGCTAGAGGGAAGCCCGTCTCCCGATAGTGTTCCACCTGAAGAAAATACACACAAATGTTAAATATTTATAATGCCTGCTTCGCTAATTTAAAAGTGGTAATGTGTGTGTGTGTATTTAAAAGTGTCGAAATTTTCACGTTTGTATTTCGATGGAACACTCTTTGTGTGATCCACTAATTGTTGTTCCGGGTCTGAGTGTATGTGAATTTATAATCGCAACCATGACACAGTAGATAAACCTAGTATTGGAAAACGTTAGAAGTATATTGGACTAGCTTTCGCACGAAGATTCGCCCGCGAGGGATGTTGATAAAACTCCAGCCTTAGTGTAATTCAGGGTACCACCTATCTACATACCAATTATGTATATTTTCAGTCAAATCAGTCCAGCGTAAAAGAATAACAAACAAACATTCATACTTGCTCACTTACTAAAACACATAAATTTTGTTTTACGTTCAAAAGTGCCTGTATAATATTATAGTAGGATAAAGTAACCCTTCTTTGGAACGACAGTATTTAAAAAAAAAAAAATTTCAAACTGAGACTCACAGCGTGATCATTTCCCCCGGAACCATCGAAGAACTTGCGGCCGCAGAGCACGGAGCCGTCCGTCAGGTTCAGCCAGAGGTTGGTGGTGAGGTCACACTTGTCGCACTTCCAGCCTGATGGAGGGATCTTCACACCATTGTCTAGCTGCTTCAAGTTCACAGCATGCCTGGAACGAAATTAAATTAGAAATTAAGCTACTTTCATAAACAATACATATAATTGTGAGTTTTTGCCCTACTGCCACAAGGAGAGGTTTTTCCATATTGTGGTAACCCAATGGTAAAGTAAATTTTATCCAGTTCCATCTTCCATGGTGAAAGACTATGAAGTAAAGGAGTAGTAGCACGAAATAAAAAGGAGCGGTAGCACAACTCTGCCCAACAACTCGTTAGAATAGCGACTTTTTAATATCAATCCCCATATCCCTAAATGTCCGAAATAATTAACCTCCAAAAGACCAGCATGCATTCGTTACTCCTATGGTGTTTGTCCATGATCGGCGCCGATTGCTTACTATCAGGTAATCTGTTTGATCGTTTGCCGACCTACCCTAAAGATAAAAAAGTTACAAAGTGCAATTTAGCTCGCTCATTTGCACCTTCCGAGATAGATTCAAGCCTAAACATTGCCGCTTTCTTCTAACGCGTAATTCTGTCTTTATCTGTATAGACATATTCCTAAATAAATGTAAGTTAAATGCATCGATATTTTATTTATTTTTGTTCACCAACAACTATCATAAATAGATATAATCTAATTTGATAGTGTAAAATGTGTGCAATCGTATTGGGAAAATATCAATAACTCCCTACTTCAGGAAGTGATCATTTCAATTGGAAAAGCTAACACATGGTTATCAGGGATCGCGTGTTATCATAATCCCGACCCTGTCGGACCCTTTTTGATTTTCGCGATAAACCAATCACCAATATTAAGGACACTTCCGATAGATAGGTGACTTAACTGAGAAAATTATACATTTTATGTTGCAAAAAAAAAGCACGACAATTGCTAGATGTGAAGTTTATAAAAACGAGATTAAAATAATAAAAAATAAAATGGCAGCTCACACAGAGACTTCACGCTTCTCTCCGTCCCAGGTACCCTGCATGGCGGCCAGCTCTGCGATCTTGAAGGGGGACTCCGCGTCTATCACTGCTTGGACGGCTTTGTTTACCTGCACAATACAGAAAACTTATTACTATTTAAATGTCATAACTAATACTTAACACTTAACTCATAACACTTAAAATTAATTGAAATTTTTACTGCACAGTTGACGCGATGACTGGGTGATAAGCTGCCATGCAACGTGTTGAAGGTTCGATTCCTTCACGGAACAACTCTGTGTGCACCTACGATTACGAAAGCAATTTGGTATACATATAGTTAAAAGATAAACGTCTTACTAATTCGAACTGTTGAACTGAACCAAAATTCCAAATACCATGCTATACGGCGGCTCAATAAAGATAGCGTTGTAATTAATTAACTAACTACTAAGATTAAACAGTGTTTGTGACGTATAGTTGTCGTTTGAAAACTCTACGCCATGAAACCTCTACCAGAAAACCTTACTGATAGCAGCTGTGCCGCTAACGTATCGTACTCTTCATCATGTATAATAAATAGCATTCATTAAATAGTGGAGCATTTTTCTATCAGCCCCGTGCTAAGTTGGGGCGGGTCGCTATTATAATATAAAAAATTAGTTATCAACTTATAAATAGTTTATCTGATAAATCGACATTCACATAAGTGTGGGAGAGCCATGCTTCGGCACGAATGGGTCGGCTCTACCGAAGTGATACCACGGCCTCACAGAAGACCGGCGTGAAACAACCACAGCGTTGTGTTTCGCCGTGTGAGTGAGGTTACCGGAGGCCCAATCTTTCCCCGCTCCATTTCCCCCCCAATCCCTAAATCTCCAAATCCCTAATCCCTAAAAGGTCGGAACGCACTCGTAACTCCTCCGTTGCGGGTGTCCATGGGCGGCGCTGATTGCTTACCATCAGGTAATTCGTCTGCTCGTTTGCCGACCAATTACATAAAAAAAAAATCACTTACAATTTCAGGCAGGGCAGGGTTTGGCCACGGGAAAGTATGGAAGCCAGGCAGCACCACAACGTTGTAGTGGTCAGTGTATGTGAACTTCGGTTTGCCACACGCGGGATCGAACCCGCCTTCAACGCCTATCGCTAACCGAGTGATCTTCTTCTCTGGACCATCACCGGTCTTCTCTGGTTCTGGGACCTGTGTTGAGAAATTATTTATTTTGAGCATAGAAAGAAAACGTATACGGACTTAATGTTCAAGCCGGGTTTGCGGACACAACGCAATGACATATCGTGCCCAGGCTCGAATTAGGAGAAGGAAAAGGGAGGCTCTTAGTAAGTCTGATACTTTTTCCCCCTACGTATAAAGTACGGGAAAAGTTAAGTACTGGACTATTTTCCCCCAAAAGACTCCGTACCTTAGACAGTCTCTATCAGTCGACCTATACATGGATAGATAGGTTTTCAATCAAATTATTAGTTTACTTACTTCACAAACATGCGAATTTAAAAAATTTAAAAAAAGTGTGGGAGAGCCTTGCTTCGGCACGAATGGGTCGGCTCGACCGGAGTGATACCACGGCCTCACAGAAAACCGGCGTGAAATAACCACTGCGTTGTGTTTCGCCGTGTGAGTGAGGTTACCGGAGGCCCAATCCTTCCCCTTCCCCAATCCCTCCTCAATCCCTAAATCTCCAAATCCCTAATCCCTAAAAGGTCGGCAACGCACTCGTAACTCCTCCGTTGCGAGTGTCCATGGGCGGCGCTGATTGCTTACCATCAGGTAATCCGTCTGCTCGTTTGCCGACCTATTACATAAAAAAAAAAAAAAAAAAAACCGCCGTTGAACAGTTTGCCTTTAGTGCCTACTAGCATTAGCAGAGTTAAATAAGGTAATGGAAATAGTTTTATATTGTTTGTATATTGTATAGTTGTCAAATTACTTGTAAATAAAATATTTCGATAACCACAAGGGCAACAACGACTTGACCAGTCCAGGCCTTAATATGGTGTACTTGGTCTCCTCAAGTTTGGTGCTTTTCAGCGTATTGGGCAATCACAATAGCAATAGAAAGTCCAGAGCATGCTGCTACTATTCATTGTTTTAATGGTAGACTGATAAAACATGTTATACACTCAATAAAACTTACGGGTATCTTTTCCCTCTTGATGTGAAGGAAGACATTGTTGCCTGTCTTCTGGAAATACTGCTCGACGTAGTTGCGACCAAAGCCGAGGTAGCTCACGAGCGACACATACAAGCCCGTGTCAGATTCCTGGAACAATATCATGAATAAATAATTTATTTAGTTTTTCCTAAACAATAATGTTGTAAAATGTTTAAATCATTTCAATCCTTGTTAAGACGACCTTAAACAAAACCACAAACAATAACATGCACAAGGATTGAGTTAGGAAGAACTTTCAGTTCATTAGTTTATTTTGCAATACACATTATTTTGTATATTTCAAACACCATTATCAGTGAACGCCATAAAAAAAACTTTCCTTTAACCAAACAGAGCAACAAAAAAGTGCCCTCATAGTAATTTACATGTGCCTGATAACAGCTATCTCTCCCTTGCAAAAATATGGGGGCTGGTGGCTCACTCTGGTCACAACATTGGTGCAGTAACCATTTAAATATGTTGAACTCTATTGATTTATACTTAGGAAGTTTCCTAATCCTGTGTGGTTTTGTATTGAGTTTGTTCAACTTAAAAAGAATATTAAAAGAAAACAATGTCTCCTTTCCTGCTGTTCTTCTATCAGAAAATATACTTCTCACATGCATTGGCGTCGCATTCATCAGCCGAGCATTATACAACCTAAGCCCCCTAAATGCGGACATGATAGACATGGAAGAACGGACGGCGGCCATGATGAAAAATGAAGAAGTCAATTGCAGTTTCACATCAATACTTATAAGTTATGGACCCTTGATTGTGTCTTTGGTAAATAGCTTTTTAAGTTTGGTAATAGACAATTATATGCACTACAAAATGATTGCTGATGTTAAAAGGTCTGAAGATGACAGTGCAGTTAGAGAAATAGAGGATAATTTCAGAGTACAAACTAGATCTACTATAGAAAGCCTACTTGCATTCTGGAAGAAGTATTTCAGTTTTATTACAGTCGCTGTTCAGTGGTTATTGCCATTTTTAATAACAATTTCCATGTATTCAATGGATGTTAAAGAGACAAATATTCCTATGAGTGAGTTGCGAAGTTTAAGTGAATCCTGCATGGCACTGGTGGATGTAAGTAAGAACAACTGTTCTGTAGTTATCAACTTAAATGATACCTTACAACTACGGAAACACACACCAAATTATATCACAATGTATGAAAATGAAAACTACCCAAACAATACAGATGAAAAACTCAACTCCATAGTCAATAATGTGTACAACATCATAGCAAATTTTCAAAATGAAACCAGATATGCAGATATCAATGTGACAAGTCCCTTCTACAGAACACCAAAATCAAACAAACAAGAGGATTGTATGCAAATATGTTATTTAGAAAATAAGAATTTAATTTTATTCATGTTTGCAGTTGTAGTTGTGTGTTACTTTGTACCTATTACTATTTCTACAGTGATTTTGACTAAAATACATTTAATGGAGATGAAAAGGCAGAATGTGAAGACTTATGTGACTAGGGAGCTGTTATACAATGTATTATTCTGGAGCCCCATAATGTTAGATACATTTTTATCCCTCACATTATGTTCATACACAATGAATGGTATGCGGACTTCCATTTTTAATGTCATTGCTAATGTGTATCAAGCTGTTAAGAATTTTATGAATACAAAATATTTTAAAGATAATACTGTAAGCCCAGCTTGAACCCATTTAGTCTATTGTTTTGTGAATTCTTTAAATCAGCATAATTTCTTGTTTTAACTTGAAAATATAGACTTTAAAACATCCTTGCTAGTATTTTTTGTTCTCCTATTAGAATCTAATAAGCGCAAAGCTTAAAAAACTATTTCTTATAATTCCTCTACTATTATCTTTCTTCATTATTAAGGATACTTTATTAGATAAAATTGTAGTGGTCCAATAACAATATAATCAAGGATTATATAGGTATAATATAGTCAGAACACAGAAACAAAACATACATTTTATGAGTATTCATATTTTGCATTAAGGTGTTTGGAAAATAGACTAAGCATCGATTTCTGTTTTTTTGTTTAGCTGCCACTACTATCTAACAAAAAATAATTTTGTAAAAGAAGAGATCTGTTTCAGTTGAGATCATAAACTATGTGGCCGGTTTGAGGAATATGCTGCTACTATGGTAGAAGATCAAAACATGACAGGGTTTATTCAGAAATAAATGTTATTTAAAGGTTATAATAAAAATTGCAACTCACCGGATTGTCAAAAGAATACACACACTCATCTTTGTAGATCAGTTGTTGCGAGGTGGGTATTTTAATTTTGGATAAATGTGGTGTTAGTAGATCCAACGACGCCATGTCGTATTATCAAAAACGTTAATTAAATTTTATTAAATTAATGTATTTTTCGATCAAATTCAGCGTCTTACCAAAACCAAAAATACCCGAATACTCGATTAATTAATAGGGATGTAACAAAACATACTATATATAACGGTGGTAGCACAGATAGTAGAACTTTTGGAAATCGACTAAACAAAAATAAAATGTCAACTGTTTACTTCACTTAAATACTTATTTAATGTAAAATTAATCCAAATTCCAAATTTATTCTTTGCGAAAAATTATCGATCGCAGTGAAAATGATTTGTACAATTGTTAAATGGATAACATCTTCATTCAATATTTTGACAACAAAGCTGAAATGGTAATTTTCGGTGAAATTGAAAAATTATATTATAGTTGGCGTTATTTTGCACACAATAAATAACTAAAAAAGACGCTGTTAGTTGCACTTTGTTTCACTGTTGTTAAATTAAGTGTGGTAAACAACCTGGACACAATTTTCACAATCAAAACAATATGGTTGAAGGACAGAAGAATAAAGATTGTGCTAAAAATATCCTTAAGCCTCCTACACACCACTCGCGCAGTTGTACGAGGTTAGACGAATATACATTCGTTAGAATAATGTAAATGTTAGGCACTTCGGCGTACCCCAGCGTACCCGGTTCAACTCTAATTATTTTATAGTTATCTGTGGTCCAACTTTACCTCGCTTCCACTCGCTTTGGGTGACTTCCGTTTAGAGATGGGTTGTAACAGGTGACTATATCCACTATATCTGTTATCACTGTTACTGTTACATAAAAATAACAGATCTTAATATCTGTTATTAAATAACAGCCTGTTATTTTTGAACAATTTCATTTGAATATCTTCTTCAATGTAAAAATATTTAGTTTTAATTCCACGACAAAAATCCAGGCTAGTTGCAGGATGCAATCCCACTCCTATGCAATCATGCATATGCACACATACACAAAATGGTAAAACATACCACGCAATCAAACCTATACTCGACACGTGTTTCCCCCTCCACAGGGCATCCTCAGGAGATGTTGACTCGATGAGCGCTGGCCGAGTCAACATCTCCTGTTGTTGTGTTGTGTAAACTTGTGTATGTGTGCATATACATGTTACCCTTGCCGGGGTTGCGGGGTAAGCGCAATGAGGTACCGCGACCTCGGCACAGAGCAGGAGAAGGAACAGGGGGGTTTTTAGTCAGTAAGAGTCTGACACTCCCTCCTGCCCGGCCCTGGGCGGGAGAAGTCATTTGATGATTTTCCCCTCACAAAAAAAAAAAAAACCCTTGCTGCATGTGCATATGCATGATTGTATAGGAGTGGGATTGCATCCTGCAACAAGCCTGGATTTTTGTTGCGGAATTAAAACAAAATATTTTTCCAAACTATTAATGTCATGGATTTCCGCAAAGTAACGCCTGATTCTATAAATTATGAATATCTTCTTTGTTAATTCTTATTTTAAGTTAGAAATCTAATAAACAATAAGTAACAATTCCATAACGTCGAAATAAATAATAGGTGTGTCTCTTTTTAGCAAAAGTCGTTATTTAATGAGGTAACGAAGTAGTCTGTATGTGTGTGGGGACTGGTAAAATGAATAACAGTAATAACTCCAGTAACAGTGCCGTTTGCCTGTTATTAAAATAACAGATAAAATAAGTTGGTAGGAACAATTGGTACTTGGTATTTGTAAATATCTGTTATGATAAAATATGCCTCACTCCTACTTCCGTTTGTTTTGTTGTCAGCAAAGACTACAATATAATAATATGTTGTCAGACGTCAGTATTTTTCGCGGAGATAAACGAGTAGGTACCTATGTGCTATAGGTAGTGTAGTCTTCGGAGTTCAGTCAACTTTCGCCGAGTACTTACATAGTGTATTGGAGGCATTAAAGCAGAGCACAATAATCAGCAAAGACTATTTATTTTCTACTAAGGTAGTCAGTAACTCAGTACAAAGTTCAAAAAAGTAAACTTGTTATAGTAAATATAAAATGACTTTAAAATTATACTGCGATCTCATGTCTCAGCCCTCAAGGGCTCTTTATATTTTATTAAAATCTATTAAATGTAATTTTGAGCCGAAATTCGTAAATTTACGACAAGGTGAGTTATAAAATAATCCAGTGATAATGTAATATTATCACTAAATACAATATATTATTAAGTAGATATGAGTATTATAAATAGATACGCTTCTTATTGGTTAAAACTTGTTTAAGACGGAAGCAAGTATTTATTTTCAAGAGATTTTTATCAATTCTTCTTATTTACATATTAAATTGATGTAGTGTGTTATTAATTTCCAGCTGAACATTATTCTGAAGAGTACTCTGCAATAAATAGGTTCCAGAAGGTACCAGTGATAGATCACAATGGATTTATACTAACTGAAAGGTATTTATTTAATTTTAGAGCGTAAATAAGATTCCGGTAGTTTTCGATTTCGATTGGTCAAAATGGTCAAAATCAAGTCAAAATGGACTTTTATTAAAATGTCAAAAATGACAGTTTTCTACGAATTTTGAATAATTATCGGAAATCACAACATACATATATGTATGTCATAGTGTTTTGATGTCAAAAGTCAAATATCATTCTTATCTCGGAAAATAGATAAAAAAATATAAAATTAAACTATAATTATACAAAGTGAAATCTATGAATGAAAGTATGATTATGTTTTAATAATGAATTGTACTCAATAGTTAAAATATTTTTTTATGTAGGAACCTTGCCAATTCCATAGAACAGAAAGAAAGTAGCATAACTTTTTGGGATGTAACTTTCAAGTATCACCAATAGTCACCCTCATTCCTGTTTTCAGTATTGCTATTCTCAAATATTTATCGAGAGAGAATGTGATACCAGAAAGTCTGTACCCTAAAGAGTCTAAGGCTCAGGCCAGAGTGGAGGAGTTTCTGGAGTGGCAGCATGCGGGGCTTAGACTGCATTGTGCAATGTACTTTCGGGTCAAAGTAAGTTATTTATGCTTTTCTGGATGGTGGATACTAAAATAAAGTTATGAGACTGTAGTTGGGCCGTGATTAATGTGAAATATTTGTAAACAAGCCTTAAAGACTGTATATGACATGTAACAGCTATAAATAGCACTCCTTTTGGTATGACTACGAGGGTGACAATGAAGGCAAATTGTTTTAGTAAATAAAAAAATATATGAAGTTTTCAAAGTAGGTTGTCTAATGAAAGAACACTATGTTCAGCCTTAAAAACTTTACCTACAAAAATATTAAAAATTAAGCAAGTTTAAAAAATATATGTAAAGGAGTATATACCAAAAAGGCAATAATAATAACAACAATATATCTGTTAGAAAACTTGTAACATTCATATGTATATAACACTTTTCTCTCAATTAATTACAGTACTTAAATCCAGTGATGTTTGGCAAACCTGCTGATCCTACTTCTTTAGCTGGGTACAAGAGCCGCATGGAGGCAGCTCTGTCAGAGTTCAATGACAAGTGGCTGGGCAGAGGGACTGACTTCATCTATGGAAATACTCCTACTGTGGCAGACTTGGTGGCAGCTTGTGAATTGGAACAACCTCGTAAGTATAACAACAAATTATTATTAACATACTAAATATTTACAATAAAATATTATAAATAAGATAATTGTAAGTACCTATTGATGTTTTTTACTCAATCATATAAAAACTATACTGAAAACATTTTGATAAAAATTTGCAGAGATAGATTATAGTCTGGCTACTCCTTTAAGTAGTTGGGTGGGAAATTTTTGATTGAGTTATGTACCATGGGAATTGGCTGACTTGATTTATGAACAAATTTGTATATTATCCAATTGTCCATTTACCAATTTCCATATTTAAAACAAATTGTTACCCTATCTCTTTTATGGTTAAAGACAATAATGGAACATGAAATAATAAATATTATTTTGTTAATCAACATTCATCAATCTCTTATTGGGCAAGTAGATATTTCTGGAGATGAAAAATTTGGAAAATGGTGCAGTATCAGGCTCTTTGGGAATTTTGAAAATCGAAATTTTTTGTGTTAGCATGCGGGTATTCAAAGGTTTACAAGTAGTATGAGTCCTTAATAATAATTTAGCTGATAATATTAGTTTGGTGTAAAAATATTTTTTTCTTTTTCAGGAATGAGTGGCTATGATCCTAGTGTTAATTACAAGAACATAAATGTATGGTGGAAGAAAGTGCGGGAGCATTTCAACCCTGTCTATGACGAAGGGCATGTTATAGTCAATAAGATTATTAAGAAAAACACACAGGTAGCCTCTAAGATTTAATTATACACAAAAATATATGTATGAAACATATCATGTGAAAAATGTATTGAAAAATATAGGTACTTATTTATATTTTTTTATTATAGCAATGTCTTCATGTACTGGTAAAAAATATGGAATAGTATAAATATAACATTTTTTTTTACTATTTTTATGCTACAATAATGGTGGGTACTTGGTGCTATATATGTATATTTTAGAAGATATTTTTTAATTACATTTACATACTTATTTGTGCAATAAAATAAGGTCTTACAATATTTTGTATACATTATACATTTGTTTCATTTCTTCATTCCATCTTTTATTCTGTGTATCTTTAAAGTTTACTATCAATATACTTAACATATTATTATTATTATAATATGGGAATTCATTACTCTATTGTTTGAGATGAACTTACGGGGTCAATGCCGGTCATTTACTGCGATTGTGTAAATATTTCGTATTTATTCAAAAGACAGGTAACAAATGAACGACTGCCATGGTCGGCTATATAGATTACATACCAAATTTGCTGCATTAGGACGTTTTCTGGTCGTCTATACTCGACATTGGCAAAATATCGAATAAATAATAAGTATGTTTGGTCTAAAGGTTATAGAAAATTATTGGTAGTAGTTCTCAACAGTAGATATATTCTATCAAGCATTGTTAAAAAATAAAATATATTATCTACTAAACAGCGCCAGTGGGGGATTCTTTATCTTATCACAATACTATTATGTTTCAACCGGTTTCAAGTAAAGAATTATGTTTCCGATGTGCTAACTATGCCATCTACCGTAGTTGACTAAATACCTACACCCTTATGTACCTACTCAGTTGGTACCACAAAAATCCGATAGATGCCGCTGTACTGTGACGTCATTTTCTGAATCGCGGTGTTAAGATTCTCCGCGAATGAATGACCCTCCCCGGTTTCGTGCGTTTCGGTATCGCTTCTCGGCCTTTTGGCTAAGATCAAAGTGTAGTATCTGTTCTTTTCAGCTTAATATCTGAAAGTTCCCTCACTGAGGGACCAGTATATTAAACTGATTTTTGTAAACTGATGGGATGTTCGGGGCTCGCTCCACTCCCGTCACGGGTCGGCCCGGCATTGCAGTGCCGCCGGGATTCGGCCCACAGAATTACCTGAAAATGAACACATGACTTTAACTAAATGGCATAATATTTATCATAGTGGTTGTAGTTACGGATTTCCACTCGTCGTCGTACCGTTCTTTTAGCGATCCAAGACTATACCCAGTAAGTACCCACTCACTGCAATTAAGTAGGATGTATATAGCGTGATTGTTAGTATCTCGCTGTAAATCAGTTCGTCGAACCTGGCGATAGCGAGCGTGATAGTAAAATTGAACAATGCTGGCTGAATTTTATTTTGACACCGTTTTTTACGTGATGTTTTTTTTATTAAAAATGAGGGTAGGACTACTATGATTTTTTTTTGTGAGGGAAAATCATCAAATTGGGAGTGTCAGACTCTTACTGACTAAAAATCCCCCTGTTCCTTCTCCTGCTCTGTGCCGAGGTCGCGGTGCCTCATTGCGCTTACCCCGCAACCCCGGCTGGACATCAGCCCTATAGGGCCCCGTCTGTGGTGGTCTATTGGCTCGTTGAGGCGCGCGCGGAACGCTACGCGCCGTACGCTCGGACCTGGTTCTGGTCGGGCGGCGAGCTGCCCTTACTCGCCGGCCGCAGACCCGCGCTTACGGTGGCCGGAAATCATCTCTCGATCTCCGACGCCCGGAATGTCGCCTGTTGCGGCGGCTGGGGCCTGAGGAGGAGGATTGCTCCCTCACGCGGGCCGCCTCCCTCTTTGCGAGCATAACTGCTTCACAGAAGGAGGAGACGGCGTCCCAGTTCCTCTCACAGGACTACTAGGATAGGAATTAGTTCTTCGGAATTATTAATTAAATATTTCACTACAGACATGAAAATATAATCAGGGGTTTTAAAACAGTTATAGTGTCTGAAACACTATTTCATAATAAAGTACTTGGGAAGGTTTTGTTGTTTTTTACTTATTACAAAAGTGCGAAGCGTTCAAACTTTGTTTTTCGTTTTTATATTCTACAATTTGACGAAAAATTTATACTTCCTATTTGATTTTCCAGATTCTGTAACTGTTGAAAACATTGATTGCCAACTAATTTTGATTTATTACCAATAATGTGCCCTCATTTTAATTCTTTATTCAGTGAGGAGGACGCCTCACGCGGCACACCTTTGCGAGTGTGACTATTTTGCTGCAAGAGGGGATAGCTTCCCAGTTTCTCTCGCCCTGCACCAAGGCCTCGACTAAAGCAGAGCGCGGAAGGTCACCGCTGACCGTCATTTTAATTTTACAGAAGTAGTCAGTAATATAGGGATGATATAAGAAGGATGGGTGATACATATGCTTTCACGTAAGTGCTACTAAATGAATTTTGATAAGTATTTAACACAGAGATAAATTATAGTTTGGAATAACACATGTGTTTCTTTTAACCGCGTAATTCGCTGACTGGGTATCATCAAAAATAAAACTATAAGCTTTTAAAAAGGTTTTAAGCACATCAAAATCTCGATTTTTACTACACTGAAATCGATATCACCGTGAAACTTTAACAAATCCCTTAAAAAATTTGATAGTACGTAATAATTGATCATAATGTTTTTTATGTGATAGGATGGCAAACGATCAGACGGAGCTGATGGTAGGAATTGGCGTCGTCGATGGATACCCTCATCAACAAAGGAGTTCGAGCGCGTTGCCGTACTATTGGGGATAAGAGTTTTGGAGATTTACGTAATTGGGGAGGGAAAGGAAGGATTGGACCTTCGGTAACCCGACTTACACGACGATACACAAGGCTCTGGTTGTTTCACGCCATTTTCTGTAAGGCAGTGGTATCACTCCGATCAAGCCGACCTAATAGTGTCGAAGCATTATTCTCCCACACTTAAAATAAAAGAATAGACGGTAAGTAGATTTTAAATAATTTCATGAAAAAAAAACTAAGTATCTAATCTTTTTCATAACTGAAATTTTAATTTTAAAACATTTTACATAATTGTAAAAAACATGAAAATAATATCATTTTTATTACAGAAATTCGTTGTTCAATGGGATACTCGTAATTGGGTAGTTTCCTAGGTCAAAAATAAATTAATTGGACGTTTCAATACAATACAATATTGAAAAATACCTTAGCACAGTATAAATATCATACAGTATTGTAACTCGGCTTCTTGAAAGAAATAAATACCTACAGCCGCGCGGTACGTAAACATGCGTTAGGGCTGCTCGTCTCCAGTATTTTAATTACCTTTGTCTACTTTCTGTTTCCATTTAGTTTTGTGATTGTAAATATCCATTTTTATATAAACAAATAAAGTGCTTTAAAAATAAACAAACAAAATTTCTTTGGCCACTAATGCCGAACTGAACAGCTGACTACGAATGTTCTAAAATCACAACCCTCAAACATCAAAATATTACATGAGTCTAGCTGTTTTATTGTTGTTATTAAATATTTTCTAGTATTATTCATAAACGCAGATAATAAACAAATATTATTAATAATAAAATACCACACTCTCTACTTTGAATTATACAAACTAACAAAACATACATGAACCGCCAATAACTTTATTCATATTATTTATAAATTCAAACATCTGTTTTCGTGAGATAACTGGAAATAATGATCCATAAAGACACACATTATGTACCTACCTAGGCTACTAGTAAGTAACCAGTAACCAGTTTCCAGGTAATTTAAAAAAAACTTATGTCTGGATGCGTTATTGACGAATTCATGCAACCAAACATAGGTAATAACAGCACAATATTTCCTATTCGTCATAATAAATAATGTACTCGAGCTGATTTCTAAATAAAAGACAACACACCGTCCGTTCGTCACTGCGGTACAGCCGCGTCTGTCTGCGTCCCGAGCGCGTCCCGACATCGGGCGCGTAGGTATAGTTCGCGTTTCGGCCGTTTCTATGAAGTTGAAATACTTGTAGATATTATTACCTTGACCTTAGTATACTTTTATTTATCGATCGATACACTCAATTTTAGATACTTATTATTAACTAATTATTAAGAAATAATTAAGTACCTAAGCTATTTGACGCAAAAATGCTATGACATCATAACTCAGTTTTTCATACAAATTTCATAGAAAAGTATCGTTTTTGACATGTGGATAAGTATTGAATTTTACTAGTCGGAAACTATCGTATTATACTAAATGAGATGTTTTTTTTTTGCAGAGAGGAAGATTATGGGCATTGATTAATTATGGAAAGTGATAAGTTCGTGAATGAGAAGAATTAGAAGGTCCAAAATTAGTTTGTAGGTAAATTGTACCTACCTTTTTATATCTAAGTAGATAATCTGGTAAATTCATGGTCGGTATTACCACGAGTAAAAAGAAGTATTATTTCAAGACTATGAGCCTGATTCTACCCTGCTCCTATAATTATCTAAAATAATTCGGGAACAATTTTTTTATAGTTAAACTACTATACTAGCACGGTAACCGTGGTACTAGTGAGTACTATCTTCCATGATGAATAGGTAATCCATCTATCGTAGTTCACTAAATACCTACACCCTTATGTACCTACTCAGTTGGTACCACAAAAATCCGATAGATGCCGCTGTACTGTGACGTCATTTTCTGAATCGCGGTGTTAAGATTCTCCGCGAATGAATGACCCTCCCCGGTTTCGTGCGTTTCGGTATCGCTTCTCGGCCTTTTGGCTAAGATCAAAGTGTAGTATCTGTTCTTTTCAGCTTAATATCTGAAAGTTCCCTCACTGAGGGACCAGTATATTAAACTGATTTTTGTAAACTGATGGGATGTTCGGGGCTCGCTCCACTCCTGTCACGGGTCGGCCCGGCATTGCAGTGCCGCCGGGATTCGGCCCACAGAATTACTTGAAAAATATAACTCTTCGTTTTGTTAAGAGACGTGTTACACATAACGGTAGTTAAAATCGAGACGTCTAGTTTTATATTAGTGACTACACCTCATCGTTTTGTTGCTTAACAATGTCCGGATTGCAGAGCCACATCAGACTGATGTTAAAGTTGATCTCGCCATAACGTAACCTCGAATTCTAGATTTATTAGCAAAATATATGACAAAATAAATAGTTATTTTAATGCAAAATGGCTCCTCCATCTAAACATCTGAATTGAGGAGCCACCTGAAACTTGCTGAGTAGAAGAATATTTATTTATGAAAATTTTGTGTCATTTAGTAGCAATTTTTCATACTACCGTCTCAAAATTTACCTTTTGTATCGCAAAAGAAAAAACACAATGCTCATGGCTCATTCATGCGGCAAAATACAACGAAAGTGAAATACAAAATGAGAACACGAATTGGCGTGCTGTATATTATAAATATTATTTTTTACGAATCCAAAATATAGATTGCTGATCTGTGGAGGTATATTTAGCAGACATTTCTGCTAAATGTTAGTATATGTGGCTTTAGATTCCATTGAAATGTCTGGTGGCTAAATTCAAACATCAGGATAAACAAAACGTTCAAATTCAGGAAACAATTAGAAAGTCACGATTGAGGAGCCAACGAAAATGCGTTAATATACAAAAAATACTCTGTTTTCTTATTTTATTCATTTACTGCAAAAAAACACAACACTTATCTATACTTAATATTTTATAGAAGTATAATTTGTAAGTTTGTATGTAGGGTCTAGGGTGCAATCTTTGGAACCGCTCATCGGATTGCCAAAATTCTTTCAATGATAGGTAGCTATAGGTAATGTTCGTGAGTGCTATGATAGGCTATAAAACATCATGGAGCCGAGCAGCGGGTGGCCGCGCGAGAGTAGCTATTGTCGAATATATTAATTGATCGCTCACATTGAGTTTACATTGGGGAGTCACATTAAAAGTATTATATATATTTTTTTATTTTAGCACTACAGTAGCTTACTTTTTAGACGGTAATATGCAAAATGGCTGCAAAATGAGCGATTTATATTATTTATTTATTTTAATTTTCATAAAAATCCATTTACTACTCAACCAGTTCCATGTGGATTCTCAATTCACAATGGTATGTAGTATTTACTTGGCACCGACTTTAGGATTATAAAATAGTTATTAAATATTATTTTATATTTAACTAAATTAAAATATATATTACTTTAAACAAAGTAAATTAATTTTTTGCTTTTTAGTTTACTTTTTCATGTCGGTTTTTTTTGTTAAAAAATATTTTTTGTGGTTGCGCGAAGAACGTTTCAGAAATGAGAAATAGACTGGGTGGTGATAAAGCTTCCAAGCTTTTATTTATTAAATATAATATGCTACTTTTAGAGTCAATACATTACATTTAACTCTTTTTTTATTTTGAAGAAATTCTGAAAAGCATGTTATTATGACAGTCTTATTTTTAATAGCTGTGTGGGCTGATTACATTATGTTTTATTTTATTATGAATACTTAACACATCTTTTTTTTTGTCACCATCTCAGACTCCGACTCCGGTTCAAATTCAAAATTCAAATTCTTTATTTGCATGTTAAGGTGGGTACAAGGATCTTAAATTAAAATAACAGGCCTTTTTCAGGCGTTGCAAAGAGGGCTATTACTAGCTTATAAAATAATATTAAATTACTTAATTTATTTCACGTTGCATAAAAGAGAAAAAAATAGACGAAAAAGTTCAGAATTAGATAAATAAAAAATAAAAAAAAGTTGTTAGTTGAGTTAGTAGGTAGGTGTTTGTGTGTATATGAGGTGGGTTTTAACATTAATGTTGGTGTTCTATTTTCCTTCGAAGAATTCTTTGGTTGAGTAGAAACATTTTTGTATTAAGAACTTTTTTAATTTCCTCTCAAATATTATTTCTTTCCTTTCGTTTTGTAGGTCTTTCGGTAATCTATTGAATATTTTGACTGCCATGTAGTAAGGACTTTGGTTCCGGTTCCGAGTCCGATAAACTAAATCGGAATCGGAGCTTTAAAAGCTCCGATTCCGATAAAACCACTTCCGTAACATCCCTAAATGTGTTTTGCTAATAAATCTAGAATTCGTACTGCAAAATAGGTTACGTTATGGCGAGATCAACTTTAACATCTGATGTGGCTCTGCAATCCGGACATTGTTAAGCAACAAAACAATGAGGTGTAGTCACTAATATAAAACTACGACGTCTCGATTTTAACTACCGTTATGTATAACATGTCTCTTATACAAAACGAAGAGTTATATTTTTCAAGTAATTCTGTGGGCCGAATCCCGGCGGCACTGCAATGCCGGGCCGACCCGTGACGGGAGTGGAGCGAGCCCCGAACATCCCATCAGTTTACAAAAATCAGTTTAATATACTGGTCCCTCAGTGAGGGAACTTTCAGATATTAAGCTGAAAAGAACAGATACTACACTTTGATCTTAGCCAAAAGGCCGAGAAGCGATACTGACACTAGTGATGGGCAACTCGAGTTATCTAACTCGGGCAACTCGAGTCAGACCGTGAGCGAGTCAGCCCGAGTTAATATTTCTGCAACTCGGGTTGAATCGAAGAGCGCGCGCGGTGGCGAGCGGGGCGGGTAGGTTGCCAGCCCGCCGCGCGCCGCTCGGCTCGACTCGACGCCGCCGCCCGCTCGCCGCCTAGCCCGCGATTCGCTAGGCCCGAACGACACCGAGCGAGCCCGAGTCAGCACGAACAACGAAACGTAGTCGCGGCGTCCGAGCCGCGAGCTGCGAGTGAAAGAGATAGTTCTCGTCTTCGGCGAACAAATGACAGAGTTTTATCACAAAAGATTAGATATTTGTTTTGTTTACGTTTTTGTTATTACTACTTAGTTCGTAATTTATCGTTTTGTTGCGATATTATTAGTTTATTAAGTTTTGTTTGTCTGATTAATAACTTTAGAATGGCTCCAGGAAACAGGAAAAGTGTGGCGTGGGAGTTTTTTTCGAAAATAGACAATAATACTAAAGTACAATGCAATTTGTGTTCTAGTCAATACAAATTTAGTGGAAATACGAGTACCTTAGTGAACCACCTAAAAAAAACACATTATACAATATAGTGAAGCTGTTGGCCCAATCTTACAACTTTCAATAACATTAAAGTCTGACAAACTTATTTTATTTGACTATCATTAGCATGGACTCGACCCCACACAGCCCGTCGGGCTCGACAAGCAAACTAGCAACCCGCAGAACGATGCACCGAGTCGAGCGTTTACTGACTCGAACGGACAACCCGGACAACGCGACGTATCTTATGGCAGATCGGGTCGAGTCAACTCGAGTTGCAGCCCGAGTTGGTTATCAGGTCAACTCGAGTTACTCGAGTTATCAAAAAGACGACTCGGCCCATCAGTAACTGACACGCACGAAACCGGGGAGGGTCATTCATTCGCGGAGAATCTTAACACCGCGATTTAGAAAATGACGTCACAGTACAGCGTCATCTATCGGATTTTTGTGGTACCAACTGAGTAGGTACATAAGGGTGTAGGTATTTAGTGAACTACGGTAGATGGAGTACCTATTACCCATCATAGTTGACATGGAAGTCGGTACTCACTAGAACTAGAACCACGATTACCGTGAAGGCTAGTACTCAGTAAAATTACTTTTTCTTTATTTAAGGTATTAATATTTTTCGAGACGCTATCGATGAAAAAATAAATTAAATCAGCCCATTTGTTAACAAACTATGAGACTTTAAATCTTTAAAAAGCTAATAAAAGTCAAAAATGTTTATGTTTGTAGCCCTTTAACTTGCGTTTAGATTTTAGTTATATCACCGATATCTAACGCTTTTAATTAGGTAAAAAAAAATACTTAAATCGGTTAATCAGATGTATATTAATTAATATAGGCATGCCGTGTTTAGGTCACGGTGCCACGAACAAAACGGGTGATAATTATTTTATCCTTTTATTTAATAAGTAATATAATTATTTTTATATATCATTATTTTTAATGTTATAGGACAGCGAACGAGCTTACGGACACCTGCACCAACGGTGGAGCTACCAGCAGTGCTTCGCTGACCTTATTAGGATTCGGGGCTTGGACATTTTTGGGATTAGGGAGGGATTGGTCGGCCTTTCGGCAACCTCGCTCACACGGTGAAACACAACGCTGTGTTTGTTTCACGCCGGTTTTTTGTAAGGCCGTGGGATACCATGGAGTTATCACTCCGGTCGTTCCAACCCATTCGTGCTGAAGGATATTTAGTTATATCGCGCGGTCTCACCCGCTGCTCAGCTCCATTTGATCGTGGCGTGATGTTTTATACCCTATAGCACTCGGGAACATTGTAGCTATCTATCAATGAAAGATTTTTGGCAATCCGACCAGGCAGCGGTTCTAAATATTACCCCCTACATACAAACTTACAGACATACAAACTTACAAATTTTACCTCTTTATAATATTAGTATAGAAGTATAGATGAAAAGGAAGTACAGAAATTCTTTAGGGATCACGGAATTCAGTACGAATGTGGTCGAAGGTGTCATGGACGCGGTTGTTATAGGAATTAATATAGGTGGGATGATTGTCAAATAATATTTTGCACTCAAAGCAGTGTCTTAAAAGTAAGACGTCGGTAAACAAGGTTCAGACGGAGACAGAATAAACCTAAGGTTTGATTGCAAAAGACAAGTAATTATAAAAACAAACAAAAAAAAAACATTATTAATTAATATTTTAAGTTTGGATAAAGACTGCAATTGATCAGATATTATTAAAATATTTTTCTTGTTTATTTAGGACAACGAAGACTTGTTACAATGTTTTTGTGATATCATAAGTAGCAGTATTGACTTAATTAATTATAGGTTGCCTCCAGCATGCAACAAAAACTTATAAGTACCTACCTATTATTTGTATATTTTACTGTTTTACAGGACTTAACAAGCACTAGCTACTCTCACGCGGTTTCACCCGCTGCTCAGCTCCTCCATCCAGGGTGATGTTTTATAGCCTATAAGCCGATAAATGGACGAAAAAACACAAAAATAATTTTTAAATTCGAACCAGAAGTTCCGGAGGTTAGCGCGATCAAACTAACAAACTCTTCAGCTTTATAATATAAAGTATAGAAAGATTGGTGACCATGGCAGGTGTAACCCTGCCGAAACGTTAAGCAAAAAACAAATAAAAAGTGTACGTGCGCGTTAAATCCCTTAAAACAGTAAAATATTAATAATATGCAACGCAAAAGTTCTGGTGGCGGCGTCGCCTGTACGCGCGCCCTGACGTATTACGTTGTTCACTGTTTATTTAATAATGTTATGCCACTATAAAACTGCTGCGAACTATAACTGAATCTTCCCTTCCTAATACTAAGTATGCCTTTTTATATTGTTTTGTTAAAAGGCAAATTAAAAGAAAGTTAAGAATGATAGGTATGTTTTACAGTATTATGTCGCTGTTCCATTTCCATACCGTCGGTAGCTTTCCGTCGGCTTTTTAATATTTAAGTACTCGAAATCAAATATTTTAGAGGTGTAAAAGAAAATATTACATTAATTAAAATATGTATACTGTCGTTACGATATTTATGTACATTTTGTTGATATTCTAACATGGACATAACGTACATACATTAATAAATAAATGGTTTATTGTAAAGTGTGTTCTTTTTCTGTTCCATATTTTTTTTTATTTAATAGGTCGGCAAACGATCAGACGGATTACCTGATGGTAAGCAATCAGCGCCGCCCATGGACACTCGCAATGAAGGAGTTACGAGTGCGTTGATTTGGAGATTTAGGGATTTAGGAGGGATTGGGGGAGGGGAAGGATTGGGCCTTTTTTTGTTTTTTTTTTCCAGCTGAGAAAAATGCCTTTTGCATACACACACCGCCCGGGGAGACGGTGAGGTTATGTGGGGCTTGCACCCACTAAAAAACTCAGCTTTCGTGCCGTCTTCTGCCTTTTGGGAGAAGCCACGAGGACCAAAAACGACTTTCGTGACCTCTCGGCAGTGGCTGGTCGCCCCCTTCTATTGGCGATCCATCGCAGCAGCAGCTCGTGCAATGCAGGCAGCAATTCCCCGTTCTTCTACCCACAGGCTGTTGCTAGGGCGGCATCTGGGAGGCATAATGCCTCCGACGCCTACCCACCCTCCGGCGACGAATTGAGTCTGCAAGAGCAGCTGCCTCTCGGACCCGCTCCGCCGCCTCCTTCTGCGACATTACTTGCTCACAGAAGGAAGCAACAGATTCCCAGCCGGCTTCGCTGTCAATCATAACCCTCACCAGATTCGGCAGCGAGAAGTCATTGCCTGTATAAGCGGCCAATGCGTGGCGCTGTTCTTCCCAGGTGGGACACAGCTCAATGGTGTGCCGAGCTGTGTCAGGGCCACCACCGCAATGGTGGCACACGGGTGTTCACGTCTAGCTACCTTGTGCAGGTAGTAACGTGTCCGTTACCCAGGCCAGATGTTGTCGACAATGGTCATTTGAATCTTATAGATAATTAGTTGTGCGGCTTCTGTAATTGTTGCGCACATTTTTAAATTTGTTGCGCTTATAGTTTTTTAATTATTTCACAAAAACATTTCCTGCTGGTGTAACGTTACCACAGCCAGACCTTTTTCTTTCTAATGGGAATATTTAAATGAATATTAGCTATAAAATTAGTTGTCTAAATAAAGTAAATGTTGTGCCTTATTTTGTATTTGTTTTTTCTTCGGTTGCGAAGTTATTCGAGATTTTGCTGCGGTAACGTTTTTGGTTTTGCTAGATCTTTGAAATGGTTAAGCGGATTCTTATCATATTTTGTACACGACTTCCGAGGACTTAGTTTAAATTTGTTGTGCAATAACAAAACCAAAATAATGCATATTTTAAAAGTTTTTTCATTAAATAGAAAAACACTTCAATTGGCCCCAGCACTCTCAATAAGAAGTCTAAAGACTTACTTTAAACGTTATTTTAAAGCTTGTAACTGCCTTCAAATGTATGTAAAGTTTCATTAGTATCCCGTAAGTATTTAACAAGTTATGATGATATTCAGTTCTTCACGAGCACGGTCTTAATGCACGCGGTGTTATTTGGCCACTGGATTGGATATTTGAACTGAAGTTATGTCAATAATTAGTTGTTTAGATCAGTTGTATATCAGTAAAATTTCAGCTCAATACATTGGATAATTAATGAGATAATACTATGAAAGTCATTAGGAAGTGAATGACCGTGGTAAGCCGACCAAGTTTAGGTGGTTACACGGAATAGAAAATGTTCTGTGGGTCGAACTAACCCATTCGTGCCCAACCATGGCTCTCCCATACTTCAATCTACACTAGAATTCCAAATAAACAATACCATAATTTAGTTGGTGTCAAAATTAAAAAGAAAATAAGAATATACCTAGTAAAAATTTAAAACTGCTAACGATGTGCAATGCAGTCTACAGCTACGACGTAGGCGATAACTACGCCGTAGTCGCTGCGTAGCTTAGATCTCACATCACACATCATAAGTGTCCACTGCTGAGCAAAGGCCTCTTCTCATATGGAGAAGGTTTGAGAATTCATTGGATTGGTGATTTCAAACTTCAGTTAAAAGTGCAGGTTTCCTCACGATGCTTTCCTTCACCGTTTGTCAATGGTGTCTAAGTACAGTTCGAAAGTACATATAACTTACTTACAGAAAAAGTCGCATAGGTACTTGCTAGATTTCGAAACGCACTCCAATGCATGAAAAGCGAGTCCGTTTATCTCCGGGCCACCACGACACACTTAAATATACTTACATTAATTCTTAAAAGAAATAAATGAATGTTTTAAAAACTATAAACAGCTTTGTAGTCGTACATAATATTCTGCATACCTAATGAGTCCAAGTTCTGTACATTTACTGACAGCCGAAAGTTTCATTACCCACCTTCCAGTTCCATCAAACAATCCCAGAAATGATCTTCGGCCACTGTAAGCACGGGTCTACGTACGACGCGTAGCGTTCTGCGCGCGCCTCAAAGAGCCAATAGGCCGCCACAGACAGGGGCCTATAGGGCTGATGTTCAGCCGGGGTTGTGGGTTGAGCGCAATGAGTCACCGCGGCCTCGGCCCAGAGAAGGAGAAGGAACAGGGGGGTTTTTAGTCAGTAAGATTTGACACTCTCTCTCGCCTTACACTGGGGGAAAAGTCATTTGATGATTTCCCCTGACAAAAAAGCATCAAACAACTTGGAGGTAGCTCGTCTATTGCTGGCTATGTATTTTAAGATTTTTAAGTGTGAGACTGCCATGCTTCGGCACGAATGGGTCGGATCCACCGGAGTGATAACCTCTGCCTCACTAAAAAAAACTGGCGTGAAACAACCACAGCGTTGTGTCGCCATATGAGTGAGGTTACCGTAGGCCTAATCCTTTCCCTCCCCCAATCCCGAAATTCCCATAACCCTAATCACCAAAAGATCGGTGAGTTTCATAATACAGTACCTACGTACAACTATCAGAAGTGTGTGTAATTCAGATTCTTCCCTCTTAACACATAGCTCGTTAAATGACGTATTAATGAAAGCGTGCTAAAAAGTATAATAATTAATAACTATGCGCTTTATGAAGGAATAAAACCTCTATCGTCTATAACAATCTATATGGAACTAAATTTTTTTAAAGATTTTTTTTTACATCCTTGTTTGGGATCCTTATAAGTAAGTAGAAATGCTATTTGGCGTTAAAAAATATGACATTACAACGTGCTACAAAACAAACAAAATTAATAGAAAATTTGTCGTTATTGATATTTCGGAAACCATATTCAATATGGTTTTGGTTGACCAGTTGGAAACTACAGTATTACATCAGTAACAAGTGTTGTTATCTGACACAGGTTTCAGGTTTGGCAGAGGCGGTATTAAACTGGACTGGAGAAGGCTTCGTTAATGCCTTCATAGGTACAACTTAAGAAAAATATACATAGTTACTGTATTTATGTATACATAAACATAATAGGTTCATACGTAGTAGTACGTTTGAACTTGTAATAAAACTCTTTGGCTATAGATAGGTACTATTTGTATCTGGCTGGTTTTGGTATCATTGAAAATTCAAATATTAAAGAACATACCTATTTCCATATTCAAATTAGGAAAATGTGTGCATTTGTTTTTCGTACGGTCAAGACGAGTGATTAAAATTCATTACTAATTCGATAAATTTTAAAATTTTACTTCAAAAAAGGTAGAAATGTAACGCAAGCCGCGAAAAAAGTTTGCGATGTTTATGGACCTAGTTCAGTGTCGGTGAGATTAGCACAAATTTGGTTTTAAATCCGGAAATTATGATTTCAAGGTTTCGTGGAGTCTTTTCTTCAAGGATGCACTTTAAAGTGAAAAATGAGTATTACATTGTTTATAATATTATTTATATGTGTGCACATATAATCCTCAGTTATGCCATTAAAAACAAGAGTTCCTCCATATAAACAAGTTTCGTAGTTTTTTTATTACATACACATAATACCTACCTACTGAAAACCAATGTCAAATGCAATTACTCTACAGTTCTACACTAGATTTAGACAATAGCTAGCTCCAGAATTTAAAGTGATAAGTATTTAGTGGTTCTTAAGGTATTAAAAAACTTATACTGGCAATAAAAATGCATATAAATCATATTATTGAAAAAAAGAAAAATATTGATTTTATACGTTGTATAGGTACTTAACGTTAATACAAGAGATAGAGTAATCAAGGTAGCTTTACAGGCCCTTTAGAATGCTAAACAAAGTTTAAAGATAAAAGTGTCAGTCTATCGGAAAGCCCTCATAATGAAGCTATTTATTTAAAATGTAGTTTCCGATGGACAAGAACGAGTAATAAACTCCATAGTTACTCTTTTTCAATCAGTATTTTATTGGCATTTTGAGCGAATGGCGGATGACAAGCAGGCAAAGACAAGAACAAATAGTTTGGGTTATACTTTACATAAAAACAGCGGCAATTTTAGCTTGAATATTTACATATATAACTTAATGGAACCTTCCATTAAATGAAAGCTTTCTGTAAAGTCTTTCCGTGAATTTTAATATCCTGTCTCTGTAACTATATACTATCGTGTAAAAACTGTTCACTTATATACCTATGTATTGTATATGTATTTTGCAGCAAAGGCTCATCAAGTATTTACTTTGTATATGTATGAATTTCTATTCGAAATAGTAACAACTCACAACTACATTTACATGGAATAATGTTTATGGAATTCGAAACTTTATGTGTATGTGGTTTAGGTATATAATGTAAAGGGAAGTTGTGAAAAAAATGTAATGTAGACAAAGGGTTGGTAATGTGCAGCGCGCGCAGCGTTCGCCGATTGGCCGGGAGATTTCAGGGGCTGTACCTTTGAAGCGGTGTCGTGGTCCTTTCCTGATACAACACTGCCTTCAGCAGCCTCAGTCTGCATCGGACCGCCACTCGGGTACCCCGTCGTCTCCTAGCCCCCGGGAAGGCTCCGACTTCTAAAAACTTTCTATTTCCATTAATTTTCTCTAATCTTTTTATTCCTCTCTGTACCCTTACGTCTGGATTTTATAGCGTACCTTCAGTATATTAATTTTCTTAGGTTTATTTGTTTATTTTTTTGATAATGTGAATTTGTGACTAACTATGGAGTCCGAAAAGAGGTTTAGCCTTTACGAGGACCATTTAATTTCAATAATAAACAAGCGTCTTACCGTTGATTTAAAGAATCATAATTGGTTAACGACGAAAATATTGAACAACGACTTCAAGCACAAAGATCGTGAAAAAGAGCGTCTGGTCCCCTTGCAAGAGGCAGATCTGCCTAACAATTACCGCTCAAAGAAAATGACCGTCGCATTCTTGAGAATGTAAGTCCAATTTATGTACTATTTATTCTATGCTAAATTGCCTATGTATTTGCTGGTCCGATGCCGGTACTAGCACGTCCAGGTTTTGCGTTTGATTTCTTAAGGTTGATGAAGAAAAAATCTAAATGAAGCATAGTAGTAACTTTCCATCCTATTTATATAAAAGCCAAAGTTTGTTTTTATGGATGGATTAATTTTTAAAATGGTCTTACACGTAAAAACTACTGACCGGACCGGAATTAAATTTTATATAGAAATAGATTTTAGTCTTGGACCACATATTTTTTATTCTGGTAATAAATACGGGCAAAGCCGCGGGCAGAAATAGTGTTTTATACCTATTTATTTTTATCAATATTTAGTGGTCATTATTTTCAAATGAATTACATATGAAAAAAAGTATTATTATATTAAAGTTATATTATTATAGTATTTGTATAAATTCACAGAACATAAATATTGGTCTAAATAAATAAATAATTATTAAATACAACAAGTCTGTGAGTTAATACGAAAATTAGGTAACAAATCATTTCAAGAAATTGTTAGAAATTCTGGAAATTTGAAATTTAAAATTACAAAAGAGTAATTAAAAAGGAATTGCAATACAAGCACTTCAAAACATAACAAAAAACCGTATTTCATTATCTATATTTTATTCAAAATTACTTGTTTATAATAATACTTATAATATTTAGGGCTGATTTTTCAATGGTCAGATAAATTTTATCTTAGGAATAAAATTGTTGCTGTCACTGTCTTACACAAACATTCTGACGCGACAGTATCATAATTATTCCTCAGTTAACTTTTATCTAACCATTGAAAAATCAGCCCTTAATATAGTAATTTTATTCGACGAGAATTATTCCAAACAAAAACTCTAGTTCGTGCCCGGTTGAGATCGCGACAACAAGACTCATAAACCGCTTTTATTGTTCAGAGGGGTATTCGAAGTTAACACCCACTTCATAAATTATGTCCCGTTATGTTAATAGGACACGCCCATTGTTTTTTTTGTAGGGGAGAAATCATTAAGTGACTACTCCCAGCCGGCGCGAGGGAGTGTCAGACTCTTACTGACTAAAAACCACCCTGTCCCTTGGCCTGCTCTAGGCTGGGGCCGCTCAACTTTATTGTGCTTGCATCCGCGACCCCATTTGATCATCTGACTTCAACCGTATGTTTATGTCAATTCGGTAGTTTCCATCAAGTCAAATTCAATACTTTTATCCAAATGTCAAAAACTATACTATAAAATTTGTATAAAAAACAGAGTTTTTTGCGTCAAGTAGTTAAATTTTTTCTTAAAAATTAGCTAAAAAAAATATATCTAAAATGAAGTGTATCGATCGATCGATGAATGGTGAATCGATGAAATTTTTCAATATTTTATTATATTGAATCGTCGAATTAATTTATTTTTGACCTAGGAAACTATCCAATTGGCACTGATTTTAAATTGATCTTTGAACTAAGCATAGCGTGGAAGCATACTCAGTAATATTATTGTAAGAGTAAAATTTAAAAAGTGTTTCTATGGAACTCGTCCCATTAGAAATTATGTATTTTTTAAATTAGGTATTATATAGTATAAAAAAAATTGGTATCAAATTTTTGTTTAAAAAAATATCTTTGTTGCAGGGACAACTAGTAAATAGAAGAATAGTTAATTATATTTTTTTTTATTAGAAAACTACGTATAAAAAGAATGGTCTTGGCACAAACTCCGGACGGTGTGCTGTCGGCTTGGAACGTGAAGAAAAAAATCCAAATCCTGGAAACTACTGGATCCACTGCTTCACGAAGTAGACCTCAAAGTTTAAAGTAAGGACTGGTCGATTTTTTTTTCAATTTTTTGTTATAATGCTTTTCCTTAACATAAGAAGCACTTACAAAGCCCAGCCTACTTTTAAATTTTTTCATCAAGTTCATCTTATGTAACTTTGATAAGATTTTACTAAATGTATGTTCCTTTGCAGGAAACTTCGTAGTCATACTACGAGATTTGAAGCTTTCATCTGGACCCCGACACACGCAGCAGCGTGAAGGACATCGCACATACTCCATCCCTCCACAAAGACAACGCCATAAAGATCGCAATTTGGTGGCGTTACGATAAACACGTTCCGGTGATTTTGCCAACTCAAAAAAAAAGCAAAATAAATTTTGTTACAAAATAAATTATGTTAAATTGTAGGACAATAACGGTAGAAAGGTAAGTTTAAGATTATCTAAAACCAAGTTTCAAATCATAAATCTATGACGAATTCACACGATGCAGAAATCAATGCATCTTTTTTGGGTAAAAGCAAAACTATTGTAAAGATTTGCCTTTGTTAAATAGCATAGAATCGAGTATAATAATAGCTCAGCTCTTACTGACAAAAAACCCCCGTTCCTACTCCTGCTCTGGGCCGAGGTCGCGGTGCCCCATTGCGCTTGCCCCACAACCCCGGCTGAGCATCAGCCCAATAGGGCTTCGTTTGTGGTGGTCTCTTTGAGGCGCGCGCGGTACGCTACGCGCCGTACGCTCAGGTAGTATAACAATAGCTACTGTGTCTATACTGGACCCATCCGTATTACCCAACCTTATGTACTAAGTAACTTGTACATAAAAAGTCCCGTGTGGTGTCGGCGAAGAATAGCACCACCCCCTACTTCCCCGAGGGTGTCGTAAAAGGCGACTAAGGGGTCATCATGCAGCTAGCAGTAAACATCTACACTGCGAATCACATATCAAAATGTTCTTTTCAAAGTATTTCTGTAAGTTCAAATTTCTATCCCTCTTTTTTACTGCGAACTTTCATATTTTGTAACCATTTTACATTAGTCAGAATTCACATCATTTTCATATTAGTCATCTAGGTGTTAGTATGATTTGGTAAATTTTGCCTTAAAAAATTGTTTGCTATGTTTTTGAGAGGGCAGTGGGTTTGGAGTGTCCTGAGGTTTGTAGTATATATACTATATATATGTATTATGTATGTGTAACATATATGGTATTGTCATTTCACATAACCTCTTATATATGTATATACATTTATATACCTATACATATTCTAATACGAAATATTAATATATATATATACTGTTATTATATCTACATTTATATATACTTAAAATATATGTACAACACATATATAACTTGACAATGATTAATAATAATTAGCATAAATAATAAATTTGAAATTAATCAGTGAATATAGCCCAAAATACTACAGCGTTTAGGATACCGCCCATTTTCCTTTGTCCGGGCCAAAGCTTTAAAGTTTTTGTAGTGTTTTGATACGTGATTGTGTTTAGGTAAGTTTTTTAAATACACTTAGTTACTAGCTATACCTTGTAAATAGTTAAATTCCAAATGTGTAATATAAAATCGTCATAGACTATGTCTGCAGTAGTGTAGATAAAAAAGGCTATTAGGCAATTAACAAAAACAATACTTACATAGAGTAAATGAAAAGCGGATAATATCCATAATAAAATTTTCCAGAAATCGTCCATTTCAAAACAATAAGTAGAAAATATTAGTTTACATACATTCATATATCAAATCTTATATAATTATATGTGTAATATAAAATAACGAAAAAATATAACAAAAAAAAAAATTATGAATTAGTGTGTGATTAATTAGTTTAGTATGATTTTATTAAAATGATTCATTCATTTATAAATTATGTTAGAATGTAAAAAAACCGTCTACGTACATAATAAAAGTATACATATGTATATAGAGTGTACAAAAAAAATGTATATAAATATCCGCAAGGCAGCTTGTGGCGAGCTGTTGGGCAGTGGCGACCCCACGGACCTGACTCCAGGGGTTTCTTGTTCTTCATCTCCAGATCGTCTTTGGGACCGGTAGGAGTGAACACTGACGAAGGACAGACTTCCCAGCTCATTCTTGCCTTAATTGGCTGGTTTGAGTGGAGATTCGCAAGAGTGGCAGAAGGAGACTCGGGGGAAGGAAGTATTCCATAGCTAGTTGGGGTCTTGACCGTATTTGTGGACTTGCCCTGATAAGCTTGGAATATCGGTCTTTCTTCAAGCAGCTACAAGTAGGTTTTCCCATCCAATGATCTCTAGATTATATGCTAGCGGTGTTGTATGGGGGCCTACTTTGAGTATGCCAGTCACCTCTTGTCTGCATTAGGTGGGCAGGGGCCATAGTACTTAGGTTTTGGTTACCATATATTGGTGATTTGTCTTGCATCGACCGAAGATTATACCTGAAGGTGCACTTTCCTAGTGCGCGATCGGGATAATTTATTGTCGCTGCCATTTCATCAATCGTAGGATTTAAACTGTCTGACGGATCTTTTAGAGGCATCCAAGAATCTAAAAAAAAACAAAAAAAAAAAACAAAATAATAGGCTGCTAGTGCCCAAAAAAGAAGAAAAAAAGTTTAGATTTATATTCCTGAATTTTATTAGTTATTTAAGTAAGATAAGTTAAAAATTAAGTGTTAAGATAAGACAGACTTGTTGAAAGCTGAAATGTGATGCTACCAGCATAGTAGGCACAAAGAAGAGAGAGAGAGATATAAAACGAAATTATTGAAAATATTTGGTAAATGCTTGCTTTTAATAGGCCAAAATAACAAAATATAACAGCTAGTATATATTATACCCATATAATAGCTTTTTTTGTCAGAACAATTGTGACGTTGTGAAGAGATTTAGCCATGAAATATCAGCTTGTTCCGTTTTTAGATTAATTAGTAGATAACTGTTATAACCTTTTCTACGCCTAAGAAGGTCGTTCAGACGTATATTGGAGATATCTCAAGCAGAGAAACAGATACTACAAGTAGACGCGGCTGTTTTAGGATCGGTGGTTCGTCACTATTAGTTTAATTAACACAAAAAAACTACATCTTCGCCATCAGTTACAACATCGCCGATGTTAGAACGTCGAATCTGCTTTGTGCCACAATCCGATCTCGTATAAACTTTCTCGTCAAACTATTTCATGCGTGCTTTGATGATATGTATATATATCTATAATGTTGTATTCAAATATTTATATATATATATATATAACTTGATAAAACAGTAATAAATTGTTTATAGTAGTACAATGAGCCGGCCTAATATCAAATTTGAAACAATACTGCAAAACTAAGTCTAATAAAATGAATTTGAAATACAGAATCAAAAATTTCGAGCAACTCACACAGCTACCAAAGCTTTTTCAATGATTTCGCAAAACTCCTTTACGTGCATAAGTGTTCGTGGAGTGTTTTGTATAAATAAATTATAATATATTAATATTAAGTAACTTATTTATCACCTACATTAATACTAATTAATTGACTATATCAATTATACCATTCCGGTCATCTAGTCCCACGTTGGGTGCCAATTGCGTCTGTTGACTGTTAGGACATACTTAAGACCTAGATAGGAGTATAGTATCTATCTAAAAAAGGCCAGTATTAAATGCTAATTTATTTTTACAAATTAGTTTCAACTTTATTATATTATAAAGTAATACTGGTGAAATTCTATTGCAAAACTGGGTTAGCTTGATTTATAAGTGACATAGTATCTCTGCAACAGGCAAAGTATAGCCTAGCCATAGATGTGGGCGCTGAAATATCAAATGATGACCACCAATACAATATATTTTATTTGCTAATTTATTAACAATTTGGTACAAACAATAAAACATTTGAATTCGCTTTCGGTTAACTGTCCAACAAAGCAATGTTACAAACTCATAGTTAAGTAAACTACAAATAAAACAAAAAAAAAAAACAAATTAAATAGTGTAATTTTTACCATTGCGACTAGTCTACATATCATAACAGTACTTCTCTTTATATATTAGGTCTGAGCATCGAAAGTGTTCACTAAAATATTCTAAATAATATTAACAATGATAGATAAACCTTTGTATATAGATTTTTATACTAAAATAGCATTAACGTCTTTATCTTGTAATTATAAGGGCCGAGTAAAAAAACGTTTTTGATTGTTGACATATCTATCTGGGTCTTAAGTTGTTCAGAACACGAATAAAATAAAATTATTCTTTAAAATTTCGTACGTTAAAGTTTCGTAATTTCGTACAAAAATATTTTTACTTTTTTTTAACAAAACAATAAGCAACATCAGAGTAAAAAAATACTAATACCACAAAAATTTAAAATACTAAAAAGGAATCAAAATTTTAAAAGACAACTATGACATATAAATATCGTGTGACAGCCCTTTCTTTCACTATAGGTCTCACAAAAGTACTTATAAAATAATAACAAACAAAAAATAAGTAGGTAAATAACAGTACCAAAAATAAAACGAAAAAGTCTTAAAAAAAAAACAACAAAAAAAAGAAATATAAAAAAAAGAAATTAGCAAATAATTGGCGGGAAATAAATAAGTATGGCTTGGCGCAGGGTCTAAGTTACGGATTTCGAAGGGGTTAGCGTTTGCGTCTGTTAGGTACGAGGGTCAGTAACAACGTACGATCGAGTTGAAGGATATGGACCGTTCTTGTAGATAGATAATACAATGTTAAGTAAGGTTTCTCTAGTCAATTTTATAACTTATATAACCACTAGTCGAATAGTAAAGAATATCATAGTCAATCTGTTTCTTCTAATATTACCACATGACTAGCTCAGTAATTGAGGTCATCAAAATTAAAAATACCTATATAAAAAAACACAACAACATTCATTGATTTCCTTTAAAGTTAAAATTACAATTATTATTAGGTACTAATTTTCAAGAATGTTACACTAAAAACACAATCCCGCGCAAAATCCTGTCAATTTTGACAGTTTAAAAAAAGTATTGAAAATGTCCAAGTTTATGTCAATCCGATACATCGACTTTATAATTCTATCGTCTTCGACTACCGATTTTACTATTTGTCTATGGTGGCAGTTAGTTAGATAGTCACCGATAAAATCGGTTATTCAATTACATAATCGAATTTAGATAAGCTCATTTACAAATATTCTAAGGTTACAATCTGCCATTGAAATTATAAAAATTATTTTCAAATAGCTTAGGATTTTAAAAACTAAAATACGCAAATCAAGTATAATTTTAAAGTACTCAAGAACATTGTAGCTATCTATCAGTAAAAGAATTTTAGAAATCCGCGGTTCCAAGTATTTCCCTCTCCCCCTACATACAAACTTACAAATTTTACCTCTTTATAATTTTAGATTTAATCAGAACTGGAAAAAAAAATTAAGTAAACTTTATCCTTATGTTTTTTTTTAATTATATTTTTTTATCGAACAGGCAGATTGAGAACCTCTAGCTTACGAATTTAAATTCAAATTACTGTTTACAATCATCAGCATACAACAAGACCACAATATGTCTTCAAGGATTAGCGAAAACCGAGTTTGTAACGATATTATCTAAATCTTAAGTCAAACTTAAGTGTGATATATGTAGAGTTAGGTATGAGGTCACTGCGGCAGGTACCAAAAAGTAGCGTCTGATTGCCGCTCTTACGTATAATGTATCATTAATGTTAGTTGATAAGTATGAGATTACATTTAATAAATATTTCTGAACAAAATAGTTCCAAAGGCAATCTGGTAACGACAAATTAGACTTTGTATCAAAGCTGTAGAAAATATAAACGCCAGCGCACCAAATAATGCAAAATATCAATTTCTTTAACATGTATTTTCAATTTTATTGAAAAAGTCGTAACATTGAAAATATATGAAACGCAATAACACCTTCGTATTTTTTATAAAGATATTTGATAGAAAGTCGAAGACGTAATCTGGTCTCATTTAATAATTTGCCATTTGCATTTGGAATTAAATCAGGAATTTAGTCGAAGTGTGATTTTGTGCAGATCCATTAATATTAATGACTGATTATTTGTGAGCGTCTTCTTAGAATGCGGCAGGAGACTTAGTTGTTGTTGTAGATAGAATAATTCGCACGAACCAAATAATGTACTAATTGTGTTTTGTTAGTTTTTTGGAAAGTTTTAATTTTAATTTGCTAAGTGTTGGGTCTAGTCCTCGTACAATCATTAATTACACACACAATTCAACTATTTAAAAAATTGAGAACTTTAAATGATATTGATCTTCTAACAATCAGCGTTTAAATATTCCGTATACACAGTAATACTCGTATCGAAACTAGCCTGCCTTTCCCAAAATTCTTGTCACATTTCCAAATGATTTTTCTGGCTCAATAAAATAATATGTTATTTTTCAATAAAATAATATGTTATTTTTTTGCAATATAAAAACTCGTAGACAATGAGATGAGAGAAGTCATATCACCGGACATTATTAGTAATAAAGTAACTTTATTTGTTTAAATAATGAAAATTAGTACATTATTGAAGGTTTTTGAGCTGTTACCTGTACAAATGCAGCTTAAAAATGTAGCCTGTAGATTTTAGAAATAAATGGTAGATAAATAGATTCGTAAATCAGGGAAGGGAAATTCAGTAGTTGTAAATATGTAGTGTGTTAAGTAAGGAGTAGAAGTGACACTGTAATTTATTTAAGCCAAGCAAATCCTAATCTTTAAATCACTAACAACCCACAAAAATAGCCAGCAACACACTTTTAACTTGAAAAACACTTTTGGTACTGTCCATTTCAAAACTAGAGAAGGGAACTAAGACTAGCTCCTCAAATTGGCCCATTTTGAGGAGCCATGCTTCGGAACAAATATTAACCGGATTAAATATCACGGTCTCACAGAAAACCGACGTGACAATCAAAGTGTCGTGTTTCGCCGTGTGAGTGGGGTTACCAGAACCAAAACTCCCTGCCTAACCTCCGTCCCCGATTCTCTAATTTTAAAAAGCCCAGTCCTAAAAGTCCGGTTGCTCACTCGCTCTAACTCTATACCATTCAAAAAACAATCTGCATTTAATAAATAAATTTATGGTTATTACTGTGTCACTTCTACGCTGTATAAGATTTGGAGTTTATTATTTCTTTACTTTGTCCCTTGGATCTGTTCCTACTCACGACCATTTAAATTACATGTATGCTACTGATTCTGTATTCTACATTCCTTATTATTAAATAAAAGTCGATTTCTGCACAGGCTCAGGTAACTATTCAGCTTAATATGAATGTAAGTGTGTGTGTGTGTGTGAGTGTGAGTGTGTGTATGTGTGTGTGCGCGCGTGCGTGTATTTGTGTGTGCGTTTAAGCGCTTGCGTCTGTGTGTATGATTGTTTGTGATTGTGTGTGAGTGTGTGTGACAGAGAGAGTGTTTGTGTGTGAGCGTGTGTGTGTAAGAGAGAGAGAGAGATAGTTTGTGTGTGTGTGAGAGAGAGGAGAGCGTTTGTGTGCGTGAGTGTGTATGTGTTTGTGTGTGTGTGTGTGTGTGTGTGTGAGAGAGAGAGAGAGAGTGTGGTCACGTATTTTCACTTTTTTACTATATAAGTAGTACCATAAATTGATTGTTTGCCAATGGGGCTGGGACGATCTTTGACAAAATAAAGAAATGTTAACTCTTGCTTCTTTAGCTAGATATGTAGGGCCCAAGGTCAAATTTTAGAAAATACCTTGTATATAAGCGCGAGAGGTCGTGCCGCTATATTTCAATAGGTCAATTTGTGAAGCCGGGACAGTAGTATTGTAAGTCACCCCTTGTAAATAATATCAAGCACAGTTCCTACTACGGAGTTGGATCCGTTAACTGTACAGATCATAAAATTCAAAGCTTATACTGTCATTACTCTCAAAAACTGTTGCTGGCCAAGAGTCACCTCGATATTACTTCTGACAAGACGCGTCTACGCAGCTTAGAATTCCGATTTCAAATACAGTCAAATTCAATTCTTGTAATAGGAACTGTGCTTTAGTATTTCAACTGCTTGGCATAGATTAGTTGTGCATCACTCATAATCACTTAATACCTTGTATTTATTGTTCATTTACTTCGATACAATTAGGTAGGTTGGGGAATGTTTTTTCGCTTATGATTAGCATTTTATCTTAGGTAATCCTACCCGTAGTTTATTTCAAGTAGGTTTAATTAGCTTACTTATTATACTTTTAGTGTTTCCTTTATGATTACAATTAGGTCAGGCAGGTTTGATAGTATTTTAATTAGTGTAAGGCCCACGCGCATTTAGGTGTACCTATAATACAATTGATTCAACTATCCATCCGATTTTAGTCTTATGTAATACTTATATAATTAAGTACGTATGTTCGTTATTAACTGACATATTAACTCTACTTGGTTTGTGAATGATACTGTTGATGCTGTGATTGATATTAATTGATGATCCTTAGATAGGTTAATTGTTAAAATTTATAATAATTCGACATAGATTTAGATTCTTAAGCGCTGACGCTACATCGCTAGGTCATTATTTGCTTAGTTGTTGAGTCACCTTTTCGCTTATATTCGTTTATTCACTAAGGAGACGTTCTGCGTGAGCGATATAGACACGAAAGTAAAATAGTGCGGTGCGAAATTGAGAATAGTTGTACCCTATGAAGAGGTTAACGTGATCAAAACTACGCGGGATGTGTGGTGTGGCTATTGGAGGGGATGCGATCGAACACAATGTGCAGCAAGAATTGCGTCTTTGTACAAAATAACTGACGCGTCACACTGCATCCCACTGCATTACCTTAAATCTAAATTGCTCACGCACAACGTAGTACTAGGCGTTTCATTGTTTAGATTAGCCTTCTTCCGCGTAGATTTCGCTCTATCGCTATAGATAGGCTAATGTCCTCGTTGACACTAAACGCTTACTAGATTAAAGGTTAGTTAAAAATACCCTGTACATTAGTTAACACGAGGGGTCGTGAAATGTTTTTAAAACTGAGCTAGATATTTCAAGTAGATACCTGCACATGAAAAACCCCATATTAGAATTTTGTACAATATAGAAAATGGGAGGCGATTTTTAGATAGGAATGCTTAGGTAATTTATTATATATAAGTTAGATGATAGGCCAAGATGTTGACCGTAGCTTTTTTAAATTACACACGACCAATAAAATCGTTGTACTATAAAATAAAATTGTTGTCAGTTTTTGTCCTACAGTCACAGACGCAAATTCAAAAAAGGTAGTTTATCTAAAAAGAAACTTAGGCCACAACTAAAGTATTTCCATATTAGTTAATATTAATATGGGTGATCATGTAGTTTAGGAATAATCCTAATTAACTTTTATGTCTAGTTCTGTTAGATAATATTCAGCAAAGCAAAAATGATAAAAAAAAAGTAAAAAAATATGTAGGTATAGTAGACTATAAACCTGTAGTTACCTTCTCTAAGTTTATGTATAGAACATAATTATATAACTTTATGTTAAACTAGTTTTGTTGTGTCTTAGTAAGTAAGAAAAAAATCTAAAAAAGTTGAGGATGACAAAAAAAATCAAAAATATAAAAAAATTACGATAAAAAAATGATATTTTCAATCTCTTCTCAGTAATGATAGGATTCAACTTGATGTCAATGTATGTAGATATTATCTGAAGATTTAAATGTTAATTATACATTCATATAACTTTGTTACAAATAAGGTGTATTCTCTGTGTATCTTGCTAAGTAAGAAAAAAAAATCAAAAACGTAAAAAAAATGGTGTTGTCAATTTCAAAATTTAATGATCGGCTATTGCAACTATAAAAATTATAATTTTATAACTTTGTGTTAGACATAATTTGAATTATTTATGTGTAAGTATAAACAAAAACAAAAAAAATAAATAAAAAAATCGTCAAAATGTAAAAAAAGAAGAAAATGAAGTGTGCTATGTGGAAGGTGACGGTAATATGAATATAAATGTTATTTTACGGTACATTTAGATTATAAACCTTATGTTAGACATAAGTTATCTATGTGTAACTAAGAAAACTACATAAAAATAAAAAAAAAATGTCAAAAAAAATATATTAAAATAGGTGTCATAGTAGATAATGTTGCTCAATGTTAATATTTGAAGGAAGCCAATCGTTATTATGTATGATGTGATCATGAAGATCTGTTAAGCTTACTTTTGTCCTTTTATGTGTCTTCCCAAAATAGTGAGATAAAAAAAAAACAAAAAAATTAAAAAACACAAAATTCAAAAAAAGAAATATTGTCAAAATTTTACTTAGTAGTAATAAGTCAATAGTTACCTATTGTCTTACTGTTATTGTATCTGATTGTATTACGAAATTACATGTTAGACATAAATTTATCCTCTATTTGTCTTAGAAAGTAGCTGAAAAAAATAAATAAAAAACAAAAAAAGTAAAAAAAATAAAAAAAGTATAAAAAAATAGGTGTTGTGGAAATATTTGTTTTATTTTATTCGTCCCATGCCTTTAAGAGCGTATACGAGGGTCGGGTTCCATGACATTTTTAAAGATCAATAACATGGAAATTACTGGACCGATATTAATGAAACTCTGTACTTCATACATAATAAGTGGTCTTAAAGAACATTTTGGAATTGTACTCAATTATATAAATTATAATATTATATTGAATATTTCCCTATGAGTACAAAGTATCAAATCGGTTCGCCTATTTTCTGTGTTTGGAGATACGAGCAGACTGGTTTGAGTCCACCCTTCAAATGCAAATTGGAAATGGAACTAGATCTACTGAGCTTGCGACTGAAGTCCAGAGGACCTTAGCAGGTGTCATATCATGCTGGATACTGGAGCAGGAAGTATAAGGTGGAGTATAACAGTGTATGTTCTAATGTAGACAATGTGTTGATGTGTGAGCCCCGCGCTATTGCTGAGCCCTAGCGAATTCTTAAAATATAAGGACATACGATTTGTTCATCAGTTTATGTTTTCAGGAGAGTACGAATAGGTTTTTTATTTACATGTTGGTAACCGAACAGTCGCTGCTCGAGCCCGCAAGCGAGATGTGGAAATAGGAGGATCTAATACAGAACCATAGCTATAGCTAATAATTAGGAAGCTGAAATGGCACTGAGCCGATTACATTTGTCGCAAAAGCGATGATCTTTGAAGTAGATCGTCTGATACTGACCTAGTGTATTGACCTGCAGCTTGGTTGTAGAAGTGCCATTGGAGGCCTGTGTATTGCCGAGATTAGAACTGAAGTCATAAAGACTAAGTATAAGTTTTTTTTTGTATCGTTGGTTGTTGTTAAATCTTAAAAGTTTAAATACGCACATTTAATATACATTGTATTATCATCAACATTGTCATCGTGTTCTCTTCCACACGAATAAAGAATGAGTACTAATCACCAAGTTTACTCAAGTTGATAAATAAATAAAACTGCTAAAAGTAAAGTGTTGATTTTTTATGACTTAATTTAGGTACTTAGTAACTGTAATATACTGATGAGAATTTGAAATAGGAAAAGAAAACGAAAGGCTATCGAGTTTGTCTTGTTTGTTGAGTCGGCTCGACCGGAGTGACAAGACGGCCTTGCAGAATACCTGCGTAAAACAACCACATATCTGTGTTTCGCCGTGTGATTGAGGTTACCGGAGATCCAATCCCTTCCTCTCTCCACATCCCTTCCCAATCCTTTAGTATCTGAAACCTTATCCCAAAAAGGTTGGCTACGTACTCGTAACTCCTTTGGTGTTGCGGGTGCGCCGATTGCTAACGATAAGCTTATTCGTCAGCTCGTTTGACGACCTATCCTATAAAAACAAACAGATAAATTTCATCTCCCTGCTAACCTAAAACGTGGAACGAGAAGGCAGAAAGAAGAAGGCGAAGGAACTAATTACCAATGTTTTTTTGTCAGTTACTTAGACTCCACTGATTTAAGATTAAAAGAGATCTTTAGTCTTGAAAAGGACAGTTATTTACCTGTTTATTCATTTTTAATTTTAAGGTAAAAAAATAATGGTATAAAATAAGTTTACCATATTTTTGCCTTTATGTTATAAGTATAACATAATATTTTTGTGTGTTATATTTTGTTTTATTACAGGTACACATACCTACTTTTGTTTATTTTTATAGCATAATATTGTCTGTTATTATTGTACTCTGTGATTGTACTTATCTTTGGTGGTTTGTGTGGCATGGCCGGTGCCAAATAAATGAAATAAAGAAAAAAAAATACTTTCTTTTTCCTAGCCTATCTTACTAATACTAAAAATATAAAAGTTTATGAGAATGTATGGGTGTATGTTTGCAATTATTTTTTCACACGAAAACCTCTGGTCCGATTTCGTTGAAATTTGGTATGTAGATAGGAGATACCAAGGAATAATACATACTATATGCTTTTCATTGTAATACCACCTGGGCGAAGCCGCGAGCGGAAGCTAGTATTAAGTACATAATTTATATATTTATATCATAACACTAGTCCTTTAGTCATCGATCGGGTTGGCAGAGTAGTACTTGTGTAATGTAAAAGCCACCATCACCAGTTACTGTGTGAGTCTCAAGTAATAGGGCGCGTTATCATTGCAACATACAGAGATTAATGTAGATTAGCGGCTGGGACAGAAGCGGGAAAATGAACACACTTTTAAATGTGCAAGAATATACCGACTCAATTGGTGTAATTACCGCGGCCTTACAGCAAACTGTCCTAAAACAAGGCTTGCATTATTTACGCAAATTGTTAAGCTGGCCCGGCTACACACTTGTAGTCTCTGGTATTGCTGCTGTCCATAGGCAGGATGATTGACATTGACATACGATAGAATATAATAAATGACGAACCACATATACATATATAACGTCGCTTTCTCTGTACCTATATCCCTGTGTACGCTTAAATCTTTCTATCTACGAAACGGAGTTTGATGCGGCTTTTTTAATAGATACAGTGTGACAACCATTAAATAGTAAATTCTGCTTTGCACTTGTGGGAAGCCGGGCCGGGTCGATGGTATAGTAATAAGAATGACGAGATGCGATGCTCAGCAGTGTGGCCTGTATCCACTCGGACAAACAGACAGTCATTAAGATAGTTCAGTTTAGAATTACAACGCAAAGCACCAATAAATGCAGGTACTGAATGACTAAAGGTGCGATTAAGTTTCCTAAGTGGAATGCTAAGGTTTAATAAAAACAAGTGCTTGTTTTTTAAATTCGTTTTAAGTCTTCTTAAAGGATTTTCTGAATCTCCATCAAAGAGAGTCAGGTTCATTAAATGCAGTGCTATTCTGAACTTTATTTTTATTGTCTCACTTTTGATTCCGAGGATTCAGATTTCATTGCCGACTCCTTCCTTTTATTATTTATACACAATTAGTATACACCTACATACTAGGTGAGATTAGAGTTTTGTATTCTAAAAGTTACGACTTCGACGCTAGCGACGCCACGCGATGGAAGTGAGGAAAATGATACTGGATGAGTATTTCGAAATTTTGGGTTTTTGCTGAGTCGAATGAGGTCTGTTTCCGAAAATACTATTCTTATAATTTGCCCAATGACAATAACACCAATGCTTACAATTCATGGCACACATTTCAACTACTTTTAATTTGTCTGAATTACCAAGAATATGGCAAAGTTTTTTTTTGCATATTGCTGCAATCACCTTGTTTATATATCGTCACCTTTAAATGATACCCCACACTAGGTTGACCACCTGTGTCGTGGTTGACTTTACAGACAGACAACAATTTGTGGATCACGCAAAGAGTCGTTTCATGCGATAATCGAACCCGCGACACCTTACAGCCGCAGCCGGCTGACCAGCCACTGCACCAAATGTGAAAGAATTACAGCGGTCGAAGGAATACTACATTATTTGTAATTTACATGTATGAGGTAATTGAGACGTCGATATAACATGCCTATGTAAACCTTTAAGTTTGGTTAACGGGATATTACCCCTGCCGATTTTATTCTCATAACTAGCTACTCTCGCGCGGTTTCACCCGCTGCTTGGCTCGATTTGATCGTAGCGTGATGATTTATATATAGCACTCAGGAACATTGTAGCTGTCAAAGAAAGAATTTTGGCAATCCGACCAGCGGTTCCAAAGATTACCCCCTACATACAAACTTACAAATTTTACCTCTTTATAATATTAGTATAGATAAAACTAAAAGGTTACAAGTAACCAATCAATTAGTTTCAAACTAGGAATAAACATAGTCGCACTAAAGCTTGAATAGAAAGCTAATTACATACATAAGATTTGCTTCTTACCTACTCATCAATCAATTATAAATCATCATCAATCTAAAAGTGGCCTCTTCTTACACAGAGAAGATTTGAGCATTAATCACCACGCTTGCTCAAGGCGGATGTGATTTCAAATTTATAGTTTGAAATTAAAAGTATAGGTTTCCTCACGATGTTCTCCTTCATCGTAGGAATATGTTAGTGGTGTCTGAACAATTATAGAAAGTATAGTGGTAGTTTTATCTCGGCAAAAGTTACATTGGTACTTGCCAGATTTCGAATCCGCGCCCTCATGCATGTGCAGCGGTCGCCTAAAACTACGGGTCACCACGATACCTTACCTACTTGTGGAAGTGAATGTATTACTTTAATTAGACTATAAATATAAAAACTTGCAACTACAACTATGTCCACATTCAAAAGAAAATAAACAGTAAAATAATTGGTGTAAATACTAAACCAACTAAACTTTCTGACCGGTCTACAAACTCGCAAAATGAATCGTAATCGATACGGTCCGCCGTCCGTCAGGTAAGTTGGAAATTAATTTAGTAAAATGAGAGCGCATTCGAGGTCCCGGGAATCCGGGATGCGTTGAGCTGAGCTGTTGCCATGGTTACATGGGGGGTTGCAGCGCGGGCCGGCCTCTGTTCGCGGAACGACGTGTTTTCCAACTAAATGCACCGTGTCCCGGCTTAGCTGGTACTTCACAAGGCTTTATTATTTCTGCACGGTATTAGCGTACGGTCCAGATATTCATTTTGATTACTGATCTCATTCTTTGTTGAGTTTGTTCCAGATTTATCAGAGCGTAATTAGCGTTCTGTGTTTGTGCTGTTTCGTATTGGCAAATATGAAAAAAATGACATAGAGTAGGTATGTATTGTTTTTAATTTATTTTTTGTGTTACAAAATATGTTTTATTACATGATAATATTAAACAAACATGAAGTACACGGTATATAAAAGCACGCAAAATAAGAAACCTCATTTGAAATTAAAGCATAGTAATTACTAAAAGCGACTGATTTTCAATAAACCAGATCGAATTGCGGTCACCGGCTGCTGCGGTTAAGCCGTCGAGCCAACTGCACTCGTTAGCTCTATGATACGCAAACTAATACCTATTTTGGTTACACAGACAAACTAACAGATTAACATATTAGTTCATTGAAAGTGTTAGGGTGAGTTGGGTGAACTTCTATGTAAATGTCAGTTGTGTATGTAGTTGATCTTAATTTAACTAATTTTTTTAGGATGTCTTTAATACTACTTATACTTCTAAATTGGGACAAAGTCTTTAAGTCCTTACTTAATGAGGTACAGACAGTTCAATAAACGATTCTAACAAGATAAAGATATAAACATATGAGGTTATATAATAGCCACGAAAACTTAAGAATTTAAACAAAACTTACAAACGCTTCATTACACATAAACACGTTGCGACCGTCTGCATCTGTCGTGAACAAAACGAAAAACCTATCTAAAAGAGAATTTTAACTTAAAAAGTGAATAAAAATAAAGAAATAAATTTGTCTGTCTGTACACAAGCCTTAGCGCAACAGGCTGACTATCACCTGTGTCGTTGTGAATCAGATTCTATGTAGTTAGCGGGAGGCATTCCCCCCCCTACACCACCCCTTCCACGTAGCTCACCTATTGTAAAAACTTTTAGTGCCAAGCTCAAATATTACGAATATTTCCTTCAACATTTTTATCTTTTATTCGAAAATAAAATGTGCTGAACGAGATACACGTTATTTTGCTTTAGTAATATTTGTTGTTAAAAGAGTACACTTTAGTTATTATAAAACCGAATTTGTAGTGAGCGAAAAACATTGTCTATATCTATACTAATATTATAAAGAGGTAAAATTTGTAAGTTTATATTTATGGGGTAATCTTTGGAACCGCTGGTCGGATTGCCAAAATTATTTCACTGACAGATAGCTACAATGTTCCTGAGTGCTTTAGCTATAAAACATCACGCTACATTCAAATGGAACTGAGCAGCGGGTGAAACCGCGCGAGAGTAGCTAGTTAGTGATATAAATGTTTGAAACTGTAAACCATGTTAAACAACATTTTCCAACAAATATTACATAGAAATAATTCATGATAGATATGAAAATAATACGAAATGATACACATGGTACATATTCAATTTAAATCTGTGGACAGCTGCTTTGTCTATAGACAGTATGAAAAACGTGATAATGACATTATAAAGACTGATCTTCAGAATATTGAATTGTACGTGAATTTGCGAATGTATAGCGGTATAGAGGTCAGTGCAGCTGAATGTTTTTCACAATAAAGATGATCGATTTAAAAATGATATGCCATAATAAATGGAATTTTATTATGGCAATATAAACTGTATTTTCCGTAATTAAGATTTATAGGTGAAATTATATGTGTTATGATGATAATAAAATATTCTGATTCTTCAAAGTTGTTAGGTATACATGTACAAAACGTTATTAATCAGTTACAAACCACGACTTGATCTATTCACAAATAGTTCGTGCCGATACGAATGAAAGATGGCTTCCCTCTCATAATAGACACTACATTTTCTTGTTTACAATAAATACACAGTGAAACGTTTGCAAAGTGCACTCGTTGTCCTTTATACTAGAAAATAACGAATTTACTTAAGTTCAATCTTGATTATTTTAAAAGGTAAGTAGATACCTATTTGATTTTTATGGAATATTTTCGAAGCAGGAACAAACATGAAAAAGTAAAAGCTCTCTTTGTTTTAAAAGAGGAGTAATTAATTTAATCAGCATGCACTTTGTTTCATAAAGGTCTCGCGAACAATGTACGTACTATTTTTATTTTATTTTGTCGACATACATACGTATGGAGTTTCGTATTCTGTGTACCTACATTCATGTTTTTTTTTCAATGTTGTGGTCTGTCGTAGTCGTATGGTATCGTTTTTTTTGCGTTGATTCTAAACTAAGATGGAAAGGTACCGGATGTTCGGAAGCGTGAATACCTACTAATTGTGTGTTGCAATCACTTATTACTTACTTAAGAGTATTATTTAAATTTAAGTTTTGTGATTTATTGATAATATAGACTTACTCGTGTGAATTAACTGAAGAAAAGCTTTACTAATTTGAAGTCACATTGGGACTCTTATTCATGAGCAGAGTGCGCGTAGCGACGTGTACATTTTGTAGTCTGTTAAACTAGTTTGCTGTATACTTATTAATTGCCTCACTTTCTATTAATAATGAATACCGTGTGATGTCTGCTAATTATAATAAAATCGTCAATAAGTATGCGTGTTATTCACCGTGTGTCAGAGATTTCTATTTAATTCTCTGATCGATTGTTTTGGAGCAACCTGTGAAGTATAAAAGTAGCGTAAAGGGTGTCTGTCAGTTCGTCTGATTTTTGCAAGGGAGTTTTGTCGATGCGCGGTGTACCGTGTAAAATAATACATCATGGGGTTTTAAAACTACACGAGTGTGGGGTTTTTACTCACAGGCCATTCGCATGTTTCGTCAAAAGCCGAGAGGTTATTAAATTGTTCACTCTTTGTTCCAGAGTTCATAAGCGGCGGCCATTATGCTCCTGTTAAAATACGAGTTAAACATGCACCGTGGAGTTTTTGGAATCTTTTAATTTGAGTTGAAAGTGTTTTTTTTTAATTATAAATATTTATTGAAACTCATAAATCCTCGTTGTTTGTTTTAAGGTTTGTATTAGTAATAAGACTGGTAATTTTTCATGGACTGACTCATTGTAATTCAAAAGGTTTCATAGACTAAGAAAGATTTTTTTGTGGTACAGGTCGGCAAACTAACAGACGCATTGGGAAGTGATGAGAAGAGGGCGAGGGATTGGGCCGAACGCCGAAGCATGACACTTAAAAAAGTATTATGTCTAAACTTCTTACTTTTGAAACGTTAAAATAGAATAAAAATAGTGTCAGTCAGTGAAGCTACGAGTTAATTCTAAAGTTTTGATTTCAAAATTAAAGTTAATAAACTCCATTGTTTGTATTTAAGTACTGAAGTATTTTCCAAAAATGTTGCGATTTCTAAGTTTGTTTGGCAACCCGTGCAAGTAAAACACTCTTATATGTGTTGTTTCGATTTTATTTTGTGACTGTACTATTGAAATATCTTAGCGTCAGCCTCGATTCACAGTTATTCAAAATATATCCAACGATTGGAGAACTCTCAGAGCTAAAATGCCAGTGACGTAGGTACCATGCAATATTGTTGTCTGCGGCTGTGAAGCTATGTCGAGGCGATACCTTATGAAATAACCAATATGTACCTTCCACGTGCAGAATATTAAATTGAAACCACACTTTTATGGATTTATTACATTTTTCATCATATAGCACAGTTTTCAGATTTCAATATCATGTTGAACGAACTACAAAGAAGTTTCTAGAAAGTTTGTGATATCATCGTTAGTTTGGGAATTTCAGTAGGACGTTACAAGTCGATTAGTATCAAGTACAGCTACATATGTTTATTGTGTTAACTTCGCTTCATCTAGTTGTTTAAGGAAAGTTGTGTCTGAATCACTTTTATTAAAGGGGAAAATGGGTCAAGATTGTAAGCAATCCACACTGCTCAGTAATCATGAACACTAGCAAAATAGGAGTTAATGGAATATTAATTAGATAAATGGAAGATTTACAGTGATTTGCACCGCCCATGGACACTTGCGGCACCACAGGAGTCTCAGGCACGTTGCATTAGGGGAGAGGCAATATTTTTTAATGGCGTAGGTCGACAACATGGCTCTACCACAATTAATACTTACTATTTTGATTTGGCCGAAACTCTTTCCAAACTTTGTACAATTCTGAAAACTGACCTGTTCTAAAAGACCAACATGACTTCAGTTTACCTTTATAGGTACCTATACGCAAAGCTAGATAGATCGGCAGATCCCTGCAACCGCAGAGAATTTTGAAATTGAAATACTACAAAAAACAGTGTTGTATCCGGTTTGTAATCTCAGTAGTCAGTCATGTTTGCGATCGCTGTACCAACCAGAGTGTAGTAGATTTTGTAGCCGTTTTTTGATCGCCAAGAATATTGAAGCTACGGCGTAGCACTCGTAGGCACGGTTACGATAATACGCTTGCTACGGCGTAGTAATATTGTAGACGCGAAACATTCATGAGATTTTAGCTAATTGACAATTGTAGGTAATAGTATGGTAGGTAAGAGATTGAATTACTAACATTGTTTGTAGTTAATATTATTCTTGATAGCGAAAACAAGATAAAAGAAATGTAATGCGATCTTTGTTTCGACTATCTTAGTATATATATTAGCTAAATTGTCTATTTTAGTTTTAGTACATTGTCTCTGTATAACATTTTTTGCCGATGGCAGCAAATGGTGTATTAATTGACACATGATATCCTTCGCTAATTACTTGTATGTTTGTTCAAACAATTTTTACTGTTTACCAAACAATTATTGGTAGACTCACAAATAATCGCATGATATTCGACCTTATGTCTACCTTATTAAGTTACGAATTAAGTTGATGTTATACGTGGAAAAAATAATTGTCGCCTAAGGGGATATTTATTGTCGTCATAGATATCTATTACGAATATGATACAGTTATTTTAGTATATGTATCATATTTTAAAAATAATACGATTAGTTGCTGCCCAGATGCTCCTTGCAATCTGTTCAACTTGTATTAAATGTTTTTCTATAAGACTTTTTCTACGTTAACCTTACCATCTAAAGATTTAAAAATAATGTCCTTGAAAAAGCACAAGATTTGAAGTCTTTAACATTTATTTTTAAAGTTAAAAGTAAACCGTTCCAAGAAATCTACGAAGTAAAACTGACTAGTATTACGTTTCTTTCAATAAAATTAAAGAAAATAAACAAAACCATTTTCTCCAATGTAATGAAACCCTGCAATAGGAACCAGCAGCATAAAGAGATTTATGAAAATAAAATTCCTAAGTAGTTTCTTATCCTAGTACGGAGTCTTTATTTCTTGGAAGCATCATTTTTCTAAGTTCAGCATTTCAATATAATTCTCCCATTTCTGAAGTACTGCGTTTGCAGGGAAAACTTTTAACTCGTCTTTCAGTACTTTTACTGCTTCTTTAGTCAAGATATCTGATTAGTTTTTTTTAGCTATGCAATTATGAAGTTTTATATTTATTTCTACTTTCTAGTTTCTTAAATCGCTTTAAAAGGTAGTCAAGAGATTATGATATCATGTTAATTCGTTCTGTAAAAATGCATGATTGGTTGTACGTTGATTTACACGAGGGCCAGACACGCATGGTTAGTATGCATGGGTCGGCTATCATCATCATCATCAGCCGGAAGACGTCCACTGGTGGACAAAGAGCTAAGGGGGAGCCCTTAGCTCTCTACGTTGAACGACAAGTTGCCACTTGCATCCATTGGCTCCCCGCGACTCTGACGATGTCGTCGGTTCACCTAGTGGGAGGCCTGCCCACACTACGTTTTCCGGTCCTTGGTCGCCAATCTAGCACTTTTCGGGCCCATCGACCGTCCGTCTTTCGAGCGACGTGGCGTGCCCATTGCCACTTTTGCCTGCAGATTTTACGTTCGGATTTTGTCGCGTAAAGAGACCCCGAGCATAGCCTGCTCCATCGCGCGCTGAGCGACTCTGAGTTTAGCAAGAAGACCATAATGGGTCGGCTAAACTGGTGTTAAATCACGAAATCATAGAAAAAGGCCCCAAAAAACCTTGCCTTGAATTTTGGCGTACACTTGTGACTCCTGTAGTATAGGAACTGTCCATGGGCGACGACAATTAATTGCCTGCCTATAGGTGACACGTCTGCTCGTTGACAGACCTATTTAATAAAAAACATGCTTTCAAATTGTCTTATGATGGTGAAGGGAGTATGTTTTAATGAAAGGACATTTCACGATCGATTACCTTTTTATACTAAATTACATAAATGCGATACATTACATTATCTAGCATAGATCTTACATAGCTACTACACCTCAATGGTTTCATCTATCTTTTTCATTATGAGTTTTTTACAATTCACCGTAATCACGTAATCTGCATACGATATTAAATATCAAAACGCAAATAGCCTGTTGGTGGTCTGGAGGTTAAGGCGCCCGCTTACCTAGCAAAACCTAGCAAGTACCAATGTGACTTTTTTTAACTATTGTACTTGGTGTGATTATTTAGACATCACTGACATACGGTGAAGGAAAACATCGTGAGAAAACCTGGATTTCCTACTATTATTATAAGTTTAAAATCGCTAATTAGCCTTTAGCAAGCGTGGTGATTAATGCTCAAACTTTCTCCGTATGAGAAGAGGCCTTTGCTCAGCAGTGGGCACTTATAGGTAGATAATGTATTGTGAAATCGCACGGTTATAAGTGTGGGCGAGCCAAGCTTCGGCACCGATGGGTCGGCTCGATCGGAGTGATACCACGGCCTCACAGAAATAAGGCGTGAAATAACCACAGCGTTGTGTTTCGCCGTATGAGTGAGGTTACCGGAGGCCCAATCCCTCACCCTCCCCCATCCCTTCCCAATCCTTCAATATCCGAAACCCTTATCCTTAAAAGGCCGGCAACGCACTCGTAACTCCTGTAGTGTGTTCATGGGCGGCGCTGATTGCTTACCATCAGGTAATCCGTCTGCTCGTTTGCCGACCTATACTATAAAAGAAGATCGAATAACAAATGATGTAGCAATTTCGTAGCCCACCCGTAGCAAATCTATGCTACGAGCATTTTCATTTATTAGTCATCTCATGTAAACAAATACAAAGACACAATATATACTTATATGTAGTTATAAAGTGTGCTTGCGAACCGACCGGCAACTGTTTTTACTGCCTGCGGAAGTGTAAACAAAAATCTGCCCCACACAGATAGTTATAATTTAAACTCAATAGCAAATGAAACCACAATATTTATTTGTGTTCAATCAACCTGTATTTACAACTATGCAATATTTTCCACGGAGTATTTTTTTTGATTGGATATTGATAAAACCTGGTCGACTCATACATTGAAACCGTACAAATTCTTCGTTAACACACGTACACATGCAGGGAACATCGGACGCATGCAAATACCCTTTGAGCTATACAAAATGAAAATAAAGTTTTATTTCACGTTCCGAAGAGTAAATATGAAACTGGTTTATACAGAACGTTTGCTATTGCAGTCCAACTGTGCTACAGTTTGGTTCAATATTACAAATATTAGGGATATGTACCACATCTTCCTTTGACGAAAATGTCAACAAATATCTCCGTTGACCATTCTTTCCAGTATGTAACCATACTTTATTATATTCCTCAGAACAATTAACAAAGACAATATAAAACTTCATAGATATATTTTATATGCGTGGGTGCTTTTGCGTAAACTCCAGGGCTCGACCAAACTGATAACACCGCTATCACAGAACACTAGCGTCAAAAATGCTTGTTTGTGTTTCGTCATGTGAGTGGAGACAAAACAGGGGCGTTGTACTTTCCCCCTCCCTAGATCACCCTATCTCAAAGTCTCTAATCCCCAAAAGGTGTCCATGGGTTGCCGCGATTGCCTACCATCAGTTGATGTCTCGTTGTCGAGCTGACTCATAAAAATACAGTTTTAAAAACCACTCAAAAGTTATCTATCCGAGAAAATTTTACACATGAGTGAGAGAGTTCCAGTTAAATACAGTGTTAATTTCGTTGCATATTATGCAATGCTAACGGTCCCTCGACAAATCTGTTATAACATGGGGTCGGGGATTAATAATCTCTTGCCGGCGGCTATTTGTGTAATACACTCAAAAAATCTTCATATTGCAAAATGATTTTAAAACAAGGTCGAGTACGAAAAAGGTTTAGTTTTTATTTTGGACATATGTAAAGCTGTCCTTTATTATACTTATTATTACCGAACCTCTCGAACTTATAATTAATAATAAAGAGGAAAAATCTCCGATAATATTTAAATACAGTGATTATTTTCTAATATAAAGTTGATATGTATAAGATCTAGTTGCGACTGTTCAAGAAAGTTATCTTTGAATAGATATTTTAAGAAACGAAGGCCAAATGAAAAATTCCCTGAAATTGACGAGTCACTTGCACGGCTTCAGTCAAATTACCAAGTACGATATCAAAGAGGAGATCGTAAGCCCACGCATATGAATATGAAAATGGAACCAATATAAACATTTTGGTTTCCTAATTGGCCGTGCAATTATCCTGTCTGCCACTCAGATTATACCAATTAGAGATCCCACATAAATATCAGCCGATCAAGGGCTAGACGTGTGTGCTCACCGGCGGAAAAATTATTTGATACCTTGCAAATAAGTGAAATAACCGACACGCTGACGGAACCATCGCTCTAGCAATTACATGCTCTTTTAGTCTTAAAGCCTTTATTGTAAAGTTGATATTTTGTTTGGCATTGAGTCAGCTACAGCGTTTTGTTTTTAGGAAAAACAATCACGGACTTTGTAAACAGCAGAGGGATAAAGTTCCGCCAGAATTCAATTGACATTTCTACAATCCTAATTAAGCATTGATACTACATTCAGGGTTGGCTTCATTGGTTGTCGATTAAAGTGTGTAACATCGATTAGTGGTTTAATAAGGGTGTTACTTGAACTCATTCATTAAGAAGTACTTTCTTTGAGTTTATTTATTTTTACATCGAATACAAAACTAAAGGTGACGCTTGCGCTTGCTTTCTTTGTAACTAAACCATAAAGTGTTTGGCATTAATTATTTTTTTTTGCAGTACGTAAAAAATGGTCATAATACTGGCAAATTGAATTTGAATACCTAAAAAAATATACTTACTTACTGGAGTTTTTGCGAACGTAAATTAAAACTTTATTCGTTTTCAATGACACACACGATTATAGAACAAACACGTTTAAAGCAAACATTGACAGTAAAACTATTAGTGGGATGCACGGGGTGTAGTGTGACGAAGCAATAATTAACCGCCAAAACAATCATTACACCCTCCTGTTTAATCAAATACGGTGAGGGTTTCGTGGAAACAGCATCCAAATGCCAATATGTCTGTTTGTCAACAATAGACATCAAAGAGTGCTTCGTGTTTGAATGGCGGCCGCGGCCCGGGCGCCGATCGCGAAGGTAGCTGCATCGATTGCATCGCACGCACACTACGAAGTATCCCACACATCCCCGGCCTCCATCGCCGACATCGACATTACAATTAGGGTTACATTTCTATACATTTGACTGCATGTGTGAGATTTGAGTGTAACGTATCATTTAATTATTTCGTGGTCAGCCTTTCATCCGGAATTACGGCGGACGAGCTTTAGTCATTTTGTAATATTATGTTCTGTGTGGAGCTTAATGAAGGGGTGTCATATACCTATCAAGCAGCTATGTGTGTGAATTGGTGGAAATGTTTCTTTACCGATGTATTGTTTCAGAATTCGATGTGTTTGGTATAAGACATCAAGAGACGTCTAACAGAGTAAGATGTCGTTTGGCGTGGGCGAGGAATTCAATTCACAATTTCGTGACAAGTCAGTGACGCGTGTCGTAGGTCATTTCCCGATCATTTGTCGTAGGTTAATAGGTGTTCAATAAAATTTAAATTAATTGATTATGAAAATAATTTTCTAAATTTTACTGCTAGTGTAATGCAGTTCGAACAACAGCGTAGTCAATGTAGATTAATTAAAAAACATAAAAAAATTAAATGAAAAATTTAAAACCGAAACAGAATAAATAATTCTTACCTACGAGCGTAATATTGAAAACTTTCATAACGTAATTAATTCTCGGAAACAGAACTGAACGTTATCGACAAAGAGAAACAACGTTTTATAAATAAATACGAAATACTGGGAAGCTTTTAAATAGAGACGGTACATCGAATATTAATCCCGTTGCAACACAAAGTTGTAGTTCGGAGAAATGGCGGCGCATTGGCCAATGGGAGGCTAGCAGGTCACACTCGCCCAGTTTCCGGAACTCGGCCGGGCGAGCTCGGCAGGCCGATCGCTCACCTCACTATATACGCGCACTAACACACAAACAGTTGTCAGTAAATACGTATTGCAATTTGGCAATATTAGTGATGGGACAAAGGACTCGATGCTGCGCCATATTCATTGGTATCCCTTTGACGAGTGCCGAGTGACGAACAGATGGAATATGTTTGTAATTAAATATTGCGACCGTCCTTTGATGTGTTTTCGGACAAATGTTGTGCTCGTTGCCATTGTACAGGTATCTGCATTTAGTCTGCGGTTTCATAGTTACGTACTTAGGGGAGGGGTGATTACGGATTTAATTTTGTCTTTTTATTCTATTTTTTTTAGTGTGAGTGAGCCATGCTTTGGCACGGCCTTGCAGAACCGGCATAAAGCAACACTTACTTTGTGTTTCACCATGTGAGTGAGGGTACCTGAGGTCCAGTCCTTCACCGTAAATCGCTCACAACTCGCAAGATACCGGCAAAGCACTTGTAGTAACTCCATCATGGTATTGCTGCTACACTGCTGGTTTTCGACCTATGACATAAAAAACAAGTTAGGTTGGTTGTCAAAAATACAGTTTGTATGACCATAAGAGTAAATGCTAATCTACCTATATGATTTTCTGTAAACTCATTAAAATAACGTTAATTTGAAAGTTATTACAAATACCGCATAAACAACTTTCCGAATTAACTTCACTTCTGTAAGATAGTAAAATAATGCATGATCATTAACAATTTAAATTTTAATTAAAAAAAAAATGTCTTTCATCGAGGGCCATAATTTCCACGTTTAGCAAGCGGCTAGGCGAATTGCAAAACGTAGCATGTCCAAGCACCCCACTAGATATACTGACGACAACGCCACACTTGCAGGAGTAAAAGGCGATTTGTCATTGGACGCGAAGGTCTAAGCATGAAACCCTTTGTTCAGCAGTGGGCGTCATTCCGCTGATGATGATGATAATTAAATGAAATGACTTTTATACTTTCAAATAAAACACAATAAGCAACAAGACAATGATGTACCGGTAAAAAAAGGTTTCTCCCTTCTACTGTCCTTACAAAATTTGTAGAAAGTTTCGAAACAAAATGTTTAGACATTGCAGTTACAGCAGCGGAAACAAGTTGCCAGTCAAGTTTACAATTATTGGTTACATTTCCATCGAATATTCAAAATGGGGAAAGTCCTCCGTCCGTGTCTACAAATAAACTCGTCTGGCTGCGAAGTGGAGATGTATTTATTTATATCGGCAACTAATCAATATTTGCCTGTTCAAATACAGGGAGATCTCGATGTTGAATTCAATTATTGCAATGAACCAACCATTGCAATTGGAATCCACTAAATGACTGTTGACACGAACGAGCGATTAACACTCACGGAGAGGCAATGCGATATGTCCAACCGTATCAGTTGGCTTTTGGATTTAGAGACTAACTTAATTAGCGTCATGCACACCTCTAGGTGCGGTTAAAGGATTATTCGCATAACATGGAACCTGCATTTAAAGCCGGCCGCGGGTCCGGTGGACCCGATAATTGCGTTACGTTAAATTTAGCCCGCGGGAAAATGGTGACGGCATGTGAGGGAATGCGTTTACGTGCAATTTTTAACGGAGCAAAATTTTGCGACGTCGCGTCCTGTCGGCACCTATTAGTGCGGCGGTTTTAAGCGTATTTTTCCAGCTTTAACGGAGTTTTAATTACGTATCGCCGGTGGCGGTATCAGGAAACTGATACGAGCAATAAAAACGTGGAGATTTTTTAAAATAAAATGTCTGCCGATTGAGCTGCTTCCGGGTTCTTAGTTCTGTTCCAAATAGGAACAAATGAAGCATCAGCCAGAGGGATAGAACAAAGGCTGTAAGTGCACTTCGTAAATTAAGCAAGCTTGTTTGATGTTATCTGACTATCTGTAAGTTTTATGCGCTTCAGTAGCGTTTTGCAAAGTTCTTGTATTGAAACGACAGCGCCTTGCGGTACACCTTACGCTACATTATCAAATACCTTAGTGGGTTTTTTCATATAAAGTTCGTAATAATACCGTGGATTCTGGGACGCATTTGATGTTCTTAGGCCTTAGATTTAGTAGAAGTTGTGATAGATGGGATTACTGGAAACAAAGTATACTCATACGGTAAATGGGGATCGGACACCCTTCATTTTGCCTTTTAAAGTTTATCACAGGTCACAAATCTGTAATTTTTATTTGAAATTTGTTTTAGGGCAAACTAATTTAATATATGTGTAGAGTTTTTATTATCCATAATATTAACATTTAGTTTTGTTTTAGAATAAAAAAAAAACTTAATTATTCTGTTTAGGTAGGTATTGTTTTTAAAAACCCCTCAAAATAACATTTTGTTTTTACTTTGCTTTAATATAACGTCAATAATCATAACTTGTGTCCAATTTCCACTACTATACTGTGTCAAAAAGAGCGCAACCGAGTGCCATAGTAGTTTGCCCAATGTTCTTTCTACCTGTGTATTGTAGTGAAAATATAAGTAGCTGGTTATTAAGGTATGTTTGATTTGTTTCTCAAACGGATTATACCGAGGAAGACACACAAAAGACAGACCTGAGGCATTAAGTTATTTCAACGTTGAATGCTAAAACCGTTTATTATGAAAAGAGAAAATACTTGGCGAGAAATCGAGAGGACGCATTTCCCTCTGGCTGAGTTGTACAGCTTTAATTGAAGAACAAAGACCAACGCAAAGAAAGAAGGAATCCCTTTTTAATTGTCTTTTTTTTTTTAATACAAATATTAATCCTAGATTGGTAATCCTTCTAAAGTAAAATATGTAAGTACCTATGTGTCGCAGTTTTCTAAATAAACCTAATACTGTTGTAGCAGGTACTTTTCGTTCAAAATGCATTTGCTAATGGTTGGGAATGAAAAGGAAAAATATGTCTAAATAATAATACGAATGCTAGCTAGAGCGGTGAGGTAAAATGTTTTAAATCGAAACGTTTTCCTAGAAACGTGTTTGCTCACTTCTCCTTTATCTATTTGGTACTAGATTATATTTCCCGTCAATCCTAGTCGCTACATGTTCAGACCCAGGCTGCAGACAACAGTTATTTCCGATGTAATATCTTTTGAGGACATCGACTTAATCGCTTCGTACCTGTCTACTGACAGCAAAGAGAACTGAAAAGTGCTTTGTAGGAAGCTTCATCACGTTTTATTTCAGTTTTTTAATAAAAACGGAGAGAGGGGTAACTCTAGGATTTTCTCCTGTGTCGTGGATGCGTTTATAAACTTAACAATTTGACATTCACATCACATCTGGATCCGGAACTTTTGTTCCGAGATCTCTATGTGGATCACACAAAGAGTTGTTTTGTGCTATCGAACCTGCGACTTGTTACTCGGCGGCCAACAGCCCAGACGTCGCGGGAACGGAGCAGTGAATTTTTGTTTTGTCATTTTGTTTTTCTTTATTTACCTACGTATAGAGAACTTTAGTTGACTGGATACGGCTACACGCGTACGAGTCAGTCATTTCAGTTTTGTAATAACAAAGTGTGGTTTTCAACCCGAAGGTTTCTTTTTTATTTTCTGGCGAGTAACAATTGACTTTTTCCGAGTTATACGTATTTTCTATGATTATTAAGAAGCCACCGACATACGGTAAGGAAAAAACACCTTGACGTAACCTGAACTTATAATTTAGAATGATAACTTTGATATCGCCAATTTAACTTGAGCAAGCTTGGTGATTAATGCTCAAACCTTCTTCGTGTAAAAAGATGCCTTTGGTCAGCATTTTGCACTTGTAGGCTGGTGATGATGATTATAAATATTTTGATGAAGATTTTATAAGCAATAGACGTTGGAACGTTTTGGAAACAACTTAAAACTTTGTTCGCATCTCATTATACAAAGTTGTGATATCAAAAATGGTTAAATAAACTAGTTAAATAAGTCATCTAGTTGCGTCCAAAGATGAATTCACACTGTAAGACGCGACAGTACTGAAAAAGGGCAGCTATTTTTGTGTAGACTGAGGAGTTACGAGTGCGTTTCCAAAATTTTGGGGATTTTTGATTTGGAGATTTTAGGATTAAGGGAGAGGAGGGATTGGGCATCCGGTATCCTGACTCACACGGCGAAACACAACGATGTGTTTGTTTCATGCCAGTTTTCTTTGAGGTCGTGGTATCACTCACGTCGAGCCGACCCATTCGTGCCGTTGCATCGCTCTTTCGCACTTAAAATTCATGTGTAACAAGATCAAAAATCTATTGGGGTAAGGATGCTACTACGTATAGTAGTTCGCTAATTAAATTACATATTAGTTATAATAATATGGATAAAGTTTTCCATATAGTGCACTCAAAGGTTGCTTTGAAATAATTTGTTTGAGAATTTATGTTTAGTTGAAATGTTGGATGTTGATTTGGTACAAGAGTTTAGAGAGCTTTAGCTTTCTGTGTAGAAGTTATATGTACGTTTTGTGTAAGTACAAATTTACTCTGTATTTTAATTACAATTTATTACTTACGTTATTTGAGTGAAGTTTTTATGATGTCAACGTACCTACACCAGAAACATATTCTTTTATTTTATTTTTTTTAAACATTTACCCACACTAGGATTTTCTTCTGTGTCGTTGGTGCGGTTACAACAATTTGTGGGTCACACAAATAGTTGTCCCGTGCGGGAATCGCACCCGCGACACGTTGCACGGTACCCAGCAACCGCACCAACCTCACCGCGTCAACATCGAGGAGTAACGCCTCGTGTCAAAAAAAAAAAGTCAAAAATCATTTATTCCAATTAGACCTTTACAGGCACTTTTGAACGTCAAAACAAAATTTTGAAGATATCGTGTCAGTCTGTCGGTCAGTCCTCTTAGTGAAGCTATTTGCTCGTTCCAAAGTGTAGATTCCGATGGAGAAGAACGAGCAAGAAACTCCATGGTTACTCTTTTTAAATCAGATTTACATACAGATTCCTTTTACAAACAGTTGGTTCAATTATGTGAGAACAGTGTATCACTAATATTTATTCAAATATAAAAATAAAGTAACCTTAAGGACAATAGACAGTCTGGAGCTGACCAGTCCCAACTGACGGCGCCCGTTCACGAACATGACACGTACACCAGCATCGCCCAACTCAACCATATTATAGGGAATTAAGCGATCCAGCGCCCATGCCACCGCCAGTGTGATCTTTCAGTGAGCATGACAACTCCAAGCTGTTATAAGGACCGACATTCTGCTAGTCTAAACAATTGTAATAGGTTACAGGGCACTCACATTTACAAATTGATCAAGTTATAGTTATACAATATAATGCAATTTCACTAAAATGAAGTCCCGTTCAAGCAAAATCCACTGAAACGTTATTTATTTTGGTGTAGGTTTGCTATCCTGTGGAGCAGGACCAGCATGTCTCCAAGCATCTTTATCTATAATGTAATTGGTTTTTAACCCATAATTTAAAATTTCTTTCATTTAATTGTTGTATTTCGCCTGGGATTTTGTTATAACATTTAACACAGAATCCCATGAACGACTTGTGTACCTTTGCCAATCTAAATAATGGCTGACATAATCTATCTCTATGTCTAGTTTGATAATTATGTCTATCTGACACCTTATCGAATATTTTTAAGTTTTTCCTAACATACATAATGTTTTCATAAATAAACTGACATGGCACGGTCATAATATTGATCTCTCTAAACTTTTCTCTAAGAGACTCACGACGCTTTAGGTTGTAAATAGCTCTGATGGCACGCTTTTGCAAAACAAAGATAGACTCAATGTCAGCAGCCTGTCCCCACAACAAGATGCCATACGACATAATGCTATGAAAGTAGCTGAAGTACACCAGTCTTGCAGTGTCCACATCTGTTAGCTGTCGGATCTTCCAGACAGCAAAAGCTGCAGAGCTCAACCGTCCAGCCAGAGATGTGGTATGGGGCCCCCATTGTAGTTTGTCATCTATGGTTATACCCAGAAACGTAGTTGGTTTTACAAATTCCAATTTCTTACCGTTTAATAATATGTCACATTCGTTACTTTTAACATTTGGCAAACTGAATCGCATACACTTTGTCTTTTTGTCGTTTAGGACTAAATTATTAACTGTAAACCAATTCTGAAAATTCGTAATAGCATTATTTACGTCGTCATAATTATCTGTCCGTCTATTTATTTTAAAAATCAACGATGTGTCATCAGCAAATCACGTTGAAATAAATGAGGTAAATCATTTATGTACACTAAAAACAGGAAAGGACCTAAAATCGAGCCCTGTGGTACGCCCTACGCCCTCGTCAAATTATTACGTGAGTAAGCCGAAAACATAATAAATAATTTAGAATGTCTCACGAAAGTTATAATAAAAATAATATTAAGAATGCTGAGAATAAAACAAAAGCTACGTGGAAAGTAATTAATAACGAGACAGGCAGAAATAAATTGTATAACACGGAATTTAATTTAAATACGGATAATGGACGAGTTGATACAAATCAAGAAGTTGCCCAAGAGTTCGAAAATTTTTTCAAGAATATCCCCATTAAAACTACGAGAGACTTAGAATCATCTCCGGCTACGGATATTTTCGGCTTACTCACGTAATAATTTGACGAGATACTCGAGTAGCAGCGCGACGGTCGCCGAGTCGCGTGTCGCGGAATGCTGCTCATGAATATGGGCCTCTAGCATGGCTTGAAACTAGTCGAGTATCTCGTCAAATTATTACGTGAGTAAGCCGAAAACATAATAAATAATTCTTAATATTGCCAATATAAAGTGATTTAGCTTGCTTACAGACTATTTTAAATATTTTTGAATATTAGGACACATGCTTGCTGAAGGCTTCACTAGTATTAAATGGTTTCATACCATATAGCTCAAATAACCTTTCCCTACTTTTACGAATACCTGGGGTAGCCCAGTTACAGAATACAAATTTACACTCAATCGTTTTTCTTCTTAAGGGGAATATTTTATCAAACTGGGTTTTAATCACAGACAGTAGATTGTCATAAATCTCACTTGGACCTTCATAATCATGTGATGGGCTGCATATTTTATGTTTCAAATTGTTATTTAATAACTCAACCCTTTTATTTGTGATTTGCCTAAATATTATTTCCTTTTTTTTTTACCTTTGTAATGTTGTTAAGGTTTATTGTTAACCCACTGTGGTCTGATGGTAAGGTATTTATTATATTCTTATGTAAATAATTACAGTTACAAAATATATTATCTATACATGTAGCCGAGGTGGATGTTACTCGGGTGGGCTCAAGGAAAACATTAGACAAATCAAAAGATTTAAAAAGACTTACCAAATTAACACAATTAAGATTGTTTCCTAAGAGATCAATATTAAAATCGCCACATACTATTGTGAATTTACTGTTCGAACATGCTTTCTGTAAAACTTGTTCCATGACTGAGTTAAAAACGTTTAGGTTTTGTAAGTTAGGAGGTCTATAAACGCATATTACAACATGCCTATCCAGCTCCACACAGGACAATTCAATTGTATGCTCAATGGAAATTGAAGTAATATCTTGTCTTTCTTTATATTTAATTGAGTTTTTTAATAATATTAAACTAGCGTGCGTGGCTTTTTCGGGTTAGGGATTTGAGAGGTGCAGCATTTGTAAATAGATATAGAAGATGAGAGGATGATGAAGTCTTTAACCTTTCTTCTTTATAGGCGGTATTCTTCATCCGTCTTTTCAAGTAAAGTGGGCACTCGCAAAAACGGTTACGATTGCTTTGCCGAAATTTTGGGGATTAGGGATTTGTCATTTGGAGATTTTTTGATTAGGGGAATAGAAGGATTGGGCCCGGGTAACTTCACTCACTCGTCGAAACAAGTGTGATTTTATACTGGCTGTCTGTGTGGCCATGGTATCAGTTCAGTAATATGGTTTATTATGTCGGCAAACGAGTAGACGGATTATTTGGTGGTAAGCAATCAGCGCCGCCTATGGACACCCGCAACACCAAAGGCATTACGAGTGCGTTGCCGGTCTTTTAGGGATAAGGGTTTCGGATATTTAAGGATTGGGAAGGGATGGGGAAAGGTTGTATCTCAGTAAATTCTGGGATTGCTCTGATATCCGTGGGATGCCTCTCCTTCCCCAAGCAGCTCAACGTATGTTGCCTCCGTGTCGCTACATGCTAGCGGCCGTTTCCGGGGCCCAGTAATTGAGTTTGCCAGTCACCCCCTGCCTGTTTGTTCGTTTGTTTCAATAATGGTCAGGGATATTTCCATATTTATCATGTGTATAGCCATTCCCATAATCTTATAATTTTTTACCTCATTTTACAATAGTCTTAGCCGGTGATTGTCCTTGGGTGCATTTTCATAGTGCATACAAAGTTAAATGCCTGATAAGTTGTATATACATATTGAAATTAAAATTATCATATTTAAATGAAACACCCCTTGAATAGAAACGAAGTTATAATAATATACATTACTAGCTTCGGACCGTGGCTTTGCCCGCGTATGTTGATAAAAACCGCCTATGTGTACATCTAAGGTATCACTTATCTACTTAACAAATCATACATCCATACATTCTTACAAACTGTCACATTTACAATATTACTATCGGCCCACCCCCGCTTAGCACGGGTCCAACTATCTCGCTATCAAAGGGTCACTTTTTCCCAATTTTCACCTCTACTTTTCTAATATTTTATTTGATAAGAACCTTCTCCTGATAATAACAAACACAACAAAAAAAAGAATTAACAAAATTGGTACAGGCGTTGTTGAGTTATGCGCTTACCAACATATTTTGCGATTCATTTTTATATATAAGAAGAAGAAGATATCTACTAAGATACCAACACAATACAAATAAAACCTCTAACTTTTTTTTTCGATTTGATAGTTGAGTTTATAAGCATTAACATACGTAATAAGGGAGGGCGGGGTTCAAAGTGCCGGGGGTAGGTTGTTCCAATCCAAATAACTCCATGACGAAAAGAGGTAGCAATAAGTGTCAAGTGCGTCGCGAAAAGTCAAATCATCCCGCTATTGCGTCAGTCATTTTAGTGACGCTGTGTCGGCGTGTAAGAGTGGTAATGGGTTAGTGACCAAAAACATCATGTAAGTAAATTTTTTCGTCTTTAAACTTTTTGGTCTATTTCAATAAATTTTTAAGCTATTTCTTTCTTGCTAGTATCAGTTGGACAAACTATGGCTATTATCTTTTTAATATAATTATTAGCTTTTTATAAACTAGGTATTTCATTATAATTCTAGGTTAGATTGAAAACGGGATTTGGGGTTCAAAGTTCCTCTGTCGAGGGGCTAGTTGTTCCGCGGAACAACGTGCCCCGTAATGAAATACGTAAATAATAAAATTAATTATTTGTTTTAGGATGAGAAACTATAAACGAAAAACGAGAAACGATCTGAGCGAGGTACTTTAGTTACCGTTGAATTAGCAGCAAATGCAGTTGGAAATACTGTACCGCCTATGTTTGTTTTTCCTCGCCTTAAGTATAAAGACCTATTCATCCGTGATGGTCCTCCAGAAAGTATTGGAGCTGGAAATAGCTCTGGATGGATGACAGCCAAAGAATTCCTTATCTTTATGAATTTTAAGAATTTTCTATTTTTGTTAATTAAACGTTTTGTCAAAGTTGATAAATGTTAGAGACAGTTACTAATCTTAAGCTGTTTTTTTTTAATAAATACTTTAAATTGTATGCCGTGGTGTTGATTTTGATTGAACTTTAAAATTTTGTGCTATTATAAGTAAGGAACATTAAAATGTTGTACTGTTGTAATTTTTCAACTAATCTTATATTATTAATGATTGGATTAGACAAGCGGAACAACTTACCTCAGCTGAGGAACAACCAGCCCCTTCGTGGGGCTAGTTGTTCCTTGTCGACTTGCTACAGAAAAATGATACTGCGCTAAAAAATATAATTATTTAAATGAATTGGACTATATAATTTGAAACTAGGATACATTCTACATCTATTTATGCAGGATTCATAGACTTTAAATTTATTTATTACGTTAAGATTGCTTCCTACTCCAAAATCGGAACTTCGAACCCCGCCCTCCCCTACTATTAAAGCCTTAGTAGCTTAGTTTACAAAGGGCTATGTCTAAATTAATACCTATGCTTTATAATAACAATCTGTTCGTTCCATTATAGCGTCCCATCCTAATTTGAACAGATATAGGCAGATCAACGGAGTCAGTATTAATTACTGTCACTCCTCGAACCGGCTACCGCTATAGTATCCGTGTCATAGTTGTCTTTGTGTCATACTATCATCAGTCCCGATGACGAATTTTGAGAATAACTCTGTATTGCAGTCATATTTCATTTTAACATGGAGTAAATAATAATAGGTATAAGTTTACTTAGTCAAAAGATCCATCGAGGTCCTTTGATTAAGAAGATTATCCTGTGATATAAGAGATGTTTATATCACAGGATACAAGCGTAAGGTCCTGGCATAATGGTGCTCACTGCGTTATGTAGTACAATAGCGACCCGTACCAGTCGCTCGAGTGCAAAACTGATACTAAACTCTGTTCCACTGTTCAATAGATATTATTTTACATATGTATAAACGTTCCTCTTCAATCACTCTATCTATTAAAAAACGCATATTTAGAGTGCAAAAAATCGGGAGAACCACGCAACGGAAGTCCGTTTTGTAGCTTTAAATATTTAAGCATAGGTACATAGGGATTAGGGGCAAAGAAATAGACTTTGTTTTATACTATATAGTGTTTAGAATACCGTATACTCTATTTACTATTTGAATCCAATGAGTTCACGATCTGATTGCATCATCAGGGTTTGGGTAGTATTTTCCCTCTGAAACGACGGATAATAATTGAAAAATCTCCCACATGGTTGCTCTTGTAATTTTTTGTGTACCTAATATACATGCTGAAATCGATGCTCCTATTTGAGTTACGGTTTAACTGGTCACCCATCATCTCCGTTGTCACCAGAAGTTAGGAGGTAATAGGTTCAGAAAGATTTAGACTTCTTTTAATTTCTTTATTTTATCATCCCATGATCCTATAATTTTGATTTAAATATCTTAAGTTCTTGATTCTGTATCTGTATCTGCTTCTTTTCTTTATTCTTCCCATATACTGCAAGGTTCTGAGGAACGGTATGAACTGGACCTGGGTGGTCAGATCGCCAAGACAGAACACGAATGAGGATGCCATGTAGCCTGGAAGTAAGTTTATATAAGTTTAAGAGTGTTTTGGCCACACTTATCGCTATGAATAAACCATAGATATGTATAAGTTATGCAATTAAACTTGATTGCTTACGATGATAGGTCGCCAGAGTGGTCATTTGAATATGACCACTGCTAAGGCCTGTTCTCTCAGGCCTCTCAGGTAAAACATGGACGGACTGACTGATGTTTATAATTATAATTCTAGGTTTTCTCACGATGTCTTCCCGCACCGTTTGCCATTAGTGTGTACATAAATATAGAAAGTACATAGAACTCTGAAAACGTCTCATTGGTACTTTTCAGATTTCGAACTAGCACCCTAATGCAGGAGAAGCGGGTACATTAAACCCCGGGCCACCATGACACTTTAAAATTTAAAATAATATTTTAAAAATAAGACTCTTCGTGACGGATCAAAACAATTCCAATTAATATTTAAAGAAACACTTCAAGGGGGATAACAAATTACAAACGATATTTAAAAGTAAAAAATTACAATCTGAGTCAACCATTAAATACGTTTTCTCGCCTTTTAAAGTCTATTAAAATGCAGGGAGTCAGTCATTCAGCATGGTAATAAGGCCGATATTTTTAAGCTAAGAATAATCGATTGACATGGGACATCACAATTTTCCCGCAATATGAGGTACAACCTTTTTACACTTTAGCGGTTACTTAGCGTGAATATGTTTGTTGATTGTTATATAATAAATTTATTTTGTTTTAATAAAACATTGAAAAGACAACCTATATACCTTCAGTAGATGATAGCTCGACTGCAACAAAACAGAAAACACACGGGCAATCTCCAGAAGCTACAGTTTCTACGGAAGACCCGAAGATATTCAACGTGATACGCCGAAAAATCCACAGCCTAACCCTACGCACCGACCTTAAACATTTATCGAAACCTGATGAACTTACTGAAGGTACCTATTATTATGACATCATACCTATTTATAAATTTCTATAACATTCTAAGGGCTGATTTTTCAGTATAGTCAGATAAATGTTATCTGAGGATTAAAATTGTTGCTGTCACTGTCTACTACCAACGTTCTGACGCGGCAGTGACATAATTATTCCCGAGGTTACTTTTATGTAAACATTGAAAAATCAGCCCTACGTAAAAAATTATAGCAGTTCCCTATAAGCAGCAATATTTTTTCGTTAATCCTGCCATGTAAAACATGTTCGGTGGTGCCAGTAATCAAATATGCACTAACGCACTCTTCCATTTGGCCGGCCAGTCAATTCGGTATAATCCAAAGCTAAAAGCCACCCCTGGCCACTGTTAATCCATCCCACGCCTGGTTGATGGAGCTTCACCAAAATTAAATCTGGCATGCCTTTTTGCACTGTTATACATACATAAACATGTATATGTAGGTATATAGTGGTACTGATTTTACCGAGTGAAACTTTATTATTCTTCAAATTGCATTGTTATGTTTTATAAAGAATATAAGGACGGACTTTTCTATCAATATTTTCTTCTGTCGTATTGTATAGTGGATATAGTATACAATATCAACTGTATCTTTATGGACTTTGGTTACTTATAACCTGCATTACAATAAATTTCATATTTTCGAAAGTTAAGTGTCTTATGGTGAGTAAGAATAAGTTCCAAGTACTAGTAATACCAATGAGAAATTTAGGTGGAAATCGAAACCACGACGCGATGCCCGACCAGAACCAGGTCAGAGCGTACGGCGCGTAGCGTTACAGGGTTAACCTACCCTAAACTTGCCCTGGCTGACATCGATGTTTAACCGAGATTGTGGCCTCGACCTAGAGCAGGAGGAGGGTTAGACACTCCCTCTCGCCTCACCCTAGGTGAGAAAAGACATTAAAAGATTTTTTACTAATAAAATTAAAGTCTATCCCCAATCAAGGGCAGATTATGATAATAACACCCTTCGCACAAATACTGATTACACCTACAGAGACTTTTACACACACAATTTGTAACGTTAAATCAAAAAAAATGTTTTTTTGTTGTAATTAAATCTGACACAATTACATATCAAAATATAATGAAGGCATTTAATTACAATGTGTTAAAAAGAAATGACGCTACGAATTAAATAAATCCAGACATACTTACGGTTTAACCGGATGAGTATGTAAAAAGAAAGACACTATTTTCAATGAGATATCAATCTCCATCGGCCTGTTTCCGATCTCTTAAACCGGTCAAAATAGCAATTTGTCAATATTATACTTTAAAAAATCATTTTCTATGTATTAGTCTGTAAGCCTTCTATAAAATAAATAATTAAATAAATAAAAAAATAAACAACGAGACCCTTATCACAGAGCCGCGTCAAGAACTGATGCTCTTGAATTTAAAGACTCAGGAATATAGACGAGGAAAAAATTTTAACTTCCACGTGTATGTGCTTAATTTATAATACTCTTAAGCACTTCACGTCCGTCCGTTTAAGAAAACAATAGGAAAATTTATCAAATCATATTTTTTTTAATAAAGAGCTTTGGAGAAAAATCTTTAAGTGGTATAATAATGCTATCTTTTATAACGATTTTATATTTTACGACCTAATTATTGACGGTATTTATTTACTTGGAAACAAGATACTAGCATACGCAGCTTAGATACAGTCATAGATTATACAAGCAATAGAATGGACTATGGTTTTTTTCTTAATGTCCTTTTTTTATTTGAAGCGAGTGCCAGACTTCAGATTCTTGCTGACTAAAAACCACCCCGTTTCTTCTTCGTCAACTCACAACCATAACTAAAATAGGGCATCAAAGTTAAATGTCTGTCGTGTGTAATGAAATTCCCCAATAAATAATAATAAAAAGTATGAAATAGGAAAAGTATAAATAGAAATATGAAATAGAAGAGATTTGGCTGATTTTTCAATGGTTAGATAAAAGTTACATGGGAAATAATTATGATGCTGTCGCGTCAGAATGTCTGTGTAAGACAGTGACGGCAACAATTTTATTCCTCAGATAACATTTAGGTATCTGACTATTGAAAAATCAGCCCGTAATGGAATTTGGGTTGCGGGTTAAGGCTGGGGTTGCGGGTTAAGCGCAATGAGTCACTGCTGCCTCGGCCCAGAGCAGGAGAAGGAACAGGGGGGTTTTTAGTCAGTAAGAGTCTGACACTCTCTCTCGCCTAACCCTGGGCGGGAGAAGTCATCATTTGATGATTTTCCACTGACAAAAAAAAATACTAAAAACTTTTCTAAAAAGTGTATTTACGCCAACCAAACAAAGGCATAAACTTATTTATGTAAAATCAAAGTACGAACATATTATCTACCAATGTAGATATGCACTCCGTTTATTGTATTATCTTCAGCAGAAAATGAGAAGATACTCGAAGAGCCTCGAACCTATTATACGTCAGGTTCGCAGACATGATTCTGTGAAGCAGCAACTAATCCTTCTGAAGGGTCTTTGTGATGTTATACATTGTTGTCGAATGTTTCAAAATTATGCTTTACAATGAGTTTTAGTAATTATGATATTGATGTACTGGATTTTCAAATACTAATATAGGACAGTAATGCTATAAGCAGTAAAATATAGTTATACCATTGACAAATGAAGCAGAAATGTCGTGGTGGCCCGTAGGTTAAGCAGCCCGCTTCTCATGCGTGAGGGTGTGGATTCGAAACCTGGCAAGTACCAATGTGACTTTTTCCGAGTTATATGTACTTTCTATGATTATTAAGACACCGCTGATTTCTAATTATAAGTTTGAAATCGCCAACCCGCATTGAGCAAGCGTGGTGATTAATGCTCTAACCTTCTTGGTATGAGAAGAGGTCTTTGCTCAGCAGTGGGCATTTATAGGCTGACGATGATGAAACGATGCAGGAAAACATCGTGAAGAAGGCTGGACTTATGATTAGTAATTATAAGTTTGAAATCGCCAATCCGGCTAAAGGATGCGTGGTGATCAATGCTCATATACCTTGTCCTTGTTGGAAGAGGCATCAGTGATGGTTGGAAGTGGCCTTGTGGCGACTTGTCTTTCAATGGCTCAGAATTATCAGTGGACGTCTTTCGGCGGGTGACGAAGATGATTCGAGGTGGATCTTTTTTTATAAAGTAAGGAATGTCTCCCTAAGTAGAAAACGTTCCAAACGCATGCGTTATTGTGACTCCTAAAGAAACAGGGTTTTACGTTTATGGTATATTAACCCGTGATATATAGAAAGCAGATCTACGCGAGACACTGTGACTCATACACCGGAAAACGAGAGATTACAGAATAGTCCTTAAATCCTTTTGTCTTGAATTTGATCCCGTTATTTGGCCAAATATTGTGTGATATGACCTTGTTTTTAATAATGTATTGTCCACTGGTGAAACTATGCCTAAACTATTAAACACATTACTGAGAAAAACCTTTAAATCTTTTATGAGATTCATTTCAGTGAACCAAAATAAATTGAAGTAGAATTGTTCTTGAAAATATAAAATATAATTTACTATGTTCAAGAGCTCAAATCTATCAAGTGCCCAATAATCAAGTGCCCAACCATAGCCTCTCGAAGAGACTGGATCTGTGACCCACTGGCTTGTGCGCCGGATGTGTAGCTCTCAGCAACAGTGCTGTCGTCTGCATACCCAAAAAGACCGGGCTTAAGCAGGTCATGTATGTGCAACAAAAACAATGTTGCCGAGAGCACTGACCCCTGAGGGACCCCAGCATTGATGGTCATTTGACTCGACGAACAACCATTGATGACCACACGGATGGACCGGTCCCTCAGAAAGTTTGCGATCCAAACACACAATCCAGTAGGTAAACCGAATGAGGGAATCTTACTAATAAGGCTTTCGTGCCATATCATATCGAAAGCCTTCGAGATGTCAAGGGAGACGGCAAGCGCTTCCCCGTGTTTCTCGATGGCCTCGCTCCAGATGTGGATGGCATACGCTAGAGGATCACCTCTCATCACTCGTATTGTCGGTCACTTAAGATGTCATTGGCTCCCACGTTGGCTTGCACGTTCCATTGTCTTACAGAGAATGGACGTTACTATTTTTTTTTTTTATATGTAATAGGTCGGCAAACGAGCAGACGGATTACCTGATGGTAAGCAATCAACGCCGCCCATGGACACTCGCAACGGAGGAGTTACGAGTGCGTTACCGACCTTTAAGAGATTAGGGATTTGGAGATTTAGGGATTGAGGAGGGATTGGGAAAGGGGAAGGATTGGGCCTCCGGTAACCTCACTCACACGGCGAAACACAACGCAGTGGTTATTTCACGCCGGTTTTCTGTGAGGCCGTGGTATCACTCCGGTCGAGCCGACCCATTCGTGCCGAAGCATGGCTCTCCCACACTAAGATTTGTGTTTGTATTTTTTTCATTTTTTTTACCAGTTTGTTGCCATGAGTAATGGATATTAAAATTGTCTACCCCAGAAGTCCAATAAAGGGGCAAGGCTATGTACAACAAGATGTGCCTGAGTCTTGAGGGGAAAACGGTAACGACATATCATTTTTATCCACCCTAATGCCATACAGTTCTCAGCGCGTTTTAACTTTTAACTTGGGTGGTATACCGCTAACAACGTATCATTTTTAGCCACCCTAACGCCACACAGTCCTCAACACGATACAAAGTCTTGAGACGTGGGTGGTGGATTCAGGCTGGATTAATCAGATACCTTTTTTTATGTGATAGGACGGCAAACGAGCATACGGATTACCTGATGGTAAGCAATCAGCGTCGCCCAAGGACACCCGCAACAAAGAAGGAGTTACAGATGCGTTGCCGACCTTTTAGGGATTGGGAAGGGATTGGGCCTCCGGTAACCTCACTCACACGGCGAAACACAACGTTGTGGTTGTTTCACGCCGGTTTTCTGTGAGGCCGTGGTATAACTCCGGTCGAGCCGACCCATCCGTGCCGAAGCATGGCTCTCCCAAACTTAAATATAAATAAATTATACCAAAATTACAGATTCAATTTCTAATTTTAAATCTTATTATTATACGCCATTTAGTGGCTGCGCCCATCTTTAATATTGAGGTTGTATAGTGCACTGTATTCTTCTTGTCAAGCCCTTTTATTTGATACCCATATTTATGGGATTGATAAAAAATTGTTATCAGCCATTTGGTAGCGGCAGCCATCTTAAATTTCAATTTTGCATAGTAAATTGTATTCGCATTGTTGAGCCCTTTCATTTGATACCCATATTGATTAGATTGATAAAACCCACGTTATCCGCCATTTTGTAGCGGCCGCCATCTTGGATTTTAATTTTTTATAGTGTCAAAGTCAAGTCAAAAAGTCAAAAATCATTTATTCCAATTAGACCTTTACAGGCACTTTTGAACGTCAAACAAAATATAAAATAAAAAAATAGTGTCAGTCTGTCGGTCAGTCCTCTTAGTGAAGCTATTTGCTCGTTCCAAAGTGTAGATTCCGATGGAGAAGAACGAGCAAGAAACTCCATGGTTACTCTTTTTAAATCAGTTTCACATACAGATTCCTTTTACAAACAGTTGGTTCAATTATGTGAGAACAGTGTAACACTAATATTTATTCAAATATAAAAATAAAGTAACCTTAAGGACAATAGACAGTCTGGAGCTGACCAGTCCCAACTGACGGCGCTCGTTCACGAGCATGACACGTACACCAGCATCGCCCAACTCAACCATATTATAGGGAATTAAGCGATCCAGTGCCCATGCCACCGCCAGTGTGACCTTTCAGTGAGCATGACAACTCCAAGCTGTTATAAGGACCGACATTCTGCTAGTCTACCCAATTATAATAGGTTACAGGGCACTCACATTTACAAATTTATCAAGTTATAGTTATACAATATAATGCAATTTCACTAAAATGAAGAAGTCCCGTTCAAGCAAAATCCATTGGAACGTTATTTATTTTGGTGTACGTTTGCTATCCTGTGGAGCAGGACCAGCATGTCTCCAAGCATCTTTATCTACAATGTAATCATTCAGTGTGTAGTATGCTTTTCTACATAAAGTTTTCTTTACACATAATTTAAAATTTCTTTCATTTAATTGTTGTATTTCGCCTGGGATTTTGTTATAACATTTAACACAGAATCCCATGAACGACTTATGTACCTTTGCCAATCTAAATAATGTAGCATCCCAGTGCATTTTATTCTACTTGTTGTGCACTTTCATTTGATACCCATATTGATGGGATTGATAAAACCTACGTTATCCGCCATTTTGTAGCGGCCGCCATCTTGGATTTAAATTGTTTATAGTAGCTATATTGTATTCTGCTCGTTGAGCCCTTTCATTTGATACTCATATTGATGGGATTGATAAAACCCACGTTACCCGCCATTTTGTAGCGGCCGCCATCTTGGATTTTAATTTTTTATAGTACATTGTATTTTACTCGGTGAGCACTTTCATTTGATACCCATATTGATGGGATTGATAAAACCTGCGTTATCCGCCATTTTGTAGCGGCCGCCATCTTAGATTTAAATTGTTTAAAGTAGCTATATTGTATTCTGCTCGTTGAGCTCTTTCATTTGATACCCATATTGATGGGATTGATAAAACCTACGTTATCCGCCATTTTGTAGCGGCCGCCATTTTGGATTTATAATTGTTATGATTACACATAATTGTATTGTCACCAAAAGCAAAAGTGTATACAAAATTTCAGATTAATCGGTTGACAGGAAGAGGGTGAAATTTGAATTACTAAATTTGACCCAAGAAAGAATAAAACAAACGGGGTGAGCTAAATAAAACCGTTTAATAATAAGTAAACCTTAATAAAATTAGAAGAGTTTAAGCACTTAAGAAGAAAATTGACAATTTATTCCTGGGTTCAGGTTAGTTGGTTACTCACAGAAAGCTGGTGTGGGCGTGAGCTATGCTTTGCGTTGTGTTTGGCTGAGCGAGTTACATTACCGGAGGCCCGGAGGCCCAATCCATTCCCTTCCATCTATCTATATCTCATTATCTATATCTCAAACCTCTTCTATCTCTTCCATATCTCTATATATCTAAAATCCCTTACAACTCACAAAAGACCGTCAATACACTTGAAACTTGTATGATGTCGAGGGCGTCCTTCAGGTGCTTATTTTTGCCTACCCGTCAAAAAAACAAAAGATGTTTTTGAATTTTGTGAGCTGCTTACACGTGTAGCAATTAAGCATCTTATTCTAAAAACATATTGAAAAATAACATCTTATTTCTCGAAAGAAAATCAGTTCTCCACGCTTAAAGGTCTTACGTTAAGTGGCTTAAGAGTATAAGAAAAATATCGCTAATTAGACGGCGATGAGGTTAAAAATAAAAACATGGCCGCTTTGGAAGCGTTTCCACCTCGTTGCTAACTGCGTTATAAAAGAGATTTTTTAAATCCACGTCGATGGCAACATTAAAAGTTTTGTTGAGTTAACAGAAAAAGGATTACACATGTAAAAGTTAAAACTGTCCATTTGTTTCTAAACTCTCAAATACAAATTGCGAATGACTGCACCCCTTTGCGCGATGCATATTCGATGAAAAATGTTTTATAGCCACAAGCAGTACGAGTGTTCGACAGCTCCATTCAAAGTTGAAAACCTGTGTTCGTGATAATGTTTTTACTTTTGTTTGTGCAATGTCAAGCAATGCAACCAGTTAATTAACAAGATTCCGATTAAATACTTTATTAAACAGGTCTAAAGTTGAGTTTTTGTCAACATCACAATTGATTTGAGACTTTTTTTCAATAAAAACCAACAAAGGCTAATAGACTAGATTTTTTATGAGATATGTCGGAAAGCAGACGGATAACCTGATAGTAAGCAATCGGCACCACCCGTGGACCCCGCGGCACCAGAGGACTCACAGGCGCGTTGCCGGACTTTTAAGGAGGTTGCTCGTTTCTGGAAGATTTGAAGGTTGTCTACTATAAACGGACGAGTCTTTCTCGCGACGAGAGATTTTTGTATGACAGTTAAAATATTGTCACTGTTTCTAGCCGACCCTAGGCTAAATAAAATTTTCGTTTACCTAAATCAAGGAAGGGATGATATTCGGCTTACCCTTTCTAGGGAAATAGGGAAGGGGCTGAGCTCCGCTATTCTGTAGAGTCCAGGAAGACTCCTCAGTATTTTTAAATGTTGGGATACCTCTGTTTATATTTTTAGGGGTACTTGACGGAAAGTCACAATATTCATATTCATAGCCAATATTAATTTTCTATCTGCATACGTACACCTGACGTTAGAGAAACCGACGCTAGTTAGTTCACGTTAGTTCGGTTATCCATCAAAGTTGTCTGATAATAGCTTACATACATCTACATCGGGTACTAGGATTGCATGTCGACATATCCGTCAGACTCCGTTACCAGCGTCGGTGACGTCACACCACGAGGGCTCAGTTACTGGCGGAATTAATCAATGATCTTGGTCCTACATCGCAATTTTTGGCCGACACAAATGTAAGAAATATATATAAGATATGTATAACCTATGTATACTTATAAATATGTAGGTCATATTGGACTGACACAACCAAGAATGTCGCGTTGACCCGGAGACTAAGGCCGCCGTTTCTTATGCCAGAGGGTTTTTTTCTGACCGGAAAATCATTTAATAACTTCTCTCGTCCAGGGTAAAGCGAGAGGGAGTATGAGACTCTTACTGACTAACCTCCCCCATTCATTCTCCTGCTTTAGGTCGGGGCCGCAATGCCTTATTCCTCTTACCCCGCAACCCCGACTGAACATCAGCCCTTATAGGATCCGTCGGTGTTATGCAAAAGGGAAATAGTGAAAAAAAACTGACAAGTATAAATATGTGACTTTTTCCATACCTATGTACTTCTTAAATATGACATCAAACTCCTAAGTATATTTGACAAACGATGAAGTAAAACAAAGTGAGGAAATCTGGACATTTTATATGTTATTGTTATTCGAATTTCCAAAGTTCAAAATCGCCAATCCACTTTGATGATGTGGTTTGGTTAATGCTTCTCCGTGAGAAAAGAGGCTTTTGCTTAGCAGCAGGCACTTAAAAGCTGATGACGTGATGACCAAGGGTTTAGCTAATGATAATGATGAAGTTACAAGTGTCTATCGGTCTATGATTGTTAGCAAAGAAAATATAATGTTCTTTAAGTATATTTAGTATATATTGGCACTATCGTGTGAACTTATGATCGAATGCGCTAGACAAAGTTAGAAAAGTTTATACCTGAGGACCGAGCAGTCTCAGTCTTGTCTTCCCAGAACACTTTACACTGAGCAACGTCCATGTAGCAGTGGTTCAGGAACATGACGGATGGCTGTCGGGACTGCAACCCATGTCTCGCACACACTGGATTGTAGATATCCGGGCATTTCTGTACGTGGGCAAAATAATCATTAATTAGTGATTTCAAAATAAGCTGGGTCGGCTCGACCGGTGTGATACCACGGCCTCACAGAAAACCGGCGTGAAACAACCACAGCGGTGTATTTCACCGTGTGAGTGAGGTTACCGAAGGCCCATACCTCCCCCTACGCCCATCCCTTCCTGACCCTTAAATACAAAACCCTTATACCTAAAAGGCCAGCAACGCTCTCAACACTTCATTGGTGGTGCGGCACCGATTGCTTATCATCAGGTAATCTCATCATCAGTATCTCATCAAAAAGAAAAAGGAAAATGGACCTAGAGCAGATTTTGTTTTATAAATACATACATACATAGACGCAACACCTGCCCGCTCGCCAGTGAACGTGGTGTCGGGAAAATTAATTGCAATTCGATCATCAACATCATTGTCAGTCAGACCGCGGTGGCCAGACATTAATTATAACGCAACTCGACTCATCGCGGTTCTACCTCACAAAGGAACGATGATTAAACTCCACATAACTCGCTCTATTGTCAAGGTTCAAGTACAATACTTGTATAAATGACAATCAGGAGCATCGCGTGGATTTATAGTTGCTTACTGGCGCATAGCTTTATGCATGAGTTTGGTATTTGTGACATGTTTTAGGGTCCAGGAGAAGAGGCAATAAGTCTATTAAAAGAAATAGGTATTTTCTTTTATGGAGTGGGGTGGCAAACAAGTTTACGTCCCTGATGGTAAGCAATCGGCGCCGCCCATGACCACTCGTAACACCAAAGGAGTTAAGAGTACGTTGCCAGCTTTTTGTATGTGGGTTGTTAGGGATTTAAGGATAGGGGATTTGAATTGGAGTTAGCGGAGGGGAAGGATTTGGCCTCCAGTAACCTACTAGAGATCCCATACTTCCCCTCTCCCAATCCTCAAATCTCCAAAACCCTAATCATTCGGTCGGAAACGTACTCGTAACTCCTTCGTTCCGTTTTTGTGGGTGTCCATGGGCGACGCTGATTGCTTACCACCAGATAATCCGTCTCATCATTTATCGTCCGATCACAAAAAAATATTTTGATATTAGTTTTGATGATGGTTAAATAGTACGTGAAACCAAATAGGTTAATAAGGATACGAAGTTAAACTGTAATTCTCAAGGAGGAAAAAAAATGACAACAAACCTCTTTTGAGGACGAAATGAATTTACAAAAATCATTTAATCGGCTACTATAGAATAGCTTTATTAGGCTTTATCATATGGTGTAGTTTGACGTAAACCCCTTCAATCCCCAAACGCCTTTTGAACATGGAACACGAAATTGACACATGCCTGCAGCGTTTAATTTCACCGTGCACCGGCCTCGTCATTTGCCGGATTGGATTTATACCTACATTCTGAAGCAAAAACAAAACGTCGAGTGCTGTCGACAGGTTTGCTGTTTTTAAAGGGCTTTGCGCACACGGCACTGGTCAGAATGAAACAAAGTCTATAGACTAAGACAAGGGAAGTTTCTTGATGTTTTTTTTTAAATAATTGTACCTATATGCTTCAAACGAGCTGATAAAAACTTGATGGCGAGTAATCGGCACCACCCATGGACATCCGCTTAAGGGAATGTTTACAGTACAGATAGCGACTTTCTAGTAATATGATATAGATGTTTCTGTTAGGACGTCTTAGATAAGGTCAAAAAAGTGTTTTTCTTAGAAAATTGCTAAACTACTTATTTTTCCTTCTCCTGTTCCAGGCCAGGGTCACGGTCATAATTAGGCTAGCACCGCAATCTCGCCTTATTTTATGTGATAAGTCGGCAATCAAGCAGACGGATAAACTTATGGTAAGCAATCAGCGCCGCCCATGGACACCCGCAACAACAGAAGAGTTACGACTGCGTTGCCGACGGATTTGGGATTTGGAGATTTAGGGATTGGGGGAGGGAAGGGATTGGGCCTCCGATAACCTCACTCACAAGGCGAAACCCAATGCTGATTTCATGCCGAAGCTTGACTCTCCCATACTTGTCTTATACTACACTTTTCTCGGTAGCCTGTCGCAGTTTTAGTATATCGCAACGTACCAGCGCCCATTACCATAGCGTTATAGTAACGGGTGTTGGAGGTCACAGCAACCTCACAGCTCCACTAACCGTTGGACATTTATGAAAGCAGGACGACAATGTTGGCTGATGATAGTAATCTTCGTGGACAATCTTTGGTTTTACGACCCGAGGTTCGTACAATTTGACAGGACCAAAGATCTTTATCATCCTCTTCCTTGTGCTCTCGTTGTAACCCGGCAGCACGCTTCTTATTGGTATACCTTGATTAAGAGTAGATTTAAAGAAATTTGCAATACTCTTATTGATGTTTCGACCATTTAACACAGATCCACGAACTATCACTACATTTTTAAATGCATTGGTATTATTGTCATCATCTTCTTTAAGCATCGTTGGAAGTTCTCGATCAATATTTGTTTCATTAACAGAATCTTCATTTGTTTCAAGCATGATTTCTAGTTTATCTTTTTTATGTTCTTCGTTTTTTCCTTCTGCGTTCGGATTGTTTGAACAAATAAAGTAATCAGTGATTGTAAAATTTTCTTTGACCTCACAATTATATTTTTCAAGTTCGCATTCGCTCTGGAATGTTCTGACTCTGAACCCTTTACCATCTGGTCGAATGCCACATACCGGGTCTTGAGGTAATTCCGAACAATCAGGACAGTCGTTAACAAACTTGTTTTGTTCAATAATTGTATTGTCTTCTGAAGATATGCAGTGTTCCATATTTATTAGGCCGAACGCTGAAACAATATGAATTGAAAATGAAATCATAATGATAGAATATGATAGCGGAATCATAAAATATTCTTTCTGTGGGTATTAAGCGAAAAATCCTTCTATCTTGTCAACATTAGGTACTGAATATTTGACGCGCTCGTGGCGGTCGAATAAAATGAAATTGCATTTTCTTTCGCCTATTTTAATACACGTTATAACCCAACTACTTTAAGAGCCTATTTACCCAAATCAAAGCATTATAATTCGTAACGCAGCCGGGCACATAATACATACATAGCAATAAAACGCTAACCAACCACTAAATGAAGAGCTCTAGGAGTGTATAACAGAATTGCAATTTCGGTGTTCGAAGGGTGCATAATAAAACGGGCAATTCGCCATTCCCGATTTTGGATTCGGTGTAATCCAGCTAAAATGGCGGGAATCCCTTAAGGGAAATATTTATTTCATCAACATGGTTACCCGGGGTTCTCACACCAACTGAGGCAATTTGGAGGTTATATAATGGGCAACAGGTTGTGTCCCGATTGTCTGCCGTTGCTATGGTAACATGGCAAGCAAACTTTTGTTGTAGAACTAAGTTTGTCCAAGTGTTCGTGGGTTATCGAAGTATGGCGCCTCGGAGAGTGAGTTTTGACCTAAACTTTACCTACACATACCGGCTGCAGCCGGATGTCAACGTAAATTTAATTATTTGTTCACAAGTATCTTACGTATTTGGAGTTAAAGTACATTGTGTACAAACTGCGAAGGTTTAGGTGTTCTGGTAGTCTGAACTTTGTTGAAGTATTGAACTATGTAATTGGATTAAACTTTTCTAATTATTGATATTGTAAAAAACGGATTCTATTTTCAAAATATTTTGCAGAAGACTTAATCATCTAAAAAATTACAATGCGCTTTATATTTCTAATGAGGGCACTTCACCTATCACTATAGCGATAATCACGTGATTTAGCGATTACAAAAAGAAAAACAAACCCAATAATTGGAAAGGATTAAGAGCTGTCTTATTAGTCACACTTCTTAAAAAAACAAAATCAGTTGAAGAGAAATCAACAAAGAATAAAAAGATAGATGTATTCATAACCTGTGTAAATGAACCCTCTTCTTAACCCCTCGACGGCAAAATTAGCTGCCGGGAAAACGGAATGATTAGGGACGCTGCATCGAGTAGGGGTGAAGGACAAATCTTTGTGGGGGTCGCAGGGGTATAACATTCAATGGCAAATATACTTTGTTTACTTACGTGTTTTGGTTTCAAAGTATTTATAGATATTTGAAAGATATAAGCGGTATTTTGTATAACCGGAAAACTCTTTTTCAAAGTTGCACATAATAGGGTAGTTTCCTAAGTCAAAAATAAATTGATTCGACGTTTCAATACAATAAAATATTGAAAAATAACTATACTTTCATTCATCGATCGATCGGTCGATACAGTAAATTGTCGATATTTTTTAGCAAATTTTTAAGACATGAGTAAGCTATTTGACGTAAAAATACTATGACGTCACCCAGTATTTCATACAAATTTCATAGAAAGTTTCGTTTAGTAGTAGTTTTTGACATTAAAATTAAAGTATTGAATTTGGTTTTTTTTATGAAATAGATCGGCAAACGAGCAGACGGATTACCTGATGGTAAGCAATCAGCGCCGCCCATGGACACTCGCAACGGAGGAGTTACGAGTGCGTTCCCGACCTTTTAGGGATTAGGGATTTTGAGATTTAGGAATTGAGGAGGGATTGGGGAAGGGGAAGGATTAGGCCTCCGGTAACTTCACTCACACAGCGAAACACAACGCAGTGGTTATTTCACGCCGGTTTTCTGTGAGGCCGTGGTATCACTCCGGTCGAGCCGACCCATTCGTGCCGAAGCATGGCTCTCCCACACTTGGCTAGTGGGAAACTACCGTATGTTACTACCGTATTAAGTAAGTATTTTTTTAACTTTACTTAGATATCACTGAAGGTAAACATTACAAGGTAGTCTGGCCTAATTTAAAGATTGAAATCGCCAATTCGATTCAAATAAGCGTAGTAATTGAAATTCTACCTTATGTGTGAAAGAAAGAAAGAAAGCCTTATTGGTCCAAACGTTAGGTCTTATAGGCTGATGATGTGAAGTGATAAGTGTTATGTTGGTGATGAAGAGCTGGTCAGAGGCGGTCTTTTCCAAATTGTTTTATGGAATTATAGTATTATTTTATGGGACCGGTAATTGAGCAGACCTATCATAATTATGAAGATAAGCAATTAGTGCCATGGACCAGTTTCGAGTTCGCTGCCGGCCTTTTGGGAGGGCGAGAGGGGAGGTTTGGGGCTCAAAAAGTCAAAAATCATTTATTCCAATTAGATCCTTACAGGCACTTTTGAAGATATAGTGTCAGTCTGTCGGACAGTCCTCTTAGTGAAGCTATTTGCTTGTTCCGAAGTGTAGATTCCTATGGAGAAGAACGAGCAAGAAACTCCATGGTTAGTTACTCTTTTTAAATCAGTTTCACATACAGCTCCAGTAACCTCATGCTCTTCTACATTTATACACATCTTAACACGATTATGCAGATGCAAATTGCAGCATACAAAAAGGGATGAAACATAATTAATATTACAAACGCATAACATGACTGTCCGATTGATGAATAGAGTTCAATTATGCGTGTCTGTCTGTCTGTCTGGAGTGTTATGAAAACAAACACGAGACTGTCCACTATTCCATATTAGATTTTAATTACGTATATTGTATGTCACCCTCTTCATTTGCATTCGTTTAGGCATTATTTTATACGGTACTAGCTAATCTCGCGCGGTTTCACCCGCTGCTCGGCTTCATTTGATCGTAGCGTGATGTTTTATAGCCTATAGCACTCAGGAGAATTGTAGCTATCTATCAGTGAAAGAATTTTGGAAATCCGGCCAGCGGTTTCAAAGATTACCCCCTAAAACAATTATTATCTTGCCCTACATTGATTACGAAGACTTCTTTTGTTCGAAAATCAATCATAAAATTACCTGCTTTATAAACAAAACAGTTGCATGAAGATTAAAGTTGATTTTATTTCGTCAACAACTCAGTCTAGCTACCATAAACACTCCAGGTTCAATTTTAAAACCGAACGAATTCGAACGGTTGCATTCAAGTGGTGCTTATAAACTCAATTGGACCCGTTATAAGGGCGCTGTTCAGTCACTCGGAAAACTAAAAACAGACAACATTGATTTGTTAAGCGTATCATGTTGTCCAACCAAAATGTATATGTTATTTCTGGGTAGTAACAAAACATTTCAGATACTATGCTCCACTGACATATATCAGGTTATGAAAATCAGTACAAATCCAAAATGCCTTTCTTTGTCAGGGGAAAATCATCACATGACCCCTCCCTACCCAGGGTTAGGCGGGGGCGTTTCAAGTCAGTAAGAGTCTCAGACTCTTACTGACTTGAAACGCCCCCGTTCCTTCTCTTGCTCTGGGCCGATGCTGCGGTGACTTATTGCAGTTATTGCGCTTAACCCGCAACCTCGGCTGAACATCAGCCCTATAGGGCCCCGGCTTTGGTGGTCTATTAGATGCAAAATGGCTTGGATACAATATTTTGGATTTGGGCAGAATAAAAGATGAGTTAAAAGCATTTAATTATTGTTTAATAATGGGATGTCATTTGGCCACTATCACGCATGGTGGTAAGCGAAGATACGTCCTACGATGGAGCATGTCTACCCGAACCTATTCACTCGGGCCTTGAAAACCAGGTTACATATACTCTTCAGGGAACACAGACTCTGACAAAGAATTCCACTCACTAGCGGTTCTGATTCTAAAACTGGAGGCGGACCGATTCGTGCCTGTGTTGCAGTGTCGCGCGAGCGGTAGAACATCCATTTCTTTTTAGTGATAGGTGCATACTAGCATACATATTACCCGCAACAACAGAGGAGTTAGAAGTGCTTTGCAGACCTTTTGGGGATTAGGAATTTGGAGGTTTATTGGATTGGGGGAGGGGAAAGATCGGGCCTCCGCAAACCTCACTCACACAGCGAAACACAACACTGTGGTTGTTTCACGCGGTCAAGAAAACCCATTCTTGCCGCAGCATGGCTCTCCCACACTTTATCCTGAGGCAACATGCTTCGTTTAGCCGTCGTTCTTTTCTGAAGTTCTTCGAAACTTGACTACAGATTTATTTTTATAGTGGTTTGGAAATTTAGAAGGAGAGGGAGGAAGCATTGGTCTTCCCGTAACCTCATTCATAAACCGAAACACAACGCAGACTTTATTCCACGTCACTATTCTATGTAGCCGTGGTATGACTCCGGTCCATTCGTATTGAAGTAGGTATGGTAATCCCACACTTGTATGTAAGTATGTTTGTTTGTATTTTTACCTGCATTGTATTGTTTATATTGCTTGTATTAAGTGTAGGAAAGCCATGTTTTGGCGCGAATGCAGCCTCAAGAAATATCGATGTGAAATTACAATAACGTTAAATGATAACCATTTATCACGCTTATAAACATATTTGCACTAGTTCAGTGAAGCAAGATGGCCGAACTCAATTAGTCCAACTGACTAGGCACATAACATAACAGCGCACTATTACCCGACTGCGTGCCCTAACGGAGGTCAGTCTGTCAGACGCACAGCTATCTTATTGTTTCCTGGCTCTCATAGAGTACCATACAATAAGCTATTATCGTTAAGACAGTCAGTAGGCTTCATAGGCTTTTTAAAATCATAAATAGACGAGCCGAACTGTCATTGTACCGTCACTTTGGTTCAGCAGTTTGAGACAGTTCGGATTTTTGCTTTAAAAATCAGTATAGGTACCTAATGTTTGTTTAAAAATATGCACAAGTGTGGGAGAGCCATGCTTCGGCACGAATGGATCGGCTCGACCGGAATGTTACCACGGCCTCACTCAAAACCGGCGTGAAACAATTACTGCGTTGTGTTTTGCCGTGTGAGTGAGATTACCGTAGACCCAATCCTTCCCTTCCCCTAATTCCTCCCCAATCCCTTAATGTCCAAATCCCTAATCCCTAAAAGGTCGGCAACGCACTCGTTACTCCTCCGGTGCGGGTATCAATGGGCGGCGCTGTTTGCTTACCATCAGGTAATGCGTCTGATCGTTTGCCGATCTATTACATAAAAAAACCATCCTTTTTCATTTCCTTTGAGAGATTACAATCATGTCTTTGATTTTTATGTACATTTTAAATATATTGCTTATTAACGGCACTAAGCCAATGCATACATTGACAGCCAAAATTCCCTAAACATTTCACCCCTTATAACAAAACAAGGTTTATCTTTAGTTCAGGTTTAAACCATTGAGTCGGGTTTTGAATTTTGAATCTTTTTGTCATATACCTTCAATTCGAAATATGAAAACTGGCTCAATGGTTAAGTCCTAGACTAAAGTAAAACCTTGTTTTGTAATAAGACCGTTCTGGTTTTACTATTCGTACAAGACGAAGTGCATTACATTCGTGTCATTTTAAATTCAACCTTATAACGTCTCTTGGACAAGTACAATATTCAACGTCCCTTTTAAAGTAAATTACATATTCCAGATAAAATTTAATTATACTAGGTACGAAGTGCTTTCCACTAGTTTATTAAAATATTATTATATTAATAATAACATACGTACAAATATCTCATTCCATGAACCAAATATTATATTAATAATTGGAATACAGGTACTACCTATTCATATTATGCACTTATTATTTACTGTAATAAACAGAGCGAGGACTACTCTAGAATCTATTACATTCAGTGCAACTAATGAAAATTGCGATATAGAATTTCCATCATTACATTATGCGCAATCAAACATCTATTCAGATGCCGGTATCACTAACCTTGTATATACGAGCAGCCAATCTATTTTACAAACTAGCGATCCGACCCTGCTCCACCTGTTCCACTACCTCACTTAAGACAATAGAGTTGATTTTCACCAATTTTTCCATCTACTGTTCCAACATTTTTTCTTTAACAAGGACCTTCACCTGACGATTATAAGCACAACAAAAAAGATTCGTCAAAATTGGTCTAGGTGTTGTTGAGTTATAATCTATAAACAACACATTTTGTGTTTTTTTTTTTTATATAAGTTGAGTGACACAACTTCGTGCCATGCTGATACAAAATTTCTGCACTATTCAATGTATGGTATTTACATAAAACATTAACGTCAATCACTCTATCTATTGAAAAAAGCGCATCAAAATCTGTTGCGTAGTTTTAAACATTTAAGCGTAGATCCATAGGGATATATGGACAGAGAAAGCTATTTTGTTTTCTACTATCTAGTGATAATATAAAAAAAACTGGCATATAATACAATCAGAGCAATCAATCGATTTCCTCTCCTTTATATAGGTACTCATTAGTTTAATATGAATTTTATATGCATCTAAAGAAAATGTTACATATAAGTAAATTCAAAACCTTTGACTTTCTTTAAAAGCAATATATGAATAATATAATATTCACGTGAATAGATATTGAGTGCAAATACATTAACTGCCTTTGAGGGAAATGCAATTAACTAACATATGTAGAAGAGTTGACCTTACAAAATAATACGAATACTTAAGTTCTGATTACTAGATAACATATTTTTGAGGGACTAATATAGGGAGTGTCAGACTCTTATTTACTGAAAGAGAGTCAGGCTCTTACTGACTAAAAACCCCTTCGTTTCTCATTCTGCCCTGGGGCCATGGTACAGTATTGCAGTTGCCCACTAATCAATTTTTAATCATAACAATAATATGTGACAACTGAGGGAGCGTTTCTTTGGTCGCCTGAAGAAGGTATTTAATAGCTTTCTTTCAGGCGGAAACAAGGTGCGAGCTTTCAACGATTGGGTCATGCCGGTATTGATGTACTCTTTCGGCGTACTCAAATGGTCTCAAACCGAACTTGACACCCTGGATAGGCGGGTCCGAACAATGCTGACTGCATACCGAATGCATCACCCGCGATCGTCGGTGATGAGACTGTATATCCCGCGGAAGTGTCGGGGTCGAGGCTTTTTAAATGCCAAGACTCTACACAACCGCGAGGTATGTAGTCTCAGGGAATATTTCCTTGCCGCCGACGTGGGTATGCATCGAGATGTAGTGGCAGTGGACAAAGGGCTCACTCCGCTCTCCCTGGCTAGCGAGAACTGGCGTAAACCGGTCGTACTTGACACCAACGCTCGCAGGGAAGTATGGCAGAGCAAGGAGCTTCACGGACGCTTTTTCCGAGCTCTACATGGGCCGGATGTAGACCAGTTGGCGTCCGTATCCTGGCTGCGTTCCGGAGACCTCTTTGGGGAAACCGAAGGGTTTGTCTGTGCAATTATGGACGAAGTTATCATGACGAATAACTACCGGAGATTTATTGTGAAGGACGGCACGGCTGACATCTGTCGGGCATGTCACCGTCCGGGAGAATCAATTCGTCACATAATCTCTGGTTGTTCTCGTCTAGCTAACGGCGAGTACTTGCATAGGCACAACCTTGTAGCTAGGATCATCCATCAGCAGCTTGCTCTGAAGTACTCTCTTGTGGGATCGGAAGTGCCGTACTACAGGTATGAGCCCGACCCAGTTCTTGAAAATGGTCATATCACCTTGTACTGGGACCGGTCTATCATCACTGATAGGACTATTGTGGCCAATAAGCCTGATATTGTGGTGGTGGACCGAAACGAGAGGCGTGCAATGATTGTTGACATAGCCGTCCCACATGACGAGAACCTCGTGAAAGCTGAGAAAGATAAACTAATCAAGTATATTGACTTGGCACGCGAGGTTGTCGACATGTGGGGTGTGGATTCGGCAGTCATTGTACCGATAGTCGTGTCAGCCAATGGCTTAATAGCTAAGAGCCTCGACCAACACCTTAAGAGGCTCTCGTTAGGTGGCTGGATCAAAGGCTTGATCCAGAAAGTGGTACTCCTGGACACGGCTCGTATTGTTAGGAGGTTCCAGCCCTGACCGCCGGTAGCTTGGACCCTGTTCCCGATACCGGTGGGACACTATTTTTTATATTTTTAAATGTTTTTTATATTTATTTTTAAGAAATGTTTAAAAATATAATTTATATGTTTATATGATAAATAAAGAATATGTGACAAAATAATTTTACGCATACGCAATCGGAGAAAACCCTAAACGGACGAGACGGTCAATAAAGACCCTTCAACAACACAAAACGTCACCTCACTCTATAAATAAATAGGCATAACTCATAAACGAAAACGTTCCCCTACCTCAATTCATCGCAGACAAATATGTTTGGCGGCATACCAGCTAAGTTAGGGTTAATATTATCAAAGCGGATTACAAAACATTCAAAGGGACTGACTGTCTGCTTTCCGTCTTTACAAACATTCGAGACACGAAAACTTTTAGGTTCATACGAGATGAGAAAATAATTAGTTCACGGTAATTGATGTACGGCATGTACGTAGGTACATTGCTAGATTGCTACCTGCAATCTTAACTAGCTATGCTTGTTTTTGTTTCGCTTTATACATTTTTGCAACAATTAAGGTCTCAAAATGTGAATGTAACTATTAACATAATTGAACTACAAGATTTGTCATGACGAAAAGCAATTCTGCGACGTCTTCTTAAGCACTTATCTTGCTTATGTCGAAAAACGTGTAAAATAAACACAAGTTTACTTATGTATTACGAGTAATAAATATGTACTCTTTAAAATCAAATACACGACTTTGTTAATTAAAGCTAAATAATAAAAAAAACTTTCATCTGTTTTTTTTTACAAAGCATTGGGACGAGGTCTGTATAACAAAAAAAAAACAAACTTTTTGTTGTTTGACGCACAGACGTTGCATTCAATTTGTTCGAAAATTTGAAACAAGCCGAATAAACTCTTTTGTATAAGCCGCGTGCCCGCCGTATTTTGTATCGCATTGTTTTATAAGCCCAATTCGTCAATACTACACCTCACAGGTATTAATTTTGTATGGGGCTTGCATCGAGGGGGCGCTGTAGGTGTATTTTGTGTCTGTCTGGGTGCCTGGGCAACGGGGAGATGGGTGGGCTTACATCGCCCTCTGTCTGCCTGCTGCCTGCACTTCCATTAGGGTGTCATATGGAACAAAGATGGTTATACAATATAATATTAGTTAGTTAATTGGTACCAAGTTACGGATTGCATCGGACATTTCAGCATTAACGGATTACCGAATCATTGGGCGGTTCGAAATGACCTGTTAATGGATTTTCTAATTTGATTTTCAATGTGAAACGTGGAAGTGGTGGTGATTGATAGGTATTACTTCGTTGCTAAATGTTGATTTGAAGGGTTTTGTCACTGAACTCCATCTTATGGGCTATACTTATGCGTTTTAAACTGAGAAATCTGAGCCAAAATGAATACGGTTAGGAACAACTCTCACTATGCAACTTAGCTGGGTTTTAGTAATAAGCCATTTTTATTATTATTAGATTATTTGCACAAAAATATTGTTAATAGCTTACCATCAGATTACAGTGGGTTAACAATAAACTTAAACAACATCACAACGGTGCCAAAAAAGGAAATAATGTTTAGACATATCACGGATAAAAAAGTTGAGTCATTACATAATAATTTAAAGCAAATATTTTGCAGCCCATCACAGGATTATGAAGGTCCAAGTGAGATTTATGCCAACTTACTGGCCATTATTAAAACCCAATTTGATAAATTATTCCCCTTAAAACGTAAAATCATTGAATGTAAATTTGTATTCTGTGACTGGGCTACCCCCGGTATTCGTAGAAGTAGGGGAAAGTTATTTGAACTATATGGTATGAAACCATTTAATACAAGCGAAGCCTTTAGCAAGCATGTGTCCAAATATGCAAAAATATTTAAAATGGTCTGTAAGCAAGCAAAATCTCTTTACATTAGCCGTAAGATTAAGAACGCTGAAAATAAAACAAAGGCTACATGGAAAATAATTAACAATGAGACAGGCAGACATAAATTGCATAACACGGAAATTAATTTAAATACCGGAAATGGACATGTTAGTGTAAATCGGGAAGTTGCACAAGAATTTGAATTTTTTTTCAAGAATATCCCCATTGAAACTACAAAGGACTTAGAATCATCTCCGGCACTTTCAATTAGTCTTCTCAAAAGAAATATTAAAGAATGCCGTTCTGATTTCCGATTTCAGTACACAAACCCCCAATCAGTAATAAAGGCGTTTAAAGACATTAAAGTTAAGTCTACAGAGGATCTCTGGGGAATGTCTGTTGCAGTGTGTAGGGCTTTTATAGAAGCTATAGCGCCTCATTTAGCTTTAATTTATAATAGAAGTGTAGATCAGGGAGTTTTTCCAAATTTGATGAAACATAGCAAAGTAGTTCCACTGTTTAAATCTGGCGATGATACCGATCCTAATAATTATAGGCCGGTATCTATTTTACCGGTGCTTAGTAAGGTGTTTGAAAAGCTGATGCTTTCTCAGATGCTGCGTCACTTTAACATGAATTCCATCTTTCATGATCAACAATATGGGTTCACCAAAGGTCGATGCACAACTGACGCCGGTGTAACTTTAATTAAGCGTGTTTTTGCCTCGTGGGAGGAGTCGCACGACGCTATTGGAATTTTTTGTGACCTGTCCAAGGCTTTTGATTGCGTCGAACACGAGACACTGTTGCTAAAGTTGGAACACTATGGTATTCGAGGGGCTTCACTCAATTTATTAAAATCATACCTCCAGGATAGGCAGCTTAAAGTACAGGTAAACAAAGTTAATTCTCAGGGTGCTAGCATATCTATGGGCGTACCACAGGGCTCGATATTAGGTCCTTTCCTATTTTTGGTCTACATAAATGACTTACCTCATTTATTTCAGCGAGAACCGGGAATGGTATTATTTGCTGATGACACATCGTTGATTTTTAAAATAAATAGACGGACAAATAATTATGACGAAGTAAATAATGCTATTACGAAGGTTCATAACTGGTTTACAGTTAATAATTTAGTTCTAAACGACAAAAAGACAAAGTGTATACGATTCAGTTTACCAAATGTAAAAAGTAACGAATGTGACATATTATTAAACGGCAAGAAATTGGAATTTGTAAAACAGACTACTTTTCTGGGTATAACCATAGATGAAAAACTACAATGGGGGCCCCATATCACATCTCTGGCAGGACGGTTGAGTTCTGCAGCATTTGCTGTCTGGAAGATCCGACAGCTAACAGATGTGGACACTGCAAGACTGGTGTACTTCAGCTACTTTCAAAGCATTATGTCGTATGGCATCTTGTTGTGGGGACAGGCTGCTGACATTGAGTCTATATTTGTCTTGCAAAAGCGTGCAATCAGAGCAATTTACAACCTAAGGCTTCGCGAATCTCTTAGAGATAAATTTAAAGAGATCAATATTATGACTGTGCCCGGTCAGTTTATTTATGAAAATATAATGTATGTTAGGAAACACTTAATATTATTTGATAAGGTATCAGACAGACATAATTACCAAACTAGACATAGAGATAGATTGTGTCAGCCATTATTTAGATTGGCAAAGGTACACAAGTCGTTCATGGGATTCAGCGTTAAGTGTTATAACAAAATCCCAGGCGAAATACAACAATTAAATGAAAGAAATTTTAAATTATGTATAAAGAAAACTTTGTGTAAAAAAGCATATTACAAACTGAGTGATTATATTGAGGATAAGGATGCTTGGAGACGGGCTGGTCCTGCTCCACAGGATAATATACCTACACGAATATAAATAATGTTCCAGTGGATCTTTGCTTGAACGGAAGTTCTTAGATTTTGTAAATTTGTAACCATGCTATTTTTATTGTTAAACTTGATAAATTTGTAAATGTGAGTGCCCTGTAACCTATTAAAATTAGTTAGACTAGCAGAATGTCGGTCCATATGTCAGCTTGGAGTTGTCATGCTCACTCAAAGGTCACATTGGCGGTGGCACGGTCACTGGATCGCTCGATTCCCTATATTATGGTTGAGTTGGGCGATGCTGGTGTACGTGCCATGCTCGTGAACGGGCGCCGTCAATTGGGACTGGTCAGCTCCGGACTGTCTATTGTCCTTAAGGTTATTTTCTTTTTATGTTTCTCTGTATACACGCGTTACACTGTTCTCACATATTCAAACTAACTAAATAATGTATCAAAGAATGTTTATGTGACACTGATTTTAAAAGAGTAACCATGGAGTTTCTTGCTCGTTCTTCTCCATCGGAATCTACACTTTGGAACGAGCGAATAGCTTCACTAAAAGGACTGACCGACAGACTGACACTTTGTATCTTTAAAGTTGTGTTGACGTTCAAAAGTGCCTGTATGGGTCTAATTGAAATAAATAATTTTGACTTTGACTTTGACTTTGACTATTTTATAAATACATAATTGTGTAACTGAAGTTAATTTCGACAAAGTTACACACTTTATAAGTTTTTGTGTATAAACATGTTATGAAAAAAAGTATGTAAAATATCAGCAAAACGTGCAGGTAGGTAAAATGGCCATATCAGCCGTCAATTTCGCACGTGACAGGCGACAAGCCAGCGCTTTCGTCACGGCAAAGAGAACGTTTAATTTTGTCTTTTTTACGTTACAAACTGACGGACGTGTGCCCAGCGCAGTATACCAGCTATACTTATTGTTTTATTACATTATTATTAAGTATATTCCTAGGGCATAGAGGTAGGGAGATATGTATATCGTTTTTATTGTCCTAGGGCGTACTGGCATAAGTTTTCCTAAATCACTTTCATAAATTTAAACTGCCCTGAAGTCTATGGGTGCGTTGATGAAACCTAGACTAGAAGGGATCCATCTGTTCTTTTGCCAATATTTTATTATGTGACAGGACGGCAAACGAGCAGTCCGATTATCTGATGGTAAGCAATCAGCGCTGCTCACTAACACCCGCAACAATGGAGGAGTTACGACTGCATTGCCGACTTTTTGGAGATTTAGGGATTGGTGGAGGAGAGGAATTGGGTCTTCGGTAACCTCAATCACACGGCGAATTAAACCTAAGTATTGCTTCATGCCAGTTTTTGTGAGGCCGTGTTATCACTCTAGCCGAGCCGACACATTCGTGCCGAAGCATGGTTCTCCCACATAAAATATTATATAAAAATAACATTTTCTTTTTGGATAGTGTTCAGCTCATTATATTATCTGATAGATGCTGTGTCGCTAATACGATGATCCTGATTGCAATGATATTATTCCGTTGCAGTTGGGGAGGTGGGGTGACCGTATTGTGTGGCTGTAAGCCTATTGTGCCTGACTTACGCAGGCCTCGATAGAACTTTGAATAATTGAAAGGCCTCACACACGAGGCCTGCTTATTGATGAATATTGAATTCTCTGGATAATGGGTTCCATTAGCAGATACATTTACTTTATAAAACTCATCAGATTCGGTGTGATCTTGTAATCGTACAGAGTTTAGTTTACCTACAACTTGCTCATAGTTTTGGATTAAATTCAGTTTGGTTTTTATGAATATTTTAATTTTATTGTAGTCTGAAATTATGATGATTTTAAATTGTTTGGCAAAATAATCTAAGTACAGTACACTTGAAGGGATTAATTTTTGTTTACATAAAAGTACATAGATTATTTAGGTTTACAGAAACCACGTAAAATCTATAGTAACTATGTATTCTAAACAAAATTTATTATTTCTTTAATTCCATACTTTAAACGAAACATTTATTATATTTAAACTGGCTTAATGATGAACTTACAGACTTAAATAGAACCACCCCGTTCTTTCTCTTGTCTGATCCGAGCCACGGCTTGTCATATTATGTTTGACACCTACAAAGCCAGGAGATGTTAAATCGTTTACAAAAACCTACCGAATACTCTGTTCCTAAATTTCGTATTTACAAGTAGGTATTTGTACATATATCAACTTCATAATTTTATTATTACCACGTTGTAGGTACACATCTAAAACAACGTTTTCAAACAATTACTAAAATCGTATCTATGCGAAGGCATATTAGGTATAAAGCTGTAGAGCTTGTTTTTTTTGTTCAAACGCACTAATCTCCATAAGTACTATTTTAAATTGAACTATTCTCTTTGCGTTTGTTAGTCAATTCATTGAGAAAGGCTATAGGCAATAAAACATCACACCATGATCTGTAGGAGGAAAACGGCGAAGGTAGCTAGTTTTTTAATAAACTATATTATTACTAACAGTCGATTAAATATAATAATTACGTAGATAATGGTGATATTTTAAATTGATTAGATGTGGTGATTAAATATCGATCACAATGTGCCGCGGGACAGGATTGTAATGCTCTGTAACTGACGCGTAGGGCAAAATTCAGCGACGACCGTCGGCAATCATTCGCGGCTACACGCTGACTCTAAAGGTAGATTGAATAAACTTGAAATAAAAACTAATAATATACGATAATAATATAAATTCATTTTATTGATTAAATAAACAATAGAAATTATATATTTAGAATTATGCATATTTATGAAATATTTTTATTCCTACGATTTTTTTTTTTTTATTTACGCCTTTGCCAACGCGCCTACGTGATTTTAAATTACACTCTAGGGCAGTTTAGGGGTAGGACAAACAAGACTATTTGGAGTCGCTTTTGCAGTAATTCGGTTCCGTCACTAACTTTCGTTAGTTGTATGCCTAAATATTATTATGCTAATAGTCATTAGGTCGACTAACGTTTGCCAATACAAATTAGCCTTTAAGATGATTATGCCAACATATTGTGCCAACATCGTTATGCTGAAGTAGATTAGGACAAAGAACAATATGCTAAAAGAACGAACCCCAAAACTAACGGTCCCCACACCGGCTTCGGACGGTTGCGATTCTGATACAAAATGCCTCCAATATTTAATTATTGTTATACCTTCCAGTCCTCTTCAATCATTCTATTTGCAAGATTTAAGCATACATAAAGATATAGGAACACAGGATCTTTGTTATATATTAAAACTCTTCAAAACTATTAAAGATTGATAGGATTCTCAGTATAAGAATTTCCAATTATTGAGCTAATTCGAAATACTGAGAATTTTAGAAGCTTATTACTTTGTACATTGCGCATCGGTGAAGCTTCGTTTATTTTAAGAAGCAGACAAGGTTTCCAAGAAACCACTTAATCTCTAGAAACTAGTCTGCAACACATACATAGGTAGACGGAAATGATCTCATCATAAGATGGATGTTGGAGAACTACTCTATTAAAAAAATGCTACGTAGCATCATCTAAGTGAGGGAGTGCCATACTTCGGCACGAATTCGTCGGATCCACGGAGTGATATCACAGTTGTATTTTGCCGTGTGAGTGAGGTCCAATCCCTCCCCCAATCCCAAAATCTCCCTAATCCCTATAAGGTCGGCAACGCTCTCGTTACTCTTCCTTTGTTGAGGGTGTCCATGGGCGACGCATTGCTTACCATCAAGTATTGCGTCAGCTAGATTGCCGTCCTAACGTACTAAAAAAGTCACCATACCACGTACTTAATTTTCTTTTTGTATGTTTTCATTTCTTCCCCACAATACACACAGTAAATGGCGGACTTAGTGTCTTAACTTATCTAACAGTCAACCATAAACATATTATCAACCATAAACATATTTATGTGTTAAGAACCGTGTTTCTTCTTTTGTGTGAAGAAGAAATAAATAAATATTTTTTGGGTGATTTATCAACAAAGCTATAATTGAACTAGCTATGTCCCTTGGTTTTACTCGCGTATATTATAGCCTATACGAGTATTCACCGGGGTTTACACTATCCCCTTTCCAACATTAAAATAACTTTTCAAATCAGTCCAGTAATTCTAGTAAATCAAAGCCTATGCAATTCAATTAATTCCTTTCTATACTAGTTACACTCGCGCGTTCACCCGCTGCTCGACTCCATTTTATCGTAGCGTGATGTTTTATAGCCTATAGCACTCAGGAACATTGTAGCTATTTGTCAGTCCGGTTTTTGGCAATCCGGGCAGCGGTTCCAAAGATTACCCCTTACATACTTACAAACTTATAAATTTTACCTCTTTATAATAATATGAGTATAGAAGTATAGATTTATTGTAGATAACCCTGTTACACATAATGTAGCTTGGCACCCCTAGTTAGCATGTTTTAAGTCCAAAGAGGTGGAATATCGCTACATCTATTCAAAATAGGAACCCTCCACGCCTTCACAAGTAAAAGTAAGATCTAAATAGCTGACGGTTCAACCTTACCGGGAGCGTGAACTCTGGACTAAACTTTAACACCCCTTGCAACGCGTGAGGAGTTTAACAAAAACTTCGTCTTACAACTTCAAACTAGACTGACTATTGTAGCATATTTTAAGTAGATAGGTATACTGTTTTACTGATAAATAGTAGCAAAGTTAGATTTTATTTTATATTAGCGGACCGCCCCTGCTTCGCACAGGTAGGTATCCGACTACCTCGTCAGTCATTTGTTTTTTTAAATACTTTTAAACATAATTTTAAAGATTCAAATACCTGATTATAGGTATGCTTTGATATAGAAAAAAGGATACAAATTTTTTGATCTTAAATTTATACACACTCTATAACATATAAGCTCTAAACTCCACAGAGTTCCCTGTGCAATGTGGTAGTAGTAGTTTCTTAAGAATCGTTACAAAAAGTCCTACTATATAATAAACATAAAAGTTTGTGAGAATGTATTGATGTCTGTTTGTTTTTCCTTCGCTCAAAAATGGACGGACCGATTTGATTGAAATTTGGAATGTAGATTGGTGATACCCTGGATCAACATATAGGCTTAATATCCACTACGCGGGCGAAGCTGCAGACGGAGGCTAGTATATAATAAAACAACAAATATTCGAAAACATTACTTCGAAATGCTTGGTTTTTGTTATAATATTTACAAATGAAAATACTTATCATATTGTCCATGATTTGAACGGAATAATAATGTGAAGGGCTCCCTACTAACCTACATATTATCCCTAACCTACCACAAGATTACCTTAGTTACCCCGCAATCCAATTGAATGTGAAGGGTGAACAGTCTTGAATATTTGATTTATCTTCGTAACATCTACGAAGTTTCGGGAGAGGTCTATGACTGATGGAAACAAGTACAACTTAGCAGGTTATATTTTATAACTTTTTGACATTAAAAGAGAAAGATTTTCCCAACAAGACATAATAAAGTCTGTAAAGAATACAAAATCAAAACTAATATTATAAATGCGAAAGTAACTCTGTCTGTCTTTTCTTCACGCCTAAACTACTGAATCAATTTCTGTGAAATTTGGTATAGACATAGTTTGGAACTTGAGAAAGGACATAAGCGCTAAGCTAATCCACGCGAACGGAGTCGTGGGCAAAAGCTAGATTAATAAATGTATATTTAGACGGACTTATGCCATTAAGCCTACCCTCCTAATCACCTTAAGATTGAGAAGGAAATGAGCTTCATTAGGCTTTTGATATGGAATAGGAGGCAAACTGAGCAGACGGACCACTTGATGGTAAGTAATCTGCGCCACCCATGGACATCTGCAACATCTGAGGAGTCACATGAGCGTTGTTGCCGGCCTTTTAATAAGGAGTGCGCACGTTTCTTGAAGGTTTAAAAGTCGTATCGGTTCGGTAATACCGCCGCCGAAAGATCATACCAAACTTTTGCTGTACGGGGCAGAAAGTTTCGCGTAAATCGAAGAGTTTTTGACTGCCAACCATCTTGTAACATAATGCTATGTGTATATAACAAATACTTGAATAGTATTTATGTAACAAAATAGAAAATAATTGAAGAAGATTATTGAAAACAAATCTTTTAAAACGACATTTTTTTATGAAACTTTTAAGTAGGTTTTAACAAGAAGGAAAATTGTTCAAGATATTAACTATTTGTGGCTTACAAATTGAAAAGCAGCAAAATACTTGTAACGAAGAAGAAGTAGAATGGATGAGAATATATAGAGAAGGATGTTAGAAATTTAAGGATTTGGGTATGTGGCAGGGTTTATGTTTGGGGCCTCTGGTAACCTCACTCAATCAGCGAATCAAGCTGTGATTGTTTGATGCTGATTTTCTATAAGGATAAGAGAGGATGTGGCACTCCTGTCGAGCCGACCCATTCATGTAGAAGTTAAGGCTAATTAAATGCTTTTAGTTCGCTTTAAAACAACGACAGTTTCTTCTTGTTTTTGCATGTGGGCGTGTTATTAAATCTGTCTAAGATAATAATCACTAGTTTAATAGAAACAGAACATACTAATAGTAGAGGGTATTTCAAAATGTATCCTTATTGTTGGAACATAATTTTGAAGATACAAATACCTACCTTCATTTTTGATTTAGGCCTGTTTTGTATTAAGTATACAATGGATATTTATATATTTTATACAGATTTTTGTTTGACATCTGTTGTTAATTTTGGCCGTTTCTAAATGTAGGAAATGCTTATCTGAGATCTATAAAGTTTTGTTTGTCAGCTTTTTTGTAACCTCGAGTGTGCGGCGTCAAAGTGCCAGAGAGCCAGTAGACCACCACAAGTACTAAATACGACACTAACAGTGCCGATGTTAAGTCAAGGTTGCGGGACAAGTGCGTTAAGGTACCGCGTCCTCGGCCTGGAGTAGGAGAAGGAACGGGGTGCTTTTAGTCGGTAAGAGTTGAGAGAGAGTAGGATGCTAATGGAGTTTCTTGCTCGTTCTTCTCTATTCGAATCTAGAATTTGGAACGAGCACTTAGCTTTCTTGAAAAACAGACTGACAGGCTATTAGGTATTCTATTATGACGTTTTAAAATGAATGATTTAGACTTTGACTGAGAGTCTGACACTAAGAAGTTATTTGATGATTACCCTTCTTCAAAAAAAGGCTTTCTTCTAACTGAATAACAATAATCCAAATGTTGCTATGCACACCTACTCATTAGGATTTTTCCACTGTTCGCCGTAACCATATTAATCTCTTCTTTGAATTAGTCATGGAAAATTTTATTTCTAATGTCTTTGTCTGAGGCTTGGAGGATGGTGACTGTTAGGTGATCTTATACTCAATACAGGTTTCGACCTATTTACGAACAAAGAGGTAAATAGCATCTATTTATCACGTCTTTCAAAGTGCAAATCCGTAAAATTAGAATAAAAAGTTGAAATAATATAGGCTACATAATAATATTTTTTTGCACAATTATTATGTCAAAAATGAAGGTTAATATCGACAAATTTTCGCGTTCCGAGCACAAAATTAGTAAAAATACTTAGAATAAAAATCGTTAGCGTTGTTAACGTTACCTATCAGCGGCAAAAAAATACTTATTGTTTATTATATAGTTTGCATAATATTTTGAAAAAAAAAGAAGATCGTCAGCTGATTTTTAAGTGTTAAATATTTTTGCAAAGATTTTTACCGTTACACGCTCACACAAACACGTACGCAAGTGAGTAGGTGGAGGGTGCGTGAGAAGGTGTCACTATTTACAAAATAGGTTCAAGGACAATCTTAATGTCACTGTCAAGGACAAACTATTTACCCCGCGTACCTAACTTTCTTAGAAAGTATTTTGTGTAGGCTGATTTGTTTATACTAATATTATATAGAGGTATTTAGGTATAAGTTTGTATGTTTGTTAGTTTGTAATCTTTGGAACCGCTGGTCGGATTGCCAAAATTCTGAGATTTCACTGATAGATAGCTACAATGTTCCTGAGTGCTATAGGCTATAAAACATCACGCTTTCTACGATCAAATAGAGCCGAGCAACCAGTGAAACCTGAGAGTAGCTAGTCTCTAATAAATCTATGCTTGGTGTTAAGATATAAGAAGCATGTACCAAATCTATAGAAACTTATTATATTTAATAACAAATTAATTTTGTATTATTTATCTGAAATCATAAAATGCGAATTCACACGGGCGGCGGCATCGTTCGCAAGGTAAATGTGGGTAGCGCCATCTATTATCGAGTTAGAAAACTATAAACCAAGCTTGTTACAGGTTGTGTTTATTGCCTATTTTATGAGATTACACGCTAAATTTCTGCAAAAAATATGTTTATTTAATTTTATAGATCTATAACTACCTCCTCATTAAAAATCACGTAAACGTGGTGCTCTGTTTGGATGTAAATGCATATTCACATTCACAGATAGACATAAATTATGGTATAAATAAATAATAATATTTATATTTTAACACTACAATTACAAATTGTTTTTGTGTTACAATTGTTGAGACTGTGGTGTCAATTAAGTACAGGTAAAATCTGTGCTATAGGTACCGATCACCAGGACTGGGTGTAACACGAAGACATCGTAAGTACAATGCGTCATTAGGTACCTACATCTCTACATACTTAGTAATGAAACAAAGTCGCTTTCTCTGTCCCTATATGCCTCTATTTTATGGGTACATTTGTAATGGGTAAAAACCCTATTACATACTAAGTCTCCGCTATCCGTCTGTCCATAGATAGAATGGTACGGATCGAACTAATAGGTAAGTAAGTATTACATATATTTCATAAAACCTATGTTTTATTATATTTTATACGTCGAACGCAACCATTACCTACACAAAAATAATCCTTATAACATGATTCAGTGTTCACATGCGACGGCGTCATGGCTTATTATCCGAACTGCTAAGCTATCAGGAGTGACACGTGCTATTGTGAGTTAATAAAGATCGACATAATAATATGCTGTAATGCAATATTTTTTTGATAATTTTATGTAGAATATTACCGTCATAGGTACATAATTTCTACGTAACTTTAACAAGGGAGTAACTTCTCTCGTTTTCCCAACATTTTCCTTCACTGCTCTGCTCTTATTTATTGTAGCGTGATAATAAGTATAGGTACTATAACCTGCCTAAGAGTATAAAGAATAATTGCACAAAAAGAGCAGACGTATTACCCCTGTTGGTAAGCAAACAACGCCGCCCATGGAAAATCGTGATACCAAAGGAGTTACTACAATTGTCCGTTGCCGCATTTTGTGGGTTAAAAGGGATTTAAGGATTCAGGATTTGAGGATTGAGTAAATTGTGGGGGCTCCGGTAACCTTACTTACACGGCGAAACACAACAGAAGTCATGTTTCAGAGCGGTTTTCGATGAGGCCGTGGTATTACTCCGGTCGAACCGAGGCATGGATCTCTCACAGTATACTTACATTTAATTATTTTTGTAGGCAAACCGTATTTGTTTGTTAAACTACATATTAAGTATTCATAGACACTTACTTTGGTCATCATCAACTTGGCACCCAAACTTCAACAGTTTACATTCATTATCGAACAATTGGTATTCTGTTAATCCGTTTTCAACATACTTGACGCCGCAAACTTTAGCGTCTTCATTCTCATCGCAGTCCAAATTATCACAAAATTTCTTCTTCTCATCATTCGCTACTTTTCCATGAACAATGTATAAAGAAATTAACACAGAATAGAGTATTTTCATAGCACTGCTAACCAGTTTGCTTATCGAGGTTATACTAAATGTAAGTATTTAATGAAAGTGCCTATTTAATTAATGTGTAATTGTAAACCTACAGTACGATAAAATATTTCATTAACCAATATAATGATAAACTATTTTTTTTAGTTCGGCAAACGAGCAGTCTCAGAGACAGAGCAATCAGCACCGCCCATGGACACCCGCAACATCAAAGGAGTTGTTGTCGAGTGCGTTGCCGTATCCCTAAAAAGGGATAAAGGCTGAGAATATTTAAGGATTGGGAAGGGATAAGGGATGGGGAAGGATAGAGCCTCCGGTAACGTCACTCACACGGCAAAACACAACGCTGTGGTTGTTTCACGTCAGTCTTCTGTGAGGCCGTGGTGTCACTCCTTCGCGCCGAAGCTTGGCTCTCCCATACTTAGACAGGAATGCCTACTTAGTGCGTGTTTCCTTTATCTAGGTTCTTTAAAGTGATCGACATAAAGTATCATAACGTTGTTGGCTTGCAATGAAATAATGAAACAATTAATTTATTTTCGAAATAGGCAATGAAACTGCACTTTTATGTGTCAAAATTGTATATGAAAACTAGATGAAGCCGGCATTTCCTAACTGATTACTGTGAGAAGAAATGCTGAAACAAACTCAGAGGTTGAGGGAGACTTTGAAGTCCCTTTTAAAGTCCAGACAATGAAAAAAATATTATGATGTGTGGGCTGTGGGAACTGTGCAATTTAATTCTGTAGTGGTCTTCTGAGAAAAAAAGCACTAGTTTAAGTTACCCATAACCCATCTCAATCAACCCAGCTTCGGTAGGTTCCTGTTTCGAATCCAGCGGGAGGAAACGCCCGAGTGTTGTCATTGTAAGGACCACCTAGAGGATAAGGTGGACCAGATACGGTGGCGGTATGCACTGCCTGGGCTGAGCACCGCCGTGTCCTCAGGGAAGTGATTGGCGGCCCGGCCTTAGTCGAGGCCATGGTGCGGAGCGAGAGGAACTGGGAAGCCTTCTCCTTCTTCTGTGAAGCAGTTATTTATGTTCGCAAAGAGGGAGGCGGTCCGCGTGAATGAGCAATCCTCCTCCTCACGCCCCAGCCGCCGCAGCAGGCAACACTACGGATGTTGGGGGCCAAGGGACCATCTCCAGCCACCGTAAAAGCGGGTCTGCGGACGGCGAGTAAGGGCAACTCGCCGCCCGACCAGAACCAGACCCGAGCGTACGGCGCGTGGCGTTCCGCGCGTAGCCAGAAGAATTGCGGGGTAGGCGCAATAAGGCACCGCGGCCTCAACCTAGAGCAGGAGAAGGAACGGGAGGTTTTTAGCAAGTAACAATCTGACACTTATTCTCGCTTCACCCTGGGGGGAGAAATAATTTGGTGGTTAACCTAACCTAATAAAAAAAAGGGTAAGGCGAGAGGGAGAGTCAGACTCTTACTGACTAAAAAACCCCCGTTCCTTCTTTTGCTCTAGGCCGAAGTCGCGGCACCTTATTGCTCTTGTCACACAACCCTGGCTAATAAGCCTTGAATATGTATCATAATCTGAAAGAAGGTAATGAGCGAACACAACCCAATCGTAGTTTCACCGCGCCTAATATTCCGAGGGCCGGGCACGCTACTATAGCAGCGGTAAGACCCCTCTTTGAGGAGTGGCTTGAGAGACGCAATGGCGTCCTCACCTTCCGCTTGACGCAGGTGCTTACCGGGCACGGCAGCTTCGGCGACACTACGGGCGTCGGGGATCAATGGACGATCTCCGGCCACCGTAAGCACCGGTCTGCGGTCGGCGAGTAAGGGCAGCTCGCCGCCCGACCAGAACCAGGCCCGAGCGTACGGCGCGTGGCGTTCTGCGCGCGCCTCAAAGAGCCAATAGACCACCACAGACGGGGCCGTTTAGGTAGGGCTGATGTTCAGCCGGGGTGGCGGGGTAAGCGCAATGAGGCACCGCGACCTCGGCCCAGAGCAGGAGAAGGAACAGGGGGTTTTTTACTCAGTAAGAGTCTGACACTCCCTCCCGCCCGGCCCTGGGCGGGAGAAGTCATTTGATGATTTTCCCCTTACAAAAAAAAACCGCGCCTAATATACCGCCACACTTATTTAGATACATCGATTTTTATTCCTGACAGAAACTCCATACATCCGCAAGTCCTCAATGTATGTATCTATTATTGATCGTAATCCACGTATTGTCGATCGAGATCATTTATCTATTTTAAGGTACCTATGTACTTATATCTTAATTCGTTCGTAAGTTCGATTGTTGGTATCTAGTGGTTGAAAATGGAAACGAAAAGATGAAGAATTGAGCTGAGCGAGTTCAATAACGTAAAGCTTATGCCTAATAGTTGACGATATCTTTCTAGTAATTTAATTAGTGACGCTTTAATTAATTAAATTTTCGGTCAGCCAGAGACATCTTGTGTTTAAATCTGCAGTCCGACAAAGTTGGATTTCTAGAGTTAATTAATAGATGTCACTAAATACAACTAAACATTTTAAACACTGAAATTTTATTAGAATTACTAACTTGTCAAATTTTATGGAATTATTATATTGGTGCCTGAAACTTTAAAAATGTAAAGGCACACTAAAAATATATATTTAAAAATATTTGTAAAAAATGATTATGTGCACACACAGCTCCTACGAGGCGTTGAGGAAAATCAAAAGCTTACTATGACAACATCACTCATTACAGAATGACATTTGGCTAGCTTAAAAGACTTGTATCCAGGCCATATACTCCAATAAAAAATAAAAAAAAATGACATTTGGCAAAAGTCACTGTCAACCGACTAGAGCTGTCAAATTAGACAAGTGTCAAAAATATCATTACACTTTTTGTAAGCACAAAACAGCCGGAGTTGGATTTATTGCACAATATTACTTTATAAGTCATTCTTCGTTGCGACCACGTTGAGGGTCGGCATGTAAACAAGGAACAGTATTTGCCTCGTATTATTAGTGACAAAAAATAACCTATAATGGCGTCTAAATCAGAAAACGTTCGTGCAAGGATCGTAAAGGCATACGAATTAGATGAAATTGAAAAGTTAATCAAAGATGCGAAAGTCGCACATGTTATGCTTACTGAGGCACCTCCACTGGGTAAGTCAATTTGTAATAAATAGTTATACATTGCATGCATCAATAGATGCATAACAAAAGTACATTTATGTCAAGGTTCTGTAAAAGTGATACGATTCTAATGCTAGGTCATTTCATAACGTATCATGTAAAGTTGTAACCTCTTACAATATGTTTCACAACTGATAAAAAGTTGTAACCTCTTACAATATGTTTCACAACTGAAACATATTGTAAGAGGTTACAACTTTTTAGTATGTTGATACTGAAAATATCAAATTAAAAAAAAAAACAAGTTTAATACTTTGTGGTCAAAATAAATTTATTTACTTACTATACACAAGATTCTTAGGTTTTATATTGCTTATAGGTAAAGTTGTAATGATTTCGCAATTATCAGTATTATATTTTCTTAGTAAATGATATGGGGTTTTCCTAAGTTGATTGTGATTGTTTTCCTGTAAATTAGATAGTACCTATTGCTTTAAATAAAACAGAAAAAGTTGCCTTTTTTATAAATTTCCTTTTAACTATTCTATGTCACTCTTTATACACAGAAATCATAATATATAATCAATTTATTACAACATGACTGAAAGATAAACAAGCAGACATTGACATTAATTAACTAGTATCTTCCTGCTTTTTTGTCTGCAAACCTTGATAAATTATACACCAAAATAATCCTCTTGAATTATTCTATTTAAAAATATGTCTATATCTGTCTACAGTTTTATATATATAATTATTCAAAGGGACAGACAGTGGGAAGCCACTTAATTTTACGATATCTAGTGATATAATAAATGCAAGTTAAAATTGATGTTTTGTTTTCCTTACACATAATAAATGTGTAAAAAATGTTATAGTAATATATATTTGATTCATGCACTTACTTCAATTGCATGTAATTATTTATCTCTGTGTAATCATAATGTGTTATGTCTGTGTTATCAGACCAATAAGCAGCGTAATATTCTATGTTAATTACTGGTCTTTTTACAGATAAATCATTCCTATTTATTTATTGTTAAAATTAAACCTTCACATAAATTTAAAAATTATTTAACACTAATATTACCTATAATAATGTAACATTCCATTTCAAAAATAGTTCTAAAAATTGATGTCTCATATCAAACAATTATTAAAATTTGAAAAAAAAAATTAACAAATACTACTTATAATTATGTAATATTATATTTCAGTGGATGAGGCAAGTGTATTGACCCGCCTTAGTGCCCTCACTCTTCGAAGTTCAGATGGTATTAGTTGTTCCTGTTGTGGTGTTGGTCCGTTCACTACCAGAGCGCAGCAGACAGCTCATTATAAACACCACTGGCATACACACAATCTAAAAAGGAAGCTGTTTGGCCGGAAACCTATTAGTCTTGGAGAATATACTGCTCGGCAAGGTAAAATGATTTTTAAACATTATTTAGTTCTCTTACCCCCTTACTAATAAAAAATTACACACATCTTATAACAGAGGTATAGCAGACTCATTACTAATAATCAATTTTTGACATTTCCCGCGTATACAGCTGTTATAACCATTGTCAAAATTGTATGAAATGTTAGACAAGACTTATTCAGCCCGTGGACCTAGTATAACGTGTGAATAAGCGATCATTTTCGTATTTTAACTGTCAGACTCATAAAATTGATTTTACATTATTTTGCTAAAATGTGTTTAGTGATTGTGAAATCCGAAAAATCAACAAAAAAGAAAGAAAATTAATTTCGCAATGATCCTAACGATGATATTTTCATTAGAAGGTGCAGAGTTTATAAAGAAAATATAAATTTTCAAAGAAACACAATATGGAAATTGTTGATCTGCTATCTCATGATATAGGTACAGCATAGGACTAAGGGTCCCCCAGCAGAAATCCATGCCTGCATAGCTTTAGAGCCCTGCCTTTACACGACAAAAGATCAAGCCGATGCAGCTCATATTCATGGAATAAGTCAGTAATCTATTACAAATGTGTGTCGCAGAGTATCTATCGTATTGGCAAGTCGTGTCGCATATCGCAGAATTTGTTACTTTAGAAATGTGATTGCTTGAATAAGGCATATTTAATAAAATCAAACATCCAGTGTGTATTTTTATATTTGTTGGTACAACCAGGTTGTTATTCCTAAAAAGGCAAGACAACAATCGCATTACTATTTCCAAATAAACATAATCTTTTCTATTTTTACTAGAACATATTTATATTCATTCAATTGTAAGTTTGTAATCGCCAACCCGCATTGAGCAAGCGTAGTGATTAATGCTCAAACCTTCTTAGTATTAAAAGAGGCCTTTTCTCAGCAGTGAGCACTTATAGGCTGATGATGATGATGATATTTATATTCACAACATCAAGCATAGGATAAAAATTAATACGTGGCATAGAAGTGTGACGAAATATCTGTAATAGATACAGATACGTATTACGAATACAATATTTGTAATACTTATTTATTTGTTCGTTCATTGATATATTAGGATAAACTAATTTAATTTCACATGTCTACTGGTGAGAACCAGCTGATTGGCAGTTGACTAACCAGAAGATGGGGTATGATGGCGATATAAACCGAAATTTTGAAGGAGATTGTGAAGTTTTAAAATTGTTTGACGTGGAGATAATGTATCTTAATACTTATAACATTATTTCACATCAATTATAGGTAAAGGAATATAAGATCAGCTGCCCTAATATTAGCTTGATATTCAGTAATAGGTATAACACCTATTATTAAAAGCTGTTACGAATATTTTCAGTACCTAATTGGGTTATCGAAGTATAATTCTAATGCCACGACTCTAATTTGTGTCAAATATGTATTTGACATTGATTAGGTACATTCGAAATATCAACATTTTTATCAAAAATGTTTCGCAAAGAATTGATAAATTAATATTTTAAAACTAAATTAAAAACCTAAAACCTTCTTTTTGTTTTACAAAATCAAGTATTTTATTGATTATTATAATTAAATAATTATAATAATACAAGAATATTGTCAAGAAGTGTTTCTGTTCGGAAGTTTCGGAACGCTTTCATCAATGTTGCTAGCAATCAGCAGTATAAGGAATAAATAGTTATTCAAGGTATACGCATTGTTTATTGGTAATGACTTGTATAAAGTATTACTAACTCCCTATTCAATGAATAGCTATCAAAGTGTTAAACAAGTGCGTAACCGAACTTTATTAGTAAGACCGTTAGTGTATAAGTAAGAAATATAAATCAAATAATTCAAATTCAAATTTATTTGCTAACTGAGTGTAAAACAGTTGTAATTACAATGTAATTTGGTTTCAGTAGAGGTAAATGTTACAGTAACACCAATTAAAATGAGCATATTTTTCAGGACTCATTTCAAAATGTGTCATACCAAATGTGAATAGAATATTGTTAAGGATTTACAATGTTGCTTATTTATCATTAGAATATTTTTTTATTTTATCTTATGTAAAATTGTTTTTTTTTTTTTTTTTTTTTTTTTCTAGCCTATATTGTCCCACTGCTGGGCCAAGGCCTCCCCATCTCGCTTCCACACCTCCCGATCCTTCGACCGTGTCCACCAGTCTCGACGATAGGCGTCTAGATCGTCACGCCATCTTTTCCGGGGCCTACCTCGCCTGCGGCTTCCATCCTGAGGTGTCCACTGGGTGACAATAGTGGCCCATCTCTCTGGATGCATTCGGCTGACGTGTCCGGCCCAGTCCCATTTTAATTTTGCCGCCTTTTGGCCCACATCAGCGACTCCTGTTTTGGAACGTATCACGGTATTCCGAATGCGATCGGCCCGTTTTATGTAAAATTGTTAAAGTACTTTAAATTTTCACTATTTGTATTTATGTAATAGAAATAGTAAGATATTTTCAAATTATTTTTTCTATTTAAATGTTGCAATATGTATTATTTGCAATGTAATTTATTATCACAAGCAAATATGACTTACTTTAGCCTGTAAAAAAATTTCTTATTAAAAGCAAATATAACTTGGTTTAGCTAACAAAAACATATTGGCACTATAATTTAAAACTCTTTTTTAAAGAATATACATGTAAAAAAGTGTAAACATTGTATCTTCATAACATCACTGGTACAAAGAAGTGAATGCTGAAGATGACCAAATAAATAAAAATAAATAATTATTTCTTTAATTCATTTCAGATGAAAGTTCCAATGTATCAGCCAGTGACTCTGAAGCTGATGACAATCCTGATGCAGCAGCTACTGAACTATTTGCAGCTGCTACCCGCCACTGCAAGGCATTCTACTCCAACCCCAAGGGACAGGTGTTCTGTATTTACCGCTGTTTGCTGCACCATAGGAAGGTAATATCCATGAAGTAAGACATTCAAGTAAATTGCTGATACTTAAACATCAGAGGAATCTGGCTATATTTTAGAATAAAATAAAAATATTTTTCGAGACAATTTCTTGTGTGCGCGGTTGGCACAATGTCTGAGCAACTGGCTGATGAACTGCGTTTTAGCGGGTAGGGGTATGTGGTTTTTAAAAAGAAAAGAAAACTTATTGACATAAAAGTGATAATAATCGAAGTTTATTGAAAATAACAACATATAAGTGCATGTGAGTCATCTGAAAACGCGCGTAGTCGCAACAATTATCTGTTAACATGTTTAAGTCGTTATTTTACGTTATTATAGAATAATAGTATGTCAGCCTGTTCGTCAGTGAAGCTAGGTACAAAATAATATTATAAAGATTAGTTTTACACTATACCTATGAATATCTCTTTTCGTATTGTACATATAACTGGATAAAAACAGCGTAAAGGACAGATAACTTATGCATTTGTAGAAGGATTGAATTTGTTCTTTGTCTCCTCGCTCATATAAATCGATCCGCACAGAGCAGATGCAAGTGTGAGTATAACTTATTTAATTAGTCTTAATTTATGTTACAGGAAGAAATGTCACATGACGGCGAGGGTCATTTTTGGGCTCGTCGTCTAAAAGACCTCCTTAGTCCAGGTTTTGGACGTTGGGCTGTACTCATGGTATCTGGTGGTCACTTTGCTGGTTGCATTTTCACTGGAGGCAGTGACGCAATCCACAAAACGCTCCACTCGTACACCACACGACGAGGTCAAGGAATGGCTCAGTCAACCAGGGATCAAACTGGCAACGCACCAAAGTCAGCAGGCGCTAGCTTGAGGAGGTACAACCAGGAACAGTTTCTTGCGGTAAGTGGAAATGTATTATTTTAATGTTTATTACGTAATTTGATAACATCGGTGGTTTCAATTGTAAAATTCATTGTCTTAATGGTAAGTCCAATGAAAACTTGAAAAACTCCAATAGGTACATTGTCTAGAATCACAGTAAACCCCAAATTTCTTTATTGGGATGGGTTTGCCTCAGGGTTCAATCTTAGGTCCACTGTGATTTGTAACATCGATTGTTTGACTAAGTTTGTCATGTTTGTGTTTTCATAACATTTTTTGTGTATGTTTTATCAGACTAATCAATTTTTACAGGGTTTTATATTATTGGGATAGTTACCTATGTTGTGATTTTTTTTAATTATGGAAGTTGATATAATTGGGCGTATGGTAAGCAGTTTTTAATTAAGAGGCAATTATGTATACCCGTTTATAATACGTGGTATCATAATAGTTTAATCATTCATTAATTTAACGTATGATACTTTAAGGTTTGGAGACTAAAATGCGAAAGCTTATCGCTACAACCTTTTTATATAATCACCTGACTATAACGTAACCTTTTATTTCGCATACATATGTCCAGACTAATTTAGATTGCTCTAACTTGTACAGTATACGTAAAGGTTTGGCTTGCTTGTGGGTAATGTATACTAACCTTAAACTACATATTAATATTTTATTATACTGTTTAATCCTAAGCTACAAATCATTAAGCTAATAGTTAGCTAATAACGAAATCTTAACCAGAAAGAGCTTGTGTACCCACACAGAATAATTTCATCATTCATTCGTATTTTCAATTGCTTATACAATCACTGGAGCAGGCCAACAAACTGCCTCGGACGGCTGGTCCGCTTTTGAGGCGCTTCAAGTACAACAAAGAGGAATTCTTGATGGTAAGTGGTGTTACCATAGCAACGAGCGTAAACGAATGCAGTACAACGAAAACTGAACAACAACGAACGATGCGTTACTTTACGCTCGAAGAATGCTACCGTCCTCATGAGCTTCGAGAGTGCACCGTGCATACAAATCATCTGAGCAATTGGCTGATCGGGAAGAAAATTGTGTTTCAAACAAAATTCGTGACAAAATTTTGTAAAGAAAATTTACAGAGACCGTACGCACGGTGTATACAGTGTTGCCATAGTGAAATTTATTTTCCTACTCTATACCATTCGCAAATATATATTCTTTATTAAAATTTCGGTGTCATTAGTGCTTTGAAATAAATATGTATAAGTATTATATCGTATTTCGACTTATAAGAAGATTGACTGTTAACTTTTTTAGCTAGTTCTACCTAAACTTACATAAACCGTATACATAGAATGAATGTTGCCATATTGTAAGAGTTAATTCTGACTGCATTCAGAACTATTTAAAATGTATAAGAGCATATTCCAAACTGTAAAACACATACATACTTTATACGGTTTTAAATTTTTGGTTTACGGCAGCTCAAAAGAGCAGACTGATCACCTGATGTTACTTGAGACTCGCAACACCAAATTTTCGCCTTTCGCCTTCGTTACTTTCGTACTATAGCAAGTCTAACTTGCCGAAATAAACTAAGTATTTATTCTTGTATCTATTAAAAGCAACCATATGCTTACGCGATTCCTGCTAAAATATTATTATTTTAGATGGGGAGCCTCCGTTTTAGACAAAATTAGAAAGAAACAACAACCGTTTCTTAATTGTTAGTAGTTTTTATTAATGCCACAATACTTATAAAAGGTACCTATGCGAATATATTTGATTTTTGGGAACGAAAATTGGCAACTCCATCGTTTTGGAATTATCTGGAAGAAAGCGATTTTGGCTCCCAATCCAAAAATATTGATGTCTTATCTATTGTTTAAATGTATATGTATATACTATATATATGCTGCATGCATTAAAAAAACTGTATGTATAAAATGTACTTGCACGTTAAAATATTGCACGTTTGTGTGGTGCACGATCGTCGCAAGTTTGTGTATGAAAATAAAAAAGATTAAACGCTATACCTTAATGATGTTGTTTTATTTCAGTAGTTCTCAATTGATGTTCGTATTATATATTATTGGTAAATGTTAAATTTGGAACGATAGGACATATTTAATATGGCGTGTTGGATGAAGAAATAAAAGTAATAGCATTTTTCTAATAGTAAAAATAATACTTTGGAGGAAAGCATACTCAGATGTTCGACTCAATCGACGGCACGCCATTATTAACTATGTCCATACATAATACATGCAGGAACTATTGTTATTATCTAAATTCTTCTTTTAGCACGTTCAAAATATTCTGGTGAGCTGGAATGATGACCTTAAAGGCTGTTCGCTGGTGTTTTACCGAGCTGTGGGGACGATTAATCAAGCTGCCCTCTTCGGAAAACCATCGCCTTTGAGGAAAGAAGATCCGAGAGTTAGACAACTGCCCTTCCCGACGCGGAGACCCTCTTTCAAAGAGGTGAAAAGGGTGTTCCAGACTTTGGCCAGTATTGAAGTTTATGGTGAGTGAGGTCATTTCAAATGAACCCACATCAAGGACTCCTTGGTTTTCCTTACTGTTTTTTCTAGTATCGTATTTATTATTTGCCTATTGCCTATAACCAATACTTTTAACTACTTTGTATACATAAGCTGAGAGTCTACCTTATTATAATAAATAAATAAATAAGTACCCTTTTTACAGTCTATAATATAGACCCAGTCACTTAACAACTAGAATTAATTGTTTATGAAAATTGCTGCTTATTTAAATTCATACAAGGATATTTTTAATACGAAATTAATGACTGAATATCTAGAATAAAATCAATATTTAAATCCACAGAATCATTGCAAGACTTCCAGAAAGGGCTGTTAGCTCTCAATGGCGGTAAAATTCCATCAAAAACCAACTCTGACATTCATGTCAAAAAAGCACAAAAAACTCCGTCAAAAACATTTGACAGAGCCAAATCTAGGTAAGGTTATAATAATAATAATTTTAGCATTTTTCCTTTCTGCTTCTGTGTGTATTTGGTTGTTGGTAAACCGACCTCAATCTATATTAATATTATAAAGCTGCAGTTTGTTTCTTTGAGCTAATCTCCGAAACTACTGGTTCGAATTGAACAGTACTTTTTATGTTTGTTAGTCCAACATTAACATTAGTTGACAAATTGTTGTTATCACGATTAGCACAGGTTGGCATCCATCTTGTGACTTTGTGAAATAAAATTGATATTTATAGTGCCTAAACGTTAACTCGCTAAACTCTTATTGCTAAGCTCTGAGGCATACTGCCTTTTGTAATCAGGACTGTAGAACCTAAGGTCGCCGAGTATAAAAAGACTAATATGACTAGTGTGACAATGTAAAATTTACTGGGAAAAATCCATCTCTTTTACTAACTTATTCTCCATTACAGAGAACGTGCTCCTCGCGAGCTCCCCACCCAAGTGACTTCAAGCGAAGACGAAGGTCCTTGCTACATTGACTCCGAAACACCAGCCAATTGGATTAAAACTCTATCAGAACAAAGTAGTAACGGCATCATTACCAACTCACGGAAAGATCTTCTTAACGACTGTGTGATCACCAGCTGTGTAGAGTCAGAGAGTGAGAAAGAGATAGTAGAGAAAAAAGAAGAGCCGAGAAGAAAGAAAAAAGGGAACAAGAAACCTGATGAAAAGACTGCGCCTGTGAAAAAGGGACCTCCTAAGATTCCTGCTAATGTTAAGAATGTAAGTCTTGGTTTTCACATGACATCATTGACATTGACATGACATGACAATATTATAACGAACGCCATTTTTGTCAACTTTTACAAAATCGTTTTCTTTTTATGGGCACTTTTTTCCTCAAACCTTATTCTATTTTCAAACTTTTACAGATGTGGAGATCAATTTTAGACAAAGACAACACTAGCCTAGAAACAATTATTGAAGCGTTCGAGGGTGACATTCAAGCTGCTTGCAACACTCAGGATCCTATTGATGGCAACACTGCATTGCACAAAGCCGCCATTGCTGCTAAACCAGAGATGGTCACGTAAGTTAAGTTTTAGATTAAATTGGGAGGGATGGAGGACTATTAATATAATATTTTTTGTTTTTGGGCAACGAACATCCTCTTTCCTTCTACTCCACGTTTAGGCTTTGGTACCTTATTGCGGTAGTATGAATCTGTAGAGCAACAAGAATGGAGATAAAGATGATTATGATAAAAAAAGTTTGATGTGGTCCGGTTAGAGAAAAAGATCTACATTCTAAGTTTCGATATTGTGATGAGAAAGCTAAAATTTATAGGTATTTATACATCTTATAAATATACATCCGATAATTACTTTTTCCAGTCAGATCCTGACAGCAGGCGGGGACCCTTGCATCAAGAACCATGACCTTCAGACTCCGTACGCGGCCACTCCACACGCTGACACTCGGATCGCGTTCCGAATGTTCCAAGCACAACATCCCGATAAATACAACTATTCCAAGGTAGAGCTTTATCGGCACCATATCAACCACAAGGCCTGAACGTAGGCCATCCCTACTGGCTTGCTTTTGTTCACTTAGATAAGAAACACAACACCGTGGCGTGGCGTGTCAGTTCGCGCAGGACCGCTTCATAGCATTTTCATATATTTGATAGCAAACAACACAGCACGTTACAGTAAAGAGTTAAAGGATCAAAATTTCAGTGACGGAGTGCCAATGTTTAGCGCGAATTTGCCGGAGTATTTACTACGGCCTCACAGACTACCGGCGTGAATTAACACTTCGTTCTCATTGTGTTTCGCCGTTCGAGTGAGGTTGCCGGAGGCACAATCCTCTTAAATCCCTATTAGCCTTCAAAAAGCTGGCAAAGCACTTGTAGTAACTCCTTTCGTATTACGAGTGCCCATGGGCGACTCCCTTGCTTACCAATGGTAAACAGTGAGGTTGTTTGCTGACCAATAACATAAAAAATATAATTATGGCTTCGGTCATAATTCTTACTTATAAAACGAAATACATCAAGTCATGTCCTTCTATTTTTATTGAAAAACTATATGTTTAAGAATCATATTCGACCTATATATTTTGGGTACTTCTCAAAATAAATAAAGCCTTGAATTATTTCTTTTGCAGTCCCAAATTCCTGGTCCGGTTACTCCAGAGCAGTTAGAACAAGAGAAAGAGAGGAAAGCACAACAAAAGAAAGCGAAACGTCAGCGCGAGAAAGAGAGGCAAGCTGATAAGATGAAGGGGAACGCGTTCTTACTGCTGACTGACGACCAAAAGGTAAATATTATCATCATATTTGCCAGGACACTTGTACTGTTAGACATAGGCTTCCCTGAATGACTGAGGAGAAATTAGTATAAATACACATAAAATATAAAAAAACATGTGGAAGAAACATGCTTTAATACAAATGCGCCAGCTCGATCAGAGTGATATCACGACTTCACAGAACACCAGCGTGAAACAATACTTACGTTGTGTTTCGCCGTGTGAACGAGTTTTTCGAGTTTTCTGTTTCAGTTTCAGTTTTTTTTCTGTTTCAGTTTTTTTTTCGAGTTTTCTGTGAGGCCGTGGTATCACTCCGGTCGAGCCGACCCATTCGTGCCGAAGCATGGCTCTCCCACACTTACGTTATTAAGATAAAAGTTACCTGGGGAGTTATTATGATGTTGTCGCGTTAGAATGTTTGTATTAGATAGTGACAGCAACAATTTTATTCCTCAGATAACATTTATTCTGACTATAAAATCAACCCTCAGTCGTTATTTTTAATAAATAAACCCCTCTTTTCTAGAGGAGGTCGATAGTCTAGATTTCAATTAGGTTAATAGTTCTCTTTTTATTCCTCAGAGGAAAGTTCCAGTAGAAGAACAAAGGTGTTTCCTTTGCGGTACTCAGCTGCCCAAAGTACCATTCGAGTACGACGGGTGCAAATTCTGCCAGATGCCTTGCCTACACAGCCATCGGAAGATCAGGCCGCTAAACAAAAGTGTTGAATAATACTATTTTTATAATATATTATATGCATATTGATTAGATGACAAATAAATGCGGGTGGAATATTTTGAATCTGAATTATTAAAAGTTAACCACGGTCATGGTTTACCTACGTGAGTATTGGTTACAAGTGTCCGTCTCCAGGTGGGACATATCCAGATTTAGCCAATAAATTATTTTCAGGTAAGACTTATCTAGACTTTTACAAATGAATTCTTAAATCTTCGTTTCAAAAATATACGTTTGCCATAATAAAAAGCCCTATCTATCATAATTCATTTTATTTTATTGTAAATATTGGTAACATTTTATTAAGCTTTTTGTAGCTACGTCATGTATGTCCCGTGCAGCATGCTTTCTTTTATTCTCCCCTGTCCAATGCCAGTCTGTAGGTCCTGTTTTTATTAAATCAATATTGCAGTGCCATAAAGCGCAGTGCTGCCATCTGTGAACAAAATATCAGTACCTAACAAAATTTTCTTGTTTTCTATTTTTACATTTTAGTTCCTGAAGGCTAATTAGTCCCCCAGGGATTAAAATGCCGTCACTCCATGGTCATGTTATGTTATTATGGAACTTGTGAATCCCGGGCTTAGGTACTAAGTCTAAATAAAAGCTTATTTAAATAGATAGTAAAATCATCTGCGATTTTTGTCGTCTAATGATTATGCAAATAGTGTCAATATTGTATAATCTGTATTTAATTTATTGTACATCTTTTTCTTATAAGTGGACAAAATATAATTTTGTTTTACAATAATTTCTTCTTCGCCTTTTTACTCTTTTCCTTTTTATTTCAAGAAAATTTAAGTAATGTTTTATGTATATTTTTTTACTGTGTTATTTTTTGAAGGCAATCCAAACTAATATTATAAATGCAAAAGTAACTATGTCTGGCTGTCTGTCTTTTCTTCACGCCTAAAGTACTGAACCGATTTCTGTGAAATTTGGTACAGACATAGATTGGAACTCGAGAAAGGTTACCGAAGGTCCAATCTCTCCACTCACCCAATGCAAACCTTTTGGGGATTAAGCGATTTGGGAGGGCCCAAATCGCTTAATCCCCAAAAGGTTTGCAACGCACACGTAACTCTTCCGTTGTTTCGGGTGTCCATGGGCGGAGCTGATTGCTTGCCATCAGATAACATGTCTGCTCGACTGCGGACCTATGAAAACTTGGATATTAAGGACCTATTTTATTAATGTTTGGATAACCACTATTTGACTATAGAACGTTTTTGTATGAACTATCTGCTTGATAAATACATAGCTTTGTCGGAAACTTACGGAATATAAAGGTGATGCAACAGGCGATAGAAGAAAAAGAAAGGTTGACTGAGAGTGCTTAAAGATTCGTGGTTGTGTCCTTATGCACGAGGTTCGCAAACCTGGTAAGTATGCATATGGCTTTTTCTGGGTTATACCTATGTATATTGTTTCTAAGATTATTTATATATCACTATCATAATTATAGTGAAGTAAACCATCGTAAGGCTACTTAACTATCTAATCCAAACTAATATTATAAATGCGAAAGGAACTCTATCTGTCTGTCTTTTCTTCACGCCTAAACTACTGAACCGATTTCTGTGAAATTTGGTACAGACATAGTTTCGAACTCGAGAAAAGACGTAGGATATATTTTTATACCAAAAATCTTCAGGAGGTCACTATTCCACGCGACGGAGTCGAGGGTAATAGCTAGTAGGCAATTTCTAATTAAAAGTTTGACATAAATACTTGAACAAGCGCAGTTATTAGTACCTATATTATAAAATTTGAAATGGATACTCTATCTGTGGACCATAGACCGGACTTGTTTCTGTTTTAAGACCTAGTATTTTAAGATTTTGTTTTGTTTTTCTTGTATATATTTTCCTGATTACCTTCGCTTCCTATAATTATGTTTTGTTGTAGTTCTTAAGTTCATGTATGTTCTGCGCAGCAATAAATAGTTTTTCTTTCTTTCTTTCTATTTATGCTCATTCTCCAGAATAGCCCTTTACTCAGCAATGGGTATTATTAAACTGCTGACGATGAAGTAAGATGCGTCATAAATTAAAATGTCGTCTCTCGGTCGTAGTGTTTAGACTGAAACAATTACTTTTTTACAAAATACGTTTCTCATGTCATTTAAAATCAAGTTACTTTTTCCATTAACCTAAAAGGTATTGTCTACTATGTGGTAAACAGTTAGTTTTTATTTAAATCACCTTCTAGTATTAGATTAAAATCATCGTAATATCTACCTAAATAATGGATTACGATGTGTCTATATGGAAGTATTTTTTAATCTTCCTAGTGATTAATAAATTTGTCAAGTTTTATTGCCTTTCTATTTTATTTCTTCAGTTGGTACTCTTGCGCTGTGCTTGTAGCGTGGTATTTTATATTTGTACATGACGCACACTTTTGTTCTGTGCGGGAATCGAACTAATGCACGTTGTAGTCCAGCCACTGCGTGCAGCCCATCTGACTGAGTGATTAATCAACTTATCATGTTTTATTACCTAACTATTTATTACTTAATCTAATTTCATAATCTTTCCTGATTAATAAACTATCTGATGTACCTACCGACAAATTATTCTTCAAGCCGCTCCAGTAATTCCAGAGATTAGCGCTTTCAAACAAATAAACTCTGTAGTTCAATCTATATCTATACTAATATTATAAATCTATATCTATACTTAATATTATGAATGCGAAAGTAACTCTGTCTGCCTGTCTGTCTTTCTTCTCTTTCACGCTTAAACTACTGAACCGATTTATGAAATTTGGTAGGTACAGATATAGTTTGGAACTCGAGAAAGAACATTTAACACAACACGGTAGTTTTTATACCAAAAATCTGCAGGAACTCACTATTCTACGCGAACGGAGTCGCGGACAAAAGCTAGTAGGTAATAAAGTAAAAGTAAATAAAAAGTATTTGCCCACTTTTTGTAGTGGTTATAAGGTCATATGGCGATACCTTTTTTTGAGAGGGAAAATTTATAAATTAAAAACGTCTCCTGCCCTGGGTGTGCCGAGATCGAGTGTTATTGACTCAAAACCACCTGTTGTCTTTTTATAATTGAAATTGTAAAGACTTTTCGTAAACTAGAAAAATTTATAATAGGTAATTGATACAAATAATAGAAAAAATTGACTGCACGGTTGGCGCGGTGGCTGATCAATTATCTGCCGCGCAACGTGCCGCGGGTCCGATTCCCGCAAGGTACAACTCTTTGTGTGATTTTCACAAAATGTTGTTCCGGATCTGGGTGTGGCGTGTATGCGAAATTGTGTTTGTAAACGCACCCATGACACAGGAGAAAATCCTAGAGCGGGGCCGCGATTTTTTTAAAAAGCTTTTCTTTTCAACCTATAACTTCATAAGATTTTTTTTCTGATATAATAATAATCTCCATCAATAATTAAATGATCGAAGGCTAACAGCTAGCGAAGCTATACAGCTCATAATTATTAAGCTGTATAGCTAGACCGATTTTCTTGTTTCAAAAGTACATGTGCAATATTTATTGCCAGTCACTGTATGTGCTTGTTTACTGCATCCAATTCGGAATAGAAGTTTAACAACAGATTTGCTACTAGCAATTTGCATTTGGTAGATTGCTACGGGCTACGGTGATTACATAGCGAATCAAGGCACGCATAATATATGTATACAGCAGACCTTAAGCGATTCTGGCTTTTAGAGGACGAAGGAGACGGCGCGAGCTTGGTATACCGAGCTTAGTAAGTGTGGGAGAGCCAAGCTTCGGCACGTATGGGTCGGCTCGACCGGAGTGATACCACGGCCTCACAGAAAACTACTACAGCGTTCGCCTAGTGAGCGAGGTTACCGGAGGCCCAATCCGTTCCTTTCCCAATTGTTAAAATCCGAAACCTTTATCCCTAAATGGCCGGCTACGCACTCATAACTCCTTTGATATAGCGTTTGTCCATTGGCGGTGTTAATTGCTTACCATCACAGTCTTACGTAATCCCTCTGCACGTTGGCCGACCTATACCTAACCCACATATTTGTTTACTAGGCAGGTCAGTGATTACTTCACAACAAAGGCCATCGGTTACCTCAATCTCAATCACACAGCATTTGCATTGGGCCGCTATCACGCCTGGTGTTAAGCAATGATACAACCTACCCATAAGCAGCTTCCTCACTCAGGCCTTGAAGATACCTACACTTCTGAGGACAAATAATTCTATTCCATAGCGGAAATATTTATTTATTTAAAGCTCATATACTCCTAATAAATGATACAATGGTGGACTTCGTGCATTTCCATAACATTTACAGCAATTCCCTTCCAGTCAACCTCAAGGGTGTCAAGTGCAGAGAAGTGATATAGTAGGTAGGCAAAATAATAATAAACAAGCTAGCTACAAATTGGAAAAAACATAAAAAAATCATGTGTAACGAAGAGAGTGCTTTTTTTGTGAGGGGAAAATCATTAAATGACTTCTCCCGCCCAGGGCCGGGCAGGAGGGAGTGTCAGACTCTTACTGACTAAAAACCCCCTGTTCCTTCTCCTGCTCTGTGCCGAGGTTGCGGTGCCTCATTGCGCTTACCTCGCAACCCCGGCTGAACATCAGCCCTTTAGGGCCCCGTCTGTGGTGGTCTAATGGTTCTTTGAGGCGCGCGCGGAACTCTACTTAAAAATAAATCACAATAAACTCACCTTAACAATCAATTAGGTTTAAAATAGTTCGTAGCCTTTTAGTTCTTTTTCTGTTACTTTATTTAATCCCGCTCCTCTAATCCCGACGCGCAACCTCCAAGTCTCGAACCTTCTTTCTAGATTTTTCAAGAAAAAGTTTGTCACTTTACAACTCTTTAGTGCAAGTTTTTTTTTAGAATGACTTGACTAATGGCTTCCCGCCATTTTCTAGCACGAAAGGAACTCAGATTGGAAAATGTTTTAACTACCGTATCTAATTGTTTTACTTTTCACTTCTTCATTTGAATTGAAAAATGAGATATTTTATATTTAAATATCATACATACAATATTTGGTACTTGGAAGAAATAAAATACAAAATTGTGTGTAACGAAGCTAGGCGACTGACGAGGATAATTTCCATGCTACCGGAATTAATAAGCAGGTTATCACTGTTATCCATAAAATATGATTTGTGTGAGTGATTTTTGAATACAGTTTACCTATAAAGGGTGGTTTTTACAATGTTCGGTATTTACTTTGAATTTTCAATTATATTTTTCAATCGGTTAATCTACTAATTACCTATTGTTACAAGTGGATGCATATTCCCTACGCTCTAAGTTAGTCATTAAGTACCTAGTCGATCTTAGAATGAACAGTAGGCCTACCATGAAGTCACACATCATGGTGGGCTCTCTGGGTCCACGTCCGTCCGTTCACCATAGATATTTCAAATTATGATCAATCAAAATAAGAGCAAAGTAAGATCCAATCCATAAATCGTTCACAACTTTCCGAACAAACACCTAGCCGAAAATAAACTGAAGTCGAACTGTGTTGTAAGGAGAAAAATCAAAAACTAATTACATAGGTAGTCTATGTTCGAAGGCCTCACAGGAAACCGTCATAAAACAACCACAGCGTTGTGTTTCGCCGTGTGAGTGAGGTTACCGGAGGCCTAATACTTCCCTTCACCCGTAACTCCTTTGGTGTTGCGGGTGTCCATGACCAGCACCGATTGCTTACCATCGGATAATCCGGCTGCTCGTTAGCGTCCCATCACATAATATTTTGTCTTATATTATAATGTTTAAAAATTATAAATTAATTCTTGGTGCGATCCACACGGGACACTTATAAATTCATGTCCTTCATTCAGTGTTTCAGCGGCGTTTTCATGGCTTATAGGAATAGCAGCGGTTTCAGGAAGATGTGGCGGCCTTGTCTTTATTTTTTGAGAGTAAGGGATTTAAGACTGGAGGAAGGGGGGTGCATTGGGCCTCCGGTAACCGCACTCACAAATTGAAACTCGACAAAAGTGTTGATTCACGACGTTATCCGTGAGGGTGTGGTGTCTCTTCGATCGAGTCGACCCATTCGTGCCGAAGCATAGCTATCACACACTTCACAGTTTTGTCGGTTTGTTCGTATCCGCCAACCCAAAGTACAAAGTTCCCAAACTTTTTTTTTACAAAATGTAAGCTTCTAATACAAAAAAGTAGTTAGCTGTTGACAGCTCTATTTCAACCGAATTGCTTAACAAATAAAGCAATTTTGTTAGCATAGTTTGCATACCCAATTGTGCTATTATAATTATATTTTTTTGCTTTTGTCCACCCCATTGGGCTTCGGGAAGAAGCCTTTAAAGACGTCAATATAAAAAAAAATCATGCAACAAAATGCGTATAATAGTTACACAGATGGCTGGACAGAATTTAACATGTGTTGGTTATAAAAAGTTTAACTTACCGGAAGAAAGTGTCGTTGGCCGAGCTAAAATGGCTAAGCTCGTGTAAACGAGCTCCACTGGTCAAGCTGTGTCTAAAAATAATAAAATAATAGGCACAAAGATAGGGTGTTTTTATGTTGTAGGTCGGCAAACGAGCAGATGGATTACCTGAAGGTAAGCAATCAACGCCGCCCACCGGAACGGACCACGTAATTACGGACGCGTTACGAGTACGTTTCTGACCTTTTCGGGATTAGGGTATTGGAGATTTAGGGATTGGGGAGGTATTAAGAAAAGGGTAAGGATGAGGCCTACAGTAACTATACTCCCAAGGCTAAAGACAGCGCTATGGTGGTTTTCTGTGAGGCCGTAGTATCACTCTGGTCGAGTCGGCCCATTCGAGCTAAAGCATATGGCTCTCCCACGCTTAGTTAGGGTGTGAAAATAAACTGTAATTAGTCCTAATTAGTCCGTAAATACAATAACTAAAAAATATCCGAACGTATTTTTCGTGCTAGGAAACAATTATACTTAGATAAAACGCAATTACGTTAAACAGTGTGTGATAGCTTCGTCACTTCTCAGGACAAAATATCTGTGTCGTGACGTCACACGATATTTCTTGAAGGAATGTCAGAAAAGAAAACAATACGTTTCTAACTTATCGAAGACCGGGGTACTAGTACTACTACATTAGGGAAAAAAATAATATTTATTTCAATTCCACCAGCTATTCTGGAAAACTTTACTACAGGAAGGCCTACGTTCGGGTGAGGATATTTCTACTTAAAAAAATCTTTGTCATTCATCAAGCTAAAAATATTTTTAGAAAACTTGGTAATCTCTTTTCACTCATATTGCAAAACAGTAAGGTTCAGATCAGCATGTTTAACTGTCGCCTAGTGTCTACATCAACAGTACCTACAATGTAAATAATAATTCATCATACTAACTTTTAATCCATGGTTTTTATGCCAGAATACAGCGTTAAAATATGTCTAGATTAGGCAAGGAGCTTAAGTACTAGAGATAATTAAATTATGTCTCTTTATGCTTTGTCCATATTTCTTTTCAAATTTTATTTTATTATGACTTTCTTTATTCTTTATACATTCTGTTTTATATGTTACAGTATATAGATTACACGCTTGGCACAGTGGCTGGGCAACTAGCTGCTATGCAAAGAGTCACGGGTTTGATTCTCGGATGGAACAACACTGTGTGATCCACTGATTGTCGTTTCGGTTCTGGGTGGCTTGTGTATGTGAATAAGTATGTTTGTAACCGCACGGCACCTACAACTCTGAAAAAATACTAGTGTATAGCAACGTTTAAGAAAATAAGAAACTGTTTCTAAGTGTTTCAAGTGTGGAAGAGCCATGGGTTCGACCGGAGTGAAACTACGGCCTCACAGAAAACGGTCGTGAAACAACCACAGCGTTGGTTTTCGCCGTGTGAGTGAGGTTACCGGAGGACCAATCTTTTCCCTCCCCCAATCCCTAATCTCCAAAAGGTCGGCAAGGGACTCGACGCCCTATAACATAAAACAGTTATATGGGAAGAGAAAAATATACATAGGTATATAATAGGTAGGTGGTAGGATTATATAATAGGTATATAGCTGCCTTGAATCGAATTAAAAGGACAATGATATTACTTACATTACATTAATAGCATCACAGTATTACGTGCACAAATGTCATGGCAGACTTCTAATCAACTCATGTTACAACAAAGTTGAATTTAACAGAGAACCCCTTTTGAATACTATGATATTTAAAATGTCACGCTTGGTATAGATATTATTAACTAGAGGGTTTTTTTTTATTTTTATAAATAAACGTTGCACCACATTAGGATTTTCTCCTGTGTCGTGGGTGCGGTTACAAACATATAATTTCACATACACACGACACCCAGACCCGGAACAACAATTTGTGGATCACACAAACAGTTGTACCGTGCGGGAATCGAACCCGCGACACGTTGCACGGCAGCCAGTTGCCCAGCCATCGCACCAAACGTGCAGTCAAAAGGAGAGAGGGTGCAAAACAAATACAAATTTTGCCTCTATTTTATGATTGTTTTTATACATATAAACCTTCCTCCTCAATAACTCTATCTATTAAAAATACCGCATCAAAGTGTGTTGCGTAGTTTAAAAGATTTAAGCAGGCATTAGGATATCGGGACAGAGACAGATTTGACTTTATACTAAGAGGTAGTAATATGTATGTCTAAACATAACCATTAAACAATCGGCGGTTATAAAACAGACTCTATTTGCTTAAATATAAAAGAGAGATTATTAAAAAAGCTATTACAACTGCGTTGTGGCGTTTGTTGTTGTACCCAGTCTAAGTGACATCTGATACTCAGTGTGAATTTCTCAGTGATAATACTAATTGTCTGGAATAACGATTGGCACCGCGCTTTTATCAGTATTCTTCGCTTAAACATTTTAAAAGTAAAACAATCGTAAAAGTTTGATCAGGGGGCCACATTACGATTTTTTATGTGAATACTTCAGTAAGCTGGCCCGTGATTCTACTGACGCTAGCCGTCGCCCGACTGTCATGCTACAAACTTAGGTCTAAGAAATTACGATTCAAATTCACGAAATAACGACTTTGTTTTATACTGTGTAGTTAAAACAAACAGTGCAGTTTAATAATATTAGGATTTGTAGTAGAAAAAACCACTTTTCAAAGTGAAGCTTCCAGTTCTGCTACTGGAAAATAAATCATAATTAGAATGACTCACGACTTGCATAGCGTAACTCCCGAAGTAAATATTCGTGTGAGGCTAGAGACAAATGTTAGCCACTCCGCGCACCTGAACCACACTAAACAAAACAACGTACCTAAGTACTTACACATTGATATTTGAACTGTGCCATGCACAATATTGAACAAACTGCAGCGCACATATCGTGCATATGTCACCATATCAACCACGCCAACCGCAGGTGCCACACCAAATAAAAAATTAACCAATTTATTTTATTATAGCCACTAAAATAACTTCACTACAGCAATCATGGCTTCCGTAAAAACGTAAACAATGACTAATAAAAATTGCATTCAAATTATATTGTATCTTCATTCATTCGTAATGGGTCCGTCGCATTCCATTTTGCTGTGTAATTCTGTCTTTATCTGTCCATTTTTTTCGACTTTACTTTGTTTTTCCAATCGCCTTCCGTAACAATACCTTCAATAGGGTGACAGCGTTTCTATGCGCGTACGCTCTACAAAACTACAACCATTATCATTAGCAGTGTGCCTAACAAAAGGATCTTTAGAAAATAGTCTTTATGTTCAAGCGTTTAAGGGCTACCGATCGGCAAACGTTAAGTTGGTTCTAAGTTACGTTTCGGTGCGGTGCACATGGAGTCGGCAGTCGCGCGCCCACCGACTGTGGTTCCGGTGGGGTCGATCACCACCGCGTAGTGTATGCGTGCCTTTACACACTACATTCCGAACTTTACTCGCGTGCACAGTGAACGCTTCGCGCCAAATTTCGTAAACGTACGATATTTGAATTTTGACGTTTTGTGTTTTCGGACGGGACTTTATGATTTTTTTAGGACAATTAAGTTTTTAATTGACGGTTTTTCTAAAGTTTTGTGATTTGCGTTGTGAAGTGACTTATTGTTTAAAAGACAAATTAAATATGTGAAAACATTTTGGGAGTTAAAAGAAAAGGAAAAATACGCAAATAGTGTTGTTAATAAGTTTTTATTTGTGAAATGGTTTGTGAACAATAAAATATAATAATCAAGATGAAGTTGCGGTGGAACTTTGTTGTACAATTGTTTATTTTATTTGTTTTCGCGACTTGCGTCGGTAAGTGATAATTTTGGAAGTTTATGCATGTTTAATAACATAATATTATAATCAATCTGCTTTTGTTATTTTGTGAATATACTTTTGTTGCGTTGCGTAAGGTGTTTCAATGAAGTTTAATGTAATATTTGATCTGTCGATACCGTGACAATTTCACTCTGGGGAAATTGTTCATTGTTGTCCAAAATCCTTATCTATTTACGACTACGCTGGATTTTCCATCCGTTTTAAATTTCATATTTTCCTTAGAAAATTGGTTATTTCCAGTAAACTAATAATGAGATTGGACATCACGTGTAACATTGATAAATACATTTGTAATTTAGGTTTGTGATTTATGTTTATTCAAATAGCTGTAACAACGAACGAATTTAAATATTTCCAGAGCATTAATTTACCAGAAACAATCATAGCTCACGGTGCCTGACCATGCAGGCCGAATATTTTACTATTCATTGTCTCTGGCTAATTTAAAACGATTAAAATCAACGGTACACACGGCATGGCGGCATGAAAGGGAAATATGATAGGATTATGGTGATGTATGAATAATGGCTGCAATTTTGTGCATTGCAACACGTAAAGATGCTTGTCTTATTTTGTAATATTTGATTTAGATTGTATTTTAATTTGGTGAATGTTAGTTCGGAGTTCTTGATTGTGTTGCGTAGTTTTGTATTGATCATCCTCAGTAGGTAATGTAAGTTGATAGCACACTCGTACGCATTTATTCGCGAAGCGATATTTACTATTGCTCATGTTACTTTTTATTAATTGTTTTGCGCATTAGGTAGTAGGAAGTAACTACTTATCTAGATACATTTATATGTTTGTTTCAATTTGTTTTGTGACAAAAAATCAAGAAATTATAATATACAAAACAGAAAATATATTAACAATCGTAACTTCGTAATTTTATAATTACAATATCCCGTTTCTCTACGTTAAACCCTTAAGGCATTTATAAACTCGGTTTTTAAATTTGAAATAATTTACATTCGATCTAGGAACTACGCATGTATACCCAAAATACGGTAGTTTCCACCTTGTCAAATTCAATACTTTTATCCGAATGTCAAAACGATATTTTTCTATGAAATTTGTATGAAACTCCAAAGTATGACGTCATAGCATTTTTTGCGTCAAATATCTTTCTTATTTCTTAAAAATTACCTTAAAATACTTATCAAAAACTTTAGTGTATCGACAGATCGATGATTAAAAAAATAAGTACCTAGTTATTTTCAATATTTTATTGTATTTAAACGTCGAATTAATATTTTTTACCTAGAAAGCTACCCAATTACATCCACATCTGTAAATATATATTATGTAATATATAAATGTACGTATAGTTACTTTTGCGGAAAAGAGTACCGACACAACAACGGCAATAACTAACAAGCATTTCCGCGTTAATTATAGTTTACATACCATCTTCAATTTCATCAACGAACTATAAATATTAAAAAGATACACAAATTATCCTGGCCACAGAATTAGACGTGTGAAATTGGTTACTTCCTACAATACGGTAATGTAACATATCATTCACGTAACGCGGCCCATATGTCCCTGAAATAAATTCTTTCGGAGCTCGGGAAAGAAGTGATAGGACGGCCTTAGGAATGGCCATAAGTTTCCATCAAGTATAGACATTAAACCCTCTACTTAGTCTATGAACTTTCAATAAATCGCCACTGTTCCTTTTTCAAATATATTTTTGAAATCCGACCGTTATTCTTTCTTGAAGTTTGAGTTTGGGTCAAGTGTCATTATTTTACCCTATCACCGTAGACATTTAAACAACTATGGAACGAATCGACGATATTTCGAATTTCGAAATTATATAGATAAATTATTTTGTTGTGGCTTAATAAGTATTATTTCTATAGGTAGTTTATTCTATGGTGATTTTTACTTGACCAATAATTGTACAAGGAAATATCTCAGTAATAAATAAAATAAAAACATTACTTATTTTAAGAAAGTATGAAAATAAGGAATTCCAAATAACAAGACTTTACTTATACTATTTGAAAATTGACGAAGATCGGTCAAAAAATCAAACCCCAGTGACAAAACAATAACAGATTTTTTTTTTATTTGCACCCCAATCTTAATGTTACGTGGCTAGAGACCCAAAAATGACCTTCTGACCGACTTTCGGGGCCCTTTGTAAGACTTTCCGGCTTCCAACCAAAGCTGATGACTGTCGCAAATGTTCCGGTACTGTCTTAGAACGCGGCGTGAACCGCGCAAGCAAGACGAGGTCACCCATCCATGTTTGGAACTTAGTCATAGTTTCAAACGCGTGTCGCACCGCACTTACCTCGACAATTATAGACTGGAAGAAGATGACTTGGTTAGTGAAGAAGCTTTTTGATTTTGAATAAGAAGAATTTAGTGTGAAAGAGCCATGCTTCAGTACGAATGGTTCAACTCGACCGGAGTGATACCACGGCCTTACAGAAAACTGGTGTGAAACAACACAGCGTTGTGTTGCCGAAGCTCCCGGAGGCCCAATCCTTCCTCTCTCCCTAAACCCTAAATCTTCTAAACCCTAATCCCCAAAGGGTCAGCAACACACTAGTAACTCCTCCGTTGTTGCGATTATCTATGTCGTACCTTTGGATGACGACCTTAGGACGGCAAACGTCTTATATTTTCAGTTTTGGGCACGGTACCTTTAATAACACAATAAAACTTCTGCTTCGTATCAAACTACACACATAAGAAGCCATGTATTTATCATAACATACTTTTTAGATTCGCTCTAAATTTCGTTCTAACTAAACAGTATGTAAAGAGACCACCCAACAATTTTAACTTGACAACAATTCCATAAATGTTCTTTAATTACAAAGACTATGTAGAAACATATATTTAACACATTGAAGTAAATATATCCGCAGAGGTAAGGCGCTTGTAAACCAACAGATAGTACCCTAATGGGCTAGCAGACACGGCATTGTGTAATTAACGTATCAACGTCCAACCTCCTTAGTTAAAACGCGGCTATATTTTAGCCGCGCCGCTAAATACGTCGCGATTTAACTAATCACTTACCCAAGTAAGTTTACAGTTTATCATCGTAACCTCGGGAATTTTATCTAAGTAATTTTAGGATGATAATTATGAAAATACATTTGAAAGTCTATTTAGTCCGTAAATTGAATATGAAAAAAAAATGCACGTATTTTTTTCGTTTAGGTATACGTCGTTAAAACTAATTAAAGTTTAGGGGTTGGATGTCTATGTATTAAAATAAAATAAACTAAATCTTGACGTCACATGATCTTTCAAACCAATATATCTGTCGACAGTATTTTATTCCGTAAGAGGCATACCCAGATAATAATTTTCTAAGACATGCTACGCTTTTTTGGTGTAGAAAAGAGAAGTCCAGCAATCCAATATTGCAATATTGGTATGATTAAGTTTAAAAATTTTCTAAAATGGTCATTGACCTATTTATGGTATTCACAAAACAAATCTCATTAGATTGCAACCTCTTCTCCAAATCGCCAAAATCCTATATTTGCATTAGGAAGTATTTCGAACCGGTCATTATGCATGCGTCTGACCTGCCCCGCCCCACTGCCCAATCCCTTTTGAGCTTCTCAGCCTTTTTGCGTACATCTATTATTCCCGTATTAGAGAACAATAAGACATGGGTTACAAACAGATGTCACTAGATATTTATTAGAAAAAGAACATTTATTTTATTTCCGCACCGACCTTCAATGTGGTCTTGTTACGGTTATTGGTTTAATTCGTCAACTTGACGTTCGGTAACCAATTGGAGATGGCTGTGCTATGTATGTATGTGCAATAATTTTCATTATTCTAACATGGGAGAGGTCGGGTAGTTAGCTATCGGAATATTTGGCGCCGTTTTTCTGAAGGATGTTAGTAATTTGAGGCTCAGGGATTTGTAAACGATCAGGGGGATGGATTAGGCCGCTGATAACCTCACTCACACGGCGAAACACAACGTAAGCGTTGCTTCACACCATTTTTCTTTGAGGTCGTGGTATCACTCCGGTTGACCTGGCCCATTCATGCCAAAGCATGGCACACCTACACTTTGTCCATTTAAAGTCACTAGTTTATTTCAAAGCCAACTTTTTTTGGAATGCTCTACCTAACCTAGGCAAAGATATCCAGATCCATGTATTATGTATACGTATGCTGTCTCAATTTGCAAATACGAGGTCCAATCCCGGATTTGAATTTACCACTTCCTTAAGCAGTTGCTCTCACGAGGTTGTCACATTTCTCAGAGAGAGTGTGAGAGGGTAGCTCCCTTAACCTACTAAGATCGTTACTTTATTATACTTTTAAGTTAATTTGTTTGAATCGCTCCTTCTTTTCGAACTTTTTAAGAAAATAATCGTGAAGGAGATATAGATTTCGTCCCGTAGAAAGTTTAACGGCGATAATTTTCAGTGGCCCGGTCCGAGGGACGTCCGCACAAATAATATATTGCCAGACAGTTAGAATGTAATGGATGTCGAAAACTTATCGATCTTTTACAATATATCTATTACAGGTAATAAAAATACTTGTTGAATAATTAAGATCTAGAACTAAAAGAGATTCTTTATAGTATAAAAAGTCAAATACATACATATATTAGTCTTTGAAAGGAACAATCCCAATGCCAAAATCTCCGAAATTTTAATGCTTAGAAGGCCGAGAACGAACTCGTAATTCTTCTGATGTTGCGGTTGTCCATGGGCGGCACTGACTGCTTGACATCAGGTAATCAGCTAGCTATTGCATAAAAAAGACTTAAAGTATAGCGTACAACATCTGTTTTGAGCCTTCTAAAAAGAGTTTAGGACTAGAGCAAACTCAATCAACTTCCTGGAATGATTGCCTCCTGCAGATTGCACTCCACTCCCACTGGGGGTGATAAGATGTCCTTGCTTATGGTCTTCACATTTTTAAGCTTCGTAAAAATTCTAATTTAGAAAAGTCCGTACTTATACCGTGCGATATTTTTATGATGTTTCAAGCTTTTACTTAGAATATATTTCCATTTCTGAAACGTATGGCATTAACTAAATGTAATATAAATAATGAGATTCATAAAAATAATGTATAAGAAGGTACTGAGAAGAGATTTAGCATATTCGCACTTAGTACCTTTCCTATTTTAGCGTTAGGAACAGAAATATATTTGAAAATTAGGGAATTCTCACGTGCGAGACGGGCCCCTTAACTGGTCCAAAGTTTGTAGTCATAATATGTAAGCATAATGTTGGTCATAGTCTGTTTTCCCACGGAGAGGTAAGTCGACATTTGCTCTAGTATATTGTTACCTAACTACTGCAATAACTCATTATTGACAGTTTTTATTGAATTTAAATCGGATCGTGTTTTCAATAAGGTAGTCTTAGTATACTTATGCGAAAATCTTCCCAGATACGGCAAATTAAGACCTATAGGCAAGCTCAATTAGTCAGTAAGAGTCTGACACCTACACACTCAACTCAGGACGGGCGGAGCCATCTTGTGTAAAGACCGATGATGTGCAAGCTGAATAATGTATCGCGCCTAGTTCCGAACAGGAGAAAAAACGGTTTGGTTTTTAGTCAGTAAGAGTCTGACTAAAAACCAAACCGACCGACCGACCGAGACAGACCTACAAACTCAACCCAGGGCGGGAGGAGTAATCTTGTGTTGAAAACTTTTGAACAAAATTAATCAATCAACCGTCCAGACAGTCATAGGAACCTATTTACTCGAAGCGTTAAAACCCTAAGGTTCCCTAAATCCTTTGTAAATGTTGGAATAGTAAAAAAGTTTGAAGTACAAATGACATATTTCGCCAATCTCCATTGTCCCGGTACGAAGAACAAGTTCTTGCTTCTAATAAAACTTTTTATTAGACTTCGCTGAAGCCCCTAACTTTCTTGCTTACTTTTCAGTAAGCTGTGGTACTTTACATTAAGAAAGGTATTTTCCAAAGCTTCAGAAATATCTGTATTAGTGAAGAAATTGTAACGGACTTTGTATAAATCTGAGCATCTTGCTTCTTTTCAGTTATAGTTTGTACGAAAGACAATGGTTTGGCTGAAATATTGTAATCATTAACGATATTAAAAAGATATGAATTTGAAAACTTTTGTTTTTTGCTAATAGTTTTTCTGATTTTAGTTAATTTTAAATATTTAATTAAATTTGAAAACACTTTGTAGTACAAGTTTTTTCTAAGAACATGTTTGAAACATATCCTTTGAAAATTTCTACAAGTATTTGAAAGGAATCAGAGCCTCAAAGTAGAGCAACACCCAATAGCTCAGATACAACGCAAACGCTGCAGACAAACAAAAACGATTACGAAATAATTGCTTGAAATCAACAAAAGAAACAAAACAAAGCGGTTCAAAGCGAGGTGCACATCGATTAAGTGCCGAATACGGGCGATCAGATTCCAGATAGTTTCTGTATCTGGGTAAATCGGATCAATATAGTCAGAAGCTATGCAGTATAAAAAGAGAAAGTTTATTAGTTTGTTTGCCGGCCTCTCCGGCACCCATACGATAGTTTTAAATCGATTTCAAAGCTTATTACTCGATGCTACTCGAGTAGTTCAGTAGCCGTGGGTGCTGTTAAATAGGGTTTCCATGTGTGACGTTTAATTAAAAAGTCTTTTAGTCGATTACATTTTAAATCGACTAAATTTTTCATGTCATTGGTATTACCCACTGTAATTTTCATTAAGGAAAGAAAATTATAAACCAAGTATACTGTGTAAGTGTGGCAGTATTTTTATTGTTCAAAATTAATTATAGGAAAAGCTTTTGACTGATTGCTGTAATTGTGTTTTGATACTTGTCTATTAGGTGCTGTCGATTTGACCTAGTTTTTTTTATATTATTTTGACCGGCGACTTGAAATTGTTTGGAGTAGGATAACTTGTCTTCTTCGCAGTGAGGCATTATATTGACTCTCATAAGCTTCTATTCTTCTACACTTAAATAACCAAATAACTAATAATGTAACAAGGTACATTGACAACAAATGTTTCAAATACTTAACTAAAAATCGCGGGTTACTCACGTGTATATAAAGAGAAAAGCTCTACTAGTTTAAGTAGGCTCCGTGACGTCGCCGCGTCCGCGCACGCTGCTCATGAGGAAGAACCCCTCTGTGGTTCGAAACTAGCAGAGCTTTTCTCAATATATACACGTGAGTAACCCGCGATTTTTAGTTAATTTAGTATGTCTCACGATAGTTATTATAAAAACAAATGTTTCATTTATTTTTATTCAACCAATTATTCCAAATTGAGCAACAAACTTGCGAAATATATGTACTATTTTTATTTATTCAACAACACACAGATTGACAGACGGACGAATGAATGTCATTTTTGTGTTTGTAAATGAAATGCATGAAATATTATATTAAAATTTCAAATTACACATTTCTCTTAGTCCATCTTGTCCATCCATCCATCCATCCAAAGTCCATCTTGGAAAATATGAAAGTTTCTAGTTATGTTTCACGTTTTTAAACAGAAACTTATCATGAAAACGCAATCTTATGATATAAGACTCGACGGTTGCCAAGTCAGAACTGGCAATAATTAGTTCTGGGATTTGAGTTAACTGCAGTGTAACTAATTCCTCTAGACATGGCTTATATTGCACGAAATTCTTATTACTGTCCATGAACTATTTAAATTAAAGAAATATATTACTTACTTAATGTAATTTTCAGTGGAAATTTTGCTACAAGTACCTATGTTTGCCTTCATAGGTATTTCTTAGTTTATCCATTTAATATCTCCATTGATTTATGTGTTATATTCCAATAAATAATCAAACTGATACCCATGCTTAAGTTTGGTAAAGGTTATTGATTTTGTCTTTGAAGTTATATATTTTTAACTACAATTTGTGTCTGCTTGTGTTTCCATTTTATGTTCTTTAGATTCTTACTGTAGTAAGTAAGTAATTTTTTATCAAATATGGGTAAAATACATGGTTATAGATTGATAACAGGTAGGTTCAGTCACATTTTGCCAGTAGCCATGCAAAAATTATAATTTGAAGCTAAAAATACTGGAAATTCATACTTAGACATATACATTGAATAATTTGATGTCATAACTTAGCTTGATAAAGATAATATTATAATATCAGAAACCAGTGACAGTTATTATTGAAAACACAAGTCAATTAGTAGTTTAAATGATTAACATTGAAAATAGTGTATAGTTTAAGTAATGTAAAAATCGTCTCTAATTGGATATATAGGATTAAATTTACTACCGTGGAGTGAAATAGAAAACGTATCAATCAACATTATATAAGTTTGCGGCGTAAAGTAGCCCAAGCAGTTGTCTTTGGAACAAAATCTTTACTAAGTAATGGATAAGTTATAATTAAATGTCTCTGAGTTCACAGTTAGTATTATAATAATAATACTTATCGGTGGTCACTGAGTGATTGTCGGATAATACACAGCTGGGATTATTGGTCGTAGAAAACTATAATACCTACTTATGTTAACTAAAAATCGCGGGTTACTCACGTGTCTATCTTGAGAAAAGCTCTACTAGTTTCGAACCACAGAGGGGTTCTTCCTCATGAGCAGCGTGCGCGGCGACGTCGCGCAGCCTACTAGTAGAGCTTTTCTCAAGATAGACACGTGAGTAACCCGCGATTTTTAGTTAATTTAGTATGTCTCACGATAGTTATTATAAAAACACCTACTTATGTATTTAGTTTATTTGTCGAATATCTATATGTATAGGTTCAACTTTGTTAAGGTTTCTGGAAATTTCTACGTAATCTAAAAAATAATGAATTTTAATGTTATTACGATGTGTCGGACAAAAGTTAGTGTTAGTATTAGTTTAAAATACTACATTCAAAGATTTCACTATGATTTGCTAGTAACTTAAACTTATAATATTTTATATGAACCCAGTTTTTGTAGGTGTAATAGATTTACATAAACCGTAAAAAGTCTTTCAAGCGTAAAATAGCGGAAGAAATATTCATAAAAGTGGAAAATAATATAAAAAGAAAAACGACGATCCATGTTGTAATCGTAATTTGAAATGTGGCAATTTTTAACTTTTTACCCTCAGAACATTTTGTACGCTGCTCAGTTTTTTTTCTAAATAAAATTGTCTGAGTTAGTTTTTCATTTAAGTCTGTGGTGAGAGTATTTTAAATTGATTTTAAGATAATGTCGGTAAATCCGTTTAGTTGGTAAGTCGATATCTGAAATTTACATTCTAACTGCTTTTGATCAAAACAGATTTTTTGGGAACTGATAAAATGTATCTACTAATTATGATATTGACAATCTGAGCAGAGATTTTAAAAGAGAATTATATTAATGGAACATGTGAAAGAAATGAAACTTATAAAACATTGTAGCTTTGTTTTTGAGAAAGGAAACTCATCAAAATATGACCTCTTTCGCCTAGGATATGGCAAAAGGGAGTGTCAGACTGACTAGAAACCCCGTTCCTTCTCCTGTCCTAGAAAAACCCCACCTAAAACCTTATACTAAAAAGGCTTTGACCTTTATGGTTATTATAGTTAACCACGATGCTTAGCCAAACCCGTTAAACAGGAACAATATACAAAGAAAGTTTAAAAAAAATTTACTTCTCTAAAACAATTTTAGGATTATCCCATCTTAATATATTCCTTAAGAACATTAAAATTCTAAGTAACCTGAACGGCGTATAATCTGGACAGCGCGTCACCATACGATATGATACGATAAATCCAACCTTTCGACTTTAAAAACCGGCTTTATTGGCTTTGAAATAAAACTCAATATTAAATACAAAGCAACGCAATAAACCAAAAAAACTATTAATCGTTTATTATTGTCATTATAGGCTTTTAATCATATAACACAGCGGGACGTCTTAAATAAATTTATTTGGCTATTAATAACTTAAGTTGGGGATATTAAGATGAGCTCTCTTCTCACCTAGACATTACCGGTTCATTAGGAGGCGGATGAGAAATGATTGGTGATCATTATCAATACAAATAAATAAAATTAATCGCATTAGAAGTTTGCTTAGAGATTACTATCGAAGATTTTTAATGGATGGTCGAATGAGATGTGCCCTGTTGTGTAAGTATCTATCTAAGAAATACCGTGGAATTTTCTGAATCATACAAAGTAGATGAAAGAGACGGTTATAATTTTGTTCATGATAGGTCGAATGTGTTATTGTAGACTTTTCTTCCCTTTCTCCTTTCTTTTGTTTCGTTAAATACGGTTGCTACCAATGATAAAGTTTGATGATTTCTTAGTATTTTTTTTAGCCTGTAATCCGTGAACATTTGTTACATTACGATGCACATGCATTAATGATTAGTCATATTTTTAATGAATTCTTACTCTCTGGGTGAGGCGAGAGGGAGTGTCAGACTTATTACTGACTAAAAACCACATCGTTCCTTCTCCTGCTCTCGGCCGAGGCCACGGTATATTATTAGGCTTGTACCTGCAACGGGTTGGTTTAATCCCTCAAACTTTAATAAGGAGGAAATCCGATATTTTTAGATTAAGATCGATTTCTGACATTAGTTAGATGGAGTTTCCATCAAACAGCCATTGATCAGAAGATTTTGGTTGATGGATACTATCAAACTGCTATCAATAATCAGGAGGAGATTTCTGATCTGTTATTATTTGAAACAATAGTTGTCCATTATTAAAATGTAAACTATAATAAACAGACAATCAAATTAATGATCGCACACAGCTTTGTGTTTATTGTCGTCAATAGATTTAGTTAATTACTGTTGTGTGCAATATTTATACTAATTAATTATGGAATGTATGTAGTTTGTCCATGCACAGAGGTTTTAAGCCTCCCTTTCAATGGAATAAAACAATACACGTCAGCAACATATCTCCGTGATTACCGGCGTCGTAATTATAAATTGATGCACTGCTAAAATATATTTCCAATTTCGTTCAGAAATTCACCTTGCGATTACATAAATGCAATTTTAATTTTAACCTATCCTACTCGTACATTAATTAATTTTGCATTTAAAATTTTAATTAAAATTAAAGTAAGTTTATAGACAACTGAGACGGTTCTGTAATTTAACATTTTTCATTTTAAACTTAATTTGGAGACTGACGAAAAAGATTTCGATTTTCGTAATTACATTTGCATTTGCAGGGTTTCTTTGAAGCTTGCACTTTATATTAAAGGAGATATATTATAATTGCCTGTGTTTTTTGTAACTCGACCCATTCCGTACGTAGTTGTTATTTCGCGAATTCTTCGTAGTTTTTTCAAGAACTTTTTCTCTTTGTAAATACGAGCTGCTACGGTTTTGGTTTGCAGTTTACAATTTTATGAATATTCAAGTTTTTATTATGATAGCTGGCAACTTTATGTAGTTTGATATACCTACGTTTGTTAGGGTATGCATCACAGTTCTTAGTTACTGTTAGTTTGTTTATTTTGACTAAGAAAAACTTTTTGAATTATTTAAACAACAACAAGAGAGAGAGAGAGATAGAAAGAGACCATAAATAAAAGACAACCAATACAAAAAAATACTTAACATAGACAGATGTCATATTAAAATATTTAATCTGTGATTGGCAAAAATTTATATTTCCAACAAAATAAACTCTACTTGATTATTTTTCTTCATTGCGTACCTGCAAGCATATAGCCGTGACCTGGCTAGCTGGCTGCCAACTGAAAACTCCCTGATTCTACGCATCGCAGGTAAATGATGGCAATCATTGTCATTTGGCAGCTAGGAGGCCTTACGATTTCTCACTCGGATTGATACTTCGCCAGGTGGATTTGGCAGAGGCAAAAATTTATTACGAGTGGGTGTAATGACATTCGAGTTTCGATTTTCATGTTGAGGAATGGACACTGAGAACTGGCAAATTCAGCTTAGCTTCATTATCATCAGCCTATAAATGCCCACTGCTAAGCAAATTTCTTGTATACATAATATGCGTATGAATAAAGTAGGTAACATCGTTGTTTTGTAGAAAATGAAATGCAAGTTTGGATAATGTAATTGCCATCTAAGGATAAGGAAGCTGTAACTTCTACGTCGTCTTGGCCCAGAGGTTAAGCAGCCCGCTTCTCATGCAAGAGGATGTGGGTTCGAAACCTGGCAAGTACCAATGTGACTTTTTCCGAGTTATATGTACTTTCTATGATTATTTAGACACATACGGTTAAGGTAAACATCGTGAGGAAACCTGGACTTATAATTTCTAATTATAAGTTTGAAATCGCCAACCCGCATTGAGCAAGCGTGGTGATTAATGCTCTAACTTTCTCCTTATGAGAAGAGGCCTTTGCTCAGTAGTGGGCACTTATAGGCTGATGATGATGAAGCTGTAACTGGTCTAGGCTATTTACACGGCCCTGTAGGCTTATCCACAATTTTGTGTCAAATCTCTTTGGTTTGATCAGGCAAGGCCTTAAACACCATGGTTGCTTATGGCGGATTAGTGTGGCTACAAGTCATCTCAATCTGTCTAGATCTGACGGTTCGGTGAACTCACTCATAAGGATAGGCAGTGGTATTTACAGCACGCATAGCAATAACAAACATATTTCGCTGCATTATTCACTGCAACTAACAATTTTCATAGAACGCAGTACATTTGTGTTTCTGACTAACAATAGTATACAAATATGACAGTTTAATTAATAAGTTGGCATTATACAATACATATGTAGAATTTATATAGTTACAAGCAGTTACGGCAAGCGATTCTCAACGTATGTTATTTTGTCTGTGAAACGAATAAAGATTCGTAAATGTTATGCCTGCTATGGCTTAAAATGGTAGGTATTTTTGACAACGCGTTGTTGTTTCACGCCGGTTTTCTGTGAGGCCGTGTTATCACTCCGGTCGAGCCGACCCATTCGTGCCGAAGCTTGGCTTTTTTACACTTAGTGTGGCTCTTTTAGACTTAGCACTTAGATAATGTTTTTTGAATAGTAACTATCGTGAGACATACAAAATTCTCATAAATAAGAGTCCCGTTGTGACTTGAAACTAGTAAAGCTCTTCTGAGTTCATTCACGTGAGTAAGTCGTTACTTTCAATTAGTTTGGTAGATAATGACAAAATAGCGCGGCTAATGAGGTGACGAATCACCTACTTGATGATAATCGATGTCACTCCAAGATCCAAGATACCAGAAGACGAGTTGTAAGTGTGTTGTTGCCTGCTTTTCGATGGTTAGGGATTGGAGGATTAATATATTTGGGGATTGGGGACATTGAAGCGCTAGGAATGGACCTCATTTATTGTCATTGTAATATCTCGCATTGTAAATGTGAGTTAGTGACAAATGAAAATAATTTAGGCTTCGTACTTTTCTATTGAAAGGTAGGTATCAATTTTTCTGGTTAGTGCCAGAAGTTGAAATATAGACGTGGACAGTGATACTGGAGTCACCTCTACCTAGGAGATATAGTTGGCACGCCACATCTTTATTTCATTAGATCCGCAACAAAACTCATTTCATCAGGCAATTACATTAAAAGCACTCAAGTTTCCAAGAAATAAAACAACAAACAAATTTTCAAAGTTCACTACAGGTAGTATTCGATCCGCGACCGTGATTGATGACGACTGAAAAAGAGGTGTAGCACTGAACCGATCTCTTTCGAGTCCTTGACTTCGATTTTTTACACTTATCACTACAAAGGCTTGACCTTTTCATGTTCCCAAAGATTTCTATTCCATTCTGTAGACAGAAAAGAAATTGATTTATATTTTCTATCAATACGTAATAAGTACTACGCCAAACATTTTTCTTTTAGCGGCATCTTTTATTGAAACATCTTATAAAAGGTGTTGCCAATATAGATATGTATGTATATGGCTTGCCAGTCACGAAAATAAGTTGATATTTAATGTACCTACCTACAAGGAAAGATGGAAATATGCTAATGATTGTTTATTACATTCACTTTCAGAATCTTATGAATATTTCAAATATTCTGGAAACATTTCTTTCATTAATTGGTACTTATTCGACATCTGTATCAACGTACTTCCTTACAATTTTCTTTGTAAGTGTACTGGAGAAGTGGATCTAAATAATACGATTACCAATATCAAAACAGTAATCGTAAACATAACACAATTTTATTTCTTACAATTTTCGACGTAGCACAACGAGGGACACCGAGGCATTGCTACAATTTTACTATGAGTCTATCACAACAATGCGAATGCAATTCGGAGTCTGAGCTGCAGTAGCTTGAGGATATATGTATATGTTAGACACAAAACTTACTTAAGAAAACTTTTTCCAAACTTACGATCTCCGGCCACCGTAAGCGCGGGTCTACGGTTGGTGAGTAAGGGAACTCGCCGCCCGACCAGAACGAGCACGAGCGTACGGCGCGCAGCGTTCCGCGCGCGTCTCAAAGAGCCAACAGACCACCACAGACGGGGCCCTAAAGGGCTGATGTTCAGCCGGGGCTGCGGGGTAAGCGCAATGAGGCACCGCGACCTCGGCCCAGAGCAGGAGAAGGAACAGGGGGGTGTTTAGTCAGTAAGAGTCTGACACTCCCTCCCGCCGCTCCCCCTGGGCGGGAGAAGTCATTCGATGAGTTTCCCCTCACAAAAAAAAAAACTTCAATCGTATTTTTTCGCCCCCCTTACCCTTACACAATACATTAATTCCTGTTCATAATATTAATCCATGCCAGAAAGGGCAAACATGAACATTATTTTGTCTTAAAACACTGTGTTTGTCCTTGTTAATAAATTATGTATAAGGGAAAAGTGGGGTACAATGTGTCCAAAATCACCCCGTCATGTATAGAGCTTAAATCAGAAAATATTGTGGACCGACGCAAGATGGGGGTTGAGTTTACGGACCTTTATTGAATGATGAAGCTTAATATATTTGGAACTGTGTTCTAGATGTATTGCAAGTATAATATAATATAAGGGAGATATTTATTTCCTTTCGTACGATCATGTTTTTCGATGTCACAACGGAATTTAAGTAATTGATCATTTTTTGTTGTCGAACCCGGAGACGTATTCGGGTATCGTAAACCTTTGTCATTTCATTGACAAATTTGTATTGTATCGTAAAATGTTTTGTTTGAGTAGATAATTCTATAAAGTTTATTATAGTAAAATGTTATTTATTTTCATGAAGGTCTTTATTCATTGCTTACATAGATATAGAATTTATTAAAATTTATTTATTTCCACGGCTTTGGTCATGGGGTATGTTGATAAAAAGCAGCCTATGTGCTAATCCAAATTTCAACCAAATCATTCCAGCCGTTTCTGCGTGGAAGAATAACAAACACACATCTATACATTCTCAAAAACTTTCACATTTATAATACTACTTATTTAGGTATATAGATTATGATAAAAAACGTCACAAAACTAAGCAGATTTATTAGTTATATTTCTTTTTCTTTTAAATATGAGTTAATAAAACAACGCAGTTTATAAAATACAATACATTATTTAAAAGACAATACAATACATTCCCAAAAGTATCGAATAAACAGAATAACTATGCGGAGACAGGGTCGTAAGGAATCCCACGGTTACAATTAGCGCATTCCTTAGACGGACAGAGCGCGCGCGCAAGCAAATCGTGCCACAATGATATTTGTACTCCTTTGTTATTAATAACCTGATACCCATGTGATAATGACGTTCTACTGTCTTGTAACACAAGCAGTTTAACTGACGATGTAGAAAGTATGAGTAAACAGTAACTTTTTGTTATACGTTTTGTTGCGCAGGAGTTTTGAGTAGGTAGCGGTTTTTAACTTCGATTTTTTTTTATTATGTAGATGGCATTCAAGCACATTATGCCAGTTTGCCTGATGGTAAGCTAACAGCGCCGCCCATAGACACCCACAACCACTGAAGAGCTACAAGTGCGTTGCCAACCTTTTAGTGGTTTTGGGGATTTAGGGATTAGGGAAGAGAAGGATTGGGCCTGCAGTAACCTCACTCACACGATGGAACACAACATTGTGGGTGTTTCACGCCCGATTTCTGTAAGGCCGTGGTATTACTCCGGTTGAGCTGACCCATCCGTGCCAAAGTATGGGTCTCTGACACTTAGATAAGTCAAATCTGTGTCTAAATATATGCTTCGCCCAGTAAATATTTATTAATTATATCTATACAAATGTAGACAAAAAAAACAATATGTAATTAAGTTACATCTTGAATGCACGTTTGACGTAATGGCTGGGCAACTGACTGCTCGGATGTTCGGAAAAGAACTTTCTGTGATCAAAAAAAGATCTAGATGGCTAGTGCATTTGTATGCTTGTAAACGCACCTGCGACACAGGACTAATCCTAATGTGTGGCCACCTTTTTAAAGAAAGAAGAGTATAGTGCATGTGATGCCCTTCTTTAAGTGATGAGGCACTTAGACTTAAGTTTGAATGTACAATCACAAATGTAACAATGTACTCATTGTTGAAGAGCCAATTAAAAATAAGAGAATTCATAGTTTTTGGACGAAAATCGTCAAGTGGTTTCTGCTTCCCTCGATTGTTTAAGAATCATTGGAAGACTTTCGAGTGCTTAAATATGTATTTTAAGTCTTTTTAAAACTCAACCAGCTAGGTACTAGAATTACAGCCACAATAATCCTAGCACTTCTTGATCGACCAATCGTCGTCACCACTAAGTAGCGAAATAAGGATTACGATCGTTACGTGATCAGATTAATTTGATCGCTATTACCTAAGAATTTGGGTAGGAATTACTTTGATATGTAGGATATATGTCTGAAGTACAGCACTAATTAATTACGTATGTACATGTAATATGTACGCGTGTGTATATAAACCACTAATCCGTTAGCAAGGCGTAGTAGCTTTACCATTATGATCCTTGTGACTGATCAAAGGCGATAATTATTTATACTCTGTAGTATCAGCGCTTTTATTGTTGCTATGGATTTAGGACTTTTACACTTCAAAACGTTTTTGAGATAAATAAGCGAGTGGAAAAATGCCTCGGGTTTAATATCCGGGTCTGATGGCTCTCGTTTTTAGCAATTCTGAACAATGCATGCCAGAAAATTCTGTTGGTGCATAACTTTGCCTGTAATTACGTAGGCACTTGGTACTTGTGAATACAATTGGTGAAAATTTCTTCAAAAGGCTCGCCTATTGGTTGAAAATAATCAATGTTTTGTCAATACAGAAATATTTACTCTTATATAGAATATTTAAAAAAATATCTAAAAATATTCTGTTTATCATTCAAGAAAACACCTCCACATCTACCTTTCAAATCTCCGCGGCGCTATATTCTAGTCTATTGGTCCTAGTTGGTCCTTTGACCCGGAAAGGTAAACTACCAACTCCCTATTCAGTATTTATGATAGAGTTCACTTCTGTAGGCACAGGGAACAGGCAATTGAAAGTGTACACAAAGGTAAGTCCCATTTTGAGTTTCAGAATGTGCGGGGTTATGTTTGTTTTGGTCCTAAGTGTTTGTTATTTCTGTTTGTCATAGCACCCACACGAAAAGAGTGTGAACCGGGGTCGATGTGTGAACTGTTTACTTGTTACCGCCAGATTTTTAGACTCCTAACACTTTTTTTTATTATTGTCCACACTTTTTTCTGGTACCTACCTTTTTTTTTTGGTTTCTGTCCTTCTTTGCGTCTGTGTAGCGATTACTTATAGCGAAACGAGGTGGCATAGTGATTATGTATATGGTGAAAATAGAATAACGCAATAATGCAATCTCTGTTATGGATAAGATGATATTAAAATTAACAAGAACTCTTTTTCTTTAATAAAAGGTTGACCCATACTAAGATTTTCTCCTGTTTCGTTAGTGCGCTTACAAATATCGAAACAACAATTTGTGAATCACACAAAGACACAAATCACAATCAACACAGCCACTGCATCAACTATTCCATTGCTTAACTTCCCTAATCCTTAGAATACGTACACTTTATTAACTTCTTAAACATTTTGTACAATTTTACTAAAGTTTTGATAAGTATTGGTAAGTAAAAACTACTCGTGTAAGCGCTGACCGCATAAAGTCGGATGCACTTAGATGCCATTAGCGACCAGCTACTTAATATCTAGGTACACGGAACTTTAAACTTTGCCTCAAATAATTAAAGCTTCAAATACTTTGAACGTAAATTGTAAAGCTTATTGAGAACACAAGAGCAAAATATTAAACGCAATGAATTAACACCGAGGAACACAAAAGAACTCTATTTTCCAATATTAAATTTAAATTATGCATTCAAAATCCATTCTGTCGAATGTTGATTAATTTTATTCATTGATAAATCTTTTATGTTATTTAATGATGGTATGTTATTTACAGTTATGTCAATACGATTTTAATTCTTTTGTCTGAAGCCTTAGAATTGATTTTACAAAAGTGGCTAGTTCAGTGTAGGTTTGTTATCTATCCGAACGATTGAACTTAATTAACGAAAGCAAGGAAGAGAGAGATTCATTCAACAGGAAAATTCTTCATCATGAGACAGTCTTTAACTATTCAACGAAAGTTAATGCCCTACTTACGTACAGGGTCAACTAGAACATAGCTTTTCACTTTTAAATATTAAATACGTAACAGAAAAACAAAAATACTAAAACATAGGATAGAATCGTCACTACGTTTAGGTCAATTTATCTAGCTTAAAGTTCGTGTAACATTAATTATTACGTAGTCGCTTCTGCCAGCGGCTTCGTCATCAATCCCTTATAGGAAAGTGATTGCTTGATTTATAAATAAAATCTGCAATTGATTACGATTATCTTCTTTATTTTTGTTTTGTTCTCAAGTAAGTGACACACGTTTTCATTGAGAATAAAGTTTATTTAAAGCTAAAAGTAGTCATGTGTTTATTCCAAACAATAATCTATACCGGTATCAAATTTCGTGCAGACCCGGCCATCAGTTTTTACGTTAAAGACTAACAAACATCCATACTTAAAAACTTTCGTGTTAATTAAATATTATTACTAGTATACAGCAGCTTGATAGATGCTAAAGTTAAACTTGGCAACAAACTAAATAGTTTTACATCAATATCTAAATTCTGAAGGGTCTTCAGTTATTAAGATATTCAATATCTCAACCCCTACATGGTATCAGAAATTCTCTGTCTTCGTACAGTTTCTACAACAAAGATTGAATATATTTATGTGGTAGTAGTGGGCCATCAGTTGGCAGCCGTGCGTGAAGATAGGCACAGAGTACTACATAAAGTTCTATTCATGAATAACTTGTCTGAATATACTAGACGAATCCCGAAAATAGACTTAGCAAATATTTTGGTCTTATGTGTAGAGTATTTTTGAAAAATAAGTAAGATGTGTTTTTGACGACTGTTTATAGAATTTTGGATAATAAATTCTGGTTTTTTGGCATTCTAACATTTTGGAATATTTTCTGGACTTTCTACCTAAGAGATGAGGTTAGCGGTGTAAAAAAGCCTTCTGCTCTTAGGCAAAATTCAATTAATTAATTAATTTATTTATTTGATAAAAGGTTTACCAACAGCTTCTGTGTACATAAGGCTTAGAGTACCTAATTTTTTTTTAATTACTAGGGTTTACAATAACATATGCGTGATTGCATAGGAGTGGCATTGCGTCCTGCAACAAGCATGGATTTTAGTCGCAGATTAAACACTAAATATATTTCCTAACATTTACTCACAATAACAGTTATACTTACTTCAATAAAAATTATATGGTCGTTATTAGGTTGACATAACATATTAACGAAAAAAAAAAAATTGAACGAAACACCACAGATTAGAGCAAATAAAACTAAAAACACTTTTATGAAAGTCAGACTTTTGTGTGTAAAATTGAACGGGAAACTAGTAAATCTATTGGGATAGATATATCACGGAGCTCGGAACAGCGATCGGTGAATATCATAAAACAGAGTTCCGGGCCACATCCATCTGCGATGTTAGTTTGTATTACAATATCGAGGGTCGAATTTCACTGCAGTTTGCTCTGCCTCCGAACTACGAAATCACTTTGGTGAAATGTTTTTATTTGCGCTTTTGAACACCATTTGACGTGAAATGTAGCAGTCGAAAAGTATTTCCTTAATTAAGTACTACAATTGTTTTTTTTAGAATCTTGTATATTATATATGGTATGTTAGTAGAAATGTGCGTATCAATTTCGAATTGATTGATAAGGTGTTGAGTTGCAACTATAGCAAGCCAACTTATAAGATGCTAATAATGTTAGGACTGCAATTAAATTATAGCTTAATTAACCAAATACCACGCGAACGCCGGCGTTCGTGCACCAATTATCTTACTATTGTGTCTCAAGTTACCTTCCACCATTGAAAGGTTAAATTAGAATACCAGATTAATTTAATAGTAAATTGAGAAAAAAGATCCGTTTATTTCATAGCTTTTATGACACAACAACCGTCCTAGTTAATTCGATTCCAAATTCAATTTGAAGCAGCCAATCAATACCAACCTAAGAGAGAGAAAAAAAAATCGCTTTTTTTTCTATTTTTACACATGACTAGGTGACCGTGCACGTTTCAATTCTCGCGTGGTTTCAGAAAACTGTAGAGAAAGTCAGTATGTTCGAAGCATATTTCACTCTTACTCCTTAGGGACTTCAACACTTCAATAGACGAACTCACTCACCTACGATAGGAAATATACCTACCCAGGTAGCCCTTATCTAATATATAGTTCACACATACCATTTATCAACCAGGAAATGCGTTATTAATATCAAATATTGATGTTTGTGTCTGTTCATCTCATGTTTGTTGAATAAATATAGTTGACGAAATTGATAGTTAAAATTGATTTACATACAGTGTTAGTTTCAACGCTTAGATAATTTGTGGCAATTTTATAATTTTGATTTGATCAGATTCATCTTGTTGAAGTTGAAGTAGTCTTCTGTTGGGATCGTGTTTAAACTTTAAATCTGAGACATTTTGGGACCTCAGAGAATTTGTTGCCCAAAATTCGTCGGGAAAATTAAATACGTAAACGTTGCGTCTGTATTTTTTGGAAAGGATTGATGTTCTTGATAGATTTTTCAACTGAAATAACATGTTGTATTATAACTATCAACAGCAATTTAGCAATAAGTTATTGAGAGACCTATAGAAGTATATCTAACCATTCATAGCGTGTAAAATAGAATGATAATTGACACAGATAAGTATTAAAAAATGAAACCTTAATATAAATAATTGGGTCACATAAATCAATACAAATATTCGTAAGTAGATTGGAACAAAATAAATGATAATTACATTGTGAAGTTACGTATTGTCTCTGACAATCAACAAATTGTTTAGTTACAAGAAAACTGAATTATTCATTCAGAATCCGAGTTTCCCAACTGTGCGAGCACTAACCGTCGGTTTAGCAATTATGCAAGTTTAGATGTCCCTTTATTGCGTCCATATTGTTTAACAGATATTAAGATATTAAGTTATTTGGATTTATGTCAAAAGTCATCACAAAATTTGGACTGAATAAACGAATGAATGAATGAAAACATTCACGAGCAATAAAGCGGAAAATTTAATCATAAATCTAATTTTAAATTTTAATTTTAGAACTTTGAATATGGAAGACATTCGAGAATTCAAGGTATTTATCAATCAAACGTCAAAAATGGCAATACAGCGTTAAATAGCTGTCACAAACTTAGCCCCTTTCAGGAATTTGAGATGCAATTACAACTTATTGTTTTGTAATAAAGTCGAAATTCTATTGCACAATATACACAATTTGGATTAACTCGATATGCGGTAGTCTGCACTAGAGTAATTTTCACATCTATTGGACCAAATAAAAAGCGGTAATAATGTTTCAACATTTCTTTTCGACCTACGTCAAAGGCCCCAAGCGAAAAAGTATCTATTTTTTATCAATACCGGGTTCATCTAGCTACCTTTTGCACCATTTTATTTTATGCCGAGTCTGCCTACATTTTTGTGGGTCTCTGACCGGCAAAATATTGAGCAGGACAGTTATCGCACCCCTTCTATGTACGGTTTGAATTTTGATTAAAAATTGACTCACATACCCTGTTTGTCTTGCCTTATAAAGGCACATTTTGTAATAGCGGTCCTTTTTTGATCTTCAGGGGAGTAGAAATTTGATTTTGATTTCGATAGACATCTCGTGGGGGAAAATTTTGTGCAAAATGTCAGCTTAATTGCACCTCGAATACCTTGAAGCTTTGTATCAATAATGAATCTTATTTAAAATATATTTAAAAATGTTTTAATTTGGCACAATGCCTGGCTCCATGCTCGATCTTCAAGTTATAGAAAATAATCAAGATAGTTAAAAAGACGTGGAGGTGTACCTGAACCTTCTAATTACAAGAAAGACAGAAAGAAAGAAAGAAAAAACATTTATTTGAGACTCGCACAGGGCAGAAAATTTATACAAGTACAATTACATTTTATACATACAAAAAGAAAAATAAAACAACTACAAAAAAAAAAGATAAAATAAAAGGCCTGTGCGAGAAAAGGCCACTATCTCAGCATATGCTGCGATTATTCACCAAAAGGTATAAGTAGTTTCCTAGTGATTAAATTTAGCCTTCATTTGGTTCAAAACATAGCGTGATCAGAGTCTACTAGGTGGTTGCCGAGACGCGCACGTTCAGTGTATCTACAGCATAATAGAGAAAAGGAAGCGGTTTCTTATTTACGATTTCCTTTCATCGAGATTAGTGTAGTCGCGTTTTTTAATATAAATCTTCTGTAAATTATTATTGTAGTCTTCATTGCGTTGATGGTTGAGTGATTGCAAATTCAACCTCTTTTTTCTGTGTTACGATGGTACTGGTGTGAAAAGAGAAGTGACGGTTACTGTGACTACCTTTTTTGAAGGTGGATAGTCATCATAAGAAAATAAGTAAATAGATAATAAAAGAAAACTTTAAGGAGTGTGTGTGTGTGTGTAAGGTGTGTGTTGCTGATACGGTAAGGTAGGGTACCTAGTTATTTAATTCTATTAAAAATATTATTTTGATATTTTCTTTTTCGACAGTGAACAATCATCGAATCATTTTTCCAGTTGTAGGTGGGTTAGAGGGACTATCAGACTTACTAGTACTGACTTAAAACTACCCTGCTTTTCCAGTCTTGAGCTGGGCCCGGCAGTACACCGGGTCTAGCGGAACCCATCTGTAGCGTTCGACAATAAATTACTTACGTATTACAATGGGGTTTATAAGCAACAGGGTAGGTACTCTTTGTAGAAAAAGTACGTGATGTTATGTGACATTAATGTTACCTAGTCCTTATTAATTCTAAAAGCAGTAGTGTTTTGTTCTCTACACGTAGCTTAAGTTCGGAAATCCATGACAGTGATAATGGGTATGGTACGCTTAGCAGCAGAGCTCCACAAAGTCGTTCGATACGTTGCGGTTGCTTGCGGAAACCGACAACTTCATAAAACTTTAAGTTGTTAGCTGCGGCCTGTTCCTGCACAAAAACTGTGAATAAGCCAAACTACGAGTAAGCCTGTGTGTTTCTTTGTTTATACTGTTGACTATGAAACAGTAGGATTATTTAAAGTTAATCTCTGGATCTAGCAATCATATTTGGGTAATCTTTTTGTATTTTTGGAGTCTTTTGAACTTCAATCTCTTATACTACCAACAGAATAAAACAATATTTACGTAGATGGTTAGTATAATACATGCACCTCTAACTTCTTCGAGTCAAGCGAAATAATATTTCTTTTGAGGAGAAAGTCATTATATGACTTCTCCGGTCCAGGGTAGGGCGGGAGGAAGTGTCAGATTCTTACTGACTAACACCCCCCCTGTTCCTACTTCTGCTCTGGGCCGAGGTCGCGATGCCTCATTGCGCTTAACCCTTGCTGAACATCAACCCCAACTGTAATGATCTGTTTCTGGTCCCGCGCAGATCTCGCCTACCGTGGCCGGAGATCATCTTTCGACTGTGGGCCCGGCCTGAAGCCGGAAAAGGAACAAGGTGTTTTAAGTCAGTAAGAACCTGACACTCCTTCTCGCCTCACAGAAGTAATTCGATGATTTCAACCTCAATAAAACAGCTGGTTTGTTCTATGTAAACAAAACAGTAAATAAAACAATGATTGATGATTATAACTATAGTATTTAAGGGGGTATGTTCATGTCATTCACAAATTGGTGTCTGTCGGTAAAATAGTGATATTTGTGAGTTATCATGGCGCCTATACCCTCACCCCAACTTCGTAAGAGGCCGGTACAGAGTGGTACCGATATCGTTCTCGGGTTTATTTGTATTTACATTTTTCAATTTGTAAGACATTTTCGTGTGTAGTATATCGTTTTATCTTCTTCAGTAATTTATAAATTTTATGTAAATCAAGTGCTTTTAGTACTAGTGTTTCCTCTACGATTGTTCGGCACGAGATTCTAGATTCCATTCACGGTTTTAAGAGATTTCTTATAATTTAATTTACTCTTGCTAGTCTTCAGCCAACTAGGTTTTAATTCAGTGTTTATGAAAGTGAATTACGTAATATTAGGCTTGAAACACAAACAGGTACTTAATGTTAGGAACTTAAAAAAAAATCGGTCAAGTGTAAGTCGTACTTACTAGCGTACAAAATTGAAATGGTTGGTGTTCTACGATATTTGTTCCATGGGAGAACTTTAATATTTATTTTATTTCTTTTTTAGAATTAGTTGTTATGTTGAATTGCAATCGAGGCAATAGAAATACGCCATCTGTCCTAATTGTAATTTTAACTGTCTAGCTGTCCCAGTTCATGAGATACAGTCTGATATCAGGCAGACAGATAGACAGTCAAGTGGGCCTTGGTAACACGGGGCTCTTTATTGCCATTTTTGTACCTTCGGAACCTGAAGAAAAATGGTTAAGGGGATTGAAGTTTTCGCTTACGTTACCTCTTTACTATCAGAGCAACTTCAAGTCAATCATAGTTTAGCGACGTTGGTATAAAAAAATAAATAGTTTGTTCCCTCGTTAAGTTGAAAAACAATGTCAGTCGTAACGCCAGGCTTGCGGTTATCCGCACTCTACAACTTAAAATATATTTTCTTTGTGGTAAAAAGAAAAGGAAGTAGCACTCGCCGTTTGCCGACATTATTACTATACATATATATAAAATATCTAAAACCTTCGAAGAATTTTTTGATGTATCATCGCTTGGGGTGATCCATAAGGTTAAAGTTAGGTGCTTATTTTTGTACGTGGGTTGATCTGTTGTACATTCAGCGTCGTAACTTGGCTCAAGGCCAACTTAAAACGGTCGGTTTTAACCAAAAGCCAAACGTTTAGGCATTTAGCTAAAAACAATCTATTCTGAACACCTGTGCCACGACACCGGGGCTTAGCCTTTGTACGAATACATACATACGCGTCACCTCTCTAATATTTTGGGAGCGGACCAATTCGATATATTGTTTGCATACATGAGTACCTACTATAAAAAAATGTTTTGCCAATAACAGTTTTCTTATGAAATATTTCTCTTTGAACTTTTAGATTGGGTTTTGTATTGAATGTTAAACAGATTTGTGAAATCTGTACCTAAAGTTTAGTAGATATTTTATTGGTACAATACATAAAGTAAAAATTGAAATCGCCAACCCTACAACGCTCCGTAGTACGAAGGAGTTATTAATGTCCCCACAGACCACATACACACCACTACACAAGAAGTTTAATTTTATAAGTGGCTACTTCGTACGCTTGTAACTTAACCACGACTTCTCAATCAGTTTCCTCTTGAAATAACCATGTTTGTAAATATTTGCTCACGCGACCAAAATAGAAAATGAATTGTATTAGTTGGTGCGCGCAAAGTTATAAGTAGGAACTTCGACATGGCGTCTTAATGGCACTGTTTGGCGAAGGGCCAGCAATCTGTCATCATTCGGCGTTGCTTGCTCCCATTAACGTATGTAATTTAGCCTATAAATGCTCAATACATTTCCAGAGGCGTTGCAAGAACACTTTTGCCAAAAAACTTGTGCCATATTAAAAATTCTTATAAAAATATGCTTACATTAAAGTGTGAGTTGTTACAAATGCAAAAATTTGTTTCTTTGCGAAACTAAATAATTGGAAGATATGCATCAAATATAAAATGTAGTAATTTAGATTTTCGTTATCTGCTAGTACGTCAGATGGCAGCACTGTAGCATTAGATCGCGTTATTCCAATTACTGCAAACTGTAGTAGACTCTATGGACACGCGAAGACAACGCGAGTTATTAAAGTTGGCCGTCGTTTCCATTGCTCATAAGAAACATTTCGTATACAACAGTAGACTAAAACAAAGATATTTTTAAGCTTATTTCGTTGTAATAGTCTTATCCTTTGTAGTCTCAGTACATTGACCTACACGTTCCTCGCAAAGGCCTATCTTTGGAGGCAGTAAAGAACTTGTACCTACATATCGATATATTTACCAAAGATATTGGAAATGCTAAACGAAAAAGCCGTCCCTTATCTCTCATATCCAAAGCAATTCTGTACTTATTACACACGATCTTATATGTCGTGTAAAAATATCCTTAATCTTTCTTGGAACAAATAATAGCATATCGATATTAAAAACTAATATTGACTCCGATATTAAAGGACCTTTCCCTTTTTTCGTCCCAAACACTATTTTAAAGAGAAAATACGATAAAGACCTTTATCGTAAACTTTGATGGATTGGAAGGCAAATAGGTTTACTGTTCAGAGAACTTGAAAGCAGTTTTGATAAGGAGGGTGCTTCGCCCTTCCCATTGAACCTTTGCGTCCGGTCGCTCGTCCGTCTCACGGCTTATGATTTCAATAGGGGTCTCAGTCCGTTGGCTTTGAACAAACCCCAGATAGATAGATAGGATGAATTAAATGTTCCAAACTCGATGATTTCACTACTCCATGCTGTTATTAATGTTTGTGGCCTTTGAAGTGTTTGCATCGCATTTTGATTTTGGAGATGGAATAGATAATATTGACACGATACTTAGCGCTTTATTTATTAAAAATACATTCAGCCCATTCAATTTAGATTGAGTTATTTGATAACAATTCTTGTCTGAAATGCGCAATTTATCGTGAAATTGTAATTTATCTACCGGAATCTTAATACAGAGTTGAACCCTTTCGCTTTCAATACAGGCTATCTGTCAACGCTTTGTTCTTATCTTGGAGGCTTAGTCGATTTATTTATTCAGTGTTAATAGAATATAAAAATTCAATGAGATTTTTTTTGTGAATTCTTTAACACCGACCTTATACAGACAAAAAGTGGTAGTAACTTTACAAGTCATTGCCATGAAAATAAATATAAAACGAATTAAGATGTAAAAAGTGGTATCCCACAGGCGTCACGGGGCTATAAAGCAAATATTTGTTTACAACGAGATTGAGCGTACGTGGGGCAGTCTCGGTTGGCTGCGCATGCGACGACACGGGGAGTGCGCGCAGGAAATAGAGCCAATTTTACATAGACTTAGAGCTCATTTTAATTGTTACATTTCCGGATCCATTTCCTTTGTAGACGCATAATATAATTCATAATTAATTTACGGTCGCAGTCTTTTAGTATCGACGACTGAACCGAACCCTTTCCACCCATTCACTAGTATCCGCTTTGTTTTATTGCTCCATTTGTGTGCCAACAATTGAATTTACTCCTGTATAAGTGTACGTATCAGTTGTATAACTTGAATGCGACTGGAATTTGGCGAGCATCGGTTAATTCGATTGCCTTCCACCAAATTGGAGTAGTGTTAAATTGAACTGACCTGAAAAAATAGTTTAACACGCCAGTCTTAGCGATATTATGAGTGCTTCTGTTAATTAGCACTATGGTTTCTACTGCAATGAAGTGTCTGTTATTCTGTTCGTTGTAGACATTAATAATGTACAAGATTCACGTTAATATTCCTTTTATCTTTCTTCTTAGATTTATTATTCTAATCACGATCTTAAATATTCGCAGTAGGTACAGACTTCAAAACATTGCCAAAGTTATTTTATGTTTAATCAACTCAACAAATTATTTATCAACGCTAAACATCCATAATTCATTTCGTCGCGCTAAACTGCCTAAACTTATAAATCATCATAAATTCCAATTTCCAAGTTCGGGCCAACCGAGATGTATCATTAAGTTGGTCCGACACAAATCCATTTCAATAATTCATATCAATCCCTATCATTCCGTCCCCCATCCCTATACTTTCTCGTGGGTCCCTATAATTACCTGTTTATATTCGCTTTGCTTCGTCCAGGGATGGCTCATTGCTTTAGGCAAACGGAGCAATTATCACATCGCCTCCGGACAGTTCCCACGGGATGGTCAAATTTGTAACTTACATACAAACGTGTCGAACCTCGCGGCTCTCGCTTTTTGTAACATTAGGCTCGCAGTAGGATATTGTACTGCGGTCACTCTTGTTACGAAGCCTTAGAACACATCCTTGCCAGTCGGATCTCCGGTCTCCATTTACATTGCTGCCTTCCTACCACTTACACTAATGTTGTTCCTTGTCTGACGAGAGATGGGTTGAGTGCTTAAGAAAGTGGGCGTTCGGGTTTCGGGTTACAATGACGCAGTACAGGTTTTGTTTGCTCGAGACGCGCGCGATCGCGTGAGAACCTTCGGAACTGCATGGGCGTGACATCGGACTCTTTTTGTTGTACTTTTTTTACTTATTTTCTTTTGTAAGGCTAATACTGAGCTGTGAGTATCGGTAATAGCTATGCAGTCAACTTTCCGACGTGACTGTGACAATGCAATTCCTAAGATTGTCTATATAGAAGTTTTTTTTTGTCTTTCGTTACAGTAGAGTTTAAAATTACGTTCTTCATAATATATTATTATTAGTATTGTTTTCCATGAATAATTGTCGTATGGAATTTCTTAAGAATTTGTGTGGATACACGCGAATTGTTACAACTACATTTGTATTTGTATTTCGTCACACGTTGATTTAGTGCTAATTCGTTTCGCTTTTTTAACTTACTTCGTTTTTTACTTGCCTATCAACGTTTAAACGAAAAGGTTGGCAAGTGAAGCCTGTTTGGGGCAGGATTCTATAATTGATTGTCGGCATGGCTATTAAAAAGACATTAGACATGAGCGTTTGTTTGCTTCGGTGTTTACGTATAGTATACCTAGTGTGGCGTACACCATACTGCAGGAACACAATGCGAACGGTCTGTTTTCAATTTCCGATGTTATCGGCCGTTATAGTTAGGTGAGCACTTTCCCCGGTGTTTGCGGCAGCTACTGAATATGTATTGATTGTTTATTTGGAAATATGATCTGCGCTGTATAAACTTTGTGGCGCGATACAGCATTAGCCTTCAGTGCTGAGTTATGTTTGTAAACTAGCAGATATCTACTGCACAACTCGCAAGTATTCCCTGTATGCGAGCACTTACGTGTATAGAATGTTTGTGTGTTAGAATGTTTTAATAAGGCTCGAGACGAGAAGGCGAAATAAAGTTATTATGCATTCGAAAAGGAACTCGAGTTTATTAGCATGCTTCGTTATATGGGAACATTCGATCCAATTATAAAAAGGTAAATTGTTTCGTGTGGAATTTTCAAACAGAACAGCAAGTCTTTTATATTTTTGTTGTTTTGTTATGAATGTAAATAAAACGAGGATAATTAGTTTAGGTCAATCCGGATCGCTTTACTGAAAGGGATGGCCTAAACCCGTACACAGTGGAACAAATAATTTCATCTACGTATTGCCCCGTAATGAAATTTACATATTTCATTTTATATAACTATCCAATAAACTCTCCGGTCTGGTATATTGTTTCCGAGCGTGCTCTGTTGAATAAAACATAATATTTTTATTGCATGTTTGCGTCCAACGGTGCATATATTTTACATAGATCTCGTACCGGGTATAGCCGAATTGGTTGCATCTACATTTTTATTAGTTTTTTTCTAAACGAAAACAAAAAAATGCTTTCGTAATAAAACGATAAATATTGACAGCAAGCCTATTACTGGGAGTTATTAGACATTCAGGTGGAACTTCTGTTACTTGAATGGTTCCTATTCGTGACCGTGCCTACTGCAGTACTGAGGAGCCTCATACTAAGCTATAGAATTTGTTTATTAATGTATTGTTTTGTATGTTAAACCACGATAAACCGACAATGTGCATGTTTATTATAATAAACTGTATAAAAATTAATAAGTAGTTTTTACGCTTCATTAAAACTTGTGAAGTAAAATAGTCCGGCGGGCGACGCCATTAAAGTAGGCTAATTAACTTCTTTAAGTTCGCACGAATGCAGTCGCGAACAGCAAAGACTTGAGATCGCCGTTTAAATATGTACATTCTCACTACAAAACGTAATTATGTAATCAAAACCAAAGAAAAACTATTAACGGTCCCAAAAAAGTAATCATTCAATACACTCGGTACACTTCCCACGGGGGCTATTATCAAGATACTCGATCACAAATTTATTAATGCACTCGTTTAAATGTGGAACCACAAGATTTGTTTGTCGAACTGTTCCGTTGGGTAGCCACAAGCGGCGCTAATGACCGCAAACTTAACTTTGTAAGCGGTATAAAGCGATATAATAGAATAAGCACTCAGCCTCTGGGCAGTTGTCTATGGTTCGCCTTTTGTTAGGACAGGTGATTGATGGACCCCTCATTGTCTATGTCGCGTTTAGTTTGAAAAATGGCGAGTGTTTGCGTTTATGTGATTCCTCGTTCGAATTTCGTTTAGGTTTTTTTCCCGCGCTCATTAATTAGTGGGTTTGTTATTGATGGAATTCTAATATCGACGTGTTAGACTAAATAAATATTTTGGAAGCCTGGCTTTTTTAAATGTATTAACAAGTCTGCTCTAATAATAAAATGTATAATAATATTTATTCTGAACCCAGAGTAATGTGGATAACTTTAATTCAATACAGTACTATTGTATAGTCGTTTCTTTAACCTAGAAATAGTTTTCGACTACCTAATATGAAATATATAAAAAATAATTACATTCCATCGAGTCCATTACATATAAAGAAAAATATTATGATAGTAACCATTCAAATAATTTTCTATTACTTGCCCACCCCACAAAAAGCTGCTACACACAACAAAATGATGGCAAGTAAATATAAACATCATTAATGGGCCATCTCCCCCTCAGTAGCGACATCTATGTACATAACATGGAGACAATAATTTGTAAATAACGAATCTATACCATTCATTACCTTATAACTATGAATATTTATTACAGTTGTTTAAATAAAAATGTAGTTTTTTTGAACGATCTTATTTCGGATAGAGACTACTAGAACGAATACCTATGTTTTTATTCGTTTGGGATTATTTATAATAACTGGGAGTACTATAAAATACCTTAGCCAATAAAACAATACGCTAGGACAAATTGGACAAGGTGAGAGAGGAACTGGGAAGCCGTCTTATCTTTTTACGAAGCAGTGATTGCGCTTTTGGTTTTCCCATCATTTGTGTTTATATTTCTTTATCTTTAGGGAATAAAAGCTTTTGGTAATGCTATGTGCTTACCTACTATTGTATGTTTGTAATGCATGCAAACAGATGGGCAGAACCATTAAGTAATCGCTTTCCGCTCAATTGCGCTCGTGTATAAACTGGCGCAAAACGCCACGCTCTCTCTATTTGCGTTTTATGGATCAACATAAGTAAATATGCGCTAATCTGTCCCGTCAATTTGATAGCGAGAAAGTGACGTGGTTAGTTAACGTGACAGTTAAACTTTCTTTTTATGTGCACGAATATAGTTTTACTATGTTGTCTACATTATAGAAATGCAAGTCGTGGATAGCAATGATCTTATATATATAATTTTTTTTATGGTATAAGTCGGCAAATGAGCAGACGGATTACCTGATGGTAAGCAATCGGCGCCGCCCATGTACACCCGCAACACCAAAGAAGTTACGAGTGCGTTGCCGGCTTTTTGGGGACGGGAGTTGCGGATATAAGGATTGGGAAGGGATAGGGGAAGAGGAGGGATTGGGCCTCCGGTAACCTCACTCACACGGCGAAGCACAACGCTGTATATTGTGTAAATTGTGATACCACCGGTAATATCAGCCTATAAGTACCCACTGCTGAGCAAAGGCCTCTTCACACACGGAGAAGGTTTGAGCATTAATTACCACGCTTGCTCAAGACGGGTTGGCGATTTCAAACTAATAAGTCCAAGTTTTCTTACGATGTTTTCCTTTACCGTATGTCAAGTGGTGTTTTAATAGTCACATTGGTACTAGCCAGCTTAGCAGTAGCCTCAACCAATTGTCATATATTTCTATCCGGCCGTTTAGGCCGTCATATACTCTGGCTTTGGCCTGGAACAGAAGAAGGAACGGAACGAAAAAGGGCGGTTTTTAGCCAGTATGACAGTGACAATCGCACAGACCCATGGCAAGAGACATTTGATGATGGTATAAATGCTATCCAGTTTAGCAGTAATTTTTCATAGTACTCACAGGGGTTAAATGAAGCCATTTTTGAGGCAGCCTCATAAAAATTCTCAAGCCTTTTTACCTTTTCCACATTATTGAAGCTTATCTCGAAAATGATATAATGGATTTTGGCACGGTCACCAACTCTTAGACCGATTTTCCAAGAAATATTGTTTTAAATATTTTACAAAGTAAGTATACGGCTTCGTTCATGTATTTCCTCGATAGAGATTTTTAAGCACCTTTAAATTAAAGTCCTGTATTTCCTTCTTACAGATTTTCCAAGCACTTTCAAAAATGTTGAGAATTGGAATGTAACTTGTTTAAGATCATTGTGCGAAGTCAGCTTGTCAGGAACACAGATAAAAGTTAAAGTTTTTTATGCACGTACGGACAAAAAGATTTTTTCATATTTTGAATAATTTCAACAGTAGAAAAATATTTAATATGAGAAACACTTTTTTTGTACTCAAATAAATGTTAGCCAATTTTAAACGTAATTGTTTTTTTGGTACCTACCAATTATTATATGAGATATTTAAATCTTAAAATAAATATGTATTTAAATTTATTAAAAGAAGAGGAATGGTTTTCCAAATTCGAAATAATTTAAAACACATCACGAATGAAAAATAAAAACCTTACTACTTTTTTTATTTTTAACAAAGTTTTGTAGGTTTAATATCAGAATGACATTCTAGGAAAGAAAAAAAAAGACTCCCACTAAGTAGAGTACCTATATTTCGTTGTCTTAACACCTTAAGAAACATAATACCTTATTTTCACTCCTGGTAAAAACCTTCTAGCCTCAGAATAGACCTTTTCATTTTCCATCTCAATATTTTATAGTGTTTCCAAGATATCGAGCCAAGAAATTGTTGCATATTTCTCGATGAAGTTGGGCGAACCTCGTCCATATTATGTTTAAAGTAAGTGGAAGTGAGTTCTTATCTTCTGTACCTACTTTACTTGGAATACTCGAATAACTTTTCTAAGTAAACTTAGAATAATATACATAATTATTTTACAAATCTTGTTAGTTCTGGTTTTCGTACCAACTTTGTTTGTGATAACTCCAAGTAAACAGTTCAGTGGGTTCAGACAAAAATAATAAAACTGTTTTGGCTATGGAGGATTTCGTTTTCTTAATTGAAATTCAATTCGTGTAAGTATGACTACTAAATATTATGAACGCGAAAGTTGTTAGCTATGGATGAATGGACGCATGTTTAATACTTTTTGATGTAAAAACTAGTATATATATGGAATAGAGATGTACTTAATATAGTTTAGAATAACATAAAGACTACTACCATACCATAGTACCATACCATAGTACTTCTTTGTAATCGAAGTATTAACTGGCGAAATGGGCATACCATAGATAAACTTTTATTACGAAAATAAATATTATAACTTATAAAAAACTACGTCACTAAATTAAATACACCTATTTCTAACCTCCACAACCGCCGTATTCAGAGTCATTTAATGGTTACTTAACCCAGACATTAGCAATTGCTTATGGAATAGTTTAAGCAATCATTAAATATCTGGGACTGTGGAAAGAGCTAACCGACCATCAAATATGGGGCTAAATGGGGCTGATGTTCAGCTAGAAGCTAGAAGTTTAGGAGAGCCAAGCTTCGGCACGAAAGGGTCGGCTCGAACGGAGTGATACCACGGCCTCATAGAATACCGGCGTGAAACAACCACAGCGTTGTGTTTCGCCGTGTGAGTGGGTTTTCCGGAGGCCCAATCCCGCCCCTTCCCCTTTCCCTTCCCGATCCTTATATCCGCAACGCCTATCCCCAAAAGGACGGCAACGCACTCGTAAGTCCTTTGGTGTTGCGGGTGCCCATGGGCGGCGCCGATTGGTTACCATCAAGTAATCCGTCTGCTCGTTTGCCGACTTATACCATAAAAGAAAAAAAAGCTGGGGTTGTGGATCAAACGCAATAATACACACTGGGAGAAAGGAACGGCCACCCCGTTCCTTTCTCCGAGTGTGTATTATTGTTTAGTCAGAAAGAGTCTGACACTCCTTTTGATCCGAACCAGGGTGATAAAAGTAATCTGATGATTCCTCTCCTTCAAAAAAGTCTGTAAATGGGTGATTCTCCAAAAAACCTTAACTTTTATTTAACAAGTCATTATCCTCCCAGGTTTTTAAGCATCTTAGTAATTTATTTTATACAATATTTTTAATCGGTTGCTTGTAAGCAGTGGTGAGATTTAATTTAATAAAATAATTATCTGTGTTTTAATCAGCAGACTCGTTAATTTTCGGTTGAGGATAATGACATTATCAAATTTTTTTTAATTGATGTTAAGAATCACCCAAATAAGTGTGTTAAATAACGTTATAGATAAAGTATATGTATTAACATCCTTACCACCTTTAGCAGGCAGACATGACGTTAACATAAAAATAACTAATATTTACAACATTTCCATTCACTACAAAAGTTAACCTTATTTCTTTTGGAGCAAGATAGAATATAAAATGTTGCTCACTTGAAGTGTGGTCGACTTAACTATACTAGATTACGTTTCTTGGAAAATATTACGTTTAGACTGAAAGATACGGTAAGTATACATATAAATAATATATGCCTATGGAGTAACGTGTTATACGATTTATATTAGATTTATATGTTATGTAAGTAGGTAGGTGAATATAAGTATATTTGATGTAGGTGAATACAGTATTTTGAAATATTTTATAGGTAAGTATTATATACAAAAAGGATTATAATTACAAAGATGGCTGATTTTAGGGTACTTAGTCAGAAAAAAACCAATTTTAACTTAATTATAAAAATTATTATCACGTTTCCATCCCTTCATTTTATGATATAGGTAGTTAATATTCGTATTTTTTTATGACTTATTTCTCTAGATCTATCAAAAATTGCTATATTTATTTTAACTAGTTGAAAACGATCCTATTTGCAGAACCCCTGGATTGCACAAGCTTTGGAAAATGTATGTGAACTTCTTTTTTCACGTGGAATAAAACATATACTTTATGGCTTCATAAATTTGTCTTTTTCAATAAAGGTCAGGTGGAAACCAGCCTATAATCAGTACGTGCAAGTGTGGGTAGTTATGATAAGGTAAAACAGAAATATGGGGAAGATGTAACACGTAGCTCTCTATAGTATTTTGGGGACCCCATGGGAGTTATATTCTAAGTATATATTTTTAAGGTTCTTTACCGAACCGCCGAAAATTGTTGCATATTTTTTCCTTGTAAGTTTTTCCTACTTTTTTATGATCACCTTTGAAGGTAGGGGAGGTCTTAGGTCTTAATTATTCTAAATTATGATAAAATATCACATATCAAGAAACGAAGTCGCATAAATCTTTAAAACTACTTACATATTTTCTTTTTATATGTCTTTTAATAAATATTAGTGTTACACAGTTCTCACATAATTGAACCAACTGTTTGTATAAGTCTGTATGTTAAACTGATTGAAAAAGAGTAACCATAGAGTTTCTTGCTCGTTCTTCTCCATAGGAATCTACACTTTGGAACGAGCAAATAGCTTCACTAAGAGGACTGACCGACAGACTGACACTATATTATCCTAAAAATTTTGTATGCCGTTCAAAAGTGCCTGTAAGGGTCTAATTGAAATAAATCATTTTTGACTTTGACTTTGATTACTTCACAACGGATTTTGATGAAGTTTTTTTAACACTTAGAGTGATTGAAGAGGGCTTGATCTATACTAATATTACAAAAAGGTAACATTTGTAAATTAACTAAAAATCGCGGGTTACTCACGTGTTTACATTGAGAAAAGCTCTACTAGTTTCGAACCACAGAGGGGTTCTACGCGGCGACGTCGCCGCGTCCGCGCACGCTGCTCATGAGGAAGAACCCCTCTGTGGTTCGAAACTAGTAGAGCTTTTCTCAATATATACACGTGAGTAACCCGCGATTTTTAGTTAATTTGGTATGTCTCACGATAGTTATTATAAAAACGTAACATTTGTAAGTTTGTATGTAGGGGGTAATCTTTGGAACCGCTGGTCGGATTGCCAAAATTCTTTCACTGATAGATCTTTTCCTGTGTGCTATAGGCTATAAAACATCACGCCACGATCACATAGAACTGAGCAGCGGGTGAAACCGCGTGAGAGTAGCTAGTATGTAATTCTTATATATAAAAATGGATCGCATAATGTGTTGTAAGCGCATAACTCAACAACGCCTGGACCAATTTTGTTAATTCTTTTTTTGTTGTATTTCTTATTGTCAGGAGAAGGTTCTTATCAAAGAAAATATTAGAAAAGTAGAGGGGAAGATTAAAAAAAAGTGACCCCCTTGGACCCGTGCGAAGCGGGGGCGGGCTGCTAGTAATAACATAAATTTAATGGTGGAAAAATTTAGTATCAGCATTTCTCCCGTGCGTAGAAGGGGCGAATCTCTAGTATCCAATGAACTACATATGTAAGCTTATACCAACCACCTCACCTGGACAGGGACACATGTAATCACGCCATGAGTTGTGATACTATCCACGTCATCTTCTTAACATAGTACGAAGGAGGCTTGTTACCAAGACATCTATGGGCCATAACCGACAAAACTAACCACATAAATGTATAGGATGGCTGTTCATAATGTAAGTAATAGGTTCGCCGTTTGTAGGGTTATGTTGAACCCAACCGTACCTGTTGTATTAAGATAGGGTTGAATTTATGCATTGATTTGCATGTTTTGTATATCTATTGCAAACTGTTGATGTTTGTAATGCGATCGCTAGTAGGTATAGGGATCCAAATATCGAGTGAAAAAATTTTGATTGTTTCGTTGGTTGATTGGTTGTAAGGGAGACTGATAAGCTATAAGTGACGTGTATTCGCAAAGATTTTTTATAAAAAAAATATATCATTATTTGCTTAGATAGGTTTAAATTTTTCAGTTTCGAGATCCTAAAATCGTATGCTTATCTAGGTATTTTGTTAATCTATTTAGTGTCCAATCAAATATAAATAATTAAAATTTTGGAAAAATTCTGAAATTGTCACCTAGATAGGAATTTCAAAATTTTGTTCGATCTTTATTTCGTAATGGTCTATTATTTAGTCTTGAATAAGATATTCTGGTAGATTAAATTATTGTACCTAGCATTTGCAATTGCCAAGCAATGTACTTACTCAGTTTATACCTGTTAATATAACGTCACTGGAAAACGGTGTACAAGAAGTGTACTCATCCTACCCCCTTGGGAAATAACAAGTGTGATGTTATGCATGAGAATATCGAGTATTTTTCATGTGTTCGTTGGACTGTTTATTAAAATTATAATTTTTATTGCGCGCTGTTGATCACGGCTAGCCGACGGTTACAGTTAACCAAGGCCGTAGGTCAAAATTGGAAAGAACATCTGTTACCCGATTTTTCGAATGAATATTATTGAATATCAATGTGATTTAACTGTAAATAATTGTATGCTTGTATGCTCCCGCCCAGATTGAGGCGAGAGGCAGTGTCAGAGGGAGTGTCAGACTGTTACTGACTAAAAACCCCCCTGTTCCTTCTTCTGCTATAGGCCGAGGCTGCCGTGCCATATTGCACTAGTTCCGCAACTCCGGCTGAAAATAATTTTATGCTTAAGGTCCAATAAAGAAGTCTCTTTACACTGTATTTAAGAATTGTTATCAGTTTGGCAATGCACAGGGTGCATTTGACTTCTGTTATCAAATCAACTAATAAATTCGCAAATTCTACATCCCATACCTAAGTGAAGTTTTCGCGCAGAGATTAACATATTATGTAGATAGAACATCTACATACGAGTGTATGCAGTAGGCCACCAGGTATGATAACCTCGCATTGTCAGAGGTTCCTCTTTTTCCGATTTTAACCTTTCCATCGTGGTAATTCGAAACACGGTAGAAGAACAATAGGTGCTCGAACGCTGGCGTTTACTTGAGGTTTGATAAATTAAGAATCTTTGAATTCTGTTCTTCAATACCTCAGCCTGATTTATATTTTGTACGGTAGTAATAAATTGCTTAATCCCCCTCCTCCTCCATCCCTTCCCAATCCTTGAATCCGAAACCCTTATCCCCAAAAGGCCAGCAATGTTGCTAAGAAGATATCCATAGGCGGCGCCGATCTTTCCATCAGGTAATTCATCAGTTCGTTTGCCGATCTATCCCATAAAAAATACAATCAAGATAGTATTTCGATAATAAATTTTTTCTCCTCAAGCCTCATAAGTTGCATAGTTGGTTCATCTACATAAACTGTACTCATTCCATACATACATAATATATGTTGAGCCGGATTTAAGAATATGCTGTAAATATTTCTATCTTGCTTAGTACGTCCACCAAACATCTGACCTAACAATGTTACCTACAGTCACCCCTGTCGTCTTCCTAATCTTCACGCCAGAACCTGCTTAACATCTCAACACAGCAACTCCAGCAGGGTCTATGAGAAAATTAGGCCAAGTCAAGCAATGTGTAGTGTAATTTAGTATATTACGGAAGAAGTTTGAGTGAATAGTTGTGACTATGGTTCTACCGATAATTTTGTTATCAGAAATCTACAAAGGTTTTATTAGGTTTTTTTGAGGGGCAATGACCTCGAATCCTGCTTTGGGAGTGTCAGACTCTTACTGACTATCTATTAAAACTAAGAACCACCACGTTCCTTTTCCTGCTCCAAGTTCCGAACTCCGAGAGGAGCCTAAGTATGCGTTATGTACATACACATACTTATTGGGAATTACGATTATATTTCTCTTAATTATTTATACTAAACTACGATACAATATCACATAGTTTAAAACAAAGTTACTTTCTCTGTCCCCATATCCCTATGTTTGCTTAAATCCATAAATATGTGTTATTGTGTTATGTATTGGGGTACATAAGTATTATAAATGTAAGATTGTAAGGAATTACAATGTTTTTGGTTTAATAAACAAAATATTACACAAAATTCAACCTTGGTATTGGCACATATAGCTCAATTTCAAAAGTCAGATATGCTTGTTAAGAATTACCTAGATCAGTACAAGGGTTAAAAGAAAATTAGAAAATGCATTCAAAACTGGACTATTAACTCTTTAGTAAAATTAACATTACATAACCATTTAAAGAGCGACACGGCTGATAACATGATATCAAACCCGCATACTGCTATTTAAATTAAACGCTAGCTTTTACTTCATGGATACATACAGAAATATTTTAAGACTATTTCAAGTTAAGATCTGAGTTTCAACATTAGCAAATATCTACAAACTTTTAATAGCTTCATGAATCTCTAAGATTTCAAACTTGGTAGTGGAGTTACGCATTACTTACAGTATTTAGATATTAGTTTTAGCGATTAATTTTAATTATTATACTTTTAATTTTTTAATATCTAGCTTAATATCCACGTATATCCATCCTGTTGAGCTGATCTTCAGCCGGGATAAGCGCGATGAGTCACCGCGGCCTCGGCCCAGAGCAGCATAAGGAACGGGGCCGTTTCTACTCAGTAAGAGTCTGACACTCCCTCTCGCCCGACCCTGGGCGGAAGAAGTCATATGATGATGTTTTCCTCACAAATATAAAAAATAATTAAAATACCCATGTACACACAGACACCGGTTTCCACTGCCAGTGATGTCATTGCTTTGTTGTGTTGACATCGCTCAAAATTTTAAGTAGACATCGGTTTGGTTTCTCACTTTATTATAGATTATAATTCCAATATTTAGAGATTAAATGAAAGAATTCATAATCTAGCAAACTCTTTCGGCTTCGCACGGGTGCAACGCTGACATTACATTTCTCCACTATTTAAAGGTAGTTGTTATACATAAAATAAACCTATTAAAGCACTCTATCTATTATAAAAAAACTGCATCAAAATCCATCGTTGCTAAGTTTTTAAGATTTAAGCGTACCTATATAGGGATATAGAGACAGAGAAACCGACTTGATTTTACCATGTAATATTATTATATCTTTATTTTTTTATCAATAAATTTTGAAGTTCACGCATAGACTAGTATATGTTGTCTATTTAAGAGCGATTGATGAAACACGAAGAAATAAAAAAAAACACCACCATGTCCTCGTCGCCAGTCGTTATCCCCTGGTTTCAATGTGAACCAATGAGTTATGTTGTGTATTTCCCGAGTCCGCCCAGTATCACCAGGTCATCGGTCACATTAATTTATGATCCAGCGCTTTCCTTTGCAATCATACGTGCATTGTTCGTTTATTACGCCATCATGCCAGTATTGAGCCGAAAAATAGACAGCCATATATTACCTACATAGTCCTTATGGATAATTTAATTATTTCGTCGTGTGAGTGATGTTATCGGAGGCCCAATCCTTTTTCCTCGCCCCCTATCCTCAAATCTCCAAAACACTGGTAACGCACTTGTGACTTTTTTGTAGTTGAGGGTGTCGATAGAAGGCGATGATTGCTTACCATCAGGTAATCATCGAGTTTGCCGCCATATCACATAAAAATACGCTGTACGGAACCAACTTCAAGTACTTAGGAATGTGACTTTTTACGAGTTATACTTACTTTTTAAGTAAAATTTGACACCGGACTGAAAAACCGTGAAGGAAAACATTCAAAGGTCAAGGCCAACACATAACAAGTGTAGTGATAAATATTCAAATCTTTTCTATATGAGAAGAGGCCTTTGCTCTGCAGTGAGCAACTCATAGGCAGATGATGTGTGATGTGATTAATGTATGGAACGAAAGAAGTTGAAAAAACAAAACGGGTATATGTAAAACTTTTTGGTCATTTCAGAAATCATTTTTTTTATTAGTTATTTGAGTTCCTTTGACCTCTATCACGCCTGATTTTTTTTGTGAGGGGAAAATCATCAAGTGACTTCTCCCATCCAGGGCCGGGCGAAAGGGAGTGTCAGACTCTTACTGACTAAAAACCCCCCTGTTCCTTCTCCTGCTCTGGGCCGAGGTCGCGGTGCCTCATGGCGATTACCCCGCAACGCCTGATGGAAAGCAATTATGTAAGGGTGTAAGGTGGAACACGCAAGCTCAAAAAATGGCTATTGAATCTTGCCTTGAAAATCCCTAAATCGTAGGTCTCTGGGAACAGCGAAAATATAGAATTGTTATTTTCAGTTCAACTATCATGGTAACAGCCACCAGTCCAAAGAGGTCCGTGGTTCACGGAGAAAGGTGTGCTATCTAATCAGTAGGGACCCATTCACGGACCTCTGTTTGAAAAGCCAATACAACAGACATTCCAGTTTACAAAACGTTGGACCGATAACATTTTATTTGCAAAATATTTGGTCAACTTCCCTTTATGACTGTATTTCTGTCCTAGTAATATGATTTTAATATTCCACACGTCCTAAAATAAATGCTTTCCCGGAAAATAGGAACTAGTATGATAAAAATATGACGCAACAACAAAAACAGAATAGTTGACTAATAGGACCTCTTTTAAAATGTTCGGATTAGCACTATGTATCAGGCAAATTTAAACATAGAACGTAATTGAATTAAGAATTATTTGAATATAGAATAAATTTGTTTAAATTGGTTTGTGTATAAGTTTGTCGGGAATTTATTTGAAAATGATGAAAAAGGTCATTAATGTGTTAAGACTGTTTGGAGGTTAAATAAATGGTAGGTATTTTCAAAAATATTTATATCATAACTTTCTACGAATTAATGTTTTACTACCAAAACATTATCTTGCCTAGTTTGTTTTTCAATGTGCCTTTACTTGGCTAGTTTCTCATCTGGTAGTATGCAATTATGCAGCCTACGCTGGAGCACTTACAAGTAACCTATTTACTCTGTCCTTGAACAAACACAGGATATACCTTTCGGAGAACACAGAATTTCACTCCTTGATAGCTGACTGTTCAAGGTCAATTTGTATCACCAATCTTAAATGATTGTCTACTTTATATAAAAATCAATGCCACTTTTCGTTGTAACGTTATAACTCAACAATGCCTTTAGCAATTTTACTGAATTTTGGTCTTGAATTATTCGTGGAAGCCCAGGGAAGGTTTGAAGGTCAGAAAAATTAAGTTGATTTTAAGGCAGAACAGAAGATGAAGAAACAGAAAGTGATTTTACAAAGATTGAATTCCAAGAAATTAAGAAACATATATAGTTTCCTGGATTATATTATTTTTTGTTTGAAAAATCGCTCGCGTTTTGAACTATGTGGTGTATGTTAGCGGAGCACCTTACTTCTAGAGTTTAATCACCTATTTCTTAGAAGGCTACATTGTAAACACACTATGTAGGTAATCAATCTTCTTTCTAATCAAACTTTATGTAGCTTTAGCTATTTTTTGTATCGAGGTCCGCATACTACGGACGGATTACCTGATGGCAAGCAATCGGCGCCATCCATGTAAACTCGAAATACGGAGTTACTACAAGTGCATTACCGACCTTTTATGGGTTATTAGGGATTTAACGGAGGGAGAAAGGGAAGGATTGAGCCTCCGGTAACCTCACTAACACAACGTGAGTGTTGTTTTTTGGAGGAGTCGGACCCATTTGCAACGAAGCTTGGCTCTCCCCACACTAACCACGTTATTCAAAATTCCTTGCAAGAACTCAACTAGAATTTCAAATTGAACTTGTCATCAAAAACATCATAACTAGTATCCATATAATTTATTTTAATTTTGTATCCTTAAATAAAACAAGTAAAGCCATAGAGAAAACATGTTACATAAAACCGCTTATGAATATTTTAACAACGTAATTACGTACAGATGATTACAGTTAACAATTATTAGCCACGTGTAAAACAATTGACGTAATATGAACATTTGTGTCGACTGTTAACATGTGACAGAAAGTGAAACACCATGTATCATTGTGGAAAGATAACAAATTGATGTTTCTATTGCTTTATTGCGACGGCATTCGCGGTAGTTCTTTTTTGAAAACGATTTTTGAGTTTTAGATTGAAACAGATATTATTGTCAACGAGAATGTTTGGACAGACCGACGCGTGTTTAGTATTGAATTATTCAAACAAGAAGGTTATTTAATAAAACAGTTGCCACCAGTGTGAAACTCTTGGCTCTTCATAGAAATTAGAATATAAGACTTTGTATTTAATGACAGAGAATTTTCAAAGAAACTCTTTATCTATCTAAATAACAACGTTATATTTAGCTATGGGAGTAAGGTTACTGAAGGCCCAATCCTGCCCCCCTCTCATCCCTCCCCAATACCTAAATCTACAGTGCATCTCCAACGCACCCGTAACACCAGTCTATAGGCGGCGCCGATTGCTTACCACAACTAGTTAGTCCGTCTCTCCGTTTGCCGACTTATGATATAAAAAAAAACTAAAACTTCGCCATATCGACATCCAGAATTTGAATCTTTTTATTTGTCACACCAAGCCTTCATTCAAGAAAATGTTTGTACGTAGCAAAAACTTGTTTAAATGACTGATTAACCGATTTTATGGAAATCTGACTGAAAGTCAATCACTCAATTGCCATCTTAATATAAACTCTCATTTGTGTGACTAAGAGTCAGCGTCTAAGATTAATATGAAGGCAGACACGTTACCATATTATAATCCGAAGCGAGAGCCAACTTGGCGATGCCTCCGTGATGTGGATAAGTCTACTGACTGATGGCGATGGTCACGGCTGAATAACAAACACTAAGATAGCTGAATGTAGACCTCGCCTGTTTCCTTTCATTGGTAAATATATGTGTATAAAAACTTCTTTTCATTTCCAAAAAAACCCAATTTCAATCTAAGGCCTGTGGAATTAGATCGATTTTTGGTAGTTATTTGAATATTCTATTAAAAACGGAGTTCAATCCAAAGATTTTGTTGGATCCGTCATTATCGTGGAATATACGTTTGAGACTGATGTGAAATGCCCCTTATAGTATTTGAAATAAGAACGAAATTTACAAAATTTATTTAACTTTACTTATGTAATCGTTTATAATTATCAGCCTATACGTCCCTGAGCAAAGGACGCTTCTCATACAGAGACGGATTGAGCACTGCACGCTTGCTCAATGCAGATCATTGGCAGGCCAAGGCTTGCCAGGCTTCGAACCTTCATGCATGGTAAGCGGGAGCCGTAACCTCCCAGCCACCACGACCTAATACCATAATGTACTTAATGTTAATACTTATGAGCTTGACCTAAAAATTGTGTAAACAATTAAGTATAATTTGTGAGCATAGAAAAGTCAACTTAAAATACTTGACAATTAAGATTATCCTGGCTTAGCGGTCAGTAACCCGCTTCGCCCGCCCGTTCTAATAGATATCGGTTTTTATCACCTTCCATTGTCCTGTGCTAGACAAATTTAGCACTTAAAGCGCAGGTCTTAAAGTGCAGATGCTTAGTAATGACCGGCTTTCAGGAACTAAATGGCCGTTCACATCCAGGGCTATTGACATAGGGTTTTAAAGGAGATTAGCAAACTGTGCAGGAAATGTTATGGTAAGTTTGTACACAAAGAACTTGACATATTTTATTTTTGTAGTCAATTACGAGACGGTGAGTCAAACATAGATTTAAGAGTTATGAATCAATATAGGTATATCTACTTTATGTTTATATAAATAAATTCCAATTTCCCTTGGCTATGGCATCACGCGTGTATGATTAGATTGATTTCCATATTTCTATATGTGCTATTTTTGCTGACATCAGGAAGATGAAAGAACATTTTAGAAAGGAAAGAGGGAAAATAGTAAATTGGGAAGTCTTTTGTCTTTCATCGTTAGCGAGGTAGTTTGACATAACTAAAATGAAAGTTAGTGTAGAAATATTCTCAGATTTATTAAAGGTGTATTCTATAAAGACCACCGCACCTAGTAATCGTTTTATAAATAAGAAAAGCTACTACTGAATAGATTTTTCTTTGAGGTCTTTTAATGAAGTTAATTTACAGGACATTGTTCAAACTAAGCTGTGTTTCATAGAGAGATTGAAGAGACAAATTTTATCCTTTGTTTGATTTCAATTTGACTGCACGGTTGACGCGGTCCTTGGGCAATTGGCTACCGCGCAACGTGTTGCGGGTTCGATCCCCACACGGAACAACATTGTCATTTAATGTATAAATTAGAGCGCCTTTAACGCCAACAAACTGTGTGTGCAGTAGGCGTTTTTGTTTTATCTCAAAAGAATGTTGTTTGAAGAAATAAATAAATTAAAAAAAGCTCTTTGTGTGATCCATACATTGTTGTTCCGGGTCTGGGTGTCGTCATGTGTATGTGAAATTGTATCCTTGTAATTAATATAAAGGATTGCATCCACGACATAGGAAAAACCCTAGTGTGGGGCAACATGTTTAAAAAATAAAGTAGATATGTATGTATGTAGTTATGTAGTTTCTCATTAGAATGACCGACTGGGTTTCGAATGCGTTACTAACAAAATCATAGTGCATCGTGCTACTGGTTGCCAAGTATGGTAATTAGCCTATTGTTTCTCCGTAACGCTGTGCAGAACGTGCTCTGGTGATAAATAATTCTGTACACACATTCATCATGCCCGCAGCCCACACGGGATGGGCAGGGAGATACGTTTTGCGGTAATTTTGCTGTGAATTAAGTAGGCTTTTCATTCAATTTCATATGTGCCAATGTGTTGTTTTACCTTCATAATTCTAGGCAGAAAATTCTGGAATATCTTTATGCGAGTTTAGGCATAAACCGGGACATAAAATCTATACAATTTATTTAAGAGAATTATATGATTAGCAATGGCACTGCCCTTTGCCAACCTCAAAACCAAGTTACAAGTTCTTTGCCGGCTTTGCGAATGGGAATAAGTTTGCAATTATTATCCATTAAACAGCTGCGAAGTAGAAGATTTCCTATCTAGTAAAGAAGTTATATACACGCAAATGCAAAACATCGATTCTATCTGTCCAAAACCTCTCAATCAAGTGGCTTGCCACTTACCGAAAAAAAAAAACTTAGAAATCCCAAAGAGCTATGGGAAAATCAATCTAATTCACGTCTGTCTGTTGCAATAGAACCAATTATTCGTATTTATTTTGATTGAATGCGATTTTCCCGATGTTTGCCGTCGCTACTAATAAAACTTTTTGGGGCAATCATGGGAAAAGTTGAATTTGATTGGTCCCATTCAGTGTTATATTGGGACCTTTTCGCACCGTTCAATGGTGTTATGGACGAATAAAGTTATCAAGTTGTTTTACAAAGGTCCCTCTGTTATTTCAGCAAATTTTTTTTACGTTTCTCTTTTGTTTTTGATGTATTTCTTCGTAAAATAGAAATAGATGGATGGCATATAGTGGAGTGTGATGTCATTTTACTCAATAATATGAAAATGTAATATGTATTACGTATTGCATTTGTTTATACTATTTTAAATAGCGATAGGTGGTATTTTTTTTGACTTTATACTTATTCATTGATAAAAAAACATGGAAACCAAATTAATATTGTACGTAGGTTGGAAAACAGTACTTTTCAAGCCTGGATCAGGAGAAGGAAGAGGTGGTTTTTAGTCAGTAACAGTCTGACACTCCCTCTCGCCTTAACTTGGGCGAGAGAAGGCTTTTGATGATTTACGTCTCCCTAAAAAAATACTTCAATTTCACAAGGTTACCTAGATGAGGTTGGCATTCCTTAACTGACTACTCTGAGAAGTATAGATACTTAGAATTGAAGAAATACTCCAGTTATACAAACAAGCCTAGTCTATTTCCAGAAAGTGACCACAATCGACCGACCCATCTAAAATCACTCCATTCTCTAATAGAGTTTCGCACGTCAAACCACTGTTGCCACAAAAAAAGCGCTGCAGCAACCCGCTGAAGTGCTGACACGGCCACACAATCAATATGAACAATCAATCCAGCCAGCCTTTAACAAGTGCGCTTGATTCAGCCCGCAACCTCGCTAGATACAGCTGTATATTAGAATTTTAGTAGTTTCACAACACAATCTCATCTAATATTTAATTCAACACATGTACAACGGTGGAGAATCGGAAATCTCACTATGTACACAGCTTTGCTTTTACATTTCTTAGTTCTCAACTAACTGGTTGGTTAGATTATATTTTAACTCGTGCTTTGGGCTTATTTGTGTAAATGGCACTTTCTCAAATGACCATTGGGCATTTCGGAACGTGGTAGAATGGGTACCTACACAGATTAATTTAACTGCTTATGTTGATATGATAGGGAGAAAAATCGCTTGCCAAAAAACAAAAGACAGACATACAGTCATGGGCTGTAGTAACTCGTACCTTTTCATAAGGTTGTGGGTGTATGTCCCAAGATCGTGCCAAAATCGGCACCAGTTCACCACATCGAAGACATGGTCTTGCGCTGGCATCCTGCTGACCCCTTACGTAGTGATGTTTTAAATCCCAGGTGGGGTTGCAGGGGAAAGAACGGAGTAGTTTTTAATCATTAAGACTCTGACACTTTCTCTCACCCCATCTAGAGCGTCAGAAATCCAAAATTTGATTATTAATTGGTAAGCGGAGAAAAATAAAAATGTGTAGTAGCTTAATATGCTCATAATGACCCTGTCAAATATCAAATTACCTATCAATAAAAAATTATGGATATACGTTGTACTTTAATAAGAGAAAAATCACATCGCACTTCACCAATGGCGGGAGAAAACAAATGATGATTTTCCATCCTTTAAAAAGTGAGAGTGTTCACTAGGTATGTTGTAGAGGATATCTCTTATAAATACCTAGTGAAATTTACCGCCACTGTAAATAAAAAGGATGATAGGTAAAAGTAACCTATGTCAATTTTATGAGATGTTCTGCACATAGACAAAATTAACGTATTTCGAGTACTTACATATACAAGTAGGTCAAATATTTTCACCGGCACATTTTTCTACTTAATTTGGCTTTATAAATACGCGTAATAAACTCAGAGAGTATTTAGGTAGGCAATTAGCCGGCGTATTTCCAATTATTTTGGGGATCGTCTTTGGTCGGAGCAGATGGGACCGAATATAAATATTTTCTACGGCAATACTAGCTGACATCTGAAACTAAATTACTACCGACATCCGATACTGATGATAGCTTTGACGTTGTGGAGGTTGAGAACAGGACTACAGTCGACAAGAATGAAAGAATCCTTTTTGCTGTTTAATACGCACAGTAAAAGAGGGTGCACAAAAAAGGTTAAGGCAAAAGCCAAGATGGAGGTTTTTGTAATAACTAAATGATGTACGTACTCTTTGTCCTCCACTTCTTCAGAAAACTGATGAGGGTGTGTTATGAAGCTACGAAAAACAAAGTAAACCACCTACCCACAGTTCATCTCAATTTTATAACACCATTATCGTAAAAGCAGTCAAATAAGGAACCATAAAAATATTCTCTATTTACAAGAACAAACTACATAAGTAAATATCGTACGAGGTATACTCAAGCTGCGAACGAGGCTCCGAGCTGCTCGAATGTGCTCGAGAGTCACGTGTGTGTGACTGTTCTTGTTATCAGACCATCTTCACGCCTTTCAACTCACTCGTAATGAGCAACCGTTAAACTCGTGCAATACTCGATCCGAAAGGAAAATTTCTAGATTATTCTTTCTTACGATATCGACTATGAATAACAATGTGGCTATAGTTTCGGTTTCGGATACGTATAAAATACTTTATTTTTATTAAATCGAGGTTCGAAATGTTTTAGTTTCATGGCAGGTGATTTTACTTTGATATCGGTTTCGCATTTATTTTTTTCGAACCGGCATTATTCTGGTGTTAAACTGTAAGGCCTTTTGAAGTGACCATTTTGGGTTTTAGTAAAGAAAATATAAAATAAACGTTAATAGAAACGTAATAGAATTGGTATTCAGATGAAGATTAAGTGTTGGCAGTGTTTATGCATAACAAGGTAATACTTGGAATAAAAATAAGGAATGTAGATTGAATTGAAAATCAAAATCACCAATTTTCATTGTAAAGAAACGGTCACGGAAAACAGAATTTTGCGGATAACATTTTGCAACGGAAGACGTTTAAAGCGCTTATCTCGAGGAGTCTTCGTAACGCTTGAAAACCATCGTTTTAAGCCGTTTCCAAACACGAAGTAACTTCTATACACCTTTAATACCAGTTTTTAAAAGTTTTACAACAAAATAAGCGTTCGGTACTAAAAATGAACACCAACAAAAAGTACTTAGTGAACTCCATTCAAGACACAATACGGTTTGATACGCGCGTCCCGCGGTTAGCGCTTTGTGTGAAATATTTGTAATCTTCATAAACTGTTGTAATGGTGCCGTGGGGTCCTGACGACTCCAACCTACCCTTTTATGCGGCAAATACGCTTTCAACTTACGATATGGGATGTTCATTAGACATTTGGAAATAAAGGGCGGTTAAATTGAATAAGTACGTGTGTTTTGGGACAAATTTGTTATTTGTCATATAGGTACGAAGATATGAATTGTTGTTGTCTATAATTTTATATTTTCCTCCTTCAAGATAGAGCCTTATTCTCACGCAGATTCGTGTTTTGTGTATCATGTATGACGTTCTCATCTTTGTGATATGAATCTATACTACATATAATTTATTTGAACGCGCCAATCTCCAAAACAACTGGTTCGAATTGAATAACTCTTTTTGTGTTTGTTAGTACATTTATCGAGGGAGACTTTAGACTTTAAAACATGACCCTACGATTTGTAGGAGCCGAGTAGCGAGTGAAACCGCGCGACAGAAGCTTGTTTCATATAGTAAGTCTTTCTTTACCTAACACAAAAAAATCATAAGTTAAGTACCTAAATTACCTACAAATTCACACTTAGTCCAGATATTAATAAAGTAAAAAATCCTTTGATAAATAAATCTGTTACCGCAAAGCTAATTAATCTGACACAACGTGTGTGGTAACAACTTGAAAATCTCGAATCCTCTCGCTTCCTATATCGACTATTGGTCCTTATTTCTTACTTTTTCCAATGGAAATGTTTGTCAAAGGATTGAGACTGAGAGTGAAGAGTGAAGACTCTCTCTGTATCAGGTTTACCGTGAATACAAAGTTGTTCGTTAATACCGCTGTTATTTCAGTGGATTTTATACTAACTTTTAAACTTTCGCGTTTCATATTAACAACATATAGTTATGTGGGTATTAACGCGGAAAATAATTATTTGAATACCTTGGTAGGCTTTATGTTTTGACCAGGTTGCACAGATCGTGGTCACAAGCAGACTGTCTGCTGGTCAAGCCTACCAAGGTATCCAAATAATTATTTTCGGCGTCAATACTCGCATACGCGCATACTCGCATATGTTGTTGATTTTATGGTTAGTTTTATGTTTTGTAAATTCAATATGGCGCCTAACTTTACAAGTACAAGTTCACTCTAATTATCCAATTAGGTAACGACCTGAAATTTCATTATAATATTATCGTCTTTAGCTTTCAATGCCTACTGCTGAGCAAAAGTATTTTTTTATGGAGAAGGTGGCGTTTATGCTGAGCGAAGACGAAAGGTTGAAAGGTGTTAGGCGGTTGGAATTATATTTCCAGATTTCCATCAATGTTTTTACTTGAACGTTTGTCAGAGGCGTATTAAAAAATGTAAAAAAAACCTACAATTAATTTTATTGAAAATAAGATCAGTTGCCATCTTGACGTTTCCACGACGCGACGCGCTCGTTGCTTGGGAGTACGAGGAGGAGGTACTGAGGAGTCCGTTGTTACTTAAAACAAGTAGAGAATTCGTCATTTCAAAAAATAACTTTCTTAGCTATGAACACTACGACAATTATAATGTAAAAATAAGTTAATTCTGAAATATAATCAGGATAAAACCAAGTTCTTATCGTTCTTCCCTTAATAGCACTACTAAAGGATCTAATTAAGACTCAATACCTGCCTAAATGTCCCTAATAAAAATTGGTATCTGTTTTATTTCTTCTTAGTCAGTTTACATTATTTAATTCATACTTCATCGTACCTTATCGACTTAGGCAAGTTCATATTAGACTGGTCTGGCTTCATACAGGTCTGGCTTGACATGTACCTAAGTATCTAAATAGAACGCTAAGTGAGATTCAGCACTAAGTAACGATTAGCACCTACAGATTTGACCTGTTCAGCAAATTGTAGGCTCTAGATCACAATTGACGCATAATTAGTGACAGGTTGACATCATTAGTGATTGCTTATCTTAGTGTTTACCGGCCACTATTGCTGAATAACGGCATAACTGTCGAGGGGGACTAGTGAACTGACCCTGCTTCGCACGGGTGTAATGCTAATACAAAATTTCTCCACTATTAAATGGATGTTATTATACACATGTTTACCTTCCACTTCAAACACTTTATCTATTAAAAAACGCGATGCAAATCACTTGTGTACTTTTAAAGAATTAAGCATTCATAGGGATATAGGGTGTTTGTTTTATACAATGTAGTGATTTTTGTTTCATAAACTCAGCCACTCAACTCCAAAATATAAGAGTATTTGGAAAAAAGTGGGAATTCCAATAATATACATGTGAAGTTGTGAATGACCACTTAATCACGACTAATGGCCACTCAACTTCGAACTATTAAAAATACCGTTGGAATTTAAAATGAAAACACGAACTGGATATACGATTCAAATTCAATTTTCGAAAAATGGAACTAAAATCAACGTGGATTTTTCAAAATTCAAAATCGGAAACTAGGCTCAAAACTAAAAATACCCACGACTGGAATACTCTTTTTTAAATCCGAAAATCGTTCTATTTTAGGTATCAGGCACGAATGTACTGTTTTATAGGTTTTTTTTAACGCACCGTGGATCATTTCCTTTTATGAATTCGTAATGTTTTCCGTGTTGAAATGTAAAAATAGTACGAACGTGGGTGAAAACAATGCTTCGTTTCAAACCATCAGTCATTTATGTGTCAATTGAACTTTAGTTAATGTCAAACATTTAATCATGAAGGATCGGTTTGGTTTCACTTTGTCCTAGTTTATACACGGAATTGGCAATATCGATCTCTTTACAATGAAAATATTCCATTAAAATTTTGCTAAAATCCACACTCAAAAATATGTATCCAAGAATCTTCCTTAATTGTTGCCGTCACATATTTTTTAAACCGATTTGTCCACAGCCTGTTTAAAGTCCACGTAAAAAGGTCCAAATACATTGAATTCTTTCATGTTTTAAAGGTAACTTGCACGTGGCACGCTTTTTACTTTGGAAGTAAATGTAATATGTAATCTATTAATTAAACGAGAGTACAAGGCGCATTTCATTCAGGAGTCTACTAATTCCAAAGCTGTACCTACCCTACCTACATAATTTAAATTATTCGTACAACCGTCTAAATAATAACGAAGGCTAATTAATTAAATAAACGACACAAAGATCTTGGAACGTTTGTATTGAAACTCTTTTGTTCGGCCATTTTTTATTTTTATTAATTAAAATTTCCAGGTAAAGTACACAGAGGCAAACGGTACTGGTACATTTTTAATAAAACACTTTTTGAACTGTGGAACTGTTGGAATGGTCGCTAGTGACTTAAGGATATTTTCGGGAGATTCTTAGTAATAATTAAATCAGAAAATGCAAATTTTACCCCAGTCAATAAGGTTTCTTTTTAAACGTGGAAAAAGTATGAGCCAAGCTTCGGCACGAATGAGTCGGCTCAACTCGTACTGGAGTGATACCACGGCCTCGTTGTATTTCGGTATGTTTCGTTTCCTTAACCCCAAAAGGTCGGCAGCGTAACTCCTCCGTTGTCGCTGGTGTCTATGGTTGGCACTGATTGCTTACCATCAGGTAATCAGTCTGCTCGTATGCCGTCCTATAACATAAAAATATAGGTAAATATTTAATAGATTATTAAAAATCTGCAACTAAAAAGATAAAGATATACATTAAGTTCTAAATATCCTGCATTTTACCTATATATCTTGGACGTACAAAATATGTTGGATGTCCTCCATTCAGTGAGTGGACTGACGTTTGATTGAGCATCCCACAGGCTCGTTACATAGGCGCGATGTCGGTCGGAAATATCCCGAATCTGCCCGAATATAGGTCGGTTTCTGCAAACTAGTGCTGGGGGTGTACCTCAGGGATTTTGTTATTACATTTTCTTGGGACGTTGATTCCTAATTATTGAGCTCTTGTGATGTCAATGCGATCTAACTAATAATACTAATAATGTTGTTAGATCTTGGATGATACTGAATAAGTATGGATTAAGCTTCTTACGCTGCTGTTGAAAAGTAGGTGTAGTTTTTTTCCAATTCATTCACTTCTACTGAAACTGCAAAGTAAGAAAAAGGTGTTCTGTAAATCTTGTGTATGGTGTTGTTTATCTTAGTAACCGATTGATTAAGGAACTTTAGAAAGAAGTTCAATTTTGTATTTATCCTTAAACACCTTAAGATGAACTGAACGAATATCATTATAAATGCAACTCTAAAGCAGTTTAAATATAAATATACCTAAGTATATGCCATAGTGGAGTAATCTCTGTAAACTACTAGAAATACTCACAGACGGCTCAGGCAGAGTAACGAAAAACTGGCAAATCAACAAAAGGAAAAAGCAAAACAAATCCAGATCGGAATGGATTTGAACTGAAAGATTTTTATTTCACAACAGTCTGTAGGTAGAGTGTAGGCTGGGACTTCTGTCAGTCAATCAATCATTCTTGCCGGACTTTTGCAGTTTGACCGAAATATATTTGCATTTGTTTTCTGACTTCTTGTTAGTTTTAGCAACAAGGGTACCTGAATTAGTCAAAAATCACTCGTTTTTTAAATTCCTATTCATATTGCTTTTAGACGCCCAAAAAACCATAAGTATGTCATAATCGCATTTTTTATAATTACAAAACTGTCGTTGATTGTGTTATACAAAATGGTAATGTTGAAAATTTAATTTTGTGGCCCAGTCTTCAATAGGACAAAGTACCTATTACAAGTACTTTGTTTTTGAAGTTATAAAATCGGATTGTCAGACTTTTACTGACTAAAAACCAGCCGACCAATCCTACCTGACATTAAAATGAGTGCTATGCATTTTTGCACTCTTGTCACAAATTTTTCCACTGCTCGTATTTTTAGTAATGTTTTGTTTTTTAAAGGGAAAAGAAAAGAAATATCTTCAGTCTCTTTCTCTCTCTATCTATCTCTCTCGCTCACTCCTTCAATAAATAATAAAATTATAACTAAGTTCTCTTTTCGTCTATTACAGATGCAGTACAGAGGTTCATTGAAATGCCAACGTACACGGAGGTGAATCCAGGCGAAGATGCTCTTCTGAAATGCAGGATATCTGATAAAAAAGGCGTTTGTTCCTGGCAAAAGGATAATAAGGTAACTTTTAAGAAAACGAATGAAAATTATCAATACCAATCAGATTAATTTAAGTTAACAAAGATACGACATAGTGACAACTTTTTGACTATAACGTCTCCTTTATTGAGACACGACGCGTTACATGACGCATTGAATCTATACATTGCTCATAATGTTCGTATGTTCGTTTTTGCGCGGGAGATGACGCGGGTTGTTGCGGCAATGTACATTGTACAATGAACGAACGACGCTTCACGCGAAATCCCCTTGTGCGTAAATGCGGCCTACGAAATATTACTTTGACATAAACTTCACACAAACTCTTTCCTATTGATGTCAATGGAAAGACTTGTCTAATAATCGTCGTCTGTCCAATTTTTTAGTAAGAAACTTGTAAATCTCAGTTCCTACAAGTTCATTACTTAACTACTTAATACATTGTAATGTATTATTATATCAACGGTAGCGCATTGTGTAAAATGTAGCGACAAGCTCCTTACAATATACGAAACGCTGAAGGCAATACATTCACTGAAATACACCCAACGACTATTTTCCGGGTCTTTCATACAAGCTCTTAGAGTTTTAAAATCAGTATGTTGCAATATTAAATAAATAAAAATTATATTATTCGGAGAATAAAATTCAAAATGGCGTTATGAAGTGGCACGTTCGCTCGCGACGTCAATGTACGTATAATTACCCGCCGCTTACTTTTACAAAATTAATACTTAACTCAAATAATTACAAGCCTGCGGTAATTATGTACGTAGTCATGTTCGCGGAGTTTATGTATAGTTATGTAAGCAAATAACATATGTATTTTGGAAGCTTTGTATGATGTTCGAAACAAAATTCTTTGGTATTAAAATGGTGTGTTTAACGCGATTTCCGAGCTTAGATTTTTTTATGTAATTAGTCGGCAAACCAGCAGACGGATTACCTGATGGTAAGCAATCAGCGTCGCTGGATACCCGCAACGGAGGAGTTACGAGTGCGTTGCCGACCTTTCAGGGATTAGGGATTTGGAGATTTAGGGATTGGGAAGGGTCTGGGAAGGGGAAGGATTGGGCCTCCGGTAACCTCACTTACACGGCGAAACACAACGCTGTGGTTGTTTTACGCCGGTTTTATGTGAGGCCGTGGTATCACTCCGGTTGAGCCGACCCATTCGTGCCGAAGCATGGAATTAAAACCTTCTGGCTGGATTATGGATTAAGCAAAAACAAATGCACGCTAATATTTATCATTAACAACATAAATTCCTTTAAAGCGGTTCCTCATATATACTAACCACGAGTACACGGTACAATAAATAAGTCTATATGAACAAAAATACTAAACATGCCAGTTATTTCTCTCCGCATAAACCACAGCGCTAAAATATTTATTTCGCCTGACAAGTAAAATGTGATCCATAATGTTTGCAACACCTGTTATGCTGTGGAATATTGAAATGGATGGATCCCTGTTGAATACATTCAAGCTACAGATTACGCGACTATGTTATTCAACCTCTTTTATGGCTAGAGTCCACGAAATGTTGGCAACCCTTCGTCCAAATGTTGGCCCAAGAGATGTGGCCAACGTAAATCAATCTCCGTCCATTGTTTAGCGAATAATTTATTTCCATAACTAAAGAAACTGGTGAATGTGAGTTAGTAGCTCACAAAGGGTTCCGAACCGACAGAAAATACTCGAAATTGTTACCGTAGAAACACCGTTTGTATTGTTTTTGTTACGGTTTACGCTTTGTGGATGACAAGTGTTAAGTTTCAAATGTGACTGTCACTTGTTTGTGTCAGACACAGACGGTTTGACAGAATAACCTTAGCTTCTAAGTCTTGACACTTTTGGACCCCTAAAAAAGTAAAAGAACAGAATGTACGGACTCTTTGTCAATTTGTAGCTCGACGAAAGTTTAAGAGTCAACCATGATCGATGTGTTATGGAGTTTGTGAGCAAATGTTCGCAAAGTACCATTATTTATGTACAATCGTGTTTTTAGGCTGTTGGCACGCCTCCCCATTTTGTTTTTGGTTGTCCCTTTCCATGTAGAAAACATTGAAAAGCTAATTTTCGTTGATTCGAGATTTTGCTGCTGTAAACGCGGAAGTTTTGACAATCAAGAGGCGTGTTTGTTGATTTTTTTACAAGAAAACCAACTGGAGAGATTAAGATGGAATTGTACAATAGCAAAGGCCTCGTGACTATGTGATTAAAATATCGTAAATTGATCCTATCATCAGGATTTCAGTCTAAAGCTAAGAACAAACAACTTAATGACCTATGAGCCAAAAAAAAATTAAATCTCCGCTTCACAAAATAGAATCGCAATTCGATAACCCTAAAATGGAATGTTACGAAGTCAGGAAATAAAACAGCGATTACAGGCTTCACACGTACAAAGTTATGTTTTAAACCGAGTACATAATGTGATCTAGTTAGCGCCATCTTCCTTCTAGCACGTACGTTATCAGTAGAAGTTTTACCACGCTCGATCTCAGTAACTTCTACATATCGAACGAGGTCAGTGTATCCCAGACTTAAATTGCTAAGTTTGCCTCTTGACTAAGCTTGGCACGTTGCTCCTTGAATCTAGCTCTCAAGTGTGATACGTCCTACGTCTTGTAAAATCTGGGCTCCTCTTTCGCTAATAAGGGCATTTGTGATTCAATTTCCTGGTCTTATAAAAGAGTATTGTAGCGGTTTATTGAACAATTTCAATCTGTGAAATGGGGTGTGGATTGCGGAATAAACTTGTACTTTAAATCATGGGACTTTTTTATGTAAGGAATATTATCAAATTACTTCTCTCATTCTTGGTCGGACAAGAAGAGACTGTAACTGACTGAAGACCACCCGGTCCCTTATGCAATATAGGACATATCATTAGCCTTTTAGTGAGCTCTTCATTTTTTTTCATTGTAAAATTGCAGAAAATTTTCGAACTCTCGGGCGCATTAATCACCAGGCCGCCACAATATCAGGACTTGGGACAAAACTGTCAGAAAATTGGTGTTATATTTTTATTAGCGTCTGCATCGTCGTTTGCCACTTTAGGGAGTGAACACATTATATTCTGTTCTGTTTTGTTAGCATCCTAGTGTAGGGTAATGCATTTCTAAAGTGAGATATGACTTGCTGTTTCCCAGTCTAAAGATTCATCGTTCCTTGTATTTCAGTTTATGATGTGTTTATGGACCCGGAGCTAATATTTCGGTAGTGTTCTCTGAGGAGATAGAATTTACTCCCATATGTAACTGTTGTTTTATTCTTGTCTGCTAGGATTAGGATGGGTGTATAGCGGTTAAGTTTATGATTAGTGTTTTATACTACGTATATGGATTGTTCTGCTTTTTATTAAATATCATCATCATCAGCCTATAAGTGCCCACTGCTGAGCAAAGGCCTCTTCTCACACGGAGAAGGTTAGAGCATTAAACACCACGCTTGCTCAATGCGGGTTGGCGATTTCAAACTTATAAGTCCAGGTTTCCTGACGTCTGTCAGTGGTGTCTAAATAATCATAGAAAGTACATATAACTCGGAAAAAGTCACATTGTTACTTGCCTAGTTTCGAACCTACACCATCATACATGAGGAGCGGGCTCCTTAACCTCCGGGCCACCACGACCATGACCATATTCAATATTTTCATCTCCAACTTGGTTTTTATGGTCAGATTTCTAAGTTTTAACATCCCTTTGATCATGTCTTTCAAATTTGCCATACAAACTGTTGTCATAGAAATATGTAGAATGAACTTTACAACTCCATTAGCTTCCAAGTTGAAGTGAATCACAGACAAACCTTAATCTTTATTCATACTGCAAAAACTATTGTTAATGCTCTTCAAAGATGTAACATTTATCCTGGTGGCAAATGGTTCAATTTTGATTGAATGAATCACATTGGCCGCCGTGTCAAACAATGGCGTCCGAAGCTAGAGAAAAAATAGTTTTTGTCGTCAGTTAAAGAAGAAGAATAAAAAAACGCATAATAAAATTCATAAAAAGTAAAATTTAATATATCTGAATAATTTCACATAATTAGGATATATGAACATGCCTTCAAAGTACATACACACATAACTAAGCGTTTTGTTAAAGCACATTGTCACTTATTTTCCGAGAACCAACTATTCATAGCGTTTAAAATTTGTAGCGCGTTGACCTCATTAGTCTTGCCGTATGAAAAGGCTTTTTATCTGTGACTGTTGTGGTTCATACCATATTACCTGATTGAGTCATCGTCGGTACATAGGTAAATAGCCCTTAAAAGTGTATTGAATTTTCGACTATGTTTGCGGAGAATAAAGTTGAAAATTAATTTGTTTGATTGGTCTAGTATGACGAGCATGGATCATGTGTATTAATAGCTAGAAGTATGTATGTATGTATGTGTATGTATATACTGGTTAGGACACAGTATCTATTGTAAGATCATTTAATTAATATTATTATCTAAGCCAAGTTTATTAGTCAATCAATTAGACGAGTATTGGTACAGTAGATTCACTATTGATTAATACTCTTCACGTTGTTGGTTCCAATATTCTTTTTTTAAACAAACGTTGAACTCTAAAGGCCTTATTACAAAACATGGTTTTTCTTTAGTCTAGGTCTAAACCATTGAACCAGTTGTTGTATTTTGAATTGAAGGTAGGTGAGAATAAGATTCGATATAGAAAACCTGACTCAATGGTTTAAACCTGGACTGAAGATAAGTCTTGTTTTGTAAGATTTTCTCCTCAGTTGTAGGTACTTATATAAACATACAAATTCATACATCACACCCAGACCCGGAACAACTATTTTTGGATCACATGAAGAGTTGTTCCATAGTTATCAGTTGCCCAGCAATTGAGGTTTGACCATTCATCACCACGCTTGCACAATGAGGATTGGCCATCAAAGCTCTTTTAGTCCAGATTTCCTCATAATATTTTTCTCCCTTCTATTGTCAGTGGTGTCTAAATAGACATACAAAATGAAGTCAGTCTAAATCGAAAACCGTCATATTGGTAGTTGTCAGGTTTCGGACTCTCAGACCACTACGACCCTATTTATTATTATCACAAATCCATGAAGTGCATTTCCATTAGGAATTGTAACGACGAAGGTGTTAAGTTATTAAGTAGGTACGAAGTATATGTTCCACTTTACAAAGTCTTAGGCGTACACTAAGGCCTCGTTTACAAAGGCACGGTGCGTCGAGCGTCCATCTTATATTTATTTATTTATTTATTTGTTTAAATAGTAGGTTATAAAACCAATAACACTACTCAATTCTTAGGTAATATAGGTACATAAGTAAAATAAATATACTTAATAACATAAAATGTATAAAACAATATTATAACTGTATTTTAATCATTCAGAATATGCTATATCTTTCGCTCGAGAACACACCACACTAAGTGTGGAAGAGTCAAGCCTTGACACGAATAGGTCGGCTCGGCCGGGGTGATACCACAGCCTCACAGAAAACCGGCGTGAAGCAACCACAACGTTGTGTTTCGCTGTGTTAGTGCGGTCACTGGAGGCCCAATCCCTCCCCCCCATTCCTTCCCAATCTATGAACATTTAATAACCAAAACCCTTATCCTTAATAGTCCGGTTACTCGTAACTCCTTTGGTGCTGCGAATGTCCATGGGCGGCGCTAATTACTTACCATCAGGTAATCCGTTATGCCATAAAAAACTGGTTTTGCTGCCAGGAATCCGTTTAAAAGTTTCATCGTGAATAGTATTGGGGATTTAGCTCTAGTTACCATTCTGATTTCCTCATAACGTTTGAGATTTCGCAGGCGATGTCGCGACCCGCTTCTGCAATGTTCGAAGAACGCTCGATTCGTCTCGCGCCGCGTCTCCGTAAACTAAGCCTAAAGTATTCCCGGAAACTGTTCGGTGTAAACTCTGAAGACGACTCACTGGGCATCTGTATTCTGTACCAAATATTATATGAATGAAGACAGCTTGTCGAACATTACATGGTCTATATATTTGCTCTCATTAGGCAATTTATTAATATTGAAAATAGAATATATCGACTTACCAATACAATAAAATGTAAAATAAAAATTTATACTTACGACAAAAATTACGAAGTATTATTTCTAGATTAATTTTCAAGGAATAAGTATGTATATTATTTGACGCAAAAGAAACGTAATGTCACAACACACACATAGATAAAGATGCTTAAACACCAAAGAAAAAGAAAACTTTACTAGCTTTTTTTAATCTACATTTTCTTAGCTAGTCAGTTAAAATTATGTAAGTAATGTTGATATTAGCTTATTTTACTTAAACCACTATTCCATTCGCATTCATTACGTACCTTAAAACATTTTGCCGTAAATACATACAAACGTACATTAACTATACAAAATAACAAAAGTACGTCCAAAGAAAGACTAAAAAGCTTCCGAAAGTTGTAAAAAATACAATTTTACTCGTTTAGAGATTTTATGTGTAGTTTTTATGGTAGATATAGTCTGTGGCTTAAACGCAACGCAACTTATTCCTGCCCTAAGCAAAACTAGCTTCTACGATTCTATGTGAACGGACAGCAACAGATCGAGTTAATCTCAACTATCATTTTAATATTTTTGACTTAATTACAATGTGCTAAAGTAATTTATTGACTGTCTCATTAATCGTTTTTTTTTTTGGGTTTCGGTAATTTTTTTGGAATATTTTTATTTGTTTAATTTTGTGATTGTTTTTATTCGCTGTTTGCCGTTCTTTAGGTTTTATTATAAGCATTTTTCCGTTAAAAACTGCTTAACAGAGAGGCAAAAGACGATGTGCACTGTCTGTGTTCAGACCTGTATTTTCTATTCCGTGGTTCAGACATTCGAACATTCAACTTCAGGGATTCAAAACCACTACGTCTAATCATTCCTAGCTCTGAATAAATCAACTGCTTAGTACTAATAATAAAACCTATTCCAATCCTTTAATACATTTTCGACTTTATTCCTAATTGAAAAGGTTGAGAGTTTTATCAGAATATTAACGATCTAGGGTAGCTTGACGTGCTTGCATGTGTAGGTCGCTTTTCCTAAAAGATGACGTGGCATACTTACAGTATGTTAGCGACTATAATAACTCCTATACAAATTGCTAATCATGTTAATTTGCCTTTTGTTACACGAAGTTCATGTTTTCACCCTAAAAAAACATTGTTTTTTTCTGCACCCCTTTTATTGTTTATTACTGTTTCTGTCTTCATATTTTATCTGTGGTCATCTTCAAAATGACATGAACCTGTCCCTTTCAAATTTAGAAGGTCGGCTATTTCCGTTATATTTACCACGTGTCTAGCTTGCCAAACCAAAGCTTGAACACATGTCCACAAATAGTCATGCGTAAAAAAAATAGATTTTTTGTTTTAATTACATTACAAAAATGATGTGTCTTAATGTTTTTATGCCAGAAGCACAGCCACAGCGTTGTGTTTCGACGTGTGAGTGAGGTTACCGGAGGCCCAATCCTTACCCACCCACAATCCCTCCTCAATCCCTAAATCTCCAAATGCCTAATCCCTAAAAGGTCGGCAACGCACTGGTAACTCCTCCGTTTGTGTGTCCATGGGCGGCGCTTAATACTTACCATCAGGTAATATGTCTGCGTTTGCCGATCTATTACATAAAAAAAATCTCAAACCAAGTACATCATCACATCAATGAATCTATGATTTATATTTTAATAAATAATTTTACTCACTGAAAAGTCAAATAAGTTATATAAACTTGCTATTTCGACAGTAAAATAAAAATGCCTGTACATACACTTGACATCGTCGCAAAGACCGCACGGATCAGCAATGCCATATAATTTAGAACGCAACAGAGCTAGGTGCATTATTTTGAACCACTCGACCGCAGGCGACCGCGGCGGGCGGTTCCGTACATCGGGTTAATGGCCTAAGCAACGTCACTTCACTGCATACAAAATTATGAGCATACAGTTTTATCGGGGTTGCCGGTGCAAGCTTAATGACGAACGGCCCCGATTTGGAGAAGAAGAAGGAATGGGGTTTGAGTCAGTAAGAGTCTGACACTTCGTCTTGCCTCACCCTGGGCGAGAGAAGTATTAAAGTGACTTTCCGGCCTTAAAGAATTTTAAATAAATCGTTGCTCTATTCTGAGATTTGCTCCTGTATCGTGAGTGCGTTTAAAAACATACAATTTCACATACACATGACACCCAGACCCGGAACAACAATTTGTTGATCACACGTAGAGTTGTCCGTGCGGGAATCGAACTCGCGACACGTTGCACGGCAGCCAATTGCCCAGCCATTGCACCAACCGTGCAGTTATAACTGCTCTACATTAGGATTTTCTTCTGTATCGTGGGAGCCTTTACAAACGTACTGACACAAACTACCCAGACTCGAAACAACTATTTGTGGATCATACAATGTCTTGTGCGTTCCGTGCCGGAATCGAAACCACGAAACGTTGCACAGCAGCTAGTTGCCCACCCACTGGTGCCAACAGTGCAGTCGAATAAACATACATACAGTTATATGATATGCTGAATAATAGCAGTAAGTCAGTGGATATTGTGAATACTAATTCTGTACTTAAGGTATCTTGTCAAAAGCAACTGTTTGATGTGAATCAGAGCGGATCGCGTACCATTTCCTTAACCAGAATTACTGTGTACGATATATATACGTTCACCATGAGTTTGTATATCATTTTCTAATCGGTGTCAAGAGTGACAGTATTTGAAATGCAACTAGCATTTTAAGAAAGTGTGTGAAAACCGACCTGAAACAACCACACCGTTGTGTTTCGCAGTCGTGACTAAGGTTTTCGGGTGCCCATTCCTTCTGCTTTCTCATCACTCCCCAATCCCTAAATTCCCCTTCCAAAACGACGTTTACCGCCGTATCAAATAAAAAATCTTAGCAATGTTAAACGCCATGGTGCTAACCTTACCTCTGACTAAATATATCGAAGAATTCGCCTGCAATAGTTAATGGTGCGATCTTGAATCAGTTTTTTATTAGGTTAACTATTTCAAGCCTTACGATTGATTCGATTTCGAAAAACTAATATACCTTTGATACGAAGCATAAACAAAGTTTTATAAAACAAAGTATGTAATAACATACCTAACCTAGCTTATAAAAAGAAGAAAACCTTTCAAAAAGCACGCTTAATAATTATGCTAAAACAAAACAATAGACTGCACTTACAGCCACAGCCACAGAAATCGCAAGTTTACTTAAAACCGCCTTAATACCGGCGCAATCCATGTTGAACTATAAACAAAACTCGGTTGGAATACAGATAAAACTAAACGTTAACATTAACCAGTGTTTATCAGGCGGGTTAACGTTAACCGCAACGTTTGGTATGAGCAATCGTAGTCGTACAAGATCAGAATCTTAACGAACGTTAGTCACGATTGTTTTTAAACTTTAACTATGGTTAAACGGATTATGAGGCCTCATCCTGCCCCGGTATAGAGTTTTACATAACTTAACATAACGTTGTACTATGCATATTTTATTAAGAAGGGTTTAAAGGTAAATTAAAAGTTTACTACTGGTTACATTACTTATTTGTTTTGTAAACGTTAATCCTAAACTAACATTAAGTACATACATAAAACATCATGCATGCATTAATTGCAAATAAAAACTGTTTATCAAAAGTACGATAATACCAATCGTTAAACGTGGATCGGAGTGATACTACAGAAAACCGTGTCATCATTATCATCATCAGCCTATAAGTCCCCACTGCTGAGCAAAGGCCTATTCCCACACGAAGGTTTTGAGCATTAATCACCACGCTTGCTCAAGGCGGATTGGCGATTTCAAACTTATAATTAGAAATTATAAGTCCAGGTTTCCTCACGATGTTTTCCTTCACCGTATGTCAGTGTCTATATAATCCTAGGAAGTACATATAACTTGGAAAAAGTCACATTGGTACTTGCCAGGTTTCGAGCCCGCACTCTCAGGCATGAGAAGCGGGCGCCTTAACCTCCAGGCCACCACGACTTTCGCCGTGTGTGTAAATCTAATGGAGGCCTCATCTTTTCCCACTCCCGTTCCCTTACCAATTCTTTTAGGCTTCTCCAAAACCCTAATCCCTAAAAGGTCGGTCTCTCTAGCGTTGCAAATGTCCATGGGCGGCGCCATTTGCTTACCATCAGGTAATGAGTCTGCTCGTATTACATAAAACAAATATACAAAGGCTTGCGAGAATTTTTGAAGTCAAATACATTCATTTTACCATACGATTCAAAAGGTGTTATGGAATGGAGAAGTGCTATATACAGGCTTCTTTTGTTGGATCGTTGTCTTTTCAACTCACGTGCACTGGATCAATGAGGTAGTTTAAGGGTAATTTATTTATAGGCTATTATTACTCATTCATGATGTGTGATAATTATGTAAATATTGGGCACCAGTCATCCGTGACACAATGCTCAATGAACGGAATTTTTGTGTGCTCATATTTGAACCTTAATGTAACTAAATTGCTTTAAAATAATTAAAGTTAATGTTTTCAGAGATAATATAAAACGGCCATTTAAATAGTACAATTAATCCGCTAGTGTATTGTTCATATCAACCTGAAATACAGAACTCATTTGTTTAAATTAAACCATATTGTTTTTAACAATACTGGTTAATTTTGATTCAGGTAGTTTATTTTAATTCATTGTGATTATTCTGCAATGAAAAAATTTGTTATTTGTACGACATTAGTACGAGAACGCAGATACGTCACGTTCGTGGTGGCTTGAAGGTTATGGCGCCCGCTTCTCATGCATGAAGAGGTGGATCGAAACTTAACAAGTAACAATGTGACTTTCCCGAGTTATATTGTATACTTTCTAAGTTCAAAGACACCACAGACATACAGCAAAGGAACAAATCATCAGGAGACCAGGACTTATGATTTCTAATTATAAGTTTTAAATCGCCAATTTGCCAAGAGCAAGCGTGGTGATTAATGCTCGAACTCTCTCCTTGTGACAAGAAGCCTTTGCTCAGCAGTGGACACTTATACCTGATAAAAGTATAAGAGCACATAAAGCACTAAATTAATTATTTACTCAGAGATTAGAATCCGTTCTCTAATTAACATTACCCAAAAAAGAAGGCTAACTCTAAAATTGGTCATTGTGTTCAAACTGAACTGTTTAAGGCAATGATCTCTCCATCAGTAATTATGGTTACGATCTCCTTATTTGATACTCGTTTGTTAAATCTCTTGTCTATGCTTAGGTTTTTAAAAACATGGCCGTTCCATGAATATCATTACCATTTAGATTTAAAAATGGAGTTTATCTTAATTGTTCGATGTTTATCTTTTGAAGCACTATTAGTATTATGTATTTTATGAACATATTTTGTTGGTGGGCCTGAATGAAAATTGATTTTTTTGGAAGTTATAGGTAATTGAAAAAACACTCGGTGTTTGAATCAAGTTTTATAGGGCTGCTAAGCTGCCCCTGCTATCTCAGCCGAGGTTGTGTATGCAAGCGTTATGTGCCGCGATAAGTAACGGGCTGGTTTTTAGTCAGTAAGAGTCTGACACTCTTTGTCGCGTCACCTGGGGCGTCAAAAATCAAAATGTCATTGATGATATTCCGCTCACAACAATGATATAAGCAATTATCAAAGTACATAAAGTATAGATTGAATAATATTCTCAGAAGAGTAAACGCTTATATCGGATCTGGTATGTAAAATCGAGTGTTCAAGAGAAACAGGTATGTTTTACTCATATCCAGAGAAAACTCACAATTCATCCTTTTTATTTAAGCAGTTTTTCAAAATTCAAAATAGTTTATTTCCGTTAGGCCTTACAGGTGTCTGTTGATCGTCAAATTACTTTTATATCAATTAGACCCTTTCAGGCACTATTGTACGTCATATGAAGATTAAACACGTCTGTCGATCAGTCCTCTTAAAGAAGCTATAAGTATGTACATCATTATCATCATCATCAGCCTATAAGTGCCCACTGCTGAGCAAAGGCCTCTTCTCATACGGAGAAGGCTTGAGTATTAATCACCACGCTTGCTCAAAGCGGGTTGGCGATTTGAAACTTATAATTACAAATTATAAGTCCAGGTTTCCTCACGATGTTTACCTTCAACGTATGTCAGTGGTGTCTAAATAATCGTAGAAAGTACATAGGTACTTGCCAGGTTTCGAACCCACACCCTTATGCATGAGAATCGGGCTCCTCAACCTCCGGGCCACCACGACCAGCTAGAAGCTATAAGTACACTTCTCCTCAACTACTTCAACAACAAAATCATAAGGTAAAAACTTAAGGACAGCGAAATAAAAATTTCGTTAAAACAATTTTCAGAAGGAAAATAGTGCATTTCGGTTTTATGTTCCGCATATTTGTTCGTTGGCTTTTGTGATGTACCTACAATGGGAGTGGAGTGTACCGGCACGAGGTACTATGCTAGCATTTTCTTTGAACCCCTCTTCCTTTGTAGAACCAGTATTCTATATCAAAATTCTGTCTATTTATAAAACAACTTTATCAAAAACTCGAGATTTTTCAATCCTCTTTTATTGATATTTTTAGAAACTCGAGATTACCGATAAAAATTGTTATGTTTCATGCGTTTCAAGAAATAAGGATGAGAATATGAAGTATATCACTACCATCCTTTAAATTCGTTTTAAAGATTTATGCATACAGATAGAGTTATAGATAGAGTCATTGAAGATGATGTTTTATATGTATAATAACATTAATTTAATAGTGCAGAAATTTAGTATCAGTTTTGCATCCGTGCGAAGTCGACACGGGTCGTTAGTACTATCTAAAAGTGATTCATTTTAAAATATGTTACTTAGTACTTATTGATATCTTTGCAACTTTGTTTTTGGAGAACATCAAAACGCAGTAAGACATTAAAGCTTTCGAAATCTGAACCTACATAGCCATAGTTAGAAACAGGGGTGGTCAATGCTCATGACTTCTTTCTCCTCCATTGGAAAAAGGGCCATTGTCCAGCTATAAGACAAGTTTTATAATTTTATTAGAAATGCGTAATTTACTAGTCAATTTACAAAAATATGTTAAGGGATTCTAGCCCTTATAATTGTAGGGTTTCGATATATATTTCTATCGGCGACGGAAAGACAAAGACTCGATGTATAGTCATTAGCAGGCCCCTCACGAGTCGGCACTCCGTGATTCATGCTCCCTGGGAACGCTAGCGGAGTTGGCATGGAGCCTACTGGCCTCAGGCTAAGCAAACTTACCTTAGAGTATGTAATAAGTATAGAGCGATTGTGTGTTGTTAATGGTTGGTGTAAATTATGTCCATAATAACCATAAGCGATATATATCTGCAAAGGAGCAGACGGATAACCTGATGGTAAGCAATCGGTGCCGCCCATGAACACCACGCCAGAAAAGTTACGAGTGCGTGCCGACCTTTTGGGGATTAGGGATTTGGAGATTTAGGGATCGGGGATGGGGAGGAATTGGGTTAACATCAATCACCTTGGGAAACAATAACGCTATGGTTATTTAAGCCGGTTTTCTTTGAGGCCGTGATCAAGCCAGAAAATTCCAGGCCTCTGGGATATTTTTTTCCCAAATTAACACATCGTAAACAAAAATCAACATCTTTTGAACTGATCATTTACGTAGATAGGTAATTATTGGCCTAATACATCTATGATTTCAGCATCTACTGTATTTTTTAAATCAGAAACGTGTTTATAAGATACCTAGGTATCTTGGAAAGTTCAATTTCAGTATCGTTTGAACGTGTTTTACTCCCTTGAGTGCGTTATTCGATGAAGTGAACTAGTTTCGAAGATATAAAAATACACCAAATAATACTTCGTGCCTGTAAACATGAGTACAAGTATTATACGATATATTGCTTAGTTAACCGATTTGAAAACTTGGGTCATAATTTTAGTCGATTATTAAATCGAATACAAAACTCGATTACTTTTAAATTGAGCGATTGCTTCAACAATAAGGGTTATTTTGAATATTGGTTGTCAGTATCTATTTTGCGATGAGTACAAGTCATTTGTGCTCCATATTTCGCAATAATACGATACCAAAATCTTACTAGAGACCTTTTAGGATTCGTCGTAAGACGATTAACTGACTCTTCATAGTTGTCCTCTGCCAAAAATGAGTATATAGATAAAAGTAAACTATGTGTTAATTCAGGAAATATCTAACTATATACAAACTCAATTACAGCCAAATCGACTCTGCCGTTTTTGAGTGAAAGAATAACAGACATTCATCTTTAATAAAAACAAAAACCAGTAAGGTTTACTAAACCCGTACTATAGGGGGTTTAAACCTTAGTGGTTCTTGGCTGTCAATAAAAAACGATAAACAATACTTTAATAAAATCCTATAAGCCTTTTTTTGTCAGGGGAAAATCATCCAATGACTTCTCCCGCCCAGGGTAAGGCGAGAGAGAGTGTCAGACTCTTACTGACTAAAAACCCCCCCGTTCCTTCTCCTGCTCTGGGCCGAAGTCGCGGTGCCTCATTGCGCTTACCCCGCAGCCCCGGCTAAACATCAGCCCTTTAGGGCCCCGACTGTGGTGGTCTATTGGCTCTTTGAGGCGCGGTCCGGTTCTGGTCGGGCGGCGAGCTACCCTTACTCGCCGTCCGCAGACCCGCGCTTACGGTGGCCGGAGATCATCTCTCGATCCCCGACGTCCGGAATGTCGGCTTCTGCGACGGCTGGGGCGCGAGGAGGATAGTTCCTCTCACGCTGCACCATGGCCTCGATTAAGGCCGGGCGCGAGAGGTCGCCGCCGCCGATCACTTCCCTGAGAACACGGCGGTGCTCAGCCCAAGCAGGGCACTCCGCCACCGTATGCTCCACCGTGTCCTCCAGGTGATCCTCACAATGACGACACTCGGGCGTTTCCTCCCGCTGGATCCGAAACAGGAACCTACCAAAGCTAAAATCCTATAAGCCTACATTTCAAATTGTTATCAATTATACATTGTCAATTCAATACTCTAAGGTAAAAAATCGAATGCAGGAATTATAGATACATGTCACATTGTAATTCCTATTCAATAGGAAATTACCAAGATAAACGTACCTACTTACATTGGATTTGAACGTATCAATCGTGTTTTTCAAGGAAATCGTTTGATGGTTTTTTAATCAGGTCCCTCTTTGAGGAATGACAGTTGAACCGTTTTATTCTAAATTAAAGGCTTCTGAAGGGGTTTAACTCTATTTGACGAGGTATTCCTAGTATTTCTAGATAAAGGATTTTATGTCAGGTTGTTAAACTAAAGGATATTTTAGTAGATAAATGTTTTTCATGTTGAAGCGTCTTTTTGCGTCTTATTTTTACACAAATTGAGCTGACGTTCCAACTGTATTTGTATTATAAATAAAGTTAAAACTAAAATTGTAACTATTAGAAAATTTTGATTAATTAAACGGGTGACCGTTATAAACAAAGATGGAAGTATTTTCTTAGATGTTCTATTAATAGTTTAAATATTGTTCTACCGAATACTTCCTTAATCAAAATGTCCTTTTGAAAATGACATTATTAGGTACAAAATGTTGAGCGAATATCTTTATCAAAACAACAATCACCGCATTTTATTAATAGATCACGCACATTTCCGTAATTTCGCGACCCGCCCACAGTAAAATTTCACCATATTATATATGTATAGTATATTATGCGAAACTTATAAAATTATAGGTCCTGGGAGCCTATTTAATGCTGTACCTTAATGTAGTTTCCATGTCGTGACTTTCTTTTGTCACAATATAATATAAACGAAATTATGGGAGATTATACATTTTTCGTGTGCCTTTACTTCCGATTTGTAACTCTATATTAACAAGAATAAGGTTAATTTTAGGTTTGTTGGGATTTTCGCACCTGCATAGGGTTATTGGCTGGCCGGAATGTTTTGTCGTTGTACCAAAAATAGCGGGATTGGTTATGTGACGTCATTATGGCATATAGCACGGCAGACGCAGTGAGTACATGTACGTAGTAGTCACGGCTCGTGGTCACGGCGTACAGAGCATTGTTCCAAGCCTATGTGGGCTGGTACAAGAGGAAAACAAAACGCGGAATTTAATTTTAATTTTATTCTTAATGACGATAATGATTTCAACTGTATTACAATAATCAATGTTAGTATGTAGTTTTTGTTCCAATTCTGCGTCCTTGGTATAGTTAGTAATAAAATTTAGTTGAAAAGTACCATAAGGGTCACGTTAAATGCTAAACGAAACACAAAATACTAAAAAAAGCACCGATTCCGAGTCCAGTAAACAAAGTGATCATAGTAAAAATAAAGGTTTCATTTCTTCCTCTCTACAACACAGAATGGAACCGCAAAAAAAACAAAGAAAGAAAAACTATTATAATAAACAAAAATATATTGACGATTACCTACTGCGGAACCATGAAATGTTTTGCCGATAGTTTTTATTATATTTCAGTTCAGAGCAAAAACGTTGACCTTTTAGTCCAACAGCTACTGAAGTTAATGCATAAAGCAATTCCATATTTGATTTTGATTTTTTTTATTGCTAACTGCAATGTCACGGTTTTAAGTTATAACAAGAATGTTAATTTTGAGTCTTAATTACTGGTGGTACGGCTTCTTTTACCAAGTTAGGTAGTGTTTATATAATTATTTGAATTTGTTTTCGAACTGTATGTGTTATGATTTTATTTCTTACACACATTAGTCATTAGTTGTCATTATTAACATCGTATCAGCTACCAGAACAATCGATTACTGATTCATTTAAAAAAGGACAGGTGAAGGTTAACATGTTTTATAAAATCTATTAAATAGTGGTGAAATTTAGTAGCAGGATTGCACCAGTCCGAAGCCGGGACAGGTCGCTAAAGTATTGTAGTTTGACATAAGTCACATGGGCTCCTAAATTATATATAATTTAAGCTTGACAAGTAACATTTATTTATTTATTTAAAATCGAGATACACATTACATGAGCTCATTAAATTATAATAATATGTCGATCTCATTAAAATTGCAATTGATGAAGGGGTTTCTTTTAACGTAGGACTAAATGATATACGAGATGATATCGCGTATACTTGTGTTTTTAAACTTTTTTTGTGTAAACGTAAATTTTTATAATCATTATAATTATCAGCCAGACATACCTACCAGTCCAGCAGTGGACGAATTTTACAATTAGTTGTACGCCACTGAGCTCGATGTTCAGCTCTTCTCATCCAACCACTGCCAGCCACCCTGCGGATGTCTTCAGTCCACCTAGCTGGAGGGCGCCTTACACTGCGTTTGCCTAGACGTGGTCTCCACTATAGAACACGTTTACCCCAACTTTTTAAATTTCTATGTTAATGTTTTATCTAAAATTGTAATGTAGCTAATTAGAGCTCATAATGACCGCCTCAGTTCGTGTATTAAGTCAAACCAAAAAGCGTTTCACCAGCATGCGGCTGACATTTCGGGCCTCACACGTCCGTGCCGCACTGACGCCGCTAAAACACCACTTTTTTTTTAGTTTTTCCCACTTTTTACCTTTTGACACGCCCCGCATTTTTATAGTGATTACATTCTGTATGTCATTTTAGTTTTTTTTGCACATTTATTTTATAGCTGCTCGTGTTTTTTACAGCGTCGATGCTTGAGTATTAGTGACAAGTGCTCATTCTTTTTTTTTATGCACAAGCCCACCGATTACTTCTCCTGTCCTATGAGGAGCGGTAGGAGTGACAGACTCTTACTGACTAAAAACTTCTCTTGCTTCAGGCCGGGGCCTATTTTTTGGCAGAAAATCATCATATAATTTCTTTCGTCCTGGTTGGGGCCTGAATGAGTCTCAGGCTGTTCATCATTCTGTTCCTTCTCTTAGTCTAGGTCGGGGCCTTAAAAGGCCCAATCTGTGACGTGCTAAAACTTTACAGTACGGTTTTAAGTTTTAAGCCTATAGTTGGGACATTTGTTACAATTGTTAACCATCACTGTACACTATAGATGCAATAAAGTCTGATTTGATTTAAAGATTGAAATTGAGTTAATCACATGACACGCAAAACATAGCAAGCTATATTCAGAACCTACATTCAATATGGCCACCTCTGCCTCTCTCTCTCTTTCTCCTTTGGGGATAAAATATGATATTAATGTTAAAACAAAAGTTCCGTTTCATATATTGTTTGTTTTGTCGTGTTAAACTTTTGTTTTCGGACGGATTAGACCCCGTATTCCGGTGTTATAGTTATTATAACTTTATTAGTTTTTCGGTAGAAAGGTCTGCCGGTAGCGGATTATGGAATCTGTTATTAGTTTTCGACTTGTAAGCTGTAAATTGGTTGGGGATGGGAATGATAAATATTGTCGGATTAATTTATTATATATCACTCAGCTTTTGTGTTTGCGTTTTAAAATCCTTTTAATATTAGGTGTAAATGTAAAAGTATGGATGTATGTTTGTTACTATTATATGCAAAAATGGGTGGTCAGTTTTGTTTTTAATTTGACATGTAGGTACGTGATACCCAGGATTAACATCATCAGCTAACAAGTGCCCACTGCTTAGCAAAGGCCTCTTCTCATAAGGAGAAGGTTTGAGCATTAATCACCACGCTTGCTCAAGGCGGATTGGCGATTTCAAACTTATAAATAAAAATTACAAGTCATAGTTTCCTCGCGATGTTGCCCTTCACCGTATGTCAGTGGCGTCTAAATAGTCTTAGAAAGTACATACAACTCGGAAAAAGTCACATTGGTACTTTCCAGGTTTCGAACCCACGACCTCATGCATGAGAAGCGGGCTCCTTAACCTCCGGGCCACCACGAGCCTGGATTAACACAAGTTGCTTTTTATCAACATACTTCGCGGGTGAAGCCCGCTAGAAAGCTAGTGAATTATAAATCCTTTTTCTAGCTTTCTCACAGATTTTTCTCTCTAGATCACACAAAAAGATGTACTGGAATCCAAACCGCTGCAATTTGCAAAGCAACCAGTTCTCCAGCTACCACATCAACCTCTTTGTTTTAATAATTTAACTCATAGCTCATTTCGATATGGGCTTTGCATTTGACAATATAATGTACTACGTATTGTTAATATTTCACTTAAATGTTGCAATGACGTAAAATTAATTAAGTTTATGTATTATTAGGCTTAGTAGAACTGATTTGCAAATTGTAATGTTATTGAACAGTAACCGCTAGTACCGACCTACTGATAAAACAAAGGGTTATTGCTGCAAAAGCGGTATACCCAAAAAACTCTAATCAGTCATCAAATAGACAACTATAAGGAATTTTGAACGTCAAAGAAAAAGATAAGTTCTTACTGCGCAGTAGCTATAAAATAATAAATACCAGTCAAGTGCAGGTCAGACTCCCGCACGAACCATCCGGTGCCAAAATCGCAATTGTTATATGGGGTGCCTCCTTAAACATTGTTTTAATTTTATACCAATTATAATATAAAATCAATTTTCAATTGCCCAGCTGTCACGGTACATGAGTTACAGTTTTTATTGAGGGTGTGGAAATTATCCAGCTTGACTTTTTTCCTGACTAGTTGCCGAACTCGGCTGGACATCGGCTGAAGTAGGCTTCATCTTTCTGAAGGTCTGGTACCTCATTGAGGCGCGAAGAACAGCCATAAGATACAACCTGGTGATAAACAGACCGTCGGACAGACATCCAGATGGACTGAGAAATCTCAGTAATAGAGTTCCCGTTTTTACCCTCTGTGTGTAAAAAGTCAGTCATTCATTAATGCAGAACAAAAACATCATAAAATCCGATACAATGCAGTAAAACATAAAAACTAAGCTAATTATAAATAACACGACCAACAAATTACTCACAGGACAAACCAATAACTCCGCTTTACAAAGAATTCGTATTGTCCGTCGTCGAACAAAAGGGTTGCATACAAAAGTCTTTATGGACAAACAGATGGCGCTATAGTCAAACACGGACCATCCCATAGTTCTGCCAATATGTCGTGACAAAAGCCCTTTCCTTTATCTTAATCTTTTACGGGCCCATCCGTCATACCAATTAGAGGACCCACAGGGACAATGGTCCATTATTGCGTAGTCACCACGATCCCATATCGTTGGGCCATTAGTCATCCAAATCTGATAAGACGTCCATTGCTGAGTTGACTCATCTGTCCTTTTGCATGTTCTTTATAGATGAGTAGTGTATCGATAAATGATGTATCGATATGCAAGTCATTGATATAGATCGGTTTTGCTTGATTGAAGCTAAGAGGTGGGTTTGTCAATGCTAATTTATACTGTGGATTTGATGCGGGGTCTTTTTGTATTTTTTATATGGTTTCGATCATGACTGGCCATTTATGATTAATGGTTGCTGGTCAGTCTAGATAGAATGATATGAATTCAGAGTAGTACTCGTATAGAGGGTGGGTTTTTTTTGCTATGTGTGGATTTGTCGAATATTCTACGAAGTGCTGATGTATGTTAGATAATAATAATAATACAATTTAGCGACAATCGTTAAGTACAGTTGAGTTGTTGTCTCGTCAGAGATTTTTTTAAACTTTGGCCATTACTAGTTTTTTTCTGCGTTGTTGAATGTGTATGTGTATACCAACATACAATTTCACATACTCAGCCCAAAAATTTATGGCTTAATACTCAATACTCAATTTATTTATTACATTCCACAATGTATTGTGAGCTTAGTTGGTAGGGTACATAAGGATTTACATACATATATTAGATTACACAGAAAGTTGCTTCATAATTTTGGCACTCAAACCTACAATACAGTTTAAAGCAGCGGTTCGCCCACCACGTCAACTGTAAACTCAAATGACATAGTTACCTACGTAAAATTCGATTGTCCTTATTTTTTCATCGAACAAAAATATATGTTTTCATGGTACAAAGTAAATTGGGGATCCATAGCGAAATATTTTTCGTCAACAACTCGGTAACACGTTTTACGGTGAACGTTTCAAATATTTAACCATTACATAGTCACAGGTGCGTGTGATATATACACGTCATTACACGAACGCACACGAACGTAACAACATCCTATATTTAACTGGCAACCCTGTATACTCGGCCATTTTTATCATAGACACTTATTTGGGAATTATTGATGTCTCTTTGGTGAAAACCGAGGTGGCCTGTCGCTCTTGTCGTGGTTCGAAAAGTGGCCAGTACCAATGTTACTTTTGAGTTATATGTACTTTCAACATTATTTATATACCACTGACTACCACATATAATAAGTTATATTTTTTCAACTACTATTAAATGTATTAAAAAAATAAAAATTACATGACATAGCCAGGATTAAATTATTTCCACATTTCAATAGAATTTTTTTTGAAACAATGCCAATTTTTTTATTGTTTTTTCGATGTATTTTTAGCCAGCCTACCATAAAATTGAATTAACGTCCGTATTATATAGGTACCTACAATCATATATATTACTTTATATTTAATATTATATAAATATTTTGTTTTGTTTAAGTAATTATTAAATAAAAATAAACTTCTACCTCCCATAATCTTTTTCTATTGCTGCATACTACATATACATACAACTAATCATATACTCTCTGCATTACCTAAAGGATGACTGGCAAAAAATGCAATTTTATAAGAAAAATAAATAAAAAAAAGTTTTTGCGAAAATCCAAACAAATATACCTTTTAAGTATGCGCACAGAAGTGAAACAAAACAAAAACGAAACTAGCTCCCCACTAAACCTGTGCAAACATTTACAAGTTTACAAAATTTTAATGAAAAAAACTAAAGCAACGTAGGTACGTGATATTGCAAGTTGTTATTTCAGGAGACAGAGCTTGCACTTGCTTATTCGGTTAAGTGCAGGCTGAAATATAGGGCGGTTATATACCGACTGTTACATTATGTGACCACCGGTCCCAAGTGTACAATATCCTGATTAAAGCCTTATTTTGTGAAGCGTTTTTCGAAAAGAGAATTAAAATTAAAATTAAAATGAGCTCTGGACGTACATTGAATGCACGGCGAATAGCGTAAGCGCGACGTACCAGTATATAATATATATATATATTTTTAATGTAATAGGTCGGCAAACGAGCAGACGGATTACCTGATGGTAAGCAATCAGCGCCGCTCATGGACACCCGCATCGGAGGAGTTACGAGTGCGTTGCCGACCTTTTAGGGATTAGGGATTTGGAGATGTAGGAACTGGGGAGGGATTAGGGAAGGAGAAGGATTGGGCCTCCGGTAACCTCACTCACACGGCGAAACACAACACTGGTTGTTTCACGCCGGTTTTCTGTGAGGCCGTGGTATCACTCCGGTCGAGCCGACCCATTCATGCCGAAACATGGCTCTCCCACACATAAAAAAATATATTATATGTATAGTCTGTACAGTGATTTGGTAAAAGAATAAAAAAAACTTTTAATAAAATAGAAAATTACTTTCTTCTGATATATAATAAAAGTTATTGTTACCTACACAAAATTATATTAGTTACTAGCGACCCGCCCCGGCTTCGCGTGGATTAACGCCTATTAACCTTTCTCATCAATCTCTCTATCTATTAAAAAATCGAATCGAAATCCGTTGCTCAGTTTTAAAGGTAGAAGCATACGTAGGGATTTAGGGACAGAGAAAGCGTCTTTGTTTTTTACTACATATGTAGCTGACTAGCTGTGCCCGGTTTTAATCCGCGTTGCAACCTAAGATACAAAGGTAACTTAAACTATTACAAAGAACTAGTTGTGCAATGCGGTTTTTCGTGCTTTTTTGTAGCCTATATACACCTAGGTTAGAGTAGCTTTTTATACTACTATGTAGCGATTAATGAAGCTATATATATATATATACCTTTTGTAACAATTGTTCGACGCGGAGCCATACAATAGTTTCTGTCTTTGTATTAAATCAATCTTTATTTTAGTACCAAATTTGACTGCAAACCTGGCACCTGGCTACGTTGCAGTGTCGTGGTTTCAATACTTTATTTGATCCATAAATTGTTGTTCCATATGCATGCATGTTGGGAATATGTATGTTTGTAAAAGTGCCCAGGACACGGAAAATCCTAGTATGGAGCAACGTTTTAAAAAACAATTTTTTCGTCGGTTCTTTCGATGTTGGCTAGTGATAGTTTCGTATAGTACGGAAAAAATGTGTGTTTGGAAATATTGAGTTACAATTTCATATTTCGTTCTATTCCTGTTATTTGAATATCTTGTTACGAATACGTAGATATAGATATTGACTGCACGGTTGGTGCGGTGGCCGGGCAACTGGCTGCCGTGCAACTTGTCGCGGGTTCGATTCCCGCACGGAACAACTCTTTGTGTGACCCACAAATTGTTGTTCCGGGTCTGGGTGTCATGTGTATGTGAAATTGTATGTTTGTAACTGCACCCACGACACAGGAGAAAATCCAAGGGTGGGGCAACGTATAAAAAAAAATATTTTTTTTCAGACACTTATCGACTTGATTTTCTTTTTAAACACTATACAATACTACTCATATTTTTTCTTCTAGCTGTGAGCTTTATAAAAATGTAAGAAAAAATCAAACGGAAGATTCAGAATTATTCAGTTTCAACCAACGATATCTAAAATAGTAACTTAAAATACTTTTTAAATAAATGCTTGTTTTATGTCCCTGTTTGTTTTTAAAAGGCTTAATGTATTGACAACTCTTGGCACTGACCACAGATACTGCATAACTTGTGTACTAAGCCAAGAAAATACAAAGGAAAATATCCCTGTAAGGCTGTCTTTAGGAATTTAATGATACTTACAAAAATTGTAGTAAAACTTACTTAAATTGTTCAAAAATAAAGACTAATTCGTGTAAAATAACTAAGAAAAGCTCTATTAGTTTCATGTCACAACGGGACTCTTGTTCATAAAAAGTGCGCATGTAGCGTCGAATGGAAAATCACTTAATATCTTCAATAAATTTCGTATAACTTAAGATACTTAGTTACTATGCAACATTAGATTAATCTGCTAAGAATCTCAGCTAATCACCACGTTAGTATAAAACAAAATCGCTTTCTCTGTCCTAACATCCATATGAAAGCTTAAATCCTTAAAATTGAGCAACGGATATGATGCTTTTTTTTAAATAGAGAGAATAACAGCTGAAGAGGAAGTTTAATATCTATGTATTATAACATCCATTAAATAGTAGAGTAATTTAGTATCAGTACTGTTCCCTGCAAAATCGGGCAGGTAACTAGTTTGTTATAAAATACCTACAACATAAGACAAAAAGGAACAAGACCACTATTAAAGCCGATAACAGTCAATAAGCCATAAAGATCGCAGACATTTTATTATAGAGCAAAAAGTAAACTTGTAAGGAGCCCCCGGTTCTTTTTTTTCTCTATTGTACTAATAGCTATTGTAGAACAGAAAAATAAAAGAACAGGGAGCAATATGAAACACTAAGAGGAAACAGATTCTGTATAGAGAAAATATTATAGAAAATTAATCATAGGACCACTAATACCTTGAATTATACTGATAAAATGAATGCGAGGGTCAGAACCATCCCTTTGAATAAACAAGCGAATGAATGGACAAGTCCTCCTGCTTAAGGGTTATTCAATAGGTACCTTTTGAAAACCCCTGCTAAATACAGAGGTATACGCCACAGTTGTTCAAAGTGAAAACTCCCCATATCTTTATTTTCACAGCATAATCCATCATTTCATTAGTTCTGTTAGTTTTGCTAGTGTGTATGTATTTGTTTGCATTTAATCAAATCAGGCTTGACTGATTACTATTCATATGTAATTAATAGGGGAATATGAATTTGTATGTTCGCTTGCTTATAATACATATAGGTATGTTATTTTAGTTATTGTGTTTCAATTCATAATTTTAATTATAATGTTTTGCATTTGGAATAGTGGCTATTGCACGGTCGTTCTAGCTTTTACATGGGTTTACAAGACGAGTATTTTTCAGCGTATTTTTTGCAGCGTTATTTTATAATAGGGTAGTTCCCAACTAGTTATATTTTTTTTCAAAAAGTTTTGATACAGTTTCCTTTTCTGCGATAAGTAAGAGTACCATATTTATTTCCCTTAAATGAACTAGAAAAACACTAAAACAAAGTGTAACATCAAATCGATGAATGAAAATCAGTTTTTTTAAGTAAGTAAAATCGTGTTTTGAAAAGTTGAAATAAATATTTTTTTGAGTTGGAAAACGATCAAATTATTTTAGTTATTGTAATAAAATCCTACGCCATTACTAAGAGTGTTGAAATTTCAAGCTTAGGTAATTGTTTTCTATTCCGATATTAGGATACCTACAACGTCTTCATGATTGGCAGTCACGCTTCAAAGTACAAGTATCGGCGAACAAATCTGATAACTATACTTATATACATATATTATAAATATATGTATATAAGTATAGTTCTATGTACTTTATGTATGTTTATATAAACCTATATTATACTACTCTATTTCGCTTGCTTCTTGCATCTACTACTGGATTCTCTGCATCACCCAAAGGTCGACTGGTAGAGAATGCTCAATGCATTAAGTCCGCCTATGTACATACAAATTGTGCATGAAGTATAAATAAATAAATAAATAAATAAATATCTTTAGTTAGAACAATACATAAATTCATTAGTCAATAATAATCTCAAAGGGACGATGTACAACAGATTTCATATATACATATTTACTTACACAGTTCACTTGTCACGTACCGCTAACAGCGGCGGTTAGTTTCAAAGTTTTCCCATTTAACTTGTTGTCGCAACTTATTGATATATTTACCAAGTTTCGAATTAGTTTAGCACTTTTAACACCGCGCCCGAATACGCCTAACTGCTCGCCGTCTTAGGATTATTGCGGGCATTTTTGTACTAGACTCCTTCGTGTAGTAGCTTGTGTTTAAACTCAAGGGTGGAAACGTTTGTTTCATATGGAATGATGATCATGATACAATTCTTTCTAAAGAAATATTTTTACTAAAGACTACTAATAAGAGGGTTGTTATTGATTTTAGTTACAGTACTTCATCTGGTAAAAAATGAATTTTTTGAACTTTTCAATGCGATAAAATAATTTTATAGTATTGCGAGACATGCCTAATTTAATGAAATTATTAAGACATTCTTCTCTCTTCGCGATGCACACATGAATAAGATGTCCGTTGTGACTTGTAAGTAGAAGAGTTTTTAATTTGTTATTTTCAACAATTCGAATACAGTATTTAAATAAAATCATACTTTTGTTTATAGATTTTATAATACACAAATTTAGTATTCGTATTTTTTAATTAATTTTCAAGAAAAAAATAAGATATTTGGCGCGAAGAACCTACCATCACAAAACATATTATCATAAAAACATTTATCAAAATAATAAAAAAAATCTCCGAAAAAAGTCTAATTTTAAAGTTACACGTATACAAAAACCTAAGTATTGCATGACTGCTCGTCATAAGATCAGCTAAAGCTGTACAAATGTAGTTCGTTGTTTGGATAAATCCAAAGTTTTTCAACTTAACAAACTTTTTTCAAGTTTCATATTAAGTCTATAACTTACGAGGGTTTAGCATGAAGTTCAGAGCTCTGTAAGACTTCAACTGGTTCTACGATTTCAAGATTATAAGATTACTAGCGACTCGCTCTGGCTTCACACGTATGCAATGCAGATGCTAATTTTCTCTGCTATTTAATGGATGTTATTAAACATATAAATATTCTTCGTCAATCACTCTATCTATTAAAATAACCACACCAAAATCTGTTACGTAGTTTTTAAAATGTAAGCCTATTAGGGTAGATAGGGACAGAGAAAGCGACTTTGTTGTATATTATGTAGTGATTAATTAATTACATTTTTGTACTACTTACTTGGTGGATTCTATAAAGCAAAATAGCGTGTTAGAAGATGTGTAGGTATCTAAACAGATCATCATCATCATCATCATCATCAGCCTGATGTCGTCCACTGCTGGACATTGGCCTCACAAATTGCACCTTACTGAGCTCGATGTTAAGCTCTTTTCATCCAACCACTGCCAGCCACCCTGCGGATATCGTCAGTCCAACTAGCTGGAGGGCGCCGTACACTACGTTGGCCTAGACGTGGTATAAACTCTATTACTTTAACAAATAATATAAACATAATAATAAATTCCAAATTCTAAAAAATATAAATTCCAGAGTGTATCCTACGCCTGTGCCAAATTTCATCCAGATCCGTCCAGCCGTTTTGGCGTGATTGAGTAACAAACATCCAAACATCGTAACTTTCGCATTTATAATATGAGTAAAATAGTTTGTTATTATTTTATTCACTACGCATCGGCTCTGCTAACCAACTTAAGTCAATTCTAGCTAAGATATAGATCTTTCCCAAAAATCTAGAACGAATCTTCCCTTTATTGGACTTTGGATAGAAAGTTGGAACTTGCCAACAAGAATCTGTAACTTCACTGTTTGTTATTCGAAAATCGTAAGTCAAAAGGAGGACAGGATATTGCGTTTATTAGTCACCTCAGAAACTTTATGTGTTTACTTTGACTGCGAAAAAAAATCTTCTTTATTGTTATCGATAGAAAAGAGCGGATTGAGAAACAACTGGAAAAACTTTCGTTTCAAATCAAAACGTACAAGGGGTGATTAAAAAAATTAATAATGTCATTATCCTCAACCGAAAATTAACGAGTCTGCTGATTAAAACACAGATAATTATTTTATTAAATTAAATCTCACCACTGCTTACAAGCAACCGATTAAAAATATTGTATAAAATAAATTACTAAAATGCTTAAAAACCTGCGAGGATAATGACTTGTTAAATAAAAGTTAAGGTTTTTTTGGAGAATCACCCACTTGGCGAATGTCACCTTGTTATCGAAGCATTATGAAAATACAACAGTATGATAATACATAATGATTAATGATATTTCTAGTATAATCGATGTTTTTTATATCCATAACTGATATAGCTATCATTACTTATAATTTCACTAAAACTCAAAACTTGATAGACCAGTACAAGTATAGGTAGAAACAGAACAAGTATCTTATAGATTTTGTTTATGTGACAGGGCGACCAACGAGCAATCCCATAGTTGTTTTACCTGATGGAAAGCAATCAGCGCCACCCATGGATAACAGAAACACCTGAAAAGTTAAAAGTACGTTGCCGGCCTTTTGAGGATTAGGGTTTCTCTTAGAAATCCTTATCCTCAATACGCATTCAGAGATTTGGATAGGGATTGGGCGTCCGCTAACTTAACTCAAACGGCGAAATACAACGCAACAACACAAGGCCTTAGTATCACTTAGATCTAGCCGTTCGTGCCGAAGTATGTCTGTCTCACACAGTTGAAAAGCAGATATAGCTTTTATATCGTATAAATTCGCTTGATACTCGAAACTTGACAGACAAAACAACGCCACTACCATTTAGTACTCAACTAAGTAAATGCAATTATATTGAGAACCTCTATTGCAAGGATTTGGAGTTGCACTCCATATAATTTCCTGGCAGATTAAGCTAAAGCAGCTTGATATAGGTGCAGTGAAGAGATATCTAATAGACTTGGTACCGTTTTGTATTGGAAACGGCTTCCCACGAACAGTTTCATGATTAAATTAAATTCTCCTAGTACCTTATATCAGTAATAATGTTGTGAAAGGCCGTGAAGCTAAATCTAATGATATCATTTTGCATAGAGGATAAGTTCTAAGTTTTATAAAAAATTGGCTCAGTGTGACAAGGAGAAGAGTAATGTATTTTCATCATCATCACGATGATGATGATGATGATCAGCAGCTTGTAAGTGCCCACTGCTGAGCAAAGGCCTCTTCTCTGAAATTTATCACTATGCTTGCTCAAGGCGGATCGGCGATTTCAAACTTACGTTTAGAACTTATAAGTCCAAGTTTCCTCACGATGATTTCCTTCACCGTATGTCAGTGGTGTCTAAATAATTATCGAAAGTGCATTTAACTCGAAACAAGTCACAATTTTGTACTCTTCAGGTTTCGAAGCGGGCGCCTTAACCTCCAGATAACCACGACTATTCTTTCTGAAACGATTCATATAATGTTATATACTTTATTATAACATCAAAGCAAATTTAAACAAGGCTAAAACTTTCATATACGTAAGACAAAAAGATTTAGCGATAACGCCCAGATATTAAAGGTTTGAGTCAAAAAATATTGTGTCCCCGATGCACGTTGTTTCACTTTACAGAAGCGGCTTAGACTCATGTCCATGCCTTAGTAAAAGACTTCTGCAAAGATAAATAGAGTTCTGTATGTTCCCGGTGAGTTTTAACTGCAGAAACTAGTTTCTAGTATGCTAGAGAAGGCATCTCGATCGATGAGCTGGTTTGCTTAGAAATTTAGAGGTTCCCGTACTTAATGTTTGTTTGATAAAAGTTCTCTGACTAAACAACCGTTTTACTGGTTAAGTAGGTTTGGTTTAGATCATGTGCTTTAACACAGCGAAATGAAATAGGTTTTAACTGCACGGTTCGCGCGGTGGCTGGGCAACTGGCTGCCGCGCCACGTGTCGCGGGTTCGATTCCCGCACGGAACAACTCTTTGTGTGATCCACAGATTGTTGTTCCGGGTCTGGGTGTGATGTGCATGTGAAATTGTATATTTGTAAACGCACCCACAACACAGGAGAAAATCCTAAAGTAGGGCAAAGTATTAAAAAAAAAATACTTTATGAACTAAATATATACCACTTTTTTTTTGGTGGGGGAACGGGATGATATATATTAAGTGGAAATTATAACTTTATGAAGTATACTTACTTACTTTTTTTTGATGGGGGAAAATTATTACATGACATCTCTTGCCTAGATTGCAGCGAAAGGGAGTGTCAAGAGCCTTACTAACTAAAACCACCCCGTTCCTTCTCCTGATCTAGGCCTGCGCCCGTGGTATTTTATTGCATTGATCTGTCTGTTTGATTTTGAATTTCTTGATGCTTTTCTTTCTTTTTTAATAAACGTTGCCCCACATTTGGATTTTCCCCTGTGTCGTGGGTGCAGTTACAAACATACAATTTCACATACCCATGACACACAGACCCGGAACAACAATTTGTGGATCACACAAAGAGTTTTTCCGTGCGGGAATCGAACCCGCGACACGCTGCACGGCAGCCAGTTGCCCAGCCACCGCACCAACCGTGTAGTCAAAGGGTTTTGATACACTTCTTCATCAATGTAAAATGTAAAAGCTTTAAAGTTGAATATGTGAAGTTTTAATAGAGCTACCCAATTCACAATCCTCAAATCTCTAATCCCCTAAAGACCAGCGCCGATCCAATAACTCCTCCGATTTGCCTCCTAATAAAAAAATACAACTTCAATGACAAAGCTTAAGAGTCGATACTTTTGTAAATATTGCCAGCATTACTACAATTTAGTCTCTAACAGACTATCCTGCATCGATAATACAAAATCGTTTTATAAGAAATCATTTCTACATCCATTACCACTTTTCCTACCCAACGAACTAGGTTCCATTAAACCCAGTCAGCATTTAATAGTGAATATCCTTCGAAAGGTCACCCAGTCATATGGAAAACACGGCGCTTCACGACCTTAAAAGGAATTGAATTCGTATCGTTGCCGTTGTTAAGTCTCATTTTATTCATTTTTATTGGTTTAAATCATTTTCCATTGCCTATTATATGTATAATTTATTTTAGGATATAAATTCACATCACTTCCATATTTATGTCAGAATCAGAATCAGAATCAGAATGTTTATTTGTGAAACATAGGTATTTACATTTAGGTCTTAGGTTATATAATATAGGTGCGCTATGTTTTGCCGTGAAGGCGTACAAATATTAAAATAAAATTAAAAAACTTTAAAAATAAAAACTACATACATAAGGGAAAGAAACAACAAAATTAAACTCTTACATGTTAAAAGGACCTATTTGTTTTAAACTATTATAATGTACTTATAATCAAAACTAACACAATAAAGAAACAGTCTTAAAAAATCTCTAAGCAGTCTTAAAAATCTTACTCATAGGTTTCTAACTAATAAATTAATATTATAAACTATCATTTAAAAAATCTTCTACAGTATAATAACAGTTTTCCATTAACAGTAGGTAGAGTATCTTCTTAAATTTAACTAAGGGTAATTGTTTTATGTTGTCAGGTATTTTATTATAGATTTTCGGAGCCATGCCAAAAAAACTCTTTTTAATTAAAGCGGTTTTGCATTTTAAGTTGCACAGTTTATTTGCATATTGAGAACGCATTGGAGTTTTTTTAACATCAGCGAGTTTTTGAAATAGATGCAGATTGATTTTGACAAACAAGGCAGTTTCGTAAATGTACATAGCAGGAAAAGTCAATAATTTTAAAGATTTAAAGTATGGTTCACAAGTTTCGGTAGTTTTTAAGCCACACATGGACCGAATACATAGTTTTTGCGCTTTAAAAACCGATTCTCTTTCAGAAGATTGCCCCCAAAAAATAATACCGAACCTCAGAACAGATGCAACCAATCCGTGATATGCTAATAAAAGTGTTTGAGTATTAACTTTTTTTGATAGCTGAAACAGGGCATATGCAGACTTGTTTAATTTCAAGCAAATTTCTTCAATATGGGGTTTCCACGTCAGCCTACTATCGATAATTATACCTAAAAATTTTGCCTTTTCCGTATCTTCTATTTGGCATTTGTCATACGTGATATGCACTGGATGTTTTTCATATCTTTGACGGAAGTGCATTACTTTTGTTTTGTTTAAATTAATGACTAGGTTATTATTTATAAGCCACTTAATTATTCATATATCATACCATATCATACCTACATGCTTAACCATATTGAACACTTTTGCTAGCGTTTGTTGGAGCTCAACTCCTTATGTTATCATCATCATAATCATCATCATCAGCATATAAATGCCCACTGTTGAGCTAAGGTAGAGCTCTCACACGGTGAAGGTTTGAACAGTAATCACCACGCTTGCTCAAGGCTAACTGGGGATCTCAATCCTAATGTTATACCTAGTTTAAAAATGGTTTTCTCCATCGTATGTCAGTGATGTCTAAATAATTTTTGTAAATAAAAAATCACATTCATATTTGCAGGTTTCTAACCTCGACTTTTATGCTAGAGAAGTGGGCGCATTATCTCTATTGGAAAACTGCATTAATAATATCTACTGCAGTTATAATACATTATAGTACCTACGTTATTTATTTATTTACAAAGAGGAATACAGATAAAATTTAAGACTACATGTGCTACATAAATCGTAATGAAATGTTATAATAAAAAAGTGTATAATAAAACAAAATAAATCAATTAAAAAAATCAAGATTCTTGAAAGTCAACTATAAAACTTCTTACATTTTTGCATTGCATTGACATAAACACTTAAGAAATATTTTAAATGTACCGGTGCTTTAGAAAAAAAACGAAATGTTCTCTCAGATGTCTCTTAAGGATATAATATGGATTAACATTTCAGAGTCTCACTGCATGGATGGAGAAGGAACGGGAATTTCAGTCGGTATCATGTGGTGGTACATACAATTTTAAGACTTATATTTTTTTATCAGCAAAATTATACCTCTGTGTACCATTTCTAGAAATATGTCACGAGACTATATTAAACCTGTCAAAAGTATTCACGTTCACATCCAAAACCCTGCAGCGCATTTTTTCAACCATTTATCACTCTAATACAAACGTGGTGGGCAGAATTCCCTGGGGCATTTCACGGTTCAGAGACCCGGTATTTTAGAAATGACAACAAAATTAACCTTTCCGTGCTATTAGATGCATGCAACTGCTTAGCCCCCTGTTAAAATAGCGTGACGTATGTCGACATATAAAATACAAGTGTGAAAATAAAATTATAATTGACTTTCTTCGAAATAGTGCATTAGTTTCTTCTAAGAAGTACTGTTATGAAACTTTATCATTGCATTCTTAATTGCATATTGCTTTGTAGCTCGCTGAAATGTTAAGAACTAGTTTCGGTGCTGCGAAATTTTATGAAAACGAAATATAAAGTATGGGAGAGCTATGTTTCGGCACGAATGGACCGGCTCAACCGGAGTGATACGACGGCCTTACAGAAAACCGGCGTGAAACAACCAAAGCCTTGTATTTCGCCCTTTGAGTAACTGTATCGGAGGCCCCCACTCCTCTTCTCCCCTAATCTCCAAATCGCCAAAACCCTAATCTCCAAAAGAAAGGCGACGTACATACTCGTAACTCCTCCGTTGTTGCGTGGGTCCATGGATGGCGCCGATTGATTACCATCAGGTAATCTGTATGCTCGTTTGCCGTTTTATCAAGTAAAAAAACTAAAGTTTTTAAAAGGAAAACATTAAATAGGTACAATTATCTTAAAATGCAGTATGACGTAGTGGATTCGGTTTTAAACCGAAATCAGAGAAACTTTAATTAGCTTGCTATGTTTTAATAGTGTTCCTAGGATTATAATCTTGACTCGGTTTTGCTTGTGGTGACATTGTACGTACGTGGAATGAATTTTGAGAATTTATAAATTAAATTGTGTGTTTACAAGGTACAGTTCTAGGGAAAATAATCTTTAAAGCAATGGAATAGAAGAGATTTTCAGGTTACAACTAAATTGGCATGCAGTAAAATTATTTTAGTTAAAAATACGAAGAAATGTATTTTATATATATTTGAATAGACTTACGTATTAACTGAACAGTTTTGTCTAGTCATTTATCGATGATGATCTAGGGATAAGTAAAAGTGAACCTTCGAAGGAAACCTGTTGAAATATTTAGACCAATGCCATAAAATATTTAGAGCAGACTTTTTATTATACCAAGATCAAACTTGGGTTGTGGGTCAATCGCAATATCTGGTCTGGAGCAGGAGAAGAAACGGGGTCGTTTTAGTTAGTAAGAGTCTGACATTCCCTCTAGCCGCAGCCAGAGCGAGAGAATACGTGTGATCATTTTCCCTTCCCAGAAGAAAAGAAAAGAAAATATCAAACTTCATTCTTCTGAAACAGCCTGACAGGCCACTTCTACAAAACATGATTTTGCCATAATATCTATACTCTATACTCTGTATTAAATACTTAGTCTAGTTTACGGATTTAACGAACCTCGTGGCTAGAGCAGGGATGATAAAAGTGCATTTTAATTTGACGGACTTAAAGCTCAGTTTCCAATAACTCCGTTTTTAAAAATGGCATCAATCATCAACCGTAATCAGCAATCGAGGTCAAATAAGGAAACACAAAAAAAGGTTTCAATCAATCACAAATCGATAACAAAAGAGGTACCTTAGTTCCATATTCTTCTGCTAAGGACTTCTTTATTACTGTAATTTTTTGGCGATCCCCTATCCAGTTTTTTCAAATCCCACTATCGAGAATGTCGTAGACGGCACGGTTGGCGCGGTGGTTGGGTAAATTTCATTTTATTAACAATATTTACAAGTATGTGAAATTGTATGTTTGTAAACGCACCCACGACACAGGAGAAAGTCCTAGTGTGGGGGAAAGTATTTTCAATAAAAAAATGATATTAGACATTTCGAAGTTAGGTATAGTGTTATTGTGTTTATCAGTCGTAGTACAAAGTAAAAAAATGTCGACAATAATTTATTTCCGTACTCGGAAACATTAAATTAGAACTAAAACTATTTGGGAGTAATAGTTTTATAACATAGTTAGCAAAAAGTTCATGCAAGGGGGAATGCAAAAGTAAAAAGTAAAATTTTAAAGCTCTTGAAATACTTTTTTCCTTTTTCTGCTTGACGTTCAAAAGTGCCTACCGTGGTCTAATTGAAATAAATGACTTTTGACTTTTGACTTTGACTTTGAAAAAAGAGAAATTTATAATTTCGTTTTTTGTTAGTTACAGGCATATTTTATTCTTTTTTTTTTTGCTATTCATTTTGTATGTACTTTTGCTTATTCTTCGGCAAATATAAAGCATTTCCAAATAAAGGTCTTTCGAATTGACTTCTATAATACCCTCGCTTCCTAACACAGAGACTCAGAGTAAGTTAATCAATGGATTAGCTTGTAGGTATGCTTTGTGGGCAGTGCAATCATCTGTGTAGCTATTGCCTACAGTCAACATAATTCATACTGCTAGACTCTCATTCAGTATTGCCAAATTGAGCTCCAACGTTGCCGCATCGCCTCCGGGATTGCGGTGTTTCTCATCTTTACTCAAAAAGGAATTGTTTTAATTTACCATATGTACACAATTTTATATTAATCAGCCTATAAGTGGCACTGCTGAGCAAAAGCCTCTTCTCACACGGATAAGTTTTGAGCATTAATCACCACGCATCCTCAAGATTGATTGGCGATTTCAAACTACAATTGGAAATTACAAAGGTTTCATTCATCGTTTGTCAGTTGTTTCTAAATAAATACACTTCTTAAAACTTAGAAGAAGTCACATTGGTACTTGCCTTTCGAATCCACATCCTCATGCGTGAGAAGCTAAACTAATCGCATTACCTCTTTGGCGCCACAACTACATAAACCTAATATAATAAATGACTATCCAAAATATAATATTATAAATCCGAAAGTAACCCTGTCTGTCTGTCTTTCTTTTCTTCACGCCTAAACTACTGAACCAATTTCTGTGAAATTTGGCACAGACATAGTTTGGAACTCGAGAAAGGACATAGGATAGTTTTTATATAAAAAATCTTCAGGAAGACACTTTTCCACGTGAACGCGTCGCGCGAAGTCGCGGGCAAAAGCTAGTATAAAATAAAGAATAAAAACATAATACATGCCTTATATGACGTTACAATATGCAATATTGTTCAAAATTCGGATAGATAAAGGTCGTTTCTGACATAGATCATAAGTCCTTATTGAGAGATCCATAAGCCAACTGCTTATATCACCAGTAGTGATCGTAGTGTCAAAGGTGTTGAGGATTAGCAGACGATATTGCGTCGCTTGACGTAGCTTTGAGGAATTATAGATTTGGTTGGTAATAGGAAATCTGCTTGTATTGAAGCTTGAATAACCATATACATACATATGTAAATGCATACGTTAATGCGAAAATGGATCTAATTCTACACCTGCTTTTTTGTTTTGGAGAAATCATTGAACTTGACGAGCGGGAATGCCATACTCTTACTGACTAAAAACCTCCCCAAACCTTCTTCTGCTCCAGGTCGAGGCCACGGTACATTATTACTCTTGTATCCTCCATCCATCTAATCACAAGAATGTTTTTTTTAGCGCTTTTTAGTTTTGTCTATTTAAAGTTGCTTCTTTGTCGTCATTACATGTGATATTTTTCAAAAATATTATAAACCTAATGAAGTTTACTTATTTAATAAAGTATTCAACGTAACTTTGTTGTCACAGGATTACAAATATTGGAAAACATGAAGATCATTCAAATATCCAGAACTAGCTTCCGCCCACGGCTTACGCCCGCGTGGTATGCGGATAAATTACAGGCTATCACCTATTTCTACATATCGACCAAATCTATCGAGTAATTTTTGCGTGAAAGAACAAAAATCATACCTCTATACATTCTCACACATTTTCACACTTGTCATTAATAGGTTTTGCTGCAGTTTTTGTTAGTAAAACTTAAATGTAGTCCCCATATACTGACCACCGCTATATTTATAGTTTAGTAGGTATGATAACACAAGTAAGATAACACTCTTGCCCTTCATACGGGTAACCTTTAATAAATCAAATCTCGCAGTTGGATTAACAAGATTATCCGGTCAGAAGTTGATCCATGATTCAGACTCAGTGTTGTATTTAATTAAGAAGTTATTTCGTTCACTTGGGATTCCTGTATTCAGTAACTGAAACTCTAAATAATACCTAAGAAACTTAAATATTTTTGTGGAACTATATTAATTTAGGCATTTATTTTTTTGTATGTTTTGAGAGGAGAAATCTTCGAATGACTTCGCTTGCTTGGACGGAGCGAGAGAGAGTGTCAGACTCTTACTGACTAAAAACCCGCCTGTTCCTTCTCCTGCACCAGACCCAGGCCACAATACATTATTACGCTTGTCCTGCAATCCCTTAGGTATCTCATGCTCAGCCTTTTCTTAGCTTACGTTACGTTAGGTATAACTTTTTTTTTTAAAACGTTGCCCCCGCGTTATGATTTTTCTCCTGTGTCATGGGTGCGTTTACAATCATACAATTTTATATACACATGACAACCAGACCCGGAACTACAATTTGTGGATTACATAAATAGTTGTTCCGTGCGGGAATCTGACCCGCGATACGATGTGTTGACAAGTTCATTTTAATCATTAAGTCTTTAGGCATTGATATTATGGCTTAATCAGAAGTATGGCCTTTAATGGAGTAGGTGAGAGAGGACACCAGTGTCCAATAAGGGTTTGAGTGCTGGAAAGAGAAATAGGCGATGACGTTACAGGGGACACTGGCCCCCGCTTGGGGATTTATAGGCTAAAGCGCCTTAAAACTTGTTGAATATTATAATTAGAATTTATTTAAATACATCTTGTTTGCTGTTTACTGAATAAACTTAAAATGAAACTTATGACATATGCAATAAGTCTTACATTGAAAATCGATATTGCCATACCTACTTATGATTAAGCACCCACACTACACCCATTGTCTCCGTGTTGGTATGTCGCCATCAAAATAACTAGTGTTTAATATTCCATACATAAACATATTGTTATATATAACACCTTGTCCTCAAACAGTAGTAAGTATGAATAGTAATAATTATTTGAATTGTTTCAATGCCATACGACCATACGACCCACAGGTACAATACTGATACTAAATTTCTCCAATATTTAATTTATTATATATTTGTATAAACTTTCCTCTTCAATCAATCAGTCATATAAAAATCCTTTGCGTAGTTTTATAGATTTAAGGATCATCATCATCATTATCATCAGCCTATAAGTGCCCACTGCTGAGCAAAGGCCTCTTCTCACACGGAGAAAGTTTAAGGATACATATGGATAAAGGGACAGAGAAGCGACTTTGTTTTATACTATGAAGTGATGAAGTACAATTTTAATCAAATTAAACCAATTTCTTTACTTATTACTGTGTTCGTTTAAAACGTTTTATCTTTTTTCCATTAATTAATACTATGCCGACGATTGGCCGTTTTCTGGCCTGTCGGTAAGCTGAGATGCGACCTATGATTAAGCACGTCTACCCATTACCTATTTACGAGCCTTGAGACACCCATGTTCCCTTCCACCACTCAGGGAACACAGACTCCGGCAAAGAATACCACTCCTTAATCGTTCTGATGAAAAAACCTGAGGTGAATTGCTTCGTAGGGTAGTATATCCAGTATTAATTGGTATACTTTTCCCGATTGCTTGGTGGTACGATGGTGGAAGGTAGACTAAGGAGAAATCCAGTAGTGTAGTTACCTTTGATCAACAATACCATTGTTGACCAAAAGCCTTGCAACGATCATACCTAAACATTTTGATTGTTTTTTAAGGTATTAAAACTCATTAACATAAACCAAAATCAAATACTGTTCTCTTGTTTACCACGGAATTCTTAGAATCGATCGACTTTATAATATTCAATTAAACTTTCGCGTTGCCTGTCAACACGACCAGAGAAGATCAATTAAAATGTTATTTATTGACGATGCTCGAAAATATTCATAACTTCACGTATCAAGGACTAGGTAAAATGTATAACATCATTAGCATTAGCTTGAAGAAGATCTGACGTCATTTAATGAAAAAAAGGAAATGTCCATAAATACTTTAAATTTTAAAATCACTTTTCTCACAACCAAAGTATTTCAAAATCCACATTGCTATTAAGAAAAATAATTGATTTGGCAATATTTCTCCTCCTAACTATTGTAACAAAACTTTATCTGAACATAAAACCGAACAGATTGAGTTCGGTGTTAAGAATCACACTGATATTAGTACAGTCAAGCTAAGCATCGTGTGTGATGTACATACGTGAAGCAACTCAATAAAAAAAACATCATAGAAATTTCGAATAGATTTTTTAACACCACGACGTCAAGGCTTGTGTCTAATAGATCCTAAAACTGTAAAACTAATTGCTAAATAATTCGAGTAGGTACACGCTCCACCACAAAATGTAAGTAAGTTGAGCATTTCATCGTCATTACCCACACTTAAAGTTGAAAGCTTTGGTAATTTCGATAAGGCACTCGTGAACCTTTCATTCAAGGTGGCTTTTATAGTGATTTTCTTAAGATTTAAACATTAGTTACCGTGAGAATACAAGTTTCTTAATTTAGGATGAAGAAAGGAAAGGAGAAGAAAAAACTCCTTGGTGAACCGAAAGTTTTCTCATGCATAACTCGAAAGCTATTAATTGCTAATGAGGAGTGTAGAAGAATCAGGTTGGTTTTGAGTCAGTAACAGTCTGATAAAACCTCACCACCTATGGCTGGAGAAGGCATTTGATGATTCACCAACCATAAAAAAGTAGTAATGGAAAAGTTTTAAGGTGAAAATGAGTTAGTGTAAACTATAAAACTTAGTTTTAAAGTTTATTTGTTTATTGCCGATATTTAGTTTTTAATTGACCAAGCTAACATGAAAGAAAGAAAACTTTCGTGTTTAAAAATCATCAAAATGTTGATTTACTGTCTACTACATCATAATACACCATATCACACTGTTAATATCAACAGATTACACCAATTAGACTTACGGCAGACATTGGGTCTTGAAACCCAAATTCTTATGCGCCTATTTACAACCAGAAACAACAAATAAACAGTCAATAATGAAACACACTATACAAATTGAAAATCCAATTACTTATACGCAAACAATAACAGTTTCAAATTCAATTTCCGAAACAAAAATCCGTTACATTTAAAAATGGCGACGCTAAATCATAATTGAGTCATCAACCTTCAAACACCGAGTCATTTCAAGGATTGCAATACGGGTTCAAATGTGTCAGGTAGCCTGTAGGTAGAATAGAAGCGTTATAAAGCGACGATAGTGACCCGATTCTCTGAACCGCGTCACATTCCGTGCAGCGAATTATAAGTAGTCGGCTTTGGTTTCTTTTATACCCATGAGCTTATGATAGGGTTATAAAATGTTATTGTTTCGTCACGACCACGATGGCTCCATGTCAAAGGTAGATCCTGTATTAAAGTTATAGGTAGTGTTTGCTTTTGCTATATTTATTTATATTTACGTCGATTTTATTACTTTCCAGATCAAGGATTGAGGATTTTAGTGTGTTTTGATCTTCGTCTCTGTTTCTGTGAAACGACGAGTTGTGTATAGAATTGTGTGGCTTGTTTTAAATTAGCGTTTATTAACTCTCCCTTATTGCTTATGCTTGCTGGGTTACAATTGTGATTATTACTTTAAGGGTACTACCTTCAAAAAGTACTTACCTTTAGTGATAGTTTTCCTGTCATTGAAGAAAAAGATTTTTAAGAGAAGAAGAGATTGAGTTTTATTGTTGTTGGTGGAAAATACATATTGATATGGTGATTTTATTAGTCAGCTACATATCGATTACTTGAAAGCCGTAAAGTTAGCAAATGTTTTTAGAAAAACCGAACCTTTCCGTATTCGCTCCTTTTTTATACGCGACCTCTTTTCAAACGTGTGAAACAAAAATCTTACTAATGCTACTTACATAATTTTGTGGCTTCATTATAAGACAAAATTATATTGCTACATTAGCTCAACCAGTAATCTGCAATACTGACCAAATTAAACCGAATCAAATAAGCTACATCAGAACAAAAACACAACAGAATCCCAGTACACTATGAATATGTTTTTTATTAACAAAATTCATTAAGTCTATTTCGTTGCGAAAATCGCGTTGTTTCTCAGCGAATTAAATCTCTTCGGATCCACAAATTATAGGGCAGACCACACATGTTTCTACTTAATTGCAGAGCCAATGCCTAACATACGGCGTCACGATAATTCGGTGTTCGTGACTGTACATTTTAATATTCCCGACTCAGACGCGTTGCTATGCGTTGATATATCGATACATAAGAAAGAGCTCTAAAGCTCTTTCATACGTGGATCAGTGTCGCTGCGATGTCACAGGTAACGTTTTTTGTTTCGGTTCTGTATGTCTGACGACAAAACAAGATTTTATATGATTAAAAAAATGTCAATAGATGATTGATAAAATGTGATTCTAAGACGGTATTGTAGTTTTTTTTTCGGAAGCTGTTGATAGTTTTTATAAAAGAAATCTTAGGCGTATTGGCATCCTCAATAGCACGCACTTCACGTTTTTTCTCAGCATAACCGTTTATAAGCACATCGCTCACGCTCGACTAGCACATTGTTAAACACTCCAAACATAACGATTACGCTAGATATAACATAACATACAAAGTCGTATAACAAAGCCAACTCCCTTTTGGTTAATCCTTTAATTGTTCGAACACAATAAATCCTTAAACGCCGAAATGGGTCACACAAAAAACATACGTCGACAGTACATTATTCATGGCGAATCGTCGCACACACGCGTAATTGTGTGATCGACCTTTATTTGGAGTTCTTGCTTTCATTTCGCCCCCAACTGCTTATGAATAAAAGCATCTCTGTTCGTCGGTTCTCGAGTACATTAGCGATGTTAATATACGATAATCGTGCTCATAATTGATGCTTTAGTATTGAATGTCTCGTTGTGTGCGAGAGACCACTTCAAAGTTTGCTGTGAATCCAAGAGGAGGCTAGTACCTACGTATCAAAGGATTCAGTGTAAGCCACGTGAAATAATCTCTCATGCGGGCGGTTTGCAAATTCAACCCCTATTTGATCTCGGTCTTTTTTGAAACTCGAATTTTATTTGATTTTATATTTTAATCACTTGTTCTTTATGTGTGTGTGTGAATGGGTTTAAGACTTTGTAATGAAATGTTTTACGAATAAGTCTTCCTTTATTTTTATTAATATATTTTTATAGTGAGTTTTAGGTATAATATCGAACTCATATTTTAAGTTAGTAGAAATATTTATTTCCCTTTGTTAATACTGCCCCACGCTAGTATTATCACCTGAGTTGTAGGTGCATTTACAAAATACAAATTTACATACACATCGCACCCTGACCTAGAACAACAATTTGTGGATCACACTAAGAGTTCGTGCGTGAATTAAAACCGCGAGACGTTGCAGTTGCATAGCAACCAATTGCCCAGCCACTATGCCAATTGTAAGAAAAACATAAAATATATTATTAAGCATTAAGACGAACATTATTCATATGTACGCCAACGATAGCACAAACGATAGTGAGTAAACTCAAAATGATTCAAATTTTTTTTTTGCGATTACGTATAAATAAATTATGTTTAACCCTAGTTTTGACTTTGTCATATGTATTTTGAATATCCAAGCCCAAATGAAGCGAAAAACATACATAAAAAGTTCATAATTAAAAAAAACTGTTTTTTTTCTGTTCCCTTAATTTTGCCAGTGTGTGTAGTTAATATAAAAGCCTATTGTAGGTATTTGCGATTTTTCATCTAAGTACGTTAACTTCCAAAATGGAATTATCATCATGTAGATATTATTATATCATACCGACAATTTTTTATCCATGTTACACGTGGTCCATATTCAGTTATCGAATGCTCATAAGCGCAACTGCAAATAGAAATGAAAAAATACGGATCACGAGCAGTAGGTACACAATTGGATATTTTCGTTCTGGAATATTCTCAGAACTTTGTAAGTGCTGGTACTGAGTTTGAAACTGATATAAATATCACTGTGCATTGCCGTGTGAATGAGGTTACTGGATGCCCAATCCTTCCTCTCCCCCAAAATCTCCAAAAGGTCGACAATGCACTCGCAACACTTCATCTCCTTCAATCCAAAAATCTCAAAAACCCTAATCCCCAAAAGATCGATAATGCACTCGTAACACTTCATCTCTTTCAATCCGAAAGTCTGCAAAACCCTAATCCCCAAAAGGTCGACAATGCACTCGTAACACTTCATCTCCTTCAATCCGAAAATCTGCAAAACCCTAATCCCCAAAAGGTCGACAATGCACTCGTAACACTTCATCTCTTTCAATCCGAAAATCTGCAAAACCCTAATCCCCAAAAGGTCGACAATGCACTCGTAACACTTCATCTCCTTCAATCCAAAAATCTCTAAAACCCTAATCCCCAAAAGGTCGACAACACCTCTTTTGTAGCGAGTGTACATGATTGCTTACCATCAGGTAGCAGATGTTTACCATTTGCCGTCATATCACATAAAAAACACGATATAATATGTTTCCTAAATCATAAAGTGCATCTGGTAAATGTCAGTTATATACTTGTAGTATTTAATTTGAAAATATATTTTTTTATTTCATTGTGGGTTTTTTATACCCACCTCTTTGTAGAGAGGCAAGCATTTGAACCACTGCCTCAACCTTCAATCCACCTTACGCCGTCAAGAAAAAGAAGGTCAATTGAAATATAAAAGCTAATAGAATTCCATCAACTAAGGACGTGGTTTTATTACTAAATTGTGGTAAAAATATTCCTTTTTATTTTCCCTTGGATAATAATAAGTTCGTAAACAATAAGCGTCAATAAACTTATGGTAATAGGTACTAGAATCGCCTGACTTGCTTTCTTCAATAGCAGAAGTTTTAAGTAAAACAAAATAGAGTTCTGGTTTAATAAAGAAAATCGTTTTATTACTTAGATTGTTATTTATAGAAATCATAACTCAGGTCTTTTTTATGCGAACGCGGCAGAAGTAGGGTTAAATATGTTCTTGCATAATTATAGCTTTCAGTTTCACTAGCATGGTCTATCTAGCACAAAAACAATCGTTAATTCAAACCCTCGGTTTCGAAGATCAGCGCTATCAAACAAACAACCAAACCAAATCTTCTTATGTAACGACTATTATAATTGATGAACGGCACTGAACAGTGGCTGCTAGGAAATAAGATAAATTACAGTTTTTTCAGTAGGTTCCTATATGTATGTACTTATATTCCTTTTTTTCAGTACACATCTTGTTATTCCCCATAAACATATTACATCAATCGAAAGACATTAGCTAAAAATAACTCTTTAAACGCAATTTCATATACTAGATAAATCTACTAACCTTAACACAATTATATCAAGCGAAACGTGATCGCATACGCGTTGTCATCGTATAAATAGGGATATTTTACAAGCCAACCTCAACAAACATTACTATGGATGGATGACAAACAGATCGACCGAACCTATGACCCAAATCTGCCAATAACTCAACATAAACCATCTTCAAGGTATATAAAAGCTGTCCTTGGCTATCATGGCAGTTCAATGGGCCTTATAGCGTATTGGCAGGATGGAGCCAAGCCCATCATTGTTCACATGTACGTGGGCGAATATACCACATAGCCGTGGAATGCTCGCGTTGAAAAATGAAGGCAAAACACGATACCAAGATTGATTGTAGTGATATCAAATCGGTACATTTTAATGATTTTTTTTTCTTTGTGAAAATGTAGTTTTTTTTTTGTTACAATCTGTATCGTACGGCAAATCTATTCGTAACTAGGTGGGCAATAGATTTTTTTATTGGCGATAGAATGAAAGCGAGTTTATGGCTTTATTATCACTGATGTATATCTTCGCTTTGTTGAATGTAATTGCTTAATAGATTCTGGGTCTGATTCTAGCTAAATAAAATTGTCGGTTTCAGGTTTTTCTGTATTTATCTGGCCTAGCACTGGTTTTGAATTTAACCATGTTTTGTATGTCGTAGCTATCTTAATCAGCCATTCATTTAACAGTCTATATAAGCAGGCTATGTTTAATAAATGATATCGCAGTAAAAGTTTGGTAGCACTTTATTTGTTGGGTTGAAGTTTTAATATACATAACTTGACCTAACATTCTGTTACTGGCTTGGTTGTGATAATCCTTGAACCTACACACGGAATGAGTAATTTTGCAATTTAATCAAACAGCTAGCTATTCGGGCAGTTCGTTAAATGGCTAACTCAACTATTTGGCTGCTACATATTACGCACTAGTTAATCGACCAGTGTATTCACGTGACACACAGTCCAAAAAATCTTTCATCATTATTATTTTTTCATTCCATGCAATGCCAAAAGAAGTGCAAGCACGAAAAATAAAACTTTATATCCATCATAAATGAGGAAAACGTGTTGACCCGTCTAAAATAAACGAATTAGTACACGGATAAATTACGCCACACATACAATGAATAACATATGACAGAGAATAATTAGTTGACAGAAACAAATTAGCAATATTAGTATTACCTAGGTACTACGTTTGAAAATTTTCGTGTAAATACAGATCAGCAATTTCATAAACATTTTTCATCCTATTTAGGTACCACGTTCGGCGAATGTTAGCATTTCTGTGTAAACCATTTTTAAGTACTTACCTGCCTATAATACAGAGAAATATACATATTTATCGTTATCGCAAAAATAACTATAGGGATTTAAGCTTTTTTTCAAATTAAATCCTTCCATACAAATATTATATAGATGACGGATTTGATTGTTTATGTTTTTGGATGAAGTAGGTTTCGAAGCGAATTCTTTCACTGTTGGGTAGATGCACAACTTCAGTGTACATACATAGGCTGCAAGAAATACGAAACACCGCGGGGAAAAACTAGTCATTTCGTGGGTTAATACCACTACAAAGTATAAAACAAAGATGCTTTCTCTGTCCTATATCCCTGTATGCTTAAATCTCTAAAACTACACAGCGTACTTTGATGCGGTTCTTTTAATAGGTAGGTAGAGTTATTAAAGAGGAAGGCTTATATGTAGAATAACATCCATTAAATAGTGTATAAACTTTAGTTTCAACGTAGTCGATAGTTTTTTATAAGAAAAACAAATTACATATCCGAGCCGTTACTGTTTACTGTCTCTTAAACTATTGATGTAAAACATGAGTGCTACTTGAAAGGAATACTGTAGTTGCTTCCTCGGTTTGTGATAAACCCAGATATCCAAGTTCGCCAAACATTTCCGATTTGTGCTCAAGTTATGTAGAAACATAAATTCTATTTTTGGAACATACAAGTTCGATGTTACATAACAACATTAGTTTAGAAATGCAGATTATAGATGTCCATATCCCAAACCCTTATTCCGGACGAATGAAAATCAAAGCGTCCAAACATCTAAGGCAGTAAACCCAATGTTTATCAACCTTATATAAGCCGATTTTGAGCATCTTCTGAATATCAGAGAACACTTCAGTACATCAAGAGCGTCCATTAGCCCGTCACTAGAGCTAACGTTACACCCAACACCCTATTTATGACTACAGCGCCATCTATCCCGAAACTGGAAACGATTGTTTAATGGCGCACTATCCCGTGGGATCCATTTCAGTGATCGGGGTAAAAATAACGTTCATCTATATGATTGCAGTGGTTATTTGTTTAACGTGAAAAACTGAGATAACAAATTTGTTTTTGTTTAATTCCTGTACATATATAAAACGCTACGTAGGTACACATAGGTCCGCGGCAGGCCGGCGCGGGGGTTTTTAGTCAGTAAGAGTCTGACCACCGGTTTCCGAAAGGCCGATCAATGTTAAAATCAATTAAATCTCTTGTCAAGTCATCTGATTGGTTGTTGATAATTCAGTCAACCAATCAGATGACTTGACAAGATATTTAACAGGAGGTTAGTTAATTTTAGCGTTAACAAGTCTTTCAGAAACCGGGTGTGACACTCTTCATCGCCTTAACCTGGGCGGTTGGAGTCATTTGATGATTTTCCATTGACAAAGAAAAGGTACCTACACATACTACTACAACATATTTTATTGTGTAGGTATCCTTTAGAATTTTGACCAGCTGTTCCTGTGAATTCAGTAATTGCTTGCAGTTGACTTTATTTTTGCATGAACAAATGAACATCTAAGAATTTTCTTGAACACCGAGAAAATTATGAGCTAGTGAAAAGAGCTGTAGTTCTAAGTAATTCATTTTAATTCTTATTCTCTTTTCAACAAAGACTTGTTTTAATTATGATTTTATGACTGAATATTTTGTCTGAGGCGTTGTATGTACCAAGTGCTACAACAAATGTATAATTTATTTAATTATAATATAAAATCATAATATACTGAATAAATTAATTTTATCCATTTCTTGCTAGAGTTGTTTTTTTAATAATAGGTAGTTCAATTAGTAACTGTGGACTAATAAAATTATGAACTAATTGACCATTATGCTTTTTTACGGTTTGCTATGCAGAAAAATGCCGTCAATCCGTGTTGAACCCGCGCATTTAATAACCCTATACGACGAGTAAAACTTCATATCAATTGCTCAAAGTGGTACACACATTGGCAAGTTGCAATACTTAAACATACCAACAGAATCAGTAATTTTGTTAGATCCAGTTAACAAATATGTATTGAATAATTATTAACCTTTCAATCGTGGTATTTCGAGATACAATGGGTGCACGAACGGTCGGCGTTCGGTTGGGGTTTGATGAATTGGGTAACTACAAAATTAGCTATCTCAATTCAAAGCGAAAGAGTAAAAAAATGGCGTATTTTGATCCTTTTACAACCGCCAAACTTAACATTAACACCCTATATTACGATGTTAAAAAGAGGAACAATACAATACATTAGTTTTATATTACCTACATAAGCGCCACTAAAGGGTCCCGTTGACCAGTTGAAATATTTATGGCTATCAAGTTATGAATAAAGGGGTTGTATTATAAAGACTGAGTACTAATAATGGCGCTGGTGTCGTATTACAGCTTATTACGTGTTATGGAGCTTCGCAAACAGATGCTCAATGTGTTAGATTATATTTTAATTACGATTATTATTATAATTATAGTTCTAAATGAGTTTGTTATTCGGGTTACCAAATTATTATGTAGGTAGATATAAGGCATTTGGATTCTTGTAACGGCTTAAAATGGCGGGTGTTGTCGTCACGTCTGTTTTTTTTATTTTTCGACAAGCTTCCCATAGCACGCGTGCAATGCTGATACTGAATTTCTCCAATATTTAATGGATGTTATTATAAATTGTATGTATAAACCTTCCTCTTTAATGCTTTATCTGTTAAAAAACCGCGTCAAAATCTATTGCGCAGTTTTAAAGATATAAGCATACATAAAAATGTTCCTATATCTCTGATATAGGGACATTTTTATACTATGTGCTGATAATGTGATAGAAAAAGTGTTGTAAATAACTTAAAAATGTCGATAGTTAAATGTACTACTTACTTTCTTAGAAATGACAATAATAATACAAAAATGTATCCTTACTTTATTATCTTTTTCAAAAAGCGTTGTCCGTCACCAGGAGATTATTATGTGGGTGAGTTAACAAATGAATTTCACATACACAGCACACCCAACCCGGAACAAGAATCTGTTATGTTTTTTTGTCATTGTGTTGAACCGCAACACATTACCGCGTCGTTAATGATTAGAAATCTATATCTATACTAATATTATAAATGCGAAAGTAACTCTGTCTATCTGTCTTTTCTTCACGCCTAAACTACTGAACCGATTTCTGCGAAATTTGGAACAGACATAGTTTGGAACTCGAGAAAGGACATAGGATAGTTTTTATACCAAAATCTGCAAGAAGTCACTATACCACGCGATCGGAGTCGCTGGCAAGAGCTAGTTATAAATAAGATTACCCATCTGATAAAACGTGGTTGTTTTATCTAAGGTACGTCTAAAACGAAGAACTCGCCTTGAGGCAAACAATAAAAATTAAATCTTCGTTACCTTTAATTCAATATTATACCTACAATATTCAATTACTTTCCCATAAAAGAGGCCTAATTAAACTCAGGTGTTTTATAAAATTATATCCAAGTTAATCACTTATTGTTATTCAGCCCACACATCGGTTTCACAATTAGTCATCGCTATGAATCGACTAAAAGCATACCGAGTAGGTATCGAATATTGAATCGAGTTGAAACTATTCGGTTATGTGGTTCTATGCGATGTAGCATAGTCGCCTAACGATTTGATTGATGATTTAAACACACAGCCATTATGTATCGTGTGCTTATTAATAATGCGATGAAAACGGTAATTTTAGCTGCTATATTTTAGGGGCCCGTTTTAGTAGGATTTATTTTAGTTAATATGCTTATTGACAGGATATTTTTCTTATGAAAGTAATTAAAGTGGTTTTTATAGATCATCCATTATCTTTACATATGTAAAGAAATCAATGCCACCTTCCGTTGTTATAACTAAACAATGCCTTTACTGATTTGGCTAATTTCGATCTTGAATTAAAAAGTTTTGTAAGTAGAGAAAAATTGAAAAATCGACATCCACGCGGGCGGCGCCGCGGCCGACCGCTAGTATCTCATATTAATTTTCTGTAGTCCTATCCTTCTTATCCTACTAGTCCTTTCCTACTATAATTAATTTATAAATTTGAAAGTTTGTGAGAATATGATTATGAATGTATTTTTGTTATTCTTTCAGGTATAAACGGCTGGACCGATTTAATTGAAGTTTGGTATGTACGAGTAGATAGGTTTAACACATAAACAGCTTTTTACCAACATATCACGCAGGCGAAGAAAAATACAAAAGAGAGTGTTTTGTCTTTCTTTATTCTTTTCTAAATGGCATTAGTAGTTTTTAGTGGCCACATTAATACAATTTGGACTTAAAGTGAAAGCTTGACTAAAATACTCCTATAGCGCTCAGGAACATTGTAGCTATCTGTCAGTGATCAGCTTTTCCAAAGATTACCTCCTACACACAAACCTAAAAATTTTACCCTTTGTATAATATTGGTATAGACTAGCTACTCTCGCGCGGCTCCATGTTATCGTAGCGTGATGTTGTATAGCCTGTAGTACTCAGGAACATTATAGTTATCTATCAGTGAAAGAATTTTGGCAATCCGACCAGCGGTTCCAAAGATTGCCCAAAAAGTCAAAAAAGTCAAAAATCATTTATTCTAATTAGACCTTTACAGGCACTTTTAAACGTCAAAAGTGAACCCCCTACATACAAGCTTACAAACTTACAAATTTTACCTCTTTATAATATTAGTATAGAAGTATAGATTACTATAGATTTACCATCCGATTAGTTGACAGATTAATCTGAGTATCTGACTACGTGCGAATAAAATCAATAAGCATGCAATCTCATCTAACGGATTTCACAGTCGTCGTAATAAAATATTGCTAAATGAGAGAGAAATTGAAAAATGAAAATGAAACGTAATTTTGCGAAGTAATTTGCGACATAGCTTCACGGCTCTTATTTCCTGAATGGATAGACTGAGATGTATTAGTATAGCTGGTTAAGGTACGTACTTATTGTAAAAAAATATCGCTATTTTTTAAAGAACAGGAACATACTTGTCCCACCAATAAGCAATTGGCGCTTTTTTTACAGTGATAGAACGGCGAACGAGGATTCGAATTAGCTATGGTAAGCAATCAGCGCCGCTCATAGACACCCGCAAAAACAGAAGAGTTATGAGTGCGTTACAGGGATTAGGGTATTGGAGATTTAGGAGTTGGTGCAAGGATTGGGTTAGGCCTCTCGTAACCTCACTCACACGATGAAACAACACTGTGGTTGTTTCACACCAGCACCAGTCTCTGAGGCCGAGGTATCTTTCCGGTCGAGTCACTTCTTTCGTGCAGAAGCATGCAGCAGGAAAGGAAACCCGTTACACCAGAGAAGCTATAAATTAAGAAGCTACTTGAGGGCGATCGGGCCGTCTGTAATCTGACTATCACGACAATACACTACGCAAGCGGTATTTTAATTATGATTATATTTTGAGGTGCCTATTTCTACGGCCGAGCTGGCCCATTCACGCCAAACAGACGATGATTATAAATAAAAAAACGAAACTTTTAGGTCAACAAATTTCTGAACAAACTATTAAATAATTTATAGCTAAAAAGTAAAGAAACTGTATCTACGTATTTGTTAATTCGTTAGATAGCTAAAAGTGAATTTACAGTACATATGTGTGACGCCTGCCTCTCTCAGACTTGGAAGGATTTTACAAAGAAACCAATTCAGAGTGCAATGCGATAAGTAGCGAAATCTTAATTAAAATTTTCAGTGTCGAAATCGTTTCAGAATTACCTCCATGAGTTACTCACCTACCTACAATAATGAACGAATTTTTAGCAACCACTTTAGCTGTACATGTAGTTAAAAAATCTAGTTCGTTATTTTTTAACGTTGTTCAATCCATCAATATTTTATCTAAAATTAGTTTTTAGTGTTTTTGATTATAAAAATGTTGCAGATTTTTCCATCGAACATCCATGTGCTTACACAAAGCTAAAATAAAAGTACAAAAAGGTATCCTATTTCGCATGAAATTCCGATAACGTTAATTTCGAGTTTTGAACAGTGGATTTTCTTTTTTATAAAAACTGATATTATATGCACATTTTTTTTTCAAAAATCATATAAAGGCTCATCCCTGGATGGAAGCCGTGGTTGCGGGGTAAGCGCAATGAGGACCCGCGACCTCGGCCCAGAGCAAGAGAAGGAACTGGGTTTTTAGTCAGTAAGAGACACTTCTTCCCGCCCCACCCTGGACGGGAGAAGTCACATGATGATTTTCCCGTCACGAAAAAAAATCCTGGATGGAGCGGGAGTGTAAGGCCCTTGTCACTGGCTTTCAAACAGAAAGTCCGCTTTATTTTCTAGATATGTACCTAACAAATCTTTAAACATTCAAAATTTATTTATAAATAACTGTAATAGTCGGTTGCAACTAATTTATTAAAGTCCCATTGTTACTTCAACGTAGCAGAGAAGTTTTTTTCAGTTCATTCACGTTTGACGTTATTTCCAATTAGTAAATATACAACACTATCTACTCTCGCGCGGTTTCACCCGCTGCTCGGCTCCATTTAGTCGTAGCGTGATGTTTTATTGCCTATTAATAGCACTCAGGAATATTATAGCTCCAAAGATTACCCCCTACATACAAACTTACAAATTTTACCTCTTTATAATATTAGTATAGATATAGAAGTACCTATAGACAAATAAATCAAACTTCATATTATCTCAAAATTAATTTTCTAATATACCCTACAAATCATTTAAAAGTTGCTCAACATTTTCAAATAACAAAAAAAAAACAAAACGTTATAACCTATCTGTGTGTTACTGCAATAAAGAACCTTCATATTACATCTTTCACACACATTTGACCTTTGACTCTTTATAATAACAGGCAGTGCAAAAGTGTTGTACATGTATTGGGTAATGACTGATGGGTTGTATGACGTTGTAAATGTCTTGGCCGTCCATCTTCACCTGTGTAATATTATTGTTATATGTTGTAATATGTTATACGTACATAACTTTCCAATCATCGAGTAATTAAATTTTTAAAGAATTCTTTATTTAACGGGGTATTTAATTGTTGATTTATTTAGTTGCTCGGCTCACTCAAGAACATTGTAGCTATCTATCGATGAAAGAATTTTGGAAATCCGACCAGCGGTTACAAAGATTACCTAACCCCTACAGACAAACTAACAAATTTACAAACTTTCAAATTTTTCCTCTTTATAATATTAGTATAGATAGTATAGATAAATTGTTTCGCCGAGGAGCGGGTACAAGTATTGATACTTGGGCACCTGCCCGGGCTAAGAACAGGAAAATGAATGGGTTAGTTAAGTTTTTAGTCAGTAAGAATCTGACTCTCTCTCGCCCAATCTATGTTTAGAGAAGTCATCAGATGACTTCTAACGAAAAAAAAAGAAAAACTATAGAATCAGGCGTTACTTAGATCTGGACCATCTATGACACCTCTAAGCGTCTTACAAGCCACTACGAGTTGAGTCCGTGTTACCTATGAGTTATTAAAACGGTAAGCTGTGTGTGATGTTCGCATTTTAAATTGTTTTTGAGATACTTGAAATATTGGGTTCTCTTAAGAAGGGAGAAAGCGAAAACAAAAAACATGTTCTTAGTAAGTCAAGTCAAAGTCAAAATCATTTATTTCAATTAGACCAACTGTGAGGCACTTTTGAACGTCAAGCAAAAGAGAATTTGAAGAGCTTTAACTTTAGGCGTGTCAGTATGTCCGTCTGTCCTCTAGTGAAGCTATTTGCTCGTTCCAAAGTGTAGATTCCTATGGAGAAGAACGAGCAAGAAACTCCATGGTTACTTTTTTTTCAATCAGTTTTACAAATCATTTCTTTGTTACATCATTTAGTCGGTTCTGATATGTGAGAACAGTGTAACACTAAGTAGGTATTAAAAGCTTTTCTTTTTTCTTAGTTTATAGGTACTATTTATATAATAATATATTATTTACTATTTAGTATTGTTTTTAAGCGATAATACCGCCAATTGTACTTTATTTAGAGCTTGTTATTCCATGTGTTTAATTACTATTATTGATATACAATAAAGAGTATTCTATCCTTACATAAATATCCTGGTTAGTCACAAAACTGCACACTCTAGATACACATCTGCCTACACCATTTATATCTTCACATGACAATATGCATTCCCTCAACACTTTTAATATCAGTTTTAATTTCACACGACACCTGCAAGCGAGAATAAAACTTGTTATCAACGCGTTAAACATCATTTTCATTCAACACCCCAGTTGATTACCGTGGTAAAATTTTGTATGCAGATTTAAATAAAGATTAAAATAACTAATTGTTATTATTCTTGTAGATACGTGTAAACGTTTTAATTAATTACGCAATACTACATAACGTTACGCTTTTATTATCTGAAGGTGGGGGGAGGGGGCACAATTTCTACTTAGCACTTAATAGGTACGGTAGTTGCCAACTAGTTAAATTCAATACTTTTATCCAAAACAAGTGCTTGTTATTTAATATGAACCTTATGTATAACAGCAATAAAGCTCAAATTGATTCTACGTTTTAGTTGAAAATGTTTGTATGTGAAAAAGAAAAGGGCTGTTTTTAGGGTTTTCCCGGCAATTATTCGTTTTTTCTCGCCGTAAGAACCATCCTTGGACTTCCACAAACATTTAAAAAAAAGAATTATCGAAATCGGTTCAGCCGTTCACACGTGATGCCGTGACAACGCGAAACGGGTTTCATTTTTATATATATAGATAGATTAAATGTTAAAAACTATACTTTTCTATAAAATACTGAGTTACGACGTCATAGTATTTTTGAAAGTCAAATAGCTTACTTATTTCTTAATAATTAGTTAGTAAATATTAAAAATTTAGTGTATCGATCGATCGATGAATAAAAGTATAGTTATTTATCAATATTTTATTGTATTGACACGTCCAATTTGTTTGTTTTTGACCTAGGAAACTAACCAATACAGTAAATCCATCATCCCCGACCTATAAGTGCCAACTGTTGAGAATCCCTCTTTTCACACTAAAAAGGTTGAGCATTAATCACCATGCTGATGGTGGATTGGCAATTTCAAACTTCCTCTCGATGTTTCGCTTCATAGTATGTGTGGTGTCTAAATAACCTTAGAAAGTATATACGTACGTACAATACTCATATATTACTTAGAATAACTAACATTGGTCACTTGTCAGGTTTCGAGCTCACGTGTGACAAGCGAGAGCCTTAACCTCCGGGCCATCACAGTCAAGATTATTTTTGGTAATATCTAGGTATGTCTATACTAATATTATAATAGTAAGTTTGTATGTAGGGGTAATCTTTGGAACTGTTGGTCGGATTGCCAAATTCTTTCACTGATAGATAGCTACAATTTTCCTGGGTGCTACAGGCTATAAATCACGCTGCGATCAAATGGAGCCGAGCAGCAGTTGAAGCCGAGCAGCGTTTGAAGCCGCGCGAGAGTAGCTAGTACCATATAAAGGCCTGTCTTGGCCTAGCAGCACATCAACAACAGCCGCTACGTTTCCTATAAATTTGAATAAAGAACGTCTTTGAAAAAACTATACATAGATATACTACAATTGTTAACATCGCGATCGGGAACATTTATGAAGGCGGTGAAAAAGGCGTTCAATCAAAAATCAAATCTAAAACCTCGGTCGGTAATAGATAATTATAAATATTCGCATAGCCTTGTACATTACATGTAGTGGTATATTAGAATGTATAATTTACATAGGTACAATAAATATTGTGTTTGTATACTCCGTTCTCTTGATATCTCTGTTTATGTTCCCACGATAAGGCAATCTCTGTTTTGTAGTAGTACCAATTACAACAGATTAATCATTGAAAATTGTTAGCTTTATGTGGGTAACGAGATATTTATGACAAGGTTCTATTAAGCGAGCGATACTTGTACATACATACGTCCACAGGATCTCGGAAACGGCTCCAATAATTTCGATGGAATTTTTCTGGGACGATAAATCAATATAGGAAAAGACACCGATCAAAGCTTTGCCATCCAGCTAATTAATGAATTTGGGGACAGAATAAATAAAATAATATTGCTAATTTTAATGAACGAGTTTTTTTTAGCAGTTCTTTTAAAATTATATTATTATATAACGGACACAGGCCCGAAATTGGAAAGATAATGTCACTATATAATAAATGCCACTAGTAATCCTTTTTTGACTATGGAGGAAATATTTAAAATTAAAGAAAGACTAAGGTTCATACTTCGATAAAACCACTCTGGTGTTAAGCACCAATAAATGAGGAACACGTCTTTTAAGAGGTCGTTCAGTGGCTCCATTGTGCAACATTGCCTTTCAGACTTAATCTGAAAGGTAGGATCAAGACATCTTCTAGACACGTGTTTTATCAGATAGGGTGGCCAACGAGCAGTCTGTATACCTGATGGTAAGCAATCAGCGGCGCCGCCCAGGGACGCCTGCAACAGCAAAGGGGTTACGGTGTGTTGCTGGTCCTTTGGATTACGGATAATGAAGGATTAAGGAGGGATGGGGTATAGAAAATAATTGGCCATCTGGTAATCCTGAGTGGATGACGGTAAAACACAACGCTATAGTTGTTTCACGCCGGTTTTCTGGGAGGCCGTAGTATCCCTGTGGTCGAGCAGAACCATTCGTGCCGAAGTATGGCTCTTCCAGACTTATAATATTGATCAATTCATTAAGAAGTATCTATTACGTAAAAAATCGTATCTACATTCTCTGATCAACATTGATTTACTAATTCCTATTTTAAATGTATTATTCTAATCCCGTAATACTCGGTACTTTGTACCAATTGTTTCCTCGTGTGGACGAAGCTTTACGATGTTTGAAGTGACTCCTACACACCCGACTGGCAAACAACAATACAATGATCATTCGCTCTGTTTCTCTATCAACATTCACGCCTAACTAATTACTTAATTGATAGTACAAAAACAATAGAAGTAATTAGTGAAACAGCCCATGGATCGGTTCCAAGCGTTGTGAGTTTGGGCATTCACCTGTTGTCATTATTATTTAATTTGATTGTTGGTCTCTGTAACCCTAGATGGGCACATATTATTATTATTATCTATATTTTATTGGGTCATTTATAATATATTTAATAATATTCTGTAAGAAAAAACATAATACCATTATAATAACATATTCTCTTTGTTTTTATAGCAACGTTGCCCCACACTAGTATGTTCTCCTAGGCCTAGGATGCATTTATACCTAAAAATACAATATGAAAAAAGGTGTGAAACAACCACCGCGTTGTATGAGTGAGATTACCGGAGGCTCAATCCTAACATTTGTGTCCTAATTTCTAAATCTCCAAAACCCTAATCCCAAAAGGCCGGCAACGCACTCATAACTCCTCCGTTGTTGCGGGTGTCTATGGGCGGCGCCAATTATTTACCATGAGGTTACTCGCCTGTTTATTGCCGTATTATCACATAAAAACACCACCCTGTTCTTCTATGCTAAACAAAAGAAGATACACAATGTAACCTCCTTATATCTCAAGTAGGGCAAATGAATAATTATTGGCTTTCATTGTTGTTGAGAGCTCAGGTAAATATGGGTGGAATGAGTGAGAAATAGGTAGTTACTAAGAATAGGGGAAGCAAGGGAAGCAAGGACAATAACTGAGCTAGGTCAATCGTCAGGAACCTATCTAAGCGTAGACATTATCTATGAAGAACGTACAAAGGATAGATTACACACAGTCCATCAAGTTTCGTTAGTAAGTAGGTGATTAGAAGTAACACTACAAGTTTCTTTTTTACTTAAAACTGACACAGTCAAACTTCATAAGTAGTAGAATCAAATATTTTGTAGCTACTTACAAAATTGTCACGTATTTCTTAAAATTCTTAAATAAGAACTCCACTTTAGGATTTTCTCCTGTGTTGTGGGTGCGTTTACAAACATACAATGTCACATACACATGACACCCAGACCCGAAACAACAATTTGTGGATCACAGAAAGTGTTGTTCCGTGCGGGAATCGAACCCGCGACACTTTGCACGGCAGCCAGTTGTCCAGCCACCGCACCAACCGTGCAGTCAAATTTCAATTTGAAATTTGTATGTTTTTCAAGTTTCAATTTGAAACTACTGCAAATAACTTTTATACTTTATTTGATGTCGATTTGAGTGGCGCCCTGGATGGTTTAGATTCACTAATCAGCCCGGCAGACGGCGCTGATTGCATTAAAAAAGTATGTGATCCCGTATATCCCGTAATTATACATTCTATAAAAACATTGTTAAAATACCTATTTATTTACCAAAAAAAAGTGTATAAAAAAGCAACGAAACTTATACTATATTGTTTCATCATTGCACAGTGGGTTAAACACACTACAACAATCATCCAAACATCTATTTACATAACAAACAATTACCTGCGATAATTGCTTAATAATTTAGCATTGTGTTAGCATTTCGGTGGTGCAATGAAAACAAATTGTTATTTCTAGTTGCGTTTAATTCTACGGGTATCAACATTGTTTTTGTTTACTTGGCTCGTCCCATAGGCATAATCTCATGTTTATACAAGCACAGTACAGCTTTAGGCCTGAGAATCTAACGGCTTGTTGTTTCTCTAGGAGTATCGGTAAATAGAACGCCTATTTGCTTACACGTGTAGTTATTAATATGACACATCGATACCTAACATAGTCGGTTGGTTTATAACCTGGTAAGTACCAATGTGACTTCTCCGAGTTTTATGTACTTTCTATGATTATTTAGACACCACTGACATATGGCGAAGGAAAACATCGTGAGGAAAACTTTGTGAGGAAACCTGGACTTAAATTTTGTATGACAATTTTCAATGAATTTTTATATCGCGAATGCGACTTTTATTCCGACATCCGCTGGATCCAGGTCGCTTCCAACCGGCCTATCTGGAAGTCAATGGGGGAGGCCTATGTTCAGCAGTGGACGTCCTTTGGCTGATATGATGATGATGTTGATGATGAATCCGACTTGAGCAAGCGTGGTGATTAGGTTACTCAAACCTTCTTCGAGTGAGAAGAGGTAAGGCCTCTCAGCAGTGGGCACTTATAGGCTGATGATGATGATAAAACGAAGTCGCTTTCTTTGTCCATTTATCCCTATGTGTGCTTAAATGTTTAAAACTACGTAACGGATGTTGATGCGGTTTTTTTAGTAAAGAGATAGAGTGATTGAAGAAGAAGGTTTTATGTAGGTATAGTAACATCCATTAAATAGTGGAGAAATTTAGTATCAGCTTTGCTCACGCGCGAAGTTGGGCGGGTCGCTAGCATTGTTATATTTGTAACTACTACATTAGTTAACTAAGTTTGAACAATATTGGTGGTATGGTGAAATAATATACCTATCGTGCGCTGATTCAGAAGTTTTCCACGAGAGTTCTTTCTTGTTGATAGATTAGTGACTAAGTACATATTTGTTACAGTTACATGCAACATTTCTATTTCAGCACTCTTATTTGCGCCATTCTGAAAATAAGTCGTAAGTAATTATGATAATTATCAACTATTTTGAGCTCTGCGTTCCTTACTTCTTATTTCAGTTTAATTAGATATTTTTAGCAGTCTAAGAGAAGATGTTTCGAGACATTTACGTAAAGACGTGTTAAGCATTAAGTTTAATAAATGTGATTTTTGACGCAATAATATGTAAGATAAAATCCATAGAACATTTCTGTGTTTAACGTGTGAAAAAAAACTCTATTATTTTTAAAACATGGCAGACACAGCTAGCGGGGATAAAGGGGTTTAAATTCTAACATAATTCACAAGAAAAAGCCAAGGCTCTGTAATAAGTTGAAATCCTCTTCAGCTCTGTCTTTCTCGTTCTCTCTGTCTAATAATGCAAATTAAAATTAAAACTCTATATTTTAAATAAAATATGTCCACGTACATCGATCTGTTTTATGTATGTTAGGTTTGGGAGAGCCATGTTGCCATTCGGTGCGAATGTTGCGGCCCGAATGAAGTGATACACGGCTTACAGAATAACGGTCTGAAATCCACTATGGCCCAGACCTCCCCCCATCCTCAAACCTCAATTTTCCTATCCTTAAATCAACAATCCACAAAGGGCCGGCGACACACTTTTACTAACTCTTTTGGTGCTACTAGTGTCCATGGGCGGCAATGATTGCTTACCATCAGGCAATCCATCTAATACATCTGGTCGTTTGCCGACCTTGGGGCTAAACATGACGCATAACAGTGTGGGTAAGAGACAGAGCTAGACAACTTGTATAGCTCTTTCTCTTACCCACACTGAAGTAATATTAAAACAATCTTACTTTGAACGTCATGGTTACCCTCCTGATCCCTTAATAAAGTAAAAAAAACGCTTCGTTTGTGAATTATTTCAGAATACATACGTACATAAATGTAGGTAACTAAAGAGGTACCTACCTACATAAAACACACTGGACGCTCTCTCTTCACGTAGATCGTTTAGAAAACAGTTAAAAGAATAGTTTAACAAGAATGCTTTGTAGTTAGAACGGGTAGAATGGGAAATGAACTTAAATAACTTTATCTAGTTGTATGGACGCTTTTTCTCTTAAGCATGTACCTATATTAGATTCAATGCATATATATTATGAAAGCACATGTTTCTGAAATTCAATCATTTATTTCAACAAAATTATAGTAAGGTACTTTGGAAACGTCAAAATAGAATATAGTTTGTTAGTTCGTCAGTGAAGCTAGTTGCTTGTTTCAAAGTGTAGATTCGAATGGAGAAGAACGAGCTAGAAACTCCATTTTTTATAAGGTCCACAGTTTATACGGTAGCTAGCTGACTTCTGGCTAACATGACGCGGGACGGTTTTTATTGCAAAATAAATCTATTATAAAAAACGGTGGTTTTTATCATGGCGTATCAAAAAGCACGTTAATCCTTCAATCTCATAATCTGTCATTCCAGGTAAATGACGAGTCACTGTTTATATTTTCATTGCAATCTTTGACCTAAACGTGGTTTTGCTAATCGTTTTTGTAAGGCGCTCGTCACGTTTTGCTGTTTCTAACTTGTTTGACGAAGAAGGGCAATCTTTAGTATTTAGTCAAATAAATAATTAACAATAATATGAACATTTTAAAATTTATACTATTAGACTATAATTAATATGATAAACTATAAGGACTTTATGTACCTACCTAAGTAACTTTAGGAAGGATCAATGAGTAGGTATATCTACACAATTGTAAAATGTGGACTTAAATTTATTCTTATGAAGCTACGAAGCTTGATGAATGTAAGATTTGATTTTACTCACGAAGTAAATAAATAAATATTTTCGATAGCTCGTAAATTGAAATAAATGTCTTAGTAGATAGAAAACACTACATAAATAATGTTTACTTGCCTCACAAGCTCCTAATATTTATCCCAAGTTCTACCTTTACCTAAGATTTTCAAACGTTTCAACTAGAAGTATTTCCACGTTTCTTGCTAGCGATGGAGCGTTTCCTTGACGCCGGTGGTGGGTTGGACACGTACAAATTGCAGGTAGAGAGTGTTCCTTATAAAAAGGACTCCTTTAAAATACTGGAAGCACTGACGATTGATCGGTGCGAATAGCATCCGATATTACTTACTGACGCATTCCTTTAAAGGGTTCTGAAAGACACCTGATGCCTATATTTGCGTATTACGTGCTTTATAAGGAAGATAGATCAAGGAATAACCTTAAAGGTTTTTTTTGGGGAGATAAATCATCGAATGGCTTCTACTGCCGTGCGTAGAGTCAATGTCTTTTCTTCTACGATACATAGATTATCGGTTACCAAAGGCAAAAATGTCGTGGTGGCCCGGAGGTAAAGGAGTCCACTTCTCATGCATGAGTGTGTGGGTTCGAAACCTGGCAAGTACCAATGTGACTTTTTCCGAGCTATATGTACTTTCTATGATTATTTAGACACCACTGACATACGGTGAAGGTAAACATCGTGAAGAAACCTGGACTTATAATTTATAATCATAAGTTTGAAATCGCCAAACCGCAATGAACATGCGTGGTGATTAATGCTCTAACCTTCTCCATGTGAGAAGAGGCCTTTGCTCAGCAGTGGGCACTTATAGGCTGATGATGAGGCAAAAATGCCATTTCAGAGCTTTGTACTAAAACAAATGACGAATATGGTTGCCTGCTATAACTATCACAGTTTAAAACTATTATCCAACTATACTACCTATAACTATAACCACATATTTATCTACGTATATATTTTGACTTGATCTTTAATATCTATAATTATAAGTAAACCAATCAAGGATAAACTCTAATATTACTTTACAAGCTATCATAAAACGAGCGACCGAAAATGCATTTCAAAATTAAAAGCTCGTTGCTTTAATTCTGAATCACAGTCGTAATCCCACGCTCCCTACACTTGAAAGTATCCATTACCAGTAATCACTGAGTATAAGAAACAGGCTATAATAATAATAATCAACAGACAGACAAAGGTGTCACTGTGTGCCTTAAATTACGGTAAATAATTATGGTTCGGCTATGAGCTATAGCTTGGAAGTTAAATTTCAAGCACCTCTTCAGATCTGTTTAGCTACATTATGACATAATGTTTTTATTACCCACATCCATTGCTAGACTTTTTATGATTAGAATGGATACACTTTTGTATTTTAAAGATAGACTGGCATGTACTTACCTACCAAGTTTCAACAGTGTACTTTTTGTAGTTTCGGAAAAAAAATACTGCGACACACGGAAGTGTAGATACTTGATGAATCTTTGAATAATAAGATTTTTTGGCTATTCGGATCCCTAAATAGTAACGTAAAAAGACAAAAAAATAGGATTAATATACGAAACCTAATAAAGGCTAATACTTCTAGTCACACAACATAAAACATTAAAAACAAAACTTAAAAGTTCACGTACCGACAGCGCCACTGCTAAGACCGACTAACGAGTTCTCATCAGGCAAGATGGTGGACGTTCTAAGCATTCCCTATTCCTCTAAAGTAGGAATACCTATCACCTAATTACTTATGTCATTAGTTTCTATGCAGCTGCATAATTACCCCGCAGATCTTGCCCTGAGGACTGGTGTAACTCATTTCCGACACTTGATTTGCTACTAACGGGCAGATAAGGCGTTGATGTACCCCTGTCTCCGTTCTCTACCCCAATTTAGAGGCCAAGTGGAAGCCTCTTGGGCAGTTGTAATTGTAATTTATAATTAAACTATCATCTTCTCATTGTATTGTTTTCCGGAAAGTTTTGCAATAGTTTATAGGCTGCAGTCTTAGTTGAGATCCTTCCTATTGTTATCTACTTTGGACACAAGAAATGCTGTTAAGTTTTCGCCATTTCTAAACGAGTTTATTGACCATTTGATTCTGATTTCTGAGATCAAAATGGCGCTTTAGGCCGTAAGACTTTAGAACATTAACAACACACGTTCACTGTTAAAGGTAATTTCGGGAATCCGTGTTCAGAATCAAGATTTCTGTATGTGCATATTCTGAAATAGTTTTCGCAGATGGCAATAATGTTTCCGCTCATGGGATATGATATGTCGGAAAGTAATAGTACCAGATGTTCATAAGACGTCCACGGGTCATAAACCGCTGTAATCGCGAGGCGCGGTCCACACTGGCGGATATTGCGTCTCGTATTGTTCTCCTAGGTTATTAATCAGGCAACTGTCGCTGTTTTGTTTGTGTTCCCTACAAACGTCACGCTCGGCTTCGGAGAAGGTGAAACTTGCGTTTAGTGTGTTCACACAAAAGACAAACTTTTCACGAATTGTTTACGAAGATTTATTTGGTTTGTTGTTACTTACATTTTCTTTTATTTTATGGGAAAGAAAGAAGTGTCAAAGTGAAATGAATGGAAGAACGTTGTGATGTAAAAAGAATATTACTTGGGAACGCAATTGTCGAAGTAATTTCAAGTGATAATTTGGTCTGTGCGTATTTCATGTTATGCGTAAATATTTGAATACATTTTTTCGTTGGTCGTGTGATTTTTTTCTAGTTCGGTCTAACTTAAAAGCGCCATTTCTTTAATAGCTATTTATTGTGTGTCCTTGACGCTACTTGTACAGTAAACTACCAGAAAGTAATGGAAAGCACTCGGCGCATTGAGTTGCTAGTGTGTTGTCGGCCTTTTGGGATAAAGGGTTTTGGGGATTTAGGGATTGGGGAGGGACGAGGTAAGGAAAGTATTGGGAGATCGGTGTACTTGCAAATTCACCACTTTATTTTTTGAAACGTTTTATAAAATAAGTAATGTATAAATATGATTATGCTAATTCAATGTAAGGTATGTTTTGGCTATATACTATCAATATTACATTACTCGCATTATGCAAACATATAAATTGAATTGAATATGGGTGAAAACGACCGAACATTTCAATTTTTTATGGGGTAGGTCGGTAAACAAGCAGACGGATTACCTGATGGTAAGCAATCGGTGCCGTCTATGGACAACAGCAACACCAAAAGAGTTACGAGGGCGTTGTCAGTGTTTTGGGATAAGGGTTTCAAGCATTCGAGAATTGGGGAAAGGTGGAGGGCTTGGGCCTCAGATAACCTCAGTAACACGGTGAAACACAACGCTATGGCTGTTTCACGCCGGTTTTCTGCGAGGCCGTGGTATCACTCCGGTCGAGCCAAGCTGACCCATTCGTACAGATACCTGGCTATGTTCAAATAAGGCATTTTATTGTTCAAATAAGGCATTCGTTAAATAAAACTGTCTGCTTCCTGACTTCTTTATTCTCACATACATTCTACATTCGGAAGCACGGGAAAACTAGCTGTTTTTCATAAGTACGTTCTTTAATTAGCTTTTACTTTGAGCTCATTAGCTCACCTCTCCTTTCTTCATTAGCGAGTCTATAAAACACAGGCAATGCTTTTAAAAAACATTTGTTATTTATTAAAATGCTATCTAATAAAGATGGCTGGCATGTATTAATTAGACAGAGACCGTTTGGAAAGCAATTAATGTATAATTTAAATGAAAGAACAATTCAAATAACAGTCGCTTGTTAATTGTATTCTAAGAGTGAGGTACTCTTTTCTCGAAATTAAATATTTATGCTGACGTTAGCTTGGTAGGTATTTTTTTATTGTTACCTATATTACAAATTGACGCTTTTTGTATTTTTGTAGGCTATTACCGCTGGTCGCTGGTCTGATTTGTGACTTGTCCAATGTCCATGTCGCCGTGTGAATGAGGTTATTGGAGGCCCAATCCATATCCCCCATCCATATCAATGGTATTGCGGGTGTCCATGGGCGGCGTTGATTGCTTACCATCAGATAATCCGTCTGCTCGTTTGCCGACTTATGCCATAGAAAAATGTCAAATGTCTTTTGTATTGGTCGATTCGGTAGCCAAATAGTAGCTATCTTCTCTATTTGTTCAATCTCCATTTTTGTACCTACATGACAAATAAAATTGACAACCCGCATTGAGTGGTGATTAATGCAGTAGGCACTTATAGGCTGATGATGATCTCTAAGAATGAACCTTATCACCACATATAGGCCCTAATAGGGCCGATGTTCAGCTGCCGTTGCGAGTCAAACGCAATATCTTTAACAATACGACAAATGAGGAGAAGGTACATGTATGGCTTTTAGCCAGTGAGAGTCACGGTCTCGCCCCACCCAGGGCAATGACATTTGATGTCTTCCCCACCACCTCCCTTAAACAAACATTGTTGTTTCCTAGGGAGTTATACAAAAAATATATAAAGTCGTTTTTAGATATGTTTATTATTTATAATTACCCCGATTTAAAAAAGTTATAAAATGTCCAACTGTATATTAAATACATTTGTTTTTTAAAACCGAAATACCACCTTACCAAGTAAAATATTAAGCCACTGCGTAGTTCCTCTACTTAATTTCCTGTCTATATCAAAGGGCATGGAAAAATTCTAAGCTCATACTATGCATACAGCTACTGCAAGCTACATTCAAAACATCCAACTTACACAGATCCCTTTGAAGTTAGCCGTTTAATTGACAGAACGAGACAACAATACGCACGAATTATAACGTGAGAGAGGAACGGTGACAGGTCCGTAGCTCACTTCAGACAGATCAAGATAAACCAAACGCTTGTTGTTTGAAAACGAGACTGCTTGTCGTCCACACTTTGTATTTGAAAAAGTCTAAATAGTTTAAATTACAGTTTCTGTCGAGTTCTAGTTGAAATGCTAAACTACGTGTTTCTTTTACTTAACAAGAGAATGTAATTCAAACCAACTTGTTTCAAAGAGATAAGTTTCTTCATAAAAATGTTCTATAGGTATCCTTTCCAGTCGCTCAGCGAAACAAAATTCATATTAAACAATTATGTAATAATTAATACTCCGAATTGACGAGTACTAATTAAAATAAGCTCCCATGCGTTCGTAATTATGAAATCATCTGTTAATGATATACATATTTATTAATTCACTATGAGGACCTCACTTAATTGTGTATAATATTTACAGTCAGGATTAGTATTCATTGAATAATTATCTATATACAAAATAGCTTCATTAATTTGTAAGAGTAACCACAAGCACTAAATTATTCCAACTAAGCACACTACCGGGTAAATATTCAAATTAATACATTACACCGGGCTATTCATTAAAAAGATACCTGATTACACAAACAGATAGGATTTAAATTTATTACAAACGATTCTGTTGGGCGTAGGTACCTAATAAATCTAAAGTTGGCTAAATTAAATCTAACTTTTGCAATTGAAATAGATATTTTAATTAAGTAAAAACGCTCCCCCGCTAATCCCGGGTGTTTCAGCGGCTTTTATATTCCGGCCTGCATTGTTTTAATAGTACGTTAAAAAACAAGATTTCTACACTTTGCATAAGCGCGTACGGTTCAGTGGTTGCTCCTTTTATCTTTGCCAACGGTTCGTGAAAAACATAAGGTCGGACGATTTGCTAAATTGCGGAGCGAGCGCAGACGGAGAGAAGCCTTTACTATTGTGATCTGTAACTGCAGCCACGCAATCCCACGTAACGGGCCGTGTTTACGTGTTTCGGTACACGCCAGATGAAAGATTACACATGCCGTAAACACTCTTATAATTCAATTCAATGGAGGTGCGATTCCACGAATTACATTTTGTCTGCTATTACTACCTACTACTATTTTGTGTACTATCAATAAAATTGGTGCTTGATCTTACTTAGATTGAAATTTGTGTGCAGTGACCCAGTGATTTTAAGAATGAATAAACTTGGAAAGCATTTCAATGATAACGATTACAAATATCCAAGGTCTTTTGTTTATAATGCTAGATGCATTTCAAAATCATTGATCACTTCATTCGTTTCATTTATCACTCGGTGTGGAGGGAGATTTTTAGGTAAGCAAGCGATGTTTCTTTTCAAAACTGACCAAGCACTTATTACCAAGGCTTTCTGTCAAGTATTTTATGATTTGCTTGCTGTTAAATAAGAAAATTATTAGTAAGTATTTCATTACTATGTTACATTGGTTAGGACGCAGGTCGTATTTATTAGGTACTTCGCGACTTACTTAACACGTATATATTAACGAATTCTTAGAACTTAATGTTGCAGATAGAAACAGATTCCTTATAAATTACTAATTCACAAACCAACCGCGACATTCATCTAAAGAGCGGTTAGTCCGTGCGGCTTTAGCGAAGTCAGCCTTACAAAACCTTACCTCCTAACTAAGCTTATCAAAAACCTTATTTATTCGCTACTGACAGTGAATTTCTACCGAGCTCGGCTCTCAGAAATTATATGAAAAATATTCCATTCGTGCCTGTCTCGTCTGAGTACAAAATTCGAACATCCGAAATTATAACAATCATCGCACAGCTCCGGCCGACTCGTAATTGGAATTCTTCGGCCCAATATTTGCACATAATAACTCGACACTGATATCTCTGGAATCATTGGGGACCGAGAAACAAGTAATAAAGACATAAGGAAAAGAAAATTGTTAAGATAAAAGATAATCGGTATATAATGTACAATTTTCTTTAGCTTTGTGACTAAGCAGTAATAGGGGGAGCTATTTCTATGGTTGCTTTGAACATTGTATGTATGCTTATTTCTCGAGTATTTGCTTCTTTCCTTTTTATATTACCGGTTTGAGGTTTATTATATTTTTATATTTAATTTACATTCGAGCAATTATTTGTACCTTTACAAACTAAATAACTTGCATAAATCTATACTATTACGTTTGTATGTAGGGGGTAATCTTTGGAACCGCTCGTCGGATTTCGAAAATTCTTCCACTGGTACATAGCTACAATGTTCGTGAGTACTATAGGCTATAAAACATCACGCTATGATTAAATGGAGCCAATCAGCGGGTGAAACCGCGCGAGAGTAGCTAGTATTATACAAAAGTATTATGATTTGACAGATTTTAAGACACGACATAGTCCTATTCCTATACTTAATTGTATTAATTTTGTCATTCACTGTTCACTTCTTCAATTCTCAATACTGCTGAACTTCAAGCCAAATGTGCAAGTCAAAATGATATCGATTTATTAAAATAAATTCAATCAAGTCACTCGATTATTGAACCAGACGATCTGCATTGCACTGGTCTAAGTAAAATTTACAGCTAGCGATAAAGTTACATCATTTTGCTATCTACGTAGTTATGCAATTTTTCACTTAAAATATGTGTCATGAAGTACTAATTTAGATCAAAGACAACTTTTTAGACCTTCAAATTTGTAACAAAATGGCTTTAGTTACATTTCAAACAAACAGAAATGTAATTACGGTCCGGTCATCCAGTTCAGACATGGAACTATCCTAATAATTTTGAGTGTGCATAGATATATTTTCCAATAACGTTGGGGCTCGTTAAAAAGGGGTTCTCAGACGAAGGAAACGCCAGTTTTCAATGGACATTACTTGTGGTTGGAGTCAAATAAACGACCTCGGTATTTACGATTCCCAAACTATTCATTTTGGTCTTGACATAGGTATCTTTGAATGGAGATAGGCACTGAATTGTTAGCCTCTGTTCTTTAAGTTACTTGACCCGTGAAGGGTTGGCTCCGAATTGTCCACTCGACTCGAAATTAATTCATACAATAGTTATTCCCGCTATAATTTACTCGAGAGCTACAGATTGTTTTGAGTTTTAGATATTAAGTTACTTAGTTTATTCATTTTAATGTTTCCGTGTATCGTATTGGAGTTGCTGTTTTGATTTTAATCAGAAAAGTCGTGTTCTTTTTTGGTTAACGCTTAATTTAGTGAATGCATTTCTTAAAAAAAACTTATCTTACCTTTAAGATGATACGAAAAGCATTTAATTTTGTCCTATCATATCATCCAGAAACCTATGGAAAGAGAAAAGTAATAAGTCCTTGCTACTAGTCTATGTCTGTAATGTCTATGCTAGAAAAACAACATCAATTTTAATCAAGCTCTTTTCGAAATAAGAAACCACGAGAAAATTGAACTTGGTACATTTCAATTTGCTTAGTAACGACACGACAGTTATAACATTAAAAAAAAGTTGTGAATTCATCTTGTCTACGGCAACAGAATGCGGAAGAACTGTCATAAATATAGCGGGAAATATATTTAAATTTTTATAATCTAAGTATATCTATAGATAGTCTATGCTCACACAACATCTATGGCACTTAGTTAATTTTGACTAATTTCCTGGATTGTGAAAAGATTTTAAGTATAGGTTTTAATTCCTGAAGCAATAAAACCTGTTTGCTTCATGGTTTGGTAAGCAGAATTTATAAAGGGTTGTTACGAAATCTGTGACTGTGGCTATGACTGTGGCTATGTAAGTTAAACACTTTATTTGTACCTAAGTGCAACAATGATTTTTCTGAGATTAAATCTTAACAATAATTAAATAGGTACAACGTTAAGAATATTTGAATAAATATCTTCATAACAAAAATTTACGAGAAATATGCATCTACAATATTGAACGCAAAGTATAAACCTTAATTACTTACCTACCTTAACAACAACCAAGAATGTATCAATTAACGATATTAATTAATTAAATACATGATGTTTTTAAATGATATTTTACTATAATATGAATGATTACTGTTACTGACATTTCAATTCCAGTGAATGACGGGATAAAGGAATATTTTAAAAGATACGTTTAATTTTAATTGTTTATTTTTAAGTGTACTTAATATTGAAACAGTATTTAATTATGAAGTTGCAGTTTATAATAAAATTGTTAATACATTATGTTGATTGCGGTCAGTAAATAAGGGTAATGACTGGCTGTTTTTTTTTGCATATAAGTATCGTATAAAAACTAGCTTTTTTATCCAAACTTCTAAACAAAACTCTGTCTGCCTGCCTGTCTGTCTGTCTGTTTTTTCTTCACGCCTAAACTACTGAACCGATTACTGTGAAATTTGGTACAGACAGATATAGTTTCGACCTAGAGAAAGGACATAGGTACTAGGATAGTTTTTATACCAAAAATAAGCGCGAAGTCTACACGCGAACGAAGTCGCGAACAAAAGTTATACGTTATAAGTCACAGGGGAAAGATAATAATAAAAATTATAATCGATTTAATTTTACTACGGCTTGGCAAAAGTTGTTAATCAGTTTATAAACGGCAATAAATGCTGTATAGGCTGTATGTGTATTGTACAATTATTTGGAACTGTGCCCAAACGCTTTCTTTTTTCAATTTTTCGATAAGAATTTTGCATTTGACCTTATTGGCGTTGATTTTAATTAGGATTTGATACTTAAGAAGTTTGGATAGATATAACTATTGCGGTTTTCATTTACTTATAGCTGTTATCTATACTAATATTCTATAATTTTCTATACTATAATATTATAAATGCGAAAGTAACTCTATCTGTCTGTTTTGTCTTCACGCCCAAACTACTGAACCGATTTCTGTGAAATTTGGTACAGACATAGTTTGGAAGTCCAGAAATGACATAGGATTAGAGTTTTTATACCAAAAAACTGCAGGAAGTCACTATTCCATGCGAACGGAGTCGCGGGCAAAAGCTAGCTGTGAATAATTTGTTTAATAAGTATGCGACAAATAGTAATTTCTCTCTTTTCCTATTTTGTCCAATGTAAAATTCATGTTCATTAATGTATTTTATATTACGGAAACACCATAGCCTATACCTAGGTACAAGTAAGGATAACAGTCAAATTAAGAACATGAAGGCTATAATAAGTTCCGACGGCTATTATTTGCACATTTTATTTATTGAAAAAAGTTGGTACTTTTCTATCTCCTCATGTAAAGGAATGACTTCGAAGTGTTAAAAAAGATTCTAATTTTAGTATGTAGGTCACTATCTAGACTACAATACATAAACAACAACCTAATACTTTGATAATAAATCGATTATACATATTTCGATATTACACACAACTATAAAACTCATTACAACTTCGTTCGAGCAAGAAGTATTTATTAATCCCATAATCCCAATACAAAGCGATCCCTACACACGCAATACCCCTTACTTCCTGGTTTTTATATTTTGAATTAAAGATCTCCATTCATTGCCCGGCTCTCAACAGACCATGTTTGTAAATCAATACTTTGAATATACACATTATTATATTATATATAACGTCTTGTTTTCTTTGTAGGGGAATGTACAAGCACTTTTTTAACTAACACTAATTTAATAATCGAACACTATAAGTGTGTCAATAAAAAAATTGGTCCTGTACATCTGCGTGACGATGGCTGGTAGATATTAGGTACAGAATTTTTGAAAATGGTAAATCTTATATTATATACTAATATTATAAAAAGGTAAGATTTGTAAGTTTGTATGTAGGGGGTAATCGTTGGAACCGCTGGTCGGATTGCCAAAATTCTTTCACTGATAGATAGCTACAGTGTTCCTGAGTGCTAAAGGCTATAAAACATCACGCTACGATTAAATAGAGCCGTAGAGAGTAGCGGGTGAAACCGCGCGAGAGTAGCTAGTCTGATAATATTTTTTTAGTCTCCATATCTGTTTATGTGAATATGTACATAGTATGTTTGTAAACACACCTATTACGTCACAGGACAAAGTACTAGCAGTTTTTTTTTTGATAGCGGCTTATCGTTAATTTCTTTCGCTCGACCTCTGAGGGATGAGAGGGAGTGTCCGACTCTAACTGACTATAAACCAGCTCCTTCCTTCTCCTACTCCAGGCTGGGACTACATTTGGCTAGAGCACCTACCTTCACTGACGAACAGACTGACAGACTACTATTCTATTTTGACGTTTCAAAAGTACCTATTTATGGTTTAGTTGGAACAAATGATTTTGACTTTGACTTTGACACGGCATATTATTGCGCTTACATCCGCAAATATGACTGAGAAAGTCTTAGATAGGGGCAACGTTTTTATATACTAAAAAAAAACGAACATGGGCTAATAATTTCTTGTAGTCATATAAGTCTAGCTTTCGCCCCAGCGGCTTTGCAGGCGTATTAAAGGTTGCTGCATGAATGCATGAATTTATGCCGGGATTTTAAAGACAGAAGTGTTTCAAAGAATATCTTGACTAAAATACGTAGATCGTATAATCTTATAGCACTCAAAATCATTGTAGCTATGTAGTAAAGGATTTTGGAAATCCGACTCGCGGTTCCAAAGAATACTCCTTACATACAATCATTCCTCTTTATAATATAAGTATAGGTACATTAATATATTAGATACATGTATTACATATATATTTATATGTAATTGGATAAACGAATATAATAATAGGTTCTAAATAATTCACTTCTATTTACGACGAAACTCATTAAACTTTAACTACAAAATTGGTATTGTTATACATACGTAACTACTTAAATAAATTGATTAGCTTTTAAATTTTGATCGGCCATTTAGTTAGGTATATAATTTTTATTTTATTTCTTTCTCACGATACTGTACTTATCTGAATATTAAACAACGATCTAGTAGCAAATCTTTGGTGGACATTTTAGACAGGACTCAACCAAGTGTGTGGGGATTATGGCTCCCCTATTTTATAGGAATAGGGAGCAGATGGATCAAGCATGGACATCCATTCCACTCAGAGAAGTGGCAGTACTTTACCGGCCTTTTAGACCTTTGGGAATCAGCCAGAGACGTAATAACTTACCGCTGCCCTTGGCATGAGACAGGAGAAGGAACAAGGGAGTTTTGAATCAGTAACACTTTGATAGTCGCTCCAGCCAGAGTCAAAGAAGTCTTTTGATGGTTTTTCCTGCTCATAGAAAAATGAAGGGAGAAATATGATAATATCATATTAATATCAAACAAAATACTTTAGTGGCCCGAAAGGTTCGAAACCTGGCAAGTACCAATGAGGCTTTCCAATTTATATGTACTTTCAAACACCGCTGACCACGCCGCTGATACATACGGTGAAGGAAAACATCTTAAGTAAACCTGGACTTTATAATTTCTAATTTTAAGTTTGGAATCGTCAATCCGCAATGATGTAGCGTGGTGATTAATGTTCAAACCTTAACCTTGTGAGAAGTGGCCTTTTTAAAGGCTGATGATGATGATGATGATGACGATACTATCACAATAAAATATTAGAAGTTATTGATAGGTAGGTAAGACAGCACTAAATTTGACCTAAACTAATCAACATAATCTCCTTGAACAATTATGAAAGTTGGGTCTAAAAATAATTGGATTTCGACATTTCTAATAACTTGTTATTACTTTCGTCTATTAATATAGTTTTCGCAATGTTTTCCGTCGACGTTGATTTCGTACCTTCATTTTACGAAAGTTTTTCGAGTCACCCTAGTGACTGGTTCAATTTATTTAATTGAACATCAAAAATGATGTAATTATCTTACCGACTTCCCGAAAAAGAGGTTTTTAATCCGGTTAGAATATTGTAGATTTGTTTTTTTTTTCATGCAAGTACTTACTTACATAGAACACTACGCGGAGGTTTATAGATTTCCGTGACATTTTTTTTGTGCTTGATAGTCCCTTTATTGAGGATGAATGCCTTTAGGCTGTTAAACATAATACTGAGACAAATAGGACGAAATCACGCCAAAGTAGCTTGCAATAAGAAAAACTAATACGTACTTTTGCTTTTTAAACAACAGAAGAAATAATTTAAAGATATTGTCCGAAATTCAGTCCTATTCTGCTCTGTAACCGCTGGAGGCATTGCGCTCTACGTTCGTTCATTCCAATCGAAATTTCGGTTCAAACGAAAATATTCGTATGACAACTGGAACTCGGGAAAACAATTGCCGGCTCTCACCGCTGCGCCTTCCCAAACTCTTCCCAAATAGACTCGCTACTAATATAAACGATAAAGTTTCAGCGCTTTTCATCCTTAAGAAACTTTGATCGTTTTCCGTTATTAATTTTTTACGTCAAACGTATTAAATGGATATTAGTTTTTGGAATTATAAACTGTTTCGCACCCACTTAGGTACGACCTAGTGAAACTGCTGAGATGGGGGATGTTAGATCCCGATACGTGCAAAGAATTACTTATTGGGATTTTCTGTTATCGAAATTCTCAGTTCCTGATTCTTATTACGAAACCTGATAGCGTATCCGGAATATTGGGATATACAAGTCATATATAAAATGAGACTTATAAGATTGGTGGTGTAAATTTAATTATTGGACTCCTTTTTCAAATGACTTCATGTCAGAAATTTCCAGAAATGATGATTCGTTCTTCTTTATTGCTTTCTTTAGAGATTATTACTGTGGTGCTAATAAAAATATTTTTGTCTTGTTACAGCCAGTTGGAATATATAGAGGAAAGTATGAATGGGCCAATGAGAACAGTCCAGTTGGGGGGGACTGCTCGCTTTGGGTGCGAGCCGCTACACTGCAGCTGGATGATGGACAGTGGCAGTGTCAAGTTACAGCCAGCAACTACGACGTCCAGGTAACAATATGAAGAATATTCATTTATTTATTCTACAAGCTTATAAAATTATATTAATTTGTTATTCGTTCATGATTTTTTTTGCTAAACAGCCTAAAAGTTATACAGTAACGTAAATAAATAAAAAAATATTATGCTACACTTATTTCAAATATAGCTCAAAAATGAAAAGACATTAATTTATCTGGAAGACTGAAAGTATAATTTATATATGAAGCTTTGAATTTAAATCACTGAGTCGCTGAATGGTCCGTTTTTGAGATAGGGAAATGATCAAATGTCTTTTCTGGAATGGAGTGGGACGAAAACGAGTGTCGGACTCTTACCGACTTCTTCTCCTGTTTAGGGTCAAGGCTGTGTTACATTATTGCCCTTGCAACCACACTTGGCTGATTGCCGTGTGGTCTGGGAATGATATGCTAATAATTTAAGTAGTAAGTAAGTTTGCTTATATTGTGGTACCACATACTGATAGCAAGAAATTTCTTTTTAAAAATATTTGCTACCTACCCTATTTTTCTTGAACAGAAAATTTCTAGCTAGGATAGATAGCCTGGTTCAATTGAACTTTGAGAAAACTTTAAAGAAATTAGACCCGTTGAACTGAGGCAGTATTTCTTCTTTTACTTGAAATACGTTTTAAATAGCGGACGTTGGTATTTTTGGCAAAACTAATATATTGCGATAATGCTATATATTTTAGGTACCTACTATATAAAGGCACAATATTGTCTTTGTTAAAAATTTAAAAAGGACGGCAAGTGAGTAGTCGTATTACCTGATGGTAAGCAATCAGCGCATCTCATGGACATGGAAAGAGTTACGTTTTGGTACGAGTTATAGTTTTGGGAATTTTGGGGTTGGAAGAGGGGAAAGATTGGGCCTCCGGTAAATTCACTCACACGGTAAAACATAACACTTCTGTTGTTTCACGCCATTTTTTTGTGGCGCCGTGATATCACTCCAGTGAAACCAATACATTCGTGAAGCATGGCTCTAAAAAAATTATAACTAATCTGCGGAGTAAAATTTATACTTATCTACTTATTCTCATTTATCCTGTATGTCATTCCCAGGATGCCCTCTCTAGTCCGCCAGCAGCTTTAGCCGTCAGGGTACCACCGCAGTCTCCTCGGATCCTGTTCAATGGTTCCCACGTAATGCCAGGCCAGAACATCACGGTACCAGCTGGGAACAGAGCCACCGTGGTCTGCGAAGCCAGATATGGAAATCCTCCTGCGTACATCGAGTGGTATTTGGGTGAGTACAACAATTTTATACCTTCTTACCTTCTCACAGAGTCCACTATTGCATATTAATGAAGATAAGACGGAGATTTAGTCATGACATACAGCTGAAAGCCAAAAAAATAATGCTTGAAGATAAAAGTAAGTGACTAGAACTACGCATAAAAAAACTGATGTCGATTTTATTTATTTAGTTGTTTATATATACATTCCTTATTGTACACTTACACTAAGCAGAAACATATTAAGTATATGCAATAAAATAATGTTGTGATTACAATGCGCAATCCTGTGAATGGAAATGAATAAAAGAAACTTGGGCTCGGGTAGTGAAGTGTACAATAAAATTGAAATAAAATAAAAAATAACTAATTTATTTTCTAAATTACGATATAAAAAAATAACAAAAAATAAGAAAACGATTGTCAGCTAAAACCCTTAAAACAGAACACGATCTTTTACATTAATCCTTCCATGCAAACATTTAAAAGCCTTTTTAAGCAAACAAAAACGGGTGAACGAACAAAACAACCAGTAATCCAGCACTTAATTAAACCGATACGTTCATATAAAATTCCAAATGCCATGTCATGTGTTTGAACTAAAGCCACGACCTACAAAGCGCCATGCATTTTAGAAGAGGTTTCACTGTCAGTGATCGACGTCGGGGGCACACTGCATCGGTCTTGGCTATCGTTGTATTATACTTGTAATTACATAATGACATACCTACCTATACACATACATTTAACAATGGCATAGAAAGAGATTAGATTAGTATGGAACACCTTTTTTTCAACTTTTGTTTAAGTTATATGTGTAATTAAAAAGAGGATTAAAAAAATTTATAGTGATGGCTCAGAGTTTAAGGCGTCCGGTTCTTATGCATGAGAACGCGAGTTCGATATCTTGTACGTCAATAAGACATTTTCTGAGCTACACACTTCCAAAAAATCTTCAAACAACACCAACATACGTAGACGTACCTACAATTTTCAATCCTCCTCGACCAAGTATGATTATTAATGCTCAAAGCTTTTCTGCGTGAGAAGAGTCCTTTGCTTAGTAGTGCTCCCATCACACCCAGATCCGGCACAAAAATTTGTGGATCACACAAAGTGATGTTCCGTGCGGGAATCGTGCCAGAGACACGTTGCTAGGCACCCAGTTGCCCAGCCACTGCGCCAACCATGCAGTCTCAGTAGTAAAATCAACAATAATACTGTACTCGATAAGGGAACCAAATTCAAACAACTTGTCCGGCCATCCACTTGATGAACAAGGCAATCGTAGTAAACCTGTAATTACATAATGACGCATCTATTTATCTGTAATGAGGTCTATCATGTAATGGTCTGAGATTGAAGTTGTAAAATTGATTGGCTCTCTATAAATGTAGGGTAAGGTAATAGAATAATAAATCGGTTGAATGATTGTGGCTTTTTTATAAGTTTATTGTTTGATTATCTTGTTTAAATAGGAAGAGGTTAGAAATTTATTAAATATACATATGTTATAATGCTTCTCACGCATGAGGAGAAAAAACGCGAAATTCAAGAGTGGGAGAGCCGAGCTTCGGCACGAATGGGTCGGCTCGACCGGAGTGATACCACGGCCTCACAGAATACCGGCGTGAAACAACCCACAGCGTTGTGTTTCGCCGTGTGAGTGAGGTTACCGGAGGCCCAATCCCTCCCACCTCCCTTTTGCATTCGACCCACGCTCAGTAATGATATTAAAACTTTTATTTCGTGGTTGACTTAATGACATGCAGAACTATCATTTTATTACTAAATTCTGACTCTGCAGAACATATATCTACTTGCAAAACAACTAAAAGTTCGACTAAAGGTCAAACATACATACAATCGATCACACGATTTTAAAATCCAATTAGACAGCTGTCAATACTTTGTGTTTCTAAACACATTGAAATCTATCAAATAGACATTTTTAATATTCAACACCATTCAACACATAGGTACATTTGTAAAAAATAATTACATTTTTACGTCTTAAAAATGTTAAAATATTTGTTATTACATTTTCAAATGACATTCCAGCCAGGAAAAAAATGAAATTACATTACGTTTTTTTCTTTACATATGTAAGTCAAAGTGTAATGATATTGATCGAGATGTAAATAAATAATAAAAAGAAATATAAAAATGAATATAATTTTTAAATAGTATGAAAGCACAAAAAAAAATCTAGATTAAACAAACAAATGTATAAAAAATATATAAAAAATGTTCGTTAATTTGAATTATGTCCTATTGTAGAACAAAAAGAAAAGAAATTCTAATTTTTTATAAACATTTAATTTTACCTTATTCTTAATATATTGTATTTCATTAAAAGCTTGATATAATAATATACAAGTGTAACAAAAACAAATCAAGAATATGTAAATAAAAACACATTTCTAGTTTCAATACTTTCAATATAAGTAAAATCAAACATATTTAAGTACCTATCGTACCTTCTTACATTAAATTATACTATATAATAATTGATAATTTATACTCAGCATAGCGTGCGAAGTAATCATTCATCTTTTTGTCGACACTTTTTCCATACTTACAACTAATATTGTTTGTTTGACTAACCATTATATTTTGTAGCCTTTTCCAGAATAGTCTATCTAAAAGTATACATATGTGGTCTAAATAGTGGTTGAATATAATTAAAAAAAAGTTAAGGGTAAATAATATGGTCTATTTTTGATTGATGATAGTAACATCGCGCTACGCGGTGCCCGAAGGTTATGGCGCCTGCTTCTTTTGCATTAGAAGGATTCAAAACCTGGCAAATGACTTAAAGACACTTTTTCCGAATCATATGTTCTTTCTAACTTATTTAAGACACCACAGACATATTATGATGTAGCAAAACATCGCTAATAAACCTGGACTTATACTTTTTTATTATAAATTTTGAAATCGCCCATCCAACTTAAACAGTCGTTGTGATTAATGCTTGAACCTTATCGTTTTTGAGTTAACACTTTACAAAAATAGAACAGCCATTTGATTATTAGCATTATTACCTAAGTACAGGCACTAACTATTTGTTCGCAAACTATATTAGATCTATACATCGTTGTATTACTTTAAAACCATTCAATTGATGAGGTTCTTGTATATCTAAAACATAATTTCATTCTATAATTTCCAGAAAAAGAACGTCTAACAGCATGGTCGCAGACGAATGCTTCTGAAGTAGAGAGACCACGAGTGTGGGCAGCTCGGTCAGTACTGGAGTTGGGAGCTACAAGGTCAGCCCATGGTCGCCAGCTGGCTTGCAGAGCTCATCATCCCTCTTACCCATCTCCTTACTACAGGGACTCTTATACCATGCTGGATGTGACTTGTGAGTATTTTAATAAAACCTGATACTTTTTAAAATTGATATCTCTATAGTCCACGTGGAAGTCATGACAAACATTCTTATGAAAATAATGCTCGTAGGCACTCCAATCAGGGAACTGACACGGACTTACTAAAAAATGCCTGCCTTCTAGGACAACGCATCGTAAGATCAATGAGGAACACAATACTTAATAAAGAATTGGTCGACAAACAAAAAGACCAACACAGCAGACCTGATGGTAAGCAATCGGCCCCTTTAGACTCCGAAACTTTGAAGAGTTAGCAGTGCGTTACCAAGTTTTAAGGATGTAGGGGATAAGGAGAAAAATTAGGTATTCAGTATCCTCACTCATCCAGCGAAACACATGTTGCTTCATGCCCTGTCCTCTAAAAGGCTGTGGTATCGTTAATAAATATGGAGCCGGCCCATTTGTGACGAAGCATGACGCTCTGTATCTCCCACATTTTATATTCATACTCCAGTTGAACAAAGGTTTATATTAATTATAATGTTTTCGGCTTACTCACGTATATTATTACGAGAGTAAGCCGAAAACATAATAATTAAATTAGAATGTCCCATGAAAGTTATAATAAAAACAAAAGTTTTATATATTCTATGAAAACTCTCTTCATTTCTTCAATACTCTCTGTATAGTCATAAACGCATAGTTTTGACCAAAAATGAAACGTTAATGTTTTTACATATCCATATCTAAATAGCCACTTGTTCCATTTATGTTCAGAGGACGTTCCAAGCACAGAGAATAGAACGGAATCAATAAGCAATTAGTGACCAGTTTTAGTCAGAAAACCATTTGGACTCATAAATAGATCCTTTATCGGAATGTTAGCATCTACTTACCTACATTAATAGATGTGTCCCGTGCCTTTGTGTTGGTATTGACTATCTGCACTTGTGTAATAGGGGGTATAGGTTGAATATTTGAATGCGGTTATCACTAAACCTGTCAAACAGAATCGATTTAAAGTTCAGATCGTGTTGACCGGTGATTTTCGTTAAACACCTCATATTAAGCCTACAATTTCAGAGCATTTTTTTCTATGATTTGAAATGTTGCCTCACACTAGGCTTTTTTCTGTGTCGTGAGTGTATTTATACACACGAATTTATACACATGACAGTCAGACCCGAAACAACAAGTTGTGGTTCACACAATGAGTTGTTCCATGCGGATAAATAACCTGCGCAACATATTTTCAATAATGATGTTGCCATGGATTCTTTAAAATCAATCTTAAAGCCTTACTTATCTAAATCTAAAAATATTATACCAAAAATGAATTGTGTCATATTTGCTGCCGATCACGTGCAAATAGCATTTTGAAGAAGCGATCGCGAGAGGTATCGTGAGATTTGACTCCGATTGAAGTTTGGATCGGATTAGCATAGATTACCCGTAATATCGCCATCTGTATCAGGACCAAGTTTTAACTTTGCTTTGCATACAGATCTGTAGAGAAGTTATAGGTTTCTGGAATATATTTTTGTAAAACGCAAAAATGGAATATAAGTGTTAGGTGCAAAAAAAAATACTGTAACATTAATGAAAAGAGAAAATTTTACAAAAGTAGTCATTCTGAACATTAATGTCACTGAGCTTCTTAAATTAGAGAAAGAAAAATAACTGCTACATCATTATTAATCTTTTTTAACACAAGCGTTAAAAAACCAAAAACTAAACTTAAAAAGACTAAAAATCCACTCGAAGCTCTCTTGAAAAAAACTACTTAATTTCAAGAGACTTTCCTCATTAAGTATTTCAATCTACTACTATATAAATACTCCTATCTAGCTACTCGGAGTTTCGAAGTAAACTCACATCTCGTAAATATCAGTTGAGAGTGACTTGGTCCTAGCTACCGAAGACACGACTTTATTTACGTCGCTGTTTGCATGTGGCTGGAAGACAGATTCGCAGATAAATTGCAATATGCATTAGTTGGGAGCTGCCTTGAAAAGAATAAGGAAATAGTCTTTTAGATTGACATGGTGAAATGGAATTTATAAAGAACTTAGTTAAAATAGAGAGATTTTACTTCGCATTAACGTAATCTAAACGTTACCGCGTTGCGTCCTCTGATTGGTTGACTAATTTGAAGCAAGCCAATCAAAAAGCCAAACGTCATAAAATATTGAACGCGCTCTAAGAGCTGTTATAATTTTGGAGTGGTCTTAACGATCAAGTTGTCGCATTGTCACACAGCCTTAATTATAAATTCTTACTGCAAATTACAATATAAGTAATGTTTGGTAATGCTGGTTTTTTTTAATTCGTTTAAAAATTAAATCGCATTAGGCAATATTCTTGAAAAAAAAGTTATTACTTAACCTACTTAATATAGGAGAGCCATACTTGCCACAATCTCACAGAATACGAGTGTGAAGCAACACTGACAAAAACAAAGACAAAATCCTAGTCTTCCTCTCATCCTCAACTATCGAAACCGCTTTCCTGAACTCCCTAACTACTCACAAAAGGCAAGAAACATACTTGAAACTAACTAACTTACCCTGATTCCTTAAAATCAGGGAACCCATCAGCTTGTTTCTCGACTTGTTACATTAAAAAAAAACTCAGTAAATTACTTGATACTTATTACCAATGTATTATTTAGTGAGATTTCCACTTCTAAACAGAATCTTATCTTATTCCAGTTGTTCCAGTAGTTTCCATAATAGGTGGAGATGCCAGTACGCTAGCGAACTTGGAAGAAGGTTCCAGCGCCCTCACTCTGGAGTGCCGAGCTGATGGTAACCCAAGTCCTTACGTGTGGTGGACCAAGAATGGACAAGTCATTGCTACGAATGGAGCTAAGCTAATACTAGCACCTGTGTCTAGGAATCATTCTGGTAAGTCATTTAATTTTGTATTTGAATTTTTTAATTATAATTCCCGAATATTTGATTAAAATGGAACGATTTAATTGGTATCACGAATAGGAAATCAAAAAAATTTTAAATCGTGTCGCATGCTGCCTTAGATTCTAACACATTCTTTATCCTTAATTTCAACTACGTTAAATAAATTTTTATTTTATTTTATAATTGGCTACTATCAGGTCTGATGATAGTAAGCGAAGATGCGGCTTAAGATGGAGGATGCCTATTTGTAAGCAGCCTTTGTACTAGGTCATTGAAGACATTTTATGAGAAGCACAGACATTGGCAAAGAATTTTAATTCTTAGTGACTGCTAAATAAAAGATAATAGTGTTTTTTACAAATGTTTTCCCGTTTTCAGGTATCTACGGCTGTCAAGCAAGGAACTCGCTAGGAACTTCGGATTCAGTGAAGATTGAAATTGATATTAAATGTAAGTGCTATAAATATAAATACTTCTTAAACTTAACCTCTCTTGCCTCTAGCCTTAGTGGAGACCATGGTGCCGATCAAGAGGATCTGAGAAGGTGTCTCCTCTTTCTGTAAAGCAGTTATGCTCTCAAAAAAGGAGGTGCAGCGTATAAAAGGGCTATCCTCCTATTCACGCCCCTAGGCTTCGGCCTAGAGCTAATGGGGTAACACGGGTTTTTAGTCAGTGAGAGGCTGACACTTCCTCTCGCCCTCAAATGACTTCTTCCACCCAGGGTGGAAGAAGTCATTTGATGACTTTCTCTTCACAAAAAACCCTTTTTATGAGAAGTCAGAAGACTTCCGCCAATTATTTTACATTAATCTTAATTAATTATTTTTACAGATCCTCCTCGAGTGTCCTGGGTTGGGCCCGACACGGTGGTAGAAGCGAATCTGTTCTCTCAAGTTACGCTGGAGTGCAAGGCTGAGGGCAATCCTCCTCCGTCGTACACCTGGTATCATAGGTAGGGTGTTTTATACTTTCCTGTTCCATTTTTGAATAGTCTGGAATTCAAGATAGAAGAAAAGTTCGTCTGGAAGAAAAGTCACCCTTCTTTCAGTTCAAAATATCTTTATCTTTTCCAACTGGCGACAAAATTATTTTGGTTTTTTTTTAATAGCAACTATCGTGAGACGTACTAAAAATATTAAAATAAAGTAACTGAAGTACGTGAATTAACTGAGAAATTTGCACTAGTTTCAAGTCACAGCAGGACTCTTATTTATCATATTCCGCACATGTTCCATTTCCAATAAACAAAAATTGTTTGGAATATATTAAAATCTCTGATCACAACACCATCCTTCTATAGTCCAACAAAAATGTACCGAACCAATATAATAAATTGAAAACTGTAGTTTACTTACTAGTCTTATTACCAACATAGCTTACCCACGTTCTTGTCCATTTCAGCCCTGCATCTTCAGCTCGCATAAACTCTCTTCAAGATGGCGCGTACCCGATCTCCATGACACCACAACTTCAACTGCATAACGTGTCATATGACCAACATGGCCGCTACACCTGCGTGGCCACCAATCAGATAGGACTAGAAGACAGGTAAAATATCTCTAATAATCGTAAAATTACGTGAGAATTGTATTTGAAGACAGAGAAATCCTATAGAAACTTTTTATGAATATTTAGAAAACTTAAGGGTCTAAAATTGCCGGGGTTATAAATGCACGTGCACGGGCAAGTTTATGTACGGCGGTCCAGGTATTTGGAGCAGGAAAGGGAACGAGGTGGATTTTAATGAGTAAGAACCTGACACTCCCCCTAAAAAGGCTTTGATATCACCGGTACATCTTTGCTGATTAAGTTTGTAATAGTAGGAAACTGATAGAATATGTAGAGACTGGTAAATGTATAATTAAATGTGACTGAGTTGTTATCCCTAAAAAAATGGAAGCTGATAAATTGGAGTTCCATATTTTTTTTCAGGAGCCACCAATCTGAAGCAGTTACTCTGAATGTGCTGGGTCCACCAGTGGGGGCAGACACCGGCGCAGCGCACGCATGGAGCGGGCACGAGGCTCGGGTGGCTGCCACCGTCTGTGCTGACCCGCCACCGCGCCGGGCCGCCTGGCTCTGGGGCAGTCTCCGCCTTGATGTGCCATCACAAATTGGTGTGTATTTGTGTACATTTGTCATAAGTGCCTACTGCTAATCAAAGGTCTTTTCTCACACGGAGAAGGTTTGAGCATTAATTAAAACGCTTGCTCAAGGTTTCAAATTTATAATAAAAAATCATAAGTCTAGGTTTCCTCACGATGTTTTTGTTTTGAAAACAACATAGAAAGTACATATAATTTGGCAAAGGCACATTGGTAATTGTCAAGATTCGAACCCATGCATATGCTTCAACAGTTTTCGTCGGCAGTTAAAGACTAAACACTGACTCGAATCTTATTTACCGACCAGGACGCTACCGAACCATTGAGCCTGCGACGGACGGGGGCTGCTACCGCTACACTCTCCTGATCTCCAACACCGGGGTGGCGGACGCAAGAGTCTACGTCCTGCACGTCGAGAATGAGAGAGGCTTCTCCTCTCATGCTGTGTCTCTCACTGTTCATGGTAAGTTGGTTATTTTGTTTTTTTTTTTCGGTTTTATCCACCAATATCAATGACCTTGAAATGGTGATATCTTATAAAAATCTTATACTTGTATGCGTTAGTACTTGCACTTGTCTTCGTGGGTTTCCAGATCGTCGTGAAGTCTTTCTGTTAAAAGTTATATTTTGCCATTAAATTATCTTTAATGAAGAAAATAGTTCTTTCTAAGTTTTTCTTTTACAAAAATGAGATCATTATTACTTAATACAAAAATATTTTATGCATTTCAAAGAAATGTTAAGTACTATAATCAGATGCATGACAGCATGAGTATGTTAGTGGCTGTTACTCCCCTCTAAACCCAATTATTAAACAAAACATACACAACATACAATTCCAATAATTAGAAACTACCTGAATGTTCCTGAAGATTGACTGGTCGAAACGAAGACTCCATTAACATCTGACGTACCAAAGTTCGCTTTCGTTATTATTACATTGCATTAGAAGACACTTTTAAAATACAGTTATAATAACTCGTCACTCATTACATTCATAATTATTAATGTTCACTGTCTTGTATAGAAAAGTTATTCATTCAGTTGCACAACGGACTTACCTACTTTTTTCAAGCTTACCTACCCATTCTCATTCTTAGAAGCCAAAAATGTATTGACAAATATTTTGGCTTCACCATTTCCCTTCTTAGAAGCCAAAAATGTATTGACAAATATTTTGGCTTCACCATTACCCTGTGTTTGCCTGTAAACTGCATGTTTATAACCCTCCAATAATTTTGTTCACGCAGATAATTTTTCGCTAACAGAGACTGCACACGTGGCTCCGCTGATCGCGGCCGCGCTTGTAATTGCAGCTCTGTTGGTCATAGTGCTGTGTCTCATCATCCGGTGTCGGAGACGAAGGGGTAAGTGGACATGTGCCTTTATAATTTTGACCTCAGTTCGGTTCTTATGCATTGTCGTTCCAATTTGTGTTTTATAAAGGTGAACCTTATTGTAATATTTTTTTCTCATTCACTTTGCAGAAAGCGTCGAATATAAGACTGAAGATTTAGATAGGTGAGTACCGTACTATATTGAATATTCTAATGAGAACAGTGTTTTTTGATATAGTAAATATATACTTAAGAAAAAGCCTCAAGAACTAAAATTTCTGTTCTAGTTCTGTTCTGTTCAAGTGTGTAGTATTACACACTTATGATACATATGTATCTTAAGGTCACTGAAATAGTTTTCACAGATTCAAACCTTCGATCAGTAAAGAAAAAAAACTCAAAAAACATTTACCTACATCTCAAAAATTAAAAAAGTTACTTAAGAAATTCTAAATTTAAATCCACAGCGAAAAAGCAGCTTTGCCAGCAGACGCAGTATACACGCCGCGCGAGCCGCCACGGCCGGCGATGGTCGGTGGCGTGGGCTCGGTGGCCGGCATCGCAGGCGGCGGCGGGGCGGGCGCGGGCGCGGGCGGCGCGCGGTACTCGCCGGGCGCGCAGCAGGTGCGCCGCGCCGCCGTCGTGCTGCAGCCCCCCACCACCGTGTGACCCCCGCGCACAGGTGTGACGCACATACTAACACTACTCATGTCCACTGGCTGATGAATTCTTATACCTACAGTCACTTTTGTCATATAGGGGTTGTAAGGCTAGCGCAATCAGGTACCACGGCCTCGACCTAAAGCAGGAGAAGGTACAGGGATTTTAGTCAGTAAGTCTGACTTTCCCTGAGAAGTCATTTGATGACTATCCCCGCACACAAAACGGCAATTTTCGGCTGAAAATTCTCTTCTCATTATGAAATTTTTTAGTTCTTTTATCTTGGGCCCCATTTACAAAGACACGTTGGGCAGTTCGCCATTCATTGCAGCAGTAAGCTGCGTCATTACCCGCGCAAACGCAAATATGCCAGCAATGTACGACGAACGATAGACGCGCCGTGAAACATTATCTACGTAAATGTGGTCTTAGTGTAAAAAGTTTGTAACATTGATTCGAAGCCAGTGGACATGTCTACATTATTTATTTATTATATTTTCTGTAGGAAAAGTAAGACATCTACTGTATAGGTAAAATAATCTCCTCGACAAAATATTATTGGTTATGGACCGTTTGTGAGGTGATGTGTGTGTGTGTGAAAACAAGTTTCTATTCACACCAAGTAGTTTCTCTATAACCTTATGTTAGAGAAAGAGGAAATATTAATTTTAAATGAATATATTTTACTTGTTCAACGACTTCTGGTTCAGTCTCTCAGGAAAACATTGCAAAAACTACCGGGCAATGTTTTGTTCATTTCTTCGGCTCCATTATCACTTGTTAATTTGACTTAAATAAAATAAGTTTCCTTACCAAGTCTGGACACCCTGTATCCCATAATCTGTCATCACCATCCGTCTCGTGGTCAAAATAATTATTCTACTTGGTGTGAACATACCCTAATACAGCACGATAAAGTTTGATATTGCTTGTCACGCACCAATCAATTCTGCTGGAGGTAACCATGTCGTTTCATACATTCTACTCCCAAAACATTAAAATACTGACAAAATTACACAAAAACATATAATAAAACTCATGTATTTCAAAATACTAAATGAAACAGCAATCCTTATAAACTCTGAAATTAATCAGATTTTTTGAACTAAAATTTTTGTAGTCACTGTTTGACAGAAAAAAAATCATTACCTACAGATACTCTACAAATCTTATTACAGAACTAATATTAATTTACGCACAAGGTGTAGGTTTTATTAACAAAAAGCATTGAATTCATCCTTTTCACTACAACACTGTTTACTCCCTAAATTTGCATGGATAACTACAAAAAGGCATCTCAATACGTTGAGTATAAACTGCACATTGCATTAAAATGGGCGTAAGGTGATTGTGATGATGAGTCCTATTTACATAAATATCAGATTACATATATATCAGAAATATTGATAAAATAATAAAGGGAATGAAGGCAATGTCTCATAGAAAAACAGTCTTGTCTACTTGAAATGCCGTTTGGTCAATGTACTAACCAAAAAATCTCTTCTCATTTTTACAGGCAGCTTTATCGTCGCTGGAGAGAGAAGCCAAAGAGAATGTATATGCGGTATTAGATCCGCACATTCAGTACGAAATAACGATTAATAAGCACGGAGAGCCGCCTAAATATTTGTCCTTATCGAAGCCGCTAACCCACCAAAGAACTCACGCCTTTAATCCCCATAGCATCACCAGTGAAATTAACAATAACGATTATGATAAATTCTCCACATTCAAACCAGGACCGCCAAAAGCAAGAAGATCCAATAAAAGTAATGATAGGAATACTAAAAATTATGTTTGCAAAACAAATACAGATATAGAGTACTCTAAAGACCCTTACTTTGGTAAAGTTAGAAGTACAGATACGATGAATCAAAATGCACAGAAATACAACGAACACAAAGATACCAAAAATTATTCTCGCATGTACGAGAGGAATAATTCTGGAAGGAAAGATAATGAAAGAAAGAAACAGGACGGCTTTGAAAAAGATTTTCAGAATAATAGAAGAAGTTCGAATCGCAGCTGGAAAAGCACAAAAGAGAAGGAGCGGTCTTTTGAAGATTTCATAGAAGGGAGTGTAAAACATGACAATGAAGACGAGTTTCGGCCTCGACCGGGGAAGGTCAGGGAAATAGCTTCGAGGTTCAACAAGTGCAGCACTGGGAACGTAACTTTGAGTACGAAGAAGGAGAGACCCAGGCCATTGCAAAGTTACGGTCACCAGGCGTACCTCGACCACGTGTTTCCTGACGCCGTAGAAATATAATGTGTTGAGTGGACATGACAAGTTAGATCTCCGTTTAGTTATTGTGTACTTAATAAGGACTAGATTTCTCACTATACTTATTTATTAAATGTAGTTTTGCCATATTGTTCTAGACGTTTCATGACTGGTGTTCTCGAGGAAATTTTTGAATACTACTTCAGCATGTAGTTGTATATAGGTCGCTGTTAGATAGATGCACTTGATAGATATATGCACGCAAAGTGCGCCGGCAAAGGATGCGGATCGTAGACATGCCTGCATTCTTTATATCCATTAATCTATTCATTAAATATTTAAATGAATTTAAAGATTATCCTAAAAATGTTGAGATGAAAACTTTACAATTTGTATTAAATATTTTTTTGTATCCAAAATGACTTTTATATTATTATACTTACGATGTTGCATTTACCTACTTGTAAATATTCTGATATTGTAACATTAAGTTCATATTTCTTACTTTCTCCTTTGTAATTAAGATTATAGTTTGTTATAGATAAGTTTCTCGTGTGTATAGTCTTTATTACTTATGTTTCGTATTGTTGAATTTTAACAGTATTAAAAGTATAATTTACATATTGTGTTTTATTTTGGGTATCAGTAAATATATTTTAATTATGCAAATGATGTTGTAGACATCTATCGCACAACAATAACACCAGTACCAATCACGTGCAAGATTCTACATCGCGGTATGAGAGTTCTCAACGCAATTAGAACCGATACAAAATTCCGACAACACGCGTCTGGTTGATCCGTCTGGAGGATCCTCCCTTTTCAATCGAGTATGAGGAACATTCCACCCTGTTCTTTCATACCTCCAAAATGTCTTGAGATTGTCTTCTCTGACCTTCTCACTTTTCGTATAAATTTTGATTTCATAAAATATGGTAGGCGCCACCTTATTTTCATTCTTATTTGAAGAACATCTAATAGAATGTTATTTAAGTTATAAATAAGAATTGGCCGAATCGGTTGGAGTTATAGCACGGTTTTGCAGAAAACCAGCGTGAAATAAAGCTTACGATGTCTTTTATTGTCCAAATGAGGTTACTGGAGGCCAAATCTAGCAACGCTCTAGTAACTCTTTGATATTGCTTTTGCTTGCCTATCAGTGGCGCCTATTGGTAAACATCAGGTAATTAGTCTGTTCTAAGTGCTCGTTAGCCAAATCATCCCATCAAAGAAATGGTAAAAATAGTGATCTCATTCCTTTTACATCCAGATAAGTACTTACCTTAATGTTAATAAACGCATTTTTCCCTCGGCTTAATGTAAAAATACCTTAACAAAACACGATAAAGGTTTTATATTGAATTTCATGCACCATTAGATTGTAATGTAGATAAAGTATGTCATGTCATACAACCTACTCCTAAATTAATTACAAGTTTACATCACAGGCACAACTGATAAAATTACACGAAAAACTGTTAGCTGTTGATAAAATTAATACTCTGGTACTCATGTTTTGGGAAATATTTTCCTCAGTTGATTTATGGGAGTGAATAAAGTTTCGTGCTCTTTTTTCATATATTTCTATATGAGGATGAATTTTGCGCTATAGATACATATATACTTTATTAATAGCCTGTAATGTTCCACTGCCACCATGACGATTTCCATGTCCTTCAGTCTCTGCGATACGCGTTTAGATCATCACGCCATTTTTTCCGGGGCCTACCCCACCTGCGGCCTCCATCCTGAGGTGTTCAGGTTCACTGGGTGACAATAGTGGCCCGCCTCTCCAGATGCATTCGGCTGATATGACCTGCTTAGTCCCATTTTAATTTTGCCACCTTTTGGCCTACATCAGCGACTCCTTTTCTGGAACGTATCACGGTATTCCGTGTGCAATCGGTCCGTTTTATGCCTAACAGGCTACGTTCCAATGCCCTTTGGCAAACCCTGAGCCTGGACTTGTGACAATCGGTGAGAGACCAAGTTTGCGCACCGTAAGTTAGGACAAGCAAGATACACATGTCGATAAGATAGATTCATACATATAATCCAGTTTAAATGTTTGTTGACTACACGGTCGTGGGTTCGTTGCGTTGGCGCAGTAGCTAAGCAACAAGCTGCCGTGCAACGTGTCACGGGTTCGCTTCCCGCACGGAACAACACTTTGTTGTTTCTGGTCTGGATGTCTTTTGTATGTTTGTAAACGCACCCAAGACATAGAAGAAAATCCTAGTGAGGGGCAGAGTTTAAAAAAAACAGTTTAATCAAAGTTTTTTAGGTAGGGGAGTATAATAGTCCAGGAGTCCAGTCTCATAAATAGTTCAGGAATTGCAGCCTTTTAAAGTTTAGACTATTATAATTTCAACCAAGAAGAAATAATTTTTTGATACGTGTACGTTATCCCCTACTAGAATTTTCTCCTATGTCTTGGGTGCGTTTACAAACATACAATTTCACATACACATATATCACATCCAGACCCGGTACAACAATTTGTAAATCACACAAAGAGTTGTTCCGTGCGAGAATCAAACCCGCAACACGCTGCGCGGCAGTCGGTTGCCCAGCCAGCGCGCCAACCATGCAATCAACATTGTATGTAATTATTAATTAATCTGGAATCATTACTTTCCGAATGCATGTGTTATGGTCAATACATTAATCGTATTAATTACGAAATTGATACAATTAATATTGTATTGTATAATTATTATCAATGGCAATTTTTACACAGCATGTTCATTACTTATGATAAAATGTTATTATCATTTAACAGATTTTGCTCTCGCGCGGTTTCAGCCTCTGCTCAGCTCCATTTGATCGTAGCGTAATGTTTTATAGCCTCTAGCAGTCACAAACATTGTAGCTACATATCTATCAATGAAAGAATTTTGGCAATCCGACCAAGGGTTCCAAAGATATACAAACTTACAAATTTTACCTCTTTATAATATTAGTATCAGTATAAGTATACTTAGACTAGTATAGATGTACCCATTGAATTTAGCCGCCAGTTTGTTTTGGATGGTTGAAAGTCATCAAATGATGCCTTAGAGGAAGTTTCTGTAACTGACTAAAAACCAAACCGTGCCTTCTCCTGTTCCAAGTCGGGGCCGTGGTATGTTATGTCTAGTATGTTTTCCACAGGTATCCTACAATTTTAAAAATATTCCTGAGATTGGGATTTCTTTTTCGGAATTTAAGAAACCCGTTGATGTAACTGTGTGTCCTTCTTAATTGATTATGATATAACATCTTTGATAATATTTTTGGAGACAATTCAATACATTTTTGTCAATAAGTCCAATACCTACTTTTTTACAATTGAAAAAATACGACAAGTTTGTCGATTGCGATAGTTTTCTTTAGTTTTGTAGACTTCTTCGTCCGTCCTGAAGGCATGTCAGACTCTTACTGACTAAAACCACCGCATATATTGCGTCCTATGATTATTTAGACACCACTGACATACGGGGAAGAAAACATCGTGAGGAAAACTGGACTTATAATTTCTAATTGTAAGTTTGAAATCGCCAACCCGCATTGAGGAAGTGTGGTGATTAATGCTCTAACCTTATCCGTATGAGAAGAAGTCTTTGCTCAGCAGTGGGCACTTATTAGGCTGATGATGATGATGATATTGCATTCCACCCGCAACCCCGGTTGACTTTTTTGCGTTCATCAGAATGCATGTTGATTTTTACTAACCAAATATTATATATATTTATTTTAGTTTTTAATTTTTTCATTTTATTTTATTTTTTATTGTTTATTAAAGATCTAAAAAAAAGGATATACACAAATCAGAAAAAAAAAGTATATCATAAAATCGTATGACATGTAATAATTACTTATACATTTTTCTGCATTGATAAGTTAAAAGGCTGGAGAATTGGATTGGTTGCCTCACTCACACCGCGAACAGTGTTTCACGCCGATATTACACGAGGCCGTGGTACCACTCCGATAGAGCCGGCCCATTCATCCCGAAGGATACGAGGACACACAAGAATATTGATTAATTCCAAATATGATAAAGACAAAATTGATGCGAATTTAATAAAACCGTAAAACCAAGTCGAGTCAGTGTTTATTTTATTATTTTAAATGTTTATGCATGTGATACACGTTGCCTTATGGCGGTGGCCATTAATTAGGACAAGACTTAACAATACATTTTCTACGAATATTCAAGGTCAAACAGGCATTTAACGTGTCATCTTTAGTCCTTTACAGCTGTTTTTATTGCCGTTTTAATTATAATACAATGGTATCATATTTTTACATATCAATCTACTCGACAAAGTTACTCGACTGAATTCGAGTCGCGCCGGGTCCCGTAACAGTGAGCAGCATTCGCCATCTGACAAACGGTGAATACAACGGAAAACATCGTGAGAATACCTGGACTTATAATTTCAAATTATAAGTTTGAAATCGCCAATCTGCCTTGAGTAAGCGTGGTGATTAATGTTGAAACCTTCAGTGTGATTCTGTAAGACTTCATTCTAAACTTTGAATCTGAATACACTAGCGCTACACGTGCGAGATGAACTAAATTGACCGCAACATTTTGATAGATAAAGTATGAGATGACGTTAGAAGTGGGATTCTATAATGTAATTTCCCCGACACTTCGACGCTCACTCCACACTCGAACAAGTTTTACAACAAAACAAATTTTATAGAATTGACTTGCTTCTCCTTGTGGGAAGAGGCCTTCACCAGTGGGCTGGTGATGTGATTCGCCATTTCTGACGCTGCAAAATTCAGTCAGTCATCAGTAACGGAAAAAGTATTATTAATGTTTGTATTTATATAAATAGATAGACATACGATCTGTACCATTTATGACGGCAGCAGGCAGTTAAGTGGAATAGTTACGGGATATATCAATTATATCTATTAACCGAACTATTAGCTATCAAACCAAGGCCGCTCCCTTCCTTTTACTTACCAAATAAAACTACTAATAAACATCCCGATAAAACACTATTATTATATTTTATGATATTGTTTGTGTGATTGCTTTGTGTATTGCGAAGTTGGGCCATGTGTTTGGGCTTTGGATTGCCCCTTTGGTCGTTTAGCTGATAGTGCAACTACTCGTTCATGTGTACAATTTGTTCAGAAAGTTCATCTTCACAGTATCTGAACAACCATATTTACCAATATGTGCTATATTTTAGGAACAAATTTAAATGAGCAATTTATGTCCCACAAGAATTTTGTGACAAAGGTTTAGGGTTTTATATGAGCGTGCTGCATCGGGCCCTTTCGTTTGAAGGTAAGTGTGTGAGAGCCAAGCTTCGGCACTAATGGGTCGACTCGACCGGAGTGATACCACGGCGTCACAGAACACAGCCGTGAAACAAACACAGCGTTGTGTTTTTCGCCGTGTGATTGAGGTTACCGGAGGCCCAATCCAGCCCCTTCCCCTATCCCTTCCCGATCCCTATATCCACGACCCCTATCCATAAAGGGCCGGCAAATCATTCGTAACTCCTTTGGTGTTGCGCGTTTGTACGCCGATTGCTTACCATCAGGTAATCCGTCTGCTCGTTTGCCGACTTATACCATAAAGAATAAAAAAGGTCATCAGGAATCAATAAATAACTTTTCTCGATCTGGTTGCAGTGAAAGGGGATGTCAGACTCGTAGACTTACCAAATGGATTAGGGATTTTCAGATTTAGGGATTGGGGAGAACCACAATGAACTTCCCCTGCACCAACCCGTGCAGGGGAAGGATTGGGCCTCAACATTGTGGTTCTTTCACGCCGGTTTTCTGTAGGGCCGTGTTATCACTCCGGTCGAGCCGATCCATTCGAGCCAATCCATTCGTGCCGAAGCATGGCTGTCCCTATATGGAAGGACGGCAAACAAGCTACCGCATCATCGAATTGTAAGCAATCAGCGCCGCGTGTGTGCAACTAAAAACCAGAGGAGTTTCGAGTGTATAGCCGAATAGCGATTTGGGGATTTTTGATGGAAGGAGGACGAGAATAGGACCTCTGGTAACGTCACTCGCACAACGAAACACAACGCTGTGGTTATTTCACGCCGGAGTTCTGCGAGGCCGTGGTATCACTCCGGTCGAGTCAAGATATCCGAATCGAAGCATGTCGTATTTGTTTATTATGCAATTATTATCAATAGTTATACGTCGAATCTTAGAATTACTTAATGGTATGTAATGGAATAATGGAAAAGTTTGATTATGCAAAGTTATTCATGACAGTACGGTAGCCTTCATACAGTCTCAATTTATGGCGTCCCGGCAGACAATGTGCAGTTGCATTCTGTTTTGCTATTCCTTTTGTAATTTTCAATCATTTGGATGTGGACTTTCTTCTCTTGTCTTGACTGCTAAGATTTGGACCTAAAGTTTTGGATCCAGTGATCCAGATCACAGTGTTTTTAAGACTACAATCTAGAACTAGAATTAAGTTTAGGTTTTCCTACGATCCAGCTTTTCAAGTGTTTTTTTTTTGTATCAAAAGTTTTTTTATCTAAAAACTGCCTATTCTGAAGCAAAGACAACGTATTTCGTCTACTCAGCTATAAGGCTCATTCTTTGTTAGGCCAAAACTAACAAAGCACAAATTGTGGGAAATTAACAAAATCCTTTTCAAACGGTGCTTTCCACAACGTTATTAGTAAGCAAATGGTTGTCTTCATGGATCACTTTAAAACAACATCTAATTACTTTGAGTGCAGACCACACTTGGGCACATGAATAATGCGTATGTATTCACAGCTCTAGTCTAGTAAGTACTTAGGAATTTTATTGCACACAGACACCCTGTCTGTCTCTAACAGAATTTCAGCTTTATTGTATTGTAATAAAGTTGCAGATGTGTTGAAGATTTGATAGGTTGAGGATAGTTTAATTTGCTGGCAGCTGGGCTTGTACTTAGAATTTCGTCTGTTAGGTTATTTTTTGAAGAATGACTTAATTTTATCCCTGTTGTGGGTATAAACATATTTTTTGTGGTTTAGTATGCGTCATACAGTGACGATATGTGCGTTATTAATGTTTTATTAGAGAGCGCAATGAAATAGGCCCTTTATTTTTTTTTTGTTGAATTCGGTAAATCGTAATGGCAGTGTCCGACTCTTGCTGACTTTTAGGCATTTGTCCGTCTTATATCCGTTCAATAACAGAACTATGAACAAAAACAGATGATGATGATGTGGTTAAATATAATATCGACTTATAAAAAAAAAACAAACCGAAATATCGATATAAGCTTGAGATTAATCGATCAAATATTTGGTGTTAAAATTCCTAGCACTTATACTATTCTGACCGATTTCCAACCCACTCAATGTTATAACGTCTCAGGCGTTTTTATTTTCTTATTTTTACAAGCAAATAACGTCCTTGGAGAGAGAAAATAACTGGGAAGTTGTACGATAAACTCATATATTATACATAATATTATTCCGAAATAACAAGTTATGATGAGCCGCCTAAGTATGTGTTTGCTTCTATAAGAAGCAAAAAAACAAATCCAACAAGTATGGGTAGGAGGAGGGAGGCGGTTGTGGTGGCTCGGAGGTTAAGGCTACCGCCTCTCATTCATGACGGAACGACAGGAATATGACTATTTTAGAAAAAAAAACGCTCACGATTTTCTTCTGTGTCGTGGCTGCGTTTACAAACATATTCACATACACACCACACCCAGACCCGCAACCACTCTTTGTGTGATCCACAAATTGTTGCGGGAATAGAAACTGCGAGACTTCACACGGCAGCCAGTTGCCCAACCACCTCGGTAACCGTGCAGTCAAGTCTATTTTCAATTATGTTAACTTTTTTAGTGTATTTAGACACCACTGACAAACGCTATGCATTTGGACTTAGGTATAATATAAGTTTGACATCACCAATCTGTCTTGAGCAAGCGTGGTGATTAATGCTCTTAGTAACTTTTCCATTTGAGAAGAGGCTTTGTTCGGTAAGGGACTGATGATGCGAGGAAGTATAAGAACATACATATTAGCCAAATCGACTTGAAATATGTAATCAAATATTTTAATTTTATGTAGGTACGTATTTCTTTCTTATTTCATTGGAAATAAGATTATAGTTTGTTATAGATAGGCAAGTTTCTTGTGTGTATAGTCTTCTCTTTACAAGTTATGTTTAATATTATTGAATTTTAACAATATTTTTATTCATATTTTATTTACTCTTTCGGTACATTGCGTAGTTATCATAATTTATTATCACTGTTTACGACTCGTCAAAGTTCATCTTTGATAAGAATTTATTTGATTGCCTAAAATTACGACTTCTGGGATGACGTAAGTATTTAGAAGGTCAATTTCACTAACATTCTTTTAACATACCTTTATAAAATTATAGGTTTAATACACTGAATATGTATGTGTATCCTAGGAAGTAATTAAGGAAATTTTCGAGAAAATAGGTATAAATAAACGCAGAGCTATCATCAGGATCGAATTCAATTACATCGATGAGCTCACCAAACATTGGTTATCACATGGTAATTAACACATGACACAGTATCAATTTCCATACCAGATTAGTACCCTGGTCTCACCTCCCAGCGTTGGTACGTACTTCGGCTCTGCAGTCAATACTTTTGATAAAGCGACCAGTTCATACTGTGCGGTCGGGACACACAAACCTGCTAAACAAAAAAACGCGTAAATACGAAACAGATGTTTGCAAGATTAGCAGTGTTTCTTATATATCAATCCTACGTAATGTGCGAATATAATATAAGTCGGCCATTTTTAAAAATACCAGTAAAAACTGATAATAATTGTTTAAGTACTTGTGTGACGAAATGTTGTCCAAGAGGAATGGTGTTTGCGAAAGTGTCCGATAAAAAGGGTGTTTCGAAAAATTTGTGTGCGACCTTCAAAGATGGGATTTTCGAAGAGAAACAGCTTCTTCATGATAGAACTGCGTTGAAAGATTATGTTTATCTGCCGGATAAGTTTGACATATTGTTTGGAAAGCCATGTGAAAGGATGTATAAATCTAATAATCCTTTTTATTTACAAGAGGTTAGTGGGTTTATTTAATTGTCGTTTTTATTTTGCTGTCACTAAGGTTCTCTTTGTGGTTGTATCCTCTGTTCTTGTTCTGGGTTGCTTTCATTCCTTCTTTTGGTTTAACATTTTTTTGATTATTTTTCATTATCTTGCATGTTGACTTGACTACTATTTCTTGTTTTTTTTTGTATGTAAGTACTTTTTCAACTCTCCTTTCATAGTTTTACAGTTATTCGTTTGTTAGGTATTGATTTGTTGTAATAATTCTTAATTTTATTAATATTCTTAAAAGTTAAAATCGTTTCTAAAGTAATAAGAATTATCAGTGACACAGTTTAAGATTTGAATTTAGAATCGTTGGCATGACGTCATTGCTTGCTTGTTTTTTTTATTAGGATTATATTTTGGTATATTTTTTTTATTTATATCCTAAATGTGTATACTAAACTGAATTCTCGTATAATTTCTATTAGGATTTATGAGTGTTGTTCCAAATATTTGAAAAGTACCTAATGAAGACGATAAGTCGCAGATTTTTTTTCAAATGCTTTAATCGGTGAAATTCTATTTTTATTTTAGTAGAGCACTTTATGACATTTTACATCGCAATAATTTTGTTACTTCAATATCGTAGTTATTTCTCATAAAGTGAATAAATTAATTGGAGCATAATGTAGGTATGTATAATATTTATTCTTAGAGCAGGCTTAAGGACTAGACACAATAGTAATAGGTTACATATTACCTAATATTATAAAACATTGTATTGCCTCTATAAATAAATTAAAATATTTATATTTTTAATTTTCAAGTTTAGGTACTAGAGTTTGTCCACTTAAACTCGTGTGATATTTCCTCAAAAGACCACTACAGAATGAACTTGCACGGTTCTCTCACGTAATATAATTTTTTACAATGTCTGGACTTGAAAAGAGTCAGATCTCTGAGTTTGTTTCGGCATTTTTTTACAAAAAGTATTTAAGAGTTATGTATTACTGAAACCTTTAATGAAATTTTATATAATTTGAGCCAAGAAACAAGGTTTTAGTACTTAACAAAACGTTTTTAAATTATAATCAAATGGTTAGATATACTTTGAAAACAACACCTTTTCTATAGTCGGATAAAAAAAAACAACAGCTAGACAGCTAGTAACCTAATGAAATAAAGAAAACGAATTTAACATTTGTCGATAAAAAAAAATCACTTAATGATATCAGAATTATGAATTAGAATCAATGAAACGTTGATATGGCTCTACGTTTTTTAAAATTCACAAATTAACGATTAAAAATTCACCGAAAAGAAGGCGTCACCACAAAGGTTTTACACGAACTACTGAGAACATTTAAGGCCACCGAATTACCTGGAAAACGTGGGACTTAACTAAGTAATGTAATTAAGTTAAATATGCTAATGATTGCTCGTAAATTGCAACTGTCCGTTTAACTATCAGTGGATTACATGTCACTATAAAAAAGGACATTTAGGGGCTTGTTTCACTAGTACTGATTAAGTTTTTATTAGATTATCTGAGGCATATTTTGACGTTTGTCACTTTGGCGCCGTTTTTGCCCCTGCCTGGCTCTTATAGGCCTAGCGAAATATTTCATATTATATCGTATAGACTAGAACATGCATTTCTTTACATGAACTATCCATAACAAAAATATTGTTTCTTCTTAAAAAGAGTTCGTGAGATAAGCGCATACAAAACCCTCTTTAGCTATCTTATATTGCGCGGGTCCGCGGACAGCGAGCAAAGGGTAGCTCGTCGCCTCGAAGCGCACTTGCCCTAAAAGAGCCAATAGACCACCACAGACGAGGCCCTATTAGGACTGATGTTAAGTCGGGGTTGCGGGATTAGCGCAATGAGGCACCGCGGCGTCGGCCCAGAGCAGAAGAAGGAACGAGGAGTTTTCAGCCAGTAAAAGTCTGACACTCTCTCCTGCATTATTTTGGGAGAATTATTTTGATGATTTTAGTCTCACAAAAAAAACTCTCTAATATTAGTTTACATATACAAATAATAGATAATTTGTTAGACTAATGTGAAACAATGCCTATGTCATGTTGCATTTTTGCACCCATCTCACCTCCAATCCTTCCCCTTCCCGGACCCTTCCTCAATCCCAAAATCTCCAAACCCCTAATCCCTAAAAGGTCGGCAACGCACTCGTAACTCCTCCGTTTCGGGTGTCCATGGGCGGCGTTGATAGCTTACCATCAGGTAATCCGTCTGCTCGTTTGCCGATTTATTACATTAAAAAAAAATCCATTTTGGTAATTCCTATATTTAATTTTATTTATGCTATGATGATGTTTTTATTGGTAAGGTCATAATCCTGGTAGAACCTGCTGTTGCCGGGTTAGCCTGTTAGGTGAAAAAAGGAATTTATACTGTCGAAAAATCCCAACCAATCTTAATTCGTTATCTACCTATAAGTTTCAAGCCACAATGGAACTCTTAACGTGTCGGCTGCATACCGGACACGCTAGTATTTTCGATAAATTCAGCTATGAGTTGTTATGACTCATATTACTAATATAATAAAATCTTTATTACTGTTTTGTTTGTGACTGAGGTTTATGATGATGTCCTTTAAGTAGGTAAATATGGTTGGTAGGTTATAGGAAAGAACTTACTTACACACTAGCGGCTTGACCCGGCTTTTATACAATTTTCTATATTCAATAAAATATAGTCTATATTACTCTGTGTAAATGTAGCTTTTTTATGTTGAAAGATTTACCTAAATCGGCCCAGCAGTTTTTGAGTTTGGTTCTTACAAAAACATTATCGAAAAACGCACATATTCTACTTCTTCGGGGAAGAACATTGATGATTTAACGTTTTAACTAATATTTATACAGTTAATCAGTAATGAATGGGTAATTACCAAAGACTTCCTAGTAGACAGTGCAAATATTTAGCAGACATAGACTGCACGGTGCGTGCGAGGGCCGGGCAACTGGCTGCCCCGCAACGTGTCGCGGGTTCGATTCCCGAACGGAACAGTTCTTTGTGTGATCCGCAAATTGTTGTTCCGGGTCTAGGTGTGATGTGTATGTGAAATCGTATGCTTGTAAACGCACCTACGATACAGGAGAGAATCCTAGACCGGGGCAACTTTTTTTTTAAAAAAAAGGAACATACCAAGAAAAAACCTTGTATTATCTGTGCCCAAGATTTAAATAACCTTCTTCCCTAGATTCCTTTCAATGAATACTATGGCAGGAATATGTATATCCCAAACTTTGGTAGTTCTCTCGACCAATCAAGAAGTCTAAATCAAAAAACTAACATTGTTTACCGGATTCAATGATTGCAACAAGAGGAGTGCACGATTGGCAGTCTCTGAAATCGGTTGTCAGTGGGTTCATTGCCCTCGAAGCATCTAGAAAGTGTTACCAAAATCTCTTTCAGCATCAAACCTTTGAATTTGATCAATCAATAGAGTCAGTAGTTAATCAATGCAGTTTTTAGCATTTCGTTTAAGGTAATATAGTATTTTATCATTAAATGGGTCTCTTTTGAGGGGTCGTCAAATTTGTTCTCCAGCCTTAGGTGAGGCGTGAGGGAGTGTCAGACTCTTACTGATGAAGAACTATCTTGTTTCTACTCCGGGACCCTGGTACATTATTGTTCTAACCTGCATCCCCAGCTGAACATCAGTCCTAGAGTACCGAATTGTCTGTTTATCTAGTAACTACTTGGTCCATTTTAATCGTACACTCTTGTAAGCGGTTGTGATCATGGTATATCCTTGGTAGCAGCCCTTGCGATTTCCCTACACTTTTTTCGGTTAGTAACATTCCTCGCGTATTCCACTATTGAGCTGTGTGTTAACACTGTTAACTTCTCGACCAGTGATAAAAACAACGTACATCTCTTCATTATTCCTGGCACGGAAAAGTAATATAAATTAGTTATTTACTTATGGTACGTCAAGGTTGAAGTATTCATCAGTGTATGTATACATGCACGGTATGTCTTATACAAGCTGGAAAGCATTTTTGTCTACGTCATAAATAAGTATAATTTTTTTGGACTCTACCAAAACTACTGCAGCTCTTGTAAGCCAGGATCTATAGTAGACATAACCATTAAGACATCGAAACACTGAAGTCTGGGACAGGGACGTAGACGGCCGTCTTGGATCCTCCAGCGAATTAAATCAAAATATTACCTACATTACTCATATAAGAGGCATTGACCTGAATGAGATCAGAAGAAGGAACGGGAGGGGTACAAATCTAACCGTCCAACACGGTGGGAGAAATAATCTGATAATTCCCCCCTCCCCAAATAGGTTCTTAGATCATTCGCAAGGCCATTACGGTCCGTCATGGAGAAGGAATTGGAAAGGGGATGTTTAAGTCAGTAAGAGATTCTCAAATGATCCTCTGCTTCAGATCATTAGGTTCAATCCGGGAAGGATTCCGATCCCAAAATCCTAAATCCTCAACTCTCTAACAACCCCAAAAAAGCCTACAACGCACTTATAAAACTCCTTTGCAGTCGCAAGTTCATAGGAAACACCGAATGCTTTCCATCAGACAATCAGCTGTCTGAGCTGTCTGCTCGTTTACCACCAATCCCATAAAAATACGGCCCTCATAAATTACGAAGTGCTAACGTTATCACTCAAATTAAGGTACTCCTTGTTTAAGTGGTAAACATTCTGAGTAACCGACCAAATTAGGACGGCCTTCGAGACAATGTCAAAACCTTAAGGCTTAACGACACACCTTAGAATAGTGCTCTCCGATTTATTGCTGACAGATTATGCAATTGGGTAGTTTTCTAGGTCAAAAATAAATACGTTCGACGTTTCAATACAATAAAATTTTAAAAAATTACTATAATTGTATTCATCGATCAATGACACTAAGTTTTAGATTTTTTAGCTAATTATTAAGAAATAAGTTATCTTTTTGACGCAAAAATAATTCAGTTTTTCATACAAACAAAGGAAAGTATCGTTTTTGACATTTGGATAAAAGTATTGAATTTGACTAGTTGGAAACTACCGTATTCTGACCGTCTGTATTATTGAGTTAGTTTTAAAAAGAAATTTACTTAAACATCCAAGTCTTAGGGACTATTTTTACAATACCCGATTAGCGGTTATGCAACATATAAATTTGAATGTGGAACGCGCATTTTTCTTTTTTTTTTGCTCTTCGCGATTAGGTGGTCCATTCAATAAAGTCAACAACATATAGCTAGTTTTTTGTGAGGGGATAATCATCACTTGCCTTCTCATGTCCAGGGTGAGGCGAGAGAAAGGGTCAGACTCTTACTGACTCTATTGAGTGACACGCCCGTTCCTTTTCCTGCTCCAGGCCTTGGCCTCAGCACCTCATTGCCCTTGCTTCACAACCCAGGCTAAACATGGTCTATTGGGTCTTTGTCTTGCATTTTTGGATTCTTTGTAAAAATTTATAGATTTTTTACTACTTAGTACTTAATCTACAATTTGTTTGAACAATATAGGTATCACGTAAGTTAATCGAGAACTAGCTATTCTCGCGCGGTTTCACCCGCTGCTCGGCTCCATTTAATCATAGCGTGATGTTTTATAGCCTATAGCACTCAGGAACATTGTAGCTATCTATCAGTGAAAGATTACCCCCTACATACAAACTTACAAACATACAAACTTTTAAACTTACAAATTTTACCTCTTTATAATATTAGTATAGATTATATGAAAATGGTCGTCGATAGTGGTCGAATGAGAGTTGTCGAGACTGTCATGTATTCTTACAATGTTATCCAGTGCCAAAACCTTGCAATGCACATAAATAAAACGAGGCAGATACGTGTAAGTTCTAATCAGTCCCAATTGACGACTCCAATTGTGTTGTTCAGGCTACAGGATATCAATCTACTAAACGTCACACAATTTTCGACTTTAATCCAGGGTGGTAAAGTTGATATTACCATGATCTAGATGATGCTGTGTAAATGAAATAAAAAGGGTCCAAGCAGTAACCTTGTGGTAACAATCTGTCACTTCATGTAGAATATTGTCTCTCAATTGGGAATTGGTTTATTTTATTACTGAACCTTACGTGATTAGAGTAAGGGTGTTATTATGATGAATACAAAACAAAGAAAATGATAACTAAATAAAAAACATCAGTATTAAAAGTTCTTCATGGGTATGCAATAGGTTCGGACGAATACATGTTTTTTCTTGAGGGACGAAAATCATACAATGAATTCGTCCGCTTTTTGTGTGGCGAGGGAATTTCAAACTCTTACTGACTAAAAGCCACCCCGCCATCACCTTCACCTTCTCTTCATCTTCATCATTGTTCTTACATCTGCAACACTGAAACTAAGATAGGCAGGGCTTCTGCCTTATAACTTTGCAATTACATATATTTAGTATACTTACAGAAAAGGAAAGACAAAGATTAACATTGACAAACTATTTTAACTGTGTATTTTGATTACATTGGTCATTTTAGTTTTTTTTTATGTAAGTTGAGCAGACTGATTACCTGATGGTAAGCAATCAGCGCCGCCCATTGTCACCGTGCGGGTGACAAAGGAGTTACGAGTGCGGTTCGGGCCTTTTAGAGATAAAGGTATAAATTAAATTCTTCCTTAAATATCCAAATATTAAGGAAGAATTTAATTTTCGGAAGGGATGAGTGAGCGGGAGGGATTGGGTATCCGGTTATCTCACTCACACGGCAAAACAACGCTGTGGTTGTTTCACGCCGGTTTTCTATGTAACCGTGGTATCTCACCGGTCGAGCCGACACATTCGTGCCGAAGCTTGGTTCTCCCACACTTACACAGTAGCCAGACAATCCAGTGTTACTTATGAAAATATATTGATAAGAGTTATTGTAGTGAGACTACAATAATATACTCTTATCAATATATGTTTATTAATAATAACATGTCTGCATTTTATTTGAGGAGGGAATTCTCTGTCTAGATGTGTAAATATACTTCCCAGAACTAGACAAACGGCATTAACTCTATGCTACTAATCTCTGTATGTTCGTAACGCCATCTATTGGAATATCCAAACATGTCCTGGTCACTTTAACGGTGCTAATAGTTCTGTTTTTGAACACTGCAGCGATGTCAAATATAACTTGATTCTTTTTTTACATTAGGTCAAATGCTTCGTAAGAAATCCTTAAGATATTTACTTAGGTACATAATAATTTCTTACATAAATACTAAAAGCTTTTATTAAGTGATCGTTTAATGACTTTAATTAGTCTGAATGAGGCGGTCGGTGATTCTGTTATGATGCCAACTGTGTCAGAGTACTCAGAGTAAGTAAGACCTTTTTAACAAATCACAACGTTTTACATTGTGATTATAATATATTATAATATATAGCTATCACATTTATTGACAAACAAATTATAAAAGGAGTTTGTATATGACGACACTGTCGATGGCAGCGCCACAGCAGATTTTACGTCGGACCAAGATGACGTTGACTATCAAACTGTTTTCGAACCTCCTTGCAAAAAATCAAAATATCAACCTCTTTGGATCATTGAGACATCTTCTATATCATCATACACTTTGCGGTTTAAGTAATCGGGAGATTTGTGACCTCAAAGTCTTAGAAAAAAAAAAAATGTTAATTAAACAAACAGACAAATTACGTACGAATTTTAAATGTATATTCAATATAGGTACCTACATACATAAAGTATCAATTACTGATAGTTATCTGAACATAGGCAATTAATTCTAAAAAGTCTGCAATTACAGGCCCACTGATGAAGACAAATAGGTTCTGCATAATTTAGGTACCTACCTACTTATCAGAATTACAATGCTTATCAGATGAAGTACATTAGCTTAATTTATCTCCAATAGGTACACAGCTTTTTAGCATGATATTTATAAAACGAATTTACTTAATTTATTTAATTTAATTTTAATTTATGCAACATAGTACATGTTGTTTGACATTCAAAAGTGCCTGTAATGGTCTAATTGAAATAAATGATTTTTGCCTTTTTTTACATATTACATAGCGGACTTAAAAATGCCTTAGAAATTGTCACCTTGTTTCAGGGTAATCGCAATAAGGCACCGAGACCTCGGCCTAGAGCAGGAAAAGGAACGGGGGAGTTTTTAGTTAATAAGAGTCTGACACTCCCTCTCGCCTTACCTTGGGCGGGAAAAGACATTGAGTTTGATGATTTTCCCATCACAAAAAAATTACATCCAGACAGAAACTTGAAGGTGGTAAAGAACAAACAATAGAAATAAAAAAAATGATTCGAAAATGAAACTTACCTAAATATATACAAGAATAAATACTAATTTGAACTTAGCGGCGGCTGGAAGATTTCGCACGTTGGTGTGGGAGGTGACGGTAGTTTTTATTCATTAGGAGTGTTCATGTATGATCCACATCGAGTAGATATCAGTATCCTGAATGTGTACCCATGATTAGAGTATTGTCATGTAAGATTGTAGGTATATCAGTTTCTTGTTTGTCACCCATGTTTAGAGTATTGTCATGTAAGATTGTAGGTATATCAGTTTCTTGTTTGTCACCCATGTTTAGAGTATTGTCATGTAAGATTGTAGGTATATCAGTTTCTTCGAATAACAATAAAAAAGAGTCTGATCCGACTCCGAAATGACCGGCAATATAGTTTATGATAATCCTGGGACTGAACTGAAAAACTCGATTTACAAAATAATGTCTCTTAATATGTCCTTATAGATGCATAAAGGCATTATTTATTCAATGAATACTTATCATCAATAACTTAAAACATGATAGTTTTATGCCAAAACTATAGGAAAAAGCAAAACAGTCCCTAAACTCATTAAGCAGTTCCATTAATTTGGTCTTATGCTCAGACGCAATATCGTCATCAATCTGTATCATGGAAGGTTTAATTTGGGGCGTTACAGTATTGTCAGGACAATGTTCTATTCTGCCAATATTTAATGCCTGTGCTTCACTTAATGGAAGGGCCCGGAGCAATAAAGTATCTTTCAACAATTTGAATCCAGAATTTAAGCCTTTAACAACAATCGTTCCCTGCCCATCATTTACTTGTACTTGATTTCGTATTGTTTATGAGTATCCTGGCAAAAACTAGGTTTAACAAATAAGTTGCCAGTAAACCTTAGTTTCGTATGAATAGTTTCTAGGGTATACCCATGTACGATAAGCGAGTTGTTAACATAGGATACTATAGGATAAAAATAATAGTATATTCTTACCTTAGACCTTAAAATATCTACTGTGTATCTGCATGCGAGAGAGCCATGCTTGCCACGTTACGGCCGGCTCGGCCAGACTGATATCACAGCCTTACAGAAAACCGCAACCACAGCGTTCTGTGAGTGAGGCCAGAGGTCCAATCCTTCCCATTCCCCATCCTTCCTCAACCCTTTAAGCTTTGAAACTCTTATCTATCAAAAGACTGACAACGCACTCGTAACTCCTCTGGTATTACAGGTGTCCATGGGCAGTGATAATTACTTCCCATCAGGGAATCCGTCTGATCGTTTGCCGACCACAAAAAACTCTGACAGTGAGCATAATTATTTTAACTTTTCCCCGCTTTGGCACGAATGAATCAGCTCGACCGAAGTGATACCACGGCCTCACAGAATACCGGCGTCGAACAACCACGAAATTGTGTTTCGCAGTGTGGGTACCGGAAGCCCAATAAAAATAACAAAAAAAAATTTATTCATTCTTCAGTTTTAAATACACACCGTGCACATTTTGAACATCCTTCGTCTGACTTTTTTGCAGTCATTATAAGAAGAATGGAGGTATTTGCATATTAATGTAGTTCGATTCCAAGATGTTATGAATATCAAGTAGATGGAAACTGGTGTTTTCTGAGTCATTGTTCTCTCAGTATTTGTTATTTAAATTCTAGACAATATGTTGTACTTTACAGATAAGAAATCTTGGCGCTCAACTGCAAGTCCGGACTTAGGGTATATAATAGTTTTTATTTTTTATTTATTGAAAACTTCATAAGCGACCAAGTCTTGTACGTCTTTGTACGGGTGTTAAAGTACCATACATAAACACCTTCCTCTTCAATCGCTCTTTCTATTAAAAATACCGCATCAAAACTTGTTGGGTAGTTGTATATATTTAAGCGTACATAGGGATAGAGTGAAAACGACTTTGTTTTATACTATGTATGTAGTTATCTCTACAATTCTACATCATCATTGTCAATAGCTCATATCAATTTCATCATCATCATCATCATCATCAGCCTATAAGTGCCCACTGCTGAGCAAAGGCCTCTTCTCACACGGAGAAGGTTAGACCATTAATCACCATGCTTGCTCAATGCGGGTTGGTGATTTCAAACTTATAATTAGAAATTATAAGTCCAGGTTTCCTTGCGATGTTTACCTTCACCGTATGTCAGTGGTGTCTAAATAATCATAGAAAGTACATATAACTCGGAAAAAGTCACATTGGTACTTGCCAGGTTTCGAACCCGCACCCTCATGCATGAGAAGCGGGCGCCTTAACCTCCGGGCCACCACGACATATCAATTTAAACGGACTATATCCTGGACCCCTCCACGTAAAGAACGCATTCGTAACTCCTCCGTTGCGGGTGTCATTGGGCGGCGCTGATTGCTTACCATCAGGTAATCCGTCTGCTCGTTTGCCGACCTATTACATAAAAAAGAGCATTTAGGTATCATAATCCCAACGTTCATCTATCATTTATTTATTCCTATTTTTATTATTCTACTTTTTCTAACATTTTGTTATTATTCATTAATTTTGATATTATTTAAAATCTAAAATGTATATTTATTTATAATTATTTGTAAACCTGCCTTAATTCAACGTTTCAATACAATAAAATATTGAAAAATAACTATACTTTTATTCATCGATCGATCGATACACTAAGTTTTAGATATATTGTAGCTTATTATTAAGAAATAAGTATGCTATTTAATGCAAAAATACTATGACGTCATAACTCAGTACCTATTTCATACAAATTTCATAGAAAAGTATCGTTTTGGACATTTCGAAAAAAGTATTGAATTTGACTAGTTGGAAACTACCGTATTGTAACGTGTCAGACTCCTTATAACTAAAAACTGCGCAATAATTTACTTAAAAATATAGGTATGCATTCGAAAAATTAACGCGTCCATTACTGTATTTAACTTAAGTCGAAATAAACGTAATAATGTTGTTTTAAAATGTCATTCAACAGAGAAACGAAAAGTACAACAAGAATTATAATGAATACGAATACTTGTATCCAAATCGTATAAGGAGGAGCGGAGCAGAGCGGAGAAGAGCTGTGCCGCGATTAACCAATTACATGTCTTGAAATCCACATCGGAAGAAGAGATGTGGATTTCAAGGCATGTGAATGGTGAATCGAGGCACAGCTCTTCTCCGCTCAGCCTCAATGGAACTGCGCCCTTACTGATGAAAAAACCAACCGGTTCCATCTCCTGATCAAGGCCAAGGCCGCGGTACCTTATTGCGCTTGCCAAGCAACCTCGGCTGAAACCCAGTATGCTTTAGGTGGCGGTTAAGACTTCCGAAATTTTACTGGTTTGTTTATTTATTTTTTAAATGCGTTGCTCCACGCTTAGATTTTCTCATGTTTCGTGGGTGGGTTAACAAACGTACAATTTCACAAACACATCACACCCAGACCCGGACAACAATTTGTGGATCACTAAAAGAGTTATTCCTTGCGGGAATCGCGTTGCGTCGAATACGTTGCGCGGCAGCCAATTGTCCAGCCACCGCGCCCACCGTGCAGTCAAAATCAAAAAAGCCCGTCGTTTTTCAACTTGTAATGTAATTACTTGAATAGTTACAGTTCTTGAATTAAAAGTCTCATTTCCACCTGGTACTTTGAATACATTAACCTACTAAGAAGTTGAAAAATGATAAAAGAAAATAAACTGTTTCATAATAATCATCAATATTGTTAATCAAAGCGAATGTCTCACTCATTCACAGTCAAACATTCCTTTAAACTGTAAAAATACGATCACTGCCAGATTAAGACACGTCAAATTTAAAATCAATGGATCGTAAAGTTTTATTTATATTCTTCTTTAGAATTAGGGCACAGACCACATATAATAGAAGTTGCAAGTACATTGCCAGTATTTTAGGGATTTTCGTGGAAAATAATCTGTAATACTTTACTATTTTATGGAATTTAACGCGCTCATACCTTTTTTATTTGTTACCTATTTGCTTGACGTCTCAGCAGGGTTACACCTGCTATTGTCACACCCAAATAGTAAGGTGTAATATAATTTAATCTGTATTTTTTTTAATTTATTTATTTATCAGGACTTTTACATTTTATGTATACCAGTCCTATTATACCCTAATCATACTTGAGTAACAGTAAAAGATATATAAACTAAATAACATAATAAAAAAAACTAAATATTTATACCTAATTAAATTATTTTGATGACCTTACTTCAAACAAGAAATTTGCTACATTGGAGTTGGGTTGACTAAGAATCACATTGAATACGCCAACATCCAGTCTGTTCAAATTAAAGGCATTTATTAAGCCCATTCTCCCAGAATCAAACCGGGCACATTCCACCAATAAATGATATAAGTCTTCACATACACCACAATCTTCACAGTTTGGTGAGTCAGTTTTCTTCATCATAAATTTGAATTAGGTATATATAATCTTTAATTGAAATCATCATCATCATCAGCCAAGTGACATCCATTGCTGGATAAAGGTCACCCTCAGGCTTCGTTCTCCACATCAAAAGACAAGTCACAACTCGCGTCCTTTAGCTCCCCGCGACTTTGATGATGTCGTTGGTCCACCTAGCAGGTCTACCTACACAACGCCTTCCGACCCAAGGTCGCCAATCGAGCGCGTTTCTGATCCATCGACCATTTCTGCTTGCAAATTTAAAGCTACATATAACTCTGGTTCTTTGGCGAATTTCCACATTTTTATTGATTTCGCAAAAAAATTCCAAGCATAGATGCTTCAGCTCCTACATCACTGGCATCACAACCTGTACATTTTGATCTCCAGGCATTGTGGGGTCTCGTACAAATTCCCAAATGCGGGCTGTAAATTGATATCGAAAAAAATATATTGTAGGTATCGGGACTTCTTTTTATTATTCTGTTTGGTGCCCTCGCTATCAGTCACTGGGTTCGTCAGTGTATGCCTACAAATTAATTATGCAAAGCGCTCTTAGCGGACAAAAGCAGGAAAAACAATTCTTCTAATGGTCCAACACTAAATTAAAAGTGTTTTCACGGCTCTATTCCGTATTTTTGTAATTTGTTTATTTATTGAAGTGGTGACCAAATAGTTTTGTTTTGTTTGAAGTTTATTCCAAATATTATTTCGGGACTCAATCCATCGATGTAGACAGTAGACAAACTACCCAGTAAAAGTGGAAAGAACTGTACATACTTACATTTGTAGGTTCCTGCCAGCAGATGTGGAACACATTGCGAGAGGCCTTTTTTGTGAGGGGAAAATCTTACTGACTAAAAACCCCCCTGTTCCTTCCCCTGCTGTAGGCCGAGGACACGGTGCCTCATTGCGCTTACCCCGCAACCCCGGCTGAACATCAGCCCTATAGGGCCCCGTCTGTGGTGGTCTATTGGCTTTATGAGGCATTGCGAGAGGCCTATGTTCGGCAATTGACATTTCTTGGCTAATGACGATGATGGAAGGAATAGCAATTGTTTAAGAGTCGTTCTTTCTTCTGGTAATGACGAACCAGAATAATTTTTTTTTATGGCTTCGGTCGGTAAACGAGCAGACGGATTACCTGATGGTAGACAATTGGCACCGCCCATGGACATTCGTACCACCAAAAGAGTAACTAAGTGCATTGCCTGCCTCTTCTTTTTCTTGTCAGGGGAAAATCATAAACAAAGCTGCGAACATTTAAACAACCTTAAAGGGTCTATTGGAAACAAAAAGTCTCCAGCTATAAATAGCTAGGGAAATCTTTTAAATAAAAATGTATTAACTTATTGATTAGATCCATGTTGGATCTCTCTCTATCTTTCTCTTTAACCTTTCAATTTAACCTTTATTAGGTAGGACAAGATGACATATTATTGTTATATTGTATTGTAATATTGTATTCAACTCAGATAAATATTATAATGCTCCAAAAACCAGTGTACCTATTGAATCATAATAACCGAATCTCTCATTAATATATAAGTTTAAACTCGAGGGTCTATTTGCTTTGTTGCGGTAGGTTTATTTCATAACGATCGTATAAATCATACAGACTGTGACGTATCTACGTAATGTAGGTAGACATTCTTAGATTTTCTTAGATTAGTCATTCCTATAAACATTTAATTAAACATCTATAAAGTACAAACTGAATAATGCATCATTGATATATTATCTAAGAATCGTGTGGTAACTTCGCATAAATATTTTCTGATACCCACGCGATATGGCGATGATCAACTTGCGCTAAAGCATTCTAACAAATGTTACGTCACAGAAAAATAAAGATAACCTTTTTGCACACATTCCATCGAACATTCGAATTTCAAATACAACGTTTAGTTACATTCTTTTTTTTTCATCCGGAATGTTTTCGTTGCTTTTTTAAAATAAAAATTAATAAATTAATAATATTCGTTGCAATATTTGGATTTTTGCTCAACTCGTTGTTCAAAACGACAAATTAAAATATGGTTAATTTTCCAATGACCTTTTTCAAGTCATGGACAGGCTTTGGCCTATCAACTCCTTATTAGCTGTTAATCATTTTATTTAGAAATAATAAGCTGCCTCATTGATGAAATGGTGGCGAATTTGATTGCCAAATAATTTGATGGCATGATAGAAGTTTAGTAAGGTTTTATTAAAATGTCGACAGATCACACATCAGCTGCCTATAAGCGCTGCCACTACTTAGCAAAAAGACCTTCTCTCATGGAGATAGCATGAGTAATCACAAGCTTGCTCAAGGCGAATAGGCTATTCCAACTTATAGGTAATTAGAAATTACAAGTACAAGTTTCCTCGCGACGTTTTCCTTCACCACATTACAATGTCAGTGATGGTGTCTCAATAATCTTAGATAGTACATGTTTCTTCGAAAAGGTCACATTTGTACTTATCAGGTTTCGAAATCGCACCCTTACGAATGAGAAGCTGGTGCCTTACACTACTATGTCCTATACACGCCGTCTCTTAATGAAAACTAGATATAACATTCCTATATTGTGTATATACAGTATTATATACCTATATAGTACCTACCTATTTATAAATGTGTCGTGGTGGCCCGTAGGTTAAGGAGCGCGCTTCTCATGCATGAGTGTGTTTCGGGGTTCGAAACCTGGCAAATACCAATGTGACTTTTTTGAGTTATATGTACTTTCTACGATTATTTAGACACCCCTGACATACGGTAAAAGTAAACATCGTGAAGAAACCTGGACTTATAATTTCTAATTGTAAGTTTGAAATCGCCAACCCGCATTGGGCAAGGGTGGTGATTAATGCTCTAACCTTCTCCGTATAAGAAGAGGCCTTTGTTCAGCAGTGGGCACTTATAGGCTGATGATGATGATTTATAAATGACGTGATGTCGGCGATGACGGCTTTTATAAGCTCGGGTATGACCTATTTATACATAGCAGGTAGGTACCACAACCTAATCAGTCCATTCGTTTTTTCGTAAAACTTTAACAAGCATACATCCATACATTTCATAAAATTAAATAAATTGACTGCCGGGCAACTGGCTGCCGTGCAACGTGTCGCGGGTTCGATTCCCGTACGGAACAACTCTTTGTGTGATACACAAATTATTGTTCCGGGTCTGGGTGTCATGTGTATGTGAAATTGTATGTTTGTAACCGCACCCACGACACAGGCGAAAATCCTAATGGGGGGCAAGGTTATCTTCAGAAAAAAAAAGTTAGTAGGACGGGCCAATAACGTAGCTTAAAATAAATTAAAAAAGTAAACTAAAAAAAATTAAACCCGTAGCCACCACTATATCAAGCCTTTCAATAGGGAATACCTAATTATACATCGTACGTAATTATGTTAGTAGAATTTTATCAGTTGTCTCTGAGGGGCTGTCACCATTATAATTCGGTTAATTTGTCGTATATCGACAGGGTATTAATTGGTTAAGGTTAGGCCAAAGGCTGTATGTATAATGAAAATATTATATTCCAAATTTTTATTGTAATTATTTTGTGTAAACTATATTTTCTTTTGGAATACGTATGTGTACATTATCCAATCACTCTCCGAAACCCTGATCCCCAAAAGGCCAACACTGCATGACTTTTATTATGTAATAGACCGGCAAACGAGCAGACGGATTACCTGATGTTAAGCAATCAGCGCCGTAAGTACACCCGTAACAGAGGAGTTACGACTGCGTTGCCAACCTTTCGGGGATTAGGGAATTTGGAGATTTAGGGATTGGGGCAGGGGAAGGATTGGGCATCTGGTAACCTCACTCATACGGCGAAACACAACGCTGTGGTTGTTTCTCGAAGGTTTTCTGTGAGGCCGTGGTATTTCTCCGGTCGTGCCGACCTATTCAAGCCGAAGCGTGCCCACACTTGTGTGACTCCTCTGGTGTTGCGGTTGCCCATGGGCGGCGCTGATTGCTTACCATTGTCTATCATCTTATCACATAAAAATTAGTTACTTCTCACTCTCCAGGTTCGGTGAGAGGGAGTTCTGGACTGTAACTAATTAAAAATGACCATAACCTTTTTCTACTCCGGATCCGGGCCACTTTACATTTTTGCGCTTACATTTTTTTTTGGGAGGGGATTTCTCTTGCAAGTGTGAGGCGAGAGGGAGTGTCAGGCTCTTACTGGCTAAAAACCCCCTATTCCTGCTCCTGCACAAGGCCGAGGCCAATGAACCTTATTGTGCTAGCCTTGCAATCCCGGCTGAAATTGCGCTTACAGCTGCGCAATCCTTCTATGAATAAAATTAATCAAATTAAAGTTTAAGTTCAACTACTTCGAAAAACATAATATTAGGTAAATAACATAGTCCGTACACGTATGTACATATGAGTATTCAAGGAAAACCCGAAAATAAATGTACAAACAAACAATTTTATCATGATTATTATTATTATTTTGAAAGACTGAGTACTTCATTGTTTGGGGACATTTTTTTTGTCTCTAAAAACAGTTTATTTTATTTAAGCTTCTTATTTTTATTTTGACTTGTGATTGTAAGTTCAACTGTCGAATATCATAAAGAAGACATTTTTTGCATCTCTGCCATTTTTTTATGAAGGTCGGCAAACGAGCAGACGTATTACCTGATAGTAAGCAATCACGTCGCCCTTGGACACCCGCAACGGAGGAGTTACAAGTGCGTTGCCAACCTTTTAGGTATTAGGGTTTTGGAGATTTAGGGATTTGGGAGGGATCGGGGGAGGGCCAAGATTAGGCATCCGGTGACCTCACTCACACGGCGAAACACAACGCTGTGGTTGTTTCACGCCAGTTTTCTGTGAGGCCGTGGTATTACTCCGGTCGAGCCGACCTATTCGTGCTGAAGCATGGCTCTCCCACACCTTATACACAAGTTACATTTTGTTTCCTTCCTTGAACAGCAACTGAGTTCCGAATTCAATATCGAAGATTCCATGAGAAAATTCAATGAATAATCATAATAAAATCGGTCACAGAGCGAAACACCAGTAAAAGAAGAGGAATGGCAAGAGAATTTGTTATTTTTTTTAATTTGTGTTATGGGCTTGCGGATTTGATTTTGAATAAGAGAGCTCACTCACACAACGCTAGCATTGTTTTGCTAAAATTTACATTTAAGTATTTTTTTATTTTTAAGTATGAAATAAAATAAAATAACGATTTTTTTTTATTTCGGGATGTTTAAATTTGGAATCATATTTATTAAAGCTCTGCTATTTTTAAAACTCTGGCATCCTTATTATTCATAAATGCGGAAAAGGTGCTTCTTTCACATCCGTGTTTCAACGCATGCGCATTTTAAGTTCACGGTCTTTTATGGGTAAAAAATGGTTAATACAAAGACAGTAAACAGCACACGTACATATTATTATAGCGTTTTTAAATAAATACTTTTGCTAGAAGTTTTGCTTTTTCTTACCCAAGTTTTTACAATTCCTTTCCATAAACTAGGTAAAACCTACATAGGTTTATGTATACCTACACTGTATAAAGGCAGTGTAATATATCTATTGTTAATGTAAATAAATAGATATAAAGGTCATTATTATTTAATAAAAAAAAAGAAAAGAAATATAAAAGATTTTAAACATCGCGTTGATAGGTCAATCTCTTGAATAATTTCATCTTTCGCTTATATTAATATAATCCAGTTTAGACTTCTTTTTCTATTTACCTTTATATAAAAAAAAAGTTCTAATAAAACCTTATATAAATAGCACTATTATATGAGTTTCTTTTGTTTTTCAGACATTTGCAGATATAAGTAAACACATATGTAATTTAGATTAAAAACATTGACATAATTACCATTGTATTTCATATAGAAGTAATAACTAGATTAATTAATCTATAAAGTTAAGCAAATGTAGTCTGGAACCGAACAATGGTTCATGTCAATTGTCAACAAATCATTAAAATTATGGCACTAAAAGTATTAATGCATTACACTGGGTAGGGCAAGCAAGATATATTCCATTTGATACAATTTTATATACTTTTACCTACGACTTAAAATATATTTTTCTGTAGCACTGTGAACGCCACGTAACATTACCAATAAACCAAAATGTATCGGAAACAATTAATTTTCCCGCTAATGAACTTGTTTCTTAACTTCATATAAATAAATAAAAGTTGGTTGTTGCCGGTCAGTGCAACTCGTACAACATTATGAGCCGGTCGTCGGTATTAAACGCAGATTACAAATACTTTAGATCGCGAATGTAAACTTGGCACGAACACTGTTTTTGCACGAATAAAAATGTTCCTAATAATTCTGTTTTTCGTCGCTTCGTGTGCAAGTGAGCAGCCGTGTTTAGACAGCCAAAGTATCGATATTAGTGACGTGAAAAGTTCGGAAAACGGATCGATAATCAAAGATGGCGTCGTTTTCCCGCCAAAATATGTGTACACCAAAAATGTTGGTAACGAAACGAAAACGTTCGGGTGTTTGTGTCAAACCAAAGATTGTTTTAGAAAATGTTGTCCATTTGGACAAGTTGTTTACCAAAGAAACTGTACGGAAATTACTAATAATGATTTGTTAAAAAATTATAGCATTGATACTTTTTATATGACAAATTTTCGAAAACCAGTTAACATTCTGAACAGCTTCGATGTGCTCTATGGAAGACCTTGTGAAGGAATGTACTTAGAAGACAGCCCGTGGTTTGTGCAGGAGGTAGGTAATATATTCATTAATATAAAATAAACAAGTAGATACATAATTTACCATAAGCATGTTTTACGAGTAGTTTTAATTTTGTGACACATAGCAAAATATTTTTTAAGAGACAAAAGATCTTCCTATCATGAGTTCCGTGTAACAAGACAGTACCTAGAGATTTAAAAAGTTTATCGTTTTTTGAATTAGGAATTCAGCCGGCCATAAATCAGGACCGTTTCATTTTTTTTAAGCACACAGACTAAACTGACCGAGATAAAACCGACTAAACTGTTCTCCTATTGATGTTCTACCCATTTGTCAAATTTTATGATGATTGGATGTCATTCCGAAGATTAACACAATTAGAAAGGAATCCTAGTTTTTAATCGCAAATAACTTTCGACTCAATCTAGTAGAAAATAAAACACAATTCCGATAACATCCTTATATGTTCATGTTTTTTTACCTTTCCTCAAATACCGAGGTGTTTCAATGAGTTTTTACTATAATAAGCGTAATATCAATTTTTAACATAAACCATTCGTCATCTGACTTCAAGTTTCGTATAGAAATGAAGCGGTAATTTTTTAAAGAACCGTTATTAGACTTTTTCACTGACTGGAGTAACACTCACACATTTTTTCATTGTAAAACAATTATAAGGAGATGTTATTTTAAACACGGACAAGTTTATAATTACATCGGAAAGGGTACATTTGAGATAATATAGGTACTAAACTATTCTTGGGGTATTCAATATTTTGGTTTCCAATAATAAGCTTCAAATCACCAATTTGCCTTGAGCAAGCGTGATGAATAACATTTATTCCTCCTCCATGTGAAAAGAGGCCTTTGCCTAGTACCTATTATATATTTTCAGACTGGTGATTGAAAATGACGATGAAAGGACTTCGAAATGCATATTAATTTTTGTGTAACATACCTGGCTGTGACACGCCTTAAGTCCTAACAAGGTCATCATCAGTGTAGGCCATCTAGGCTTTACTACTTTAATTAGCTAATTTATATGTATATTATGTGATTTAATTAAACGAAATAATTACTTTTCAAATGTAATTCCGTTTATAGAGATCTTTAACTCTGTAAATTTGGTACTCACTTATAATTTTTAGGGCAGATTTTTCAAAAGTCAGATAAATGTTATCTGAGGAATAAAATTGTTGCTGTCACTGTTTGCAGACTTGAGATTTATAGTACTAATCCATTTTAAACCTAATTCAGTTGTAATAAAACCCAAGATCGGTAACAAAGACTCTGTTTGTGTTTGAGTGCTGACGAGTTAAGAATTTATAATTACAAAAAAAAGAAGGTGCGATAGCTTTTATTGCAAAGTTTGAGGTCACATACTCCTATGGGCATCATAAAACATGATCTAGGGACGTTGTCAAGCTAAACAACGTTTCCTCATCATTTTAATTAATTTGCATTTCTTCTTTTCAATTCCAGTTTTTTAAAGTTAAAGTATTGATTTTTCTCATGTCGTAGATGCGTTTACAAACATACGATTTCACACAAGTACTTTAACAAACCTGGACCTAGAAAAACAATTCATCGATTATACGAAGAGTTTTTTCCGTAGTTATTCCAGGAATGATACCAGCCTCGTGTCATCTCACCAACCATATGTAACTGATTACTTACCCGAGCACTTAGGTCTTCAAAAGAGATTTGAGACAGTTTGCATAAATAAATAAAGAAAGAAAATCGTTAAGGTATATTTTCAACTCGCATCTAAATAACGTTGACTAGTTAAGAATATAAAACGTAATTTGTAAGCACTATGTTCGACACAAGTTTCTGAATAAAAATGGCGTATTGTTAAGTTAAATACAAAAAAAAAACATTTTAATTAGACCTTTATAGGCACTTAAAACGTAAAACAAAAATCTTTTGACGGCCATGGCTATAAACGGCAAACTAAATATTACAAAATCATTGTGGCATTTTCTGATCCGCTATATCGCCATGATGGTTTGGAGGTCAAGGCGCAAACTTCTCATGGACGAGTGCGCAAGTTCGAAACCTTGCAAGTACCAATGTGACTTTTTCAGAGGTATATGTACTTTCTACGATTATTTAGATACTACCGACATGCAGTGAAGGTAAACATCATAAGAAACTTGTCTTAATAGTTTCTAATTATAAAATTGAAATCGCCTATCCGCGAGTAAGCGAAGCGTGGTGATTAATGCTCAAATCTTCTCCGTGTGAGAAGAGGTCTTTATTAATGAGCAATGGGCACATCCGAAACCTTTAAAGCCCTAAAACGAAGGCAATGCAATCGTAACTCCTTTGTGTTGTAACTTCTTCAATGCGGGTGTCCACGGGCGGCGCTAGTCTGAGGCAATCCATCTGCTCGTTTGTCGACGAAAAGATTTTTTTTTTATGTAATAGGTCAGCAAATGAGCAGATAGATTACCTGATGGTAAGTAATCAGCGCCGCCCATGGACACTCGCAACGGAGGATTTACGAGTGCGTTGCCGACCTTTTAGGGATTAGGGATTTGGAGATTTAGGGATTGAGGAGGGATTGGGGGAGGGGAAGCATTGGGCCTCCGGTAACTTCAATCACACGGCGAAATACAACGCTGTGGTTGTTTCACGCCGGTTTTTTGTGAGGCCGGGGTATCACTCCGGCCGAGCTGACCCATTCGTGCCGAAGCATGGCTCTCCCATGCTTAAACATGAAAGTTTTAGTTACTGGAATGTCATTTAGTAAAGTAACTTGCTCGTTCTAAAGTAGTTACCACCTTGTGTGGTTTTTGTATTTAAGCCAAGGATAATGAGAACACAATATACATGTCAATGTCAACAACAGGATGCTAGCAGGATGTTGTGGGATGTCGTGGGATGATACTATAATATTTCGCAAGCGTATATATATTATACATACCTAATCATTCTATGTTAATGAATTTATCATTTTTATAAGTAAGTACCACAATACGCATCTTTTTTGATAAATTTCTTTTAAATATTACTTACAACAACTTTTTTCGATAGGTACACGTCTCACCTTCTGATGACACGATTTAATACATTTTATCCTGATCCGCAAAAACTTTAGAATTTCTTTGGTTGATTAAATGTGGAAGGGCCTTGCTTTGGCACGAAATGGGTCAGCTCGTGCCAAAGATACCACGGCCTCAAAGAAACCTGGAGTGTAAAAGTCACCGCGTTGTGTTTCACCATTTGAGTGAGGTTATCGGAGGCCCAGTCCATCTTTCTCTTTCCCAATCCCTCTCCCATTCCCAAAATCGCCGAAATCTTAATCCCCAAAAGGCCGGCAACGCACTCGTAACTCTTCTCGTGTTGCCATAGGTGGTGTCGATTGCTTACCATCAGGTATTCCATCTACTTGGTTATCATCCTATCACATAAAATAAAATCGGCACAATATCAGTCATTCTTTTTCCGATTTCTTTCATGAAAAAACCGAAAACTTTGACTATGCTAAACCTGTATTTTCACTATTGCATCGGATTCAGATCAGAGACAGTGGAGAAGCGTTGCCACGGGAGAAGTAGGTATAGGTAAGATCTTTAAAGCTATCGACAGATTGTTACTAGCAATTTCTTCTCAGTCTATTACTTGTAAAATACTTTAAAGACTTAAAGTACTTTTATTATGGTAGGTTGAGGAGTGTGATCCGCTCAGGATGGCACGTGACTTAAAGAACAATAATGGATAATCTGTATATATATATATAAAAATCAATGCCATTTTTTGTTGTAATATTACAACTCAACAGTGCTTTTACCGATTTGGCAAACTTTAAATTTTCGGCTTGAATTATTCGTGGAGGTCCAGGTAAGGTCCAAAACAAATAGTTATATTTGCGGCGTATGGAGTTCGACAGATCAGCTAGTTATATTTTGGTTTATTGTATCAGGTAATGTACAAAAACCTGACTCATAATCAAACTTCACGGTAATTCTTTGTTTTTTTTTAGTATAAATACATTTGAATGAACGAAAAGCTTGTCTGTCCCAAAACTAGCGCAAAACAGATACAAATAGTTTGTTTTGTGGATCACGATTTTATTCTGTCAATGATGTCGAACGGTCGAGCAGAAGGTCAATGAACTGATAATTAGTTTTTTGTTTTTAATTATAGTTACAATATAAAGGTCTTATAACTCATTAAAAGAGCTAACTATAAAAGTCGCTCTAGACAACGCCGGCTTTTATTAGTACAACAAAAAAAAATATAATTTAAAATCAGAACGTTGGCAAAAAATATAAATAAAAAAAACTTATTATAAATGTCAGAAATGCAGCCAGTACAAAAAAGCAAATAGCTAAATATTAGTTTATATTTTACTAATAAAAATCAACACATAATACATAATTTGTATGTAAGGGGTAACTTTTGGAACGACAAGTCGGAAATCCAAAATTCTTTCACTGATAGACAGAGCTGCAATGTTCTTTAGTGCTATTACTACGGTAGTTTCCAACTAGTCAAATTCAATACTTTTATCCAAACGTCAAAAACGATACTTATCTATGAAATTTGTATGAAAATCTGAATTATGACGTCATAACATTTTTGCGTCAAATAGCTTACTTATTTCTTATTAATAAGCTATAAAAAATCTAAAACTTAAAGTATTAAGCGATCGATGAAAAAAAGTATAGTTATTTTTCAATATTTTATTGTATCGAAACATTGAATTAATTTATTTTTGACCTAGGAAACTACCCAATTATTGATATGCATGCGAAGCCGCAAGCGGAAGCTATATAATATAAATATAATTATTTAATTAAATATTAAATGTATCGCTACGTGTGAGTTCACTGCGCACTGTTCGAGTAGGTAAGTAGATAGAAATAACGGAATGTCGAATTTGTCTGGTTGCGAAATGTAATTATACGGTACTTGACAACCATAGCATAGTCAATATTCTTTTTATATTTTTTTGTAAGATTCTAATTAATTGGGCAACGCTTACGGCGTCTTGTGTCGCGCAATGCTACTGATGAATATGAGTCCTGGTGTGGCTTGAAACTAATCTAAAAGCTCGACAAACGTGATAATACATTTAATATATAGTATTTACACTTAGAAGTTCATAACCAACCACACCCACACCCATAACCATACAATTTTGTACCATATTGCACAATAGTCCTGCACGTCGATTCTATAAAATTTGTTTGATTTTGAATCGTGTTCGAGTGCGAAGTGAGTGTCGAAGTGACGGGGAAATTAAATTTTAGAATGCCACTTTTAACGTCGTTTCATACTTTATCTATCGAAATGATGCTGTCAATTTAGTTCAACTCGCAAGTGTAGCGCTAGTGTACTACTTCTCGCGGCGGATTCAGATACGAAGTTTAGAATGAAGTCTTTCAGAATCACACTGCTGCATCAACTGGAGATTGTCCTTGGGTGTACTTTTATTGTGAATACAGGGATAATTGCCGGCTGATGTCCCATCACATTGAGATTAAAACTGTTCAACGGGCCTCTGCGAGTTGGCTTCGGTCCCTCGTACGCCTTCCAAAGGTCCGAGATCCTATGATCCCGTGAATGGAAATGAACAAACATAATTTAATATTTCTTACGAAAGTTGTAATAGTGACACAAGGTATTCAGATTCTGATGTAGGCCATGTAGACAGGGATATTGCTTAAAATAGAACTAAAAATAAAACAAGAACTCCTTGTGACTCAAGACGCATTCAGGACCGTCGTCTCAAGGTTAAACAATTGCCTGCCGATTGTCATTCTTTTATTCTTCAAGGTGTTCAGTTCAACGCAGTTCATTGCTCCATTTCTTCACGGCTCTAAACTATACGTCAATGTAAACCAGAAATGTATAACAGTTTTTGCGTAATACACACTACATCCTGTTGTGATTGTTTTTTATAGTTGTCTGGACGGATTTTTAAGGTTTTGGGTCCATTCACTTAATGCAAACTGGTATTTAAATGACATGGGCGTAAACTGATAGTATTTTGTGTAATAACCCTACCTGGCCTGACCTACTGGTGATTTTAAAAGGATTTTTTGAACGAGGAAGTTACGTAATTAATAGAGGTCAATAACCAGAATATATCATCTGCGTCATAATAACCAATCTAAGCCTTCCTCCTCTCAATCCGGAAATCCATTGTCATAGGTCGGCAAACGAGTATCCGTATTACCTGGTGGTAAGTGATCGGCGCCACCAACAGACACTTGTAAAGCGTTAATACAAGTGTGTTGTGGGTTACAATAGTGCCGATGTATCTTGGCGAGTCTGAAGTTACCCGATTAGCTGCGCAGTACACAATTTTGTTCCTAAAAGATCCACTGCGCAGACAAACAGCTAACTTCAGACTCACCAAGATACGGCGGCCGTACTGTAATAAGGATTTGAGGATTAAGGATGGGGGAGGTTGGGCCTCCAGTGACCTCGCTCACATGACGATATACAACGTAATTGTTGCTTTATGCAATCCCGTGGTATCATTTCGGTCGACTCGTAGCATGGCTCTCCCACATTTTTTCAAAATTATTCTTACAGTTTTTTATTCTTACTATCTTAATTCTTTTAAACATAGCTATACAAATTCATTCAAAAGCTAACAATAACCCAAATTCTTTGTCTTTTACTTATTTTCACGTTTGGCATCGGAATCGATCGTAAAATAAACGGTTGTCATAAGAATAGAAGATTTCAAAACATTTCTTTTATGTGAAACTTTCGAGTTTATGTAGATAGTAGATAAGAACGCTTTAAAAGTAATTTATATGAATGTATATCTATACTGCTGTAACATCTCTAATTAGTATAACTAATTAGTAAACCACTAGAACTGTCATTGTCTACTATAAATATCATGGTCGACATACGGCCAGAACCAGACCCGAGCGTACGGCGCGTAGCGCTCCGCGCGCGCCTCAAAGAGCCAATAGACCACCACAGACGAGGCCCTATTATATAGGGCTAATGTTCACCCGGGGTTTCGGGTTAAGCGCAATGAGGAACCGCGACCTCGGCCCAGAGCAGGAGAAAGAACGTGGGTTTTTAGTCAGTAAAAGTCTGACACTCTCTCTCGCTTTACCTTGGGCGGGAGAAGTCATTTCATGATTTTCCCTGACAAAAAAAGAGGACTTGTAAGAGCTTTACCGGTCTTTTAAGGTTAAGGAGTTTCGAGGAGAGCAGATTGGGGAGGCTTGAGAGAGGGAAAGGAATGAGTCTCTGGTAATCACTCACACGGTGAAACACAACGCTGCGGTTGTTTCACGCCAGTTTTGTGGGGCAGTGATTTCCCCGGTCGAGCCAGCCAGTCAACTTTGTTGCGTGTTTATTCGAACAGCTGGTTGAAGATTTACAAATGATATGACTTAATTAATATCTTAATATAGAATACCTAAAGGACTTGTCTTAAACGCTACCACGTCACTATAGCACCTAATTAGGTATGTCAATCCGTTGATTTATCTCTAGGAGACAGGACAGGATTTTGATGTGTTTCTTTTAATAGACAGAGTGATTCAGCATCAGCTTTGCACCCGTGCATAGTCCGTGCATACCCAAACTAATATTATGAATTGGAAAGTAAGAGTCACTTTCGAATTTATAGTCTGTCTGTCTGTCTGTCCTTTCTTTACGCCTAAACTACTGAACCGATTTCTGTGAAATTTGGTACAGACATAGTTTGGAACTCGAGAAAGGACATAAGATTTTATACGTAATCTGCAGAAAGCCACTATTTCACGCGAACGAAGTCGCTGGCAAAAGCTAGTCAATTATAGGAAAAAAGTATATGTTTAGTTAAGTTTTATTATAATACTACAAGGTCTGCAAAATATGTACATACCGCAATTTTCCATAAAAAAAAACACAAACACATTTTAAAACTATTAAATCGTTATTTTGTCGCTTATAAATATATTTATGCCTTTTCTATTATTATTTTACTATCTGTTTTTAATTAAGTACATGTTACTTTGGCACTGCGCCATTGCAATAAAGTTTAATTTAGAAGAAATAAATTTTGCGTTTCTTTTAATATTTGTATACTTAATTTGTTTTGCTGCATTAAGGATAAATATATTCGTATTATTACAATATAATATAATTATGTTATTTGAGCTCGTCAGTAAAGTAATTGTAGTGATCATATATTTCTGTATTATGGAAGTTCAGGAAGTCTGTTTTTGGTGCGACGAGGTCATTGAACCTCATAACGTTTATTTATAAAATGCAAGAAGACAGGCATGTCCTCTAGCAAAGAAATTTAAGTTATTTTATTAAGTGTTGGAAAGAAACAAAACACCCCGTTTCTTCACTGCTTCGGGCTGGATCTTTGGACTTGACCCGATACAGCTATCAAGTGACTACAATCAGTGGAATGCCAAGAGCTTCAGATAAGGCTCAGTGACGCCTTAGGTTTAGTCTATTTACAAAAAACGCTTAGTTATTACCACAAGATAGCTAGTTTACCAATTAGTACGAGGGTTTATGTAACCCCGTGTACCCCCGTGTGGGTACTCCGTGTACCCGGTACCCTGTGAACGCGGTACCCAGTGTACCCGATACCCCGTGAACGCGGTATACTGTGTACCCGATACCCCGTGAACGCGGTATACTGTGTACCCGATACCCCGTGTTGGTACGCGGGGGAATAACAGGAAAGATTGACATTTATAGTAGCGAATGAATAGATTTTTAAGCAAAATGCTATATTAAACGATAAAACAATATTTCGTATCCTGTAAGGTAAATTAATAAATTATTATCGATGTACATGTGGAATCATTGATAGTAATAGTGTATTAACATTCTAAAATCATTCATTGACGAGACTAAATAGGGTGAACGGACGAATGTAAAAAAAGAAACAAAAAAAAACTAAAAACTTACTACGACAAAAAACGACGCTGAAAAAGTATAAGATTTTCAGAATTATGAAAGGCGTAGTCACACGTTACATATACCTATGCACCTACGTAGCACTTTGACAACCCTCCTTTTTGCTTTGCCGTAGTCGGGTAAAAAGAGCAAAAGATATGACGCTGAAGACATGTTAGGTAAGCTGCTAATGTCACTTCAATCTCTGCCAGTGTCATTGTCTGCCAATGTGACTTCAAGAGCAAATGTATTTATTACCCTCATTTTACCCTAAAATGTATCTCTCCTAGGAAGAAAAAGGGTATCTGGCTTACTAAACACCAGGGTAGGATGGGAGGGAGTGTCAGACTCTTACACCCGGTTTCTGAAAGGCATGTGAACGCTAAAATTAACTAATCTCCTGTTAAATCTCTTGTCAAGTCATCTGATTGGTTGTTGATAATTCAGTCAACCAATCAGATGACTTGAAAAGATATTAAATTGATTTTAACATTGATCGGCCTTTCGGAAACCGGGTATTACTGACTAAAAACCCCCCCATTCCCTCTCCTGCTCTGGGCCGAGGTGGCTTACTAAATACACACAAACGGTGGTGTTCCGTCTCTCCAGTGGACGTGATGGCGCGAGAATCAAATTCATCAGATTCTTCCGTTGTAAAAACCTTTTTTCTTCGACTTACATTCTGTGAAACATGAGATAGAAGTATGCAATACAGACCTGTGTTCTCTTTCTCTCACTGCGTTGCTTACTATCACTCATCCTAGTACTATTAAGTATCATTCGTACTACTACTAAGACTACTAAGAATTTTAAAAGCAAAAAACCCAATAATGAATTTGCACTGCTGTCATGCCGGACACCACAATAATGGCGACGCAGTCAATGAACTAAAAATAACAAATGAATAACGGAAAATTCGTGTTTTTAGAACACGTCAACAATTAATTGCATTTGCAATGAACTGATACCGTCATTATAATTGTTATGCTCTTAGTAAACTTAGGTGTGCTAATTAAAATTGAATTCATGATCCATGATAATATGTATTCCTGTTAAGTATGTATTCCTGTTACTTTTTATATGTACCTACCTAATAAACAGTGTTAATAAAAACTTACAGAATAAGTAAAATTGTTCCGTAGCTGGTAAAAAAATAATTTTGTACTGGTATACTGTATCTCTCTATTCTATTCTATAATTCAATACTGTTCCTTCTTATTTTCAATACTTCATCATAAGTTTAAGCGATAAATTCATTTTGGTGACGACCAAACACCTGTTTCGTATCACACCATTTTTGCAAAAATTCACGACTACAAGGAACCAATTCTTGTGTGAACAAAACTATTGTTTTTTATCCTAAAAAAAACAAACGCACCCACAGGAGAAAATCTTACTGTGTAACTTCTTTCTTTGTTTCTATCAACATTCCATTCATTTCAATTGATCAAACCAGATTGCTTGATCTTGCTTTTATAAAAGTAAATAGAAAATAATACATAGACTACTTTCAGACTTCTATTCTACATATATTTTGACGTTCCAAAAGTGCATATTTATGGTTTAGTTGGAATAAATGATTTTGACTTTGACTTTGACTTTACATTTCCAATTTTCTACTATTCTTGTCCACCTAAGGGCTGATTTTTCAATAGTCAAATAAATATTATCTAATTGTTGCTGTCACTGTCTTATGGAGAGCCATGCTTCGGCACGAATGGGTCGGCTCGACCGGAGTGATACCACGGCCTCACAGAAAACCGGCGTGAAACAACCACAGCGTTGTGTTTCGCCGTGTGAGTGAGGTTACCGGAGGCCCAATCCTTCCCCTTCCCGGACCCTTCCCCAATCCCTAAATCTCCAAATCCCTAATCCCTAAAAGGTCGGCAACGCATTCGTAACTCCTCCGTTGCGGGTGTCCATGGGCGGCGTTGATTGCTTACCATCAGGTAATCCGTCTGCTCGTTTGCCGACTTATTACATAAATAAAAAATACAAACATTCTGATGCGACAGCATCATAACTATTCCGCAGATAACTTTTATCTAACCATTGAAAAATCAGCCCTAAATTAAATATATGTCACACATGTTCATATGAAATGAATTCTACGTGTATACGGTAAATCCAGTGACGATTTATATTCGCAGAATGATACTGACGTGTCTCTGTGTCTTGGAATAAAATAAATAAGTGCATATTTAGTGTCAAGGTTTCGGCGGTAGAACTCTCTGAATAATCTTTTAAACTGCAATGTCTAACCCGACTGCACTTTCATTGAGAGAAAGTGCCGAAGAGTCAAGCTTCAAGAAGAATTTCTAACCCTCGTTGGTACTTTTTTGGAAACTTTACAACAGTCAAGCTGTTATACGAGTAGTGAAAGCGAAAATGTAACATCGACAGAATTAGTAAAATTCTCGATAAACGATGCTTTCAGATCAAGGTCGTGAGACTGCATTTAAAATTCACTGAAACACTTATTCTTTGATTGTTGTCGACCACACAATACACATCAGTATACTGATGTGTATTTTACAGACGATCATAAGCATTTTAAAGCTTGTTGAAAATAATCTATGGCCTATATGGCCTGTGTTCACATGTTGTAATGTCGTAGTTGTCCACGAAAGTGATAGAATGTTACTCCCTATAGACAAAATTGTTTCTCCTAAAACAAACAAGTACTTAGAAGTTATCGGTCAACGACTAGTACTTAATATTGGCCTCTGTGATACAGGTAAATATTTGTCTACTACATAGACCAGAGTTTTTACAAATGTTTGTGAACCTTATTGAGTAATATCTTTTTTTTATTATTTTATTTATTGATATTAACTCCAACAATATTTACTGTTTCCTGAACATTTACTCCATAGGAATGTTCTTCTCCATGACGTTGTGGTGTAAGTGGAAGATGTACTGGGTACTTCATTGAGCGGCACGTAATATTTACTACACAAGAGCGGTTATTTATTATTATTATTCCTGTTGACTTTTATATCGGGCTGTCTCCCTTTCTCTGTCAGAAACCGACCTTCAGTTTTCGTCGAGAAAGGGTTTTTTTATAAATAAACCGATATGCATTATAGTTGGTTGATACCAGTAGGTACATTCCTACTAATCAGTCCAAGCTTGTGTTCCCAGCTATTCAAAAAATGATAAAGATAGACGTAGCCAGATAAAAATATACTCACTTCCACCTAAAGCACATATACCAATAAAGCATATTTTGCAATAACAAAATAATACGATTTACATACAATAGTACATTTCTTTGAATTCTATTACAAGTTTTGCTTCGAATGCTAATAAAAAAGATTTAATGGTCAGAGTAAATTGAATCTTACCGACATTTTTATTAAAAGAGGTTTGAACACTTTATTATTTGAGTTACAATATTTTATTTGAAGTTACATTAGTAAGAACTAAAATATATTTATTTCTATTTACTTTATTCTATAATAAGTAGGTTTTGAGCAAAGAGTTTATGGTAATCAAATTATTTATCTATAAATTTATTTTATAACTTTTACGTTCAAACTTTCGAGCCCATGATGAACGGAGGACTCACATATATGTTCACAAAACAGTTGTCCCGTGTTATAGTCGAGCCCACGAGGTGCAGCAGCTGTAAAAGTAGAAACAGCGCCATCTACCGGGTGGAGCTTGTACTTTAGAACAAGAAGGATGACTGATGCATTTCTGCAAAAGTGCGCCGTCAGAAACTTAGTTTTACGGACAGTTTATTTTCAGAAGGAGGATAGGTGGCAATACTCTCAGTATTCGTTAGGTGCTCAGATTTGAAGGCTTTTAATCAGTTTAATTTTATAATCTTTCATTGATATCGTCATTATAAGATAGATCAAGGATAGATGGGAATAGAAAAGCTGTTAGCTGTATAATTTTGGATTAAAACAAAAAAATGCTAGTAAGACTCGCAGTACCTACTACAGATCAAATGTATATCTATGTGTGTACGGTGTTTGAGATACAGTTTGTTGACAGACAGACAGATGGACGGACAAATGAGTTGCCGTTTTCATCCGCTCGCTAATTTATTTATTTATTTATTTATTCTTTATATACAATTGCATATCGGAGGACTTAATGCTAGAAGCATTTTCTGCCAGTCAACCTTTTGGTAGTGCAGAGATGTGTGGTAGGTGATATAGAGCAATTTAGGAAGTTACGAGAGGTGGAGGTGTAAAGCAATTCTAAGTTACATACATAAAAATAATATATACATAATTATATAAAATACATACATATATAAACACTAATACACATAATATAAATAAATAATATAATATAAAAAAACATATAATGAGGACAATTTATAATCTAAGTGGGGAAACTACCATCATCTTGCCTATGTACTCACGCACCCTACGCTTGAAACACAACCGGCTGGTTGCAGCTCTGATATCCGAGGGAAGCTTATTCCACAAGGAAATGGCTTGTATGAAGAAAGAAGAATGAGTATAGTTAGTGCGGTGGGCAGGGGCTAATTCTTTTCTAATTTCATTTTTTTACATGTTATAGGTCGGCACACGAGCCTACCTATTTAGATTACCTGATGGTAAGCCACCAGCGCCGTCCAAGGACACTCGTAATGCCAACGGAGTTACTACAAGTACGTTGCTCGCCACTTGTAGATATTAAGGTTTTAGAATTTTAAGTAAAGAGTTACTGTTTATTCATTCTTATTTCTTACTTTTAAAAATCTAGGACTTGCGTCACAACGAAAAAAAAAACACTTTCGCGTTTTATTTTTATTTTATTTTATTGTTTCTGGGCAACCAACAATTATATTTATACTGATAAATTATAGCAAGAATTCTTATATCTGTAGTAAGTAATACAATTTCTTATAGGTTAGCATCGCATGCTCCAATGAACGATAACACAACAACAACAATAACACTTATTATTATATGTATAAGTGTTACATAATTAAATAAAGATAAAATTAAAAATGAACTAAATATTAAAAAAACCAAAAAATTTAAAATACAGTATAAAAGTCAAAAAGTTTTACAAGATTACATTACAATTACATCATAGGTTCTAAATCGAAATCAAAAGTCCGAAAAACAAATTCAATTTAAAAGTTTTTTAGGTACGGTAACGAAACCATCTGTAAAAAGTCATTTGTTTATTGCAACGTATTCCATAACTAGGATCTGGAGCCAATCAATCATGTGCCGGGTTCGGCAGGGCATGGAGCATGCGCAACAAAATGTAAGGACGTTTTTTTTACTAGGACCTCTTTTTACGAAGACCTATATGAATATTTACTAGCTTTTACTTAACTTAGAACATACATACAGTAAGTTTTTTTACTTGTAAAGAAGAATGTAGTTAGCTAAAAATGTTTTAATCGGTGTCCCACGCCGATATAATATCTATAAATAAAAAAAATAATAATACAATAAAAAAAAATATTTCAGACTAATTTAAATGTCCATATTATGTTAGTGGCTGAAACTTAAAGCTATGTTAGTAAATTTAAATCAATCCAATTAATAAGTCACTCAAAATCAATCATTATAAAATTAGTAATAATAATAAGGCAATAGAAAAAAACACACACAATAATAATAAATGCTACACAGTCTTAATTAAAATAAAACAAAAACAGAATGGTTCACAAAACATGGAGTTTTATAAGCCTATCCCACACTGGTGACTCTGGGCTTTCAGCGATCATCCCTAGGATTCTGTTGCCACTACTCCTAATTCAACGCATGAACGAGGCCGACTTACTGCGCATTAGCGCGTAAAAATCATCCACACAATGTCCGCAAACATGCCGGAGGCGCTACAAAATCGAGGAAGTCGCACCAGAACCCTAAGGGCGTTGTTGAACTGAACCCTGAGAGCACTGTAGGCCCGCTGCGTAAAATTTTTAAGCTATACTCAAAACATCTTACTCAGCGTTTAAGGGCCTACTGCTGAGCAAAGGCCTCTTGGCAATCTGAGAAGACTTGATCAAGGCAGAGTTTAGTTAAGCCTGTAATGAGAAATTAAAAAGAAAATTTAAGTGTGGGAGAGCCATGCTTCGGCACGAATGGGTCGGCTCGACCGGAGTGATACCACGGCCTCACAGAAAACCGGCGTGAAATAACCACTGCGTTGTGTTTCGCCGTGTGAGTGAGGTTACCGGAGGCCCAATCCTTCCCCTTCCCCAATCCCTCCTCAATCCCTATATCTCCAAATCCCTAATCCCTGAAAGGTCGGCAACGCACTCGTAACTCCACCGTTGCGAGTGTCCATGGGCGGCGCTGATTGCTTACCATCAGGTAATCCGTCTGCTCGTTTGCCGACCTATTACATAAAAAAAAAAAAAAAGTCCAGTTATCCTCATATTCTTTTCTTCTACCCTTATTAAATAATATTAGAAAGCTCGGAATCACCAATGTGACATTCGTACCTGCCAGCTTCCAAACCCGCTCTATAGAACAAGTCAAGCCTTAACTTCTTTACTACCACTATTTTCATATTATACTAGACATTCATAAATGTTTTTTTATGGAATAGTAGGTAAACGAGCAGACGGATCACCTGATGGTAAGTGATAGCGGCGCCCATAGAGACCTGCAGCACCAGAAGAGTTACGGATGCGTTCCCGGCCATTTAAGAAGGAGCACGCTCTTTTCTTGAAGGTTTGAAGGTCGTATCGGGTCGGGAATGACGCCGACGGCAGATCATTCCAAAGTTTTGATGTGCCGGGCAGATGTTTTGTGTAAAAAAAAATTGTTAGGAACATTCTCATAGCGGAGCCAATTCTAAGTTTACATGCAAACTTAATATGAGTTATTATAGCACTGACAACAACTCTTTCATAATAAAAGCAGCACGCGTGTTAAATTCATTACCTGTGGAAGTGCGACGTGTGACGTGCTCAAACGTTACGACCTCTTCTTAGGCTTCTTACTCAACCTTCTTCAATACCTCTCTGTGCAAATCTTTTCATCTTTTTAGGCCAATACTTGACTACGTCTAAGGTAATTTATAGAATCAGGCGTTACTTTGCGGAAATCCATGACATTAAATTGATTGATTGATTTTGTCGCGGAATTAAAACTAAATATTTTCCCTAACACTTACGTCTAAGGTGTAAAGCTCATTAAATTTTTTACAGAAATCTTCGAAAATGAACTCAACCTTAACCTTAGAATTGTATAAAATACCATTTCAAACAAGCTTAGCTTAGCTTTTAGACTAGTGATTTAATAGAAAAACAATTTGTAGTCAAGCAAATTAAACTTGTATACAAACAAAATTACAGTTCATTCGGGTCAAGTTTTTTTTTATGTAATAGATCGACAAACGAGCAGACGATTTACCTGGTGGTAAGCAATCAGCGCCGCCCATGGACACCCGCAACAGAGGAGTTGCGAGTGCGTTGCCGACCTTTTAGGGATTAGGGTTTTGGAGAATTAGGGACTGGGGAGGGATTGGGGAAGGGGATAGATTGGGCCTCCGGTAACGTCATTTCCACGGCGAAACACAACACTGTTTGTTACACGCAGTTTTTCTGTGAGGCTGTGGTATCGCTCCGGTCGAGCCGACCCATTCGTGCCGAAGCGTGGCTCTCCCACACTTAGATATAGCTATGTATATTCTACTTGAAAATTTTTTGCAAGTTATGTATACATACATGTGTATTACAAGTTTAACAAATATGTAGGTCTGAGACTAAAAACAGTAAAAGCAACGTCATTCTCTGAAATTCTTGAGTCATTCTGAAACATACTAGTTTTATGTCGCTTCAGTGGAACAACTGTCCTACGCAAATTTTATTTCAGTTGACACATAAATAACACTATAAATGTACTTTCGGGAGTTTTATATTGATCTCCAGGGACAATAATTTAGTATATAGAGACAGTTACATAGGTACCGTTTGTTGCTATTTTTATTAGTCTTTGTACTAACAATATTATGTAAAGGTAATCTTTATAATTATAATTCAGCTGTACGTGTGTATGTAATTGAACCCCTCCTAATCGGTTTGACCGATTTAAATGAATTTTCTGTATGCGTTTGAGTGGCGCCTTGGATGGTTTGAATTCACAAATCAACCCGGTAGATGGCGCTGATTGGATGAAAAAGCATGTGATCTCGGAAACGGCCGGAGAGGATTTTCGGAGAGGGTCCGCTAGTATATATGTATATATAGATATAGCTTATAGCCCCCTATAGCCCTACGAAATAAGTGAGTACATACATAATTACTTACTCTCTTACATAATTCCTTTTTTGAGGAAGAAAAATCTACCAATGAGTTCTGGGGCGACCTTGTCTGTGTTTGTTTCACGCCAGTTTTCTGTGAGGCTGTGGAACAATTCTGGTTGAGCTGGCCCATTTGTGCCGCATTTTTTCCCGCACTTAAAATCATGGCGAAACCCAAAATATTTGGGTTCACTAATTAGATGGCTACGAAAGATCTCGGTGTGATGTGTAGACATGTGGGATCGTTTGTTTGTAAACACTATCACGATACATGAAAAGATCCTAGAGTGGGACAAAGTTAAAGAACAGAATAAAATACTGGGTACTCTACAAAATAATAATCTTTACCTATGACTACTGACTAGGCTCCATCTGATTGTAGCGTGATGTTTTATAGCCTATAACACCCAGGAACATTGCAGCTATCTATCAGTGAAAGAATTTTGGCAATCCGACCAGCGGTTTCAAGGATCACCACCTACATACAAACTTAAAAAGTATATATTTAATATTTAAAGAAAAATTTCAATGATGACGACGATTTCATGTGAAATAGTCAAGGTATTTCTTAAGAAATGTTGACTAGCAAAACCGTATCTAATCCAACATACTTTATTATAGTCTCAGCAGAAATGAAAAACACTCTTCGCTTCCTACGAATAAAGTTAAAAATAGTTAGTTTCTCAGTCTAAAATTTATTTCATCTCAATCGACCTTAACCTAAATTATATTATTGTGTTATATGGTAAATACGCATCTTTCCTTGTGATAATAATGTCTGGGTCGTTTGGAATATTAACAGGAATAATTTAATATGACTAATAATTTAATAGCGATGACTAAGTGGTTTTGAAAACTACCTAGGCGATTAAGGGTTATCTTACGGTACTTACTAAAGAAATAATAATTTGCAATTTATTTTCCAAAAAACTAGAATACAACCTAGCCTGCTTGTTATTTCAGACTAAAATCTATCATTGTATCAAATTTCATTCAGATTCATTTATTAGTTTTAGCAATGTACCTAACTTTGTCCGAAATAAACAAATGGTTCATTGAAGGAGAAACCATTGTCAGAAATCTGTATTGTTTAATTTCTAATTATAGTTAAGTGAGATATTGGCAACCGTGGCAATTAATGCTTCAACCTTCGCCTTTGTACACCATTGGGCACTACTTATTGTGGGCACTTTTTTTTGTTAGGTGAAAATCATCAAATGACTTCTCACGCCCAGGGTGAGGCGAGAGAAAGTGTCATGCTCTTACTGATTAAAAACCCCTCCATTCCTACTCCTGCTTTAGGCCGAGGCCGCGGTGTCTCATTGCGATTGACCCACAACCTAGGGTGAACATCAGCCCTACAGGGCCCCGTCTGTGTTGGTCTATTGGCTCTTTGAGGCGCGCGCTATACGCTCGGGTCTGGTTCTAGTCGGGCGGCGAGCTACGCTTACTCGCCGTCTGCAGAACCGCGCTTACGGTGGCCGGAGATAATCTCCACGTGATGATAATATTAAATTAAGCCAATTAGACGCAAGTGTAGCTGCCTCAGCCGACTAGGGCGTGGGCTGATTTATGTACAACGTACATGTGATTTATGTAATTTTACGAGGTAATTAATACCTACTAATTTCAATTATTTAACTAAATTAAATGTCCTTTAAAGTAGGGTAACTACTAATTTGGGTATAAACTCATTCGCGTAATCAGTTTTTATTCATAAAAAGTAGCTTCGTGGTACAGAATAAATACGTGTATAAAATATGTATGACAACGCTAAAGCGCCTAAAATTTTAGCACAGCAACAAGTCAAATATATGAGACTTGGTATATAACTTTTGAATAGGCAATTTCCTTAAATTTTACCTTTTTGGTAGTGCTACTTGGACATGATTTCCAAGTACAATAAAATTATGACTATGTGCCCGCCATTTCTGATTATTTCTATTAAAAATTATCTCTATGCATGCCGTATGTCCGAATAGCATATGATTGTGATCGTTGTCGTAGTAAACGGTAAAAACTTGTAAAAACCATTTATTTTTACCTAAAATTGAGTTTTTTATTATTCTAATAAAAATTAATAACTAAAAAACATGCTGTTTTGTAAAGGGAATGAGAGGAGAGAGAGGAGAGATGAGGAGTAGTGTACATTTTTATACCACCCCAAAGCTGTGTGTTATAAAAACTCATAAACCCTTTTTTTTGTCAGGAGAAAATCATCAAATGTCTTCTCTCACCCAGGGTGGGCGAAAGGGAGTGTCAGACTCTTACTGACTAAAATCCTCTCGTTCTTTCTCCTGCTCTGGGACGAGGCCGCGGCTTATTGCGCTTGCCCCCAAAAAAACACGCCTAAAAAAATGAACTAAAAAAACTAGTTTTCTTGGTTAATAATGCTAATATACCAACTTTGGATAAGTTTCAAAAACTGCCTTTGATGCTTAAAAAGAAATAAACTTTGCTATTAGGACATCAATATTCCATAAAGAGAAAAGTATAAACAATTTTTATTCAAGTCGGGGGACGTATGGTCAAGTTAATGTCACACAGAACTGTCCCATTTTTTTAAGGCACAATATAGCCCTTGGGGCCCTCGATGTTCTAAGGAATCCAACGATATGCTACCTACATGTCTAATTCGGCCCAGGCGTTCGGAAGTTACAGTGGAATAAAGAAACTCACATGGCATGAACTCTGAAAACAGAACACTCCTTTTTTGGGCAGTCATGTAAAAATACTTTGTTCACATTGTCATTAGACCGTAGTCAGTGCTGAGAACGTCGTGGCGGCCCGGAGGTTAAAGCGCCCGCTTCTTATGCATGGGGGTGTAGGTCTGAAACTTGGCAAGTACCAATGTGACTTTTTCCGAGTTATATGTATGTACTTTCTATGATTATATAGACATCACTGACATACAGCTAAGGAAAACATCGTGAGGAAATCCGGACTTTATAATTTCTAATTAGAAGTTTGAAATCGCCAATATACCTTGGGCAAGCGTGGTGATTAATGATTAAACCTTCTCCGTATGAGGAGAGGCCTTTGCTCAGCAGTTAGCTACTTATAGGCTTGTGTGATGTGTGCTAAGAGTTCCTGTCCATCTTTAAATTGTTGGATTGCATTTAGTGCATGTTGGTTATAATTATTATTATCCTGTAGCGGTTCCAGTATTAGTGTAAAAAGAATTCTAGCCACCCATACTCAAAACCTTTCAAAACGTTTAGAAAATGTATTAGGAGAATTTCTTTTAAATTAAATTTAAATATTGTTACTAGCGGTCGCCCGCGTTTGTATGTCGATTCTACACTTGTTTAAGATTTTCTTTAGTACCAACAAATCTTTTCTGGACTTCCACGAAGAATTGAAGACCAAGACATTGTTGAGTTATAATATTAAAACGAAAAGTTGCATTAATATAGAATTTCACAGAGGCACATATAAAAGTTATGGTATCTTATTTATAAAAATTGATCGCAAAATGTGTTGGTAAGCGCATAACCCCACAACGCCTGGACCAATTTTGCTAATTCTTTTTTTGTTATGTTTCTTATTGTCAGGAGAAGGTTTTTATAAAAGAAAATATTAGAAAAGTAGAGAGGAAAATTGGGAAAAAGTGCTTTGATAGCGAGATAGTTAGACCCGTGCGAAGCAGGGGCGGGCCGCTAGTTTACTATAAAAGAATGTTATGTGTAGTGTTACAGTTGGCGGACTTGTCACACAAGGTGAATTCTTCCACACAACCATAGATGGAAAATAAAAGAAACTTAGGCATGAGTAACAAAGTATCAAAATGTATTCAAACAAAATAAAATTAAAAATGTGATTAAGCCTAAAATAATAAATAACTAAAAATAATACAAATTAAATTAAAAAGTCACATAAAAGTTATACATTAGTGTGTGTGTTTTCATTGGTTTGAATTATATTACTATATTTCGTTGGACTTATTACTAACATGAACACAAATTTAAACATTTTGATCTTGAATTTTTATAAAAACCTATGAACTCCATCCGGATCAAGAATAAACGTTGAAAGAAAAAAATTGAAAACCGCAAACTTATTAAACAAGAAAGCACAGAGCACACAGCTCAAGGACGCCCGTAGCACTGGATGACTTACGAATGCGTTACCCTCTTTTGGGGATTACAAATTCGAAGAAGATTTACAACAGTTTTCTGTCAGGCCTTGAAAATCTTCAAATCACTCCATTCGAGCCGTCCCATTCGTGCTGAAACTTGAACTTAGTTTGTACTCACATAATAATTCCACTTGGTACTATTTGCCTGTAGACAAATCGAGCTTCATACGTTATTTCTAGTCGATAGCGCAATCAATCTTAGATTCTTTGAAACTTTAGCATTAAAATTATATATTATTAAAAATTCAACTATAAGTAACGATATAGCAATATCGTTGACGACAGTACTGTTGCAATATCTGCCAACACATGCGCAGGCGCGGAAGCGAGCAAACAGTGAAATTCCCCTATGAAATGGAGTCAAAGTTGCGTGATGCGCCGTTAAACAAGTATGATTTACTTCTTTTGTAATTGGCAATTCCAGTCTTATCATTCTATGTTCCATCAATCCACCCATATAATGTGGCCACCAACCTCGACAAGTACGCATAGTGAAAACCTCACCGACATCCGCATATCTCTTCATACATCCTTTTGTATAAGAACCAAGTCGGTGTATTGTCATACCTCGAGAACCTTCATACTCTACACCATGCCACCAATAACGTTTATACTTCCAGTATCCAGAATTTCGATAATCCCAGTTGTAATAACAGGCACTTCTGAAATATCTCGTCTGTGATCTAAGTCTGAAATCATCTGAATGGAACGCTGTATGGCACAAATTTATTTTTGATATAGTTGTTTCGTGTGCGTAACAAACATAGCAGTTAGCAACTTTATACGCACCATTCCAAGCCGCATCCTCGCCTTTGTACATGGGCCCCCTCCTTGAAATATTCAGACGATCTTCCTTTTTGTCTACGACTGAGCTGCCCTTCGTGTTCTTTAGGCTAATGTTGTATTCCGGCACAAGTAATGGATTTATTATCTCAGTTCGGCGCCCGTCGTCGAAATCGCTTAAAGGTCTTGTGATGTCATCGTCATCGTTTTCTAGCAGGAGTACCTCTGAGCTTGTTTTATTCCTTTCATAATGGTCGTAAAACGGGTACTTAGCCTTTTGCTTTTTCTTTTTCTTTTTCAATAAATAAGGCATCTGATTTCGGCGTAGTTGTGTCTTCCTCTGCACACTTAGGTAAGGCTCTAAGTCCGGTCTTTGCACAATTAGAGCATTGTACATATCGTCAGTTATGTCGTCCGGTAAAAATACAGGTTGAAGTAAATATTGACTCGGATTTCTGGATCTCGATAAAAGAGAACAATTTGTACCCTGTATTACTACAATAGTAAATAAAATTGTAAAATGCATATGAGTCCAAAAACACGCCATTTTGACAATGTTACTGAGATAGCTGTCAATTTAGTATTATGGGCCGGAGCTTTAAAAAAGAGGTCGGTATGAATTGGTAGACTGTCGACAATTGGCCGTAAACACGGAATTCCGTAAACGGTCGGTCGACCGTTATAAGTGCAATAGATAAATACTAACATTTTTTATTATCAAAGTTGGTATAACGTGTGGGAGAGCCATGCTTCGGCACGAATGGGTCGGCTCAACCGGAGTGATACCACGGCCTCACAGAAAACCGGCGTGAAATAACCACTGCGTTGTGTTTCGCCGTGTGAGTGAGGTTACCGGAGGCCCAATCCTTCCCCTTCCCCAATCCCTCCTCAATCCCTATATCTCCAAATCCCTAATCCCTGAAAGGTCGGCAACGCACTCGTAACTCCACCGTTACCGTTGCGAGTGTCCATGGGCGGCGCTGATTGCTTACCATCAGGTAATCCGTCTGCTAGTTTGCCGACCTATTACATAAAAAAAAAAAAAAACGTTTATGTCTTATAGCATTAAACCAACTGCTCTAAGCACTGTGCACTGTACTTGAGAAATACGGTGTATGTGGTGAAATATGTTGTGGATAAGTATTTTGAATAATTAAAGATGGGTACATTTTGAGGGAGCTTTGCTTCGGCACGAATGGGTCGGCTCGACCAGAGTGAGACCACGGCACGGCCTCACAGCAAAACAGCGTAAAACAACCACAGCGTTGTGTTTCGCCGTGTGAGTGAGGTTACCCGAGGCCCAATCCTACGCCTCCCCCAATCCCTAAGTCTCCAAATCCCTAATCCCCAAAGATTGACAACACAATCGTAATTCCTCCTTTGTTGTTGGTATCCATGGGTGGCGTTGTTTGCTATAAAAAAACTATTTTAATTACAATGACTTAAGTGAACTGTGTCATCCGCGACCATGAATCATGGTCACGACATTCAAGGTGGTCGCTAAAAGAGAAACAAAAGAACTGAAGCCGTTATTATTATTATTCTGGTTAAAGAAAGTACAAGGAATACTTTAATTTCAATTAATATCCGTCTTCAAATTAAAATTTATTAGAACTTTCTACCTTCTTCTTTCTTCTTTCTTTGACGAAAGAAAAGTGTTACATTTACCTAAAATTATGTAATCATATTGGTTAATAAGAAGTAACAAATATGTCATTTGTCGAGTCTTATTTAGCTTACTATACATGCATTAGAATGAAGGGTAGGACGGCTGCGAAAAGCGAAACCTCTGGCAAAAGCTATACCACGATAATAATATAACCGTGGCTATACTATTACATAAAACAAGACTATTAAAATCTATATAATATGCAGTCTTGTTGTTTTGTTCCGTAATTTAACAAAGCTTTTCGAAGTATAGGTATATATGTATATTAATTATTATAATTCTCAAGATTTATCTCGACGCAGTTCCGATCTATAAGAACACTGGAATAGTGATCCATTTTATCTCCACTTGGTCCTTGTCAGGGGAAAATCATCAAATGCCAAATGCCTTTTCACACCCAATAGTGTCAGACTCTTACTGACTACCCTTCCCCCGTTACTTCTCCTGCTCTAAGGCTGCGGTACCTAATTGCGCTTTTCACGCAACCCCGAAAGTTTCTTTATCATCATCAGCTTATAAGTGCCCACTGCTGACCAAAGGCCTCTTTTCACACAGAGCAGGTTTGAGCACTAATCACCACGCATGCTCAAATCGGATTGACGATTTCAAATTATAATTAGAAATTATAAGTCCAGGTTTCCTCGCGATGTTTTCCTTCACCGTATGTCAGTGGCGTCTAAATAATCATAGAAAGTACATATAACTCGGAAAAAGTCACATTGGTACTTGCCAGGTTTCGAACTCTCATGCATGAGAAGCGGGCACCTGAACCTCCAGACCTCCAGACCACCCAGTAAATGTTTAGTAGTGCCGTACTAAGCAGTTTATGTTAGTGCGCATTGTAGTGTACATTCTTTAGTTTTGGATTGATTAAATTAAGTTCAGTCGAGTTAGTTGTCTAAATTAAATCACCTTGGACCTCTTAATTTTAATGCTAGTACTTAAGTAATCAGAGAATATACTTGCCTCCTTAATAATATTATTCTAAGTTTAAATATAGAACGTTATTCGAAAAATATTTAGGTATTTATAAAAAAACGAATGCGATGCCAACGGTGCGCGACGAAATCGATTCACTAAAAAAAGATCAAAGCTCATGAAAGAAGAATAATATGATCGAATAAAAATATTAATTGATGAATAAACGGCAAAATTATATGTATACCTAGCCGTTGATGGTAGTCGTGTCGTGTGAGTATATTTTTCAATGAGATGTGGATCTAATTCATTCACTATTCAATGGAGGATAGATAGAAACCATAGTTTCTCTAACACCATAGAGAATAAATTACTTTTTGTTCATCTAGATAGATCTTTTCGAAATAGATTCCCTGACCATTAGCTAAATTCCTGGTTTTTTAATCAAGGGAGATTTTATTAACGTCATTTGAGTAAGTTTACCGAAGGGTCAGACCTTTTCTTACCCTCCCCAATTACGGGCACGCTATTATAGCAGCTCTCAGCAGGGTTGCGGGGTAACCGAAATGAGGCACCGCGACCTCGGCCCAGAGCAGGAGAAGGAACAGAGGGGTTTTTAGTCAGTAGGAGTCAGACACTCCCTCCCGCCCGGCCCTGGGCGGGAGAAGTCATTTGATGTTTTTCCCCTAAAAAACAAAAACATTCCCCAATTCCATAATTTTCGAAACCCTAACAACGACCAAAAGGCCATCAATGCACGTGTAACTCTTTTAGTACAGAGTGATCAAAGAGGAGAACAAAAATCCGATTCGAATTAATGCAAAGCTACAGTCGATATAATGATACGGAACAATGATGTCTCGGAAAAAGTTATACTTCTTTTTCATCAGGGCCAAGACTTTTCCCCCTACTAGTTGGAGCAGGAGAGTGTCAGAATCTTAGGGTAAGTCATTTGACAATATTGGGCCATCACAAAAAGTCAGAGGATTAAGAAGTTACTAGTCGGAAGTTTGATTATTGGATCCCCTCGTCCTCCCGAAATCTCGAAACATCCGGCAAAAAACTCCTCCATCATTGCGAGTATCCACAAGCACAGAGTTCATTGCTCGCCATCAAGTGACACATCTGCTAGTTTAAATAGTAACGTGATGAAATTTACCCTGGCCTATGAATCGCGTTAATTTTCTGGGGATCGAGAAAAAAAAATGATAAAGTACTCTTCCGATATGCTTGCTCAAACAAAATATACGGATGTGATGAAAGCTGAAGAAGTAAAAATATAAGTCTATCTAAGACAATTACTTATATAAATTACTATGCACATAATTATGTAACAAGTTCTTATTATTTTATCTGCTAAACAAAAACCTGTGTCGCTCCTCGCGGGTCTGCGGACAGTGAACAAAAGTAGCTTATTGCCCGACCAGAACAGACCAGAAGCGAGCATAGGGTGCGTAGCGCGCACCTTAAACAGCCAATAGACCACCAAAGACAGAGCCGATGTTCAGCCGGGCTTGCGAAGCAAGCGCAATAAGAAACCGCAAACTCGGCCTAGAGCAGAAGGAACGGGGGGTTTTTAGTCAGTGAGAATCTGATACGCTAGAAGAATTGCGTCACCCTGGGCGAGAGAAGTTATTTGATGATTTTCCCCTCACAAAATAAAAATAAATCGATCACAAAAGGATAAGAATAAAAATGGTAGACAGTGTAAATACTTTGTCGTTAACTCATGGTGTCCCTATTTCTTACCTGTCAGGTGTCACATAATTCCTAATCCCTAGCCGGTCAGGCTACCTAATTAGTGTTCAATTTGGGTTTCAGTCACTGTTTGGAGGTACCATAAGACTGACGTGTCTTCTTTTTCCATTTTAAAAAACTTGTTTCTGTTTAAAAGCTAAAATCGATAAGTTTTTTTTTGCGTCGTAACACGTTTTAGATTGTCTTGTGTTTCTCATTTCTGTGTAAATGTGAGGGTCAATTGTGTAATATATTGTTATTGTGATATTCTCTACATTTTTTTTTGTCTTTATATTATATTTTTGGTGAAAAAACAACCGCCACCGCGTTTTAAAACCGAGTGCTAATAAGTAACTACGCAAAGTTCTATAGGAATCGCAGCATCAGAAACAAGGAAAAAATAGATAACATTTTCTGTTGTTTTTGTTAATTTTTATCCTTGTGAGAAATCAATATTTCACTTTATTGTTTACCAGGCCTCAATTTCGAAAAGATAAACAGTAAATATTGGCAGGCCTAATTATTATCAAATTGAATATTGAGACGCTACTGAAATATTAATTTGTCTGAAGATGGACTTATTGCGATGTTTTCATTATTACTAAAACTATAAAGGCCTGGAAATCAAAGATTGGCTTTTATAAGTATCTATTTTTAAATTAAGAACGTAATAAATTGTATTTGAAATTCTTGACAATAAGCTTAATAAAATCATTTAATTTAAATTTAAGTCTGGCGGGTTTTTACAACTAATAATTTCGTGACTTATACACGAAAAAACTAATGCTTACAACATCGTATGTTTTCGAAATTTAAATTCTTTTTCGTTTTTTAACGTTTATTATTTTTATTGCTCATATACAGGCTGCAGGAAGTTTTTAATAAAATCGTCAATACTAACTTCTTGGCATTTTTTTTAAATAAATTACAAGTGACAACATAGTAAAGTATTTAATTCAATCTACTCAAGAATGTGGGCGCTATTGACTTTGTTTACCGTGATCGGAAGAGTTGTAACACAGTCGGAGCCGTGTGATTATAATAGTAGTGTAAAACTAGACAATAGAACTTATAATGGCATCGTTTTCAACGAGGAAGAATTGTTCTATGACAATATTACAAATATTGAGCGGGGATGTATTTGTATGAAAAAGATATGTGTAAGAAAATGCTGTGATCCCGGTTTTATATACAACGCTACTCATAAAGTTTACACTTGTCAACAAGAAAAACAAAATGAGGAGTTCAATCAACATCTAATAGTACATGAAGGCTTCAACGTGATATCAAAAGACAAATTTGATCCTATGAAAAAGTTTCATTTCATTTACGGTAGAATGGACTGTACGCAATTCAATAACTCTGTGCGAATTGGTCTAAAGAAAAAGAATCTCCCGCGATTGTTAACGGTAAGTTTTCATATTATTCCGTATATTTCTACACTGTAAATATTTCATATCATTTAATACAATTATAAAGGAGGTAAAATTTATAAGTTTCGATGTAAATGGTAACCTTTAGAACCGCTGGTCGGATTTCCAAAATCCTTTCACTGATAGATAGCTACAATGTTCCTGAGAGCTGTAAGCTATAATTGATATGGCAAAACAATATTTGAAAGGTCAGAAATTTTCATAAATCATTATGTATATTTCGAAACTTGGTAAATGTTTTGTTAAGGGGGCAGGGAAATCTTCAATTTACTTTTCTCCTTGTGGGCGTGTCAGATTCATACTGCTTCAAAACCATCCCATGCCTTCCCCTCTCCTCAATTCTTATATAGGGATAAAAGAAATCATAATCTCGTTGGGGTTTTTATTAGAAAAGTTTTATCTACAATGTATCGAAACTATATTGTTTTATTTATAGATAGATAAAACAATATAGTTTCGATATTAAAGATAATAAAATTAAAATCCGTTTTTTAATTTCAATGTTTAATATAATATAATTGTTGTTTTGTTTTTGAAACGACTAATAGGTAACGATTTGAATAAAACTTAATAGGTAGGTATTTCTGCTTATACCAGCGGCTTCGAACGATTCGAATATTCTAGACTCGTGATTTATCTCAGTATTAGATGTCATTAAAACCTATTCAGTAGGTTTTATCCATACTTACAAACTTTCGCGTTTGTATTAGGTACTTGTAGTGTTGTGCAATATAGCAAATGAAATGGAAAATATTTTCTTAATATTTCCAAACGTGTCGTGGTTACAATTATATGGAACTTAAACGTTAAACGCATTTCAAGTCCTTTTTTCTATATGAAGTCAAAATCAAAATCATTTATTCCAACTAAACCATGAACTTTTGATTCATCAAAATAGAATAGCAGCCTGTCAGCCTGTTCGTCATTGAAGCTCTGTGCTCGTTCCATGTGGATTCAAATGAAAATACGCAAATACACTAGTAGGTAAATGGAAATACGGCAAATAAAAATACGTTTTCTCAAACAAGGAGTGTCTGTTCTGTCATGGCTGCGTTTAAAAATAAAATTTCATATACACATCACACACTTAGATCCGGAAGAACAATTTGCAGATCACACAGTCGGTCCGTGCTTGAATCAAAGCCGCCACACGTTGCACAGCAGCCGGTTGCTTAGCCACCGTCATCATTTTACTTATCGTCAACAACACAAGCTGAGATTTGAAATAAGAAAACAAGTATTCACTTCATCCGCTTCTTAGCACATAAAATCACGTAGGTTTTATTTTTATTAAATTATTTGATTGACTTCATTTGTATTTTATACTTTTTTCCTCCAGCATAGACTTCGAGTCTCAGAATTTTAGATATTCAGTAACCTTTGAACAACAAGCTAATGGGATCCTAAATCCAGTACTACTCATGAGTGTGGGACAGCCATGCTTCGGCACGAATGGGTCGTCTCGACCCATGTAGAGGAGTAATAGCAGGGCCTCACAGAAAACCGGCGTGAGACAACCTCAGCGTTGTGTCTCGCCGTGTAAATAAGGTTACCAGAGGCCCAAATAGTTCTCACCCCTCAATCACGCCTCAAAGAGCCAATCGACCACAACAGAAAGGGCCCTATAGGGCTGATGTTCAGTCGGGGATGCGGGGTAAGCGCAATGAGGCGCTGTGACCTCGGTCCAGAGCAGGAGAAGGAACAGAGGGGTTTTTGGTCAGTAAGAGTCTGATACTCCCTCCCGCCCGGCCCTGGGCGGGAGAAGTCATTAGATGATCATACCCTCACAAAAAAAAACCCAATCACAAAATCTCCAAATCTCTAATCCTCAAAAGGTTGGCAACGCAATCGTTGTTTTTGGTTATTGCAGTTACGTATCCATGGGCGGCGCTGGTTGCATACCACCAGGTAATCGTCCACTCGTTTGCCGTCCTATTACACAATAAATAATTATTATTATAATTGATTTTTATAACTTTATGCTAAAATAATTCGACACTAGGCTACGAAAAATCATGAAAAATTGCACTTGTAAAAATCTATTTTTAACTTAAATGAAAATGTTACATTTATTTAACCAAACAAATTGATGTACATTAGGTATATTCTATTGAATGGTACATTTTTTTCAACAAATATTACAAAAACAAACACTTCGATTATTACTCGATGTAATTAACATATATACATATTAAATTGAACTGAAATTATGCCTAAGGGACAATCCTCCCTTAAAATACTGCACTAATAAAGTTTTTACCATAACATAGATACAAAAATTACTAGATGTGCCTATATATTTTTATATTTCATTATTCGATAATGTTGAAAGAGTCACTATAAGTTCGTCTACCAAGTGAGAGCAGAAAATCCCTGGATCACAAAAATTAATTCATATTACTCGTACACAAACAACCAGACAAAAATCATGAAAACTACTAAACCGTTTTTAATGAAACTTGGTACTCGTACGTAAAGAATCAAAGTCTAAGGACTTAATTAAGTATATTTTCTATGCATAATACAGAATAATTATTATTAATATTATAAAGAAATTTGTATGTTTGTATGTGCGGGGTAATCTTTGGAACCGCTGGTCGGATTACCAAAATTCTTTCACTGATAGATAGCTACGATCAAATGGAGATAAAAAAAAATTACCCGCGAATAACTGCGCTCTTAAAGAATATTTGGAGAATGTTTTTGAGACAATAAACGAATGATACTTAAACTAAGTGTGCCCATGTTTGTTGATTCATACGAACGAAAATGAACGGTTCTGTAATATTAACACTCTTTGGCGAAATTTATGGGGTGCTTTCAAATTAATTTAATACTTGTAACGCGGTGCATTTGGCTGGCAGCTCGACTAGTCACTCGCGATTCTCAAACTAATACTGTTGTATCGAATATATCGTAATAGCAGTGTCCCCGTGTTATTTTTAAATAATATATTTTTAACACAAAATTCAAAGGTGCTCTGATATTGTTCGTGAGGGTTTTTTAATTGGTTTTGTACTTTATATATAAAAAAAACAAGGTTGATTTTCGGTGGTCGATATTTAAGTGTGCGTCTACTTAGATCTAGACTTTTTTTCGGAATATCATCGATGGTCCTTTCGCGCCATGAGTGAGGCGAGTGTGTCAGAATCGTCCTTAAAAAAAACCATCCTGTTTGTTTTCTTGTTCCTAGCTGGGCAAGCGGTACTTTATTATAAAATTGTTTATCTCTGTTTGCAATTCGAGGACATATTAAGTGACAAGTACTTAAAATAAAAAAATAAAAATATTTTATTTAACTAAAAAAATAACTGTTGCAATTTTTTTTATAATTTTTTTGAAATAAAACTTTGCCCGACACTAGGATTTCTCTTTAGTCATAGGTGCGGTTACATACAACTTCACATACAAATCACACCCAGACCCGGAACAACAATTTGTGGATCACACAAAGAGTTGTTCCGTGCGGGAATCGAACCCGCGACACGTTGCACGGCAGCCAGTTGCCCAGCCGCCGCACCAACCGTGCAATCTGTTGCTATATAATTGTCTCATTATAGGATTGCATCATTATAGCTTTTGTATTTAGTAGCAGGTCTTTGAGATGAAAAAGGTCATAATTGTATGGTAGGTACCTACTACTTGGGTCCGCAATGAAACATAATCCTGCCACTTTTAATAAAAGATATTTAATAAAAGATAGTACTTAAAATGAAAACTATATACATAAACAAAATAGATACTCTATTTTGTAAGAGATGATTGCAAATGATTTTTTTTTTTTGTAATTTATTATCTGTATCATAGAACTTTCGTAAAAAAAAAACTTAAAACGGAAAGTTGTTACAGACGATTGCCAATCAAACATCTTAAATAAAAAAAATGTGTGTAATTCCTGAAAATTTATAACCTATGGAAAAACTAAATTTTCATGCGAAAATCGCGCTTACGTCACAGTCATACCGTACAGTTCTAATAAAATGTTGAATGCCGTTATAAATAACTAACTATTAATTCATTAGGAACCTGACCCACTATAGGTGAGTTACCTACCTGCCTACCTCTAATTCTAATTATTTGGGGAATTACCAATGCGATGACATTTCAAAGTAGGTACTGTTGAATCGATTCTGAATAAGTTCAAAGAGTTCTTAATGAGTCACTATTTGTAGGGAATAAAATACAATATAATGTCAAGGATAAAGAATTTAATTTACATAGTCTGTATTATTAGAAAAATAAATGCACATCGCTTCTAGACTAATTTATCGATGTGTTCGTGTTCGCGTCTCCAATATTTGTTTTTAACATAAAAAAAAATTACAAAGATAGTTTTTTTTATGTAATAGGTCGGCAAACGAGCAGACGGATTACCTGATGGTAAGTAATCAGTGCCGCCCATGGACACATGGACAGCCGCAACGAAGGAGTTACGAGTGCGTTGCCGACCTTTTACGGATTAGGGTTTCGAGATTTAGGGACTGGGGAACGGGGAAGAATTGGGCCTCCGGTATCCTTACTCACACGGCGAAACACAACGCTGTGGTTGTTTCACGCTGGTTTTATATGAGGCCGTGGTATCACTCCGGTCGTGCCTACCCATTCGTGCCGAAGCATGGCTCTCCCACAGTTAAACAATAAGAGTGGAATTTTCAACACATCCACTACACACACACTACACATAAATAACAAATATTTTAGTAAATTGAACTTATAAATTATACTTGGTCGTGGCGGCACGAAAGTTATATATATGAAAGTTATAAATATATAAGCATATGAAATGCGGGCGCCAGGAGGCGCATGAGGGTTCGAAATCTGGCAAGTAGCAATTTGACTTTTTCCGAGTTATATGTACTTTCTATGATATTTAGACACCACTGACATACGGTGAATGAAAACATCGAAAGGAAACCTGAACTTATTATTTTAATTATAAATTTGAAATCGCCAATCCACCTTGAGCAAGTGTGGTGATTAATGCTCAAACCTTCTCTGTGTAAAAAGATGCATTTGCTCAGCAGTGGACATTTATTTTATAGGCTCATGATGAATGTGTGTTATACTTTACCTATGTTAGGTATTCCTCAACAAACGCATTTATATTTTTGCTGCAAATCATGGATAGGTTATTAGCACGGAGCAAGAAGGTTAGTAGAATTAGATTCTTGTTTATAATCAAATCATATCTACCTTTCTTGCAAATAATTATATGTAATAATTATTTGCAAGAAATACATAGGTACTTCACGAGTGAAGATATTAAAACATAAAAATCACTGTATTTTACCAGCAAGCAAGCCTGCAAATTATTATTAAATTATATTTATTAACAAATCTAACAGATTTTTATCTACATGGCAATTTTGAGGAAGTTAAACTTCTATATCGATCGACTGCACGTTTGGCGCGGTAGCTCGGCAACTGGCTGCAGCGCAACGTGTGACGGGTTCGATTTCCGCACGGAACTACTCTTTGTGTGATCCAAAAATTGTTGTTCCGGGTCTGGGCGTGATGTGTATGTGAAATTTTAAGTTTGTATACGCACCCACGATACATGATAAAATCCTGGTGTGGGGCAACGTTTTTAAAAATAAATGGCAAAGAACCTCATTCTAATTAAAAACATTTTAATACATAACTGTTCTGTCAATACTTGTTCGCGGGAATGTCGATGCATTAGATATATACCTATCTAATTCAAAGTATATAGATATACAATCAGTCCTACCAAACCTACTTTGAAAACCAAACCGGTTTACTTAGGCGAAAGTTCAATGGCCAAGGATAAATATGCTTTTTAAAAATTCAAATTCAAATTCAAACATAGAACGCCACAGTTCTACGCACTGTTAGGTTGAATTATGTCCAGCCAGTTTTTTTAAACAAGCGTGCACTGTTAGGTTTAATTATGTCTAGCCAGTATTTTTTTGGACTAGCGTAATAATGTGTCATGGCAGACTCAGAGCAGGAGAAGGAACAAGGAGGTTTTTAGTCAGTAAGAGTCCGATACTCCCTCTTGCCACACCCAAAGTGAGAGACATTACAAAATTAGACTTTCAGTCTGTTAGAGATAATTTTTATGCTAAGCACCAGTCAAATTAATTTGATGTAGGTATTTTTAATAATGTTTTATTTAAACCTAATTCTATAACCGCCCTTGATTTATTTAGATTATTTAAATTACGTTTTTATAAGTCAACTAGCTACTCTCGCACGGTCGGCTTCATGTAAGCGTAGCGTGATGTTTTATAGCCTATAGCACTCAAGAACATTCTAGCTATCTGTCAGTGAAAGAATTTTGGCAATCCGACCAACGGTTCCAAAGTTTGCCTTCTACATAAAAACTTACCAATTTTACATCTTTATAATCTTAGTATAGATTAAATAGGTTTAAGTAGATTTAAAGGTACGGTGTGACTGACATGTACTTCGTAAAAAGTATCAAAAAAAAAATTAAGAAAAAAATTGACTTTCATTATGCTATATAGGTACTTACTAGTGTTTTCTTAACAACTACTAATACAGTCATCTCAGCGCAAAGAATTATCAGCCCAAAAGTAACAGTAGTTAAGTCACATTTTTCTCAAAATGGAAGAACCGATGACCATTGGTGTAAACTTGTTCTGTAATGGAGATCTTGTCTTTGGAATTGTAGTGTAGGCCGCTATAGCTATACAACTATGAGATATAGGTCGATATTTAAATGATGATTAGACGTGAAAAGCTAATCACCGATGTCCGTGGGATGTTATTGAAAATACCTAGTAATGATACAGAAATGTATAATTCCTAAATCCTAACATGATGAAGACGTTAGTGAATTAATTCCTAAACTATGCTGAGGTAGGTCATTTTCAAAATACACGCGACTTACTCCTGGTAAAGAATGAAATAAAAATTCATATTTAACAAGCTATTATTACCTATATCTAAAGTAAAAGATGAAGAGAAATGAATCAAATCTTAAAACGCCGTAGACCTATTTTTAATTTTAGTCCACTCAATATGAGTCACTTCTAATGTAAACAACGAAAACAACATCAAAACCGGTTCAGCTGTTTCGACATATATTATAAATACTTTAAACACAGATGGAACACAGATACCTCTTTGTATGCTTACAAGAAGTTGTAAAGCATTCACTATTGACTAGTAAATAAATAGTCGTAAATATATTATCACAAGGTATTTGAAAAGTTAATTAATAACACATACACACATAATAATATTTTATGCGTAAGTGCTACTATGCACGCGTCAATAAACCTTTTTTTATGGTGAAATTAAAAAATGAGAACTTCGTATTTGTGTTCCATTTTTGAATGTTAATTTGAACAAGGTTCCAAAACAACTTATTTAAAAAACAACGTTAAAAAAACAAACGCGTATTAAAAATAAGTTATAACGAAATACAATAAGTTAATATTATCTTATCGTCAATTAAAATTTAGTTGTAAAATAATTAGCTAGTTAAAATTGTTTTTTAAGATTATTACTCATTCCAAAACTGGAAAAAACAATGAAAAACATTGTTTCTTATAATTTCGTACGCACACGCTAACAGTACTACAAGTAGTAGGCAATTTAACGGAGGTAATTGTTGTTTACCGGACGACCACGGAAAACCCTGCGATGTAAACTCAAATTGACAGTCACTCCAAGACCTGCGCACGCGACGATCGTACCAAAGTAGGCGCAGGCGCTGAGCCGTAACGAAATGCAGACAATAATAGTGTTTATTGTGTTCGCAATAATAACTCAAATAGTATCACAATGTGATGAGGAATACAGTGTAGTGCTAAAAAATCGGACGTATAAAGGGGTTAAATATGAAAGAAATGAAATTATAGTGGATAATGTGACCAAAGTGGAAAGGGGATGTGTGTGTTTGAAGGAAGTTTGTGCTAAAAAGTGTTGTCCCTTGGGGCAAGCGTATCACAGGCAGCAGAAGATATGTATCGATATCACAGAACCGTTTTATCCTCCTGTGTATAGAGAGTATAAGCTGTTACCAGGATATAATGCGACGAAGGAGTTACATTTTTTCTACGGTAAAATGAATTGTTCGGATGAGCTGGAAGAAGTTAGAGTTCCAGTGGCTCCTGCTTCGTACGATTTCCATTTGAGAACGGTGAGAATATTACTTACTGTAGACTTATGATATCTTGGTACTTTTTGCTGGAATTTTGCCAATGTGATGGACTTTTGTACCAACAACTCATAATGAACTTCGAGAAAGCGGTTTTAATAGATTTATTTTTTGCTTGATTTGTAGACCCATGGCGTCAACTTTCTTCTTTAATTAATAGGTATAGGTGTCTTTTGATAGGTATATATGTAGGTGTATACAGCTACATTGTTAGTATAAATAAATAACGAAGATTGAATTCAGAACTTTTGTTGAAATGGTTTTTTGTCGTGTTACTCGAGTTCTTATAAGAAACGTTGAAAGTCATTAACTAAGTTATTATTTCTTTTAACGAATTACCTATAAAGGCATATCATTCCATTTTAATCATACCTTACTAGCTACTCAATTACGGTTTCGACGTCTCCTATTAGTCGTAGCGTGATGACTTATAGCCTTCCCCGATAAATGGACTATCCAGCACGTAAAGAATTGTTGAATTCGAACTAGAAGTTTCGGAGATAAGAACATTCAAACAAATAATTAACTTAACGTTAACAATATTACGTATACGTAGATATGACTCTGATCGTTTACATTCTGTTCTACTGTACTTATATATCATCCATTGCTAATATCTGCGTAATAGTGATCAATTAATATATCGTACAATACATATATTAACTAAGGCTAAAACAAAACTTCCATCACTACAAAAAAAAAACGATTCACGTGTTTGAATTAAGAACATTAGGTACCTATTTTAAGGGCTGATTTTTTAATAGTCAGATAAATGTTATCTGAGAAACTGTTGCTGTCAATACATTATACAAACGATACAAACATTCTGACGCGACAGCATCACAATTTATCGAACCATTGAAAAATCAGCCCTAAATCAGTTATTTTTAAGACATTCTTAAAAAAAGTATACATAATATTATTATAATTTAAAAAAAGAAGGGTCGACTCGATAACCTCTTTTGTTTTTTTTCATCGTCCTATAAAACTCACATATTTATTTTATCGCAAAATAACCTTGTATTTGGCAATTTAATTCACCCGAATAAAATACCATAGTTTATGACGGTTGACCAGATTCTACAATACAGGCCCTTAACTCGACAAGGTCTAAAAACTGAGTGGCTTGACCTTCAATGGTGATGCAACTTATTTAAGGATGAAACAAGTTTCTTGGCAGAGAACCTAAGATGTTCAACTTCAGATTACAGAATTACTTTACGACAAGAAGATGCTTGGAAGGCTGGCTTTGCATTCTTATTTCAAATAATAAGCCCTTATTTTGTTGTAATTTATTTAGCAACTCATCGAGATTAAAGAGCATAGGTACTCCTTTTTAAAACGTTGGCATTATATTTAACGAGACAAGCGCACCACGACCTCTCGGAGTCGCTATAAACTCTTAAGTTCCTTAAAATAAGCCAGCATCTAAAGAATCAATAGAATGTCTTCTGTACCTTTATAATACCATTTTTTTTTTAATAACAAGAAGTAAATAATTCCTAATAAATTCGTCGAAGGATGTAGTCATCCTTAATTCAGAAGACAATGCGGGTGACTTACTTCGGCGACTGGGCTTCTCCCAGTTTTAAATAAAACAAAATGATAGACAGAGACAGCATAATATAAGTGTACGACTTAGAATAAAATTTGAATTATTTAAGTTCGGTTGAGCAGAGCAAATGAATAGGATAAAATTTAAAACAAATCAATATTTATTTAAATCGATAAATCGGGTGATACAAAATACTCTTCTTCCACATAATGATTTTCTAATTAAAATAGATAATAATTAAATTAGTTAAATACATAAGTAATTAAGAAAAAATATCAGTAGGTTGACTCTAGTTGACGTTGTTGGCATTAGAGCACTTTTGGTATTTATCGATTTTTAAATTTCGAATTAGTAATAGTACTTACCACGGAATAGAAAATACAGTGGAAGTGCCGCTCAGACATCGCGCGCTAACCAACATGATGACTAGATATACAACATTTTGGCACATTTGTTGTCAGAATCGTTCGATCCGTTGTCATGATTGGTTGTCATGGTTGCCTCTAAGAAACACGAAATATATTAGAAATTATGCCTTGTTGTGCGGTTTTCAACTGCAAAAAAGTAAGCAGAAAAAAAGATGAGTCTTGTGGTGGTGCATCGTATCATCTTTGAGTATTAACCTTTGTTAATTTTAAATATATTTGATTTAAATGTAAATATCACATTTCATTACTTCAATGCAAACTATAAAGGGCCTTATTTTCATTACAATTAAGTTTAAATCTACTTGTTCGTTATGTGACGTTAAATACAATACATTCTAGTAGTTTCGACGCTACTCATTTAGGGATGCGACATATTCGTAAAATAGGTTCATATCGATAATTTTTCATCATCATCGTTCAGAAAATTGTTTTTGACAATTTTTGTGTATAATTCATAAATTTTTAACTAAGATTGCATAGACACATCAACGTTTTAACCACACACAGCGTGCATCCGTCTGTGGCAGGTGCGGGTGGTTAATCACCATTTTTATTTTATAACTAGTTTTCGCCAGCGGCTGCGCCCGCGTGCTGTGTTGATAAAAAGCAGCAAATAGCAATAGAACAAAATCTAAGTATACATAAAATTTGGTATTTATCGTCTCATTTTTATGGGTACATCTCCAATGGGTAAATACCCTATTACTTACTAAGTCTCCGCAGTCCGTCCGTCAATAGATAGAAAGGTACGGATCTAACTAATAGGTAAGAGTTACAAATATTTGATAAAACCTATATTATATTATATTTTATACCGCAGCGTGTCGAGCACGGCAACCGCTACACAAAAATAATTCTTATACCATGATTCAGTGTTTGCGACGGCGCTATGTCTTATTATCCGAATTGCTAAACTATCAGGAGTTACGCGTGCTATTGTGAGTTAACCATAAAAGATAGACATATGCTGTAAATCATTTTTTTTAGACAATTTAATTTAAAATATTTCCGTCATACATAATTTCTATGTAAGTTTAACCATTAAGGTTACACACGCGACTGAAACTTACAAAAGTTAGTAACTTCTCCCGTTTTCCCAACATTTTCCTTCACTGCTCTGCTCCTATTATTTGTAGCGTGATGAAAAGTATCCTATAACCTGCCCAGGAGTATAAAGAATAATTGTACCAAGTTTTGTTAAAATCCGTCGAGTAGTTTTTGTTTCTATAAAGAACATACAGACAGACAGACAGACAGACAGACAGACTCTGTCTGTCTGTGACAGACAAAATTTTTTCTGATTGCATTTTTGGCATCAGTATCGATCACTAATCACCCCCTGGTAGTTATTTTGAAAATATTATTAATGTACAGAATTGAGCCCTCTACAGATTTATTATAAGTATATAGATGTTGTACATGATTTTTATCAGAGTTCCAAAAAGGAGAGTGACTCTCAATTCGACTGTAACATTTTTTTTTTGTTTTTTCGTCTCCGTTATTTATGAACCGATTTTAATGATTCTATTTTAGTTGGAAAGGAGATAAAACTTGTAGGAGCGCGCAGTGCTTTTATATGTTAAAATCGAAATCTTTAATAATAACTTGACCATCTCCAAAAAACATTAAATCTTCAAAAAATATGTTAATATTTTTCTTTTTTTCTATTAGAACCTTTTTCATTACTGATCATTTGTAGGTATATCGTGTCGATAAATTATATTGCTCACACGAATACAAAAACATCGATATATTGGGATACCCTGCCCTATCTGAGTAGCAAAATAGTAAATGTCTATTGGTACAAGTGCATACAAATATGACATCTATTTCAAAGAAGTTAGCGTTTTGAATAGAATGAATTTGTTACAGCGCCATCTAACGTTGAGTGGCTGAACCCGTTTGTAAATTGTTTTATTTAAGTTTTTTACACGATAGACGCCTTTATTGATTGTGACATGTGAAATGATAACAACTTTCGCTCATTGTTATAAGACTCAATTTTTAACAACATTTAGAAGATGATTTGCTAAAGTTGCGTTTCATCTTTTTATCCAATTATATAGCTGTTTTTTATGTGTGTAATGGACAATTTGATTTGCGAATGTGTGATTTTGGCGACACTGGTTTTCCTTTTGAAAGAGTGTAGGGGCACTTCTACTTAATTTTCTGTTCTGTGGTACTTACTTAGGGCTGATTTTTTAATGCTTAGATAAAAAATACCTGGGGATATGATATATATTATGATGCTGTCGCGTTAGAATGTTTGTATAAGACAGTGACAGCAACTGTTTTATTCCACAGATAACATTTATCTGACTATTGAAAAATCAGCCCTTACAGTTATAAAACGGGAAACCGTTTATTTTGAATAAAGAAATGCGTTCCCCGAATAATAAAATATTAAATATACAACACACCCATACTTTTATTCACTTTAAGGATATATTTAACATTTTTAACTATTTAAAACATCGCAAACTCCTTACACAATTTCGAGTAAATGCTCATTAAAAACTACTTATTATAAGAACCCAATTCCCAATAAGGCGTTGAGTATGGTAAAGGACGCAGCCGCTATTTTCCGGAACTTTCGAATATATGACATAAATGCATCCCTCTCTCTCCCTCTCTCTATCTCTCTCACTCATTTAACAACAGTAAAACTGTTAAAAATATGTCTTTTTTTCTTCTATCTGGATGACAGAGGTTACCAGGTAATTTTTTCTTACAATTTGATTTGACAGATTGATTTTTTTTGGCCCTGAAACCCTTTCTAAAGCAATTGTGTCGATTGTGAACTTTATATGATTACGTAGCAAAACGACTCCTCGGGCGTGTTCTCGCAACGGGTTCCTTCGCATGAAGACGGGCCCGTTGCGGGGTTGCGCCTCCCTTGTAACTGTTGAACGCGGTATCCCCGCGATGGAGCTCTTCTGCTCCAGTTTGGGGCTGCGGTAAATCACTGCGATTGCACATCCTGATATTGCCTACTTAGCTGGTAGCGATCACTAATTAAAAGCGACTATTAAAGACCACTGCATGTTGTTGACTAGCTACTCTTCTACGCTTCTCTGCTCCAACAGATCGTAGCGTGATATTTTATAGCCTACAATAGCCTTCCTTGATAAATGGAAGAACAAACGAAAAAAAAATTTGTACCACCAGTACCAGTAGTTTACACAAACAAACTCTTCAGCTTTATAATATTAAAAAAAAGTATAGATTACACTATAAAAAGTATCTATATCAAACTACAAATTTACAACCCGAGCCTTTAATATCTAATGAAAATTCACATTTAAATATGGAACCGGCTAAATACGTATTTTGAACCAGTTTCAAAACCAGTGTCTAAGGTCTTAGGATTCATAAATTTAGTGAATTAATATTTATATTATTAGTGACAATAGAACGGGTAAGCGGTGCGGGTGTGTGCAAAGCAAAACATTGGCCAAAATGAAAACGATTTGGCCAACGTTGGCCATAATATTTGCCATTATTACCGTGATACAATGTGAATATCCTTGTCATTATTTTGCTAGTGACACCTTAATTAACGGAGCGTATTTTGGACGTAAACTCAATGAAAATGAAACATTTATTGCAAAGAATGGCGAGAAAAGAGGTTGTGTATGTCTCAACGGACGAAAATGCATAAGAAAATGTTGCCATTTCGGTATGGCCTACAATTTTAAAATGAAAAAGTGTGTAGATTTACCAACTGGGAAGTATTCAAACCCATTAGTAACATTTGAAGACGAGAGTATAAGAGATAATTATGTCATATTAACTGGAAAAATGACCTGTTCAAAAAAAAAGAATGAGTTAAGATTGCGCGTTCATCCGTTCTCAAAGGATTTTTCTTTGCATGAGGTAAGATAATAATAATGTTACGCTAAAAACAGCAGACATTTTTAAGAAGTAAAAGAGAGAGTTCTTTATTAAAGCTCCTTGATGAGCTCCTTAGCGCTACCTCCTTAGAGGTAAAAATGCTACCTCCTTAGAGTTAGCTACCTCTTTACTAGTTAGAGATAGCTCCTTTTTTATTACGAATGTTTTCCTATTTGGGTTTGTGTTCCTCGAAAGGTATGCCTTGGTGTCTTCAAAGCCTTAGGGACTGAGTTGCTTATGGGTAGGCAAGCTTTATAGTTATACGTATCATCACTTAAAAACATAAGTTGACATTTTTAGCATGGCAAACAATTGCTATTGAAGTAGCATATCTTGTTCGGTACAATATTTGCAATATGTGAAACTATTTAGCAAAGAATTAATAGAAATTGCAAGATTGCAAATGGTAACCCTTAAGCTATTAAACGTGGTGATTCGAAACACAATAGAAGAACAATATGTGCGATATGCGCGAACGCCAGCGTTCGCTTTGGGTTAGATGAATTAATTATGAATTTGTAAAATCTATTTATATGTATAAATATAACCTAAAAAGTGAAACCAATGTTTCTGTAACTCCAGATAGTATAGAATTGAAGTGCTAAGGTCACCGTGCCGGTTTTAACAGACAACCAGTTTTTGACTTGCAGCGCTTTACAATAAGTTCGATGAACAAGTCCGCCAAAAAGTGGTTTTGCTTCCGTCATACAGTCAGTACAACAAGTGACAAAAATATTCATTCTATATACTTAAGAAAATACATCATTATATAATACTGTAGATACATCATATAGCCTCGCTATGAGTTCTCCATCGCATATATCACGGGGTGTCCTGAGAAATTGTTAGGTTTGATTTCTGCAGCGTCTTTTTGCCTTCGTCCTAAACATTTTCAAGGAATTTGGAGAAATTTAGTACGTGGTGGGTCGCTAGTAATTGATATATGTAATTTAATTGATAAACACTACCAAAGTTTAGACTTATCATATTATTTACCGTTACTTATAATTAATGCTACAGCTAAAAAAATAACGAAGACATGCACAGTACTTAATTAGTTTGGAAAAGAAATATGTTATTGGAAATATCCTTTCGATACCGTAGCGGTTTACTAATGAAACAGAATCTCAGATACTTTAAAAGATTTAAATTCTCTGATATTATATTAAAGTCAACTTTTTATAGTAAAAAATATATCGTCCAATTCGTTCGAAAACTTAATAAATATTGGGGTATTCATATAAAAACTATTGGTCACATCATTTATTTTTAATAACAAAAAATATATGAACGTCATAGAACGTCCTTAGACGTTTACGGCCCTTATAGCCACAGTATGAGCATAAAAATATATTTACCCAACTTTATGAACAAGATTATTTATAACAAGAAGTATCAAAGCAAAATCTATTATAACAGCGAAAATAAATGGCACTTTTTTTCCTAAATTCATTATGTGTCCACATAAACGTCCAATTTTCAACTTTATTACAAAAACATACGAGTTGAATTCAAAAAATTTTTGTACGATCACTTCCTCATTCAATAGACAAAAAACTACATTGTTTGTTGATGTCTGCCAATCAATTCCGGAATGATCTTTATGATAGACACACAGCGTTGTGTGTACCGTCTATTTAAGAATTCATTTTAGCAGGTTGATAAAAACCTGTTTTATAATTTGATATCGAGAAGTTCTAGATGCGTCTTTTCTTCAACTTCGATCTGAAACTGGTCACGTAAAAAAACAAATGGAAAAAAATGATGTATAGTGTCTGCTTTATAATCACAATTATAGCGCACGCGAAAAAACGCGGAAAATATTTAAAAATAGTTTTAATTTCAACCTAATAGCAGTCATGTACCATGCACCTTGTAACAAAATTATAAATCTGAAAAATATTATCTTTAATATACTTATTATCATTCGTATTTGAATTATGTAAATAAAATTCTAAAAAAACATGTATTAATATGTATGTAACAGAAAATGTCATTGTAGATTTCTGGCTCCCAATCTTAAACAGGCTAACAGGACTTTACGCTTCAACAGCGCCATCTGTGATCATTCTTAAACTCCACTAACTGTAAACTAACGCAGACAGTTACAATCAATTACTTAATTCAACCTCGAAATTGGTAAACTAAGCTTGAATTTATAAAAAAAAAACATAAAACCCATCTGGTCTATTTTGTCCGATCCGGTACCCATGAGAATGACACTTTGATATTTGAGGTAGCGAGTAGGCACTTATAATATGACATTTTTAAATTGGTTTTAAAGGTTTCTATGTACGCCGGTATTGGCGTAAAACAAAATTACGGCAAAAAACCTTACATTATAAAATCGTCAACAATAATGTTGATAGTTGCCATATGAATACCAAACTATAATTGGTATTTCCGACCGAGGCAATGAATTTTTGGATGTTATCCAACTAGGTTAGAGAGTTTATATTGTACAAATAGCATTTAGTGGTCTACTAGCTATTTCTCTTATAAAATACTTTATGACCATCAACAGCCAATGATGGTTGCGAGTCGAGGTCGTGGAATAATGGCAATCATATTTCTCAGCCCGGATTTTAGTTAGGAAGGTGGTTCTTAGTCAGCAAGCGAGAGAAAGGTTGTAAAACTCTTTATTATAAACATTAACAACTCATGGTGGTTGCGAGTCGAGATCGTGAGAAAACGCAATGATGTCCCTCAGCCTGACTTGGAGCCAGCATGATGGTTCTTAGACAGCAGAAGGGGTTGTAAAATACTTTATAAACATCAACAGCCCTTAATAGTTACTGGTCAAGGTCGTGGAGAAATCGCATTGACATACTTGAGCAGAAAGCGAGAGGAGGGTTCTTAAATAATTTACAAACTTTAACAGCCCATAATGGATTCCGGTCAAGGTTGTTGGTAAACGCAATGATGTACCTCAGTCTGGCTTGGAGCTGGAGAAGGAACAGCGTGAAATGGCGGTTAATGGAACGTCATTGTATACATATAAGGCCATTATCATCATCCCTTGGCAGTTTCAGATTGGTCAGAGAGAGATACTGCTGGTCTTTCAAAATATTTTAATAGATACTTAATTTGATTCAAATTTATGTCATTAATATAAATATATATATATGTTTATTTATTAACTATATCTCTTATTAGCACTAGAAAGTCAGTTACCGAATGTTCTATTTTTTTCAAACACTTATTGAGGGACACTTTTCAACCAAACTGTGTTCAACCTGACATTGAAGACAATTCTCTTTGCTCAGCAAATAATGAAAGAATCGTTGAACGAGGAACTACTTTTTAAATTGTAAAACCTTATAAGGTACAGTTTGTCTGACCCGGACTTCAAGCCGGATTTCATTAATAACACATTGACCGATCTGCTAATGAGTGTTTGAACTCGTCAACCAACTGTCTATATATCGTATGTACGATAATGGAATCTTACTCTGTGTATCACCGCCTTACCCTTTAGTATCGCCGGGGTTGCAGGGAAAGCGCAATGAAGCACCGCGAGGGGTTTTTAGTCAGCAAGAGTCTGACACTCTCTCCCGCCCGGTCCTGGGCGGGATAAGTCATTTGATGATTTTCCCCTCACAAAAAACCCTTTAGTATCAATATTGAAAATAGCATAAAAAGTAATAACATTAATTCTTTAATAATGTTGATCTTTATTTAAGTGGTTATCTTAATTAGTACTGGATAGATCCACACCAATTTAAGGCTGAAACAAAGACAACAGTTTACTAAAGTATTATTAGCTCACATATTGACATTTCTATTCTATTCGATTCGTATAGCATTTATGTTATTTCACTAACACTAACACTACAGAGCATCGAAAACTCGATTTATGCTGAAAATGTTTAAAGTGCATTCGAGTAATCTATTCATTACCATTAGCTTTTTATAAGCTTGAAGACCCTTGAAGTACACCATTAGAAAATTGCTCCTAACAATCCACCCGATTTCCTAAATTAAACAATAAATTATATGGAAAAAATAAATACGAATCACCTTGTCTTGCTGCCTAGATACCCAAATTGTGTCTTAGTTGCTTCTAAAAACAAAAAACAATCCTTCGCTTTGGAATTGAATGTATAACCCATTTTTCGCCAGTCCCACCATCTTGTAAAAGGAAATGATGCTATTGACAGATGCCACACAATAACGCTTAGGGAACTCCCTCAAATTGCTGATCTTCGAAAACCACAAACTTTTTCGGATCCGCTTACCGAAATTCTCATATAAAAAATTTAGCGGAATCTGTACAATGTTGAGTCATTGCGTTTAACCTTTACAATCGGTGGATAGGTACATAACGTATCCTTGAAGTCATTAAACCGTGGTTACGCAAAAAAGTTGCGTCGCGTCGCGCTCCCACGACCTCATGCAATCGCTTTGTATTTACCCGCTAATGATAATATACCTATACCTTCAATATTAATCAGACCTCTATATATATATGTACATCTCATAAAGCATAATTTATACCTTGCTCTTTTATAACATGTAATATGTCATTTAATTTGTCCACCTCTATTATTAATAGATTTAATTATTAATTAATTGCTCTTTATCTTAATGCAAGTTGTGGTCTCCTATAATTGAAGATACACAAATTTGTATCTGTTTAAGTTTTATTTTTATCATGTAAAGTGCAATCTTTATTGGAAATCTAAAAAATACAAATACAAATTCTTTTGGAGCCAAAAAACGTTAAATTATGTATAGTTTTTAATAGTACATAATTTATATACGATATTTTTCAACATTCCACCAATTTTTCGTCTTATATTTATGCATATGTAAACATAGGTCACAGCCATGTTCCATTATCGGAAATGAATTGTCATGATCCAGTTTATTATTAATATGTGCTTTGTGTGTTTACAGGATGGAAAGCTGTACGTGAAAATTGAGACTTCTGTTAAGGCGTTAGTCTATGATGCGAGCAAATACTGCATTGACACGTTCGTCTCGGACACTGAGGGGCCGCATCTCAATGCCCTCATCTGCTTCGTTTCGAACCCAGAGCGCAACAACTATACCATGAGCAGTAGTTGTAAGTACAATATGCAAAATACGAGTTTTATAAAAATAGAGACTCCAAGAGCCTACTAGAACCAGACCCGAACGTACGGCGCGTAGCGTTCCACACAGACGGGGCCCTATTTATAGGGCTGATGTTTAGCGGGGGTTGCAGAGCAAACGTAATGAGGAGACAAAGGCAGGAGAACACAATTCCAAATTTTTAAAGACCAAGAATTACACATGCATCTTTATGGTTCCGATATGAATTTTATTTTGAAACGTTTCCTTATACTACGGTTTTTTTGGTTTCTTGGGTGCTAAAACACATTTTGAATATTTATCCAGATTATATTTAGTAGATCATTAATAACTGCACTGACTAGAGGCATTAGCTACCATACAAAGTGACGTAGGTTCAGTTTTATGACTTTTATGTAATGGCAACACGACAAAAACGAGCAGTTGGCGATACCACTGAATCAGGGAGATGTAGTTTATGATGATGATGTTGAATTTACTTGAAGGAGGATCCTAAAGAGACAACATAAGAATTGTTTCACGTCATATGTCTATGAGGAAATGGTATCTGTAACTAGAGTACCATCTATATATAAGTCTAATACCATTGCCTCTCAGACAAATGGCTAGCTCTACTGAGTTACCCCATTTTTGCCGAATCTTGGGTCTGACGTGTATCTTTTGTTTTTATTTTTATCTTCTGATTTTAATTAATTTATTTTATTTTTCCAGGTATGTTGATATCTTGTTTCTTCATCCTGTTGACGGTAGCTGTTTACGCATGGTTGCCTGAACTGAGGAACCTTCACGGAATGGTGCTGATGGCTTACCTTCTATCTTTCTTCGTCGGCTTCTTGTTCTTAGCCACCATGCAGATCCTTATCTTGCTGAAGGAGATATCTGAAGACATCTGTATCGTTTTAAGTAAGTAATTATCTTTTGACGTATTTTTATGGTATAGGATTTCCTGATGTTAAGCAATCGGTGCCGCCCATGGACACTCGTAAAACCAAATTAATAACTAATAGGGGATTTGAGTTTTGAGGCAATCCTCAAACGTCAAATCCCCATTACCGGAAGCCCAATGGCACTCCAACGGCGAAATACTACGTAAGTGTTAGGTACTTCACGCCAACGTAAGTGTTGTTTCACGCCGAATTTTCTAGAGGGGGACTAATCAGTGACGTTAATGTTGTTAGGCATTTAATTTCTTTTATGGTCGAAATTATTATTGAAAGGAAAATATTTTCAAGCATAAACGTAACATTATATTTTCAAAGGTACAGATAATTCTTTTCACTACTTTTACAGTTGTATCACTAAGGGGGTTGTTCTTGCCACATTTATTGGATTAATTATAAATTTAAATATCAGATTTTTGCTTTTTCTGCCGCTTGGATCTGACTCGATGCCATATTCTGTGGTTAAAAAATCTCAAAATTAAAGAATGTATTATCGTTACGGTAATTAAGTTTCGCAAATATTATTCTTTAGATGATTTGATTGGGTAAACTATTTAATGAATATTCTGCTCAAACAGGAAAACACGCTGTGTTCATTTTATCAATAAAAAAGATAATTCTATTCTGAACTTTAAAACAAAAAACTATTTTAAATATTCCAAAGCACCTTTGTTTTAGTGATTCTTGAATCTACGATTTCGAAATTTTCTGTACCTTAAACATAATAATAAGATATGATTACGTCTAAACTACGGCGGGGATGACTAGGCAAAATTAATTAGAATCATATTTTTTGTTATTTATTTAAGAAAAACTAGTATTTGAGGCAAAAAATATGACAACACGATTTAGTTCTGTTAAAAAATTAGAAAATTCAAAGAAATGTATCATTCTTGAATATTGACTCATTCATCTCAATGACCTACTGTAACGTTGTAAACCTTAGACTTGGGACCTACCTTAATTCAGTTGATATTCATTCCGTTTTGCATTCCAAATAACATAATTGGATGTAATTTTATTTGTTTAAATTCACAATAATGTTGTGTTTGTTGTTTTTGCAAAGTGTCAAACCTCACATCAAAGTGACGTTACGCTTGTCGTGAAATGTCAACGTCAGTTGTCATTTCACAGACTATAGATTCACCCAATCAATAATAGAATCAATGTGCGGTAGATGAAATAATTTTGTCAATAATAGCGGGTAATCGTTTTAATTTTATTTATTAATGGATAATCGCCCGCGGACAGTTAGCCTTGAGGTCAGATAATTAAAAAGAAGTAGATATGTGTCTCTGCCTCCTATACTTGTCTATGAAATGCAATTTTCTTATAAGGCGGGTTCGAGTAGAATCTTTCCTTTCTTCTGGAATCCTGATCGCCGACCTACAAACGTACTGTGTTGCATAATTTTCGCAGAAGCCAATTTTAGGCTTAATAATTTAAATTCAGTGTTTCCGTGGTTCCCTGCAAAGGGAACCACGGACGGACTTTAAGGTCCGTCGGGATTGCAACCACGGACGGAGTTGAAAGGCCCCGTCAACCTTAAGAGCCATGTTCGGAGTTCGAAACTCCCGTTAGTAGTGGCGACATGGAGAAGGCGAGCGTAATGGGCCTGGCCCCGTGTCATTGCGCTGTAGCCGCCGCGTTGTCCCCGGACTGGGATAGCGGCACCGGCATGCACCTCAACCTCATGTCATAGTTAAGTGGCCACCACCAACACCGCCAACCACGTCTCGCATTTACCCACACTTTTATTTATTGTAAACGCTCATCAGTGACAGTGCCACCAAGTAGGCGTAGAACCCACGCCTTGTTGTTATTTCGTAGTTTTTAACAATAAATTGATATTGTTTAAAACGTGTGTTGTTTAATTTATAATTTTTGATTTTTATTTTTTTGCTCGGGTTTATCCCGTAGCACTACTTAGATGTTTAAACATATGACAACTTGAAGAACAAGGAACAAATAGACAATGACACGAACGTATAACCACAGAATTATGACAAATTCGTTTCATCATTCATCAAGTACAATACAAGTGAATTTTTAAACAGAGTGTACCAATTTAAATATCTTGGGCATTGGGTCACGGAGGATTTAAAAGACGATGTTGACATGGAGAGGGAACGCAGAGCATTGTCAGTTCGGGCCAATATGTTGGCGCGCAGATTCTCCCGTTGTACAGACGCAGTCAAAATTACTTTATTTACAGCATATTGTACGTCACTGTACACGGGGGCTCTGTGGGTTAATTACACCCAAAGAGCTTACAATGCTCTGCGGGTCCAATTTAACAACGCCTTCAGGGCGCTGTTGCGGCTCCCACGATTCTGTAGCGCATCAGCAATGTTTGCTGATGCACACACGGATGGCTTCATAGCAATCTGGCGCAAAAAGACCGCATCTTTCATCAGTCGGCTGCGTGGAAGTCGTCACACCATCTTGAGTGCTATAGCTAACCGACACGATTGTCCTCTTTTGTGGAAACTTGTGCAGAGGACAAAGTCCCTGCTAACCATTCAATATTAGTTTATTTCAGTGTTCCTATTTTTTGTAATGTATGGATCTTGAGTTATCTGAATAAATATTTTTTTTTTATTATTATTAATACCGCCAACGTATCTTGGCGAGTCTGAAGTTAGCCGATTAGCTGCGCAGTACACAATTTTGTTCCTAAAAGATCCATTGCGCAGACAAACGGCTAACTTCAGACTCGCCAAGATACGTCGGCCGCACTGTATATACGGGACGCAAGCACACTACAATTTTCCTACACACGTTGGACACGGGACTGAACTCGAACGTGTAATAATTAATAAAATTTACCTCCAAAGATTGCTTCACTACTGCATAATAAGTTTCTGTGATGGCGTTTTTACACAACTCAACCGTGTTCACAAACATTACCACAAGATCTTGTCTTCAAAATAAATGATAACAGATTATTTTCAATTTCAAACATTGATGACTAAAGTAAACAATTATGTGGGTATACCATTTGCTTAAATTGGCATGTACTTAAGCACATTTGAAATAGGAGATAGGTTTCCACGAAAGCCTTCAATCAGAGTAAAAATCCCTAATCAGAAGTGGAGAAAAATGTAGTGATTCTAATATCAAAATGATTGGTCTATTTTAATTTGATGGCACTTAGGTCATATCACCAAATAAACATATTTTTTTTTATATTGGATAATCCGTTTTTCGAGGAAAGCTAAAGATTAGTAAACACTATGCTACAACCAATAAGAGACAGGCAACTGAAACCGCGTGGAAGTAGCTAGACAATAATAAAAAGAAAATAAAATCTGTCTGGAGAAAGATCATCAAACCGTCTCAAATTTCTACCGAGGTCAAATATGTATATCAAACAACGTCTGCTAATTTTAACAAGACAAAACACTAAAACATCAAAATATTTAATCGTAAATTTTTGACGTTGATTTATTGTTTACAATTATATGCCGAGTTGCACAATACGTATAACTTTTATCCCCAAATTTGAAATTCGAACCCACAATGCGTTTTACACACGCAAACACAATCTATTGCCCTATTTTGGCCGAATCCAAAAACTTCGTACCTACTATTAATAAAAAAAATGGGAATACCCAATATACAAAAAATACAGATCTCGGCAGATCAAAATAATATGTACTACTAGTAAAGAATTTTGCTCATACATAAGATAAAAGAAATATACCTACTAAATGTGGTTAAAAATTTATATTCTCAATAGGTACGATAAAAATATGGGATATACCCAAGCCAGTAACTAAAATATTCCTAAAAAAACATTAGGTAATCAAACAAATGACGATAATGATTTTCCTCGTGATAATAAATAAGGAAAATATTGGTTAAGTATACCTACACGGACCTAGGACAAGCATTCGTATGAAAATAGAATAATCTATTCATATGAATGCGCTACCAGTCCTGCCAGCTATTGCTGATTGCATATTAAAGAAACGTGTATGCGATGAACCTGCTCAATTGTCCGTACAATAAAGCTCAGTTTTGCATGCACATTTTTATATGCAAGGTTAAAACCGTCATACAGACCCTAACGTTTATGGCCATCCTTAAGGCAAAATAATTGATAATAATCCAAGTTTGGGCTGTGAATCGGCCCGCTAGAACAAGTGATACACACGACCTCACAGATAACCGGCGTGATACAATGTGTGAATACCGACGCACTGTTACAAGGCCGACCCCGTTTGTATTTTAAAAAAAAAAACGAAAAGACAATTTACTGCAAACCACTTTAATAATCACAATTTGACAACAAAGTTTGTCCACTTATGTCTCTTTTAATTACTCAAAATTTAGCAATATGAGTAACGCGGTGGCACCTTGGCGGCGTCCAGAATCTAACTGACTGCATTATGGATTTCAATAGTAGATTGTAAAAATGCATATTCAGCGTAAAAATTGTAATGTGCAATGGAAAAATACGTTGTATTACGATAAAAGCTGACATAGGCTCTATTGCCTTGTAATAAGGGTTATAACAGCACGACGACGACGAATACGTTCAACGACGCCTAATTCTCCACAATTCCGATTTCCCAATCATCCTCAAATCTCTAATCCCTAATCCCTAAATGGTCAGCGTTGCACTGGTGTTGTTAGTGTCCATCGAAGATGGCAATTTCTTACTATCAGGGGCCAGTCTGCTCGTTGACAGCTAGGATTAACACAAATTTATTAAACAATATTATATACGACATATTAAAAAATAACGTGGATTTAGTTTTATTTCTAGAGAAAGAATGTGTAAGAAATTTATATCTTTTTTTTTGTTCCAGCTTTCATCGTGTACTTCTCTCTTCTATCAGCGTTCTTCTGGCTAAACGTGATGTGCTACGACATCTGGTGGACGTTCAGGTAAGTTATTATTCTAATAACTCATTATTCTTAGCTTTTAACTTTAGTAAAAGGCTGGACAGCTGGGTTTTTTTGTTCTGTTCCTGACAATTTACATTTTTATACGTATTAAAGATTCGTTTTTAGCTTAAGCCATTGGAACTTAAACAAGATATTAACTTCTTTAAATACTCATTAATAACAGATGCCAAGAGAAATAGCTTTTGTAGGTCTTGTTAGATTCTCTGAAACGATCACTAGCTTCTTTAATGATTGTTAAGTAAATAAAGCTGATAACAATATAATTGCGGAAAATGATTACATTTAACCAGTGTATCTCAACCTACTTCTTAAGGCAGGTAAACGACATGATTTTAATCATCATCATCATAATCAGCCTATAAGTGCCCACTGCTGAGCAGAGGCCTCTTCTCGCACGGAGAAGTTTAGAGCATTAATCACCACGCTTGCTCAATGCGGGTTGGCGATTTCAAACTTATAATTAGAAATTATAAGTCCAGGTTTCCTCACGATGGTTACCTTCACCGCGTGTAGGTGGTGTCTAAATAATCATGGAAGGTACATACATATAACTCGGAAAAAGTCACATTGGTACTTGCCAGGTTTCGAACTCACACTCTCATGCATGAGAAGCGGATCCTCAACGTCTAGGCCACCATGACATGATTTTAATATTTTCTGTATTTGTTCTTCTTCAGTGGAAAACGAGCTCATGGCCGCAGTGGTTCACAAAACAAGAGATTCTTGTGCTATGCCATCTACGCTTTTGGAGTGCCAACGATCCTGACCATCATCTTGGCAGCTCTTGAATTCTCGAACATTCCTTTGCATCCTCTCCTGCCTAAGCTTAGGCTACAAGGCTGCTTCCTATACGGTAAGTGCTATTTTCACAAATTTGGAAATTTCGTTAACTTTTTAATCGTGGTAATTCAAAACACCAAAGAAGAACAAGAGATGATCGAGCGTTCGCTCTGGGTTTTATGAATTAAAACTAATGGCTTCTGGAATTTTAACTTGGTAGTAAGTTTTTTCACTTCTTGCGGAATCAAAAGCTTCCAAAAAATTAACGATTCACGATTAAGTATATTTTATAATGACTCTCCCACACTTTATTCTTTAATCTCCCACACAAAATGATTATTATAATACTAAGAATGCTTAACAAATTTCAGGGAACAGCAAATTGTTGTACTTATACGGACCAATAGTGATCCTTTGCGTGGCGAACTTAATATTCTTCACACTGACGGCCTTCAAGATAGCAAAGATCAAAAGAGAAACCAGAATGCTACGGGACAAAGAGAGCTCCACACACGACCAAGACAGAAAGGACACTCAAAGGTGAGTTATAAAATAGAAACAAATTATCATGTCAAAGAGTAAAGAAAATTATTCCGTAGCTTCCCTTTAATAAGCTACTAATAATAACAGCATAATTTGCGCAGTGGCTGGGCAACTGGCTACTGTGTATCGCGGGTTCGATTCCTGAACTAAGCAACTCTAAGCACAGCTCTCGCAACTCCTAGTATGTTACGGGTCTGAGTACGGTGTGCATGTGAATTAGTATGTTAATGCACTCACGACACTGGTGGTCAAGTTCTAGTATGAAGCAAAGGAAAAAAGAAAGATAAAAATTGGTTTTAAGCTAAACGATGCAGAATCATCGCTAGGACACTGCCATTAATTATACTTAGAAATATTTTCGACATTTTAAAGATCTCTGTTTATGGATTGTCTACATTATTTTTAATACTTAGCGATATTTATTGAAATCATTTAGTAGACAGTTCTAGAATCAGAAACTCAAGTTAATATATCGTAAAGAAATCAAATTATTCATAAACAATTGTTATAATCGTCCAATAAAACATGACGCTTAAAATTTCGCATTTATAGAATTATAAACTGAGTTTAACAGAAGCTGTCGGTCAAACCAGAATAGTTTTTACGAGCGAGGGAATAATGAATTCCGTGGAAATTCATCCATTCTATCCTACATCGTTAATTGCATAAACAATCTGAACTTGTTATGATTAACAAGCTTATTTGTGTTTCAAAATAATATCTTGACCTTTTTATTGTTTTTTATTTGAATTTATGTTTGTAAATAATATTATAATAAGTTTACTAAAAGCAATTTTATTGGGGCCAAAAGTTTGAAATTAAAATGTTCCAGGTTTACTCTCTACGTAAAGCTGTTCACCGTCATGGGTATCAACTGGATCTTGGAGGTGGTCAGCTCCTTCTACCCCGAAGCTAACGTCTTCTGGCAGTTTTCTGACGCTTACAACGTGCTCGTCGGCTTAATCATCTTCATTATTTTCGTCTGTAAAAAGAAGACTTGGAGAATGATCAAGAAGAGGTTCGTCTTGCTTTATAATTGTCTCAGAAGAGACAATAGTGGTGGTGGATTGACTTCGATGGCTTCTTAGTTTCACTTTCTTTTTTATTCTTCATTTTCTGTCTTTCGCGTTATACACAACAATGCAATTTATAAACTGTGCGTATGCCTACAGCGTCCTTGAGGTACGCCTTCATTCAACAATGGTTTTACAATTGTGAAGTGACGTCGACGTTCTTATTATTTGATAAATACCAATGTTTGCAGTTTATTTAGATAGTAGTATAACTTAAAGTTCTTACCAATGTAATTGTACTTAAGTTTTATTATGGCAAAATAAAAATTCAACAAAATATGTTAGGCCAAAACTATGGAAACGATTTAGTAATGAGTTCCAGCCGTGGTGATAGGAGACTGTGCACTATGATATTGATGCATTTAGTAATATAATTTAGTATAAGTGTAAAGAAAGATCTAATGATTGTATTTAAACAAATAGTTCAATGTGATTTTGTAAAACTATATTCCAAACTGTTCAAAATGTCCTAAGTTTGCTTCATTCTGTATCCAGGATCAAAGATTATCAACGTTTCAAGTCTAATAAAAAACGACGAGATAGTAGAGAGGTTAATATCAATAACAGACAACTAACGCAATGGAGAACGCAACCAGATAGAACATCTAGTTTGGAAACCATTAAAACAACGGATGGAGAAACAAGTTTAAGAAGCAATAAATCTATTAGTACAAATCCTCATTAGCCCACCGATAATGAAGTACAAACTACTGCACAGACTAAACCAAATTAATACAAAGAAGATAATAATAAGACAAGAGGTTATGATAAAAATAATAGACGAAGAATACTATAATTAGAAGAAGCTCGGAAAAAGGCTAAAGTTCAAGGCTTAAACAAAAACAAGACTGGTAACATTAACGAACTAAATAAATGTATGTCAAAAATGGAATGTTTGGTATATACCTAGTACGAGTGAAAAGGTACAGAAAAGTATTAGTAAAACAATAGATTAGGATCTAGTGAATGGTAGTTTTATACTAACTTTGCAATGTGTTGGCAACTAATTGTGAGGGCTTGTGTTTTAGTGTGTGGGTTGGAATTAGCTATAACCTTTGTGAAGTACAAGCTGTGTGTATTAATTAAGATAATGAAATATAACTTTATGAGAAAACAAATGTAATCTTTGTATTTAATGCACCAAAGGACACCTATTTGCACATTTCGTTAACAATTTTTGGTTTGGTTTGCACGTTTGAAATGAGATTTTAATCGTTACGGGTTTAGGTAGATTTTGCATTAGAAGTGATCGAGAAAATCAGGCGGGTGGAGGAAGATGATTAGAAACAATCAAATTATACAAAGTACGTAGTTTGTTGCTGGCATTTAAATCTAAAACATCGACATTTTTCGCTTTGTTTTAAGGATTTTCTGTGATAAAAGCTTCATTGATATTGCTTCTAATTATTTTATACTATTTTCTTCGTTTATGGTCTTGAGTACATTATTATTTAAAATAACAAGATAATTAAAATAATATTATATTTTTATGTAAAGAAAGTAATAAATAAATATTATATTTAAGACATTTCAATATAAAAAACGAACATTCCAGTTGTGTTGTTTAAATAATAACATTTTCGGGTGCTGATGTCATTGTTTTTTTTTCGTTCACCAGACAAATGTTATTTCTTCTACTCATTTGCATTGCAAAAAATTAATCAATGAGCGTTTGACGAAAAATATTCAATTTTATTATCCTATCATTATTTTTATACATATAATTACTACCTACTCATAGTACTCCAGGCCATTGCAAAATAATCAAACCTTTTTATTTCTTCGCCTTTAATGTTTGCGCTTAATTTTTGTTGTGTATAACAGTTCTTAGGGCTGATTTTTCAATAGACAGATAAATGTTAACTAAGGAATAAAATTGTTGTTGTCACTATCTTATACAAACATTCTGACGCGAAAGCATCATAATTATTCCCCAGATAACTTTTATCTAACCATTGGAAAATCAGCCCTAATCCAAATATTATTTTTATTTAAGTCATAAAGTAAGCACTCGTGTTATCCATTTTAAAATAATATATATATTTAGAGAAGTCTATCTAAGAAGTGGAATATTATATGGATTTCATAATATAATCTCCAATAAACATATCTAATAAAAATAATTTATTTACCTGCAGTCCACAGGCAACAAGATTCAAATTTGTTATGCAAATGAATTATTAGTTATAACAAAAATCAATTGAATACATTACAAATCGGGTTTTCTAGACATTAAATGTCATATTATTTTTAATATGATTTTCCTTATATTTTACTTTTTTAATAGAATTCTTTAGAAAACCTAGAACAAGGTTTTTTTAGTTATAGAAATTTATCCTACATTTTAGTTTAAAAAACCAGATGACATATTTGCCTGAAAAGCGATTATAACGTGAATGGCCTTAAATAACTTTGCATATTACGTATTATTAATTAATTGTTTCTAACCACTATTGCTATTAAAGCCATAGATACACTATAGTATGCATAAATGCCCCGCGACATGTTGTTAATGACGTCATGTTTTGCTGTGTGACGTCATCCGTCGATATCCGAAATAATTGGTGATGTCGCACGACAAATAATGTCATGTTGTAACTATCGACTTTAGAGCGCTTCAACACTACCTCCAATCTGAATCCAATCCGATCCGTAAGTAATCAGCGCCGCGGATGGACACTTGTAGTACCAACGGAGTTACTTCAAGTCCAGACCGTTGCTGGCCTCTCATAGGTTATTAAGGATTTAAGGATAGGATATTGGAGGATTGAGATTGGGAAAGGGGGGAGAATATGGCCTGCAGTAACCTCACTCACAAAGTATGTGTTGCTTTACGTCGGTTCTCTTTGAAGCTGCTGTCACTCCGGTCGAGCCGGCTCATTCGTGCCAAAGCATGACTCGAAAGCATATTTCTTATGTATGGGAATACATAAGAAATATGCTTTCTATTCCAATTTTAGTTAACGCAGTATATCAATCATCCATCCAATTTTCTTCAAAAATAATATCCTTATTCGATATTTTCACTGTTTCGGGTCGGATTTAGAGGGAACGCGTTGTAAGGGTAGAATATCCGAATTCTGTATTTTCAAAGTTTCGCATCGGATTCACATCGGACGTAGCACAGAAGCGCTCTTAAGGCAAATAAACTCGTGATATACAATTTATATAAATACATGACGTCACATAGCTCATATACTGAAGTTAAGCGATTTCACATGGTATAACAACGTCATAAAACATTTCATTTCATCACTAATTTGGCCTTTTCTGCACAGATACAGACAACTGCGGGGCGATACTTCTAAGTCAGGAACGCAGACCACGTCATCCTCTACTCGGACACATTCCACATCCCGCGATGATATGCAGATGCACTCTATCAAGAAGTAAATAAGTTTCAAAGTGCTATGTGTAATTTTAAAGCTAAACGTGCGTGAAACAGAATCGCTGCCGGCATAATTATTAAAGACTTAATTGCACAAAAAAATTCTGAATTTCTGAATTAAATATTAACTCAAATCATCTACTAAAACGTATTGAACAATCTTTAATCATAACATCATCAGCCTAAAAGTACCCAAAGGCCTCTTTTCGCACGGAGAAGTTTAAGCAATTATTCTTCAAACCCCAAGTGAACGCCGGCGTTGACTTACCTATTGTTCCTTTATTGTGTCTCGAATTACCACGATTAAAAGGTTAATCACCACGCTTATACAAGGCGAATTGGCGATTTCAAACTTATAATTACAAATTATAAGTCCTTTACCTATTAGTAAAAATATTCAGAAATTATAGAACAAGTATGGGACCAAGCAATTAAAAGAATATTGGCGATTATGAAAAATAGTAAAATCGATTCTTACAAGAGTAGCGATTATCGAATTATAAAAAAATATATAAATGCGTCTTTACTCTTTATGGTGGCAGAATGTCCATTGCGATAAGAAGTTTTAAATGCATAAGTTATTAAAATAGTCCATTTGGCTTCAGCTGTTGCATTTTTTGTCATTATGCAAAGACATTTTCTTTTACACAATAGAGTGCCTAATGCGCTTTGCAATACGTTAATGCATTGAACGTTTCCGTATTCAGCACCCTGATTGGTTGGCTAGCTTGGAACTGACCAATCAGAACGTCGTCCTATACATGTCGATCGACATAACATGGCAAAACTCGCTAAGCGCTTTGCGTTGCGTTACTTACTGTAGGGATAAACAAGGGATGTTATCAAATCAACAAGAATATATTATAGTTTCACACACAACCTAAATACTACATAATAGAAAAAAAATTGACCAATAATTTTACTAAGAAAAGACCTTTTATCAATGTAATTAATGAAGATATGAAAGAAAAAACAAATCCTTTATCCTTACATCCTGTATATGAAATATTAAAATCTCTGTTTCACGAACGTCTGCAAATCGATCAATGTTATAAAAATATATGAGTGTAAACTTGTCTATTTTTTTATTGTGCCTAGATCTGCCATTTGAAATAAATTAAATTAGTTGAAAAAAATACTAAAATCGCCTTAAACTTGCCTTGACTTGAATTTTATTGTTGTTTTTACATTTAAAATACATAGGGTGTTCAATTAAATTATGTAGCCAAAACTATATTTATGATATAAAGAAAGTAATATTTTACATGGCAAACTAAAAGCTTTGTTACAATAAGATTTAAGAAAAAATATATTTTCATCATAAACATTTTGTAAAAAAGGTTTTCACTATATTTCTAAATTAAACCTTTTTATTGAATGTTGACTGTGAATATTTTATTCGTTGTACAAATGTATGTAAGGCACATAATTATTTACTGCGTGTGATTTTTACACCTCGATGTATTTAAATTTTAAAGGAAAACGAGCTTAATGTAAACTTATATGATAGCATTTATTAGTTTTAATTGCGTAATCATAATAATGCCATAATTTTATTATTATTGTTAAAAAAATAGGTTTATGAGAAATGTTGATAGATAAAATGAATACTTATATAAACCAAACTAAATACTTATGTAGGTACTGTTATAGTACAATCAATAAAATTCGTTCTTGACCATACTTAGATTGAATTTTGTGTGCAGTGGCTGCACTGGCTCTACCAATTAACATGTTAAAGAAAGAATTGTGAACTAGGAATAGAATGAAAATCTTTTGTGTATAAAAAAATGACAGAAGGTTTTATTGGCTTTTTACTTAACTTTTTTCACTTAGAAAGCAATAAAAACTAAGAAGACAAATGGCGGTACACAAGTACAACGTTGTTGCGTGCAGATTGACCAAGGACTGTCTTGGAGATAGCAAAAAATTGTACCTATGAGCAATATTTTTTCTATGCGGCATACTACAATTTCTGTGGGTGGCAAAGTTTAGCTAATCATTATCCTGGTCATCTAACTATCCTTAGTGAGTTTCCATAATAGATTAAAAAAAATGTTTAAAAATATTCGTAACAGTGGTACTTGATTTAAAATTCTTTCACGCAATCCCAGGCTCCCAGAATTGTAGGTTAGGTTAGGTCCGGTCAGTTCAAAACTGCGACGATCAGAAAAATTGAAATGACATCAGAATGATAAAAAAATACAAGACAATTGTGGTAGAATTTTAATTTTGAATAAATAACGGCTTAGTAAATTATATCTCAGTCATTAAAAGTCTTTTGGTTATATTATACCATCGTTAAAACATAATTTCTTCTGTAATGGAGTCATTTCATTTGAAAAAATGAAACATATAATGCATATGTCGCAACAGAAATAGCCACTCATTCATTGGTTATGTATTTGATCTCAAAAAAGATGGCCGCTAAGCTGGTAAATAGAGAACGAACGCGGTAATTTAAGAGTTATGAGTGATATGAACTTGTAACGATTTTCAATTCTATTATTTCGTTTTAAGGATGATATTTCAAATGCAGCTCATTTTTCTTAAGTCTTTATTTATCGCGTATGGTTGCAATTTTAAAAACTCAGACATTATTTTTTTTTTTTTTTACAAAGCAGTAAAAATCCTATTGAATGAAATGATTTTTTTTATGACATAAATAGTTCGAATATTATATTAATTTGGTTTTAATGTGAAGTCTCTCTATATAAGTTAACTATGAAGACATTTAATTATTTAAATTTAAGAATTTATTATATATTTTTAGTAGGGTGCAAAATATTATCTACCTAAATAATATAAGTCTGTTTATCTCAAGAGCGAATATAAAGGAAAAATACATATTACTGAGTAATAAAAATGTATTTTGTGAGAACAGTTTTTAATTTTTATCCCATCCAAATTATGTACCTGTCCCAATGTTAGATCGGTCGCATATGCTAAGTCACCAAATCCTGCAGTCTCGCTTAAAGATCTCCTAGAAGCCAATCAAACTATCGTTATGTTTGCAGATGGATGTAAGGAAAATTTATTGGTACTGCGAGAGGAACTTATGAAGTGTTGTGAATTTTTCTTGTTTTAATTTATCTAATCCGTATTAACATAAATAAATAGATGAATTACCAAATATTAAGAGCCCCAAATTCATAATGTTTAATAAAAAAAGTGCCAGGAGCGTATCGGGCTACACTCAGTGTAGGGTTCCGTTAGATACCAGTCTGTTACAATAAGTCCAATACCGCCAACGTATCTTGTCGAGTCTGAAGTTAGCCGATTAGCTGCGCAGTACACGATTTTGTTCCTAAACGATCCATTGCGCAGACAAACGGCTAACTTCAGACTCGACAAGATACGTCGGTCATACTGTATCCCCACGTAAGAGTTATTGTCAATCTTTACACCGCAATTCAGCGTAATGAGCAAAAACTACTACTAATGGCACTGTAGTGCCATCGGCAGCGGAATTGGATTACTTATTTAAACAAACTAGACGGAGATGTATGTTAAGTTTTTTGGGCATTGCGAAAAGCTATTTTAACGAGATTGGAAAGAACTTAGGTTCAATGTTGACAAATGAATTACCTGGACAGTCTACATTTAATCACTGTATGCCCGGCTGTAGTTTTGGTAATATTTTGGATAAAATTAATAAATATAGATTTAATCCAGATTCTACCCTTATTATAATGTGTGGTAACAGAGGTAGTCTTAATAAAAAAAGTTTAATCAATTTCCATAATTCACTTGCCAAACTGAATTTAAAGCAGATAATTATATTTGCATTGCCTTATATAAAATCATTGCCACAGGAAGAAAACAATAGTAGATATAAAATTAATACTACATTGTATAACTTAAGTATTAATACTAATATTCACTTCATAGACACTAACAATTATGTTGGTCTTAATATATATAGGACAAAAGATAGGTACTATCTTTCAAAATATTATTTAAGACAAATAGCAATGTCGCTATCATATTTTTTTAATATATCAGCCAATAACTTGGCTAAACAGGTTACTCCTATTGAGCAACCAAAAAATATTGACATTCATAATGAGTCACCTAATACTGACATTCATAATAATTTAAATTATTAAATAAGACAATAGAGACAAACTCTTGCAAATTAAACAGTAATAAGGTTATTAATCTGGTTCACCAAAACATTCAAGGCTTTATGAGTAAAGAATTGGAAATAGAGTTATTTTTAAATTGTAATAATGTGGATATTTTGTGTATTACTGAACATTGGCTAAAACCCCATCAGCTAATGTTCAATTTTGGTAAGCACCAGATTGGTAGCTCGTTCAGCAGAGAAAACGCTATACATGGTGGGTCACTTATACTGATAAGTAACCAGCTCAAATTCAAAGATCGTAAAGATATAGTTAGTTACTCTGTTGAGCGTACTGTTGAAATAGCCTGTGTGGAATTGGAGCGGTTTATTGTATTAAGCGTGTATAGACCACCTTCTGGTTTGTATGACTGTTTTGAAACAGTAATGGATGAAGTTCTAAGTAAACTTACAAATTCAAAGAAATCCATCATTACATGTGGTGATTTTAATATAAATTTATTAGAAAAATGTAGTTTAAGCACAAAAATTGTAAGTTTATTTTCTTCATACAACCTTGCGAATTTGTTTCTGGAGCCAACTAGGATAACACCCACTAGTGCCACTTGCCTGGACAATATTTATACTGATATTGTGCCAGTTAACAAAGAAATAATTTCAGTACTTGATTCCGATCACTGTGGTCAGTTAATTTCTTTAACAAAAGAAATAAATATAGTATCAAAACAATTTATCACAGTTAATACGAAGACTAAAAGACGCATTGAATTTTTCAAAGCTAAACTCAGCAACAAATTGCCTTTGTTGTTGAATTATAAGAATTCTAGCACTCTATATGATAAGTTTTTTAAAATGTACCTAACAGAGTTTAAGTCTACTTTTTCAGATAAAACTATACCAGCTAATAGCAATGCGTCTTTCGGTGATTGGGCAACCACTGGTATCTATAAGAGTAGAAAGCGCCTCTATGAGCTTTATAATGAGCGGACATATATTAACACTGTTAAATTCAGTGAATATGTAAAAAACTATTCTAAATTATTCAAAAAGGTTTGCTCTATTGCTAAATCATTATTCTTAAGCTCTAAGATAAAGAACAGTACCAATGTTATCAAAGACACTTGGAATATTATCAACAGTGAGGCAGGAAGGTCTAAAAAGAGAATAAATCAACATAGTCTTGTAATTGATAATAAGTTAATAAAAGCGGATGTAGAAATTGCAACTGCTTTTGAAAATTTCTTTTCCGACATTCCTGTATCCACTACTAAGTCACTGAATTCATCTCCCACTGTTGCAGAGTCTTTACTCAAAAAACATGTTGTAGCTTGCGATTCAGGGTTTTCCTTCGAGCACATAGATAACAAGGAAATTGTTAAAATCTTTAATACTTTGAATAACAAAAAGACTGCAGATCTATGGGGCAATTCTGTGTATATTACAAGCTCTGTAATAACTATTGTAGCACCTGTATTAGCTCAAATCTTTAATAACTGTATTGACTGTGGTGTGTTTCCTGATCTTATGAAATGTAGTAAAATAATTCCATTATTTAAATCAGGTAGTACTTCTGACCCCACTAACTTTAGACCTATTTCAGTGCTACCTACGTTCAGTAAAATTTTTGAAAAAATTATTTTAGATCAAATGCAAAGATTTTTTAATAGAAATAAATTATTACATGCGAAACAGTTCGGATTTACAAGGGGTCGTTCAACAACTGATGCCGGTGTTGGACTTCTTAATCACATTTACGACGCGTGGGAGGACTCAAGCGACGCTTTGGGAATATTTTGTGATTTATCCAAGGCGTTCGATTGTGTGCTTCATGATACACTGATCAGGAAGCTATCCCATTACGGAATAAGAGGTGCATCTCTGGACCTTCTTACCTCATACCTGAGTAATAGGGTTCAGAGAGTTGAAGTAAACGGAGTGGTTTCTGCCGGGTCTGTTGTGAAGATGGGTGTTCCGCAGGGTTCTATTCTCGGCCCGTTTTTATTTCTTATCTATATTAATGACTTGCCTTACCTTGTAAGGGATAAACACGAGATAGTGCTGTTTACTCCTCCTATATTCAAACTCAGACGACGACAATTAGTTATTGACAATGTAAACAGTGCTCTCTCAGAAATAGTTCACTGGTTTGGTGTTAATAACTTATTACTAAACGAAACTAAAACTAAATGTATTAAATTCACAACACCAAATGTTAAACAGGTAAAAACCAGTGTGCTTGTCAAGGGCGAGGAGTTGAGTCCTGTAGATACAACTGTCTTTTTAGGTATAACCCTGGACGCTAAGCTCCAGTGGGGCCCTCATATAGATGGCTTGTCGAAGAAGCTCAGTTCTGCAGCATATGCCGTTAAAAAAATTAGAAATTTAACAGATGTAGATACAGCGCGGTTAGTTTATTTTAGTTATTTCCACAGCATCATGTCATACGGTATTTTGTTGTGGGGGAATGCTGCTGACATTCAGTCTATTTTTGTTCTGCAGAAAAGGGCTATTCGATCAATCTATAATCTTAGTCCGAGGCATTCGCTCAGAGAATTATTTAAGGAAACTAAGATAATGACGGTTGCCTCACAATATATTTATGAAAATGTAATTCACGCTCATAAAAACAAAAGCTTATTTAAGAAGCATAGTGATATACATAATATTAACACGAGGGGGAAAAACAAATATGTTGTCCCTGCCTCCAGGCTTCAGAAAATAACTAGTTCGTTTAGATGTCAATGTATACGCTTTTACAATAAAATTCCTAGCGATATTCAAAATTTGAGCCTCAATAAATTTAAAAGTGTAATAAAGGCTAAACTTTGCTGTAAAGCATTTTATAAAATAAAAGACTACTTAGAGGATAGTCAGGCATGGGAATGAGCCGCTGTAATGTCTGCACAGGTCATGTTGACATGTTTGTAACATAAGTTACACTTTTATATACAATTTGACATTACGTTTATTTTTTATTTTTTATACAATGACATAATCACCTATTGTGACATTTTATTTTTTATTTGACATTTTTTTTATTTATTTATTGACATTTTTATTATTTTATATTATTGTTAGTGTAAGGACCGTGTGAGACTTGCCGTGCTTTTTGATTACCAGTTATCTGCGTTCTGACAGTTTGAGTACTTGCGCGACCCACCCAAATGTTCTTTAGATCGGTATTGTTCGTCGGACAACTCAGCAGCACTAGCTATACTGGTTGCAAACTGACACTTGCGTGCCTGTCTTCAGAACGGGTCCACTTAAACTGGTGTGGTTCTTTCCTCAAAAGACCACTACAGAATGAACTTGCACGATTCTCTCACATTATGTTATTTTTACATTGTCTGGACTTGAAAAGAGACTGACCTCTGAGTTTGTTTCGGCATTTCTTCTCAGAGTAGTCAGATAGGAAATGCCGGCTTCATCTAGTTTTTCACATATAAATTGACGTGTAAAAGTGCCGTTTTATGGCCTATTTGCAAAAATAAATTCATTGTTTCATTGTTTCATTGTAACACTTAACTCTTTATTTTTTATTCGAAAGAAGTTCGGAATACGTTTGGAATAATAAAATATACAAACTAAGGTAAAAAATACATGCATATACAGTTAAATTACAAAATTTATTCAGATTTTATTATTGCATAATTTTTCAAAAAACATTCAACCCATTGAGTTCAACATAATTTTCCGATAAAGTATTTTTGACGTTCCTACTACTTTCGATACTTCATTCATATTTCATATTTTCTAAACTTATTGGTTAAAAGTTAGAGGTAGGGGGCGCCTGTGGGGCGGCTATTTCGGAGAAAACTGACATTATCAAAAAAAGATCTTAGTAGGTAAACCCCCATTCACTATAAAATACATCCAATAAATACACGTTAGGGTCGAAATGAAAAAAAAATCACAAATCACTGCCTCCTTTATGCGTAGGGGGTCAAATCAAATCAAATCAAATCAAATCAAATCAAATCAAATCAAATCAAATTCTTTATTTCAAATAGACCAAAAAAGGCACTTTTGAACGTCAAGCAAAAAAGATATCATAAGGTTTAACTTTATGTGTCAGTCTGTCCGTCTGTCCTCTAGTGAAGCTATTTGCTCGTTCCAAAGTGTAGATTCCTATGGAGAAGAACGAGCAAGAAACTCCATGGTTACTCTTTTTCAATCACTTTTTACAATGCATTGTTACATAATTTAGATAGTTCCATTATGTGAGAACAGTGTAACACTAGTGTTTAACCAAAGTATCCGAAAAAGAAATAACCCTCAGGGACAGCAACTTTAGACAGTCTCGAGTTGACCAGTCCCAATAGGCGGCGTCCGTTCACGAACATGACACGTATACCAGCACCGCCCAACTCAACCATATTATAGGGAACCGAGCGGCCCAGTGCCCGTGCCACCGCCAATGAGACTCCTGAGTGAGCATGACAACTCCCAACTGACACAAGTACCAATATACTATAAGTCTAACTCAATTATAATAAGTTACAGGGCTCTCACATTTACAAAAATCCAGTTTATCAACAATTAACAACATGGTAAATAATTTAATAATTGAGATCAAAATTCCTCTTAACCTTAACAATTTTTATCCTGTGCAGTCAAACCAGCCACCCTCCAAGCATTTTTATCTTCTATATAATCATTTAGTTTGTAGTATGCTTTCCTACATAATACTTTCTTTATACATAATTTAAATTTACTTTCATTAAGATTTTGTATTTCAGTTGGGATTTTATTATAACATTTAACACATAATCCCATGAACGACTTATGCACTTTTGCTAATCTAAATAAAGGCTGACTTAATCTATTTCTATGTCTAGTAGGATAGTCACGCTTGTCAGATACTTTTACAAATAGCTGTAGGTTTTTCCTAACATACATAATGTTTTCATAAATATATTGACATGGTACGGTCATAATGTTGATCTCCTTAAACTTTTCTCTGAGAGATTCGCGACGACCTAAGTTATAGATAGCTCTGACTGCACGCTTTTGTAAGATAAAGATAGACTCAACGTCGGATGCCTGTCCCCACAACAGAATTCCATACGACATGATGCTGTGAAAGTAGCTAAAGTACACTAGTCGTGCCGTGCCTACATCGGTTAGCTGACGGATCTTCCAGACAGCATAAGCTGCCGAGCTCAACCGCCCTGCTAGAGATCTAATGTGGGGCCCCCATTGCAGCTTGTCGTCTACAGTAATCCCCAAGAATGTGGTCTCCTTTACAAATTCCAGTTTCTGACCATTTAATAATATATCATCGCATACGTTACTTTTAACATTTGGCAAAATAAATCTAATGCATTTCGTCTTTTTATCATTAAGTACTAAGTTGTTTTTTGTGAACCAATTATGAACTTTCATTAAGGCATTATTCACTTCGTCATAGTTATTTGATCGTCTATTTAATTTAAAAATCAAGGATGTGTCATCAGCGAATAATACCATATGCGGTTCACTTTGGAATAAATGGGGCAGGTCATTGACATAAACCAAAAATAGGAATGGACCCAATATTGAGCCCTGCGGTACGCCCATAGATACGCTAGCACCCCGGGTACCCTAATAAAATATTTTCCCCTTTTTATTTTACTACTTTGTCGGTATGATTGATATAGATATTGGAGCCATCAACTTTCTAGGACTAACAGTCACTGATTATCTACGAACGGACAGACAGACAGACATGGCGAAACTATAAGGGCTTCTAATTTACTACAGAACCCTAAAAATCGGGGATTTATATACGCGAAAAGGTAAGTTGTACTGAAAATGCTTAGTGATAGTAAGTACACGTCGAAGTAATATAACTAATTGTAGGTTATTTTTTTTATGTAACAGTGGATGGATTACCTGATGGTAAGCAATAATCGCCTTCCATGGACACCTACAACACCACATTTACTAGTGCGTTTCCGGCCTTTCAGGAATTAAGGTTTCAGAGATTTCGGAATTGGGAAATGGGAAGGGGAAGGAATTGCGCCTCCAACAACCTCACTCAAACGGCGAAACACAATGACGTAGTTGTTTCACGCCGGCTTTCGCTGAGGCCGTTGTATCACTCCAGTGTCTTTCTCCGTGTGAGTGAGGTTACCGGAGACCCAATCCTTTCCCTCCCCTAATCCTTCCCAAATCCCTAAATCTCTAAATCCCTAATCTCAAAAAGGTCGGCAACGCATAACTCCTCTGTTGTTGTGGGTGTCCATGGGCGGCGCTGATTGTTTACCATCAGGTAATCCGGATGCTCGTATACCGAACTATCACAAAAAAAAAGTTAAGTAGCTTTTTATATAATTATCTATACAATACAATTCTAAGTAATTTAAAAATGATATCATCAGTCCTTGTGTTCTAAAGTGTCATAGATTAATTAATACGAATAGGTAAAATGTGCCATTTTGTTATTAACTTTAACATTTTACTCATGTGATATTATTTTGGAATAAAAACCAGTATGTGTGAATTAAAAAAGGAAAACATTCACTGTTAAAATAACACCACGTGTGACCCGACCAGACCGAATCATTTAGCAATAAATTTGCATATTGAGACAAAGTCCAAAGGCAAACAGCAGGCCCTGTACCACATCTTAATACCACATGTATTTAATCCTAATTAGTTTTTTTTTTAAGTACCTAGATAATATCTAGTATTTATATAAAATTAACAATACAACTTAATGGCGTAAGCTGTAATGTTGTTAAATATTCTTAATAAATAAATAATTAATCTTTCTTGTAATGTTATGTATTAGAAATTGTATCAGTTATTAAGACAGCTAGGCTACTATTTTAAGCTGGGATTTATTAGAAATATCAAAAAAAAGATTTCATTAAAAATCAAACACACTAACATCGTAAACTAAACACAGTCATGTTTTGAGAAGGTGCCATTGTAAAATAAGACAAATATCGGAAAAATTATAAATAACTAGCTACTCTCGCGCGGTTTCACCCGCTGCTCGGCTCCTACAGATCGTAGCGTGATGTTTATAGCCTATATACTCAGCTACGACAACATTTGTACTTCACTTGCATACCAACCTATTAATTTATATATTCTTTTGACTAAATTTTTTAAAAACATTACTTGTGCGGAGTATTTTCAGACTGTACCATTCACCATGCACTTTATACTCATCATTATATATATTATATATTTCATACACTCCATTATATATAACATACCGTTTATCTATATTACTATACATATACTGTACATTTCAAAGGAATCTGTGCACAATACGTTCTATCACTGTGCCACTTGTGCAACCGTCGGGTGGCTCTCGGGTCGTGGGCTGCGGGGTTCATCCACCTCTATCTTTTCATTCATCTCTAGTCCCAATGAATCCTGGTAAATGCATCAAGTTTGGTCTCCTAAATGCTGGCTCTCTGGGGACGAATCAAGATGAATTCTTGATCGCCATGAGCAACCATTCGGTGGATATTATGGCCATCAACGAAACCTGGCTACGTAAAGGGGAAGAGGATCGTGCTCCTAGTGTAAGTGGGTACAAGTTCAGACACATGCCGAGACCGGCGGCTACGCGAGGTGGTCGTGGCGGGGGGGTTGCCTTCTACATAAAAGACAGCATTAACGCACGTGTGAGAGCTCATCCCGAACACCCTACCGTTGAGCAACTTTGGCTGGGCCTAAGCGTAAATGGGAGGAAGGTTTTGATTGGGACGGCGTACCGACCGCCTTGGCAAGATTTGGAACTTTTCCTTGATGCCATAACTACTAGCGTGAGTGCGTTAGCCCCCTACGATAACCTTGTGCTATTGGGCGATTTGAATGTCAATCTGCTGGATAAAAATACCTCAAAATACAAACAGCTTACAGAATTTTTTGATTACATGAGTGTTGTTCAGTTGGTTGACACAGCCACACACTTCGTCGGTGATGGCAGCTCACTCATTGACATAGTGTGTACTGACGCTGCAACTCGCGGCGTTGAGGTAAATCACATTAGTGAGCTTGGCCATCACTCCTTCATTACGTGCGAAACTGTTTTTAGGAAGCCAAAAGTAAAGTCCAGAATTATTAGTTTTCGTTCCCTACCGGACATATTGCCGGATTTCTTTCAAAGGGACCTGAGTATGATTCCTTGGTCCAGAATAAAAGATTTGGGTGATGTGGATGCTATGGTGCATGATTTCAGCATGTACATGATCCAGCTTTATGACCTACATGCCCCCATTAATAAAAGAACCTATCATAGGCGGCCTACACCATGGATTACTGATGATGTTAGACGGATGTTTCGGTTGCGGGATAAAGCCAGGGTCAGATGTCGCAAAACCAAGAATGTACATCACAAACAATTCTACCTGGATCTCAAGCGTGAGTCTGCCGCCGCATTGGGACGAGAAAAATCGGCATACTTTAAAAAAAATGTCAACGACCACATTAATGATCCCAAACGGTTGTGGAGGAACCTCAAGTGTGATGTACTTCCAGACCATAAAGACAGGATATTACCGGCTCATTTCGACAATCCGGATGCCATCAATCGTGCATTTTTGGATGTTCCGGGAAATGACAGTGATAACATTTTACAGATAGCTAGCTTTACTACTCGTAGATACAGTTCAGCTCAGTTCTCACTGTCCACAACCAACCAAGAGGCAATTCTACGGATAATCAGGAGTCTGGGGTCGAATGCGCAGGGAGTTGATGGCATCAGCCTGGATATGATAACTCTCACACTGCCGAACACCTTGCAAGCCATCACGGACATCATCAATAGATCCATAGAGTCGCGTACTTTCCCCAATCTATGGCGACGTGCCATAGTGCGCCCAATACCCAAGGTTAGTGACCCACTCAGTATTAAAGATCTCAGACCAATAAGTATCTTGCCCTGTCTGTCAAAGATTTTGGAACGTGTGGTGTACCAACAAGTCATCGAATACCTGGAGTCCAACAACATTCTCCCTGACCTTCAGTCGGGGTTTCGTGGGGGTAGAGGTACTGCTACTGCTCTCATAGATGTGGTGGGTAACATCTTGGAAGCACGCGATCGGGGGGAGGGCGCTATTCTTGTGCTTTTGGATTTTTCACGAGCTTTTGACTCTATTAACACCAGTCTACTTTTGTCTAAATTGGTGTACTATGGCTTTGATCAGGATGCTGTAGACTGGTTTAAAAGTTATTTAACCAACAGATCTCAGTATGTCGAAATCCAGACAAGGGATGGATCACGCGTGTCTTCGCCTCCGCTTCGGGTGTCCAGGGGGGTTCCACAGGGATCAATACTCGGGCCTTTACTGTACATCCTCTACAGTGCTGATGTTGCTGGGTCCTTTTTCAATTGCAAATACCATATGTACGCAGATGATATCCAGCTATACACAACCTTCAAAGGAATTGATACAGCGGTGGCGGTGCAGAGGTTGAATGAGGATTTGGAGAGGGTTGTAAGCTGGTCTGGGAACAATTCTCTGGTCCTAAATCCTTTAAAGTCAAAATTCATGGTGCTGGGTACTAAGAAACAAGTTGCGGCCATACTGTCAGCCAACCCAGTCATAACAATAATGGGGCAGAAGATAGAGCGTGTTATACAGGCTTGCAATTTGGGTTTGATTTTGGACCCGGAATTGCGCTTTGAGTCTCACATAAAAAATGTGGTAAAGAATTGCTTTTACAGATTAAAGGTACTGTATGGCATAAGAAACTATTTAAGTATTCCGCTAAGAAAACAATTAGTGGATAGTTTGATTCTGTCTAGACTCAATTATTGTGACGTTGTCTATGGACCTTGCTTGCTTTCCAGAACGGATGGGCTAATTCAGCGCATTCAGAATGCCTGTATTCGTTTTTGTGTACAGATACCACGCAGACATCATATCACACCATACATAAATCAGCTAAGGGTACTGAAGATGTCTGCCAGGCGTACGTTGCACTTGGCTAGTCTAATATTCGGTGTAGTAGCAACTCATAAACCAAAGTACTTGTATGAGAAACTAACCTGGCGGCGTACTCAGTATGAGTCCGGTCTCCGTTCCATGGTCGACCCTCTCAAGATACCGCAGCACGGGACTGCAGCTTTTAGGGGCAGTTTTAGGTTTGCTGCGACTCGTTGCTGGAATGATCTCCCTCCGCCGTTAAGGGGCCTAAGGACAGTACAATCATTTAAATATCAACTTAAAAAATATTACTGCATAAACAGCTGTCTCTCTAATAACTATGTAGCAATAATCGTCTTTTGTCAAGCTTTTATTTAACTTCCAATGTGTATGTATGTGTCTATGTATGGTTTGCTCTGGGGAGAAAGAAATTACAATTTCTTAATACTTACAATATTACATCTCAAAAAACTTACGTAAAACTCTGTACTTATAAGCGCAATTTATTTTACTTACTTTTCTTTCATTACATTTAAATTCAACACGCCACCACACGCTAACACTAATAAAAAGATGTTTCTTATAATTATTTTGAGGGTAGAATTACACTTGTTGTCTGCTTACCTTTTTTGTTTTCTCCAAGAGTACTTACTGCATAATCTTGTTCACGTGATGTTCGGTATATTTATTTTCACTTTGTGTAATATAATGCAATCTTATATTTGTTATTATTTTAATTATTTATTTTTTTTACTTTTTATGGCACTTATCGTTTCTATTGATTTTATTTTCATTTTTATATTAATTTTATTATTTATATCAATCTGTACTCCGAACAGCGTTACCGTATTATATAATTAGTACGTACTACTACGGGCTGGTGCTGAAAATCAGCGCCGTGGACTCGTGCCTTCGTGCTCGGGCCACAGTATTAAGCTGAGCTCCAGCCTTTTGCGCTGCGACGCACTATATGGGCTTTTTGTGTGTGTGTACCTGTATTCCTTTTATATGTCGTGGCGTAATAAATGGTTTTTCTTTCTTTCTTTCTTTCTTCTAATAAAATATTTTCCCCTTTTTATTTTACTACTTTGTCGGTATGATTGATATAGATATTGGAGCCATCAACTTTCTAGGACTAACAGTCACTGATTATCTACGAACGGACAGACAGACAGACATGGCGAAACTATAAGGGCTTCTAATTTACTACAGAACCCTAAAAATCGGGGATTTATATACGCGAAAAGGTAAGTTGTACTGAAAATGCTTAGTGATAGTAAGTACACGTCGAAGTAATATAACTAATTGTAGGTTATTTTTTTTATGTAACAGTGGATGGATTACCTGATGGTAAGCAATAATCGCCTTCCATGGACACCTACAACACCACATTTACTAGTGCGTTTCCGGCCTTTCAGGAATTAAGGTTTCAGAGATTTCGGAATTGGGAAATGGGAAGGGGAAGGAATTGCGCCTCCAACAACCTCACTCAAACGGCGAAACACAATGACGTAGTTGTTTCACGCCGGCTTTCGCTGAGGCCGTTGTATCACTCCAGTGTCTTTCTCCGTGTGAGTGAGGTTACCGGAGACCCAATCCTTTCCCTCCCCTAATCCTTCCCAAATCCCTAAATCTCTAAATCCCTAATCTCAAAAAGGTCGGCAACGCATAACTCCTCTGTTGTTGTGGGTGTCCATGGGCGGCGCTGATTGTTTACCATCAGGTAATCCGGATGCTCGTATACCGAACTATCACAAAAAAAAAGTTAAGTAGCTTTTTATATAATTATCTATACAATACAATTCTAAGTAATTTAAAAATGATATCATCAGTCCTTGTGTTCTAAAGTGTCATAGATTAATTAATACGAATAGGTAAAATGTGCCATTTTGTTATTAACTTTAACATTTTACTCATGTGATATTATTTTGGAATAAAAACCAGTATGTGTGAATTAAAAAAGGAAAACATTCACTGTTAAAATAACACCACGTGTGACCCGACCAGACCGAATCATTTAGCAATAAATTTGCATATTGAGACAAAGTCCAAAGGCAAACAGCAGGCCCTGTACCACATCTTAATACCACATGTATTTAATCCTAATTAGTTTTTTTTTTAAGTACCTAGATAATATCTAGTATTTATATAAAATTAACAATACAACTTAATGGCGTAAGCTGTAATGTTGTTAAATATTCTTAATAAATAAATAATTAATCTTTCTTGTAATGTTATGTATTAGAAATTGTATCAGTTATTAAGACAGCTAGGCTACTATTTTAAGCTGGGATTTATTAGAAATATCAAAAAAAAGATTTCATTAAAAATCAAACACACTAACATCGTAAACTAAACACAGTCATGTTTTGAGAAGGTGCCATTGTAAAATAAGACAAATATCGGAAAAATTATAAATAACTAGCTACTCTCGCGCGGTTTCACCCGCTGCTCGGCTCCTACAGATCGTAGCGTGATGTTTATAGCCTATATACTCAGCTCACTTACACAGGAACATTGTAGCTATCTATCAGAGCAAGAATTTTGGATAATCGCCCAGCGGTTCCAAAGATTATCCCCTACATACAAATTTACAACTTTTACCTCTTTATAATATTAAAATTTACAAATGGGAATAACAAGTAAAATAATTAAAGACGTATATATGTCACCGAAAATAACAAGATCCGTAAGTTTACCATTTTGACAAGATCCGTAAGTTTATCATTTTAAAATGTGGACGTAAAATATTACAATTTATCACCCGTTTAGAATCTTGCGAAAGTTTATAAACTTCCTAGTAAAATGATAAACTTACGGATCTTGTTATTTTCCGGTGACATATATATTGAAGGCACCGGGGGGTTGGTACAAACATCAACATGCCGATCATCGTCTTCACAGTCCATCGCAGGGCGTAGGATTTTATAATCAGACCGAATAAATTACAAAATTAACGGACGTCGGCGATCCGCCTCAGATGACAGTCACAGCGCTCGCTCTCCACCAAAATGCGCACGCAGAACTGCCAGTTTGACGTTCCGCCAGAGTACGGTTTATGGTACCCTCGTCCGATGAATTGTAATAAAACCTCCTTCAAAATTCAATTAAAATAATCGACGCTCCGACACGGCCAGACTGACATTCGCTCGTCCTCGAGCGATCTTAGTTATGTGGTAGTTCTGGAACAGAAGAAAGATTCCACGTGTATAGCACGCTGCTCGTTCATCCTGACTAACATGCTATCTCAACATCGCCTGGTTACTGCACTCAACATCGATGTAACATTATCATCATTATCAGTTGTACCTACTTCCAAAACAACTTATCCCAAACCACATTGATACGGCCTCAGCGATTGGTGTGCATGGACCGGATGTATGCGTCTCTACCACCAGCCAACATGCTCCGGCAAGACCACATCATCCCTCCGACCAGCTCACCAGATCACCTGCCTGGGTCAGACTAGTGCATCCCTTCGACTAGACACCACGTGACATAGACCGGACGTCACTATCCTTCCCAATGATCAGTTACGCCAACTCACAATAATATTCACAGACATTCACGTTACCCAAATGAAACTAGGTACAACCATCAACTTTCTAAACTCTAATTTGTAAACTATCTTGCTCATTATAACGACAATCGTTGGTTCAATCATATGAACACGCAGATAATGAGGAAGATGACCCGTTATCACAAAGAAAAGGAACTTTCTCACCCGTAGATGTCTCCAACACGACTTAAGAAGCTCTATGGCCGCAAGCGTTGACTTCTTTAAATGTTGCATAGCTGGTCTTCTTCTCCAAGCAAGCAGTAGAAACGTGGCATGAAAAACAGATGACTGCGTGCCCCTTTTTCATCCGCGTCAGTTACAGGTCATACTTTCGAAATATTAGATGGTTTCCCATCAAATCCCACTTCTGATGAAGGCACCGGGGGGTTGGTACAAACATCAACATGCCGATCATCGTCTTCACAGTCCATCGCAGGGCGTAGGATTTTATAATCAGACCGAATAAATTACAAAATTAACGGACGTCGGCGATCCGCCTCAGATGACAGTCACAGCGCTCGCTCTCCACCAAAATGCGCACGCAGAACTGCCAGTTTGACGTTCCGCCAGAGTACGATTTATGGTACCCTCGTCCGATGAATTGTAATAAAACCTCCTTCAAAATTCAATTAAAATAATCGACGCTCCGACATTTATATTAAACCTTACCTAAAAATATTTTTTTATGTAGGTAAGTACCTGTTCTCTAAACCCAGTTAATGGTTTATTATTGAGTGACTAGATGGATGAAAACTAGCGTTCCAACAAAGATGACCTTGTTTTGTGTGTTAGGTTTTTGTCGTGGATGTTAACCACGTGCCATCAGTTTGGTCATTGGGAAAACGCACCTCTCGCTACCATGCCATCGTTGGAACACTAGCTTGCAACCGTATAACCAACCTTCTAATCACCAAAATAATGTTTATGTACCTTCAAATAATGTAGTACATAACCTTGAAAAATAAAACGGGCTATAACCAATGACGTATTATATATAGACACGTCATGAACCAACATCGCGGCGCTTAAAAACGGCGAAAAGACTAGATAACTACTTCTACGAGTAAAGAAAGGGAAAGAAAATATGACATCGTATAGTGGAATGCCTTTGCTAGAGGGATATAAATATACATCTTCAGTTACATCACAGGATAAGTAATAGTTAAACTATATTTTCATTGGTCGAGCGCACGAGTGACGTAGCTATTAGACGCAAATGGGGAAAAAAGGAAATTCGATTTTCTTGACTTATAAAATAGTTGATTTGTATCATTACGATTATAATAAATAAAAAAAAAAATCTTTAAAATATTATTGATGGAATTCCGCTACAGTAATTATTGTTACATATTAAATTAAAAAATAAAACAATATCTTTATAAACATAAAAGAACCTTTATTTAATACTGTAAAAAACATTAACATACTAATAGGCAATCAAACAGTATGGTTATCGAAGTCATATATTATCGACTTGTGGTGCAGATACATATTTTTAAATTCCTTCAAACAAACTTAATTTATTTCTTTTTTGCCTCTTACAATTAATATTCATAACATAACAAGTATAATTATTATATTCAAACAATATTATATAAAAAAAAACACTAGTATAATAGTGTCTCAACCTCCCCTATCGGCACGTGACTATACCTTCATGCGCCGGCCGCCATAAGACGGCGGGCGCCGGCGTCGAAAAAATAAAATAAAAACAGGTTGTTTGGTGAACTTCCGCATGAAATGACACATTTTTGTCTATAACTTTTGGAGTATAATTTGTACATCGTCTGAACACACACGACGACATGCTTTCTTTATGTTTCGCACAGGTTTACACACACGATATAAATTAAAAACAAACGTAGCGTCGCGCGGCAGGTTGGTGCGTAACTAAGCGCGATGTTGTCAATTGCCTTCATTTCATGTTGTCATTTTAGAGCGCGGACAACGTATCTATAGTTTTATACATCATTGGCTATAACTATTACGTCCCAAGTTTTAAGAATCCAAAATTTTAAACAGAGCAAGCCTGCCATTCGCCTTTAATTCTATACGATTGGTTTTAACGCGATACACAAAAGGGTCCAGTAAAATTATTTTCTCTCTCTCTCTCTCTCACACTCTCCCTCCCCCCCCTCTCTCTCTCTCTCTCCCTCACCCTCCCTCCCTCTGCATCCCCCTAATGTTTTTGGAGGAGGAGTTTGTTTGAACGCGCTAACCTCCAGAACTACTGGTTCGAATTGAATAATTATTTTTGTGTCTGATCTGATCTGATCTGATCATTTATCGAGGAAGTTTTATGCTATAAAACATCACGCTACTACTAATTTGTAGGAGCCGAACAGCGAGTGAAACTGCGCGAAAGAATCTAGAAGAAAAAAAAACAGCTAGGTCGTTGTGCAGCCGTATGTATCGCGGTTCTTGCCTAGAGCAAGAGAAGGTGTGGGTGGTTTTTTAGAAAGAGTCTGTCAGGCCCCCTCGTCTCACCCAGGATATGTTGATTGGTTAATGGAAAATTATTAGAAGGATTTTATGAATGGAAAAAATAATTTATTCCTGTAAATTATCGACATCTATTACATGTCAAAATTATATTAAAAATGTACATGAAGCCGGCATTACCTATGTAACTATTCAGAGAAAAAATTGTTTTTTTGGATTTTTGGTATTTTCTCATAAAATCACTAGAGAGAGTTACCAAGATTTATCTTTAGTCTAGGTTCAAACCATTGAGTTAAGTTTTGAATTTTGAATCTTATCCTCACCTTCCTTTCTAGACCTAGACTAAAAAAAACTTGTTTTGTAATAAGTGCGATGGAATCTAGACCCGGGTAACTATACCCGGTATGTATCAATACACTCATCTTCGATTTCTTATGCATGAAGACTATCGCCCACCCTGTTCCTCCTCCATATCAATGATATGTTGCAAATCAGTAGCATTCATTGTTATGCGAATGACAGCACGGGTGATGCCTCTTACGCCGGCCGTACTAACATTTCTCGGGAAAACGTCATCGAGAGTCGAAACAGGCTTGTGTCTGAAATCGAGACTTCTTTAGAGAGAATCTCAGATTGGGGTAGACTTAACTTAGTCCAATTTAACTAACTAAACTACTAGGTTAAATTAAATTAAACACAGGAAGAAGCTTGGTGTGCTCAATAGATCGAGGCATTATTTCACCCCGGAGCATCGCCTGCTACTTTACAAGGCGCAAGTTCGGCCCCATATAGAATACTGATCTCATCTTTGGGCTGGGCACCCCAGTACCAGCTTCTCCCTCTGGACCGCATTCAACGACGAGCTGTCCGAATTGTCGACTGCCCTGTTGTCTCGGACCGGCTGGACTCTTTGGCATTGCGTAGGGATGTAGCCTCGCTTTGTATTCTCTATAGCATCTATCACGGGGAGTGTTCTGAGGAATTGTTTGGATTAATCCCCGCCGCATCTTTTCGCCATCGTCCCACGCGAAAATTTTTTCATTCCTATCACATAGATGGTTGGCAGTCAACAACTGTGCGATTCACCCGAAACTTTCTGCCCCGCACAGCAAAACTTTGGAATGATCTTCCGGCGGCGGCGGTTCCCGAACCGATACGACCTTCAAACCTTCAAGAAACGAGCGTATTCCTTCTTAAAAGGCCGGCAACGCACCTGTTACTCTCCTGGTGTTGCGTTGTCCATGGGCGGCGCCGATTGCTTGCCATCAGGTGATCCGTCTACTCGTTTGCCACCTATTCCATAAAAAAAAATTAAGGTAGGTGCTCTAAACCTGGCAAGTATATGTATTTTTCTTAGTTATATGTATCTTCTCTCTGAGTTTATTTCTGCATCATCAACCTATAAGCGCCCATTGCTGAGCAAAAGCCTAGCTTCTCACACGAAGAAGATTTGAACATTGACCACCACGTTTGCTTGAGGCAGATTAGCGATCGGAAACTTATAATTAGAAATTATTAGTCCAGTTTTCCTCACAGTGTGTTCCCTGACCAAGTGTCAGTGATGTCGAAATAATCTGAAAAAGTCCCATACAACTCGGAAACAGTCACATCGGTACTAGCCAGATTTCGAACTCTCTTTCTCCACCATGAGAAGCGTGCGCCTCAAGCTCAACAGTAGCAGCTCAAGAAATTTAGATTTGTAAGTTCTGAAGTTGAAATGGTGAATTCACCTTAGTCAAGAATGATGATTCACACTCAAATTTTCTCCGTGTGATAAAAGGCATTATATTTCATAAGAGCATACTTTTCGTTTTATTTTTATAGGAAGACAATGACCTGATGGTAAGCTATCAGCGGCGCCCGCAACAACGAAGGAGTTGCGAGTGCCGATCTTTTAGAGCGGAGAAGAAGGATGGGTCCACCGGTAACATCACTCAGATACACGGCGAAACATAATGCTGCAGTTTTTTTAAGCCAGTTTTCTGTGAGACCGTTGTTTCCATCCGTTAGAGCATACGCCATTCGTACCGGAGCATGACTCTTCCACACTCATAAACAATATCAGGATAAAAAGACGAGGCGTCGTAATATTTTCTTTCTCAACTGGATTCTTTTCAATGTCAGATACTTTTTAGTTGTATTAGGTATAACTTGGTGTCTGAATAGATATATATTATTAACTTTATTCAATTACGACGTAGGTAATATTAAAAGTAGTCCGACCACATCCAGCTAAATCTATCTATACATTAAATAACATCTCCAGATGATATTTGTCGAAGTTTCTTACAGATTAGTTATCATAAGAATGTTAAGCGCGACGGTAGTGTATATTTAATTCGAAAATACGAAAATGTGGTTGTTCACCCGTTTTGTGATTGTGGCTTTAATAATTCGTACACATTCGTTTCATGCTATCAATCCGTATTGGGAATCGGTGTTGAAAGATCACAGTGACGATAATTATTATTATGAAGATTACTATGATAACGGTGATTCAGATGTGCCTGACTTTGAAAAAGAAAATGTGAACCTTTCCGTTTCTAAACCGAACAATTTTAATAATACATTTCATAATTCTACTTCTGTAAATATCACTGAACCTTATATGAACGAGAATAGTGAAACTGAAAACATAAATAATAAGGCGAATAATACACAAGATAATGATGCTGTGTTTCTAGTAAGTTATACTGAATTACAGACCAATAATACTCACTTACGAGTAAATAATACTGGATTTCTGAATAATAATACTGGCTTTTTAGTAAATAATTACAAACAACAGAACAATAATGGTGACTCACAGGTAAATATTCCTGGATTACAGAACGGTAATCGTGACTCAAGAGTTAATAGCACTCAATTACAGAATAATATTACTGACTCCCTATTAAATAGTTCTAGATTACAGAACAGTAATACGGTCTCCCAAGTAAATTATACTGAGTTACAGAACGATAACCGTAACCCAAGAGTAAATAATACTGGATTACAGAATAATAATGCTCACTCCCTTGCAAATAGTTCTGGATTACAGAATGGTTATGCTCACTCACTTGTAAATTATACTGAGTTACAGAACGATAATCGTGACTCAAGAGTTAATAATACTGGATTACAGAATAATAATGCTCACTCCCTTTCAAATAGTTCTGGATTACAGAATGGTACTGCTGTCTCCCGAGTAAATTATACTGGGATACAGAACGATAGTCGTGACTCAAGAGTTAATAATACTGGATTACAGAATAATAATGCTCACTCCCTAGCGAATAGTTCTGGATTACAGAATGGTAATACTGTCTCCCGAGTAAATTATACTGGGATACAGAACGATAGTCGTGACTCAAGAGTTAACAATACTGGATTACAGAATAATAATGCTCACTCCCTAGCAAATAGTTCTGGATTACACAATGGTAATGCTGTCTCCCGAGTAAATTATACTAAGTTACAGAACGATAATTATGAATCAAGAGTAAATAATACTGGATTACAGAATAATAATACTTACTTACAAGTAAACAATACTGGATCAAGAAACGATAATACTGAATCACATAATAACAGATTACATAACATCACCGATAATTTACAAGCAAATAACAGTGATTCACAAAACAGTAATGAGTATTCACGGAAAAATAACGTCACAAATTTGGAGTATGCTACTACAGTTAATTGGCGAGATGAGTTTCTATATCGACACAAGGCTCCGAAAACGAAAGGCGTAAAAAAGGTCCCCCTTCATTACGGTATGTTTTTCGATTCAATATCCAAATCCAAACTAATATTATAAATGCGAAAGTTACTCTGTCTGTCTGTCTGTCTGTCTTTTCTTCACGCCTAAACTTCTAAACTGATTTCTGTGAAATTTGGTACATACACAGTTTGGAACTCGACAAAGGACATAGGATAGTTTTTATACCAAAAATCTGCAGGAAGTCACTATTCCCTGCGAAGTTTTACTTCTCTTAGTATAAATTTTGATTGACGTGCATTTTTTCCATATTACACCTTTCTATATAATAATGATTTTACAGCACAGTTGGTGCGGTGGCTGGGCAACTGGCTGCCGCGCAACGTATCGCGGGTTCGATTCCCGCACGGAACAACTCTTTGTGTGTCTATGTGAAAATGTATGTTTGTAAAAACGCACCCACGACACTTTCGAAAATCCTAAAGAAAATAAATTCTAAAGAAAATCTTTTGTATTCTGATAGGTTGGGGGCCAGTGCCATAAGTTCTAAAGACGATACCTACATCATACATAACAAGCTTTTGTACTTCGCTTAACTTACTATAAATATTTTGTATGGAATCGATTTTCAGCCTCACTTACGGCTGATCCGCGTATCAAATAGCTTAACTCACACGTTAAGTCAGACAGTTAGGGGAACTTCCCTAAACTGTCTCATTTGTTCCTTATCAGATTTCCATGATATAGTTGCACAGACCTCATCTATCTGCATACAAAATGCTCATCGTTACAAATTAATCCAAACACAGCGTAGCTGGTTTGAATAGTTTAGGAGTTCCCTCCACCGTCTTACAGTTGCATCAGATCGACAGCAGGACCTTTAATAAATCGTGTGTATTTCAATTTAGCCCTGATATTTCAATAGTCAGATTAATGTTATCTGAGGAATAACAATTTTGCTGTCACTGTCTTATACAAACATTCTGACGCGACAGCATCATAATTTTTTCCCAGATAACTGTTATCTATAACCATTGAAAAATCAGCCCTTCTTTTGAGGGGAAAATCATCAAATGACTTCTCCCGCCCAGGGTCGCGGTGCCTCATTGCGCTTACCCCGCAACCCCGGCTGAACATCAGCCCAATGGGGGCCCCATTGGGCTGATGTTCAGCCGGGGGGGGGGGGGTACGTCTGTGGAAAAATCAGCCCTTAATGATATAAAAACACAGTGAACGCTGAGCAAAGGTAGATTGCCGCACGATTAGAACCAGAGTGTGCGGCATAGCGTTCTACGCAAGTAGACCACGAATGATGGACACGTCCCATCATCGATTGATCATCCCCACCCAGGGTGTGAGAAGCCAATTGATGATATGCACCTAAAAAAATACTGTACTGCACTTATATTAGTGATAGTCTAAATAACTAACTATCATCAGTCCATAAGTGCCCACTCATGAGCAAAAGCCTCTTGCCACACGGAGAAGTTTTGAGCATTAATCACCACGCTTGCTCAATGCGGGTTGGCGATTTCAAACTTATAATTAGAAATAATAAGTCCAGGTTTCCTCACGATGTTTACCTTCACCGTATGTCAGTGGTTTCTAAATAATCATAGAAAGTACATATAACTCGGAAAAAGTCACATTGGTACTTGCCAGGTTTCGAACCTACACCCTCATGCATGAGAAGCGGGCCCTTTACCTCGGGGCCACCACAACCTTCTAATACTTAAATTATGTTAGAATAACTAACTAAGATTGTATTAATTAATTATTTATTTTACAGTTAAAGTTCGACGCTTGTGTCCAAATGGCACCGTATGTGCAAGCAAATGCTGTGAATTTGGAGAACAATTTGACCTTGCCTATAAAACATGTAGACGGGCAGACCACAATCAAAACAAAGAGTTTGTTCCACCTGTGTGGCATGATTACAAGACATTGGACGAAGCAGACGTTAAAAAAATCAATTTCTCGCCAGGACACAAATTGTCATGTTTGAAATCCTTAGACGAAGAAAAGAGACTTGTTACTAAAATCACAAATGTATTTCGGCTCAGATCTGTAAGTTTTTTTTTTCATTACATAAAAGAGTACATTTTAAATAGCTACAGAAAATCACAAATTTTGTGTTTAGACGTATATCGGTATCATGTTGTCTTTTGTAGTTGTTTTATATATTTTAAGAATTTCTAAGAATAGTTTGAATAGTCGATACCCACTTCAACATTTAAGTCGATAAACCGGATTTATTTGGCGAATGTTACGACATATGTAATAGGTATATCACAACAACTATTTATGCGTTACCTATATTAACAATTACTCATTAGTTCTCTTAAGCCGTTTTTCCAACCGGGATCGCGGGATAAGCTCAATAAAGCACCGCGGCCTCGGCCTAGAGCACGAGAAGGGACGAGGGAAGGGAAGGGAAGGGGTTTTTAGTCAGTAAGAGTCTGACACTCTCGCCTCACCCTGGGCGGGAGAAGTCATTTGATGATTTTCACCTCACAAAAAAGTGTTCTGTCAAAAAATGTAAACTGCAACTTATTTTAAATTTTCAGGATGGCAAATTGGAAGTGGAAAGCCCTTTGGCGATTGGTCCACAACTGACCTACGATCCGAACAAATACTGCATCGACATGTTCATTACAGAGAAAAATAAAATAAAATTGAATGCTTTTATCTGTCATGTCGACAATGAAGTAATGGAAAAATATCACCTACTAGTGACCGGTTCTTGTAAGTTGGAATTAGTTGTGGCATTTAGTCCAAACCTGTCAAATATTATTTCTAAACTCAAATTACCTTACCATTATTTAATGCTGTCAAGAACAAATTGTCACCTTGAACTTGGAGATAAAATTAACCTATTAATAAATTGGAAGCTTTAAATTTTATTTTTTTCCAGGTTACTTGGTTACTTGTTTCTTCGTTATCCTGAGACTTTCCTTAATCGCTTGGCTGCCGGAACTTCGTACGCTTCACGGGGTGATCATCATAGCGTACCTCGCAAATTTCATTGTAGGTTACTTTTTGACGGCAATTAAAAAACTATTCATGTCGGAACACAGTATTAGTCGAGACCTTTGCGTCGCTTTAAGTGAGTATTGCTAGAAGATTAATTCATTTTATACTTTGGGTCCATAACTGCTACAGGGCATGCTAAAATAAATTAATTATTTCAGATTTCATGATCTACTTCTGGATTTTGTCTGCATTCTTCTGGCGTAACGTCATGTGCTTCGATATGTGGAGTACATTCAGGTATTTTTAAATAACTAACTACTTTCCGCGGTGATATTATATAGCTTATAGCACACAGGAACATTGTAGCTATCTGTTAGTGAAATTTTCTAAATCCGACCAGGCAGCGGTTCCAAAGATTATTCCCTGCATACAAACTTACAAATTACAAATTTTACCTCTTCAGTTATTATGATAAAAATATGTAAATGTTCTGACAATTACTGGTGCATAATGTCGTAATATATGATTTCAGTGGAAAGCGTGTTCTTACAAGAGGTAATACAATTCCTCGTCTGCGTTTCGGGGCCTACTTTGCCTACGCATTTGGTGTTCCAGCAGTGCTTACCATCATACTTGCTGCCATGGAGTACTCCAAAATATCCAATTTCCATCCCCTGAAACCAAAACTTCGATTAAATGGTTGCGCCGGCATCAGTGGTAAGGACCTAAATAATATTACAATATTTTTTCATCCCTTATTCTACTACGCAATATCTTTTATATAGATCACCACAGATGGTGACCAATAGGGTCAATGTTCAGCCGAAGTTACGGGGCAAGCGCAAAAAGGTACCACAGCTCCGACCTGGAGCAGTAGAAGGAACGAGGGTGTTTTAGTCAGTAAGAATCTGATACACCCTAATTTAAACCATTTATTTAGCCACACATGCATAATTTGAAAACGTACAAAAATAAACATTACACAAAAAATAAAAAATATAGTGTAACAAGAAGTAGTTGTAGTTGTATGTAGTGGTCTCAGTATATGCTGTACCAATGCACAGCACTGGTTTTCAGATGGGCCCCGACTGATGGGGTAACAAACACATCTCCGCACACACGAAAAAAATAAAAAAACAAAATAAATGACGTGATATAAAAAAATGTAAGCACTTATCCTTGAAAAAAAAAGATATTTAACTAAGTTTGAAAAAAAAGAAAACATTGCAAGATAAAATCGTTTTAAACAGACTAATGGCTCGCCCTGGGTGAATGAAAACAGTTGAAGATATTCCACTAAAAAAAAAACATCTTTTTTAATGCCAAAGGCAAAGGCTCAATATAAAGACAACCATTGTTAACTCTTGTCATAAATCCGAGGAATGGCTTCAAAATGATCTGAAAAACTGTTAAGATATAAGAGTGACCTGATAGCTGACACTGAAGACCTAAGTTTACTAAGTAGCTTAGTAAAATTGCATCAAAGCATAATGTTTGAATCTTTAATTCCTATTTCGAATTTTGATTTAAAGTTAAAATTTTGTTTTAAGGCACCTACACCCGGAAAGGCCGATAAATTTTAATATCAATTTAATCTCTTGTCAAGTCATCTGATTGGTTGACTGAATTATCAACAGCCAATGAGATGACTTGACAAGAGATTAGTTAATTTTAGCGTTGACAAGCCTTTCAGAAACCGGGTGTCAATATTATAATTGTTGAAAAATAATATGAAGAACACTGCCCCCAACATAATCGTATTGTAAGGATACAATATACGATTTGCATTTTACCCAGCATTCAAGTCTGAGTTCTCCTGACTTTTGTAATACCAATCACGTTCAGTCTATTTTATTTTCTGTGCAATAAGTGAAGTCAAACATCTTAGAAACGTGTAACAGATTTGTAGCTGCACGGAGTCCATCCACCGTACAATACAATTTAACGCACAGTAAAAATATTCCTTAATTTGTTTGTCCCCACCGATCCATCACACCTCACTCACCTTCATTCACCAAACCTCAAGCGCTGTTCGCGTACCTATTACAGTCTTACTATTTTGTATCGAATAACCACGATTGAAAAGTAAATAACGTATTTACTTTTGTTAACAGGCATTGGCTCGCTGATCTACTATTTCACACCATTGATAATCTTGTTCTTCATGAACATTGCGATGTTTACTTCAACGGCCCTGAAGATTGAGGCGACCAAGAAACAGACCAAAATTTTATTCCAGTCAGAGAATAATGTTGTCAATGCATTAAACACAGAAAGACAGAGGTAGGTGTCGTCAGACCGTCAAATCATATATTTTTCAAAGATAGGGTAAAGGGATCGACTGATGGTAAGCAAAAACCATAGCCAGCGAACACCTGCAACAACAAAGTAGTTCCAAGTGCGTTGCCGGCCTTTTAGAGATGAGAGATTTGAGTATTTGGAGAAATGAGAATTTGGGCGGTAAGAATTTCGGCCTCTTGCATTATTTGTATTAGGTACTCCGTTCGAATCAAGCCACTCACACACGTATATCTATGTACTTTATTATTTGACAAACAACTTTAAGTGTGGGAGAGTCAAGCTTCGGCACGAATGGGTCGGCTGTACTGGAGTGATACCACGGCCTTAAAGAAATCCAGCGTGAAAAAACCTCAGCGTTGTGTTTCGAACCCTTATTCCTAAAGGCTACGCACTTGTAATTCCCTTGGTGTTGCTGGTGTCCATGGATGGCGCTGTATGCTTACCATCAGGTAATCCGTCTGCTCGTTTGCCGAACAATCCCATAAAAAAAACCTCCAATAAATTTAAAGGCACGAGAATTTAACTTCCCATCTCTGGAACGAAATTGTTACTTTTAATTTGAGAGACTATTCGTTATTTCCCCGACTCATTAGTCAAACCCGCCGCAGTCCACCCCTGTATGGGTCAATCACTTATAAATATTCATTTAAAACATGTACATCTTTTTATTTTCAGGTTTCTACTTTACTTGAAGCTTTGGGCAGCCATGTTAATTATGGAAGTGAATTGGATAGTAAAGGCAGTAGTCTATGTTTTCCCATCAATACACCTACTTGCTTTCATAGTTGACGTGAGCAATTCAGTAATACTACTAATGTTAATGATCCAATACTTCTGCCAAAAAAGCACTTGGAAAAAAGTGAAAAAGAAGTAAGTCCATGAACCAAACATCATAAACCAGCTCAACTCAATAACGTTTAGATAACATCATAGTAAGGATACCTACATCCCTATATTTTCACAAGTTTTCACATTTAATTGATAATATCAATAACATTAAAAAGGTTTTATACATAATGTCTACATATTGTGTAGTTCTTAATAGCGTGCGACGTTTGAACCTTCTTTCGACCTTAAAAAGTCAGCCTAAATAGAAAATTAATGTATTACCTATACAATTTCAGATACCGCCAAATGAGAGGGTTGCCCCAGTCTGAACAGAACACAGCGACATCATCGAATCGCACGATGTCAATCAGTAGCGTAGAGGGACAGCAGGCTTATTGCAATTCTGTGACATCGAACTATGAAATGCACCCGAAATGATGTGTATGTAGTAGTGGGTCATCAGGAACCCAACATCGGTTGTCATTCGCGGCCAGTTTTTATTTCTTTAATTAAACATTAGATATCAAATCTAGATTTAATTCAAAACTGCTAGCAGAGGACTGAATGGAATGAATTACTTTATTCTTTCTTATCCTAAGAGTTTCCTTAATGGCTTACTTGCAGAGCCGCGGGAATCGCAAGGAACAAGTCTTTCTGTTTCGGACATTGTTGTTATGAGTCCGGTTGGGTGAGATAATTATGTATGTGAATTTGTTTATTTGTAAACGAACATATGACACAGGAGAAAATCCAAACGGAAATAAATGTGTATGTTAGGTTACTTTAGTTTAGAATGTTTCTTAGAGAAGTGTACGAACAAATGAGGACATATTATAATAAAATTTCTTCCACGAATATTTTGAATAAGGCTTATGTATAACTTAGATACCACCAGGTAAAGTAAAATGTAACACGCAAATAAAAATAATAAACGATCACCAAGATAAGGCCCGCATTGTATTATAATTAAAGTTTACACTATCCTTTTCAAGGAAAATTACTCCAAAAAATAGTTTTTCATCAAAAAATATTTATTGATCACGACATTTTTGATGTGACCTAATTTTAACTTAATCTACCTTACCCGCGTAGGGGTGGCTCAAAAGTGTTTTACACATACTAATGTACTAAGCAATGTGAAAGTAATAAATAAGCTTAAACATTATATTTAATAATATAATCTTACGTATTGTTTATTTTTGCTAAGATTTGGTGATCATTTTTTTCGTAATAAATCACTACTTTTTTGACGTTCGGATACAATGTGAATTGCAAAAATTAAGAGTATCAAAGTATTTTATAGTGTTTATTATATTTAAGCTTATTTAAAAATATACCAGGAATAATTAAAACAAAGTAGGTATGATAATCGATTTTATTTTATTCACACTTGATCTCAGTATTATAAATATAAGAATGTATCTTTATTGATAGTTTTGTAAGACTAGCTTAGAATTGACTGAGAACAGAACTCGGCTACGTGACGTCACCTCGACGCGCACGCTGCTTATAAAAAAGAGCCCCGTCGTGACTTGAAACTAGTCCAGCTTTTCTCAGTTAATTCACTCGAATAAGGCATTATTTTCAATAAGTTAAAAATGTTTGTACTAACAAAATAATATAATTACATAAGGAGCAGTAAGTTTGCCGAAAAAACTAACAAAACAATTAAATAAACGATTGTTACTATAACTTATTTGTTTATTTTCAACGAAAATGAAACCTTTTTCAGAGTAAAACTAACTATACCATAAGAAAGCACATACTTTGAAAGTACTTCAAAGTACATATGTAGACTAATATTCCAGCAGTCTGTTCTTTAGTGAAGCTAATTTTCATAAACTCCAAAGTATAGATTCAAATGGAGAAAAGAACGAGAAAGAAACTCGATCGTAGCTCTTTGAGAAATGCCTATACATATGTTTTGAAAACTCACCAATACATTATTATAGGCATAAGCAGGCATAAGTGAAAACAAGACAAAAAACAAATGATGAAGAAAAAAGAAAACTCCAACGATGTTATTAAATCCTTCTTAATTTGATACTTTTAAATCCTTTATCAAGCATATAATTATGCATACTGGTAGTAAAAAATGTTTCTAAATAAACACTCAGTTTTAAGTAAATAATAAAAAAGAAAAAAGAAATGTTTGGTGCCACACTAGAGTAATAAATTCGAATTTCGAATTTGAGTGTTGCCCAGTAGAGCCGTATGAACATGCTGTCAAGTATTCTTATATAACTTTTGAACATTATTAATTATTGCTATATTGTTACATTTCACACATAGAACCCCATGTAGAATTTATTTACTTTAGGTAGTCGTTATCTTGGTACAACCATTTTTTATGGAATAGGAGGCAAACAAGCAGATTGATCACCTGATTGTAACTGAATTGCGCCACCCGTGGACAGCACCAGAGCAATCACAGGCGCGTAAATTTAATACATAACTCTGTTACAGAAAAGATCAATAATAGACTTTGTTTTGTTATTCATTTTTGCAACAATTTTTAACGTTATTTCTGAAATTAAGTTCTAGGGAATAGAAATGGGTGCCTAGATTAGTAATTTGAGTTAGGAATAAAATTTGGTAGAAGTAGATTTAATCATATTTGGCGAAAATAGTGGCTGCTCTAGGGTTGTTAACTGTTTCATCAAAAAATCTAAGTACTAGTATCACAATGTTGTGCGAAGGCGCATTATCGTAGAGCAAAATCCAAGAATTTTCCTGAAACTAGCTGAAGAACGTTGAATTTACTTTCTTAAATGCCGCATATCGCGCAAATGATATTCTTTCTCGTTTGTTCCAAAAATAATTCCAACAAAAACAGACGAAAAGACCTTGACTTTTGATCGACTTTGGCGTGTTTTTTTTCTTGGTTTTGGTGCAGTTAAAAGGCGCCTCATTTGCATGTCAAACTCGTACGTCCACGTCTCGTCACCGATCGAATATGCATTTCATGAATTTTGAGTCGGGATTAACTTTTACCATGTTCTCAGAGCTTGTAATGCGAATGAGTTTTTGGAAAAAAATTAGGTCTGTTTTGACTAGCCGAGTGGCAACATGTTAAATACTTACCGAAATTATTAGTAAATATGGTGGAAGACTTTCGGTTACTATTCCCTTCACTCTTAATTAGAACGATTTTAACTTGGACGATGGCCTATCAGAATTTATTCCAAATCTTCTCGACCGGTTTTGAATATTTTGTATATAACTTGCCAAACGTATGTGTATTTGATATAACTTGGCTTCCCCAAACACGATATTGCATAAGTGATGCTAAATTTTAAATTTAAGACAGAATCTTTGATAAATGTTTTTGCCCATCATAAAATTGGATTTGATTAATATGACTAAAAGCAGCACTGTTTTAATATAAATAACAGATGAAACTCAAACTCCACCCCAAATGTAAAACAGTTGTACCAATCTTGAAACAATTTTTTATTGATTTGATAACCGTCAAGTATTCCGTCTGTTTGTAGGTCGGCAAACGAAGAGACGGATTACGTAATGGTAAGTAATCGCTGTATTTACTTCACTGAGCTGCCTTATCTGTCTAACTTCAAAAGCAGATGAGTTTTATTTCTCCGAAAGCGTCTTGATGTGGGAACATAAAAATATGGATAAACTAAAAAGAGAAAGGGACCCCAAACCGTACCATGTGGAACACCCATTTTTATCTCGAAGCCATGTGAGTTATAACCGTTCCCATAAACCTTTAGCTGCCGCTTTTCTATAATCTATATATAGACTTCTGTCTATATGCTTAATACCTTCCAACATATCCTAACAGACGGAGCGCAGTACGTCTGATCCCTTATAAGATCTAAGTTCAGCAAAAGTGTCTAACGATCAACGCAATCCAACGCTTTCGAGAGGTTGTGTTTCATCGTGTGAGTGAGTTTACCTTAGGCTCAATCCTTCCCGCCCCATTCCACCCTAATCCCTAAATGACCGGCAACGTAACTGTTACTTCTATCTAATTGTGTTGTGGGTGTTACTTGGGCGACACCGATTGTAATCCGTAATCCGTCCGTTGTCTGTAAAATGAACTTTAGAGCAACTGTACTTTTAATGGAAGATATTCAAAGAAATATTTTTTGAAATTCTGAAGCATTAACTTTTCAAACAGGACCGTCAGGACAGATACTGGTATAATATAATTATTTGGTTCGTATGTGTCACCTCTTTTGAATTGTGGTATAACTTTACTGTATTCCATTAGGTTCGAGAAGACACCGTCATCTATCCTTTTTTTAAAAAGCTACAGAAGCCCAAACCCAGATATATCGCTATAGTTTGGATAAGTGATCTGCAGATTTTTATCGATGAAACCCAAAGATGCTTAGTAGAATTGAATTTGATTTCTTAGCAGGCATTTATTATCTCTAGAGAATTCGTATGCTGAAAACAAAAGTCGTGTTTGCATGATTTGACAGGGTTCCTCAAAGTTGCAGAGAATGGCGCTGATGGTTCTAAATGTTTAGTTGTCTTGACAGATAAGTTGATAACTTCTGGGCTACATCTCTCTCATTCTCATTTTGCAATTATTTCCCACGTACCCTTTATCTCATTGAAAAGGCGCGATGCGGTTTTGTATACTATTCTAAACATCTATAATTTAGGATTTATCTAAAAAAGTGCAGTTTGCATCTGAATGATTATTTGGTTTCATGCCATAAAGATCAAAAAGTTTGTCTCTACTCTTACAAATTTCAGATAAATTATTTCCCAGAGGACACGACGAAAGAAAAATTCTTTAACTGGCACCCAACATGCCGCACGAAGTACCAAATATACAAAAATAAGAAAAAAATATAATATAAAAAAAACAAAACAAATGCAACTATGATAGGCTATTAAATAACACGAAAATAATAAAAAAATACTTAAACAACCAAAACAACCAAATACGGCAAGATGGCAGCATGGACATGCCAAAATGGTTCCTTTCTTAGTATAAGGTGGACGAAGCAACGTAAATACATAATAGTACATATTATTGACATCGTTTATTGATATTTTAAGGAAGAAATAAACAAAAAATATTTAATTTAAACTAAAAAATCGCAATGTGTAAAAGAAAATAAAATAATTATTAAACTACTCCTAAACGGTATTTCGATAACAATTTGTTTTTTCAATTGGGGCAACATTAACAGCATGGGAGTTTTGACATTTAGTTTTTTGACGTATTCGTATTAGATGCTTTGGCGCTTGTTATGATGAATTCAATCCCGTTCGAAAATTGAATTAAAATCCACTATAAGAATTATGATTCAGCTAAAGATAATTGGAATTCATAAAGTTCGTAATGTTTTATATATTAGTGGACAAAAAAACCGCTATTCAGAAATTGTTCGCTAAATTTGAGTTGACAGGCGAAGTATAAAATGACCAACACTAACACGTGTTCGACCAGGTCATTCAACTTAAAGTAAAGTAACGCAGCTGTAAGTCACAATAATAAGGAAGATACAAAGTTCCCCGAAGTTCTCAACAATTCGGGGTTTCTAAAACCATCACATGGCATATTCTCGTAAATTTGGATCCCGAAGCTTTACAATGTTCAACTGAAAAAAAATTGCCGCATTCTGAAATTCCAAGTGCGATTATTGACAAGGCTTTGCTTGTTCAATAGGTTACTGTACTGTGCGCTATAAAGTCTGGAGGCATGATTGGGCCGCTGTTTTTCAGATGAGGTTGAAATATGGATCACGCTATCGTGAGATGTTAACGACTCCATTATGGGCTATTATTGATACCGTAGATATCGCTGACATGTTGTTTAAATATAACGGTGCCACTTGTCGTGTTTAAAATACATTGATTGAAATTCATTTACAATAAAACCAGTGGTGTTAAATCACACGATCGGCCAGATCGTGTGATTTAACACCACTGGTTTTTAAACTTTGCGCCATATAACGATTTTCTCCTGTGTCGTGGGTGCGGTTACAAACATACAATTTCACATACACATGACACCCAGACCCGGCACAACAATTTGTGGATCACACAAAGAGTTGTTCTGTGCGGGAATCGAACCCGCGACACACGACAGCCAGTTGCCCAGCCACCACACCAACCGTGCAGTCATATTGTTTTGGGGCTATATCTATCGAAGCTAATGGGATCGATTTTAGCCTTAAAACTCAGAATCTGTAAACGAAACGTGTTTTACGGAATAGACCTGCACTCGCACATTTACCAAAAAGTTAATAAAACTTTGACGGAAGAATTGGCATCTGTCAGTGTGTGCGTGGTGAAAGTTTGCCAGTCAAAAATTTTTATTCATAATTATATAAAATTGAGTCATCTGCAACTAAATTCTTTGTTTTGTTTTGCTTTAGAAATCAAAGTTCAAAAATAAATAAAGAAAGTAGTATTACCATTACCAGAATTTCCGTGCAATAAGTCACTTAATTAAGAGTCACAGCTCATTGGAGCCACCTGGCACCCACCCAGTATAGCTTCTTCGCACGGCGTCCACTCGTTGGTTGCAGGTAGTCCACAGGTGGACGTCGTGTGTTATCATCAATAAACATCTCATGGTCAACCAGTGAAGTCCACGCGATCAACGAGAACGCCGAGTTGTTAGCAAGAGGACGCTGCTTGGTCCACGAATTTTCGAGTAGTCTGTCGCCCACCACAATAGCCCCGCACGTCAGCAACGCCCTGTCAAGGTAAGCATTAGAGGAGCGAGTTGTCACTGAGTGGTCCACCTGCAGTCCGCACGTGCTGGGCTTAAAACCGAGGCGATTTGGTGACGCCACGGAGTTGGTGTATACGACCATAATAATATAGTGGTTCTTATGAACCTTTAATCCCTCCATTCAATGTACATACGAATATATTACATTGTCCTCGTTTGCGGGATAGGCGCAGTATGGCACCGCGGCCTCGGCCTAAAGCAGGAGAAGGAACAGTTTTTAGTCAGTAAGATTCTGACACTCTTTCTCGCCTTACCCTGGGCGGGGGAAGTCATTTGATGATTTTCCGCTAACAAAATAAAAACGGTAATCGAACTGTCTCGTTATAGACTATAACAAAACATTTCAAGTTGCAGAATGGTAACGCACCTACCTCATGTTATGTTTTGTGTTTTCTGTATAATAATAATAAACAGCCGCGCTCATAGATTTAATATATTGTTAAAAATAATGATAAAACTGGTTCTTGTTAATGTAGGTATCGACAAAACTATGTTGCCGAGTTCAAAATGTCATTCAAACTTGTTTAATTACTATACTTTAGATGTTTTTATAGTGTCTCTTACATAATTACTTATAGTAGAATGCTTCATAGTAGAAATCGCGAATACTGTGTGCAGTCCAAGAAAACATTATATATCCTACTCTGCCTTACAAAGTAACCTCTGTTCCTATTTTTTCACAGAAACAAACTCCTTTTAATTCCTCATAAATACAATAAAAAAAAACAACTTAATCTGTTCAGCTGCTCTCGAGATTAGCGCCTAGCAACTCTCAAAACTCGACATTTGGTGATTCATTTTTATTTATATATATTTTTTAAAACCAATGTCCTCACAAACAAACACTTGGATTTTCTTTTATGACGTGGGTGCGTTTACAAACATACAGATTCCATACACAAGCCACCCAGATCTAAACCAACAATTTGTGGGTCACACAAAGTGGTGTGCCCTGCTTTGGCTGAGCACCACTAAGTCCTAAGGAAAGCGATCAGCTGGGACGAACTCAACTGGCTGCTTAATCTCGTCCAGGCCATGTTCCGATGTCCAGCTAGGGTAAAAAGAGTGAGAGGAACTAGAACCGTCTCCTTCTTCTGCTCGCAAATAAGGAGACTGAGTGTAAGTGAGAGAACTATCTTGCTTTCGCCCAAGTTGCCGCAGAAGATACTCCGGGTGTCAGAGATCAGGTGGTGATCTTTGGCCACCATATGCGGATGGAGAGCAAGGATAGCTCGTTGCTGGACCAGTCCCATTAGGAACGATGTCCAACTGGGATTTCAGGTGCAAATCCAAAAAATACGGACAGGTTTTAGTCAGTGAAAGTCAAGTAAGGTCTCAGAGCGAGCGGATTAATTTGGTGATTTTCCAGGCCGTAGTAAAAAACTACTATTATTTGAATAATGAACTTTAACCTAATGCAACATACTTACTTCTTTATTTTTGTCTTGTTTAAAAATATACGCTTTTAAATATTACTTACGCATTTGAATGTTAAAATAAAAAGGCATACAACAAAATCGGACTATGACCTGTTTATATTTTTACACTGTACTCTGGACTTTAAACGACTTAAACTTAATTATAAAAACTAAACTTGTTTTGTTAATTAGTCACCAGAGAAGTCATTAATGCAAATAATCGTATTGCGAACATTTCTTTTTTTAAATAAAAAAATACATGTTACTTCATACTGGCTGAATTTTAAAGAGATCGTTATCAAAACCAATTTGAACTTTGAGTTTAATTCTATTTTTAACTTGGGTTTTACAGAGTATCTGTTAAAAACGAAAATGAAGAAAATCGGCTCTGGCTGGTTAAATAGTCAACTGCTAAATACCAGTGGTAACAACTAGTGGTCTCTTCGAAACGAAAAGAAAGTTCACCTTGTCCGAAAACTATTCGACATAATTAATTTTGAAGTAATAGTCCAACAGTTGAGGTAGAAGGTAAAGTCCAACAGGGGATGCACCAACAGACTTCTGTTGTTTAGTTCTTCTTCTAAAAAGCTTCACGAAGGAAGCGAGAGGCAAGACCAGACTGAGCTGTTGAGATGGCGATTGTATATACCAGCGCAATAAAAAATGGAGTTTAATTTTGCCACCAGATCCTTCAGAAGAGTCATAAGGGGGGTCAAGTCGAACTGTAGAATTGGTGTAAGGCTTGCACGGCTTCCTTCGAGAACTCGTGCATTTTCGTGTCTCTCCAAAACTATCGGAAGCAATTTCTGCAGACCATCATTTTTCCTGTGTAGGGATGTAGACTCGCTAATTGTTCTTTATCACATATACCTCGGAGAGGATTCTAAGGAATTGTTCGGTTTGATCCCCGCCGCAACTTTCATCATCGACCCAAGTAAAAACAGCAACATCACCATCGTGCTTAGATAACAACTGTGCAATTTTCTTGACACTTGTTACACAGCAAAACTTTGGAATGATCTTTCGGCGGCGGTATTTTCAAAACGATAACTTTAAAACCTTCCGAGGCTGTGCTTCCTCTTGTGTTTCCATGGGCGGCGTTGATTACTTAGCTTCAGATGACCGTCTGCTCCTTTACCTAACCTCATAAAAAAACCGAAGGTCAACCTGATTGTATTTCAATGTTAAAAAGTAACGTTATGATGTCAAATTGGAAATCTTAAATTTTGTTTTCGGATTGTAAGTGAATTTCTGTGATACCCATGCTAAAAAGAATCTCCAGTGGGGTGATTGACCTGAAGCATACCTACATGATTTTTTATTAAAGGTTAAATTAGTTGTTATTTACCTATATGGCAAAATAAAAAATTTCGTAGAAAATAATATGACGTCATTTTACCAGGTCTTAACCTACAGGAGCATGTATTCGCACAATATTCTTAAAAATCAAACACAGGTGGCGCTGTGGGTCTCATGTCAATTATTTTTTCCTTAACCATCTTGAATGAATCACAAAAAAATTACGTTACTAGTAATCATGTCATGTTACTAGTAATTGTGGCCTTATTTACAGGAAAATAAGAGTTATTTTTTTATGAAATAGGTGGCAAACGAGCATCCGTGTCACCTGATGGTAAATGATACTATGGCCTCGTGAAAACGTGCGTGGAACAACCACAGCGCTGTTTCGCCGTGTGAGTGAGGTTACGGAGGCCCAATCCTTCCAATTCCTTTCCCCCATTCCCTAAGTCCCCAAAAACAAAAAAAGGTTTGGCAACGCACTTTTAACTCTTTCATTGTTGCAGGTGCGATCCGTGGGTGGCGCTGATCCAAGACATCAAGACAGTCAACGATTCGAACAGATCGTCGCTGAATGAGGTCCAGGGGGAGAAGCTTAAGTTAACATGCACAAATAAATATATATACTGTCCGTATATAATTATATTTATTTCCGTATATATACAAATAAATATATATACTTTCCGTAAATATATTTATTTGCCTTGTTGATTATCATTGTGCCAATAAATATATTACGTTTTTAATGTTTAGGACAAGGAAAGTGTTCTTGTCCGTCGCCGGCTGCACGGTTGACGGCTCTGAGCCAACCTGCTGGGTTGTCCAGCCACTGCCACAAAAAAAAATAGGTTTTAAAAGCGTTCCCTACACTTTCACCGTTCGTAAAACACCTGATACCTAATACCTTTAAATTAAGTATAACGTTATGAGGCGTATAAAATCTGACTAATTTATTGCCACTAATGACTTCCCAAAAGTGGAAATACCAAATACTTGTTTCAATAATACAATATAGTGATCGCTTCGTTAAATGTTGTTTAGGTACGTAAAATGTCATCCCAATTGCGTCATAGGGATTGCAATGAGTATAAGGAAGATGAACATTCTGTAAACGCCTGTCTATAGGTTACATTCTCCCGTCGAAGAGCAAAAAGGCACATGTCACATTTTATTTAAATTAAGGAAACAAAGTTCACTATGCTAATCGATCGAAGTCCAATATGCAAATTTTTTCTTTGAATTGAAATAAAATTTATTTCACTGAACCGATTCGATTTTGAAAATAAAATAAGTATATTAAGATAAGTGTGGAAAAGTTATGCTTCGGGACGAATGGGCCGGCTCGACTGGAGTGATATCAATCACCACGGCCTTATAGAAAAACAACAACAACACGCGTTGCGTTTCGCCGCGAGACAGAGGCTACCGAAGGCCCCATTCTTCTTGATGAACGACTTACTTATGAGAATTGAGTAAAGCTAAGCCACAACGGGACTCTTATTGATGAGCAGAACAACTTTTCTTCCTCGCCAATAACAAGGACGAATTTAAAAAGCTGACAATCAGTCAGGAATGTTGTGGTACCATGAGAAGAAAAATACTAAACTTTAATTCAAAGAACCTTTCTACCATTTAATATGCTTTTGATTTTGATACTAACCGGAGGCCAATTGTGCCTTTTTACAAAATTATATTTGCTTACGCTTACGTGACTTATGAGATGTGCTGTTTTAACTCAAAACGAAGCTCAGGGTGCCATCGCAATGAGGCACCGCGACCTCGGCCCAGAGCAGGAGAAGGAACTGGGGGGTTTTTAGTCAGTAAGAGTCTGACACTCTCTCTCGCCTTACCCTGGGCGGGAGAAGTCATTGGATGATTTTCCCCTGACAAAAAAAAAAAACAAAAGGGTGCCATTTTACCTAGCGGTCGTTTTTAAATTACTGTTTAAATTGTAAAATATTAATCTATAATGACCAATAAGCATGTTTTCTTATTCCGAATATCTATTCAACTCATATACGAAAAAGAAATGAGTTGTGCCCTTTTTCCTTATGACGATTGTACAAGTAGAAGGTAATAATTAGACTTTTGATTCAAGAGTATATTCAGTTTCACTAGAATAATTGTTTGTTACTGTTTATTGTAAATGAATTAGTTTTCAATGTGACTCGTCATTCTCAATGAGTCTCCTTGTTGACAGTCACGTATAGGAAAATGGTGTGCAAAATAAAATTATTGACAATAATTGTGATAGTTTTTTATATTGTTCAACCGACATTTAGTTTAATTATATCAAGAAATAATTATTTAAAAATAAAAGTGCATAAGTGTTGTCCATTAAATAAAAGTGTGGGAAATGGGATGAAGTGTAATGTTAGTGATAAAACGCCTAGTTTATTTGATACACCCGTCTACATCAACGAAAAGCTAAAGAAATCAGAGAAGTCCCTTGAAGATGTTTTTGACCTCGTTCCTAATAAACTTAGAGAAAATAATTTTAGTCGTAAAGCTTTTAGAACCAGTTTGTTTGGTTACAAAGGATATCTGCGTGTGGTAAGTTCCTATTTATTTACAAGATTATACTAACTTATAAAAAACTAGTTTGGAGCTAATCTTGAAACTATGGAATCTATTTCCAAGTAAGGATTAAATATGTTTCTACATACCTTTTTGAGGGAGCAAAATTATCTATCGACTTGTTTCGTATTGGGTGGGGCTAGAGAGAGTATCAGACATTTACTGACTAAAAGCCACCTCGTTTCTTCACCAGCTTCGGGCCAGTGCTGCGGTACTTTATCGCTTGTGCCCACCACTCTGGGACCTTAGAATAGGTCTTAGGTATATCCCACAAATAAGACCAATATCGAAGGATGGTATTGACATTATTTTTAATGTAAATGACGCTTGGAAGAGAAAAAGCTTACATCTAATTAGTATTTTGCCCAATTCGCAAACGCAATAACGTAATAGCACACGTTCACCTGAGAAGAGGAGGGGCACGTAGGTGGAGTATATACTAATCACATCATCACACACATCATCAGCCCAGAAGTGCCCACTGCTGAGCAAAGGCCTCTTCTCACACAGAGAAGGTTTGAGCATTAATCACCACGCTTGCTCAATGCGGGTTGGCGATTTCAAACTTATAATAACAAAATTATAAGTCCGGGTTTCCTCACGATTTTTACCTTCACCGTATGTCAGAAGTGTCTAAATAATCAGAGAAAGTACATATAACTTGGAAAAAGTCATATTGGTACTTGCCAGCTTTCGAACCCACGCCCTCATGCATGAGAAGCGGGCTCCTTATCCTCCGGGCCACCACGACTAATGCACTAATGTCTTGCCAGTTATGTAATAACTTCTCGTGGAATAAGGTATGAGTCATAAATAGATAGTACTTTCGTCTTTATTGTACCTACACAATAATATAAAAACTACAGAAAACAACAAACACAAAAATAGTACAATTGGAGGTCCTATCGCTAAAGAACAATTTCTGTCAGACAAACTTTGGATGGACTTTAACTGTGTAAGAATTTATTAAGGGCAATTTAAGGGACATACATTTAGATCAAAATATAATTACTGTACTCATATACATTATATTTCTGGGTATAAAGAATAAATAAGGAGAAGAACAAGAAATACTAAAAATTAAGAATAACAATAATAGATAAGTTACTATGCCATAGAGTCGTGATTAAAGTATACCGAGATTTCTTTAGCATGTCTTTTTTTCGGTTTTTATGGAAGGCAAATGAACAGACCGAGCACCTGATGGTAAGCGAACGGCGCCGCCCATTGACACCTGCAGCACCAGAGGAGTCACAGGTGCGTTGCCGGCCTTTTAAGAAGGAGTACGCTCGTTTCTTGAAGGTCGTATCGGTTCGGGAATACCGCCGCCGGAAGATCATTACAAAGTTTTGCCGTGCGGGGCAGAAAGGTTTGCATAATGGCAGTTACACTTGAATATTATTAAAATTGTTTTATGGTTAATCTTTTTTTTTGTGATTCCAGGACGGAACACTTCTTGTGGAAGCACCTAACAGATATACGCGATGGATCGAAATACCCCCAAGCAAATTCTGTATAGACTTCTTTCATGCAACAAACTCTACACAATACATATTGGATTTTTGGGCAATTTTCCCTGTCACAACGAATTCACAAACAAACTCACTATTGACTTTAGGTACGACATAATATAATTGTATTATTTTAGTTTTTTCTCTTTTGGTACCTCATTTATTCTTTTGTTTTGCTTCTACCAAACAAATAACCTGATAAACAAAGTCATTATAGGTAAATAGAAAAAGGGGACAAACCAAAAATTTTTAAAGTTTGTAAAGTTAGGTATTTCTCGCTCTCACAACTTTATCTATGACATTTAGGATAACAGAAAGTATAGTAAGATTTTTTAAATTGAAAACTAACCAAAACTTCTCTTGCCTGCGGTATGGCGAGAGGGAATGTCAGACTCTTACTGACTAAACCCCCCATTCTGTCTCCTGGTCGTGAGGAACACTTCCCTCACGCGCCGCCTTTATTGCGATCATTACTGCTTCGCAAAAAGAGGAGACGGCTACCCAATACCTCTTGCTACACACAGTGACCAATATTCTCGAATCCTCAATCCCCAATTTTGACTTTATCCAAAAAACGGCAACGCCCTTATAGTACGTGTATTGTTGGAGAGTTCAGGAGAGACACCGAATTCTTACGATTTCATTTTATTCATTTACATGGTGTTTATAATAATAATAATGTACTAAAGAATCTGTATGTAAAACTGATTTAAAAAGAGTAACCATTGAGTTTCTTGCTAGTTCTTTTCCGTTAGACGACCTACACTTTGGAACGAGCAAATAGCTTCACTAAGAGGACTGACCAATAGACTGACACTATATCTTCCACATCCAAATTACTTCAATGAAACAATGAATGGAGTAATTAATTTTCCAATATAGCAGTTTTACACGACAAAATTATATATAAAAAACTGGATGAAACCGGCTTCACTAAAAGGACTGACTGACAGACTGACACTTTTTATCTTTAAGCTTTGTTTGACGTTCCAAGGTGCCTGTAAGGGTCTAATTGATTAAATGATTTTGACTTTTACTTATTATAAAATTGATTTGTTCCACAGCAACGTTGATATCCTGCTTCTTCATGCTACTGTACCTGATAGTCTACCTGATCCTCCCTGAACTCTGGGACGAGAAGGGCTGTATTCAAATGGCATATGTTGGCAGTCAGCTAATGGCGTTTCTACTGCTATCTGTAATTCAAATATCTGATTTAACCGCGGGAGAATGTATTGGGTTAAGTAAGGAGATTTTTTATTATACTTATACTTATTTGTTTCAATTAAAAGTGTTTTTAATTATTAACTTAATAAATCGAAATGGGTAACTATGAATGGGTAACATTTCGTCTAATATAAAAATAGAACAGTTAGTACGAGAATGTAATTCAATTTATTCATAGCAAATACAAAAATTATAATATTGGTTATCCTATAAAACAAGATTACTCCTTATCTACATTGCCCTACGAGGTATATGTTGTTTATTTATTTATTTAGGACAACCAACAAATCTTACACTAGTTACAATGTTCTTATAATATCTTAAATCTTATGCTAAGTGTAGACTTAATTATAGGTTGCCACAGCATGCATAATATGTGGTCGGATCTATGTTACTTATTATAGGTTTTTTATATGCAAAGAAGAAAATGTAAAGTTAAAAAAAAACAAAAAAAATGCTGACAGAAAATAAAACAAAAAATAAAACTATAAATCTCAAGGAAATAAAACTCAATTTGTTGTACTAACATAACCTATACAACACCTTTATCTCTTCTTTGTCGTTACAATCTTAATTGGCAGAGTGGTCGTGGCTGTAGATGGATGAGAAGAGCAGCACGTTGAGCGATGTCTCTCCACTTTTGTCGACTTTGAGCGTTGCGAGTACACTGAACTGCGGTCGACTTCGTAGTTTTTTAATCAGGTCTATCCAGCGAGTCGGAGACCGGCCTCGTGGTCTCTTGCCTTCTGTGTGGCCTTGTACCACAAGCCGCTCCAGTATAGGCCCAAGGAACTTCAGTATTCGCAACACCTTTATGGAGTGCAATAAAATATTGAGGACTACTTTCCGCCCCCGGTTTCATACGCGTCTCAAAATGTTTCCCGGATTTTCAAAAACAGCAGCGTTTAAAGCGATACCTCTACTACCAAAATACGCAAATCAAATATTAGTATTAGTATATACTGGTAGCCTATTATAGCATTCAGGAACATTGTAGCTATCAATCAGTAAACTAATTTTAGAAATTCGACCAGCGCGAGCGGTTCCAAAGATTGTCTCCTACATACAAACTTACAAAGTTTACCTCTTAGGTATTAGTATAGATTGAGTATTAGTTGTAAGGGGTTTTTAAATCACCTTACGTGTTAAGTGAGATAGATTATTTCATAGCACGAAGTCTGGAATATTGTTTAATAAAAATCAACCAAATCGCGATTGAAATAAGGTCAATAAATAAGATTTCTAAAAATTAATAATATATTTTTATTGGGGATTAAAATAAAATTAATCAAGAAAGTAATTAAAAGGGAAAGCTTTATATTTTAAGAGTACATTGGCTTTTAACAAACTTGCTTTCTTCTTGTTCCAGCTCTGGGAACCTACTTTTTCTTCTTGGCAACTTTCTTTTGGATCAATGTCCTGTCTTTCGACATCTGGTGGCGTTTTAGGTAACTAATCATGTTAAACATGTAATATGCCATATGCTAAATCTATGCGTATATTTTTATGTATGTATAGGTCAGCTAACAAGCTTTATTACCTGATGCTATTACCTGATGGTAATCAATCTGCGTCGCTCATGGACACCCGCAACAACGGAAGTGTTACGAGTGCGTTGCCGACCTTTTAGGGATAAGAGGTTTTGTTGGAGATTTAGGAATTGGGGAAGAATAAGGGGAGGGGAGGATTGGGCCGCCGATAACCTCACTTAAACGGCAAAACACTAAAATTGCTTCACGCCAGTTTTCTGTGGTATCAATTCTGTCGAGCCGAACTATTATTGGCAAAAAGCATGGATCTCCCACATTTAAAATATAGTTAACTATGTATAAAAAGTAACAACTAAATAATAAGCCAAATTCGTAAGCGAATATTGGTATATCATTATAAGTTATGGGTAAAATGAAACTTATCTACTTCTAGTTTTCAAGTGTGTGGTACGAAAGAACTTTGCATTTTCTGTAACTCTGAGGATATTATTAGATGTTTGAACGTAGTTTTAACTAAAACTACTTTATAAAATATCATCAAAGTGACTCATTAACAAGACATTCGTTTGGGAGAGGGTTGATAACACGGAATCACAGAAAACCACTGAAGTGAACACTGAAGTGTGGGAGAGCCATGCTTCGGCACGAATGGGTCGGCTCGACCGGAGTGATACCACGGCCTCACAGAAGACCAACGTGAAACAACCACAGCGTTGTGTTTCGCCGTGTGAGTGAGGTTACCGGAGGCCCAATCCTTCCCCGCCCCCAATCCCTCCTCAATCCCTAAATCTCCAAATCCCTAATCCCTAAAAGGTCGGCAACGCACTCGTAACTCCTTCGTTGTGGGTGTCCATGGGCGGCGCTGATTGCTTACCATCAGGTAATCCGTCTGCTCGTTTGCCGACCAATTACATAAAAAAAAAAAAAAACCGGCGTAAAAAACAACAGCGTTGTGTTTCACTGTGAGATTGCCAATCGCCATTCCCTAAATTTCCGAAATCCTAACACCTAAATGGCCGGCAACGATCTCGTAACGCCTCTGTTGTTACGGGCATCCATGAACGTTGCCAATTGCTAACCATCATAACTCGTATGCTCGCTCGCCTGACATAGTAAAAATATTTTATTATTTCTAAATATCTATTGTAAGTATATACAGGGTGTAAGGGACAGCCCTCCACAAATTAACAGGGTGCATTCAGCTTCTTATTCTGAATCATATTCCAGTGAAAATTCTTTCAGGAAAATTTTCAATTTTTTTTTCGTTTTTTCATTTCCTACACCTCTATTTCAATGTATAATTACATTCTATGTATGAAGAATAACATTAATGTAAATAACACAGCTAAAACAAAAAAATACGCAATGGTTGTGTGAATTCTCTAAAGAACTACGCATGAAATCAGCTGTTCAATTTCTACCTAGCGCGAGTCGTTTGAACTCACCGCACCGCGGTCACGGCGCAGCGGCTCGGCGCCCCACCGCGCCGATCGCCGCGCCGCCGTAGGTATACCTACGATCCCGTCCAACGTACAGAATAGCTGCGTCCCTTTCTGTCGATTGAACCAGTGTTGCCAACTTTTAACTTTTGTTACCTCTTCTACCTTTCTACCTTTGTAAACGAAAATGTTAGAACTATCGAAATTTATCTAAAACTTGAGAACCCCTTTGCATTCATAATCACATTGATGAGATTTTCATTAATCAATTAATGAAAATCTTGTCGCGCACATAAATTGAATAAGAAATAAATAAAGATTAGTCTAGTTTTAATTTTAAAGCATTTACAAATAGTACCTAATTTATTAATTGATTGTTCTTTTTAAGCGATTACTGGCTAGTTTTTAAACTACTTACAGATTTACATGGCTTTACAATAGCCATGAATTGATAGTCGAGCCAGAAATTAAACACAATCTCCCTGGAATGGAAGCACAGCTTTCTATCACACTGCACTTTTATTATTCTAAATTAACTAAACAATGAAATTAGAATTAAATTGATTTAATCAATTCATTTCTCTACAAAAAATAACAGAATGATAAATTACGACCATGCATAATTTTTAATTTTTTACCCCGAAATTTTGTACCTAATTTTCGTGTAATTGGCAACAACAGATTTATGTTTGTGTGTGTCTCATCACATGCAGTCGCCATTGTGCCTTGCTGCGATGTTACTGTTTATGTTCCGCGAGCGTGTGTTGGTACGGATCGCTCGCGCATTCGGCTTAAAAGTTTTATTATAAGTAGTGTTGTTAAGTTTTATTAGTTATGTAGTGTGTGAAGTGTAGTGAAGTTTTGTTGTAGAAATTGTGCGAAATTACTACCTAGGTACGTTTAGCGCGCGTGATTATGGGGAGATGATAATGTGTTGTAGTAGTGTAGGTATCCTGACCGTCGGCATCCATCAGATTCCAGGATAATTACTGGTGACTATCAACGCTTGCTAGAAAACCAGCCCATTGTTCCCAGACAAAAAGGCGCCGAAAGACCAATACCTACGTGGATTTTGGAATTGGTTCGCTAACGTAACGAGACGCTACCACTTACCAGTGCTTTCCTATTTAAACGTAGTTTAGGTAGGTTTGGACCGCAACCGTGGCCAGCACGATCCCCAGACGTAACCCATTTGGACCCCTTTTTGTACGTAAAAGAAAAAATGTTTGTGAGTGCGTGTGCAAGTGAGTACGAAATGCGAGACCGCATCACAAATGCTTTCCAGAGCCGGAAACCGGAGCGATTCTAAGGTACCTACGCATTTTTCTTTTTTTATCATTTATCAGTTACCATGTTATGATTGTTAGATTTTCTTTTGTTAGTAATGCGGCTATCTTTTAAATAATAATTTATTGTTATTAAAACGTGGCGCGAGCGCGATTATTAAATTGTCTTTTGTAAGTAATGCGGCTATCTTGTAAATAATAAGTTATTGTTATTAAAACGTGGCGCGAGCGCGACCGTTTGTCTGAACGTAAGGTCGCGGCGCTGCCCATAGTGTAAAGTAATAATACTAAAAGCGCTGCCGTTCGCTGCGTGCGTTTGCGGTGGTAGCGATACATTGCGTGTAAGGTAATGAAACAAATCGGTTTAATTGGATTCCCATAACGTTCCTGAAATAATTTCATGTACCGGTCAACTTAAGACGATATACTGAATCCACCCTATCAGTTTGCGGAAGGCTGTCCCTTACACCCTGTATAAACCGATCTAAACTATTGTCCATTATTTAAATTATATAATTTTCATTCAATTTTTTTTTTTATTCAAAAAAGCATATAAGTACTTATCTTTATTTTTTTCTAATTGCAGAAATATCGCTAAGAGTCGCCAGTCCCGTCGGAAGAAATCATTTAAGTTTACATTCTACTGTTTATATGCTTTGGGCTTACCCTTAGTTATGACGTTTGCCCTGGGTATGCTTAATTTGTACAAGGAAAATATGAAACGGTATCCGTGGATCATTATACCCCACATACCCGAAGACGGATGTTTTCTCCTTGGTACGTTCGTATTTTTTTGTTATAAGCTTTTATTTGACATGCAGTGTATGCACGTATGTGTTCCCGATTATCGAAATTTTCTTTCATAGAAACCTTATCTTAACATAGCGAACATTATCATCGGCCTATAAGTGCTAACTGCTGAGCAAATGACTCTTGTCACACGAAGATCGTTGAAGTGTTAATCACCACAATTGATTACTCAAGGCTAATTAGAACTTTTAAAATTACAATTAGAAATTATAAGTCCACGTTTTCGCCGTATGTCAATTGTGTTTAAATTTCCATAGATACGAGTAGTATGTCCAGGTAACTCGGAAAATTCATATTGGTTCATGCATGTTCATTGGTTTCGAACCCTCTTGGCCACCATGATTGATAACGCACATAGTTTTAGCAAAAAATTTAGTGCACTATATGCCAATTTATTATGGATTCCCTTCCTACACGGAATGCCTTCGATTGATCTATAAAAATTTGCTCCGAAACTCGATTATATTTTGAAAGGTTAATGTAGCTTTAAGTATCTCTGTGCTCCAGAGTCTGGAACAGGCTCTTCCTGACTAAACACCAACCTGTCCGTTCTCTTACTTTGAACCGGGCCGCTGAATACCATGGCGATTACACCCTTGACCCGGTCAAAGCATTCAGGAAACGCAGCGCAGTGAGACAAACGAAAACAAAATTATTTAAACTTACACTATTCAATGTCCTCTTGTGTTTTCAGATTCAGTTAAAATGCTCTACCTATACACGCCGATGGTGATCCTAATCATCATCAATTGGACGTTCTACATAATGACTGTTTTTAACATTTGGCGTTGGAAGAAAGGTACTCAAGCATTGAATTCATTGAGTGGGGCTAATGAACTGAGCCATCGTTCTGATTTTAGAAGGTAGATTTTAAAATTAAACTTATTTAAGTATATAGAATAGAATATGCTGAGCAGAAAAGATTCAAGGGCTCACACCTTTTTTTTGCGAGTGATAACTCTCCTCCTCCATCCCCATTCAATGAGGATTGGTGAATTAAAACTAATAATGAGAAATTATAAGTTGCCAGATTGACACAATGTATGCCTTCGCCGCTTAACAGTGTGCTTAAATAATTAGTACTTGCCAGGTTTCGAACCCGCACCATTGTGCGAAGAGAAGTGGGCGCCTTAAACTGTTTTGGTTTTGTTAGCCATCTTTTTTTAATCGTTTGATTTAGTGTCTGCTAGGGCCGTTGTCCACCGGTTACACTTGCAATGGTGTACCGCGGTACAACCCCGAACAGAAGGGGTTTCGGGATGGTATATATTCAGTAAAGGTCTGACACGTCCATCCAAGAAATATCTAGTAGGAAGATGTTCAGTTCACGGGTGAGATTCGCACGCTGCACACCGTACGCTACATAAATTATCAACTCCGTTGCGGAATTAAAAGAAGATAACATTTCTATAGTATTACCATAATTACATGGTTTTGATTCTTGCACCTTTTGTTGGCTCCTTCCAAAGGTTCGACTGACAAAGAATGCCCTTGGCGTTAAGTCCACCTTTTTGTGCAAAAGTTTAAATAAATATTTTTTTGGGCAAAATTGATTTGGAATTCATTTAAATAATTACTTTCAAATGTAATAAGTAAAGTATTGTAAGGTACAAATGCGTAATAAATATTGTATTAATTTAACAAATTAGTTTGAAAGCCTTACTGTCAAAGTGAAAAACAATAAAAACAGTTGGTACGACATACCTAATACTTACATTTACCTACATATGTAGGAGTGTAGGACATATTACTAATTGTATGTGACGCAAATTCGATTACCACGCCCTAACTTTTTTACACACAGAACTTTTTTTATCTCAGTCTGTTGTGTAAAATTTGTTGAAATCTCAAATACATTTTTTTTTTTGATGGGGAAGCCGAACTTCATCAACGTTTATCCTGCCATGCCATGGGTAGGGCGAGAGGGGGTATCACACTCTTACTGACTAATACCATCTCGTTCCAACTCCTGCTTTGAGCTGGCCTGCGGCATATTATTTCTCATGATCTCCCTCTCTCTTTCTCCGTCTAGAAAAAAACTCGAAAAGTATTTCAAGAAATGCTTGTGTATCATAATTTCAGCTTCATAATCTACGTAAAGCTGTCTGTTGTGATGGGACTAAATTGGCTCCTGGAGGTGATAAGCTTCAAATACCCAAACAATAAGTGGTACTACATAACTGATGTATTCAATATACTAACAGGATTGGCGATATTCATCATATTTATATGCAAGAGGAGTATCTGGATAAAACTACAAAGAAGGTGAGTGACATCTTTTTTTTTCTTTAAAATAAACGTTGCTACCAGGATTTTCTCCTGTGTCGTGCGGTTACGGGAATGGAACCAGCGACACGTTACACGGCAGACAGTTGCCCAGCCACCGCACCAACCGTGCAGTCTAATAAAATAGAAGTCTAATTGTTTTATATAATTATATATACCAGAAGCACAATGCCATTGTTTGTTCGTTTGTTAATTTTCTCACATCTATAAATGGTTAAAATACAGAAAACAAAAAAACCAAGACTGCTGTCTGTATTAGTAGGACCTGCAATGTAGATCACCAGGCCACTCCCAACGCTTTCTAAAACAATTTTCTGTGGGATCGGTATATAATTTCGGTCCAGCCAGTCCATTCGTGCCGAAGTATTATTCTGTAACTCTTAATTACATGTAAATCATAAGAAAATGGAAACAATTGTACGTTACGCTGTAGAAGTTAAAATTGTAACGTGTTTTTAAGAATATTCATTATTTAAGTGCGAGAGAGCCATCTTTCGGCACAGATGGATCAGCTCGACTGGAATGAAACCGTAGTCTCACAGAAAATTGGCGCGAAATTACTACAGAGCGCTGTGTGAATGAAGTTACCGGAGTAACAAACCTTCCTCTCCTCAATTCCTTAATATCCCAAAGCCTAATCCAGTTTGGCAACCCACTCCTAAATCCTCCATTGTTACGGGTCACCATGGGAGATGAAATCCGTCAGCTCGTTTGCTGTCCTGTAAGATCATCATCATCATCTTCCTGCCTTTGTCCCGTTTTATTTGGGGTCGGCGCAATATATTTTTTTCTTGGATTCTGTCCTATCACTCGTCACGCTATCACTAACTCCTCTGTCTTCCATATCACTTCGCACACAATCCATCCATATTTTCTTTGGTCTCCCTCTCCCTCTCCATCCATCCACATTTATATTTGCTGTCCTGTAAGATAAAGTAATAAATTGTAAATTATTTTTACAGATACAACGAATTAAGAAAACGATTCAAAAGGGAAGGATCGTCGAAACCACCAGTTGGCAGACTTTCCAGCCAACAATCTGCTCCTGCGTCTAAAACCAACATTATGAAACCATTACTTTAAAATATTACTCCCAAATCAGACGAAATGGAGTTACTTGTGTACATTATTTGTAGTCTTGTTTTTTTTTTAATTCATTTAAATAATAATCTACGGAACAGTATTATACATTTTATTATTTACGATTTATTAGTTTATTGTGTCGATGGAATTTTAGGCTCGAGTTCACCAAAAAGTTTACACTATGATTCCAGAAACGGTTGTAAAATAAATATAGATGACTTTTTCTTTTGCCGTTCTGGGTTTGTTTTTTTAATTATATTACCTATATTTGTTCATTGTTTATAGAATAATTTACAAAAATTAAGTGTATGATTGAATAAAACTTTCCGTGTATTTGGTCATTGACTAATAAACAAAACAAATAATGTATTGTGTACGACGCAGGCTACAATAAGCTTTTTTTATTTATTTTTTTATACACGTTGCCCCACTCTAAGATTTTCTCCTGTGTCGTGGGTGCGTTTACAAACATACAATTTCACATGCACATCACGCAGCACGCAGCGTCATGCAGACACCGAACAATAATTTGTGGATCACACAAAGAGTTGTTCCGTGCGGGAATCGAACCCGCGACACGTTGCGCGGCAGCCAGTTGCCCAGCCACCGCGCCAACCGTGCAGTTATTCAAGTTATTCAATCATCGGCCTGGATGACTACATACTTGATGATGATGATGATGATGATGAGTTGATTGATTGAATTTCTCATTTAAGCTAGTAGTTTAAGGCTGAAGGTAACATGAAAACAGACTTGATACAAGAATGGCAGGTCAGATTATTTTAGAACTACGACCCGCACGGAAATCAAACTAAAATTGGACTGAAACAGAAATTCAGGCATTCAATAAAACAGCTAGCCTATTTGAACAAATGTCTTATTAAGATTACAACATATATCTGTAAGCACCAGCGCCACCCTGGATTTTGCGTCGGAACAAAGATGAGATTTATTACAACCTCCTTGCAAAAAGTGAAGATGCATAAAGCTCTTATAATCATCCGTTAAGTTACTAATCTAGTCTTAAACAATCGGCAGATTCTTGGTTATACATATTGAACAAGAATCTAGTAAACCAAATGTTGATTTTTTCAGTCGGCTTACACTATTTTTTTTGTGAGGGGAAAATCATCAAATGTATTCTCCCGCCCAGGGTCGGGCGGGAGCACGGGCGGGAGGGAGTGTCAGACTCTTACTGACTAAAATCCCCCGTGTTCCTACTCCTGCTCTAGGCCGAGGACGCGGTGCCTCATTGCGCTTACTCCGCAACCCCGGCTGAACATCAGCCATATGGGGCCCAGTCTGTGGTGGTCTAATGGCTCTTCGAGGCGCGCGCGGAACGCTACACGCCGTACGCTCGGCTCTGGTTCTGGTCGGGCGGCGAGCTACCCTTACTCGCCGTCCGCAGACCCGCGCTTACGGTGGCCGGAGATCATCTCTCGATCCCCGACGCCCGGAATGTCTCCTTCTGCGGCGGCTGGGGCGCGAGGAAGATAGTTCCCACGCGCGCTCCGCCTCCTACTTTGCGAGCATAACTGCTTCGCAGAAGGAGGAGATAGCTTCCCAGTTCCTCTCGCTATGAACCATGGCCTCGATTAAGGCCGGGCGCGAGAGGTCGCCGCCTCCGATCGCTTCCCTGTGAGAACACGGTGGTGCCGGCTTACACTCTTAAACAGTGATTAGTAGCTCGCCGCCCGACCAGACAATCAAACAACAATCAGAGCAGGAAAAGTAACATAGTAAGAGTCTTACACTTCTTCCCGCCCTGCCTTAGGCAGTAGAAGTCATTACATGATTTTCCCCTTACAAAATAAAACAGCGATTTGTGAATAATGAAAGTGAAATGTAACGTAAATAGCTGATTACGGCTTTTTATGGTTAGTTATGGAGTCTATGAATGCGTAAGAGCGTAAGTATTTTGATATTATAATAAAATCGCTTGCATTAAAATTTACGAGAAACTTTCTGCCCCGCACAACAAAACTTTGGAACGGCGGCGGTATTTCCGAACCGATACGATCTTTAAGAAACGAGCGCACTCCTTCTTAAAAGGCCGGCAACGCACCCGTGACTCCTCTGGTGCTGCAGGTGTCCATGGGCGGCGCTAATTGCTTATCATCAAGTGATCCGTCTGCTCGTTTGCCACCAATTCCATAAAAAAAAATGTTACTGTTTTTCTCACTGACCAATAAACGTTCATCTGTATCAAAATCAAACGTGTCTCATATAAAAATTCACGAAAAATACAAAATATTAACAGGGAATTTAAGTCGAAAACCAAATCAGTCCATCAATCGGATGTTGAAAAAATATTAGACACTAGCTACTCTCGCACGGTTTCACCCGCTGCTCAGCTCCATTTGATCGTAGCGTGATGTTTTATAGCCTTATAGCACTCAGGAACCTTGTAGCTATCTATCAGTGAAAGAATTCTGGCAATCCGACCAGCGGTTCCAAAGATTACCCCCTACATACAAACTTACAAATAATATTAGTATAGACTAGCGTTCGTCCGCGGCTCCGCCCGCGTGGATGTCGGTTTTACAATTTTTACATGAAGCCGAGTAGCGGATAAAACCGCGTGAGAGTAGCTAGTACTCAATCGTTTATTGCATTCCATCTGTATACATAGGTTGTATAACAAAGGAAGAAAACAATATCGACCTTGTCAGGGACAGCAAAACTAGGAGAGTGGAAACAAAACAAATTAAACAATAATCAAATAAGTATTTATTTTCTTTTTATGTTTCGCGAACGAAAAAAAATTACTTTAAAAATAATAATAAAATTCTTTATTTAAATAAAAGTTGGATGTTATAAATAAAATTAGTCACCGTTCGTATTTGGCTTTTAAGGCTATGCCATTTCTGATATCAAGAACGTGTTAATATTAGGTACATATTTATTATTTAAACTTAATAATAAAATGCATTATTATTATAGTTTCATAATAATTTATACAAAAGTCAGGTATATTTGTTACGATATTTCGTATTTCTGTGACTTATTACTCGTTGTTATTTATGTACAAGGTAGATAACACTATTATTGGAACTTCAAAGCAAAATAATATATTTTTGAACACACTTCCTCATAAAGTGGTTCATATCCCATGGCAATAAGACACATAATGACACCTTTAATCAAACTGTGACTTTTTCATTAAATAGTGCAGAAAGATAAAAAAAAGAGAAATAGTTTTTTTTTATCTGATAGGTTAGGTTGCGCTTACTCAAAAGCGAAGCGCAGATGCGGTCGACCCGTAGATACGGTATTTATTTGTTTGGGTCAAAATTAGAAATTGAATTTTTTTTATGGTATAAGTCGGCAAACGAGCAGACGGATTACGTTATGGTACACAATCGGCGCCGCCCATGGACACCCGCAACACCAAATAGCTACGAGTGAGTTGCCGGCCTTTTCGGGATAGGGGTTGCGGATAAAAGGATCGGGAAGGGATAGGGGAAGGGGAGGGATTGGGCTTCCGGTAACCTCACTCACACGGCGAAACAGAACGCTGGGGTTGTTTCACGCCGGTATTCTGTGAGGCCGTGGTATCGCTCCGGTCGAGCCGATCCATTCATGCCGTGTCATGATACACGTGTGTATTGATGATTGCATTCCTCGGCTCCTTAAGACCCCCGCCGTAATCACCAACGATGATCGTGTTCACTTTTAAGTTATTTCTTATTCACATTTTCTGGCAAAAGCTTATCTTTGTCTAGTAAACCTTCTACCTTATGCAAATTGAGATAAGGACTTAGTTTTGTATATAAATATCCATCAGACTAATTAATTTGTAAATCAGACACGTTCTTTTTCATTTCTTTCTCAATTAAATACTTTCGTTTGTACTTTAGTTGGTACGTCGGCGTCGTCGAGATGATCTCCGGCCTCTGTAAGCGCGAGTCTGTGGACAGCGAGTAAGGGTAACTCGCCGCCTGCCCAGAACCAGACCCGAGCGAACGGCGCGATGTGTTCTGCGCGCCTCTTTGAGGCAATAGACCACCACAATCGCGGCCTTTTAGCTCTGATGTTCAGCTGGGGTTTCGGGGCAAACGCAATAATGTACCGGGGGTTTTTTTTTTTTTTTGTTTGTGAGGGGGAAAATCATCAAATGACTTCTCCCGCCCAGGGCCGGGCAGGAGGGAGTGTCAGACTCTTACTGACTAAAAACCCCCCTGTTCCTTCTCCTGCTCTGTGCCGAGGTCGCGGTACCTCATTGCGCTTACCCCGCAACCCCGGCTGAACATCAGCCCTTTAGGGCCCCGTCTGTGGTGGTCGAATGGCTCTTTGAGGCGCGCGCGGAACGCTACGCGCCGTACGCTCGGGCCTGGTTCTGGTCGGGCGGCGAGCTGCCCTTACTCGCCGACCGCAGGCCCGTACTTACGGTGGCCGGAGATCGTCCCTCGATCCCCGACGCCCGTAGTGTCGCCAGTTGCGGCTGCTGGGGCGTGAGGAGGAGGATTGCTCCCTCACGCGGGCCGCCTCTCTCTTTGCGAGCATGACTGCTTCACAAAAGGAGGAGACGGCGTCCCAGTTCCTCTCACTCCGCACCATGGCCTCGACTAAGGCCGGGCGCGAGAGGTCGCCGCCGCCGATCACTTCCCTGAGGATACGGCGGTGCTCAGCCCAGGCAGGGCATACCGCTACCGTATGCTCCACCGTATCCTCTAGGTGGTCCTCACAATGACGACACTCGGGCGTTTCCTCCCGCTGAATCCGAAACAGGAACCTACCGAAGCTGCCGTGCCCGGTAAGCACCTGCGTCAGACGGAAGGTGAGGACGCCGTGGCGTCTCTCAAGCCACTCCTCAAAGAGGGGTCTTACCGCTGCTATGGTAGCGTGCCCGGCCCTCGGTTGCGACAGTCGTTGTTTCCACTCTGCCATGAGATCTCGCCGGAGCTCATTCCGCCACGCACTAATTTGGCGCGGCAGAGGATCTTCGCCCCGGCGACGCGCGTCTGCGCGCAAACTGTAGACGCGCGCGAGCGCCTTCGCTTCTAGATCCCACGGCGGTGATCCGGCAAGGTGGTTCGCCGCCTCCCCGGAGATCGTGCGATACCCGCGGATTACTCCGATAGCCATGACCCTCTGGGACGCGACCAGTGTACGAGCCGGCCGCCGCTTCAAGTCCGGCGCCCACACAGGGGCACCGTAGAGGGCCATGGATCGCACAATCCCCATATACAACCTCCGGCAGGAGGCGTTTGGCCCCCCGAGGTTGGGAAGGAGCCGCTTGAGCGCGGCCCCAGACCGTTCTAACTTAGGGGCCAAACGACGAAAATGCTCCGTGAAGTTCCATCGGCTGTCGAGGACGAGACCCAGGTACTTCATCGCCGACTCGACGCCGATGGTAACTCCTCCTGCCGTTATTTGGGACCCACCTGGAGGTGGCGCGCTCCGACGGCCATAGAAACACATGGCCTCGGACTTGTGGAGCGCCACCTCGAGTCCCAACTGCCGGATCCTTGCAACGACTGTCGCAACCGCTTGTGACATCAGGTCGGCCGCCGCCTGATGCGACCTCCCGTTCGCCAGCACCAATGTACCGGGGGGTTACCTTGCGGGGTATAGCTGGGGTTGCGATGTATATCCGAGGTTACGGGGTAAGCGCAATGAGAAGCCGGGGTTGTAGGGCAAGCGCAACGAGGCCCCGCGGCCGGTAGTAGTTTTAGTAAGTAAACAATCTACGAAACCAATTTCCAAAAAAAGGCAACGCACCCGTAACTGCTTTGTTGTTGTGGGTTTATAGGCGACGCCGGTTGCTTATCATCAGGTAATCGAGTGGCTTTACCGTGCATAGAAAAACTTTAAAACAAAATTAAGTTATTATTTTCGCTTTCGACAGAGTATTACTCGATGGAAAATATTCCATTAAACTATCTTTATTTTGATGTGTAAGTACATCGAAATAACGGATTATTCGATTTTCCTCATTTCTGCTTAAAATTACTTAATAATATTTATTATTTACTAATATGGTTATAATTAACTTTTATTTTAATACCTTATATAAATGCGCAGATCAGTTTGGGATGGGGAAAATGGATATATTTTAGTCAAGTGTGCTTATGTGATTATAGTCATTACGGCCACTTTCGGCTAGTCAGGCAAAGGGCATATTTAATTTATTCACCGATGTGAATAGTCGTCAATATGTTCCACAAGTGGTTCATGCCACCCTTGATAATTGTGTTTGCTACGAGTGTCAGTGCAAATGACGTGAAAAACTCCCTCCCGGTCAAGAAGCCTTATAGTTATATCAACAAATGCTGCCCAGAAGGGGCCGTGGCCTTGGAACTTGCCGTGGGCCGCTACAGATGCATCAAAGCGAATCACACACTTGTTTTTAAGAAAAAAATATACGACAAGCATCTTAAATATGTTGGAAACTTTAGTGACATATTTTACATTAAGCCACACAAGTTTGCAGATACACAATTCTCAAGAAATGCACAACTTGTTCCTCCTCTCCCAGATGACAAATTTTACGTTACAGATGTAAGTTTTTGTTTGACTGTTTCATTTTAAGATTTTTTCTATCTAATACTAATATTATAAAGAGGTTAAATTCATAAGTTTGTATATTCTTTCACTGATAGATAGATAGCTACAATGTTCCTGAGTGCTATAGACTATAAAACATTACACTACGATCAAATGGAGCCGAGCAGCGGGTGAAACCGCGTGAGAGTAGCTAGTAATTTATATAAGCATTCACCCTTATTTGTAAACTAGGTCCCGCCCGTGGCTTCGCCTGCCTGGTATTTTGATAAAAAGTAGTAATGTGTTAATTCAGGGTATCTAAAGAATTAAAAAACATGCATTCTCAAAACTTTCACATTTATGATTTTAGCAATATTATTAGTCTTAGAGAAAAATTATTTTAGCCGAGTTTTTATAATATATATTTTATTATATTATATTTTATATACCGTATACGACTAACTCGTGTATGTGTGCGTGTGTGTATGTGTGTTAACGCGGGGCTGAAGCAACCAAAATCTCCCTTAAAGAATGGCGAAAAATATATAAACGTGAAAACTTATTCGCATAGTAAAAGTCCGTACATTAATTAAAATTTTACTTTATTTTTCACTTCATTTTATTTTTGAATTTTCACTCATACGACTATGACAAATTCTTTGAAGGTCTTCGTCAATTTTATTATTTGGTTATTAATTTATTTCAGATATAATAATATTACTATGTTGACATCTCCTTACACATGCACACATATCATCGGCAAATAAACATAAGCGCTCACTGCTGAGCAAAGGCCCCTTTTTACAAGGAGAAAGTCTGAGACAGTAGACATTTTTTTTAAAGTACTAGCCTATTTTCCTTTTCTTCACAATACTTGCTGCTGTAGTAAATGTTAAGAAGTTTTGTGGCTTCAGCCTAAAGCAGAAGAAGGAATGAGATGGTTTTTAGCCAGTATCAGTCTGACACCCTCTCTCGCCTAGAAGTAATTTGACGATATTCCCCAAAACAAAAGAAAATTTTTCATTGAGCCTAAAATTACTACATTTATAAGCCACTTTCGATTCCATGATCAAACCAAGTCGATTGCACCGTAATATTGTATGGTCTCCTAATCCACATTTAATTGCCGAGTATAATAGGAAATATTATAATTTTCAAGATTGGTTGCAGTTGTGGTATTTCTTACATTGGGCAAATGCAGCGGACTATCGCTGAAAGACTCAAAGAGCATATTGCAGCTGTAAAAAATCATCTGACGAATTAATCAGCAACTGCAAAACACAGACTGTTTTTCCATTATTTTATGGATATTATTATACATATTATAAACCTTATTCTTCAATTATTTCATCTATTACAAAACCGCATCAAAATCCGTTGCGTAGTTTTACAGATTTAAGCATGCATAAGGGCAGACAAAGCGACTTTGTTTTATACCATGCAGTGATTACATACTTCGTTACAGGTTGACCTAATAAAAGTGTATTAAAAACATTTCTCGTTTATTGGATGACTAATGAGTATGTGACCAACATAGCGTAGGAGTTAGGACAATACTGTGTCCGCCATTTTGAGGTAAAATGTGTTGTCACCTTGTTGAACCGTCTCGGCACCGCCCGCCGCCCTGTAGGACACACGGAGATTATTGTCACTATAAATTACCTCAAAGTTGAACTTATTTAGTTTTCCTTATTCCTATTATTAAAATTAATTAAATTCCTATTATCATATAAAGGGTGTACGAAGTACAATTTTATTAAAAAAGTGATTTTACAATTAAGTAAAGTGTTTTTGTCAATTAAGTACTTACACTACAAATTAATCTTTCTATATAAGAGTTATACAGGTAGATTTCTCCTGATCCAATCATTAAATCGCAGAAACCTTAATCTACGCTACGAGTGCGTTGCCGATTACTTTTGGAACTCTTGGTTTTGAGGGTATCTATAGGAGGCACTAATTGATTACCATCACATGTTGCTGTCTTATTACAAAAAATAGATGTTTTACCGAAATAATTTTAGTCGACGCAAGTTATAAATAATTAGGACCTACGGGAATGTTGAATTTAATGAAAATTTAAATATATTGTATAACAAAACCAATCATTTTGAGACAATTTTATCAGATATATCAGACATAAGTTAGAGATAGAGATACCAAAAGATATGTAGGTTTACGGATATCAAAAGATTATCGATGTACTCGTCATAACGATAAAGTAGGGTCCGATTTTCTCATAAAAACCTGTACTTAACTACAAAAGTATATTAAACCATAAACAGCATTTTTAACAACAATATTTAGAAATTATTTAGGTATATACTATGGAAAGTTTGTCACTGCTTGACAACCATGACCTGTGCAACCAGGTCGAAACATTAAGCCTTACAAGGTATTGCGGGGTAAGCGCAATGAGGCACCGCGACTTCGGCTCAGAGCAGGAGAAGGAACAGGGGGCTTTTATTTATTATTATTATTTTATTATTTATTTATATTTAAACATTACATTCATCATTACAGGCACACCTAATACGATAAATGCAGTTACATATTATTAGTAAACTTATAACACAATATCCGGGTAATAACCGTAAAATAATTTAGACAAAGAAAAACAAAAGAACATAAGCACAAAGAACCTTAATTAAACTTACAGGCTAATACATTTCCACAAAACTATCCCTAATAAACGTAAATAACTTTAGTAATAACAAATATGTACTTATATTTTAAAATCGATGTACCTAGTTACTAACAACATAAATTATATATAGAATCAAATAAGTACCAATCCTAGGAACTTAGTTATTATTCACAATAACCTCATATGCTACCTTTGTGAACTCGTTGAGTGTACACGAGAATATATCCGTACTGTCCGCTATTGCATTCAATATGCGCAACGCTCGCGTCATTGGTGCCTTCTGCAAGAGGTTCGTGCGTGCGCACGGTACCACCAGCAGCCGCGGCCGCCGCCTACGCCGCACGTACCCGTTCGGAACACACAGGTGTAATTCCTCCAGTAGGGCAGGGTGGTGCGTTATACCTCGCAACACCTTAAACATATAAGTAGCTAGACCTACTTCACGCCTCACCTCCAGTTTGTAGTATCCTACCATACCCAGTACAAACAAAGTTGGATATGGTATTGGGTATCCAGGGTATATACCGTACGATTTTGAATACATGAATCTGGCAAACTTATTTTGGATTCGTTCTATCATGAACTTATATTTGTCCTCATGTGGACTCCAGATACCAGAGTAAGTCTGACACTTTTGGGCCTGAGAAGTCATTTGATGATTATCCCCTCACAAAAAAAGCCTAACAAGGTATTTAAATAATTAAGTACTTTTCGCGTTAATTCACATTTAATAATATGTTGTTAAATTGAAACACGAAAGTTTAAAAGTTGCTATAAGCAAACCTAGACTTGAATCACAACTTAAGTGACAAACTCTTGCCAAAATTATTATTAAGTTTTATACATTATTTACTCTGGTTTGCAGGCTAAGCACAATGTAGCACCGCGGCCTTGGTCTAAAACGGGAGAAGGAATGGGAACGGGTTTAGTCTGACACTCTCTGTCGCCTTACCCTGGGCGGGAGAAGTCATGGTGATTTAAAATAAGAGTACAAATATTATAATAGTACATTATGGTACAAGAGTGTAGTGCTGATGATGGACGGTGATCATTAAAACACACGTGAACCTATCATACGACGTTTTTCAACACACTTCTGAATACCTATAATGATAGTTAAATCAAAAACCAATATACTTAACTTCAAGAAAAAAAACGAGACGAGTTATGAAAAATGTTTGGTAATGGCGGGAAAATTTATCAGTTTACCTGTGCGCGCGCATCGGCAATAGACTTAAAAAATATGTTTCTTTTTTTGGTCTTTTCGTGGATAGCATTTTGAAGCAAAGTGTAGGCGTAACTCAACCAACCTTTAAAAAAACTCTATTACTATTAACTCTATTAAACTCTATTATACTTGTGAATAATAGTAACGAAAAAAAGTCACAGTTTCATTGCTATTAAGTGTCATTATGTGCCTAACTGCCATGGGATTAGAGCTACTTTATAAGGAAGTGTGTTGAAAAATATATTTCAGAAAATTTACAAGCAGCGAATTCGATTTTCAATTGGTTTTTATTTAGTTATTGCATATTGCATATAGAATGTTGAGTACATTCATAACAGGGCAACAGAGTGGATTGCCCTTAAATGAATATTGTTGTTGTGGGCTGCTTCTTCAATGGTTAGATAAAAGCTACCTGAAGAATAATTATGATGCTGTCGCGTCAGAATGTTTGTATAAGACAGTGACAGCAACAACTTTTATTCCTCAGATAACATTTATCTGACTATTGAAAAACCAGCCACTCCAAAATTGAATAGCATTGTTTTAGTTATAAGGCAGCTTGTAGCGAGCTGTTGAGCAGTGGCGACTCCACGGACATGAATCCCGGGAGTTGTCTTGTTCTTCATCTCCGGTTAGTCCTCTTGACGAACAAGAATGAACACTGATGAAGAACAAGCCCTCCTGCCTCATTCTTGCCTTATTTGGCTGGCTTGAGTGGAAATTCGCAATAGTAGGAGTTGGAGGAGACTCGGGGGAGAGATGTATCTCAGTAAGATGCTGGTAGGGGTCTTGACCGTACTCTAGGGGTTGGTCTGATAGTTGTGGGATGCCTCTCCTTCCCCAAGCAGCTCAACGTATGTTGCCCCCGTGTTGCTACATATTAGCGACCATGTCTACCTATAAATTTTATCATTCTAAGACTGAACGGTACTTACCTGCTATCATAGATAAGTATTATCGCGCTAATATTGCACCACTTACAACCAATGATTCTCATAATGTACTAGCGACCCGCCCCGGCTTCGCAAGGTTGCAATCCTGATACTAAATTTCTCCACTATTAAAAGGATTTTATTTTCAATCAGTCTTTTTTCTTTTTACGTCACCCCACACTAAAATTTTCTCCTGTATCGTGGGTGCGTTGACAAATATACAATTTCACATAAACCTCACACAGAGCCGGAACAACAATTTGTAGATCATACAAAGAATTGTTCCGTGCGGGAACCGAACCAGCAAAACGTTGCGGGGCAGCCAGTCAATCGGGCACGGCACCAACCGTGTAGTCACGTACAGGTTTCAAAAGTAAAACAAATTTATCCGTATGTCATTAATTCCAAAATCTATGAAGAAGAGCAAGCAATCTTGCACGTTGATAAATTAGGTGTACTTTCATATTATTTTATCATATACCTGTACCATATTCGTAAAAAAAATATAGTCACGCTACTACTATACGCAACTTAACGTGATTTTGAAAACAAAACAATAACTACCATCCTGTATATGCGTTGAAACTGAAGTACAATTCCTACAATCTAAGTCAAGGAAATGAATAAATATATACAATTCATTTATACGCCGTTGAGTGCAGACGTGACAATGTATAGTGAGTGGATCCTGTTACCCTTACTCATCGTGGTTACGGCAGCCAAAACGCCCTATAGTTACATCAACAAATGTTGTCCAGAAAATTACGTCGTAGGCTACAGAAAAGCATGCATCCCAGCGAATAGCACAACCACTATCCCCTCAAATTTAAAAGTATACAACAAGGGCATTGTGTACGTTGGCAACTTTAGTGACATATTTCGCATCAAGCAGTACAAGTTTGCAGACAGGGCTTTTAGCAGCGCCGCAGTGGATATTCAGCCGATGCCAGACAACAACCGTTTTATTATTGAGGTAAGTTTTTTGGTTGCAGACAAGCAACTTTTGTCCAACTGACTTACTTCAATCGCTTTTCCTTCAATGTATCTAAAGTTAAGCCTGTTTTTAAATAACAAATGTATTTTTCATCTCTTTGAAAAAATGTTTCACATTGTCTGGACTTGAAAAGAGCCTCTGATTTTGTTTCGGTTTTTCTTTCCAGATTAGTTTTTTAACATATAATTTTGACGTATAAAAGTGCTGTTTATTGCCTATTTACAAAATTCATTATTTCATAGTATTTTGTTTTCCTTAAATACAGAACAGTAGCATTTTACAACAACCATTTTAGATTTTGAGGCTATACAAAGTTAAATCAGAGAATCGAATACATTTCTAAAAGGATCGATATGTATATTTAAAACACAGTTCTCAAAGTCTGGATCTGTTGTCGACAGCTCAAGGAATGTCTCTGAAATTGATTGGTTATCTTCCCCAAGTTTGTTTAACACTGATTAACGTTTGGTATTTTTGTGAAGATATGAACTGGGGGATTTACTTTTAAAGTACTCTCTTGAAATTTAAACAGACTACGTGTGTCATACATATGTCGGGTGTCATCAGTCTGAAGCAGAAGGAATCCAATCAAATCAAATAAAATCAAAATCATTTATTCCAACTAAACCATAAATAGGTTCTTTTGAAACGTCAAAATAGAATAGTAGTCTGTCAGTCTGTTCGTCGGTGAAGATAGGTGTTTTGAATGCCTGATTTAACCCACTCGCCCTGGGTGAAACAAAAAAAAAATTATGTTAAGATAAGGCAGCATATTACCTGATGGTAAGCAATTAGCGAAGCCCATGGACACCCGCAACAATGGAGGAGTTACGTGTGCGTCGCCGATTTTTCCGGGATTAGGTATTTGGAGATTTAAGGATTGGGCAGTGATTGGGGGATGGAAAGGATTGGCCCTCCGGTTACCTCAATCACACGGCGAAACACAACGCTGTGGTTGTTTCACGCCGGTTCCCTGTGAGGCCGGGGTATGACTTCGGTCGAACCGACCCATTCAATGAAACAATGAATTTATTCTTGCAAATAGGCAGTAAAACGGCACTTTTAGACGTCAATTTATATTCGTAGCATCGTCCACTTATTTAATGCATATTTTTGTTATTTCTCAGTTAACTTTACATTATTCCGTTGTTGTTATTTGAATATAATCTTAAGTTAATCTTAATTCATTGGAAGACGAAATAAAAAGTAAATTATCTATTTATTTCAACTTACTTAAAGTCATATTGGGCTGTTTCAGACTGTCTATTAATATATTTTCGTAAAGTTTTAGCTGCTTTCGACTTCATAAATAGTATAATAATAAATCGATAAGCATTGCTGATATTGGTTAACTTGTTGACATGTGGGAGTCGTCACACACTTAAACGACGCATATGCAGTAGTGATATCTATGTATATTCGCAGTATAAATAATTTTGCAGATTATTCAAACAGTCAGGATTTAACTTTAAACATTTTGAAGCCAATTCTTATACTATTTAAAAATATTTATTCCTATTGCAATTATAGGCTACTCTCACGCTGCTCAAGTCCTAAAGATCATAGCGTGATGTTTTATAGCTTATATAGCCTTCCTCGATATATGAACTAACACACAAAAGTAATTGTTCACTTCGAACCAGTAGTTACGGAGATTAGCGCGTTGAAACAAACAAACAAACAAACTCTGCAGCTTTAGTGTAAATTAAAAATAGAATTAAAGAATATTTAATAGTAAACAATATATAAGGAAGTGGAAGGTAAATCATGTCAAATGGGTCATTACTATGTATTTGATTTTCCCCCATATTATTTACAAGTTTCCGCCCGCGGCTTCGCCCGCGTGGTATGTTGATAAAAAAGTCCAGTCGTTTTACGTGAAACAATTATAAACATACATCCATACATTCTCACAAACTTCCACAGTTATATATTAGTAGGAATCAGTAGAAAGGGTAGTTTTGTTAGTATTTCAAAAAGATGCTAAACCGAAGTAAAAAGCGCCCTTAGCGGGGCAACAGGGAGTGTCAAACTAACTAAAACTCTTCACGTACAAATATACATTTTTGCACTTGCAGCTTTGGTATTCAACTCTTTAAGAAGCCAATAAGAATTGCAAAAATAATCTGTCCGGGGTTGCTACTTAATGAACTGGTTATTGTATGGTTATTCTCGGGTCTCAAACTATTATAATAAACTTATTCTACGTCCGTTGAGTCCCTCAATGATAAACAGTCCTGGGGTTTCTTCCACATTGTTTCCGTTCTTGATGGATCAAGGATAAAAACTAAATTGTTTTATTTTTATGTAATTGGTCGGCAAACGAGCAGACGGATTACCTGATGGTAAGCAATCAGCGCCGCCCATTGACACCCGCAACGGAGGATTTACGAGTGCGACTGAGACTAACGAACAATTTTTTTTTTATAAATAATATTAAATCTTAGGTAATCTCTCTCAACAATTTAATGTTTTTAAAGATAAACTGTCCGAGAAAGTACCCTTATAGGTTCTATTATGGGAATATTTGTGCAGTTTCCCTCGTGAGTTGTAATCATAAAACATAGAAGAAAGAAAGAAAGAAAGAAGAAAGAAAAACCATTTATTGTAGCTATATGCCATCCATTTATCCGTGGCAGCCTCTTATGTAATCCGACCTCAGACATATAAGGCCTATGAGGCACCGCGGCCTCGGCCCATAGCAGGAAAAGGAACGGCAGGGTTATTAGTCAGTAAGAGTCTGACACTCTCTCTCGCCTTACCCTGGGCGGGACAAGTCATTTGATGATTTTCCCCTAAGAAAACAAAGACATATGCCTTCTATAGAATTCTCTATTCATTTCTATCTCTTACTATTGTCATCCTATTCTTTTCCACTCCAGTGTAAGACAGAAGTCTGTCAACAATTGCAAAAGACGTGATTGAGCACAGCTAATGATCTCATATTTATGCTCCTAACAAATGTCCTTTAATAATCTTATTTATATAAGAAGGTTAATTAATAATTATATATACATAAGTTAACAATTTGCTTCATGTTTATTTAATGTATTTATTTTCCTATTCGATATCACTTTAAAATTAATAAGTAATATATTCATATGAATAACCACAATATAATATATAACGAGAAGTTGTTGTAATAAACAGGATAAAGTGTTATTATTTTAATTATTGTTCCAGAAACTCAGTCTGACTTGACATCATTGTTTTTTTTATTAAATATATGTATACTCTAAGTCAAGCAATCCGTTAAAGTAAAGTATTTCCTAAGAAGAGGATATACGTTTTATATTAAGTAATAAGTCGGCAAACGAGCAGACGGATTACCTGATAGTAAGCAATTAGCGCCGCCCATGGTGGCAACAATAGAGGAGCTATGAGTGCGTTGCCAACCTTTTGGGGATTAGGGATTTGGAGATTTTGGGATTGGGCGAGGGGTGGGATTGGGCCTTCGGTAACCTCACGCACATGGCGAAACACAACGCTGTGGTTGTTTCACGCTGGTTGTCTGTGAGGCCGTGGTATCAGTCCGGTCGAGCCGACCTATTCGTGCTGAATCATGGCTCTCCCACACTTACACTTATATACAATTATAACTGAAGAATATCGCTAAGACAGCAGGTAAACCTTTACGGAAAATAACTGCTCTTTGGTTTTCACAGGCGAATACATTGTTCCAGATTATTTAATAGCGTTTTTCCTATATTTATATATAACCTGCCAAGTGTGTTTTATTTATACCATATATTTTCAGGGCTATTAACGTGGAAAATTATTACTTGAATACCTTGTTAGGCTTGACGTTTCGACCCGGTTGCACAGGTCGTGGTCACAAGCAGACTGAAGACGCGATGTCACAGCTCCCTGCATTCGGGTGATGATTCTTCATCTACCCCCTTATTTTCGTTTTCTACCATATTAGGCCGTCTACACACTACGCTGACTATATCCACAGATGTGTTAACCGACTTTGAAAGAAAGCCAGGTTGTGTTTTCCTCTGTGACCTCAATGACCCTGAACATTTGGGGCAAGAGCTAGACCATGTTCAGGACGGTTTCGCCCGCTGCTCGGCTCCATTTGGTCGTAGCGTGATGTTGTATAGCCTATAGTACTCAGGAACATTGTAGCTATCTATCAGTGAAAGAATTTTGGGAATCCGACCAGCGGTTCCAGAACCAGAGTTCACAGAACCAAAACACACAGAAAACAATTCGAAAAAAATTGTGATTTATGGCCTCACTGAACAGCACAATGAAACTGAATGGGAATTACACAGTAGATTGATAGACATGTTTCATGAAATACTTAATGTAGACCTGACGGGCTACATAGAAGAAATTTATAGAATAGGAAGGAAGAATACTAAAAATCGACCTTTAGTAATTGAGCTCTTAAGCAAAAGAATATCTAAGTATATAACTGAAAACGGTAACTACTTTCAAGGAACTGGGATATTTATAACTGAATTCTTAAATGAAACCGCACGCAAACATAGAAATTTACTTCGCGAAGAAATGATGAAAGCACGGAAAAACGGTCAATATGCAATAATTCGTAATAACAGACTATTTATAGACGGAAAACAAGTAACACTAAAAGATGACAAAGAATCCTACCTAACGCCTACAAACCAACAAGAAAATAAACAAATAACTAACAAAAACTACCAATCCGACAACAACGAAGACAACCCTCTAAACTATACATTTCGGAACTACAGAACAAAAATTTAAAATTCTTTACCAAAATATACAAAGTATTAATAATAAACATCACCTACTAGAAGCTTTTATCAATGAAAAACCAGAATATAACGCCATATGTTTAACTGAAACGTGGCTGTCCCAGGAGAAACTAGAGAACCTACACCTCAGCGGCTACACAACTGCAGCATCCTTCTGCCGGCGCACTCGAGGAGGCGGCGGCGTCTGCATTTTATTACGCGAAAATATAGAATTTAAGGAAATATGTGATATTAGAGATATGTCTATAGAATATTGTATAGAAGCATGTGCAATAGAATTACCAAAGGAAAATATTCTAATCGTAACTATTTATTGGAACAAAAAAGAAGAAGAAATATTTATGTGCCAAATAAAACAAATTATGTATTATATAAATAAAAAATACCTTAAGTACAATGTTGTAATAGGAGGCGATTTAAATATAAATATTTTAGATAATAATTTAAAAACTAACCTTTTCTTAGATTTCATGCTAGAACACAAATTCATACAACATATAAAATCACCCACACGAATTTCTACAACAACTTCAACATGTCTTGATTTAATATTTACCAATTTTAATAAAAAAAATAACTACACTACCATTGAAGAACTAGGTTTTTCTGACCACAGTGCAACAGTCTTACACATGCTAATAAAGACCACTAAAAACAGTAAACAGATAATCTGGTATGTTAAAAAAAGGCTATTTAGCGAAGACAACATGAATAAATTTAAATCTGAAATGAGTAAACAAAATTGGCAGGACATAATAAAAACTGATAAAACCATCGACGAAAATTATACTGACTTCAAAAACATACTACTAAAATACTTAAACCAATGTATACCTTTACAAAAAGTAAAATTAAAATCAAAACTCAAAAAATATTGGCTCACAAAAGGCATCAAACTAGCATGTAAAAACAAAAGACTACTTAAGATTCTCACAATGAAAACTAATGATCCCACTCTAACAAAATACTATAAACAGTACGAAAAAACACTAAAAAAAACGGTAACAACATCTAAAAAATTACAAAATATTAACAAATTACACAGATCTACAAACAAAACTAAAACCATGTGGGGAATAATAAACGAAAAAAACAAACAAAACAATAAAAAGACAAAAAAATAATTTGAAACTTAACATAGACAATAACATAATTACTGAACCAAAGCATATAGCAAACATTTTTAACAACTACTTTGCATCTATAGGTGAAAATAGCAACTCTTCTGGAACTGAACCAATGGGAGCTCCGGTAGTTTGCCCTACAGAAAATACTATGTTTCTCAGCCCAGTGGACGGATACGAAGTTAACCGAATTATTAAAAATCTACAAAACAAAAGAAGCCATGGTATTGACGAACTACCCCCATTATTAATTAAACACTGTGCCGACGAACTTACAATACCCTTTTATCTTTTAATCAACCAATCATTTGATGAAGGAATATTTCCTAAAGAATTAAAAATAGCTTTAATAAAACCTATCCATAAAAAGAATGAAAAAACAGACCCCAGCAACTACCGCCCTATAGCGCTACTACCTACGGCTTCAAAAATTTTTGAGAAGGCTATGTGCAATCGTGTATACTCCTTCTGTGAAAAATATAAAATATTAGACGATTGCCAAAACGGTTTCCGGAAAAATAGATCCACAACCTTAGCTGTTTACAAATACGTACAAGAAGCCCTAAATATGATAAATAATAGAGATTATGCAATAGGAATATTACTCGACATGACTAAAGCCTACGATAAGGTGCAGTTCAAAATACTTTTAAATAAATTACACGGGATCGGGATACGGGGAAACGCCTTAAAATGGTTCGAGTCTTACTTAAAAGATAGAGAACAAATTATAGAAATAGAATACTTTAATAAAAACAATAACGAAATACAACAAATCAGATCAAACCTAAAAGCAGTGAATGCCTCTATCCCACAAGGGAGCGTCATAGGGTGCCTTCTATTTCTCATCTACATTAACGACCTTCCCAAAACAATTAACGGACCATGTGTGTTGTTTGCAGATGATGTCTCCATACTCACCTCATGCCAAAAAATTGACAATATAAACGAAAAACTAAATTCTCTTCTTACTTCAACATTCAACTGGATGGAAAACCATAACTTAGAAATAAACTTTTCAAAAACTAAATTAATTACCTTCCACCCCCATCAAAAAGCCCCGATAAAATTAAACTACTCCTACAATAACACAAAACTAGAACAAGTTAACGAATTCACACTCCTTGGTTTAGTAATAGATACACATGTAACTTGGAAAGCACATATACAAAAAATTCGGTCAAAACTTTCAAAATTCTCATACGCCTTACGCGAAATTAAAAAAACCACCAACCTACATACAGCACTTATCACATACTATGCCTACGCCCAAGCATGGCTTAGTTATGGCATCATATTATGGGGAAATAGTACCGATTCGCACACCATTTTTACCTTGCAAAAGAAACTCATCCGAATAATAACCAATATTGAACAAACAGACAGCTGCAAACCACATTTCCAAAAATACAAAATTCTCACACTTACCTGTTTATATATCCTAGAAGTATGCAAATTCGTCAGAAATCACCCTGAATTCTATACTACCCGACAAGATACTCAAAGTAAATATAGCCTACGACACAAGAATAGATTAAATCTACCTACATCCCACCTTAAAATACATTCTTCCGGTCCGCTAATAATGTCAATAAAAATATATAACAACTTACCTAAAACGATCAAAGATGAAACGAAAACATCTACGTTTATAAATAAATTAAAGAACTTTTTACACTCTAAATGTTATTATACAATAAAAGAATACATGGATGATAAGTCAATAAAAAAATAATGAACACTAATACAAACTAAAATATATAAAAAAAAAATAAACGAATAAAAAAAAATTAAAAAATAAGCCTTTACACACAAACACACACACACACACACACACACACACACACACACACACACACACACACACACACACACACACACACACACACACACACACACACACACACACACACACACACACACACACACACACACACACACACACACACACACACACACACACACACACACACACCCAAATACACGCACGCACACATACATTAAGATAAGTATTAATAAGTTTAATAAGTAAGATAAGAATACAACATGTGTTTTAGTAATAAGCATATATATAACACAAAACTAGACAATATGTACTGTATAACAAACCTCTCCAAACTCTTTATGCTGTGCCCTAACGGGTCCATATTGTTTCTAATATATTGTGTCAACTTTATAAAATATCACCTGTATAACATATGGAATGCAAATAAAGAATTGAATTGAATTGAAAAGATTACCCCCTACATACAATTTACAAACTAACAAATTTTACCTATTTATAATATTATTGTATATTACATTATAGTATAGTATATAGTATACATAGTACCTAGATATTAAGATAAAATTGTATATTTTGTGATTGCAGAATGGCGGACTTGAATGGGAGCATCCGAATTCGTACAACCGATGGATTGGTATACCTCCTTCGAACTTCTGTATCGACTATAGGTTCATAGAGAAGAAAAATCTAACAAGACTTGGTTACTGGATCACAATACCCGGTAGCAAAGACACACCAAAGAGCAGCATGTTTATGACTTGTGGTGAGTGCTGTTTCAAACCGTTCCCTCTCGTATGTCGAACGGCCTCCATAAGGTCGGTCGCCATTACGCGCATCTGTCGCGCCACCTCCTAGAGGCGCCCAGTCCCGTGCCCTATTTAATTTAAATCTGTGACGCTTTTAACATACCTCTCCTGCTCCAACCTTTACAAAACGTAGTACGAAAGACAGGGATGGCGATAAACTGAAGTGCTATCCGTAAAAAAAGAGGTCGAGTAATATCTTCGGTTCGGTTCCTACACGGAACAACTCTTTGTGGGATGCACAAATTGTTGTTCCTGTTCTGGATGTGATATGTATCTGAAATTGTAAAATATCTAGCATACTTACTTTATTAGCAAAATAATACTATAAAATCAATTATTAGTGTACGTATGTTTTTAAAAATTGATATCTTTCTATAACAAACAATCTCTAACAAACAAAATATAAGGTAACTTAAGGCATTTATAAATTATAACGCATTCGATTTATTGACCAATCAATTGAACGTGATAGCTGGCTTGTTTTTATTGTTATTAAATTATTTAATGTTTTCATATAATAGGCATTTTAAGGCCAACATACGTGACGCTGGTCGCTTACCGTCAAGCATACCGTCAGCTTGTTTGCCGACTATTCTATGAAAGAAAAATGAATAAGCAGGTCGATATTGTCAACCATATAAACGATTGTATTCAAACCTCTTTGCTTAACATTGGGTAGCCATGATCAAAAACACGCAGACAGTTCATTGGTACACCTACTCATTATGAAGATGGCAACCAATCATTATCTTCTTAAAACGTATGTACGTGTGCATCTTCTCAAATCAAATCAATCATAAGCACATGTCATTTAATTATAGGGGTTGTGGTGTTTTATACTATGTATTTTATGTACAACAAGAGTCTGGCAGTTTCCTTCGCCATCTTCTGCCAAAGCAATCCCATGTGAGTCTTCCACTTTAAGAATATCAAAGCGAAATGTTACGAATAAAATAATAATGTTAAAAACAATTGGATCATTAAACTAATAGACTCGATGACCACAGAGAAAAATGAATCATACAACCAACTACGATATGATTATTATTTCTGTACTGGTATATTAATTAAATATTATTATTTTATAAACAATCCAAATGGTCATGCGTCAATTATAAAATGTATTCCTGGAAGTGATTGCCAGGGGTGTACTAAAAACTAATGTTTCCACGTTTTACTGACACATAGAAACTGAGTCTATTCCTGGTAAAGTCGGGTTTTTCGATATTCTCGCTAATACACTTTTAATTAATTACACTTGAGAACGAAGTCAATACCGAGTAAAAGACACATATTCTGTTATATTATGAATCGCGTGACACCGTAAGGGCGGGTCTCCGATCGGTGACAAGGTTCGCCGCTCGACCAGCACCAGCACGTTGATTCTATAAAATTTGTTTGATTTTGAATCGTGTTCGAGTGCGAAGTGACGGGGAAATTAAATTTTAGAATGCCACTTTTAACAATTTAGTTCAACTCGCAAGTGTAGCGCTAGTTTACTACTACTCACGGCGGATTCAGATTCGAAGTTTAGAATGAAGTCTTACAGAATCACACTGCAGACCCAAGCACGCTACGCACCGTACCACGCGCGCTTTAAAGAGCCAATAGATCACTACAGATAGGAGCCTATCGCAATTGGAGCCTAACAAGGTTGATGTTTAAGCAGGCAAGGCAGGCTGCGAGGCAAGCGCAATAAGATACGAGGCCTTTGCCTGGAGCAAGAGAAGGAAGAAGGTTTTTAGAATTTGACTGCATAGTTAGCGCGTTGGTTGGGCAACTGGCTGCCGCGCAATGTGTCGCGGGTTTGATTCCCGCACGGAACTACACTTTATCTGATCCACAAATTGTTATTATAGAATTTTTAAATGACTCCTTGTGTTAGTAAATGAAATAATTAAAAAATACATATAAATTGATAATGTAATGATATGTGTATGTAACTAATATATTGTTGATCTTTAGAATTTGATGTAACTTAATGTATAAGTGTAATTGTACTCCTATAATTTGAATCTATTTGATAAAAAAACTTTACCTAACATATTTGCACGCCTTGAGATAGGCAGACATGTCATGCATTTTAATTCTTTATGTATGTGTTTAAGCAAATAAAATTTCTATTCTATTCTATTGGTCTGGATGAGCTGTGCAACTGAAATTGTATATTTGTAAACGCATCCAAGACACAGGAGGAAATCCTCTTGCGGGGAAACTTTTCAAGGGAGTAAAAAAATATACATATATCGACTTACAGTTACATTAAAACAATTCAATTTTTGTCAACAGCGACGCTGGTGTCCTGCTTCTTCATGCTGTTGGTGCTGATAGTGTACTCCTTACTGCCTGAACTCCAGAACCTATGTGGTCTTATCCTCATGGCGTATGTCGCCAGTCTGTTCATGGCCTTCTTACTTTTGGCCATCATTCAGATAAAAGTTCATCCCTCGATCACCTGTGTTGGATTGAGTAAGTAGTTATTGAACTAACTTGGTATGATCAATATAATTTTATCATTACTTTATCTATTTTTTTAAACTAAAAACTATTTTAGTATGACTGCATACAATTATCATCATCATCATCATCATCATCAGCCTGTTGTCGTCCACTGCTGGACATAGGCCTCCCCAATTGCACGCCACTGAGCTCGATGTTCAGCTCTTCTTATCCAACCACTGCCAGCCACCCTGCGGATGTCGTCAGAAAAACCAATTATAACAAGATCTAATTGCAATAGGGATTAAATATATTTAAGTGTGGCAGAGCCAAGCTTCGGCACGAATGGGTCGGCTCGACCGGAGTAATACCACGGCCTCACAGAAAACCGGCGTGAAACAACCACAGCGTTGTGTTTCGCCATGAGAGTGAGCTTACTGGAGGCTTAATCGCTCCTCCTCCCCCCATCCCTTCCCAATACTTAAATATTTTTTTACTTCAAATTGTATTCTAAAACCAAATGTAGTCAGCCGGGGTTGCGGGGTAAGCGCAATGAGGCACCGTGACCTCGGCCGAGAGCAGGAGAAGGAACAGGGGGGTTTTTAGTCAGTAAGAGTCTGACACTCCCTCCCGCCCGGCCCTTGGTGAGAGAAGTCATTTGATGATTTTCCCCTCACAAAAAAAACCAAATGTAGTAAATATATAAATAGTCATTTTAGTTAAAAACCATAGCAAGATGTGAAAACTTTGACTTTAATTTTACAATCAAATGCGGTTTTAAACTTAGTTTCTTCCGCGTCTCGTATTTTTACCTGTAATATTTTACTAAAATAATATCGAGTGCTAAATTAAACATAAGCAATACTGCATAAAACATCGGTTAATCGGTGCATTTTTCTATTCTAACATGAACGAATGATTATTATAATTAATTATAATACAGTACAAATAGTACTACACTTCATACAGTACAAAAAATAATTTAGCGTAATTTTTTCCAGCTTTTTCTATCTACTTCTTCTTTTTGGCGAGTTTCTGCTGGATGAGCGTGATGTCATACGATATTTGGTGGACTTTCAGGTAAGGATTTATGTTCTAAAATCCGAAGAAAATAGTGGTAACAAATGTTTTATTTTGCCCCAATCCCCAATCTCCAATCGCAAACATTCAATCCCCAATCCCCAATCGCCAACCCAATCCCGTTTTCAATCACCAATTTTCAACACTAACCCCTATCCTCAATCTCCAATACCTAATCCCAATCCCCAATCCCAACCTCTAATCCCATATCACTTATCTCCTATCCCCTATCTCAATCCCCAATTCCAGTCCCTGTCCCTGAACCTGTACCTAAAGTTTAACACGGATTACAGCAAACAAGCAAAACCGAAAGAAACTGCAACCCACAAAATTAATAAATGTTTTTACACAAAATTTTCGCCATTTTGAAGTCTCAAAATATGGTGTCTCTAATTGTAGGATTCCTAAAACGCATTATTTATTCATTCATTGCTCTAGTAAACGAAATTATTAAGTGAGAACCTCAGAATTTGACCATTTATTTGGAGTGCTGCTATTTTATTGCTAGCATTTGGGGTAATCGCCCATGTACGTTTTTTCAGAGGTTACGCTAAAGCCAGACCCATCCATCGTCGTGGAGAACGGTTTAAATTCATGATGTATTGCCTATACGCGTGGGGTCTACCATTGGCCATGACTATAGGTCTAGGTGTCCTTAACACTGTCGACATGAAACATCTGCCTTGGTTTGTGACTCCTCACATACCAATCCACGGCTGCTTCATTGAAGGTAATAATAGTATATTTCATTACTAGTACGGAATGAGCCTAAGGCGAGAGTTGACAGTCGGAACGAGTATTTTTAATACAGTTGCGTAAATAATAAGCTATTTAATCAAATTATATAACCACAATAAACTCAATTAACTAACCATTTATTTAAACTCGCGAAGAAAAGTTCGGAAAATGGCGCCAACCGTAGAATGTAAGCAGTTTTTTTTCACCCATTCTGGTAGGCAAAGGGAACTGCCCATACAGCCAAGTCTTTAGTACTTAATATTTTTTATTATAAGAAATTAAATTGAAATTTAATGATATGAAGTGAACTGAAACCTTACCTAACTCATTCAATCAAATAATTAATTCTGATATTGGACAAATTAGTATAGGTAGCTTCTTTTTAGAAACAAATAAACGGAGTTCGGGAAATGCAAAAATAGCACGAGTGTGAAATAGCCCAGATCCCGAACGCTACACGTCCCTGCAATACGCCACTTTTTAAGCAACTGTATTAAAAATAACTTTTTAACACACTTTCTCATAAACTACCTATAATCAAACTGTGACTTTTTCATTCACAAGTGAGAAATAGAGTTTTTTAGTCTATGGCCGCTGCGCGCGCAAAGGTATACTGACAAATTTTTCCCGCCATTAAGAAACATTTTTCACAACTCGTCTCGTTTTCTCTGGAAAATTATATTTTTTTATTTAAGTATTATTTACTTTAAAGTGTATTAAGAAGGTCGTATGATGCACCGTGCATCATGCACGTGTGTATTGATGATTATACCATCCTCGGCTCCTTAAGACAATGCGCCTCTAAGATAATCACCAACTTTACACACTTGTGCCATAATGTAATATTATGTGGATAGGTGATTAACGAGCAGACTTATTAACTGATGGTAAGCAATCGGCGTCGTTTCATAGACACCAAGTGAGTAGCTTTTAAGGGGTTTTAAAGATTAGGTGATGGTGAAAGTGATGGATATGTAAATCACTTATGATTTTTGCCCCAATGCATACTTGGTAAGCGGAACATATTGGAGCACATTTCTACATTTTGTGTTAGTAATGAAATTTTTTGGCAATATAACCCCTTTAAAGGGGTTTATTTGAAAAAGAAACGTTAACCCACACTTGGATTTTGTTCTGTTTACAAACATTTTCATTATAGTCAGACCCGGTACAAAAATTTATAGATTGCGTTGTTACGTGCGGAATTCGAACCTGAAGTTCTTGGTAGACTATAACACTTACGACCGAATCGACAAGCAAGATAACCGTATTTTTTTTTCTAAACAGTTTTTTAAAAATTATTTCAGGAGGTGAGAAGCTGTTATACTTATACATGCCAATGTTGATTTTGATTCTTTGCAATTGGATATTCTACATCTTGACTGCGTTCAATATTTGGAGGTTAAGTCGGGGAACTGCTATGCTTGATACTGCAGCAGCCGGTACGCCACAAGCACATCGCACACACAGACAAAGGTCAGTATTCGTATGTAAAATCAATGAAAATTATGTTTTAACTATAAGGGTCAGTAGTTTGTATAGTTATATAGTACCATCAAAAATTAAAATAAAAGCAAAAATTAAAAGCTAAATGAACAACTTCTTCACCTCTTTATACTACGAAGTACTACGATAGCTACGCCGTAGCATTGCGTTACGAAACTAATTCTGTTTTTCGTAGCACAACCTATTACAGCGCATGTAAGTTCCAGGTAATCTTATATCGGTTGCGATGCGCGGTCGAGTACGGACGCGTTTGCACTGCTACGTCTGAATATTATATTCGCGATTTGCGCGGCTTTAGCTGCTGCCCGGTTTCCGCTATGAGCACCCAAACGCTCATAGCCAATGAAGTTTTGGCATTTATCAAACATGCCATCGACTACATGGACGAGGTCAGCATCTTGCAGATCTGCAAAACATCCTTCAAAGAGGATGAGATATGCAGTGCCAAGTTGCTGCTGTTCACGACGCTTGGCAAACTCAGCCAGATGCCGTCTCGTCGAAGGGATGGCACGGAGAAAAGCATCCAAGACATAATTACATTGTTGAAGGAGATCGACCCGGACGACGTGCCTCAATTCGTGGCGAAGGACCTGCACAAGCTGCCTCCCGTCACGTTCGATCACGTAGATGTCACCAGGCTGCTTAAGGATATTACATTCCTAAAGCAAAAGCAGGTCGAGATGCAGCATCAGCTGGAGGTGTCCAACAATACCATCCGTGATCTACGGGCAGAAGTAGTGTCATTGCGCAATGCAATTACTGCAAGTAGGTCACCCAGCAACGCGAATGTGAACACACGTCGCGGGGCACAAGACGCCTCCATCTGCAGTTTCGAGTCAGCGGGCTCGAATACGTCACCAGCTGCCGAGGATGCACGTGTTGCAACGCGTGCCGCGGCCGTCCCTGCCTCGACACCGGTGGAGACGACGACGTGTGTAGGTTCGACGACACCCAATCGAGCCTACGCAGCAATTGTAACCGCCGCTAATAAGCCTGTTGAGCCACAAAACTCGCAGGTTAAAGTAGCGGATAAAGTGAAAGGGGTTAAACGGAGCCTGCCAAAACCTAAACAGGTTCTGAAAGGGCAGTGCCCAGATAAGGACACGGGCGACAGCGATGGTTTCATCAAGGTGGAGAAGAGGAAGAAAAGGAAGAAGCCTCCTTGTCGGAACCAGTGCGGTACTGCATTGGCAGGGCCCAACATGTTGCTGCGTCCAGCCGTACCGACAACGCTGCTGTACGTGTCCAGACTGCATCATTCCACGAAGGTTGAGGAGGTCGTGGAATATATGCGCGTGAAGACCAACTGGACTTTGAGGGTCGAGCTGTTGGAGCCGCGTCACAAAACGAACTTCAAGTCGTTCGTGGTGCGAGTTCCAACACATCACCTCGAGAAGTTCCTCAAAGACGAGTTTTGGCCGAAAGGTGTTATGTACCGCCGGTTTCGTGGCCAGCTACGTGACACCAGTCAGCGAAACACGACGCCGACACTTTGTGTACATTAATAAAACAATGAATAATCAATAAGTTAATTATGTAATATATATTTATAGTATTGTTAAGTTTTAGAAAATATAGTATTGTATATGTTTATATGGGCCTTCGATGCCTGAAATAAATGGACAAATAAAAATAAAAAAAAAAAAATTATATCACAGTTTATGAAAATACGTTCCATATTCAAATTTATTTGGCACATAGCGGCTATTCAGATACAGTAAAACAGCTGACCCGGCAAAGGTTGTTTTGCCATAAAAATAAGGGTTGATCGTAAAAGGGTGAAAATTGAGGATTGTATGTATTTTTGTATGTTGTATCATAAAAAAATAGAAATAAAAAATTTTGTCTAAAAAATAAAAAAATTGGGTTGGAGCACCCCTAACATTTAGGGGGATGAAAAATAGATGTTGCCCGATTCCCTTAGATACCGGATAAGCACAAAAAATTTCATCAAAATCGTCAAGCCGTTTCGGAGGAGTATGGCAACGAAAACTGTGACACGAGAATTTGATATATTACATTATGTAATTCAGCATTAAAGTTTATTAAGTAGCGGTCACATACATGCGATGTGGATGGATGGAGAGGGAGAGGGAGACCAAAGAAAATATGGATGGATTGTGTGAGAATTGATATGGAAGACAGAGGAGTTAGTGATAGCGTGACGGGTGACAGGACAGAAAAAAACATATTGTGCCGACCCCAAATAAAACGGGACAAGGGCAGGAAGATGATGGTCACATACGACGATTTAAAGTTTTAAAATGATAGATGTCCACTCCATATTTTTTGCTAATTTTATATTTTCTTTATCTTTCTAGATTCATGGTATACCTCAAACTGTCAGTAGTGATGGGATTGAATTGGTTGTTGGAAATCATCAGTTTCTTATATCCTGGCTTCAAGATGTGGTATTTAACTGATTCGTACAACATCCTCGTTGGATTGGCCATATTCCTGATATTTGTATGCAAGAAGAAAATACTTAAGAAACTGGATAAACGGTAAGTGTAATATGAACCACAATACATATTATAACAACAGTAATATAAAACATTGTTAAAGCAAAACTACAAAGTATCTAAATAAATCGATTATTTATAAAAAGTTATTCTTGGTTAAAAAATATATAATGCTGAAATCTCATCATCAGATTTTATTTTTTCAATTAATGAATCATATTCGATATAAATAACTATGACAAAAAAATCAAAAAAAAAAAGTATTAAACTCTTTAGAAAAAGGCACATGTGATACCAAAATAATGATTATATAAATATTTTTCTTTTACCCAGATTCTTTCGCATGCACGAGAAAATGCACTGGAATCCATCGTCGAAGAGTTATACCAGCAGCATATCGGATTCAAACCAAGAAGCAGTTACTTTACAGAGTAAAATTTCTTCTCAACCAAACGGCATAGCGTTACACAACAGAAGTAGAATGGACTAAAGGAGGAAAACAGCATCCAATCCTTTGAAAAAAGAATTTTGCAAGAAATTTGAAATGCTGAATAGATTGACTGGAGCTCTAATTATAATAACCGATAAGGACGCGTCGAACGCCATCAACTCAATAATGTTTCGCCGTGTGGTTGAGGTTACCATAGGTCCAATTCCTCCACCTCCTAGGGGGAGGTTGGCCTTTGCCAATCCTTAAATACACGAAACCCTTATCCCTAAAAGGCTGGCAACGCACTCGTAACTCATTTGGTGTTGCGGGTGGCCATGGGCGTCGCCAATTGCTTACGAGGAAAAATAACGTACCTTAGTTGTGTCCCATAGTCTGGTTGTGTTTAACTGTTTTTACAAGGTTTTAAATGGTTTTTGTCAGTTGGTAATAAAATATGGTAACGGTAATTAGGAGAGGGACCTAATTGGAGAATTACCAAAATAATGTAGGAGAAATGAGAGTAAGGTAGTTTATTTAAAATAACTACACACTCGCAAATTAATTGAGAAAAACTCTAATAATTTCAAGTCACAGCGGGACTCTTATTCATGAGCAGAGTGCGCGTAGCGGCGACGTCGCTTCCAAGAAAACTATCGAGCGTATAATTAGTTAGTTTTTAAATAATACTTCAATACTCATTCGTTAAGTAATTACTTTAAGTGTATTGTATATAAAAGATAATAAGTACCTTGTTGTATAAGGACACAAAAAGTGAAGCAAAAACATAATACATACTTATATGTATGTGTAATATGTATTTATACTTATACTTATACTAATAATATTATAAAGAGGTAAAATTTGTAAGTTTGTATGTAGGGGGGAATCTTTGGAAAAACTAGTCGGATTCTCAAAATTCTTTCACTTATTAATAGCTACAATGTTCCTGAGTGCTATAGGCTATAAAACATCACGTTACAATCAAATGGAGCTGAGCAACGAGTGAAACCGCGCGGGAGTAGCTAATTTGGTATAAAATCAAAATACAATATTTTTTTACTATTTAATTTTTCTTTAAATAAATTGGCTTTACACAAAATATTATGTAAGTAAATATGGTATGCCAAAGTTACTAAGCAAAACTACTTGCCTATGTCGTGGTGACGCGGAGGTTAAGGCGCACACTTCTCGTGACTGAGGGTGCGGGTTCGAAACCTAACAAGTACCAATGTGACTTTCAGAATGATATGTACTTTCTATGACTATTTAGACACCACTGACTTACGGTGAAGAAAAACATCGTGAAGATATCTGGATTTATAGTCTCTAATTATAAGTTTAAAATCGCCAATCCGCCTTGAGCTAGCGTGGTGATATATGCTCAAACCTTCTCCGTATAAGAAGAGGCCTTTGCTCAGTAATAGGCACTTATAGGCTGATGATGTTGATGACGATGATGTCAGTACGGTTTTTACAGTAACAAGATTAAAGGCTGCTTTGGCGACATTAAGTAGAAAATTTGATTCCTGCACGTATATACGTGTTTAATAAATACATTTATATTTTTAATTTATATGTTATATGTATATATGTATATATGATTCGGATTTGTAAACATCTAACCCTAAGATAGAGTGCATTTATAATAAAACCACCTTTAAAATAAAATATTTGTATTAGTATGTAAGATCTAATTATTAAAAATTTGTAGAATTATTCTTTCACTCTTGATGTTAAAATGGGCAATACACACATTTAATTTAGACCAAAAAATATTGATATTCGTTAAGCAATGCAGATGTAGAAAAATAAGACGTGTGTGTAAGTTAAGATTAAGAATAATTAAAATAAGATATCAAAAATAAAGAACTATTATTGATATATAAATAGCACAATAAAATTATTTTTTCAACACACTTCCTTATGAATGGGCTCTTATCCCATGGTAATTAGGCACATAATAACACCTATTATCAAACTGTGACTTTTTTATTACTATTATTCACTAGTGAGTAATAGAGTTCTTTTTTTAAATATTGGTTGAGTTACTCTCACACTTGAACGAAAATGCTATCCGCGAAACGCTAAAAAAAAGAAACATCATTCTTTAGTCTATGGCCGATGCGCGCGCAAAGGAAAACTGGTAACTTTTTCCCGCCATTACGAAACTTTTTTCACAACTTGTTTCGTTTTCTCTTTTGAAGTTATTTATTTAAGAATTTTTTATTCGAAAGTGTTTTGAAAAACGTCGTTTTATACACGTGTGTATTACCAACATTACACACTTGTACGATAATGTACTATTACAAAAAGATTATTTTCTGTTACTAAATAAAATAAAATTAAGCCCAAAATTCTCTTTTGTAGCCATTCTTATAGTTTCAAGTCGGACTTTCATTGGCTATATTGGCTATTTATATAATATTGTACATACATATATCTCTATTTTGTTCAATACATGAACACGGTGATATTTCTATGAGCGTCAAAATTATTGTGTTATTATTTAAGAGTCTAACAATCTCTCTCGCCTTACCCTGGGCCGGAGGTAATTTCATGATTTTCCCCTGAGAAAGAAAAATAAAAAGGCTCTGTATGTCTTCAACAGAGCCTTAAATTTGACTTTCCAAGATGACCTTCGAATATTATGTTTTATTACTAGGCAAAGAAAGTTCCATCACTAAATTGGAAATGTTTTTAAATACATCTTGATAGACTGATTTTGGAATAAAAACGTTAAAGTCACAGAATATTGTCAACAGAATTCTCGATCGCCAAATGTCGGATTAAGCAAAAAATTGTGATGTGTAAACGTATAATAATTTCTGTTAAGTTGAATTTTTAATATTTAATAATAATCTTCTTATATCTTCTTCTTATATATAAAAATGGATCGCAAAATGTGTTGTAAGCGCATAACTCAACAACGCCTGGACCAATTTTGCTAATTCTTTTTTTGTTGTATTTGTTATTGTCAGGAGAAGGTTCTTATCAAAGAAAATATTAGAAAAGTAGAGAGGAAGGTTAGGAAAAAGTGACCCTTTGATGGGGAGATAGTTGGACCCGTGCAAAGCGGGGGCGGGCCACTAGTATATGATAAATGTTGGATTTTTCGACATCAATGGGCGATATGCGGCATACCCTAGTCCCGGTTCTTTTTTTTATTCTGAAAATCGTCAAGTAGCCCTGTCCTCATCAGGGAGTATCAGACTCTTACTGCCTAAAACTACTCCGTTCCTTCTTCTGCTCCAGGCAAAACAAAAAAAAAATACATACCTATGATGATTTTCGCTCAAAAAGAAACCCAAGATTTCAATAAATAATATACTTCTACTCATCTGACTCGAATAGCGTTTATTATAAAGATAAAATGTCCTAACTTTAGGTATATCTATGACTTTTTTCTATTTAAGACTGATTTTTCAAAAGTCAGATAAATGCTATCTGAGGAATTAATTGTTGCTGTCACTGTCTTATACAAACATTCTGACGCGACAGTATCATAATTATGCCCCAGTGAACTTTTATCTAACCATTGAAAAATCAGCCCTAAATTCTCTTTTTTATAAGAGTTTTAGTATAGTTAAGTAATTTAATGCAAAAGGGAACATAAATGCAGAATGATAATAATGATTGCTACCAAAGTATAACTTTATACTATGTTGTTACGTATTAAAAAGTAGGTATTGAGAAATTTTTGTCGTGGTGGTCGGATTGTCGGGTGCTCTTTCGAAACCTATCAACCAATATGACTTCTTCCAAGTTATGTATACTTTCTATGATTATTTAGACACCACTGACAAACGATAAAGGCAAACATCGTGAGGGAACCTGGACTTATAATTTCTAATTTTAAGTTTGAAATCACCAATCCGCATTGAGCAAGCGTGGTGAATGTTCAAACCTTCTTCGTATGAGAAGAGGCCTTCGTTTATAGGCCGACTATGTACGACGTGTTTAGAAAACTTATGTGTTAATCATTTTTGTCGAATAATTCTTAATTAGGTATTATTGCTCACTTAAAATGGAGTTTATTTGTGTATTTAGTTAATATAAGACTAGCTCTAATTTGGGATCCTATTATATTTAAGTTATTTGTAATTTGAACATTGAACATTAAAGACTAATTTTTACAAATTTCTATTTTATTTTGGCCTCATTTTCTAAAGCGCGGTTTAGACACCTGTCAAGTGATTTTTTTTATTAGGTTTTGTTTCGTTACAAAAACAATACTCAATGTGTTGTGTTATTTTTAAATCTATAGAATCTATACTAATACCATAAAGAGGTAAAATGTGAAAGTTTGTAAGTATGGTTGGAACTGCTTCGGTCGGTTTACCAAAATTATTTCACTGATAGATAGCTACAATGTTCTAGTGCTGAGTGACTATAGGCTATATCACATCCAACCAATAGGAGACGAGCAGCGGATGAAACCGCGGTAGTAGCTAGTAAATAATATTTCAAAATGGAATACCTTCATATGCTTAGGTAGTAGAAAAAAGTCCTAACACAAAAAAGGAAGCATTTGAATCTTAAAACTTATGTTTGTACTTTATGTGTTCAAGACTAAGGCTCAATTTTGAAACACCGTATCTGTTGAACATGCGTTTTTCTTGCGACAGATGGGTCGGCTCGACCGAAGTTATACCACGGCCTCACAGAAAACCATCGTGAAACAATTACAGCGTTATGTTTCCTCGTGTGAGTGAGGTTACCAGCGGCCCATTTCTTCTCCGTCTCCAAATCCCTAATCCCCAAAAGGTCGGCAACGCACTTGTAACTCCTCTGTTGTTATGGCTATCCATGGGTGGCGCTGATTGCTTACCATCAGGTAAACACAACCACACACAACATCACCTCACATCATCAGCCTTCAAGTGCTTACTGATGAGCAAAGGCCTCGTCTCAAAGCGTTGTGTTTCGCCGTGTAAGTGAGGTAACCGGAGAATTCCAATAGAGAAGAACTAGCAGGAAACTCCACGGCTATTCTTTTTCAATTAATTTCCCAAACCATTTTTGTTACATCATGTAGTCGGTTATATTATGTGAGAACAATGTAACACTAATATTCATTCAAAGCATCGGAAAAGAAATAACCTCAATGAAATATTCAAACAGTCTCGAGTTGACCAATCCCAAATGACGGCGCCCGTTTATGAACATAACACGTATACCAGCGCCACCCAACTCAACCATATTATAGGGAATCGAGCAATCCAGTGCCCGTGCCACCGCCAGTGGAACCTCTGAATGAGCAACACAACTCCAAGCTGATACAAAATAATTTTTAAATTTATCAAGAAATTAACAACATGGTGTGTCATATTATAAATTGAAATCTAGTGTTGCCCAAATTCAGTCTTGGTCTTGTTCTTGCGTTCTTGCGCAAGTCCAAGACCAAGAACAAGACCGCGTATTTTTAGCAAGACCAAGACCAAGACTGACCGTGCAAGACTTGAGCAAGAACAAGACATAGCCTGCAAGACTCTTGCGTCTTGCAGCTAGGACTTAGCGCTATTTCACTGAGTAGTTAGGTGTAACAGTTCGGTGTATAGGTAGGTAAGTACGCTTAGGAATTCTATGAGACGCAAAAAACTGTATCAAAGAATATGAAAAACCTACCTACCTACGCTCATTACGACTAATACCATAAACATAGCGAATAAAAAAATATCTATTAAAATCAAACTGAGTGCATGCATACTTATGTTTTAACCATCGGCACTTTGATAATGCGGCATCAAAGGTTTTGTTCTTACTTCTCAAAGAAATTTGCCGCTTTTCGGAAGTACATGGTTATGATACACGCGCCGGCGGCTTCTTTTGAAATCTAAAACAATCCTTGCCGCCACGCCGAAATCATAACATTTGACACTATTTGATTGCCGCCATAGGGCGTTGGTATACTCATGCAAAATAATTTCGAATTTTAAGAGTACCTACAGGTGTTCCAAAGAATAAATAAGTTTCAGAGTGTTTAGAATGAAAATGAATACATTATACTGATCACGCAAGTATTATGATTAGGATAAAATGGTAAGGATAGGTAGTAGATGTCATATTAATTCATTCTAGTAAGTATATATTATAATATTGATTACTTATATGGTTTTAAACTAATTACTTAGGTACTATTATTGTACATTTAGTCATTATATTTCTTAAGTTTTTACAAGAAAAAACAGCAAAAAAGTGTTCAAATATCACCCGTTTAATAAATATTGTAGCCACTTTTAAATAAACTTGAAACTGCTGAGAGGTTATTTTCTAAAGCATCATTAGAAATTAGAAAACATAGAAATAGGTTAAGTGATGAGTCAGTCAGATGGTTACTTTGTATTAATTCTTGGTCAAAAAAATTGCTATAAAGTATCATAACCTAATGATAAAGCTGTTGATTTGTGTTGTATTTTATTTTTTATTCAAAAAAATGATCAATCGTAATACTCTTTTATTAAATTTCTTATAAGTTGAGGGTTCAATCTCTTTCTACACAGATAAGTATTGTTCTTTAAAATACAGTCAAGTTATTGTAACTAATTTGTTTTTTACATGTTTTAGCAAATGTAAGCTTATAAATCATAAATGTTTATTAAGAAACAGTTATTTCCATGGAAAACGACATATAGGTCAGTTGATTTTTCGAATTTCTTATGAAATCTTCAGTTATTTATTAATCTGCTTGATCTTTACTATGGCTATGTTAATTCAAGCTCACAATGTTCCAATTCTAATACGTTTTTCTAAGATTTAAAGTAAACTTTAATAAATAGTAATAGACTAATAGGTAATTGCAAGTTGCTGCAAGACCAAGACTGGGAGCGCAAGACCAAGACCAAGACCAAGACCAGGTGTATTGGCGCAAGACCAAGACCAGGTGTATTGGCGCAAGACCAAGACCAAGACTGGCTAAGTCTCGTCTTGTTCTTGCATTTGGGCAACACTATTGAAATCTCTCTTAACATTAATATTTTTTGTAAATATGTAGAGTACTGATAGTGTGGAGTAGGACCAGCTAGCTTCCAAGCATTCGTATCCTCTATATATAATCACTTAGTTTGTAGGATGCTTGTCTACATAACGTTTTCTTTATATTTCATTTAAATTTGCTGTCAATAAGGTTTTGTATTTGGTCTGGGATAATGTTGTAAAATTTAACACAGAATCCCATGAACGATTTGTGTATTTTTGTCAATTTAATTGATAGTTAGTAATAGAATGTTTTTCCTAACATACATAATGTTTTCATAAATAAATTGACATGGTACGGTTTGATCTCCCTATTTTTCTCTGAGAGATTCGCAGTGACGTAAGTATAGATAGCTCTGACGGCACGCTTTTGCAAGATAAAGATAGAATCAATGTGACAAAATGAGATTCTGTTGTGGGGACACTCATCCGACATGAGTGTCCAAACAACAGAATCTCTCTCTCTCTCTATTAATCGAAATACCTACCGAATATTCGTCATTCAATTTAAGTCATTTAGTGCATCATTGATGCATGGGGTCTCTCATCCTTCTCTTCTTGGGGGATTTAATTCCTGAATACAAAGCAATTCCAGAAACTTGACTCAACTTAGAGCAAGGTACGTAAAAAAAACAGCGTACGGGTCGAGCTAAATAAAACCGTTTAATGAAAATGATAATTTGTCACTACGACAATAGGTCAGAGAAAATGTTGAGTTATTGTTCAGATGATGGATTCTATTTTAATTTCACTTTTTGTGAAAGAGTTAGCACATGGGAATGTACATAGTATCTAAGTATTATCTTCCCTGTTTATTTCGTCTCAGAAGGTATTGATAACATCAGTTATATCCCGCTTCATAACACTGTACATTGTCTCTGTCGTCATCAAAAAAACTAATACGTGTTTTCTTTTGCTTAAAAACGAAAAACTACAAAGTTGTTGAATAACTTTATATTTTTATTTTTTAAAAAAACCTTGCCCCACATGATTTTCTCCTGTGTCGTGGGTGCGGTTACAAACATACAATTTCACATACACATGACACCCAGACCAGGAACAACAATTTGTGGATCACACAAAGAGTTGTACCGTGTGGGAATCGAACCTGCAGCCACCGCAACAACCGCTTAATAATAGGAGTACGTCATAGAATATGTTATATTATACCCAAAAAACTTCATAGTATTTTCAACTGAAAAAACCGTGTTTTAAGTTGAAAAATGTTGCGTGTTGTTTTATTTAACCTAACTTACCTCCTTATGGGGTTATGGGAAACGAGAAGTCTCTGATTTATCCTTATAATATGAGGTCAACGCATACCTAAATCATAACGCATAACCAACAGTAGGTAATACATAAACATCTTCACCCAGCCAAACAGGAAATATAATAATAATATGATGTCATTTTTAGTTGTTATGTATTAGAATTGAAGTATGTACTATCTACCGCCTTCAGATTTTATTACGTGTCAAGCTTTTTTGTACAGTACTTTTAGAGTTTAAAACGAACGAATATATTTATTACATCTTGATGGAATCTTTGTATTATAATTCCAACCAGGATGGCAGAGGTCATGTGTTGAAATTCCACCCTCAAAAAAACACCCAAGCCCTACAGGGATGATGTTTAGCCGGGGTAAGCGCAATGAGACACCGCGACCTCGGCTCAGAGCAGGAGAAGGAACAGGGGGTTTTAGTCAGTAAGAGTCTAACACTCCCTCCCGCCCGGCCCTGGGCGGGAGAAGTAATTCGATGGTTTTCCCCTCACAAAAAAAAACCCCAAAAAAAAAAGAATTTGTGAAGCAATCTTCAAAACATTCAGGTACCTGTTGATAAACTAGGTCTAGTCATTACCAAAGTTACTTGTACAAAGCTCAAAAGAATAAAGCTACTTATGATTTATCTATTTATTTAATAATAATTTATGTTCCCTGTAGATTTCCTATAGGACAAACTAACTACCTAAACTTTATCCATATTAGTATTAATTACTAGAACGCTATGATTCATCTAACTAAGTCACTATACGTAAACTATTCCGTCGTCAGTTGTTTTCAAGTAATCATAATGAGAATACTTGTGTCAATATTTACAACAGTTACATTAATAGTATTAATTAGTGATGTAGAGTCATACAATCACGGCCAACGTGTGGCCCAACTGATGCTCGAAAACAACATACCGGTGCCAAAAACTCACAAAATTTTCGATTATGGAAATATTACCAGAAATTGTATAAATACTACTAAAGTGTGTGTGTGGAAATGTGGTCCGTTCGGAAAACAATTAAGACTAATGATACATGTTAAAAAAAATATATATCGTAACAAAAAAATAGACGATCAGCTAAATAAAGTGTTAATATATGATAAGAGCCTACAACGAACTGATAAAACTCTCCAAGATACACTTCATTTAGTTCCGAATCATTTTTCAAATCTAGACTTCAGAATGAATTCATTCAATTTAAATATATTATTTAAAACATATTTATTAGAGGTAAGCGTTTCCTGAGCAATATATATATTACCCCATCGCGAATCTGAGAGAACTAATTAAAATGATAAATATCCTTACCGTGCCGTACCGTGTTAATTTAAAACCGAAAGTATTATTAATGTAAGATTAAAAATATTTGAAAAAAGAAACATTAGACGTAATTCCGATCCGAATTTTAGTATCAATAATATAATAATGTAATATGTGAATATGTGATAATAAAATACCATGTACTATATTGAGTTTTAATCAAATGAATATGGAAATTCATCTTAATCGCCAATTATGCAAACAAGCATAAAACAAACTGACAGATTACAATCATATTGAGGATCATAAATCAACATGACAGCATGTTGGTTCGGCTCATAAACAATTACTAAAATACTCAAGTAAACAATAACAGAAAAAAATGGTGCTGAAATTCCAAGAAGGATTTAATACATTGATTGCTTTATTACATTCGACGTTTCTTTTATTACTGAAACTACGAGTTGTGTAGAAGCATTCTTTCAGATTATCAGTATGCATATATGACCGCCATGTTTGAGAGGAAAATGCATTAAAATTAATTTATGATGAGGAATTGATCCCATATGTACTATGTGTATTAAATAAGTTATTTATGAGGTGGTAAAATATATTTCTTATAGAGTAACGATGGAATTTCTCCATTCGAATCTACAGTTTGGAACGAGCATGTCACGCAGATTTACTGACGAACGATTTTGATTATGGTTTAGTTGTAATAAATGTTACTGACTTTCACTTTGACGCATATTTTCAGGATGGGAACCTAATCACTGAAATACCAAATGACTTCAATAGATTCTATAGAATTGACGTGAATCACTTTTGTGTAGACATTAATATACGTAGACAAATCGTTTTCTATGGAGTTGTTAATGATGAAGAAATACCGGAGAAATCTATAACTTCAAATATTTACCGAGTCTTTGGTAATGTACTCACTTATTAGTCAATATTGTTAATCACAAATTCTGACTTGATAATATAAAAAAAATGTTTTGTTAATTAATGGAATGTATGTAAAATGTTTTAGCGCTGCCACTGGGCATGGTACTGCTGGCATATGTCTTGGTGATTTATTGTATCCGCTCACATTTTCGGGACCTCAACGGAATGTTAGTGATGACTTTAATCTGCTGCTTCATTGGAAAAAATGTTATAGAATTCATACATCACTTTGTTCCTATGCATCTCGGGTTTAATAGGTTAATTTTAGGTGAGACAGTACCTACATTTTACATACTTTTTTATGTTTCCCTTTACGTCGTTTTTTTTTTTTTTGAATACATCTACGACGCACGCAACACCAGGATTGGGTAGTTTCCTAGGTCAAAAATAAATTAATTCGTCGTTTCAATACAATAAAATATAGAAAAATAAATATACTTTTATTCATCTATCGATAAACTAAGTTTTAAATTTTTCGTACAACAACTCAGTTTTTCATACAAATTTCATAGAAAAGTATCGTTTTTGACGTTTGGGTAAAAGTATTGAATTTGACTAGTTGGAAACTACCGTATCTTTACGAGTTGCCGGTCTTTTGGGGATGAGGGTTAGGAAGATTTAGGGAAGGGAAGAAGGATTGGGCCTCCAATAACCTCAATCACGTGACGAAACAACGCAGTGGTTGTTATCACCGGTTTTCTGTGAGGCCATGGTATCGCTCCGGTCGGCTCGACCGAAGCATGACTTTCCAACACGGAAGCACTCTGTCATCATAACAACCAAATTAGAATACCCAAAAACTAATTAATACAAAACCCATAATAAATCAATATTGCGTAGCACTTAATTATAGGTTGCAAGCGATGCAAAATTCGTACACGTGAGTTTTAAGTTATTATTGTCGTGGTGGCCCGGAGGTTAAGGCGCCCGCTTCTCATGCATGAGGGTGTGGGTTCGAAACCTAGCAAGTACCAATGTGACTTTTTCCGAGTTATATGTACTTTCTATGATTATTTAGACACCACTGACATACGGTGAAGGTAAACATCGTGAGGAAACCTGGACTTGTAATTTCTAATTATAAGTTTGAAATCGCCAACCCGCATTGAGCAAGCGTGGTGATTAATGCTCAAACCTTCTCCGTATGAGAAGAGGCCTTTGCTCAGCAGTGGGCATTCATAGGCTGATAATGATGATGATGATGAAAGGAAATACATAATATCAGATTACATTTATGTTACAACCGTTTGATTTTATTTTATTCGTTACATATTTATTTTATGGAAAATAAGCTACTTACAATGTTTTTTTTTTTTTTGCAGAACCGTTGCATATTTTTTGTAATTTAACCTGCTTTTCATTGACCAATGTGATGTTCTATAATGTATGGAAGTCGGTAAGGTAAGTGCACCTATTATTTTACTTGGGAATAACCGAGAAAGGTTTTCACTTTATTATTTAAATTTATTATATTCAGTTCAAAATTCGCCGAACGCTCTAAATGACTTACATTAACAGTACAGTTTACTACTTTTATAAATTGGATCAATTCAAATTTTTGTATTTCAAAGAAAATAATCGATTGTGGACATCACCACAGCGAATTCGATGTTGACTGCACGGTTGGTGCGGTGGCTGGGCAACTGGCTGCCGTGCAACGTGTCGATTCCCGCACGGAAAGACTCTTTGTGTGACCCACAAATTGTTGTTCGAGGTCTGGGTGTCATGTGTATGTGAAATTTTAAGTTTGTAACCGCACCAACAACGCAACGTTTTAAAAATGCGAAAAAAAAAGAATATCGCTTATCGGTACCGCGGCCTCGGCCCGAAGCAGAAGAAGGAACGGGATGGTTTTTAATAATTAAGAGTGACACTCCCTCTCGCCCGTCCCGATAAGTCATTAGATCATTTTCTCCCTCAATAAACCATCGCGGTGATAACGATCATCGAATTCAGGCGTACTATTAAAAAAAAAATACTCGTCGAATTGAGAACCTCCTCCTTTTTTGAAGTCGGTTAAAAAACGACTCGGCTTGCTAAGAAACCGCGACCTACGCAACACCGACGACATCAACTGACTTTTCTACAACGGACACAACCTGTGACTTGACAAAAACCTGTCACAGATCAAAGTGGCGCTAGATAAAGTGAAAGGATAAAAAAATATAATTTGAAGCTGTATTTTACACGGGCCTGCGGTCGGCGAATAAGGGCAGCTCGCCGCCCGACCAGAACCAGGCCCGAGCGTATGGCGCGTAGCGTTCCGCGCGCGCCTCAAAGAGCCATTAGACCACCACAGACGGGGCCCTAAAGGGCTGATGTTCAGCCGGGGTTGCGGGGTAAGCGCAATGAGGCACCGGGACCTCGGCACAGAGCAGGAGAAGGAACAGGGGGGTTTTTAGTCAGTAAGAGTCTGACACTCCCTCCTGCCCGGCACTGGGCGGGAGAAGTCATTTGATAATTTTCCCTTAACAAAAAAAAGCTATCAGTGTAGCTGTCAGAGGCCAGTTGTAAAGTAGTGTGTATGAAATATCCGCAAACTAATCATAATTTAATTTTATTTTCAGATCAGGAGGAAATTCTGTTAATACACATCAAAATAAATTCAAACAATACATCAAGTACACTGCGTATGGTTTTGGACTTCCTCTGATTCTAACTATAAGCATATTAATTATAGATTTTAGAGACATGACACATATCCCGTGGTTTATTACACCTAAATTAAAATATTTACGCACATGTTTAGGTAAATATGAAACGACAAATGTGTCAATATTTTTTTTTCATTTGGAAGGAGAACTGTATCTGTACTAATATTATAAAGAGGTAAAATTTGTAAGTTTGTATGTAGGGGGTAATCTTTGGAACCGCTGGTCGGATTCTCAAAATTCTTTCACTGATAGATAGCTATAACGTTCCTGAGTGCTATAGGCTATAAAACATCACGCTACGATCAAATGAAGCCGAGCAGCTGGTGAAACCGCGCGAGAGTAGCTAGTATTAAATATGTTTTTAATGGGATAGGTCGGCAAGCGAGCACACGGTTTACCTGGCGGTAAGCAATCGGCGCCGTCCATGGACACTCAAAATAGGAAAGGATTTACTACAATAGTGGCGTATTTGACGATACTGGATGGGGGAGATGGATAAGGCCTCCGGAAACCAAAATTAGGTAAATCCAGCCAACTTTTCGAACATTTAAAAAAAAAAACCTTTGAGTTCCAGGCCAATACGACGCATTGACACACACACACATTCATCTTTCTTCTATCATTTCAGGAAAGGAGGTGATATTGTACATTTACATTCCCGGGTCGATCATGCTGTTGTACAATATATTTATTTGTATTGTATTGATACCAAAGGCTTACAAGGGATTTTTGGGGGGTCTTCCGATGACTTACAATGACGCGATCAAATACGATGTTTTAAGGTATATATGTATAGATAAATTCTTCGCTTCTTTTCTATATAACCTGAACCTAGCTTCACTGACGAACAGACTGACAGACTACTATTCTATTTGACGTTTCAAAAGTACCTATTTATGGTTTAGTTGGAATAAATGATTTTGATTTGATCTGATTTGATATCTCTGTCTCTTTTTCTCTATTTCTTCATCCATTTTTTAAGATAAGTTGTTAAATACGAATAATTTACCTGATGATAAGCAATCTGCGCCGCCCCTGGACAGTCTTAACACCTTTTGTGGGTTATCACGTATTTAGAGATAGGGGATTTGGGGATTGGGGATATGGAGGGAAGAATTGGGCCTCCAGTAATCTCACTTACACGACGAAACACAACGTAAGTGCTGTTTCACGCCGGTATTCTGTGAGGCCGTGTTATCACTCCGGTCGAGCCGGCTCTGGATAGCCGAAGCACACTCTCCCACACTTAAAATTGACTCCTCTTCCTTGCGTCACATTCCTCATGGCTGAGCGTCACCAGCTTTTTGCATCGCTTACCATGACCCTCCCGCCCGATCTTCGTCCAGATTATTCTATCGCTGGTGATGTGGAAAGCATTGTGGATAGTGGAGTTTAGAGCAGTTTTTTTTTTAAACGTTGCCCCACACTATGATTTTCTCCTGTGTCGTGGGTGCGTTTAGAAACATACAATTCCACATGCACATCACACCCAGACCCGGAACAACAATCTGAGGATCAAACAAAGAGTTGTTCCGTGCGGGAATCGAACCCGCGGCACGTTGCGCGGAAGCCAGTTGCCCAGCCACCGCGCCAACCGTGCAGTCAAAGATTGGACTAGCATATTGGGCTGCATCGACGAGTCCTTTCCCCGCCCACTTTTCTGGTCAAAATAATTTACTTCTTACACTAAATAACAAACTTGTTGTTCTTTTACAGTTTATCGCAAAACATGAAACTATTGACGTTCATGACGATTTCGGAGGCTGCGAATGCATATAGTCTGTCGGTTATGAAGCTGTTCGGAATTGTATCTACTAATAAATGGCTGCTAGGAGTCGTCATAATAATTATATTTGTACGCGGAAGTTATGCTAAACGAAAAAGCCCTGCAACTCCTGTTAACCAGAATATTAGCAGCGTGAGAGAGATGCAATGAAACCAGCAATACGTAAAGTTAAAAAATGACGTCAACAAATTACTTCATACAATTTCTTTTATGTTTTGATTGTAATAAATTTAGAGAATCTTATCAATTGTATTAATTTCAATCATGACCATGGGAAGGGTAGTAGTATCCTCAATAATTTCAATAACTCAATTGTTTACTTAATATCTTAAGTAGTTATTATGTTTGTGTCTAAGATCTAGTGTGCACTGCTATTGTATCGTACCGTAAAAATTCGCGTAAACTTTCTTTTTTAAACGTTGCCCCATTTTTAAGCTGATTTAATCATAATTTGTTTTAATGTATATGAGTTAATTATAATGTTTGCGGTTTACTCACGTAATTGTTTGACGAGATGCTCGACTAGTTTCAAGCCATGCTGGAGGCTCATATTCATAAGCAGCATTCCGAGACACGCGACGCGGCGAATTCCACGCTGCTACTGTCAAACAATTACGTGAGTAAACCACAAAAAATAGTCATTAATTTATTATGTCTCAAGAAAATTATAATAAAAATGTATATGAGGTTTTTTGTCAGGGAAAAATTATCAAATGACTTCTGAGAGTCAGACTCTTATTGACTAAACTCCCGTTCCTTCTCCTCCTCAGCTGTGTGATGTGAGGATGATAAAGGCTATATTTTGAACGAGTTCTCTTCATCATAGACACCTTTGTAGAGGTATACGATATAGTAGGTAGCAGTAATGGAATAAAACTACAAAATATAGTCTTAATTTCTTTAAATTAAATGAAATTAAAGATATTTTCAAATACAATTATCCCCAAAAAGTCAGCAACGCACTCTTAACTCTTTTAGTGTTGCTTACTTGCTTACCATCAGCTAATACATCGGCTCGTTTGCCAAACTATCTCATAATGAAAAAAAGTATAGATGCATCTACGTTCACGGACGTACCGGCCGGACGGTTGGCCGGGATGCGTCGAGCTGAGCTCAGGTGTTGCCACGGTAACGGAAGGGCGGGAGCGCGGGGCGCGGGGCGCTAGCGGCACGATGCATTGCGAAGGGTCATAATCAATATTATGCAAGAAACTATATAGTATATAGTTACTCTTTTAAAATCAGTTTCACATATAGATTCTTTGATTCATTAATAAGTAATTTGACTGCAACTACTGCAAGGATCGCGCGGTGGCTGGGCAATTGGCTGCCGCGCAACGTTTCGCGGCTTCGACTCCCGCACCGAACAACACGTTTTGTGATACACAAATAGTTTTTCCGGCTGAGTATGTGAAATTGTATATTTGTAAAGGCACCCACGATACAGGAGAAAATCCAACTCAACGTTTTATTTTAAATAAAAAAGTTGGTTCGATTATGTGAGAACAGTGTAATACTAATATTTTATTCAGAAAAACATAAAATAAAATAACATTAAATAATCTTGAAGTTCGGTGCCAAGTGAATCATCCAAGTCATACCAATCAACAACAATATTAGTAAAATATATTGATCGGTACCTCCTAATCATCAAACTAACAATAGGTACCTATACTTATAGGTAATCTTAAAACTATTTTTGCTTTCCTTGCTAGGGCACCGAATTCAAGATTATAAAATGGTTATTTATATTATTTTCTATTTAACTAAATGAAAACATGTATTAATTTCTACAAAGAAAATTTATATTTTGCTTTTTAGTTTACTTTTTGAAGTCGGATTATTTTTATTAAAAATTATTATCAACGTATCACGCGGGCGAAGCCGCGGGCGGAAGCTAATTTTCCTATAATCCTATTTCCTATATTTCTATATCTATTTATATTGTATAACATTACTAATTTAGATACGGTTTTTTTACGATCATTTACAATCTCCACGGACTCGGGATCCGTGCCCTTGTCAAACAATATCCAGTAAAGATTACTAAAATTAAATACTTAAATAATACAACTAACCACATAATTAAGTATTTTATAGAAGAATTATATGTTACATTTAAATATCGACAATAATACAGTCTAATTCACATTACATTTTTATCGAAGGCTCTGCCGAGTCAGCCCACCAACACGTTGGGTGAGCCGGCCTGCTCCAGCAATCAGCCATCCGATTATCCACTTTTTAGCAGCCAAACAACTCAGCGCCGCCGACTTTAGGTCATTTTTAAGCTTACGACGATAATGACTCCAGCAAGAGCTTACAACACGTCATAAGTTAATTTGTTAATTAAGTACTAATCGTTATTTGGTACATTACGTTATAAAATATCATTGCAACCCTTTTGTGGAAGTCCCGCACACATTTCACGCTGCAGATTTATGCTCGCTCTCGTCGGCCGCCCTTCTGATTAGCTTGCTTATAGCGTCGTCACTGTTATCAGTGTAGTAGATACAACTGATACCGCGTGTGGTACGCTATCATGTATTTTTTGCCTCTGAATTGCCGTATTTACAATAACCACTGTCGCACACGAAAGACTCTGAGTCTCGTGTACAGTGAGGACGCGTGATCCCACGCCTGACCCGTATCCCTTGCTCTTAAGGGTTTCCTTTTCTACCTGTGTGTGTACCAGATATAAAGTATCTGGAATCATTGCTCCTGGGAATATTTTTGTCTTAAGGGATCTCACGCTAAACTTGGACGAGTATTATGCCGCTGTATATTGTATTAAGAGCATATGCCACGTCCGTTGGTCCGTTGTTTCTGTGAGTACACAGCAATTGCTGGCTTATGGATGTGATAAGTGTAGGGCGGCTGTAGACGAGAGGAAAGAGGTTGTCTCGATCAATGAACGAGAGCTGATTCATGCCACCGACAAGCAGAACTTTCTTAGCTTGAGTTAATCGGGCGGCCATTACAATGGCCCCAAAGTGGTTCATGAGAGCCTCATCCACCATAAGTCGACGACAGCTCCCACGCCCCTCCAAGCCGTTTACCAAGATGGACGCCATTGTTCGCACCCTCAATTTTACTAATCCCCCAATTCGACAGGATAGTTTTCCTCTGAGGTCGTTGGCTGCTTTAGTTGTAGTGGTGACAATAAAATCTCCATCCGCTTGAAATTGTTCCACTATCCAACTCGTTTTTCCGCATCCAGGTACACCACTTAGGTACGGCTAAATATTATAATTAAAGTCTGATAAATATTGATCCAATTTAAATGGAAAATTATAAACGACGTCAAAGTCTGTATGGTAAACAAATTAGCAACAACAATACTTTTCCTCGTATATTCCATACTCAACGATGTGTAAGGAAAATAATATTGATCTGTTTGTTACTTGTTACATTTACTGGCAACTGATGATAGTGAAAATGTAGCAATTAACTTCGCAGATCTTTAGTTGTGTTTCTTCTCCTGCCGGCCCCAAAAAGGAGAAGGAACGAAGCAAAGGACTCTTCTCACACAGAAATAGGTCGAAAATTTACAATCACGCTTGTTCAAGGCGGATTGGTAATTTCAAATCACATTTTGATACATAGGGTTGAGTTTATAAATAATAATTAAAAGTTTAAATAATCTACTATATAAAATAAGTCGGCTTTTCCTTCCTGTCGCTATAGCTCCAGAACTCACGAACCGATTTCCACGGTTTTGCATTCGTTGAAAAGGTCTCGGGCTTGGTGGGGCTTCTAGCAAAGAAAATTCGGGAAAAATTTCAACAGAAAATCGGGATGTTTTCCCGATTTTCTGTTTTCAGTTTTTCACATACAGCGCCAACTTTTTGAAAAACATATAGTGGCGTGAGTTTTCTATTTCTGAATAAACTTTGAGAGTCACGTCGACAAATTTTTTGAGGGGGAAACTCGTCAAATATCTTCTTCGTACTGGGTGGGGCGAGAGGGAGGATCAGAACTTTACTGACTAAAAACCATCCCATACCTTCTCCACCACAGGGCCAGCAGGAGCGGACCTTCGGTACATTATGAGGCTTGCTTCTTTGCTTCGCCGCAAAACGAGACAGCTCCTCAATTACATTTGCACTGTGCCTCTACTAAGGCAAGTCGCAAAGAGATCGTCGTCGCCAATCACTTGCCCGAGGACATGATGGTGCTCAACCCAAACAGAGCACACCGCCACCGGTGTTCCTCATAGTAACGACACCCTGGCGTTTCCTCGCTTTAGATCCGAAACCGGTACCTCCCAAAACCGTGCCCGGGAAGCACCCGCGTCAAACGGAAGACGGGGACGCCGTGGAGTCGGTCTAGCCGATCCTCAAAGAGGATTCTTACCCCTGCTGTAACAGTGAGCCAGTTAAGAGGGTGCTGTCGTTCCGCCATAAAATCGCGTCTTGAACTAGTGGCAGTCGTTGACCTAATCGATGATCGTTTCATTTGATTTCTTAAAATTATCAATTTTCCGTAATAATACTACAAATAAATTGTTAACATAAATATTATAAGATTATATTTTTTTGCATTTTAAATACTTTTTTCCTTAGGATTACAGGGTATTTAACAACGCGACTGTTTGAAACATAAATGCTACATGCTTTTAAATTGCACGAGAAAAAAAAAAACAATAAAATAAATTTATATTAGCTACTCCTGCTCTGCTTTACCCTCTGCTGGTATCCTTTTGGTCGTTGCCTGATGTTGTGTAGTCGATAGAATTACTCGATAACTTAACTGTCCAACAATCTTCTTTATATTAAAACTACTAATTGTTCCTGGAAAGCGTTCAACCAAAGTTCTAGTCATATTAGATCATGAGCTTCTTAACGTATTAATCCACGATAAAAAATAAATTGTTACTACCCGCTTCTCTCACATAAGGGTGCGGTTTCGAAACCTGACAAGTGCTAATACTCGTATAACGTTCGAAGTAATACGTAATATCTAATATAATTTAGACACCACAGACAAACAGTAAAAGGAAAATATCGTGAGGAAATTTATAATTGGAAAAAATCCAATTAAGTTTTAAATCACCTATCCTCCTCGACCAATCGTGGTTATTAATGATCAAGCCTTCTCCGTGTGAGTAAACGGCTTTGAGAAGCTGTGGCATAGGCTGATGATGTGAATCTCATTAAAACTCAGAAAAGTCTGGACGGCCTTAGTCAATTATGGTCTTGAAATATTGATAGTCATTATCGCTTTACAAATAAAATAAACTAGGTAAAAATAATAGGTAATAATTTTAACTTTTTAAAATAAGGAATGAGTGAGATAGTTATAAATGTAAGGGTAGGTACACAAACAGAATCAGAATGCTCCGAACTGCTAAGCTATCAGGATTTAACCTTTTATTGCGAGTCTACCATAAAAGATAGACATATGCTGTTGTGGGATATTATTTAGATAATTTTATGCAAAACATTTTGGTTATACATAATTTCTGTGTAACTTTAACCATTAAGGCTGCACACGCGTCGGAAGATAAAAAATAGAGTAATTTATCTCGTTTTCCCAACTTTTCCTTTCACTGCTCTGCTCCTATTAATTGCAACGTGATTAAAAAGTATACTTTAATCTGCCCAAGATTATGAAGTATAATTGTACCAAGTTTCGTTAAAATCTGTCGAGTAGTTTTTGTTTCTATAAGGAACATACAGACAGACAAAAATTTTACTGATTGCATTTTTATCGATCACTCATCAGTAGCAACAGTATCGATCACTAATCACACCTTGATAGTTATTTAGAAAATACATTTCATGTTATAAAACAAATCATTATTAATAGTACAATAAAGTTTCTTGTTGTTTGGAGGAAAACCACCATCAGCCTCACTCACACACTCACTACCTAACTATGCATAGTAAGTACCTAAGTTCTAACAGGAAACTACAATAAATGTAATTTATATTCCGTAGATGTTGGCAGTGTTTCCGCCGACTTATAACTTATCAACTGTTAAATCAGTAATGTGAATTAAAAAATGCTTCTACTCAAAATCCTTTCGTTTTTATTAGTGTTGTGTGTATCAAAATGTGCGGATAAGAATAACTATAAAGAACAGTTTAAAGACGACTACAGAGACCTAAATAATAATACTATCGATTTCAATAAATATTGTTCTGACAAATGGTGTATACAAAAATGTTGCCCTCCTGAACACTGCATTAATATGAACGGTTTATGTAAAAAATGTGAAGTGATTCGTCGGAGGTTACAAGAAAAATACAAAGATCTATTTAAATTAATTAATTATGAAAACATTAGCTTCTATTCAAACACGGAGCCTAGGCAGAGAATCAATCACAAATTTGCATTCATTTACAACTATAAAGAAAGGCCGAGCATGTTTACACCATACGACAACGAATATTATTTTTCGGAGGTAAGTAAGTCAAGCTTTTTACAACTGCGTTGAAAAACACTCCAAAGCTCTCGACCGGAGTGATACCACGGCCTCACAGAAAACCGGCGTGAAACAACCACAGCGTTGTGTTTCGCCGTGTGAGTGAGGTTACCGGAGGCCCAATCCTTCCCCTCCCTAAATCCCTAAATCTCCAAATCCCTAATCCTTAAAAGGTCGGCAACGCACTCGTAACTCCTCCGTCGCGAGTGTCCATAGGCGGCGCTGATTGCTTACCATCAGGTAATCCGTCTGCTCATTTGCCGACCTATAACATAAAAAAACTCTTAAACTTCGGCTGGCCCCGAATGCTCATGGAGAAGACAAACATCTTGTCAGACAGGGCAGAACCTGTGTGCGAAGCGTGCGCACACTAAGGGCGACGGCGATGCCACGGATATTTTATAAATTGGAAATGGGTCACTGTAGAATTTGATCAAACCCAATGTTAAGCGATAATAAGGCTTCCTTGCTCCGAGATAAGTTCAAAATAAATTGCATTACTGCAAAGTAAATTCGATTTGGAACCTGTCTATCTAGCGCAGTGTCTATAATCTACATATACATATCTATAATCTATGTCTATAATCTATAATATTATAAAGAAGTAAAAGTAAGTTTCTATGTAGGGGGTAATCTTTAGAAATGCTCGTCGGCTTGCCAAAATTCTTTCACTGGTAGATAGCTACAATGTTTCTGCGTGCTATAGGCTATAAAACATCACGCTACGATCAAATGGAGACGAGCAGCGGGTGAAAGCGCGCGAGATTATCTAGTATCCAATAAAAAAATAACTGAAACTGCGCAACTGTTCGAAATTTGAAGCCGGTTCTCCATAAGTGCATCATCGTTGATGAGCATCTTGCCACGCCTTTGTCTTAATGATAAGAGAAGTAGTTAGATAACTTCAACTACACACTAAAAAAAACTACTACAAACTTGCGCTTAGTTCAGCAATTCTCTCAACGTCTCTCCCTGCAGTAAAAAATGAGGGTGTTGCTAGATTTAGCAACATCCTCATTTTTTAACGGTTGATTAACTGTTACGTAATGCCTTATTGTATGACTTGGCAGCCCGGTTACAAGCTCTCTTATGATTAGTGTCGTCAGCCTTACAGTTCCTTGCATCGTCCCATACCAAGTGCGTGCTTCAGTGTCTTGTCATCGTCATATCTGCGGTTGGTACGCCATTCAGCGCAGTCACTGTACTAGTAGAGAACTCTCGCTTCTCGTAATAAAAGTTAAAGTCCCCCCAGTACCATCAGCTGGGCCGAAGAATATCGCTTTCTGATCTTGGTAACACTTAGATTGGAGATTAATGTCATAAATGAAATACATTTGCATTTTTGTAAGTTAAACTGATAAATTTACAAAAAAATCTTAACAGTTTACACCAAATCTAGATTTGATAGACGATATAGAGATCTAAGTATTTATGTATAGTTCTATGTATGTATATATATATATATATTGTCCGCTCTACGGCAAATGTTGATCAGGCCGAAATATGCATTAAATGTTGATCCACCTTTAGAAGCTTGTAGCTTAGATAATTTTGATAATATCGTGCCAAACTACGAATATAAGTATTCCCCTCATAGCAACCCAGTGCCTAACTACGCCGCAAACACTCTAGCTCGTCACCAACTCACACGGCAATTGTTGATTTTGTAACCGCCATTTATTTTACACTTTGTGTGACATTGTTGATCAATATAAACGTTGGGAGATCAACAAATGCCGCGGAAAGTACACCGATGCTGCGGAGCGGCAACATCGCAAACGAAACAAAAGATAGACGCTAGATGAGATACGGCCGCTTTCTATATTCAATCCCAATCCCTAATTTGCGGATCGAGATTGATATTTGAATCCATTTCCTACTTTTAGTATTTCAATAACCGATCAATGAATTGGATTTTTAGTTTAGTATTTGTATGAAAGTGACAGTTTTGCGTATTCTATATCCAAACTCTAATTTTGACAAATCGATTTTTGAATATTATTGATCGTAATTTTCGATCCTCAACTTTTGACCGATTGCATGCGTAAACTTGTTATAAGACGTGAAAATGGAATTATTTTCAAGTGATAGTGATAGTGATCTTGAAGTATTAGCTCAGCTATCGGATTGGGATAGTACCGACAGCGAACAAGAGACTGCCGTGTCCTCAAAAACTTTTCGACGAATTAACTTCATGGCAAGTTTAACTGACGCAGAGTTCACATTCAGATTCAGAATGAATAAATCTTCAGTTGAATCTGTTTTAAATGAAATAATGCCCTATATCAAAGTGAAATCAAGACGGTAAGTTGTTTGCTAACATTACTTCAATGTCTTCAATATATAAACATAGCCTAAATTAGAAACGGATACCTAACTAACTATAGTACTTATTTATCATTTTCAGAAATAATGGTATACCACCATTGCATCAACTTTTATTGGCACTTCGATTTTATGCATTGGGGACAATGCTTAATTCAGTGGCCGACTTTGCTGGAGTGTCCTTATCGTCAGCTTGTAGGATAGTGGCAGACATATCTGCTGCTATCGCTAGATTGTATAACAAATACATTTGTTTACATTCTAGAACTACAGATAAATTTCATAATATAGCTCAATTCACAAGAGTATGTGGTGCTATTGACTGTACACATGTACACATTCAGTCTCCATGTAAGTATCCAACTCTAGATTTGTTATTAATTAAGAATTGGCAATTTGCTTAAGTAGGTTTTTAATTATTTAGAAAGTTCTCATACATTTGCAACATAAATGAAATGAGTATGTTGTATTTCAGGTTCAACAATAGGAGAGGAATTTAGAAATAGGAAAGGATACTTTTCAGCCGTTTGTGATGCAGACCTTAAGTTATTGAATGTTGTTGCTCGGTGGCCTGGTTCAGCTCATGATGCTACTATTTTTAATAATTCAGTATTAAGAGGTAATATTGGGTTTATTGTCTCTTCTAATATCATAAAAATAATATGGTGTTCTGATGTATTTAACTATTAATAATAGTTAAATGTGAAGATGCAGCCCAGTGTGAAGATGGTATTTTAGGAAATCGTTGGTTACTTGGGGACAGTGCCTATCCAAACAGGCCTTACTTGCTCACACCTTTGCTAAATCCATCAACTAGCCAGGAAATAAGATACAATGAGGCACACATAAAAACTAGAAACACAATTGAAAGGTAAAATCACCATTAAAGCTTTCACTATAGGTACTACAATATAAGATTAAGTACTAATTCATGAGACCATTTATTTATTTTTATTTTATTAACCAAATCTATTAAAAAGTGTACGTGTTTGTTCAGGACATTTGGAGTCTGGAAACGTCGCTTCCCAGTCATATCATTGACCATGCGGTTGTCATTACACAACATACAAACCGTTATAATAGCTACAGCTGTTCTTCACAACATCTGCAGAAATTATAATATTGAAGAAGTACCCCCAGAAGTAGAAATGCCAGAAGAAAGTGAAATTACTGTGACATCAGAAAATTCGGACAGTATTCATAATGATATCAGACATAGACAAGGATTAATTTTAAATTATTTTTAATAAGTACTTATTACCTATTTATTTTGCAATCATTTTTTTTTGTCTGTCTTGAGATAATTTGTACATTGCTTTAATTAGATTTTTATTATTACCACTCCATCTTTATTCTTAAGTATACTTACTATTAGTTTCAAATGAATAAACAATGATAATTTCAGGAAATAAAATATTCCATATTTAACATTTCAAAATTGTTTAATTAGTGATTTATTATAAAATATAGGACATTACAAACTTATGGACAAATTAATACTAGTTTTACATACAAAAATATTACTCTAGAAATCCTCTCCCTTCAGCTTCCTTATCTCTAATCTTAATTTTTCATTTTCTAACTTAACATTTTCAAACTTATTCTCTAACAATTTTTTCTTAACACTATAATATTCAGCTAATGCAATATTTCGAGCTTGAGACCCATTATCTGGCTTCAGGAGTTTCCGTTTAATACAACCTGTAAAACAAAAAAAAAAGCTATTAAAGTTTTATTGAGTAACAAACATAAAGTTTCACATATTATGTACTAGCTGCCCCCTGCGGTTTCCACCACTTCTCTGCTCCCGTAGGACATAGCGTGATGTTATGTAGCATATGTGTTATTCTGATGTACATATAAGTCTATATTACTATAAAGTTGCATCAAAATCCATACAGTAGTTTTAGCGTGAAAGAATAACAAACATCCACACATACAATTTTTTTTTAACAAATTAGTAGGATATTACCACTAGCTCTAAAATTCCTTTTTTAACCGACTTCAAAAAAAGGAGGAGGTTCTCAATTCGATTGTATTTTTTTTTTTTTTTTTTTTTTTATTTTTTTTTTTTATGTTTGTTACCTCAGAACTCCGTCGTTTATGGGCGGATTTGCAAAATTTTTTTTATGATTGAAAGGATATGCTTCCAGATTGGTCCCATTCTTTTCAAAATCAAGTTTTGATGATGGGATCCATGAGAAATCGAGGGAACTCCTCAAATATTATAGGCAACTATATAGTAATTTTAATATTTTCATAGAGCACTCAAGCATTTACAGTCAAAAAGTAATGTTTGATGAGGTGGAACTGGTGAAGAAGATCAGAAATGGATGATGAAACTTGACACTCGCATAGATATCACAATCAAGGTAGTTCAGCAACTATGAAAATGCACTGTAAACCAATGATCTTAAATAATTATGTTGGAAATGTTATCATCGAACTGATTTAATGATGATTATGGAGCTGGAAGGTAGGCACTGGAACTGCGTACCTAATTAATATATCCTAGCCGTGTTTGGGCTTGTTAGAATTGTTATAAGATGCACTTTGGCTGTAAGGTACTATTGAACTGATGTGATGATGAAGCTGGAAGGTTGGCATGGGGCCTAGTATTGTGTAAGCTTATTAGAGCTGTCAAGAGCAATGGAAAGGGCTATGCTCATAGTTTCCGTGCATGTTCGAATCAGAAATGAAGAAATCCGCAGAAGAACCAGCGTCACCGACATAGCCCGAAGAAATGCCAAACTTAAGTGACAGTGGGCACGGCACATTGCTCGTAGAACAGATGGCCGATGGGGCCGAAAGGTTCTAGAGCGGGACCGCACACCTTTGGGGGCGGAGTTTGGCCTAGTATTGGCTATTTTGCATTAGTCCACGTGGACTGCGTTTACACATTAGTGGTGAAATGCGTCATTGTGTTCTTATCGTTTTCCTGGTAATAGGCTAAGAGAATTAATTGGCATTTTTAACAAAACAGTCGTTTTAAATGGGTTACAAAACAATAATTGCGTCGTACAAAACAATAATTGTGTTTCTTTTGTGTGCACATATGTAGATAATACTTACTTAAAAAAGGTTCATACATTGAATGAGTCATAAATGTATATTTACAATAGCGATGGTCTTTTATATTTTTACCAACTTGTCTATATATGAATGTTCTTAGTAATAACAAAATAGTATTCTTCATTTAATGGGTTACAATTGATACAAAACAATAATTGCATCGGTCTTTTTTCTATGTACGAATGTATTTAATCATAGATACTAAATTAGATTGCATTTGGTATCTTTGAACTTTATCTGTCTGTTGATGAAAATATCTAGTTTTTTGTTATTTGGCGAGAACTAATATGAATTTATGATAAGATTATTATTTTATTTTAACTATAAGTCATAAGTATCTCATGCATCATATCATCTCTCCTCGAGATCAAAACGATTACACAGTAACAATGTACTATGATATGTATTTCTACGTATAAGTATGACATTGGTAACTTTTTCAAAAGAAATGTAGGAACGATATTGACTTCTTTGCCATAACACATTATAATAAAAAAAAAAAACACTAAACGGCTACAAATAAAAAAAAATTTTACAAAATAAAAAAACCGCCTTCAAAAAAAGTCAAGCAATAAAAGTTCCTACACTAAAAAGTAAAAAATAACAATTTGAATTACTGTAAAAAAACTTAATTTATAGGTAAACTTATTTGACATTAATATTTTGCAAATATTCAAAATTTATTACTTATTTTTGGAGTCGGTGCCAGCCCATGCAAGGAAATACAAATGGGCAACAATCCCTTGAAAAACTACCTCTTACTTAATTATAAAACTACTTAATACCTATTTGCATACTCAAATATAGGTATATTAATTAAGACATAAATACAGATTAGACTTCTCTACAAAAAATGTCCGATTTGCACATTTTTTTAAATAAAAAATATGTACTTACAAAAACATTTTAAGTACATTGAAAATGTTTAAGCATTATGTACGAAAAATGGCACCGGATATTAAAAACCTAACTAACATTAAGTTTCAACATCAAAATGCTGGCACCGACTCCAAAAATAAGTAATAAATTTTGAATATTTGCAAAATATTAATGTCAAATAAGTTTACCTATAAATTAAGTTTTTTTACAGTAATTCAAATTGTTATTTTTTACTTTTTAGTGTAGGAACTTTTATTGCTTGACTTTTTTTGAAGGCGGTTTTTTTATTTTGTAAAATTTTTTTTTATTCCTTTGGTACCACTGGAGTACTAATATTGTTCTGCACCGTCACCAACTCATCTCCAAGGCTATTGACTGGCACTTCACTGCCCATGGACACTGCTGTATAAGAATTGTTGATAGGCAATGGACTATCAATCAATAGCATTGGAGACATGCTATTATCAACCAGCACAATAAAGGTCTCTACACTCCCGTCACCGTCACCATCACCAATCATTTGGGGCTCAGCATCACCACCAAACCTCTCTGTGAGACCCTCTCCAGTGCTGCCCAGTAATGCTGCCACCCTATCCAGTACGTCATCAGGAGGAAAGTACCCTGGTGGCCCACCTCCAGTCTGGAACATAATATGACATAATTCAACACGTTAATTATGAATACAACATAAACATACAATCATGTCAATTTTAAACTTAATTATTTACCTTGATCCGTTCCTTTCGTATTAAAGTACTGCGTTTTCATGAGTTCTTCTTTAAGTTTTCCCATTTAAGACGCAGTTGTTGTGGTGTACGGCGACATGTACCAATGTTTGCGTTGAAAACACCGGCAATCCGTGTCCATTCTTCGACCTTTATTTTATTGCTTGTGGCGTTTGTTTTTTTATTATTTATAATCTTGCTCCCCTCAATTAAGGAGAGCAGTACTTTCGTCTCTTCCTTCGAAAGAGGTTTGGTTTTATTCTACAAACAAATAAATTAAAGCTTAGTAAGTTTTGTACAAAGTGGCGCGAAATACCGCGTCCCCGCGCATTTATCTTTTACAGCAAAAATAATACATTTGTGGACGTGAATGTTTACTACTCGATAAATTAAATCATAATTATACTATTTACTTACAGTTTCTGGCTCCATTTTTCACTTTCTTCTTTCCAAGAAACAAACTACAATCAACAACTTGAGGTTTTATGTTATGTATAATTTATAACATAAACTAATGGTTAGGTTAGGTTTCTTAGCGATTTTCTAAACGCCATTAAAAATATATCAAATTTCTGGAAACGACCGGACATAGGGTCCACTTTCACTTTCGACAGACCGGACATAGGACGGGCACTCTCTTGTTTTCATCATCGCGTATAGATTGCAAAGCGAAGTGGCAACAGTTCATAACAAAACCAACCAATCGTGGCAAAGGTGACCTCTGATTGGTCCATTTGAATCAGATCAACAATTGATGGAGCGGATTTGTATAAAAAATGCAATGAATAGTTCTTATTTGTGCCGCTAGAGAGTTAGCAATTGTTGATCATAGTGGAGCCACATTTGTATGCCGAATCATACATTAGATCAACAAAAACTGTTTTGATCAACAATTGCTAACTGATCAACAATTAACTGATGCTACAACCCGTCTGATCAACATTTGCCGAATGGATACATCTATATATATATATATATATATATATATAGTTTTATGAAAAGGTAAACTATTTTAGCTACAGCAAAAATATACTAATTCAAACGCAAGCGTTTGTAATGTTAACATTCTGTTTGCCCGATGAACGTACTATGGTTCACTATTAAAGAAAAGACGGTTTTTTTTTCAGAACGCGGCCATTCACGTGTATGATGCCATACATACAAAACAATGGCGTACACTTCCTCCTGAAAAGTATTGTGTGGACTTCAGACTCCTATATCTTAAAAAACAGATGAGAATGTTATTAGTAATCAAGGAATATTTTACGCCACCGAAAATTAATCCAATAAATGAGACCCTACTTCTAATAGGTAAATATAATTATATGTTTGTTGTAGTTTTTATGTGGTGGTGGCCTGGAGGTTAAGGAGCCCTCTTCTCATTCATAAGGGTCTGGGTTCGAAACCTGGCAAGTACCAATGTGACTTTTTCCGAGTTATATGTACTTTCCATGATTATTTAGACGTCACTGACATACGGTGAAGGTTAACATCGTGAGGAAACCTCGACTTATAATTTCTAATTATAAGTTTGAAATCGCCAACCCGCATTGAGCAAGCGTGGTGATTAATGCTATAACCTTCTCGGTGTGAGAAGAGGTCTTTGCTCAGCAGTAGGCACTTATAGGCTGATGATGATGATGAACTATTTTTGACTATATAGGTAAAGAACTATAAGATGATAATGCGTTTGCAACTCTTGGCGCTTAGGGAATTGAAGTTTGGGAATTTTGGGCTTTAGGGATAAGAGATTCGAGATTCAGGCCACGCGATGAATTTCATACTGTTTCCTTTGGGTCCTTGGTATGTTAAGAACAATGCCGAGGCACGAATGTGCTGGCTTAGATGTATCACTCTGTTTGGACAGCAAGGAAGATAAATGGGAACGCGTCGCCCGACCAATCGGAACCGAGCGTCCCCGCGCTCCTCAAAGAGCCTTCAGACCACCTCAGACGAGGCCCAATAGGGCCAATGTGGTATAGCTGCGTGTAAAGTGATTTTGACGCGTCTGTCCGTAAGAGACTTAGGCCTCGTTTACGTTTAAGCAGCGCGTTGTGCTGTGAGGTTCGTCATACATTGCTCGTGATGTTCATATGTTTGTGTTTGCAAGGCCGTTAACACGAATTGTTGCTGTAATGTACGACAAACGAATACGCGCCGCGCAACGCCCCGCGTGTACGTAACGAGACCTTACACTCCCTCTCGCCTCACCCAGGCGGAAAGAGTTAACTGTTAACTTAACTAAATATTAACTAATTACATGAATATGTTTCTCGATTTCAGGTGTGACAATATCATCGGTGTTTCTGCTACTCGTATTTATAGTTCACTGCATGTTAAAAAGGCTCCACTCGTCTTTCACTGGACTTTTAATGATGGCTTACACAATAACAATTCTACTAGGATTTATAATTAAAGTTATCATGCAGGCAACCATTGCACATTTGAGAAATGACAGCTGCAAAATAATAAGTAAGTATGAAGTTTTTCTTGCTTACTTATTAAGACCGCATTTTAAATATACGGGGTGTAAAAAGACACTTAACGAAGCCGTTAACTTTGCATACTGCAGTTCTAATTAGCTTTACGCTAAAATTATAACTGGGAAACGACTTTTATTTTTAGGTATCAAAAACATAATAATTTTATTGCGCGCAATGTATAGCAAACGTGTCATTGTGTGCGTAGGTTCACAGCTAGTACAATTCTGCAAAATAAAAATGAGTTGCACGATGTTTTTTGTTCGGGTCTGCATTTATTTATTACGTACATTACTGTTCGTAACTTCAAATGCGTAATTTATTTAGAAAACTCGAAAATTCAGGTAATGTTTGTTTGGAAAAAAGTTTTGTAGGTAGGTAGGTATATGTATAAAATTATAATCAAAGTTTTCACACCATGCTTTTCTCTTTTTAAGAAAAAATTCTTTAAAAAAATTAGCAGGTAGTTAAAGACAAAAATAATTATTAATGACGACATATTAATATTTTTTTATTTTCATTATAAATTTTGTAAGTTTGTATGTAGGGGGTAATTTTTGGGACCGCTGGTCGGATTGCCAAATTCTTTCACTGATAGATAGCTACAATGTTCCTGCGTGCTATAGGGTTTAAAACATCACGCTACGATTAAAAGGAGCAGCGGGTGAAACCGCGCGAGAGTAGCTAGTATACAATAAAAGAAAGAGTTTCAAGTAGTCCTCATAATTATTTAATGTTAATGCTAATTTCATTTTCCTTTCAGCTCCTTTCCTATATTTTCTGTTGCTGTCGAGTTTTTTCTGGTTGAATGCTTTCTCATTCTGTATATGGAGGGGATTAAGGTGAATATAACAATTTTCGTTTCATTTATTATTGTGCTTCTATGATTTTATAAACAAATTCTGAAAATAGAGAAGGTCCTTATAAGGTTACTAGCTTTTATTTTTACTCCGTTCGCGTGGAATAGTGACTTCCTGCAGATTTTTGGTTTCAAAACAAACCAATTTCCTTTCTCCAGTTCGAAACTATGTCTGTACCAAATTTCACACAAATAGGTTCAGTAGTTTAGGCGTGAAGAAAAGACAGACAGACAGAGTTACTTTCGTATTTATAATATTAGTTTGGATTGTACTTCTATGATCTTATACCCATTCCAGTTCTAAAGAACGAGAAAGTATGAGGATTGAAAGGTCTGTCCAACACGTACATAATTATAAAAGTGTATGTATATTTTCCATTTTCAATTTCATTTTTAAGAAACGATGCCCAGTTTAGGCTTTTCTCCTGTGTCGTGACACACAATTTCACATACACAGACCCGGAACAACTATTTGTAAATCACATAAAGAGTTGTTCCGTGCGGCAGTCGGTTGCCCAGCCATCGTGTTAACTGTATTTGTAACCTACGTTATAACTGAGTAGTTACCTAGGTAAAAAATAAATTAATTCGACGTTTCAATACAATAAAATATTGACAAAATAACTATACTTTTATTCATCGATACACTAAATTTTGTTAAGCTACTACAATACAAATGTACAGAGTACCTAAGTCCATTTAAATTTTAAATATTTCCTACTAGTCATAATCAACCACAAAAGCGTAAATAAATTTAGTATTTATCAATTTTGTTTCCTCATTAACTCGAAAATACCTAATAATAAATAAGTAGTATTACATTTATTATGATTCAATCTCAAATTCTATTGTTTAGTCCGTTTTAAATATGGCAAGCTTTTAAAAATGGAACTGATTTATTGAAAATGTCGTATTAGGTACTAACGTTATTCAGCCAGGGTTGCGGGTTAAATACAATGAGTCACCGCGGCCTCAGCCCACAGCAGGAGAAGGAATGGGAGAGTTTTTAATCAGTAAGAGTCTGACACTCTCTCTCGCCTTACCCTGGGCGAGAGAAGTCATTTGATAATTTTCCCCTCACAAAAAAAAACCTGAGAGAAGTCATTTGATGATTATCGCCTCACAAAAAGGGCTCCGTTTTGTCGATGGAAGTTACGAATCCGCACCGTCATGAGAAGCGCGCTTTTAAAATCCAGGCCACCGTGACACTCACATTTGACAAAAAAAAACGATTCAGTAAAAAAAATACATTGGCATAACTAATGTAAAGATTGCATTTCTTTCTTTAATTATAAGTTTCGTGACACGTACTAAATTAATTATTATGTTTTTGGCTTACTCACGTAACTGCTACCGTAGCAGCGCGACAGCCGCCGCGTCGCGTGTCGCGGAATGCTGCTCATGAATATGGGCCTCTAGCATGGCTTGAAACTAGTCGAGTATCTCGTCAAACAATTACGTGAGTGAGCCGAAAACGTAATAATGTATTGCACTTCTTGTTTGAAAACGAGATTTGATGATTCATAAATTTTATTTATTTTCATTACATTGGCAGAACTAATTTTGGTATTTATAAAGTAACGAGGCGGGACAAGCTGGTCAGCTTCAGCCGGTACGGTCTGTACGCATGGGGCGTGCCGCTGCTAATCACTGGAGTCGCCGTCTACTTTGATAACACCGACATCACTAAATTGAAATATATTATCAAACCACCATTCGACGACTGTTTCATAAATCGTAAGTATTTGTAGACATAATTAATTTTGACTGCACGGTTGGCGCGGTGGCTGGGCAACTGGCTACTGTGCAACGTGTCCCGGGTTCGATTCCCGCACGGAACAACTCTTTGTGTGATCCCCAAATTGTTGTTCCGGGTCTGGGTGTGATGTGTATGTGAATTTGTATGTTTGTAAACGCACCCACGATACAGGAGAAAATCCTAGTGTGGGGCAAAGTTTTAAAAAAACTTACTGGATTTCAGTGAGTATCAAACCGCCAAAAAGCTCAAATCAAATCAAAAAAGAAGAAATCCATCTTTAATATAAGAAAAAAGATGTCAAGTAAATACAACAATAAGGTCAAATAAATATACATACACATGTCAAATATTTGTATAAATTTAAAAATACATAAATATAATCTAGGATATTTTAAAGTATAGGTAACCTAGAAATCTTTAGAATCTCAACAATAGATATTTATAAATCCTGAGTCAAAACCAAATAATTTTGACTTACTTTTAAATCTTTCATTGATTTGGCGATATACCTACTTAACTTTACATTTTTCTAATTAAATATTCAAAAATAAGTAGGTACGTTGTTTGACGTAAAATGATTACGACGTCATCTATGTTGGGATCACGTTTTTGACATTTCAATATAAATATTGTATTTGACTATTATTTAACAATGTCTTTTTATTTATAAAATTAAATTTTAAAAAATCATAGCTGTTATGTCTTAAAACGAACTAAGTATATTGTATTTTAAGTGTGGGAGAGCCATGCTTCGGCACGAATGGGTCGGCTCGACCGGAGCGATACCACGGCCTGACAGAAAACCGGCGTAAAATAACCACTTCGTTGTGTTTCGCCGTGTGAGTGAGGTTACCGGAGGCCCAATCCTTCCCCTTCCCCAATCCCTCCTCAATCCCTAAATCTCCAAATCCCTAATCCCTAAAAGGTCGGCAAAGCACTCGAAGTCCGCCGTTGCGAGTGTCCATGGGCGGCGCTGATTGCTTACCATCAGGTAATCCGTCTGCTCGTTTGCCGACCTATTACATAAAAAAAAAAAAACTTGATTTTTATTTTCAGAGTATGGAATTGAAAGGTACTACTATATACCGCTAGGTATAATAATGTTTATAAACATAGTCTTGTTTATTATGACGATTTACCACATAATGACAACTACGAACTCAACAAAAAACAATGCAGAGTTCAGACGAAGTGGCAGGGAAAACAGGTGAGTGATTACAAAATACTTTTTAATAGATATAGATAGATACTTTTTATTGTAGACAATAGTAATAAAATAAAATAAAAAACCGACAAAAAAACAATATCACTTTATACTATTGCTAAGAGCACTCTCGACTAAGTCATCAACATTCCCTTCCAGAGCGCTTTCATTTGACACCCCACTCGAGTATATTTGCAGACCTTCGGTTACCCTTCCCCACTTACACCCCCATAACTTCTAAACCTGTACCTAGTTGTTCCACGTCGATGTCATAGTAAGCTTTATACTTTGTCGATATGCTGTAAGGCTGTAGTATAAATTCGGTTGAGCCGGCCCCTTTTTGTGGCTCACTTTATATTTGATGGAACAGCAAAGGAACAGACGGATTACCTGATAGTAAGCAATCAGCGCCGCCCACGGACATTCGCAATTTAACAATGGAAAGTCGAGTGCGTTGCCGACCTTTTGGGGATTAGGAGAGGATTGGGAAAGGATTAGGGGAGGGGAAGGATTGGGCCACCGACGGTAAACTCACTTACACGGCGAAACACAACGCTGTGGTTGTTTCACGGTGGTTTACTGTGAGACCATGCATTCCGGTCCGAAAAATTGAGTATAATATTAATTTATTATTTTATTATATAGACTTTCTTTTAACAATTTTCAGTTACAAGACGTATATGAAACTATCACTTACAATGGGCATCAGTTGGGTTCTCGAGTTGATTCCCAACCCTGACAACACATTCCTTTTCATCCTGAACAACACTTACAACAGTCTTATTGGAGTCATCATATTTTTCGTGTACATTTGTGACAAAAACGTTTTAACTGAATTATGCAAAAAGTAAGTATTACACCTCAACCTACTTAGGTACAACTTACACTTACCTATAAGTAATTCTGTTTGGGTTAACATAACATGGGTAGAATTCGATAGATCTATGTGGATAATTTATATGTATTTAGGGAGCTAATAAGTCCTTCCATCTAACTAAAAGTATTGTCTTCAGCACATACAATACCGCCAATGTATCTTGGCGAGTCTGAAGTTAGCCGATTAGCTGCGCAGTACACGATTTTGATCCTAAAAGATCCGTTGCGCAGACAAACGGCTAACTTTAGAACCGCCAAGATACGGCCGTACTGTAGACTACAAAATTATTATGTATCAATGGTATTATAAGTGAAAAGGTGTACATTATTATAAGCGCTCAGTGAGTAACACATTAAAATGTGGCTAACTAGCCACAATTTTTCATTTGTCTCTTTTTCACTCGCGATTATTGAATAATGCCATCCCACTTTGACGTCTAATCATACTGTAGTGTGTTGTTGCAATACGTAATTGCGTTAGTGTGCCGTTTTTGAACATTTCATTTTGTTTATGTAATTTCTCTAAGTCTAATTCAAAACAACAAGTCAAAGTCAAAGACAAAGACAAAGGTCAAAGTAAAAAAGTCAAAGACAAAGTCAAAGTCAAAAAGTCAAATAAAATGTCAAAGTCAAAAAGTCAAAATCAAAAGGGCAAAGTCAAAAGGGCAAAGTCAAAAAGGCAACGTCAAAAAGTTAGAAAGGCAAATTCAAAGTCAGAATCATTAAGGTATTTCAATTAGTCCCTGACAGGGTCTTTGGAAGGTCAAACAAAACTTTAAAATAAAAAGTGTCAGTCTGTTGGTCATTCCTTTTAGCAAAGCTATTTGTTCTACACCTTTTTACTTACAATATCATCGATATTAATCAGAAGAGACTTACGTGATTTATGTATAAAATATATCTTGCCTCACCTTATGACTACGTAGGTAAACTTTAACGCCATCACTGTGCATGAGATCAATTGTGACGCACAGCTGCAGCAGCTGACGCGGTGGCTGGGCAACCAGGTGGTTTGCAACGTGTCGCGGGTGCGATTCCTGCGCAGAACTACTCCGTGTGATCCATAAACTATTATTCCGGGTCTGGGTCTGATGTGGATGTTTGTAAACGCACCCACGACTCAGGACAAAATCCTAGCGAGGGGAAACTTTATAATAATTTACTAACGATTGCGTGTTACACGATTCTAAGCAACGTTTTGTTTTTGCAGGTTCAATATTCAAAATGAATTTGTTATTAAACTAGCGCACCGCAAGTCCCTGTTCAGACTAGCGAGGTCGAGGAAGATACATCGTGAAGAATTATCTAGCATGCAAACTGCTACCACAGGACTAAGTTCCGAAGTCGAAAATAAAACTACTTTAATTTAATTTAATTTAAAATAAATAAATACCAATTATGAGAAGAGTATTCACAATAAGTATTTGCAAGTAAAAAAATAAAAACTTCGAATAGTTAATAGTAGCACCGGTCTAGGATAGTCTATGGAAGCTGCACAACGGTACCTAGGTACCTATAGACAAAATAAAAAAAATACGTGTTTATTTGCGCATTGTCGTAACAAGTACACAAAATCAATATAGCAGATCAAGTGCGGAATCTTAATATAGAATAATTTGACGATTAATCTACATATTTTAAAACTTAAAGGTAATTAATTAGGTATAGGTACTCAAAGGCTTCCTTTTTCTAAACCTGCAGTAGGTATTGAATATGGAACCTGTAGGAAATAGCACAAAATAAAACAAGTTTTATTTGAAAAATGTAGATACCTAAGTTAGTTAGTGGAAAAAATAACAATTAATTCTTCGCATTAGATTACAATAAACACGAGTATTGGCTCAATGATCTAAATTATATTAATTGTTCGCAAGAAAATATAATATTATCACATTTACCTACTTTTGTTAGAATCGCGAGACTTTTTGCGAGGCGAATAAAGAACTCGCAACATTAATAAAACACACTTTTGTTGCGTGTCGGGACATATCGCAATAGAACGCCCGGTTTCATACATTTGACAATTGACAGTACGCTACGCAAGTTTGTCTCGTCCAGTGATTTAATAAATTATTATTGTAAACAATCTTCGCATGTTTTTTTTCATATAAAAGTTATTTAAAAATAGTAGGTAGGTACTTATGTAAAAATGTTAACAATCAGGTCTTTAACTAAATTGATGTAAGCTAAATTTAAATAATCTGTGTCTGTATTATATTTGACCTTTTTAATTTAAAAACACACAAGCATACTAAGTTTATTTACCTTTAGTTAACCACCTAAACCCGATACACCATAACCATATTGTGGTGTGGAAATTATACAATTGGGTAGTTTCCTAGGTCAAATCAATAAATTGATTCGACGTTTCAATACGGTACAATAAAATATTGAAAAAAATACTATACTTTTATTCATCAATCTGTCGATACACAAAAATTTTCGAATTTTTAGCTAATTTTTAAGCTATGTTTCATATTTATATATCAAGAAAGTATCGTTTTTGACATTTGGATACGAAAATGTGGACGTAAAATATTACAATTTATCTCCCGTTTAGAATCTTACGAAAGTTTATAAACTTCCTAGTGAATTGATAAACTTACGGATCTTGTTATTTTCCGGTGACATATATATAACTTAGGAATAAGAAAAGTTAAAGATCTAGTTATGTAGACCTTTATGGAAATAAAATCTTTATTTTAATATAATAAATGTTCTTATCGCAAAAATGACAGTTAGTTTATTTTCTTATGCTGACTTCCTAACTTAAGTAACCTGCGTTACGAGCATGATTCAGGTTCTTCAATACCTTATTATATTACATAAATTATATAATAAATTCTATCTTACTATATCATTTATTAAAATCATAGTATAATCTTGCATTTCTCACTCACATAAACCAGCCTGAAATAACCGTTGTGGTTCATCGTGTGAGTAAGGTTTCCTGAGGCCCAATCCTTTGCCTCCCCTAATCCCTAAATCTCCGAAACCCTTATCCCCACAAAGACTTGTACGGCCTTATTGACCAGCCGAGGTTGGGTAACAAGCGCGAGGTACCGCGCCCTCAGCCTGGAGCAGGAAAAGGAAAGAGGGGGTTTTTAGTCAGTAAGAATCTAAAAATCTGTCCACCTATATATGTCTGCCTGCAGAAAACAAGCCTTTAACACATTTAAATAGATACTCCTCTATGTGTAAGAACCTACCTAGTGATCCCTAAATAATCTTCACTCAAAATTTTGGTAGTGCGAGTAACAACGGCTCACAACTAAGTACCTTATATGGCTATGTATATCACACATGTATATCAAAACAAATTCACTTTCTCTGTGCCTAATAATTATCCCTATGTACCTATCTCCATTGCAACATGGGGCATAAATCAAATACCTAATTTTATTCGATTGAAATCAATCGATTCATATGTCAAAATTTAGTCGACATTTCAGAATGTTTGGCCCTACCCTACAAAGTAGTAGTAATATAATCTGTGGCACCCGTGATTGATTTTCGTCGCGAATTTACAGAAATCCCAGCTGTTTCGTTGCAATAGCTGCACTGCGCCTGCCTGAACTGAATGCACCCCAGATTCCCGGGCCTTCTAGCTCATAAAACATATCAGTATCAGTCGATATGTCGTCCATCATGGATGAAAGGTGTGTGATTGTTTGGTGGTTCCTGTACATAGTGTTTTAAAAGGCAAAGTGATCAATTTTGACTTCTTTTTTAGGGTGACTGACGAGATCGAGGCTCTAGAAGCAATTCTAATGGATGATGTGGTGATAAAACGAGTGGGGGACGTTCCTCAGGTCATCGAGACCGTCCTCCATCCATCAACGGGTGACGATGTGGAGCAGCAGTACGTTTGTGTGACTCTTGTTGTGAAATTGACGCCAGGATACCCTGATAGCATTCCTGAGGTAACGCTTAGGAATCCGCGAGGTCTCGATGATGATATTCTAGCCAACATCAATGTACAAATAAGGGAGAAAATAGCTGACTGTCTTGGATCACCAGTGATTTTTGAACTGATTGAGGTAAGTCTTTATTTGTTTATTATCTTGGTTAAGTGGTTTCTGTATCTACTTTCTGTCCTTTGAATCTGTACTATGATGTACTATTCAATCTCTATTCCTTTTATTTCATGAAGTTTATGTGAGTGAAACATATTTTTTTTAACCGACTTCTTTTAATGTTTGTGTTGAAATGCTATCCAATGTTCCTAAGAATATAACAATATTACAAGATTAAATCATTTATATAATTGTTTAAACTAGTTCTTGATTGCATTCCCACCTGATGGTAAGCAATGATACAATTGTTGATGGTAAAGTGCATTAGTTTATTAAGAGCCTTTTTACTCTAGCCTTAAAGACACCTAAATCAGAACTGGACGGGAAGACTGTTACAGGCAAGCTTAGATGTGTGTGGTGTAAACGATGAAGCAAAAAACTTTCACCAGATGGTAGAGGTCTAAACAATACAAAAAATAAGTTACTTAATTTTATCTGATTCATAATTGCCAGTATTATCTGTTATTGATTTTACCAATCTGACTAGAGTACTATGTATATTTAATGCATCTAAATGGGTTTTATTTGTTTTCATAATAACACAAAAACCAATTATAAAGTAAATACATTCCCCAATGTCGTGGTGGCCCGGAGGTTAAGCAGCCCGCTTCTCATTCATGAGGGTGAGGGTTCGAAACCTGGCAGGTACCAATGTGACTTTTTCAGAGTTATATGTACTTTCTATGATTATTTAGTTAGACACCACTGACATATGGTGAAGGTAAACATCGTGAAAAAACCTGGACTTATAATTTCTAATTATAAGTTTGAAATCGCCAACCCGCATTGAGCAAGCGTGGTGATTAATGCTCTAACCTTCTCAGTATGAGAAGAGGCCTTTGCTCAGCAGTGGGCATTTATAGGCTGATGATGATGATGACATTCCCCAACCTGTTTTGATATAACATAAAAAATAATTTTAATTTTAAATTATTATGAATTGGAAAATTATTATTGTTTATTTAATTGGATTTGTCCTGGACTATGTATTACCAAATCAATTGTTATCTTATACAGATGGATATGTGTGTATAAATAAATTAATAAAATATTAAAACTTGAAACAGGAAAGGCAGGTATGTGATTTGATAGGCGTAAAGTTTTTTTTTATAGAAACCCTTTCTTTAGTATGTAAAATTAAAATGTAAAGTGGCAATAATTTATATACTAATGACCCACTCTTACTTCGGACGGGTATCCAACCGGTTGCATTTTTCCGATTTCCTCTCTAATGTTAATTTTTGTAACAACCTTCTACTGAGAATTATGAAAACAAAAATTAGAAATGGCAAAATCTAGGTCCAGTTCTTTATGACTTATGCTCTTACCAATGCATCATCACAATAATATAATACATAACAGATAACAAAAATAATATACCATTAATATTAAACAACAACCATAAAGAAAAATATATTATTATTTGTTATTTTGTTCATATTAAGATCATAGACAAATAAACTTACATTCTATGAAGATCATATATGAATCAGACAGAAATAAGCAATAATCACATCAAATTTTATTATTCTGGTGGCAAATACCAATGTGACTTTTCTAAGCTAAGTATATGTACTTTCTAAGATTATTTAGACACAGCTGAAGTGAAGTAAAACATTGTAAAGAAACCTAGAATTACAATTTCTTATTACATGTGCATTGCTTAAATTTTCTCCATGCCAGGACAAGCTTTTGGTCAGCATTGGCATAGGGATTATGTGACTAATATGAGTATTGTTACACAGTCCTACACTTTTTATTACATCATTTACTAGATAGAATTAAAGCTGGTCTCTAAGAAGTTTGATGGATGCAGCATAATATTTAAAACAAAAATGTGTAAATTCATATTTCCAATAATTTTTCAGCTCATTCGAGATTGTCTTACGGAGTGCAATTTGCCAAGCGGTCAGTGCATGATCTGTCTCTTCGGGTTCTGTAAGGGAGACCATTTCGTGAGGACCCAATGCTATCACTATTTCCATAGCCATTGCTTGGCTCTTCATCTGATTTCTGGTCGGCGGTATCATGAGGAAGAGATGGCAGTGCTGCCAGCCTGGCAGCAGGCTACCAAGGATCCTTTTAAGGCAAGTTTTGTTTACAAATAATTATGTCAGAAATGCCAATAATAGAGCTTGAATTAAATAAATATTATCACGAGATTAAAATTAATCGACTGCACGGTTGTCGCGGTGGCTGGGCAACTCGCTGCCATGTAACGTGTCGCCGTTTCGGTTCCAACACGAAACAACTCTGTGTGTGATCTACAATTTGTTGTTCCGGGTCTGAATGTCTTGTGTATGTGAAATTGTATTTTTGTAAACGGACACACGACACAGGAGCAAATCCTAGAGTTATTTAAAATAAATTGTCAATATGAAAATCAGGATTGAATTGAGATTTCCTCTATCAAGCAAGGCAATTATGGCCTTTGTTCAGCAGTGGACACCCACAGTATAAATAAATTATATCTGTATGTGTACAGGAGATGTGCCCTGTATGCCGCGTCACCCTGACCAATATCGACGTGGACGCGCTGGCCAAGGCCCCACCACCAATGGCCTCCTTCACTGCACCACAATTCCACTTAACCGAGGAGTTACGGGTATGTTATAAGAGACTTCCTTGGTCGTCCTTATTCGGTTTAGTCTAGCTTGCTCTGTTTTAAATGGTCCTCACACAGCAAAATTATGATGTCAATTGATGTAAAAAATGTTTTTCATTATATTTTTACTAGCGACCTGCGACGGCTTCGCACGGAAATCTTCCTCTTCAATCACTCTATTAACCGATTCCGTGCTGAGGTATTTTTAGCAATCTTTAGTGCCTGGTGTCAAACAAAAAATCCGTGATGTCTGACCACCAGAGCGCTTGGTGCCCCAGAGACATCATGGAATTTTGACTTTGATGATTCTCCTGGGGACTCACCTCAACTTGTTCTCGTGTTTCCACTTGTTAAAGAGACAGTTTCCATTGTTTCGAAAGTAAGCAGTAAGAAAATTGATTCAGTGCGTTTAAAAGTCACGATCTATGTGTTTTTATGGAAATGGAAGGTAAGGGACTTATTTCTACCAGGTGTGTTTTATTTATTCAAGAGTGTTATATAGAATTTGTTCACGTTCCATTTAATTTTCCGCACTATTTTTAACCCCATCATGTTTTGAAGCAAAAATGAACCTTATGACAAAAGCATTAGATTTTTTGAGAAACAAAAGTTAAAAAGTTAGAATTATAAATAACTAGCTAGGTACTTTCGCGCGATTTCACCCGCTGCTCGGCTCCATTTGATCGTAGCGTGATGTTTTAGCTAGCTTATATCACTCTGGAACATTGTGGCTATCTATCAATAGCAATCCGACCAGCGGTTCCAAAGATTACCCCCTACATACGAATTACAAACTTACAAATTTTACCGCTTTATAATATTAGTATAGATAATAAAATGTGACTCAACAACTTGGTTTACAACCTCTGAAGTCTACAAATTTACGAAATTACTTGAAACGAACACTGTGGGCATGATATGGGTGACAAATAAAGACACTTTTATTTACGGGACTCTTTTGACAAATGTCGTTTTAGCCGAGTTATTTTTATGTTTTAGTTGTATCATACACCTCGGGCACCCTACGCCATACGCAATAGATTTACATGGTGCCTGTGCCTGTGTGTACACGGATTCGGTTATAAAAATCGCATCCAAATATGTTTTGTACTTTTAAAGATTTAAGTTTACATAGGCTAAAAACAAACGGCTAGGGACTGAGAAACGGCGACCTCTCGCGCCCGGCCTTAGTCGAGGCCATGGTGCGGAGCGAGAGGAACTGGGACGCCGTCTCCTCCTTTTGTGAAGCAGTCCGCAGAGAGAGCAGAGAGGCGGCCCGCGTGAGGGAGCAATCCTCCTCCTCGGCCCAGAGCAGGAGAAGGAACAGGGGGGTTTTTAGTCAGTAAGAGTCTGACACTCCCTCCCGCCCAGCCCTGGGCGAGAGAAGTCATTTGATGATTTTCCCCTCACAAAAAAAAAAAGGGACTGAGAAAGACTTTATTTTACTATCCACGCCTATAATATGGATTTTCTTTTAAGGAACTACAACATGAGATGGCGAAGATGATGGCCTACCAGATGGCCAAGGGCGGCATCATTGGGTGCAACGACCCCGGCCCGCCACCGCTCACCATCACCACTCCTGAGGACAACGAGAATAATGTACCTACCTCATTTATAATTTAAACAATCAATTTTGAATGTATACAGAAACCCAAGTGGATAGTTCAAGGCAAATTTACTCTTATGTAGAATATAATAGAACATTTATTTTTATGTAACAAAGAAAATGCCTAATCTCCAGCTGTAGGCTATCGAAGGTTGTGAATTATGATGACAATTCCATACATGCAACTAGTACTACGATCGGACTTCTTACGTGATGTCAAAGTTGTCACTGTAAACCTATAGCACGAGTTAGTAATACTAACGAAACGTTGCACACCCCACCTCTAGTTCGACGCTCGACACGAGTCCGCGCTCGCGCCGCCCCTCTAGTGAGTGACGAGTAATCTTTGAAAACAACAAAGACACGCGCGGTCGAGCCCCGCGCCGACTAGTTCAAATTTAATATGGTTTTACGTTATGATAAGCAATCGGCTTTGCCTATGGACATATGCAACTCCAGACAAGCTACAAATGCGTTGAAAGCTTTTTGGGGATAATGTTTTAGAAGATAATCGAGGAAAAGGTTGACGTCCGGTAAACTAAACGAAACGTCGTTTGGCTGTTTCACGCTGATGTTCTGTAAGGCCGTAGTATCAGTCCGTTCGAGCCGACCCATTCGTGCCATAGCATAACTCTCCCACTTTTAAACAAGATGATAATATTGTATTTATTGTACTTATATTGCTTTGGGTATTAAGGCGATAATACTTCCACTCTGTTAACATACTGTTCTATTGATCCAGGTGAATAACAGCGCTCCAGCAGCTACACCGGAGGTGGTGAAGGCTCCGAATAACAACGCGATCAATTGCAACGCCCGTCAGTCCGGGAACTCCTCTAATGATAACTCCGCTCCCGGCTCGCCCGCCCGATCTGCTTACCGCGGCCCCTACAGGTAACTTTATATTGCTATAAAATATTAAACTATAGTCAGAATTTTAATTTGATTCCTGATTTGACATTGACCACTTTCATTTTGTGAAATAATGATACCACATATAACAGTGTAGTGATCAACACAAAAATCGATAAACAATCAGTGAATCAGTTTCAGGAAGCATTCAGAAAATGACGGCTACCTAATGGTATAAATGTGTATCCCATGTTTTCAGAGAAGAGGAAAAAATGAGTGAGATATGTTAATTGACAATAAATATCACAGACACAATTCATAATAAATGTTACATAGAGTAACAGCGATAGCGATAGCGATGAAGGCGACAAGTTATAAAATGGCTGTTTTACTGTCACGTTCCTTCATGATCACATTTTTTATTAATTTCACACACAATTACAAAAGAAAAGTCTCAGATCGTTAATTAATTGTCGAAACTAAACTATCGGTTCAGAAATATTTTATTTCCTGATAAACTTAGTTTACGAGAGTAAATTTGTAAATGAGAGGAATCGATCCAGAAATATTCGATTCAAATATCGAATAATTTTGCAACGTCACTATTTATTACATGTCATAACGTTGCAACACTGAAATTGTCAAATCTGGAACGGAATTAAAATTCAGAGTATAGAATCATATATTTTTCAATAAAAAAACAGAAACAATTTTTAGTAAAGTGTTAAATTTAAGGACTAATTTATCTACTAAAACTAATTAAATGATGGTATTTTTATTAGAATTTATTTAGTATCCTATCTTGTGTCCCAACAATATGGTATGTCGACATTATAGGGGCTTCAACCGACGCGGCAAGCCGGGACGGCGGGGACGCGGCGCTGCGCGGTGACCCCGCACCGCTATACCGCAGCCAAACGCCGCATAGCTGGCCCCCCTCCCCCGACGACCCCCGCGCACCTCACGCACTCTGGACTCTGTACCCAGCATACTGAACCTCGGTAATACATCCCTGAACATTCAAACACCACATACCCGAGGTCATAAAACACACACAGTTTTGCACGCATCGCGCAAACTGTTAGTCATACCAATGGGTCGTATTATCATTTATACCATGTTATCGCTACCCTTAGTGACAATGGTAATCGATTATGTAACAATTGTAATCTACTATACGACAATGGTAATCGATTATGTGATAATGGTCAGTGACTATGTATCAATGGTAACCGACAATGGTACTGCACTGGGGTCTGAACCACTTTGTCTGAATACAGGGACTAATTTGCTAAAACGGACTGAACCGAACCTTTCGAGACTGACGATTTACCCTAGTTACTCCATTCTATTTATATTTTTGAAAGCGTTACAAGCGCTTCCTCCTGTGATTCTTAACCATATCGATTGGACCACACAACTCTATTATATATCCCGGCCAATATTTAACAAATTATTTTGCAAACTAATTGTTTTGATATGTATCGTGTGATTATGGGCCCTTTCAGGCTGTCTATTCGCGAAGTAGGTCGTGAACAATCCGATGTATGAAATGTTACTCTTAGAATTATGGATAAAATCAACTGTTCAAGTATGTCGGATGTATCACGACGTTATGATCCCTCCAACAACTCAAACGAATGTTATCACTGCCATTGTGCCTAACACAATTTTAAAGTTCCTCTTTCTATCACTCATTAAAACTTCGCGATATAGTACAACTGAAAGGAAGTCGCTCCTAATTCAATACCTACGTTATAAGTTCTCACTAAGTACCTTCCAAACTTTCCCAAATATTTCTATAATTGCGTTTTTTTGTGTTATTTTTTTGTATAAGGTAATCGTCAGTAGATCTCGTTTTGTTTGTCGCCGTTCTTTCAACTCAGCTCCAATGCTCATTATCGAGAAATTTATTGAGAATCATTGTATTTAACAAAACATTTACCCTGTTTACAATCTAAATAAATAAATTTCATTTACCAAAAAGTAAAAACGAAGTCAACTGTTTGAACTAACAATTTTGCTCATCGGTAACTTACTCCACTTATGAATGTTCATGGTTGTATTAAAAGGTCAGTGTGCAAGATTAAAACAGATTTCAGAGGGCACATTATAACCTAATACAGCCGTCATTGTTTTACTCACATACAAAGGTAACGATCTATATTCGTATAAACCGTTATATCAAGCTAAGTAAAACAATTATGGCTGTAATAAGAAGTAATGATGCCTACGAGCACTTCGCGATCACGGCATTTGACGACACTGGTCATTCCCAACAACGGACTAGCGTTTAGAACACAACATTCATATTGAAACCAATAAAATGGAACAATAAAGTACTAGTACTTTCAAACATAAAAATATACCGTGTTATGGTAACAGAATCTTTGACCTAATGCTGTGTTCTCAACGCCAGTCGAAAACTGCAATCGGAGCTTTCGTTTTTGAGATCATGAATGCCGCCACTGGCATATATAAACCGTTTATGTTTGTCTAAACGTATATATTAGTAAGTTTCGCTTTGCCCGCGTCCCGAGGGTACGATTTCTCGTACACGAATAAAGTACTTATAGCCTTCAATTCCGACGACCCCCGCGCACCTCACGCACTCTGGACTCTGTACCCAGCATACTGAACCTCGGTAATACATCCCTGAACATTCAAACACCACATACCCGAGGTCATAAAACACACACAGTTTTGCACGCATCGCGCAAACTGTTAGTCATACCAATGGGTCGTATTATCATTTATACCATGTTATCGCTACCCTTAGTGACAATGGTAATCGATTATGTAACAATTGTAATCTACTATACGACAATGGTAATCGATTATGTGATAATGGTCAGTGACTATGTATCAATGGTAACCGACAATGGTACTGCACTGGGGTCTGAACCACTTTGTCTGAATACAGGGACTAATTTGCTAAAACGGACTGAACCGAACCTTTCGAGACTGACGATTTACCCTAGTTACTCCATTCTATTTATATTTTTGAAAGCGTTACAAGCGCTTCCTCCTGTGATTCTTAACCATATCGATTGGACCACACAACTCTATTATATATCCCGGCCAATATTTAACAAATTATTTTGCAAACTAATTGTTTTGATATGTATCGTGTGATTATGGGCCCTTTCAGGCTGTCTATTCGCGAAGTAGGTCGTGAACAATCCGATGTATGAAATGTTACTCTTAGAATTATGGATAAAATCAACTGTTCAAGTATGTCGGATGTATCACGACGTTATGATCCCTCCAACAACTCAAACGAATGTTATCACTGCCATTGTGCCTAACACAATTTTAAAGTTCCTCTTTCTATCACTCATTAAAACTTCGCGATATAGTACAACTGAAAGGAAGTCGCTCCTAATTCAATACCTACGTTATAAGTTCTCACTAAGTACCTTCCAAACTTTCCCAAATATTTCTATAATTGCGTTTTTTTGTGTTATTTTTTTGTATAAGGTAATCGTCAGTAGATCTCGTTTTGTTTGTCGCCGTTCTTTCAACTCAGCTCCAATGCTCATTATCGAGAAATTTATTGAGAATCATTGTATTTAACAAAACATTTACCCTGTTTACAATCTAAATAAATAAATTTCATTTACCAAAAAGTAAAAACGAAGTCAACTGTTTGAACTAACAATTTTGCTCATCGGTAACTTACTCCACTTATGAATGTTCATGGTTGTATTAAAAGGTCAGTGTGCAAGATTAAAACAGATTTCAGAGGGCACATTATAACCTAATACAGCCGTCATTGTTTTACTCACATACAAAGGTAACGATCTATATTCGTATAAACCGTTATATCAAGCTAAGTAAAACAATTATGGCTGTAATAAGAAGTAATGATGCCTACGAGCACTTCGCGATCACGGCATTTGACGACACTGGTCATTCCCAACAACGGACTAGCGTTTAGAACACAACATTCATATTGAAACCAATAAAATGGAACAATAAAGTACTAGTACTTTCAAACATAAAAATATACCGTGTTATGGTAACAGAATCTTTGACCTAATGCTGTGTTCTCAACGCCAGTCGAAAACTGCAATCGGAGCTTTCGTTTTTGAGATCATGAATGCCGCCACTGGCATATATAAACCGTTTATGTTTGTCTAAACGTATATATTAGTAAGTTTCGCTTTGCCCGCGTCCCGAGGGTACGATTTCTCGTACACGAATAAAGTACTTATAGCCTTCAATACTCAGGAACATAGTAGAATCTTGGAATTCCTACCAAACGGTTGCAAAAATGTACCCCCAACATTCAATGTCACAATACGGTAGTTTCCAACTAGTCAAATTCAATACTTTTAACCAAACGTCAAAAACTATACTTTTCTATGAAATTTGTATGAAAAACTGAGTTATGACGTCATAGTATTTGAGCGTCAAATAGCTTACTTATTTCTTAATAATTAGCTAAAAAATATCTACTAAAACTTAGTATATCGACAGATCGATGAATAAAAGTATAGTTATTTTTTAATACCTATTTTATTGTATTGAAACGTCGAATTAATTTATTTTTGACCTGGGAAACTGCCCAATAACCTTTTTATAATATTAATATTAGAACAGATAATATAGTCCAGTGGTCACACACACTTCAAACGATCAATTCAAACACGAAAGCCCTGATTGGTTCAACAGCTAGTTGCCAAAGTGGGATGGCACAAAATAATAATAATAAATGTAATAGTCGTTCAATGTTCTCTTAGCTTAAGGCACGTTACTGTGACGAGTCTAGTCATCATAAACTAGTATTCCACATATTAAATTAAATTCATAAATGTAACTACGTGTCAAATGTTTGCATTGTTGTGATCGATTTAATGCAATATACAATACCTATGTTCTTATTTTAATTAAAAAACTAGATACATACATCGAAGCGTACTTTTGAATTATACATGTAAAACTAGATGTATTAATGTTTAATATGCTATAAATTACAATATGTCACATGGTTGGCAGTTAAAACTTAAATTAGATGAAGGTTACATGATGTAGAACTTAAAACAAATCACAGATTACTATTAACTAGTTAGAGGACTAACAGTGTCAAAGGCTTTCGCAGATGACTTGCATTCATGTTTTCAAGATACAAACTATATCTATTAAATTCCATACTAAAAAGTCAATTCACTGCACCATAATTTTACAAAAACGAATAAAAATCAATAAATATAGCAGATTGTTAATCAAAATACATAGAAATGAGATCCAATCAGACAATTTATGAAATAAAAATAACTCATTTGAATATTATCTATACTTTACATACTTTTAGTACCTATGTCAGTCTATAGACTACTATTCTGGCGATGTATTATGTAAGATTGCATTAAATTGATCGAACAGTAAGTCATTATAATAAGAATTACATATAGCTAACCTGTCTTAGATTGAATAAGAATTTTCATGTCATAACATAACGTTCTTATTTTCGGAACGGGGGAGAACCCGATACTATTTGTTAAATTAATTGTATGTACAAAATAAGTTTTTAAATATTATTATGATATTTTTGTATTGTGACAAATGAATTGTTATTTTAATTTAAATTATATTTATTTGGACAAGTTTATTGTGTAAGCGGCTGGAAGAGAAGAGAATGCGTGTTTCGTGTGTTATTTTAGAAAATTATAAATAATTTAATTATATTTCCTTAAAAAGGTTGTGTTGTAATCTCTTAAGTTTTCTCTTTAGATCTCTATCATTATTATGCTAATAATATTCTCGAAGATATTTCCAATTTATGGTTCCTTGTTTTTTTTTCTCTCTAGTAAATCATAGTGACAGTTTGGCAGCTACTTAGCTTCATATTTACCATGCAATCTCTTTACTAATGGTGATGTACTTGCACATACAATCTACTCCACTACTGGCAGGCGGGTGATATTAAATATAAGAACAGTATTTAATATCTAATCCATAACATAATATCCAAAAAGAAAAATCTCAATAGTCCATCTACACTGTCAACAATCCATCATTATAATAAACCTTCGTAATAATTATAATATCCAAAATGACCTTGCCATTTTCGCTCTAAGTATATTTTTAGAACAAAACCTCACTTGGTTTATTTTTTTTTATATTTTTTATATAAAACATTCCAACAATGTTTCTGTATATAAATTGAGATTATTTAGTTGTAATCGTTCTATACTTACGTATTTGGGAGCGTGACAAGTTTGGGAATTGGAAAAGTACTTACCTGCACAAGTTTGTGTTTCGTTGTGAATTTCGAGAAAATTTTACAATATCGGTTATTTATTGTATTCTCACATATATTGGAATAGTGTTAGTGCATGCATAGCATAATTTTGGCTTTTTATGGCGCTTATTAGCCATTAGATGTAAGGATTTGAAAGGGTTGTCAGATTTGCAAAATTTGCAAAAGCAATATTGCTTTCGAAGTGAAAAAGAAAAGCTGATCTGGTCTGAGTATAAATTATCTACTCAGATTGGCCCTAAAAGGGTAATCGCTTAAAAATTGATATATTAAATATCTTTTTCGAGCTTTTCGTGATATTTTACAACTTTATCTGGTTAGCTTTTATCAAGACTGACAACCCTACTAAAATGGCGGTTGGCCAGTAATAGTTTGATGAATTTACCACACCAATGTTATATGAAGGTTGATAAGATCTGGTATATTGCAGTTTTATAATCGTAATTTTTATCTATATGTAATTTATGTGTAGTAGTAATTAATTAATAAACCTACCAAAGATATTTGTGTTTCATTTGTATAATTATGATAAATAAGCCTTAATTTAATAGTAGCAGTCGTGTTTCACCACGAATGGGTCGGCGAAGTTGCCGGAAGCCCATTTACTACTTACCTACCCTCCCATAACAATCCGAAAACTCGCAATAGGCCGGTAACGCACTTGTAAATCCTCTAGTGCTGCCAGATTCTATAGGCGGTGCGTCATCTGAATAGGCATAGGCATAAAAAAATATCTGTACCTTCAGATATTAGAAAAGTTTAAATAATTAGTAATCCAGCGCTCTTCCCATATGGGGATGGTGGACTATTAAAAACCTATTATATTATATTTATCAACGTTTTACGCATTCAAAGATGTATGAGAAGTAAGTATCCCATAACTCATGTAAGTATTACCTACATACTTCAAATGTTTTTCAAAGCACTTAAATCTAAAAAACTTCGCAAGATGTATGAGAAGCATCCCTCAATAACTCATGTAGATATTACTTCAAATGTTTTACAAAGCACTTAAAACTTCGCGTGGAGGTAGGTACATTTAAAGATTAATATATTTTAGAATCAAGATCAGATTTGACAGCGTGAAATATCCGCTCCCAGATAAGGGCAAAGCCTTGAATTGCTTCCGATAGAAGTAGGTATCTACATAAAGTTATTTGCATGTTTGACCTACACACATTTATGGACATGAGTGAGATCTGATGATTCCTGCATCTCGTTTGGTAGCAAACGACCTCGGGAAACTTTGTATTTGTGTTTATAATCTGCATTGCAATTTCATCTACGTGAATGTACATTAAAAGGTTAGATTAACCTACCTACTGGAATATTTTTACACGCCAAATTGTTCTTAGGTAGTCAGAATGCAGCTTCAACAGAAAAAAAAATATTGAATTATATTAATACTAAGCAAGGCATATACCTACCTATTATATATACTATGTTATTTAGTTACAGTTACAACCAGTTATTAGTACCTAAGATACATTCATAGGTATTTATCGTGCACATAATTTTCCCTTTTATTAAATACAGAATGTTCGTATGTGTATGTGTTTAATGAATGAATAGGAATGGCAAATCTGCGTATCTTGGCACTAAGGATAAAAACAATGTTGTTATATTGGTGTTACGATATACATAGATTGAAGCCATTTAAGCATATTATTATACGTACTTTGATTTAAGGCACAACTTCACTTATTCATTTCAGCGTGGATCACATACCTAGTTAAATAATTAGTATTGCTATTTTTTGCTACCACAAAGTAAACGCCATTCGTCCATCGTGTGTATCTAAACTTAGTCCATAGATTAAATCCTCCTTGGTTCCAGTGTTAATTCGAATGGTGAAAAACGAGAAAGAACTCCATTATTGTTAGAAAACACAGAGCATGTGTTTTCTTTTATATTTTATATTATCTAGGTATCTCTTTCTTCATTCTTATTGCTGATAGTGAATCTAACTACTAGGCAATCGATATAAAATACCTATGACATTTGAGCATTGGTAAAGTGCAACTGCAAAATTGACCCTCACTGTTATATAGTTAGAGGTAAAGATAATAACGATAGGTATGATTTTACATGGTATGATTTCACACCAAAAACACATATCGAATTACCTACCTAGGTACTTATAAAAGGATTTCTTAATCAACCGTCAGCTACAAAAACCATGAAAAGCTAAAATAATGAGACGATACTTTAATTGACTATTAAGCGTTTAAATGAATCTGAATGTTATGCCCATTCAGAGCGGTATTGGTAGAGTATATTTAAATTATATGAGTCGTATGTCCTTATGACTCAGTGTCGGCGCGTGCGCCGTGCGCTCACTTATGGAGAAAACATGCGAAGGCGAGTTTCTCAAGTGATGAGTAATGTAATTATTATGTGAGGGAGGCTGTATTGACGAGATTTAAATGTCGATATGCAAACTTTGCCTGCCGTGTTTTTTCTTTATAAACATCAATTTCAAAGCTGTAAGTATATCTTTACTTACATTGCCCCCATTAACACATTTAATACTAAAGGTGCTACCAATGCATTGCCGGCCGGCTAGGGATAGGGGTGGATTGGACCTCAAGTAACCTTATTTGCACAGTGAAACTCAACGCGTTGTTGTTGGTTACACGCCGGGTTTTTGCTAGCCTTTGTGAGGCAGTATCACTCGGGTCGAGCCGACACATTTGTGCTAAAGTAGGTACGGCTCTTACATAAAATAAAGACTTACTTAAGCACCTCCTGGACATGTAGATTTATCTGAACATTAAAAATAATATAAAAGTAGCACAAAGGCCTGAGATAGATGAGCGCTTCAATTAATCTACTCTTAACTGCAAAAGCACCTTAGGTACCTTTTTTTGTAGGCGAAAATCATTATAATGGCTTCTGTCACCGATAGTAAGGTGTAACGGCGTGTCAGACTCTTAATCACTAACAACCATCCCGTACTCTACTCAGACTGAGGCTGGTATCTTATTGCACTTAACCCGCAACCCTGGCTGGCCAACTGTCTTGTTGGGCCCCATTTATGGAGGTCTATTATGGACTGGGGTGTGAGAAATTAAGTAGTTCCTTTACGCGCTTGGCCTACATATGATGACCGAAATGTGATGCTCACATAGAAATGTGTGCATCACTGTTTCGCAGAAAGAGAAGACAACTTTCCTGTTCCTCTAGACGCGAGAGGTCGCCGTTGCCGATCATTAATTTACCTACGTATCTAAGCTTCCATGACCGGTAAGCACTTGCGTCAGGCGGAAGGTGAGGACGCAAAGGTTTCTCTTCTAGACACTTCCCAAAGAGGGCCTTTACCGCTGCTCTAACAGTAAAGGCGTATTATTATACATATTTACGAGTAAAAATAATATTATTAAATATAAGCCCACCAGAATAGATTTATTTCGCTTTGTTACACACGAGAAAGGCAACCCTTATAAAAATATGTACCTATATAAAAATAAGCTGACTTTGTCATGAAAAGGTCATCTTTTTTTGCACAGAGGTGGGAAAACTCGTGCCTGTAAATGTTACAGGAAAATTGAATACTTATTGATTTGATTTTTATTGTACTGGATTACCTGTACCCTACCTGTGACTTCGCCCGCATTACAAGGGTAATAAATAGGTACTAATATACCCAATTGGTTAGGGAAAAAGTCTTTTAGCATTATAGCACGTATAGGTACTTAACTATTACTATATAGTAGATATAATTATAATTAATACGAAAACATTTTTTTGTGTAATAGATCGGCAAACGAGCAGACCGATTACCTGATGGTCAGTAATCAGCGCCGCCCATGGACACCCGCAACGGAGGAGTAACTAGTGCGTTGCCGACCTTTTAGGGATTTGGAGATTTAGGAATTGGGAGTGGGGAAGGATTGGGCCTTCGGTAACCTCACTCACACGGCGAAACACAACGCTGTGGTTGTTTCACGCGGGTTTTCTGTGAGGCCGTGGTATCACTTCGGTCGAGCCGACCCATTCGTGCCGAAGCTTGGCTCTCCCACACTTAAAATAATAATTACTTAAATACCTTGGTAGGCTTGAAGTTTCGACCTGGTTGCACAGGTCGTAGTCACAAGCACACTGCTTACATCATGATGATACCTAAATACTAAAGTAGCTATCATCATGTTCATCTTGTAGGCTAAAGGTAATCCTCAGCGATAGCTCCTTTTTTTATTTCATATAACGTTTCTAAACCCTTACCAAATACCTAACAATCTTCTTAAATCGCTATTAGATACAAAAACCTTATTACCTTATTATTACCTTACCTTATTAGATATCCTATCATTATTTTGGGAATGTTGGTTAACCTATAATTGGCAACTGTGTAAGTCCTAGTAATGTAAAAAAATGTACTTTAAGTGTTATCTACACAGAAGCTGTTGGTAAACCTTTTTATTAAATAAATAAATAAAAAAAAGATGTGTGAAAATATAAAATAATGTAAGTAGGTACGTGTGTAGTGTAAATGATGATTGCTGCGGATTTAATTACTTAACAGCAGATACCTAGGTAGGTACGTGTTAAGCAAATTAATAGTCAATTAAGGTCGCTCACGTCTCTAGTTTGTAAGGGAATCTAACATTTGTTCCTTTATACCTTTTTTTAATGCTATAACCTCAGAATACAGAACAATCTGTATTCTGAGGCTACATATACACATTATACAGCTTGAAACTTTCCTGTTCGCTGTATAAAGTAGGTATGTGTATTCTACGTTCACTGGACTGGATTTGGATGACAAAAATAATTGATTGATTTTTTTTTTAAACATAATACCTAGCCAGATTTTTGTTTCAGTGAAAAGAGGTTTTATTTAGCTACCTACCTAATAAGTACGTAGGTAGATATTAGAAGTATTATCTATCTACACAATATTTTTTATTACAAATATTATTTTTTACTTTAAGCTGCTTTAAATAAGTACTTATAAATAATAAAACAATATAGATACATAGGTATAATATGTTTTTTGGTTAAATGTTCTAAGGTTTAATCTTGCTAATTTGCCTGCATTTAAAACAAAACTGGCTGATTTCCACTAACAAAAAAACGTTATAGCAGCCATATTTAAGTTTACAAAAAAGTAAATAAATTAAGAAGACAACACAATTGGCATTTCTAGACTTTTACACAATAACCAGTGTTATTTTACTATGCCTACGACAAGAGATTTTATCTAATCCTTATAATTATTATTCTGGATTACTTATATTTTTATTAACTATGTCTTCCAACTACCAATAAACTTTTTTATTGATGTAAAATTCGTTAAAATGACAACGCCGCCCCTGTGTTACTTGGTTTAAATTAAATATGAAATGTTATATTGAAAAAAAAAAAAACAAGAAATCAATATTTTTTCAAGTAAATAAAAATAAAAGTATATATTTAACTAATCCGTGTCGGACGTCTCGCATGAGGCGCTTGACTATGGGCCCTTTCTAGGCTTGAATCTAGTCGAGCAATCTCCGTGACTCTTTTCTGATAGTTACTGACTTAGCCGTAATGTCTTATAATTATGTTAACATGGGTGTCTCACTATGAAGTCATGCCCGACATCCCTGATGTCTGAATTATAAAACAATATCGTGACTACGAGTCTGTTTATATATTGTTTGTTTGTAATCTATTTTCTTGTTACTAAGTATCTAGTTATTATAAATATGATATCACACAACATTAGGTAGTTACTGCATATCACCTACCACATATGTATCTCTGCACTGTCAAAAAATTGCAGAGTATGCTTCAAGCATTAAGTCCTCCAATATCCAATTGTATGTAAAGAATTAATAAATAAATTAATACATATTAGGGAATGATCTTATTGGTTGATCTATCAAGTGCCGTTTACTTAAGAAATACAAATTATAATTCCTCTTTATTTGTAAGTATTGGTACTTGTCTATGGCTGTCGTATTTCTTTCTCAACGTGCCTCAATTTCATTGAATTCATCATTGATTACCATACATAATGTACGAAGCAAGTAATCTTTGCCAGGCGTGCTAGTTCCGTTCCGCGTGAGCCATTTCCTTTGACTTGTTATCGCTCTACGCTCGCCCAGTCTGGTTTTTAAGCGGGCCGAGGCAGAACGTGTGTCCTTCCTTTGCCTTTATCGGCCAGTGTAGCCATAAAGTATTCATAAATATATTTCGCGCGCTTTGCTTCATTTCAAAATTAGAACTGTGTACCTATTTATTTTTTAAATCTCTGCATTTAAAAAGAAGATTATTATAAAAATGTGTTTGTGTTATTAAATTGTTATAGACTTGTAAAATTATTTTAGTGCTTTTAAAATAATAGTGTTTTAAGAAAATGTCTACATTATTGAAGAACGTAACCAACTGCATCTGGCATGCTTTTGACTCTTTGCAAAGCAAAGACGCTGTCCACAAGTCTAAATTAAAGGTATGTGACTTACTTAACAATTATTTTTATTTATGATTATTTTTATTTAAGTGATATGGGAACTTTAAATTGTTCTTATTGTTCTTAGGGACTAATTTTAAGCGTAGAATTTTCGTGTGTAAAAGATGTTATTTTGTCTGAGTTTAAGGAGTTTCTGTAAAAGTCTTGATTGATTTCGATTTATTCTAGCCATTGTTATTAAGGGTACCCGGGTAAGGGGACCCGGTAATCCTGGCAGAAGTCATTAGGCGATGGATTCTAAAAAGGGTTAAGTACTCAAAATATAGAAGAAACCTATTTCTGGCGTTGTGATTAATTAGTTTAATTGCCAAGGATTATTATTATATTGACACGTTATTAATTCGTTCAAGGTCAAATCAAATAATAATAGCAGGTAGTATTCTCATTGAATCTTGTGCTTTTGAACCGATGAAATATTATTGAATATTATTATGACATACTTAGGTAATAGAAAAAACACACCTTTTTTTACCGGAAGAAGAAGGCAGAGGTGCAGTACATATAATAGCTATTTTTCCTAATGAGAAAACAAACACTACAAAAAAATAAACGACGTGCACCAGACTGCCGATTAAAAAGTTTAGGATAATACATATAATGATACCTAACCAAATAGAAATTAGCGTTTTTCCTTAAAGATTACTAAATATAAAATCATTAAGTGACTAGTTTAGTGCATGATGAGTACCACGGCCTTTTAGAAAAACGGCGTGAAACAATCACAGCGTTGTGTTTCGTCGTGTAAGTGGGGTTACCGGAAGCTCCTTTCCCTCTCCTATTCCCTAATCCCTAAAGCTCCAAAATCCTAATTCCCAAAAGGACGGCAACGCACTCGTAACTCTTCTGATCTTGCGAGTGTACATGGGCGGCGCCGATTGCTTACCATCAGGTAATTCGTCTGCTCGTTTTCTCAGCTATCTATCACATCAAAAATATGGGAATATAATGTTACCTACGTTACATGCAGACTAATCTCTTCTTCTTATATGTATAGGGATACCAGCGTTTTACCCGTGGCTTATGCGCGTTTTAAACGAACATTGTACCGCGTCAAATGCTGACTATGCTCAAAACACCGCCGTTTTCATAATTACACCAAATATATAAAAAGGTATTCGCATGTCATCATCATCAGCCTATAAGTGCCCACTGCTAAGCAAAGGCGTCTTCTCATACGGAGAAGGTTAGAGCATTAATCACCACGCTTGCTCAATGCGGGTTGGCGATTTCAAACTTATAATTAAAAATTATAAGTCCAGGTTTCCTCACGATGTTTACCTTAACCATATGCCAGTGGTGTCTAAATAATCATAGAAAGTACATATAACACGGGAAAAGTCACATTGGTACTTGCCTGGTTTCGAACCCACACCCTCATGCATGAGAAACGGGCTCCTTAACCTCCATGCCACCACGACATTATTTCCATGTGCTTCTGTCCTTTTTTTATTCTATCGGCAACAGAGTAAACATACATTTGTAGAGACAGTCATTATCGTGTGTATCAGTGTGTCCAAGTGTGACCATATTTCTTTAGTAAATCTTTTAAGCAGAAATCAAGTGTTTTCTTTTTTAAAAGACCCACAGAACGCCATCTTAAGTGTACGTATACGCACCCAAAACTTCCTCATACGAGTTGGTCATAAAAGCGGGCATGCACAAGATCTATGTGCTCCTTGAAACTACATACTTAATAGATAGATAAGTTTAACTCGATTTCATAGTTATTTAATGTCAACACTAAAACTATTTGACAGCTGAAGGTTAAAACAAAATACATACTTATACAATTTTTATCTCAATACGTAATAATTTTTGTTTGTGATAATAATGTTTATGATGTTTGTAGTTTATCTTCTAACGTTGTATTGGAATGTTGATAAGGATTTTAAAAACAATATTTTGATTGACATGTAAACTAATCTGAAATATACAGTGTGTATATAACATTAATATCACTACATGACCCAAACAAATATTATAAGTAAATGCAGAAAGTAACTCTGTCTGTCAGTCTGTCTTTTCTGCAGGCCTAACCTACTGAACCGATTTCTGTGAAATTTGGTACTTACATAGTTTGGAACTCGAGAAAGGACAAGGGATAGTTTTTGTATACCAAAAATCTGCAGAAAGTCACTATTCCACGCGTGAGAACGGAGTCGTGGGAAAAAGCTAGTATAAAATAAAATCGCTTTCTCTGACCCTATATTGTGTCCTTAAATGCTTGTTAGTACTTTTATGCCCGTTTTTAATAGATATGATTGAGGAGTAAATATGTATAGGTATAATACATGGAAATTAAGTATCAGTATTGAACCCGTGCGTAGCTGGGGCGGGTAGCTAGCTTTATTAACTACAAGCTACTCCTGCGCGGTTTCACTCGCAACTCGCCTCCATTCGATTGTAGCGTGATGTTTTATAGCCTATAACACTCGGGAACATTGAAGCTATTAATATGTACAAGAATTTTGGGAATCCGACCAGGCAGCGGTTCCAAAGATTACCGCCTACATACAAACTTACAAACATACTACAAACTTACAAATTTTACCTCTTTATAATATTAGTATAGACATGTTACTTTATAAGTAGGAACTAAATTTTGCACTCGTCTTTTTTATTTTTTGTATTAAAAGCACATTCAAGTCCTTGAGTAAAATATGTATAACAATACGTACGTAAGTAAATACTATATTTTACCATACATAGGTACCTTGTTCGCGAATTGAAATGGTTGATCATTTCAATAGATAATCAAAGAAAATAAGATGCTAACCAATTTCCATAAAAAATATGCATCTTCTTTTCCATTATAATAATAATCTAATAATAAGCTATCTAAATGTCTATATCCTGTTTGCAAATCCATTAGCGTAGGCACGTTAGGTATTGTGTACTTAGTCGTGTCATTTTACCTAGCTTAGTGCTTGTAGACAAGTTCAAAGACCTAACTTATTACTTGAAAATTACTTTGTTAAACTTTCTTGCGTCTTCACTTAATATTTATTGAACATTTGTGATTAAGAACGACGGTTGATTAAAACTTTTATAAATGCCAATAATGCTTCCAATATCCACTTGATATCTACTACCTCTGCTTACTTTTATGTTAAGAAAAAAGTCTACAAAGTGACTAGCCGCGTCTCCTAATGTTAATCCTTAATCTCCACTCCTATCCACATAAGTAGGTACTTCGAAACTAAAAAAAACTTAACATGTTTACTCGAAGAGTTTCAAGTAACGCCAAGGACCCATGATTATGACCAGCATCTACCTAAATATGCGCGTCAGGCGACTATTTAACCTAATCAACTTAATTTACGATATTTATAAATGGTCATTCCTTCGTGAGAAATTCTACAATTACAAAACATTTTATACCATATTCGCTGTCGACTCATAAAATAGCTCTTCAAGGCGTCATAAACATAATATTGTTTCCCTCAATGACCGTACTAGGTCGGTAATATAAAGTGAATAAATTTATTTGCATTTTTATTGCGAAATGTGACTATCTAGCGATAACTGTAAGTGCTTGTGTGACCCGGTCAAGGGCAGACTGGCACCCCGTAGTCATCATAAATATAAAAGTGAAGGTTCAGGACTTCAAAGTCAAAGCGTTTATTTCAATTAGACCATTTACAGACGCTTTTGAATAGTATACAATTAATCTGTCACTTGTGTAAAGGTAGTCTGTTATCTATTAGAAGAAGGTTACGTACCAAACAGGCTTTTGTTTGAATGGACAATCATCAAACGACTTCTCTAGCACATGGTAAAGCGAGAGGGAGTGTCAGACTCTTACTGACTAAATACCCCCCCGGTCGTTCTCTCCCTCTAGGCCGAGGTCGCAGTATATCATTAACCTTACCCCGCAGGCACTAAAAAAGCTGGAACCTAATAATAGCATCATATATGCTTACATTCTAGGTTAAATCAATATTTTTTACAATAGTTTTCATCCGAAGATTAAACTGGGAATCAATGCAATATTAAATCCAACCAAGTGACGACATTACTGTCGTCGCCGTCTCCGGGAAGTTTATTCAAGCTCTTTATAACAATTTCTGCATAACAACGATCGGTAGCTACTTAAAGTCAATAAGCTATTGACTTTTTACAACCTACTTTTCGCCTACTTATTTTGTAATTCACTTCGCAGACGACAAAAACAAGAAATGAATACAAATTAGGTTAGACTATGAATCATTTCCTTTTAAGACAGTGAATTATAATCTAAGTCTGAGACATAAACTAAATTATATTACGAAATATAATCCAAACGTTGCCACATAGTCCAAAATATGAAATTGATTTTGACTTGTAAGTAATATTTTGAAACTAACTTAATAAGGTAACTGTTCCACGCCTACACACTTTAGTACGAATTTGTTCATACCATGAATCAACAACTTTTGTTTTGATAAAAATTAGAGCAGTATCCATACCTGTCTCAATGCCAATGGACCATCACAGAAAGGACCCTATAGGGCTGATGTTCAGCGGGGGTTACGGGGCAAACGCAATGAGGCACCGCGGCCTCGGCCCAGACCAATAGAAGGAACGGGGGGTTTTTAGTCAGTAAGTTTGCTCTATTGCTAAATCATTATTCTTAAGCTCTAAGATAAAGAACAGTACCAATGTTATCAAAGACACTTGGAATATTATCAACAGTGAGGCAGGAAGGTCTAAAAAGAGAATAAATCAACATAGTCTTGTAATTGATAATAAGTTAATAAAAGCAGATGTAGAAATTGCAACTGCTTTTGAAAATTTTTTTTCCGACATTCCTGTATCCACTACTAAGTCACTGAATTCATCTCCCACTGTTGCAGAGTCTTTACTCAAAAAACATGTTGTAGCTTGCGATTCAGGGTTTTCCTTCGAGCACATAGATAACAAGGAAATTGTTAAAATCTTTAATACTTTGAATAACAAAAAGACTGCAGATCTATGGGGCAATTCTGTGTATATTACAAGCTCTGTAATAACTATTGTAGCACCTGTATTAGCTCAAATCTTTAATAACTGTATTGACTGTGGTGTGTTTCCTGATCTTATGAAATGTAGTAAAATAATTCCATTATTTAAATCAGGTAGTACTTCTGACCCCACTAACTTTAAACCTATTTCAGTGCTACCTACGTTCAGTAAAATTTTTGAAAAAATTATTTTAGATCAAATGCAAAGATTTTTTAATAGAAATAAATTATTACATGCGAAACAGTTCGGATTTACAAGGGGTCGTTCAACAACTGATGCCGGTGTTGAACTTCTTAATCACATTTACGACGCGTGGGAGGACTCAAGCGACGCTTTGGGAATATTTTGTGATTTATCCAAGGCGTTCGATTGTGTGCTTCATGATACACTGATCAGGAAGCTATCCCATTACGGAATAAGAGGTGCATCTCTGGACCTTCTTACCTCATACCTGAGTAATAGGGTTCAGAGAGTTGAAGTAAACGGAGTGGTTTCTGCCGGGTCTGTTGTGAAGATGGGTGTTCCGCAGGGTTCTATTCTCGGCCCGTTTTTATTTCTTATCTATATTAATGACTTGCCTTACCTTGTAAGGGATAAACACGAGATAGTGCTGTTTGCTGATGATACCTCACTATTATTCAAACTCAGACGACGACAATTAGTTATTGACAATGTAAACAGTGCTCTCTCAGAAATAGTTCACTGGTTTGGTGTTAATAACTTATTACTAAACGAAACTAAAACTAAATGTATTAAATTCACAACACCAAATGTTAAACAGGTAAAAACCAGTGTGCTTGTCAAGGGCGAGGAGTTGAGTCCTGTAGATACAACTGTCTTTTTAGGTATAACCCTGGACGCTAAGCTCCAGTGGGGCCCTCATATAGATGGCTTGTCGAAGAAGCTCAGTTCTGCAGCATATGCCGTTAAAAAAATTAGAAATTTAACAGATGTAGATACAGCGCGGTTAGTTTATTTTAGTTATTTCCACAGCATCATGTCATACGGTATTTTGTTGTGGGGGAATGCTGCTGACATTCAGTCTATTTTTGTTCTGCAGAAAAGGGCTATTCGATCAATCTATAATCTTAGTCCGAGGCATTCGCTCAGAGAATTATTTAAGGAAACTAAGATAATGACGGTTGCCTCACAATATATTTATGAAAATGTAATTCACGCTCATAAAAACAAAAGCTTATTTAAGAAGCATAGTGATATACATAATATTAGCACGAGGGGGAAAAACAAATATGTTGTCCCTGCCTCCAGGCTTCAGAAAATAACTAGTTCGTTTAGATGTCAATGTATACGCTTTTACAATAAAATTCCTAGCGATATTCAAAATTTGAGCCTCAATAAATTTAAAAGTGTAATAAAGGCTAAACTTTGCTGTAAAGCATTTTATAAAATAAAAGACTACTTAGAGGATAGTCAGGCATGGGAATGAGCCGCTTTAATGTCTGCACAGGTCATGTTGACATGTTTGTAACATAAGTTACACTTTTATATACAATTTGACATTACGTTTATTTTTTATACAATGACATAATCACCTATTGTGACATTTTATTTTTTATTTGACATTTTTTTTTATTTATTTATTGACATTTTTATTATTTTATATTATTGTTAGTGTAAGGACCGTGTGAGACTTGCCGTGCTTTTTGATTACCAGTTATCTGCGTTCTGACAGTTTGAGTACTTGCGCGACCCACCCAAATGTTCTTTAGATCGGTATTGTTCGTCGGACAACTCAGCAGCACTAGCTATACTGGTTGCAAACTGACACTTGCGTGCCTGTCTTCAGAACGGGTCCACTTAAACTTGTGTGGTTCTTTCCTCAAAAGACCACTACAGAATGAACTTGCACGATTCTCTCACATTATGTTATTTTTACATTGTCTGGACTTGAAAAGAGACTGACCTCTGAGTTTGTTTCGGCATTTCTTCTCAGAGTAGTCAGATAGGAAATGCCGGCTTCATCTAGTTTTTCACATATAAATTGACGTGTAAAAGTGCCGTTTTATGGCCTATTTGCAAAAATAAATTCATTGTTTCATTGTTTCATAAGATTCTGACACATGTGCGGGAGAATTAATTTGATGATTTTCCTCTCAACAAAAAAAAAACCTATCATAATACATAGTTTTAACATTTTATATTAAATTCAATGGTGTAGAATGTGCGTGCGAGACATAAAGTCTTATAGATGCACTTTCATTTTGCTAATTAGATCGTATGACATCTAAAGAGCTACCCTATTGTCTATGCTGTTACCGAAAATTGCGAAAATCCAGAAAAGTTATCCAATAAAGTAAGTAACACTTTATTCTTACTTACGTAGCTTTAAATAATTTCTGGATTTCGTAAAAGATAAGAATGTTTAACGGAGAAAGTAACCCTTGTTGTTAATGATTGTAATTTAAGTAATTTAACGGCAATTACAAGTTTTGCACGGACATTCTACACTGCACGGTATGTAAAATGACAAGATTAAGTAGGTATGTAATATATTTTAACTGAAGGTTACTTAACTACATAGGTGTCGAGATAATGGTCCACTTTTAGTGGTTGGTTAAATATTTTCTCGCATTCTACAAAGTTTGTAAGCAAATATTTTCTGCATTTATATTTATTAAATTACTAAAACTAGGCATTAAAACATAGATAGATATTAAGAATTTTTTTGCAGGGTACTAAGTAGTAACATTAAAAGCACATTGAATATCGTGATGTTTGAAATTAGATGTGTATGGTCTAAGCAAGATATTAGTACAAAAAATTATTAGATGGCTCTAAGTCTTCCACCGGAGAATAAAAGGCGTAATTGTGTGTTCATTAATAAACGAGAAACAATCAACATGTGCCGTTTATAAAAGGACCTTAGTAAAAAGCGTTTTAGCATACTTTAGCAATTCATGTAGGAAGAAAAGACTAGAGTGGTAGTACAAATAACCATTGACATGAGACCAAATCATAACTTGACCAGTTATGATTTGGACAACTACACTTACAGTTATTAGATACTTAGTTGAAACAACCCAACCCAAAATTTCCCACGAGGAAAATGCTTTTCAGAACTTAATATAACGAAATAATATATAGGTAACAAGAGTAATGTTCTTACAAGAACTTGTCAAGCCATTTCCACCCGTCCAACGATATGATACCAGTGTGGACTGCTTGAGCTGAGCACCGCCGTGTCCTCAGGGAAGTGATGACCAGAACCAGACCCGAACGCACGGCGCTTACCGCGCGCGCCTATAAGAGCCAATAGACACCACAGACGGGGCTGAAGAACTGAAAAGGAATGGGGGGGGGATTAGTCAGTAAGAGTCTGACACTGACACACACCAGCCCTGGGCAGGAAAAGTCATTTAATGGCTTTTCCCTCGCCATAAAAAAACATACATCTATGCAAACGTTTAATATAATCTCTTACCAATCAAATATACTTTACGTTTACATGATCTCATAAAATAAAGTTGCTAAGTCGCCGTCATAACAAAATATTGCAAAACAACTCTCGTAAGTCGCACATTTAAGTTCACGCTTCGTTAAAGGTAAGGACGACATTCCCCTTCGTCAGTGACGTGACAATTTCACTAATAGGGCTGTCAAATCGAAATAAAACATGCTAAACCATCAATTTATATGGAGGACAAAGTGAATCGCTTTCTTATTGCCTAAACTCATTCGACTTCGGTACTTTAATACATGTATGAAACTCCAGTGTGGGTCTGGTGTAACTTAAAGTTGAAGCTTTATAATTATTTTAATGCTACTTTTCAATAGGTTCTAAGTTTTGAGCGTGGGTCTTCTTAATAACTTAATTGAAACAACATTAAAGCCACAATGTAGCCATAATCATCTATAACTCATTTAATAATTACAGCTGCATGTACGAAGGTATTACGATCCATAATTTTCATGAATTCAATTAAAAAAACTACTTTATTGAAATACTACTCTTAAAATTAATTGAAAGCAATATCTACGCACGTTAATTGTAGCAATTATTATCGTATATACTTACATAAAAAGAATCGAGATCGAAAGCAATCGAGAATTTAATTTTGAATTAAATGCATTTTAACAAGTTCGTGTAATTATGAGGTAACAACCCTGACATAACTCCTGAAAATGTCAACCGTTCACGCCCACTTTCATGTGAAAAATGACATTTAAAATTCACTTACATATATAATTATAGATTGATATTTACAGCTGATATAATGCCACTTGTAGATCTAGCGGCATTGCATCAAAAATATTCAATTAATGTCTTAAAATAAGAGAAAACAAGTGTACCAAATTGAAACCAATCAAAATCTAAGTCTAAAAGATATTTTATGAAAAGAAAGGTTAGTTTTGTTATTCTTTTATCCTTGTAGTGTGTAAATAGTGAGTAAATCCTGAGCTAGATTGATTTTGTACTCAAAACTACATCTCGATTTAAGATTATCGATAAGAAAATCCGTCGATGGTGAAGCGATGGTCTCCTGCTACCGTAAGCTTGAGTCTTCAGATGGCGGGCAAGGATATCTCGCCGGCCGAACAGAGCCAGATCCGAGCAGTATGGGACGTAGCGTTCTTCGCTCGACTCGAAAGAGACTGTAAACCACTACAAATTTGGCCTTACAGGGCCTATGTTCATCCGGGATTACAGGGCGAGCGCAATAAATATCGCCACTTCGGCCTGTAGCAGGAGAAAGGAGCGGGGTGGTTTAATTTAGTCAAAGTCTGACACTCCCTATCGCCTTACCCTTTGTGAAAGATTTGATTAATTTCTTTCTTAAAAAGAAGATAAGACTAAAAAATCCTTGTCTAAGTATAACATTTTTGCCAAAGAATCCCAACGCAAAGTATGAGGTGAATATCGTCCATGGAGGTATCTCTGGCTTTATTAAATATCCACAGTAAGAATGTTGGCCCCTAAGTTGGAACGGTCTGGGGCCGCGCTCAAGCGGCTCCTTCCCAACCTCGGGGGGCCAAACGCCTCCTGCCGGAGGTTGTATATGGGGATTGTGCGATCCATGGCCCTCTACGGTGCCCCTGTGTGGGCGCCGGACTTGAAGCGGCGGCCGGCACGTACGCTGGTCGCGTCCCAGAGGGTCATGGCCATCCGAATAATCCGCGGATATCGCACGATCTCCGGGGAGGCGGCGAACCTCCTTGCCGGATCACCGCCGTGGGATCTAGAAGCGAAGGCGCTTGCGCGCGTCTACAGTTTGCGCGCAGACGCGCGTCGCCGGGGCGAAGATCCTCTGCCGCGCCAAATTTGTGCGTGGCGGAATGAGCTCCGGCGAGATCTCATGGCAGAGTGGAAACAACGACTGTCGCAACCGAGGGCCGGGCACGCTACCATAGCAGCGGTAAGACCCCTCTTTGAGGAGTGGCTTGAGAGACGCCACGGCGTCCTCACCTTCCGTCTGACGCAGGTGCTTACCGGGCACGGCAGCTTCGGTAGGTTCCTGTTTCGGATCCAGCGGGAGGAAACGCCCGAGTGTCGTCATTGTGAGGACCACCTAGAGGATACGGTGGAGCATACGGTAGCGGTATGCCCTGCCTGGGCTGAGCACCGCCGTATCCTCAGGGAAGTGATCGGCGGCGGCGACCTCTCGCGCCCGGCCTTAGTCGAGGCCATGGTGCGGAGTGAGAGGAACTGGGACGCCGTCTCCTCCTTTTGTGAAGCAGTCATGCTCGCAAAGAGAGAGGCGGCCCGCGTGAGGGAGCAATCCTCCTCCTCACGCCCCAGCAGCCGCAACTGGCGACACTACGGGCGTCGGGGATCAAGGGACGATCTCCGGCCACCGTAAGCACGGGCCTGCGGTCGGCGAGTAAGGGCAGCTCGCCGCCCGACCAGAACCAGGCCCGAGCGTACGGCGCGTAGCGTTCCGCGCGCGCCTCAAAGAGCCATTAGACCACCACAGATGGGGCCCTAAAGGGCTGATGTTCAGCCGGGGTTGCGGGGTAAGCGCAATGAGGCACCGCGACCTCGGCACAGAGCAGGAGAAGGAACAGGGGCGTTTTTAGTCAGTAAGAGTCTGACACTCCCTCCTGCCCGGCCCTGGGCGGGAGAAGTCATTTGATGATATTCCCCTCACAAAAAAAAAAACAGTAAGAATGTATTACAATATGACTACCCTTTGCATGGTAATTTCTGCTACAACCATTTATAAAAGTATGTCACAGCAATCGTAGCAGCGATAGCAGCGGATACGTTAACGACATTGCATTCAATTGAACCGTTTTCTTTGGTTCTAGTCTAGTCTGTCTTTTAACTAGGTACTTAAAAATCACCATTATAATTGTAAAGGCCTTTTGAAGTACTTTTACATACATTATGTAAATATACGAGACTAAATGACTTAAAGAATAGATGTGAAGGCTTTTGCTTACATTTTCATGGAAAAACCTCACAGAAAACCGGCGTGAAACAACCACAGTGTTGTGTTTCGCCGTGTGAGTGAAGTTACCGGAGGTCCAATCCTTCTCATCCCCCAATCCCTACTCAATCCCCAAATCTCCAAATTCCTAATCCCTAAAAGGTCGGCAACGCACTCGTAACTCCTCCGTTGCGGGTGTCCATGGGCGGCGCTGATTGCTTACCATCAAGTAATCCGTCTGCTCGTTTGCCGACCTATTACATAAAAAAACAGGTCTGATGATCAATCTAACATGACGATGTACATAGAAATCCACTGTTAACAATCAAAATAAAATACGTGTAAAACGACTCAGTACAATCACCAAATTAAAGCTAATAAGAAAATGCGACACAATAATTTAAATATATTTTACATGTAATAAAAGTAAAGGTTACATCCGGGTGACCATATTAGACCCTAAAGAGAACAGCTGTCCATATTAGTCAGTGTGACCCTGACGTGACCCTACACTCCTATGACCAATGGCCCCTTGAAAGCAACTCACTGGTGGGTACCTACTGTTTCGGATTATCTACATGCATTTTCTATGGCCTTTAAATGCATGTCATAAGAAAACTATATGATTATTTAGACAAGTTATATTGAAAATTTGGCTTTGAAGATTATTTTTCATCGTTTGGTTTGTTTACACTTTGCTATTCTGTACACTTTTAAAAAAAACCCTGTTCTTCTTTTTCAATATCCTCTAACATCTTTATGAAAAACTAGCTACTCTCACGAGGTTTCACCCCGCTGCTCAGCTCCTAAAGATCATAGCGTGATGTTTTATAGCTACGTAGCCTTCCCCAATAAATGGACTAACAAACACAAAAATAATTGTTAAATTCGAACCAGTAGTTTCGAAGATTAGCGCGTCAAACTCTTCAGCTTTATAATATTTTATTATTAATTATCTATAGTAATATAATAAAGAGGTAAAAATTGTAAGTTTGTATGTAGGGGGTAATCTTTGGAACCGCTGGTCGGATTGCCAGTTGAGTGAAAATTCTTTCACTGACAGATAGCTACAATGTTCCTGAGTGCTATAACAATAAAACATCACGCTAGGATTAAATGGAGCCGAGCAGCGAGTGAAACAGCGCGAGAGTAGCTAGTGAAAAATACGATGAGATTAACTTATCCAAGCTTTCCAATTAAGTTAACATATTAATTAAGTGATCGCAGTACAGGTAAAACTTCCTTAATTATACTTCATACAAGAAACACGAGCCTTTCAGATTATTACATAGAATAAACCAGAATGCCTATAATACTATGTATACCTACTTAAATCTTTAAAACTTCTCAACAGATTTTGATAGGGATTTTTTTTCAAAAGTTTGATGATTAAAGGGTATGTTTATTAATATCCATTGAATAGTAGACAAAATTAATTATTATTTACAATTGCATCTGTGCGAAGCCGGGGCGCGTCGCTACATAGTTCCTACCTAATGTAGAGATCATCGTTAATCTGGCTTGGGATTCTCTGTCTAGACTTACGACACATTAACGTTCCACAACGCATTTATTGGTTGTTAGACACATAACTCACATAATCTTTAAAAAAACCATTAGGATATTACGAGCTGAGGTATTTTTTTAAAGTAGACGGATCACTTGATTTTTAAGCAATCGGCGCTTCCCATGGGAACACCACACCAAAGAAGTTACGAGTGCGTTGCCGCCGTTTTGGGGATAAGGGTTTCGGATATTTAAGGATTGGGAAAGGATAGGGAGGCGAAACACATCGCTGTGGTTGTTTCTGTGAGGCCGTGGTATGACTACGGTCGGACCGACCCATTCGTGCCGAAGTTTGGCTTTTGGCTTATTGTTAAAGAATTTTTTGACATTTGATAGTGATACAGCATTTACGCGTGCCTACTGCTCTAGGGATTTATATAAGAGAAGTTATGCTATTACATATTATTTACTTGTCCTTAAGGGTACTCCTTTAAGAATAAGTAGGTCACGTTATTTAAATAAAGTACAAATTACTATAGCACGAGTTCTTGATGTATTGTTTTGTCCCTATATGGATGGACATCGTCATTGAACTCGCATACTTCTGACAATAATAAATAGTTATTATTATTAATTTATTTATATATCCGACATGTGGTTCTCTTAAAACTATTCAGTCTTTATTTCAGTTCGATTAGTCATATTTAAAATTGCTTGTGTTCTGTTTCTGTTGTTATTGAAGTGTTGCTTTCAAGGTCAGGATATATGCTTTATTCATTTACATGTAGGACTTTGTGCAATAACATTAGGTACCTACTTACATAACAGTCAATCGGTTTCCTACTAGTTAAATCCTCTTATATTTTTTTCCATAACATTTTCATTAAATTCTCCACTTACCTACGTTAAAACAAAGTCACTTTCTCTGGCCCTGTGTATACTTAAATATTAAAACTACTACTATTTTTTATTAGGTAGAGTAATTTAAGATGAAGGTACATATATATCATTCAACAAATAGTCGAGAAATTTTGTGTAAGAATTGCACCTGAGGCGGTTCGCTAGTAACAAAGAGGATAACAAACAATAAAACAATGAATTTATTAGTAGTGGTGAATCGCTGTTTCTGGCGCACGCGCCAGAACCAGCTAATCACCCGGAATCTAAAATCTGAGTGGCACCAAACCTAAAAAAAAAAAAAAAAAAAAAAAAAAGTTTGGTATGCTATCCTACGTTTTGGCATGCTCTGATCACGTTTTTGCAGTCCATTTTTGCGTAGGATGCGTGGTTCTGGAGTTATGCAAATCAGAATCAGCTTCTGAACCCTCATTAACGTTCCTTTGTTTGCTTATCGTTACATTACTTAACGTCCCATTGTTCGCCTATCGTTATCATTATCTATTGTGCTTCGAACTCTCTCATTACGGTTGCTTTGGCGTTCTTATCTATTACTCATTGTTAACTTCATTTTGTCTGATTTTCTATATCATCAATAAAACACAATCATTCATTTTTATTTCGAAATTTTATTACTTTCATTTTACAAAATAAGAGTGGAACATCTCATCCACTAAATTATCATTGTACAGCGTGTTTCCTGTAAATATGTTCGTAAAACTATGCATTGAACATCCCTGAAACTTAAATAGCAAATACATTAAGCAATATTCGCTACAAACCGAAGTCCAATCATTCTGAATCCTATCAACATTCCAGTCCCACCTCTTACAATTCCTCTTCAAAAACTGAAGATGATATCGCTCAGGTGTTCGTCCATATGAATCAAAATATTGGCCGATACCATTTGTATCGATATGTATGGCTACCCAGTGTGACCCTGGTTTATCATCCGCATCCAAATTGCATATTATATACGTTGGTACATGTGTGTACATAGGTAGTCTATTAGCAGCATAAACATTATTTTCTAGACTGGAATGAATCTTTTTCATATGTTTTTGTAATTCTAGTGTATCCATGATATTACTGTTATTAGCAGATTATTACAGTACCAATCTATAAAATGGTTGTCATAGGAATGTTCAATGATAGTGATTTGTAAATAAAAAATCGCATTCTTTGTGTAAGTCACAAAACAGGTTCATGCCTGTTTTGTGATGTGAGATAAGTTTGTTGATTCATAGAGTTTCGTTGTACTTAGGGATGTGTATGTGTGTGTCATGTTTTAGATAAGAATGGACTATATATGATGGAACAATTGCAGTCATGCAATCAGTGTATGGTCGTTTGACCACAGTGAATTGTATACGTCTACCAATACTACGTTTGTGTTACCTACTTCAACGCATCATGGAGGTAAGTGTTTATTCTATTGACAAACTTACTTGTATTTCTGTTGTTGTTTCCTTACGTGTGTATGTGTGTGTGTGTCAGATTAATCAAATTGATATTAACGTGATAACTCTGTTGTTGCAGAGATCATTCAGCTTCGCAGACGATAATGTAAATACCTATAAACAGTATTACTACTCGCCTCTCTCTCCCCAACATGAAGAAGAGAGTGATGACATCGTCGTTAATAACACAGACGATGGTGGATAAAGGAAATCGCAACCGATTGATAAATTTTTTGAAGTGGCACCAAAAATAAAATGGAGGAAGCTGCTATCGTCGACTGTGGCACGAGCTGTTAAAGATGGCGTATCATACATCTCTACAAATTCTGACGACATCTCATCATCATCTCATCTCATAAAAATTGAAATGTAAGATATGAAGAAACTATCCAAGATTCCAACTAGTGATCACTGGAAGCACGCTACCACGAGGATTAAATATTACGTAAAGAATTATAAGGATAGCATCTACGACAACACAAACGGTCTCGTATACAATATTACAAAGACAATAGCAGAAAGTGAAAAAGTAAAAAAATACTTTTTTAACAATAACACTCACTCATTAGTGGATTAGTCATATTAATACAAATTAAGGATTCTAAAGATGTTTATAAACTAATCATAGATAAACTAATAGTATATGTTACCTAATGATATAAAAGTTTGTGATGAAATGGAGAAGCGTGAACTGTTCGATTCATCGTATGGTGATGCTCGGATACTCTCTTCTCTACTTTAATTATAAGTAGTATATTGTATAAGATTAAATAGGGAAGGTTTATAAGTAAATAAAAAATAGTACATTGCATACATTTTGTTTTATTAAATTTTATAATGTTACCTTTAGTTACACACACAAAATGCATTAAGCGTAACACATATATCTAAAACACAATACACATTATAATCCCAACTACTATAGTCTACAGTAACATTTCTATTTTTATCTATTTCAATAATATTATCAAACTCAGCATAAACAATACAGTTAATTGTTTGTATTAGTGAGTATTCAAATCGTACTTCTAATCTTACACTACCATGCTTTATGAGATTCCAATGGGCTGATGAGTTAGCTGATAAATCAGGAGTTAAATCAAATGCTAAAAGACAGTAACCTTTGGCATACTGTTCACGTGAGATTGCATTTCCTTCATTAAGAAAGTGAATACCAGTCCCCGAGAATAGAGTATGATATGCTGATGTAAATATATTATTATTAAAAGATGGTTGCAAAGCTTTGGATGGTATTTGTTGACCATCAATATATAAGCTGAAAGAGTTAATACCATAATTTTCAAAGTTAAATGGATTTTTAGTTAGTGAACCATTAAATGCAGAATTATTCACAAAACCTATAATACATCTTTTGGGTACCTGTCCTAAGAATATATTATCAAGAGTTTTTCCTTGAACACCCGATGGAATTGTTAAAACTTTAACTTCAGCACGAGTTATAGGATATTTAGCAGTGGTAGAAGCTAAAACTTTCTGATGAGCGAGTAATACATTTGGATTAATTCGTGCTCTTCGAACAATAAGAGTTGCGTTCGTAATGCAAACTTTAAACTTTACATCATTTGACCCAGCAAATGGGCATTACTCTCTGGTTTATATCCTGTATGTAAAAGTGTAGATCGGGTAGCATCTTACGCAATTCATGGAAATAAACTAAAATTTACTGGTATTTCTTTTCCGGTTAAAATTGCAGATATATCAAAAGTTGAAAAATTAAACAATATTAGTACCTATTAATGTTTTTGGCTTACCTAATAAAGAAAAAAAGTGTATAATTCCAACAGAATTATTAGGTCCTTTATATTGAACAAAATGTCGTACACCTAATCATATTAACCTACTATATATATCGAATGGTATTAAAAATCATTACTGTTATATTAAAAACTTATCGCGATTAGTTAGTTCACAAATATCAAGACAACATTGAGAGTTTATATATGTGATTCATGTTTACTTCATTTCCCATCAGAGGAAAGATTTAATAGCCATCGACAATATGATTGCGCTCACATTTGTACGGAATTACCAAACGGCGAGTATTCCAAAAAGGATTGGTTTGGTAAACCGACCTCAAATAATAAAATAAAATTTGACAAATTCGTGAAAAAGTTGGAAATGCCCTTTGTGATTTATGCAGACTTTGAGGCATTTTTGAATCCAATAGAATCATGTAGTAACGATCCATCTCAGCCTAGTACGATTAATATTCAAAAACATGAAGTGTATAGTTTTGGATATTATATTAAATGTTCATATGATAACAGATTATCAAAATATGAGACGTATAGTGGGTCAAACTGTGCACAAGTGTTTATGAATCGCCTTTGTGAAGATGTGAAAACAATAGTTAAAAAAAATAGTTTCCAAAAATGCCCCGTTCCATTATCAGATGAAGATAAAATTAAAATTTCAAATTCAAACATATGTTATATTTGTGAAACTGAGGTAAATGAAGATCTTTTTTACGATTTTGATTGGCACACTGGCAGTTTTAGGGGTGTTGCACATCAATGCATGTGTGTAGTTCTAAGTACAGAACCCCTCGTCATATCCCAATATTCTTACATAACCTCAGTCACTACGATGCTAATTTCATTGTCCATGCATTAAACTTCGATGATGACAAAGTTGAAGTTATTCCAAAAAATAAAGAACGATACATATCATTTTCAAAACAGTTAACAATAAATAATCAACCGGTAAGTTTAAGATTCGTAGGTTCATTGAAATTTTTATCGTCTAGTTTAGATCAACTAGCTAAAAATCTTAATGATGATCAGTTTACAGAACTAAAAAGGAACTATCCTAATAATGAAGACTTCACGTTTAAGACGGAAAGGTATTTATCCTTATGAATTTATGTGTAATAGTGATTGCTTGAAACATCCATCACTTCCTGATCAACACCAATTTTAAAGTTCACTCACAGATTCAAATATTTCAAATGATGATTATAATCATGCAAAAGATATTTGGTAAAGTTTTAAGTGTAGTAGTATGTCTGATTATTCCAATTTATATTTAAAAACTGATGTTTTACTTTTGACTGATGTATTTGAAAACTTTAGAAAGCTTTGTATTAAAACTTATGGATTTAGATCCTGCTCATTACTATACTGCCCCAGGTTTAAGTTGGGATGCAATGTTAAAATTTACCAAAATAGAATTAGAATTGTTAACGGACTATGACAAAATTGCTTTTTTTAAAGCTGGTATTAGAGGGGGTGTATCTCAGTGTAGCAATCGTTTTGCTAGAGCAAATAATAAATTCATGGAAGATTATGATAGTGAAAAACCTAATTCATACCTAACCTATTTTGATGCAAATAATTTATACGGTTGGGCAATGTCTCAATCTCTTCCTGTTGGTGGTTTCGAATGGATTGATTCTAATACAGATTACAATGTATCGGATAACTCTGATTTCGGTTATGTTTTAGAAGTTGATTTGGAATATCCTGATGAACTTCATAATTTGCATTCTGACTTTCCGTTGTGTCCTGAAAACATATGTGTGGGTAAATACTAAAGAAACTAAATTAGTTCCTAATTTAAATAATAAAAATAAATACATCATTTACTACAGGAATTTAAAACAATGCATTGAAATGGGGATTAAATTAATTAAAGTACATAGAATTTTAAAATTTACACAGAGTTCTTGGTTAAAGAAATACATAGACTTAAATACTAATTTAAGAACGTTAGCTACATCAAACTTTGAAAAAGACTTTTTTAAATTAATGAACAATTCTGTCTTCGGTAAGACTATGGAAAATATTGAAAAAAGAGTAAACGTTAAACTACTAACTCACTGGGATAATCGTGGTAAAGTTTTAGGTGCTCAGGATTGGATTGCAAAACCAGAATTCCACAGTTTATCAATGTTTTCAGAAAATTTAGTCGCAATACAATTACGGAAAACAAAATTAATTTATGATAAGCCGATTTATTTAGGATTTTGTATTTTAGATTTATCTAAGACCCTAATGTACGAATTTCATTATAACTACATGATTAAAAAGTTTCATAATAAAATTAAGTTATTGTACACCGATACCGATAGTTTGATATATCAAATTTTTACAGACAATTTTATGAGGATATAAAACCAGATCTACTTCACTATTTCCATACATCAGATTACCCGGAAAATAATATTTATGGATATCCAAAAATAAATAAAAAGAGTTGGGTTTTTTTAAAGATGAGAATAATGGTAAAGTATTGAAGGAATTTGCAGGGTTGCGATTAAAAATGTATGCATTAGAAATAGAAGATAAATTTATAGCCAAGGCAAAAGGAGTTAACAAAAGTGTTACCAAAAAAATGAATATGGAAAATTACAAATCGTGTTTGTTTAATAAAAATGTATTATATTGTAGTATGCTTCGATTCAAGTCAATCAAACACACTATTTTTACACAAAAAATAAATAAAACATCTTTATCATGTAATGATACCAAACGATGTATTATGAACAACAACATTGATATTATAAATTACGTTAAGTGTACCTAATACTTTTTACTTTTATTTCTGTGTGTATATACAAAATTTGTACTAATTGTAAAAGTATGATATTACTATAATGCTATATAATAGTTTATTACATATTTAAAATTTATTGTTTGATTGTAAATAATGTAAAATAATTGTAGTTTTTTGTATGCTTAAATTTGGCGTTGAGGTGATTGTGAAATTCTGATAAGTACTAATTGTGTAAGAAATAGTATACAGATCATTCTATTTTTCACAAATTACATGTTTTGTATAATTTTAGCTAACATTTGGTAAATTATATAAAGGCTGCATTTCATCAAAACACCATGTGATCTGATTAAAATTACAAGTACATATTTCTTTAACTGATTTTATGAAATTTGTTACAAAATTTGACTTCCCACATCCACTTGATCCTGCCACAATAGCACTAAACGGATGGATAAAAATAATTTTTAACAAAAAAAAAAAAAAAAACCGACTGGCACCGGATTCAAAATTATAAAATAGTTACTAAATATTATTTTCTATTTAACTAAATGAAAGTGTGTATTACTTTAAACAAAGTAAATTTATTTTTTACTTTTGAATTTACTTTTGAAGTCGGTTTTTTTACGGAATTAAACGGATGGATAAAAATAATTTTTAACAAAAATTTAAAATATAATAAATATTAAACGGATGGATAAAAATAATTTTTAACAAAAATTTAAAATTTAAAAAAATAATTTTTGTTAAAAATTATTTTTATCCATCCGTTTAATTCCGTAAAAAACCGACTTCAAAAGTAAACTAAAAAGTAAAAAATAAATTTACTTTACTAAATATTATTTTCTATTTAACTAAATGAAAGTGTGTATTACTTTAAACAAAGTAAATTTATTTTTTACTTTTTAATTTACTTTTGAAGTCGGTTTTTTACGGAATTAAACGGATGGATAAAAATAATTTTTAACAAAAATTATTTTTTTAAATTTTAAATTTTTGTTAAAAATTATTTTTATCCATCCGTTTAATATTTATTATATTTTAAATTTTTGTTAAAAATTATTTTTATCCATCCGTTTAATTCCGTAAAAAAACCGACTTCAAAAGTAAATTCAAAAGTAAAAAATAAATTTACTTTGTTTAAAGTAATACACACTTTCATTTAGTTAAATAGAAAATAATATTTAGTAACTATTTTATAATTTTGAATCCGGTGCCAGTCGGTTTTTTTTTTTTTTTTTTGTTAAAAATTATTTTTATCCATCCGTTTAGTGCTATTGTGGCAGGATCAAGTGGATGTGGGAAGTCAAATTTTGTAACAAATTTCATAAAATCAGTTAAAGAAATATGTACTTGTAATTTTAATCAGATCACATGGTGTTTTGATGAAATGCAGCCTTTATATAATTTACCAAATGTTAGCTAAAATTATACAAAACATGTAATTTGTGAAAAATAGAATGATCTGTATACTATTTCTTACACAATTAGTACTTATCAGAATTTCACAATCACCTCAACGCCAAATTTAAGCATACAAAAAACTACAATTATTTTACATTATTTACAATCAAACAATAAATTTTAAATATGTAATAAACTATTATATAGCATTATAGTAATATCATACTTTTACAATTAGTACAAATTTTGTATATACACACAGAAATAAAAGTAAAAAGTATTAGGTACACTTAACGTAATTTATAATATCAATGTTGTTGTTCATAATACATCGTTTGGTATCATTACATGATAAAGATGTTTTATTTATTTTTTGTGTAAAAATAGTGTGTTTGATTGACTTGAATCGAAGCATACTACAATATAATACATTTTTATTAAACAAACACGATTTGTAATTTTCCATATTCATTTTTTTGGTAACACTTTTGTTAACTCCTTTTGCCTTGGCTATAAATTTATCTTCTATTTCTAATGCATACATTTTTAATCGCAACCCTGCAAATTCCTTCAATACTTTACCATTATTCTCATCTTTAAAAAAACCCAACTCTTTTTATTTATTTTTGGATATCCATAAATATTATTTTCCGGGTAATCTGATGTATGGAAATAGTGAAGTAGATCTGGTTTTATATCCTCATAAAATTGTCTGTAAAAATTTGATATATCAAACTATCGGTATCGGTGTACAATAACTTAATTTTATTATGAAACTTTTTAATCATGTAGTTATAATGAAATTCGTACATTAGGGTCTTAGATAAATCTAAAATACAAAATCCTAAATAAATCGGCTTATCATAAATTAATTTTGTTTTCCGTAATTGTATTGCGACTAAATTTTCTGAAAACATTGATAAACTGTGGAATTCTGGTTTTGCAATCCAATCCTGAGCACCTAAAACTTTACCACGATTATCCCAGTGAGTTAGTAGTTTAACGTTTACTCTTTTTTCAATATTTTCCATAGTCTTACCGAAGACAGAATTGTTCATTAATTTAAAAAAGTCTTTTTCAAAGTTTGATGTAGCTAACGTTCTTAAATTAGTATTTAAGTCTATGTATTTCTTTAACCAAGAACTCTGTGTAAATTTTAAAATTCTATGTACTTTAATTAATTTAATCCCCATTTCAATGCATTGTTTTAAATTCCTGTAGTAAATGATGTATTTATTTTTATTATTTAAATTAGGAACTAATTTAGTTTCTTTAGTATTTACCCACACATATGTTTTCAGGACACAACGGAAAGTCAGAATGCAAATTATGAAGTTCATCAGGATATTCCAAATCAACTTCTAAAACATAACCGAAATCAGAGTTATCCGATACATTGTAATCTGTATTAGAATCAATCCATTCGAAACCACCAACAGGAAGAGATTGAGACATTGCCCAACCGTATAAATTATTTGCATCAAAATAGGTTAGGTATGAATTAGGTTTTTCACTATCATAATCTTCCATGAATTTATTATTTGCTCTAGCAAAACGATTGCTACACTGAGATACACCCCCTCTAATACCAGCTTTAAAAAAAGCAATTTTGTCATAGTCCGTTAACAATTCTAATTCTATTTTGGTAAATTTTAACATTGCATCCCAACTTAAACCTGGGGCAGTATAGTAATGAGCAGGATCTAAATCCATAAGTTTTAATACAAAGCTTTCTAAAGTTTTCAAATACATCAGTCAAAAGTAAAACATCAGTTTTTAAATATAAATTGGAATAATCAGACATACTACTACACTTAAAACTTTACCAAATATCTTTTGCATGATTATAATCATCATTTGAAATATTTGAATCTGTGAGTGAACTTTAAAATTGGTGTTGATCAGGAAGTGATGGATGTTTCAAGCAATCACTATTACACATAAATTCATAAGGATAAATACCTTTCCGTCTTAAACGTGAAGTCTTCATTATTAGGATAGTTCCTTTTTAGTTCTGTAAACTGATCATCATTAAGATTTTTAGCTAGTTGATCTAAACTAGACGATAAAAATTTCAATGAACCTACGAATCTTAAACTTACCGGTTGATTATTTATTGTTAACTGTTTTGAAAATGATATGTATCGTTCTTTATTTTTTGGAATAACTTCAACTTTGTCATCATCGAAGTTTAATGCATGGACAATGAAATTAGCATCGTAGTGACTGAGGTTATGTAAGAATATTGGGATATGACGAGGGGTTCTGTACTTAGAACTACACACATGCATTGATGTGCAACACCCCTAAAACTGCCAGTGTGCCAATCAAAATCGTAAAAAAGATCTTCATTTACCTCAGTTTCACAAATATAACATATGTTTGAATTTGAAATTTTAATTTTATCTTCATCTGATAATGGAACGGGGCATTTTTGGAAACTATTTTTTTTAACTATTGTTTTCACATCTTCACAAAGGCGATTCATAAACACTTGTGCACAGTTTGACCCACTATACGTCTCATATTTTGATAATCTGTTATCATATGAACATTTAATATAATATCCAAAACTATACACTTCATGTTTTTGAATATTAATCGTACTAGGCTGAGATGGATCGTTACTACATGATTCTATTGGATTCAAAAATGCCTCAAAGTCTGCATAAATCACAAAGGGCATTTCCAACTTTTTCACGAATTTGTCAAATTTTATTTTATTATTTGAGGTCGGTTTACCAAACCAATCCTTTTTGGAATACTCGCCGTTTGGTAATTCCGTACAAATGTGAGCGCAATCATATTGTCGATGGCTATTAAATCTTTCCTCTGATGGGAAATGAAGTAAACATGAATCACATATATAAACTCTCAATGTTGTCTTGATATTTGTGAACTAACTAATCGCGATAAGTTTTTAATATAACAGTAATGATTTTTAATACCATTCGATATATATAGTAGGTTAATATGATTAGGTGTACGACATTTTGTTCAATATAAAGGACCTAATAATTCTGTTGGAATTATACACTTTTTTTCTTTATTAGGTAAGCCAAAAACATTAATAGGTACTAATATTGTTTAATTTTTCAACTTTTGATATATCTGCAATTTTAACCGGAAAAGAAATACCAGTAAATTTTAGTTTATTTCCATGAATTGCGTAAGATGCTACCCGATCTACACTTTTACATACAGGATATAAACCAGAGAGTAATGCCCATTTGCTGGGTCAAATGATGTAAAGTTTAAAGTTTGCATTACGAACGCAACTCTTATTGTTCGAAGAGCACGAATTAATCCAAATGTATTACTCGCTCATCAGAAAGTTTTAGCTTCTACCACTGCTAAATATCCTATAACTCGTGCTGAAGTTAAAGTTTTAACAATTCCATCGGGTGTTCAAGGAAAAACTCTTGATAATATATTCTTAGGACAGGTACCCAAAAGATGTATTATAGGTTTTGTGAATAATTCTGCATTTAATGGTTCACTAACTAAAAATCCATTTAACTTTGAAAATTATGGTATTAACTCTTTCAGCTTATATATTGATGGTCAACAAATACCATCCAAAGCTTTGCAACCATCTTTTAATAATAATATATTTACATCAGCATATCATACTCTATTCTCGGGGACTGGTATTCACTTTCTTAATGAAGGAAATGCAATCTCACGTGAACAGTATGCCAAAGGTTACTGTCTTTTAGCATTTGATTTAACTCCTGATTTATCAGCTAACTCATCAGCCCATTGGAATCTCATAAAGCATGGTAGTGTAAGATTAGAAGTACGATTTGAATACTCACTAATACAAACAATTAACTGTATTGTTTATGCTGAGTTTGATAATATTATTGAAATAGATAAAAATAGAAATGTTACTGTAGACTATAGTAGTTGGGATTATAATGTGTATTGTGTTTTAGATATATGTGTTACGCTTAATGCATTTTGTGTGTGTAACTAAAGGTAACATTATAAAATTTAATAAAACAAAATGTATGCAATGTACTATTTTTTATTTACTTATAAACCTTCCCTATTTAATCTTATACAATATACTACTTATAATTAAAGTAGAGAAGAGAGTATCCGAGCATCACCATACGATGAATCGAACAGTTCACGCTTCTCCATTTCATCACAAACTTTTATATCATTAGGTAACATATACTATTAGTTTATCTATGATTAGTTTATAAACATCTTTAGAATCCTTAATTTGTATTAATATGACTAATCCACTAATGAGTGAGTGTTATTGTTAAAAAAGTATTTTTTTACTTTTTCACTTTCTGCTATTGTCTTTGTAATATTGTATACGAGACCGTTTGTGTTGTCGTAGATGCTATCCTTATAATTCTTTACGTAATATTTAATCCTCGTGGTAGCGTGCTTCCAGTGATCACTAGTTGGAATCTTGGATAGTTTCTTCATATCTTACATTTCAATTTTTATGAGATGAGATGATGATGAGATGTCGTCAGAATTTGTAGAGATGTATGATACGCCATCTTTAACAGCTCGTGCCACAGTCGACGATAGCAGCTTCCTCCATTTTATTTTTGGTGCCACTTCAAAAAATTTATCAATCGGTTGCGATTTCCTTTATCCACCATCGTCTGTGTTATTAACGACGATGTCATCACTCTCTTCTTCATGTTGGGGAGAGAGAGGCGAGTAGTAATACTGTTTATAGGTATTTACATTATCGTCTGCGAAGCTGAATGATCTCTGCAACAACAGAGTTATCACGTTAATATCAATTTGATTAATCTGACACACACACACATACACACGTAAGGAAACAACAACAGAAATACAAGTAAGTTTGTCAATAGAATAAACACTTACCTCCATGATGCGTTGAAGTAGGTAACACAAACGTAGTATTGGTAGACGTATACAATTCACTGTGGTCAAACGACCATACACTGATTGCATGACTGCAATTGTTCCATCATATATAGTCCATTCTTATCTAAAACATGACACACACATACACATCCCTAAGTACAACGAAACTCTATGAATCAACAAACTTATCTCACATCACAAAACAGGCATGAACCTGTTTTGTGACTTACACAAAGAATGCGATTTTTTATTTACAAATCACTATCATTGAACATTCCTATGACAACCATTTTATAGATTGGTACTGTAATAATCTGCTAATAACAGTAATATCATGGATACACTAGAATTACAAAAACATATGAAAAAGATTCATTCCAGTCTAGAAAATAATGTTTATGCTGCTAATAGACTACCTATGTACACACATGTACCAACGTATATAATATGCAATTTGGATGCGGATGATAAACTAGGGTCACACTGGGTAGCCATACATATCGATACAAATGGTATCGGCCAATATTTTGATTCATATGGACGAACACCTGAGCGATATCATCTTCAGTTTTTGAAGAGGAATTGTAAGAGGTGGGACTGGAATGTTGATAGGATTCAGAATGATTGGACTTCGGTTTGTAGCGAATATTGCTTAATGTATTTGCTATTTAAGTTTCAGGGATGTTCAATGCATAGTTTTACGAACATATTTACAGGAAACACGCTGTACAATGATAATTTAGTGGATGAGATGTTCCACTCTTATTTTGTAAAATGAAAGTAATAAAATTTCGAAATAAAAATGAATGATTGTGTTTTATTGATGATATAGAAAATCAGACAAAATGAAGTTAACAATGAGTAATAGATAAGAACGCCAAAGCAACCGTAATGAGAGAGTTCGAAGCACAATAGATAATGATAACGATAGGCGAACAATGGGACGTTAAGTAATGTAACGATAAGCAAACAAAGGAACGTTAATGAGGGTTCAGAAGCTGATTCTGATTTGCATAACTCCAGAACCACGCATCCTACGCAAAAATGGACTGCAAAAACGTGATCAGAGCATGCCAAAACGTAGGATAGCATACCAAACTTTTTTTTTTTTTTTTTTTTTTTTTTTTAGGTTTGGTGCCACTCAGATTTTAGATTCCGGGTGATTAGCTGGTTCTGGCGCGTGCGCCAGAAACAGCGATTCACCACTACTTTTATTTTCGCAAATAGGCCATAAACCGGCATTTTTACACGTCAATTTATATGTGAAAAACTAGATGAAGCCGGCATTTCCTATCTGACTACTCTGAGAAGAAATGCCTAAACAAACTCAGCAGTGTGATTCTGTAAGACTTCATTCTAAACTTCGAATCGGAATCCGCTGTGAGTAGTAGTACACTAGCGCTACACTTGCGAGTTGAACTAAATTGACAACAAAATTTTGATACATAAAGTATGAGATGACGTTAAAAGTGGCATTCTAAAATTTGATTTCCCCGTCACTTCGACTCTCGCTTCGCACTCGAACAAGATTCAAATCAAACAAATTTAATAGAATCGACGTGCAGAGGTAGAATATTCCTCTATGGCTAGTTATTAATAAGTATTAAGTATCTATAGCAAGTACTTATTAGCTACTAACTAGGCTGGTATGAATACAACCTTTTTTTGCGTGAAAATGTGTATAATTTTATTTAAATTTGCTTATTAATTGATTGTACTTAACTATTGGGTTGTTTGCTTCAAGTCAACTATGCACCTACAGATTCCTCAATTCACCTGAATTGTAGACTTATTAAAGTTTAGACAGAATATCTTAACACTTTATCAAATTTTATTATTGGAACGCTATTGATTTGATGGTTGGGCTTAAGAACTATGATGTGGGTGTAAGGTCATTTTATTTCCCATAGCTATGGAGTAATTTATGTGCAGTAATAGCTATGATTCATCCGATTGTAAGACGAACAACCGTGATTACTCCTACAAGATTGAAGCATACACGATGCACCAGACTTGAATAATAATACAATTATATTAGGTACAGTCAACAAAGTTAATTGGCATGTAGATAATTAAAAAAGTAGCCTAGGAGCCTAACTACAAAATTCAAACAATTTATTTCAATTAGATTGTTATAGGCACCTCTGAACGTTCCTGTTACCAGGCCGTACATTTATTTATATGTACACGATCGGGATCTTCATCATCTTTTAGGATTCTACCTGTGTAGTAAGTAGATCTCTCCTCGGAACATGTGGATATAAGTCAATAGTGTTCGATAAACACAATTATGATTCAATTCTGCCATTTTTAAGTAGACAACTTTATGAAAAACATGGAATCTATGAATCATTTCCACAAATAGACACCATGTTCTTAAGAATTTTATATCAAAAACACAATGTCCACATTATTATTGAAATACTGAATTATCCTTCACCGACAACGTCGATGTGAACAACAAAACATTGCATGAATCACTAAGTTATCGTCGGATATTGAACCCGATCGGGGTAGCCATGATTTTAACCGAAATGGCAACTTAACGGCCTTATTAACCAACTATAAAGTACCACGAAAATAATTTGTGAACATATTTTTTTCCTGTTTGTAATGATACGTTTCATTCGCGTTTTATTGGAATCAATTTATCCATTTTTCAGTTAATTTGCGGTTGCCTCCGTCCGGTAACTCTAAGCAAAAATTTCATACCATACAATACATTGATGATGCCTGCATGCCCGCCCGAATTATTGAATAATTGCTGCCCCATTGAATAAGCCCGCCGCAACCAGCCAAAACCGCTGCAACTCCTGTAAGCCAGGATCTACAGTAGATAAAACCATGAAAACACCGGTACACTGCAGTCCGGTGCGTCCCAGGGACATGGTTGTCTTGGATCCCGAAACGAAATAAATCAAAACATATTATTTGAGGAGAAGAAAAAACTAAATAGTTTCCTCGGCAAATTTAATGCAGGAGACAGAATGACTTAGGCCTTAAGGGCACAGAAGAGACTGTACAACTGGGAGACGCCCAGTCATCAAACACCACGGTAAATTTTTGTATTGTTATTGTAATGGGACCTATGTGTGAGCTGCTATAGTTGTTCCCAGTAATAGGTATGGCAAAAACGCCTAAACGCACGGAAATTTGTGCTACATTCCACAAGGTCCGTATCGTCTCGTCAACTACACCTGCTAAGACATTTAAATAATTTATTATGTAATGTGTTTTTTTTATTATGTAGGTAATGGTCGGCAAAAAAGATTAGAAATTACCTGATGATAAGCAATCAGCGCCGCCCATTCGTTTCCGCGCAACAGAAGAGTTCCGAGTGCGTTGCCGAACTTTTGGGGATTAGGGTTTTGAAGATTTTGGAATTCGGTAGGGATTGGGCTTCCGGTAACCTCACACACAACGCTTATTCTTAATTTGTTGCCAAAATTAGAGTAGACCAGAGATTTTTCTTTAAATTATGCTTACGCGTATAGTAATCAATGCGAGGCAACGTTTAAAATCAATTGCGAAAACTTGCCTTTATAATATATACGCTATTCTCTTCCTGTTGGTAACCCTATACATGTGCATTATACAGGCATCTACAGTGTGTTTGAGTAATAAGATTCTAAATAATAACGGATGCACCGCTCGATACGCTGCCGCGGGTTTGTAGCTGAGACAGAGCTCTTCATTTATATATTTTATTTTGTCGTTTTTGTCTTTATGATGACGTCAACATCATCTGTTATTCCCAGATAGAGGACATCGGACGATTAATCATCGTCTACTGCATCAGAGGAGCGTCTTAAACTTTTTGGTTGCATTTTAATTATTTTCAAGTTTTCTTATTCATAGTTAGTAGTATAGTACGTGGTTTTTTTTTTAACTATAAAAAGCTTTTATGTATCTAAGCGGTTTTTTTGTGAGGAGAAAATCATCAAATGACTTCTCACGCCCAAATTGGGCCGGGAGGGAGTGTCAGACTTTTACTGATTAACCCCCCCCCCCCATTCCTTCTCCTGCTCTAAGCATACGCTTAATCTGCAACCACGGCTGAAAATCAGCCCTTTAGGGCACTGTCTGTGGTGGTCTATTGGCTCTTTGAGGCACGCGCGGAACGCTACGCGCCGTACACTTGGGGCTGGTTCTGGTCGGGCGGCGAGCTACCGTTACTCGCCGTCCGCAGATTTGCGATATATCTAAGCGTAACATGGACTGTTTCCCTCTTATTCGCGGGAGCCTGCTCAGGAATCAAAAATGAACTTAATATCAGTAGTTGTTTCAAGGGACTTTCTTAAATGCCTACATTAAAAGAAAAAGAGAGTCGTTTAATCTACTTGTGAACCGATTCTGAACTCAGTATCAGCAAGGCAGTCCAGTTTTTTTAAACCAGCATTACTCAAGACTTAGTTATTTTATTATCTCATACAATTAATTATGAAAGGTCGGCTAAATCCTGTCGCACGCTGCCGTCATGTATCATAGTAAAATCACGTTAATAACTAAGTAATTTGAAAAATGAATAACTGTATAAGCGATATATAAGCATGAGAATGACACATGTTTATTTATGTACAGTAATAGTTCATATACAAAGGAATTAAGATTAAACATTTGCGATTCTGGTAGTTTTACCTACCGACTTAGGGTTGCATCCTACCTTTTCTGATATTTAGCAATTTCGGCCGGAAAAAACTTACCAGCTTATGTTCAACCAGAAGGGAAGTCAAGTGCAATTAAATATCGCGTCTTCGGCCTGGAGCAGGAGAAGGAATAGGGTGGTTATTAGTCAATAAGAGACTGACACACTGGATTACCTGATGGCAGCCGCAACTCCAAATGAGTTACGAGTGCGTTGCCGGCCTTTTAGGGATAAGGGTTTCGGATAATTAAGGATTGGGGAGGGAGAAGGCAAGGGGCCTCCGGTAAACTCACTCATACAGCGAAACACAACGCTGTGGTTGTTTCACGCCGGTGTTCAGTGAGGCCGTGGGTCGTGGTATCACTCCGGTCGAGCCGACCCATTCGTGCCGAAGCTTGGCTCTCCCACATTTAAACACACCCTAGTAGGACTAACCCACCGAGGGCGAGTTAAGATTTTCCTACTCAATAAAAAAATCAACCCATTTGACTATAATTTCTACTAATTTTTTTACAACCAAAATATGGCATAATCATGTTACCATTTTGTGTCATGACATACACAAACATTCGTTGCGAGCTTAGCAGACAATATCCAGTTACTGAAGTGTCAATCAATCTAATGAGTTTGACAAACAGACAAATGAGGAATCGTTGATACGTTGCTTGATACGCCCAAAGTGACATAATAGTACCTACATTGTCTATCTAAATCAATAGTCCAGTTCAAGGCCCCGCGTTTACCATTGCTTGTCAAGTTTAGAACCTTTCGTATACAAAGCATTTTTTTAATATAATGTGTCCTTCATTGTCATACTTTAAAGAATTTGGTAATTGTAGTACATGTCTATACTTCTACACTAATATTATAAAGAGGTAAAATTTGTAAGTTTGTATGTAAGGGGTAATCTTTGGAACCATTGGTTAGATTGCCAAAATTCTTGCACTGATAGATAGCTACAATGTTCCTGAGTGCTTTAAGCTATAAAACATCACGCTACGATTAAATGAAGCCGAGCAGCGAGTGAAACCGCGTGAGAGTAGCTTTAGCTAGTATTATATACATTTCATGATTCCATAATAAAGTAAAATGAGTTAGTAACGACGGCTTTATTTGAGGCGTGTAAATCTTCAACTGACTTCTCACGGTCAATGTGATGCAAGAGGGAGTGTCAAGGCTCTTACTGGCTAAAAACCATCCCCTTCATTTTCCTGCTCCATGATCAGGCCGGGGTACTTCATTGCGCTTGGGCAACATAGACCCCATTGGGCCCCATCTGTGTAATAAGAACAGCTGTGCACAGAAGATTATTCTTGTTAGCTTAAAACTTCAAATCTTTCTATCCCCACAAATAATAATATTATTGTAGACATTTTTCTGTACACATAACAACATCATTAAACGACACAAAGTCCTCTTTGTTATTATAAAACTAATTTGACTACCATTAAGGCGGCTGATGGCCACTCATTAGATAAGTCAATGTAACCCAAAACGAATCGGTTTACGTTGCGTTTCCAATTACTTAATGTCTGTGTGCTCATTAGATATGACTAGAAGGTTAAGTAGAAAAAAACGTATTACACACACACTACATAAACTGTAAAATCTAAACCTAAAATTTGGTCACTGGTACATATAAGTATTCCTCGGCGAACACTTGGCAATCGTTCGGTAATCTTGGCAAATAAATCTATACTAATATTATAAAAAGATAAAATTTGTAAGTTTGTATGTAGGGGGTAATATTTGGAACCACTGGTCGGATTCCCAAAATGGTTTCACTGATAGATAGCTACAACGTTCCTGAGTGCTTTAGGCTATAAAACATCACGCTACGATCAAATGGAGCCGAGCAGAGCTAGTAATGTATAAAATATTAGCATTTGCCCGCGACTTTGTTCGCGTGGAATAGTGACTTTTGGTTTAAAAACTATCCTATGTCCTTTGTTGAGTTCCAAACTATATCCGTACAAAATTTCACACAATAGATTCAGTAGTTTAGACATGAAGAAAAGACAGACAGAGTTACTTTCGCATTCATAATATTAGTTTTGAACTCAATTTACTTTCACAAATTCTTTAATGAATTAGTAATTAGCTTAATTAAGAATATTTCTTCGCGGTAGATTAGGTAAAAAACAAAATTATAAAGTGTACTTTCTGTACAATGTTTATATTGATTGATGTTGAAACCCGAAACGTGTCAGTTTGCGTTTGAGTTAGCTGATAGCGTACAGAAACAATGAGTCAGCTTGTAACTTAGCTAGTGGTGATTTCATCTGTTTGTACAGTGTGTACTACTCCATACTAACTGTAATATTTCTAGTATGTTTCAATGCAGTACAGTTTGTTTAACTTCTGAGGTAGAAAATACACAAAGACGTATGACCAAAGAAAAGCACGTACATAAATGAAAATATTGAAATGCATAGAAATTTGTAAGAATGAGGAAACATATAATTAGGATGATATACATATGTATGTAGGATGATGTTGCATCGAATGATTCATCCTAAGATTTAGGGCAAAACAAAATGACCTATCGTTATAAACTAGTTAAAAAAATACATCGAATAACAACATCGAATTTGTATAGAAACTAGCGATCCGCACGGATCCGCGCGCGGTTGCAATGCTAGAATTAATTTCTCCATTATTTATTAGACGTTATTATACACACAAAGATTGCTATTCAATCACTCTATGTATTTAAAAAATCGCATCAAAATCAGTTATGTATGTTTAAAGATTTCAGCATACAAACATAAAAATTGTCCTATGGATAAAGGAACAGAGAAGCAACTTTGTTTTATTATATGAAGTACCTAATGAATTTTGAATTTTACAAATTAGTAAATTATTATGGCAAAAACATCACAGTTTGGTTTTTATCACTTAGCTATAAGCCCATTAAACTCTAACAGACTAACTAACTTAACGTAACTTTTTTGTCTTTCCAGGTACTTACAGCGAATATTGGAACCTTACTGGACCTTTATGGTGTAGAAAAGGGCCTGGATCACTTCAAATCATCGCAGGAGCTCACCTTCGATGAGTTCCGTTACTACCTGCAGCGTGAGGTCTTCAGCTCCCTGCCGAAGACTGCTACCTTACCAATAGTCAGGGAATATGAGAAGAAGATCAGTGAGGTACGTGCGTTGTTTTAAATCTAGCTTCCGCATGCGTATAAAAGTAATGTATATGGATGTTAAAAGCAGCGTTAAAGCGGTATTTCGACTAAAATACACAAATCAATGAATAGCTTATAGCAATCAAGTCACTCAAAACCATTACCATTACTATTTTACGTAGATTCTAACTATTATAAGTTTTGTAGTGATTTAGTGCAATATAGACATTCTCTTTACAATTTGAGACTTTAAATTAGGTACCATACGAACCATAACCTATATATATCATATACGCGAAAAGAGTGTTAGGTCACCATAGCGCCAAGCACTACTTTTTACAAACATTGTGGCTATCTATCAGTGAAAGAATTTTGGAAATCCGACCAACTAATCCAAGGATTACCCCTACATCCAAACTTAAAAATTTTACTCCTTTGAAATATGTATTATAAACTCAGTAGTGGAAATTGATATCAATACTAGTTTTGGTTATATAATAGCTGGAGCGACAAGGATTTTATAATACATAAAATTGATTGTTGTGAATAATTAATTAAAAATAGTAGTAGTAGTACACTGTCTTATTCCTACTAACTCAAAAGGAAAAGTTCACAGTACCTATATTGTAAGCGAATAGATCTTCAAGGAATAAGGAAGAGAGAAAGAACAGACTTTCGGCAATAAATATTGACTGTGGGCAGACGTACACTTAATATAAATATATTGGATTCGATTACGACGTACGACGAAGTCGGTCGAGGGGAAATAATAGCATATACATGTATAAAGACAGCTAGAAATGCTTTAAAGTAACCCATATTACATCAAGGTCTGTATTAGGTAGTCGTCGTCGTCGTAGTTACGTTATCCAATTCAGTATTTTAAAATAATATCTCTCACCGAAATTCCACGCAAGTCAACATTGCATTGCTACTAAAATAATAAATCAGCGTTTATTTACAAATTTTCGCTAGTAATCTGTATTTTCAAAAATTCATAACATTTTTTCTTTAGCTCTTAAAACGAAATCAAATATTTAAGTTACTTACAATTACTCACCTCTAATTAATGATCTCCCTTTGGACTGATTCTTTTCGTATTCACATTAAAACCAGAATGAGTTGGCCTTCCACCGTATAGTAAACATTGTTAACACGAGGTCAGGCTAGACTGGTAATATGTAGTTCATTTTGCACTATTGTAGACATCGGATTGCGTGACCATTTCCCCTGTTCAATTAGTGCGATGGACACCATCAGCACTAAATACTAAACCACAAGGTTAGGTACTAATTTGGCTTTTGTGTGACTTTCAAATTGCCCTGATTTACTTCATCATCATCATTATCATCAGGCTGTTTCCGTCCACTGCTGGACATAGGCCCTTACTGACCTCAATGTTCAACTCTTCTCACTAAAGCCGCTCTACGTATATCGTCTGTCCACCAGCAGGACACTACTCTGCCTTACTTAAATTGTGAAAATTCCATAGTTTATTTACCCATTTCAAACAATTATCAAACCCTAGACGAATTCAAATTTATTCTCTACACTATGATTCTATGATAAACGGGTCTATTGCCAAATAAAAAGCTCTTATATACCGTCTTTTACTTTTTCTTAGACTAAATTATGCAGATTTTGAAATAACAAGTTTTTAGACTTTCAGTTTATCGAATTACATGCAACCTACTGCGTGCTTTATCTGTTTCGAGACGAATAAAAGTCAACGACCTCTTAAAGATTATGATGACAAGATAGCAAATAAAGAGTCACGAAGCCACTTGCAAAATAACCTATTAGCCAATAATTTGGCTTACAATGCGATATCTCGAAACAATATCTAAAGAAATTGTCCTCAACTTTAATAACACCCTTTCATAGTGTACTAAATCGGATTTCTATTTTAATAAGAAACAATAAGCAATTGATTGTTATGGTAGATTTTCCAGTTACCTATATTATGCGGATTTACACTAAAGCTAAAATAAACGCGTTTTGGTTACAAAAAAGAACGAATTATCGGACTTTATCGACGCCACCTGAATTTCCTATTCTACAATTAGTACTTAAATAATGTTTTCGTGATATATACTGGTCATAAAGTGGACAAACCTCAGAATACAGAACAAACGGACAAACCAAACAAATTTGTATCTTCAAGTAAAAAAGACGAAGTAGGTTTGTTCATGGTTATTAACTAAAAAACCACAATCCAGAATATTCGACGTAAGCTAGCTTCTCAACCTTCAATGCAATCGGCAATCGTCAACCTCAAGTGTCTAAGTTCTTGGAACCGCGTCCATAGTATTGATTTCCACTAAACTCGTCTGGAGCGTGATACACTGTAGTATAGTCGTCTGTTTACATAGAAAACACTTGCCCTTCCCAGACCACCCTAATGTAATCGCTTCCCCAGGCCGCAAAATTAATATAAATCTGTTTAGTTGTGGACAAATATGGTCACAAATCATGTAGTATGTGCATATAACAAACATCTAAGAATGGGAGTATTTATATTACTTATGCTTCTTAAATGCCATCTGCGGTTTTTTGTCTTTAGGTATCTACTTCTTGCTAAATCAATATATGTATTTTCTGTCGAGCATATTATTCTAGAGCACGGCTCTTAGTCAAGCCTTTAAAATGACTTTAAAATTAAACTAGTAGTTTAAAAACACATACTTAACGAAACTTTATTTTAAATTGTTGGCCAAGTTTTTCGGGTCACAAGACATGGCTCTAACAATACTTATTTTATAGGCATCCTGCCAAACACTGCCATTGTGACAAAATAAGTTATTGAATCTACTTGGCTCCAAACTCCTTTGCACAGCTGTGCAAGTAGGTCGAGACGAGTCAGTGCCTATCAAGTAAGTTTATAATTACATGCAACCTACTGCGTGCTTTATCTGTTTCGAGTATTGTTTAAAAACTATTGTGTTGAGAAATTGGGTGGCTTTAATTAGTAACAGTATGTACCTACCGGCCCATGCGTTGTTTTTTTAATGTGTATTTGATGACTTAGGTTTTTAGAGGCTTTGGATTCGGTAATCCACATGATTATTATTGCCATTTTCTGCTTGAGCAGTAGGTAATGCATGTCGATTTTGAAGGATAAATCCACCTCTGGTGTTTTCTGTATATTATTTTTGTAAAGTCTAAGTAGCACGTTTCTTAGGTGATTAATAGAAACTTATGACGCGTTCCTTTATCCCATGGGAAAATAAACCTAAAAATGAAGTTTGTTTTGTATTTCGTAAAGTTTTCCAAACAAAAATATTATAAGCACTCAATAAGAATATGTCATTTAATATTCGGGAAATGTAGGCGGGAGTAATAAGGTAGGTACACATAAACCAATTTCCTTGCTTACTTCCACGTCAATCATGTCATACTGATACTTAGCGCCTCACCGCAACGTGTGACCGTTCACGCCACCAGCGAGTCACCACAAACTCTATTTACCTGCATATTATAATGTTTATATAGTTTTTATGTCACTGAGCAGCAGTAAAGGTAAATAAAGTCATATAAATTTGCAGGTGTTTTTACAAAATTTACTATGTAACTATTAATATGTTTATGGCCCTACAGGATAAGTTCGGAGTTTAATACCCATTTTAGTCAGCGAGTTGAACTTACCAAGTAATTTAGAAATCAAAATCATCTTATTAGCTTTTACACGTGGCTTCGCTCCCGTCATTTGAATACCTAGCAAGGTAAATAGGTTGTGTAGTGTATACCCAACCTAGTTTCCTATCTTCACTACCTACCCTACCCTATTTCGATTCAGCCGTTCTTAGGTTATAAATATTGAAACTATCACGACTTTGTTTTTATATTTCTTTCTATTTTTATAGATACTAGGTTTTTATTTTCACAGTAACAAAGTAACATATCTAGTACCGACAGAATAGATCTAATTCGTTCTTTATTTTCTTCTCAGGTCTGTTGGCTTGTGTGCCGTAAGAGCCTGCTAGGACGAGAAAAGAGTGTGTTCAGCGATGACTCCGTGTTCAAGCTGTTCAGGATCTTCTGTCTGCTTGGAGATCTGGTTCAAGATGCGGATGACTCCAAGCATTATATGGTGAGTGATTTGTTAGGGGAATAAATCATCAAATGACTACTCCCGCCTGGATTGAGGCGAGAGGAAGTGTCAGACTCTTACTGACTAAAAAAAACCCCTCCGTTTCTTCTCCTGCTCTACGCCGACGCCGCGGTGCCTCAATGCGCTTACCCCGAAACCCTGGCACACAAGACGCGATGCGTTAATGCGTGATGCGAACGGTCTCTTTCAGTTCAACTTCAGCTTTGCTACCAGACAAAATATTTATTTATTTATTTATTATTTATATGCAATTGGATATCACAGGACTTAATGCTAAAAGCATTTTCTACCAGTCATCCTTTTAGTAGCGCATGTGTAGTAGGTGATATGCCGCAATGCAAATGCAAATATCTAATAATAATGTTTGTATAGGACTTATATACATTTTAAAGTAAAATGATACACATGTACAATACAAACTTACATAGTATGGATACATACATATAATGACCTCTAACAGCCAGATAAATCCAGACTTCATAATAATATGTCCTCCATTCATCCTTAAAAGTATACAGACAACACAATTCTGCATATCTAGCGATTTCCTTAAGATAAAATAAAATCTACGATCAACACTGCAAAACAGAGGATTTATTTTATTCCTATGTATGGGCAAATCAATTCTGAAGGTCCTTTTATTATTACCATTCACCAATAAAATGATCGTAAAAACCTATATCAGCTTTACTTAAGAGTACATCGAACATTACTTGCGATCAGTGACGCTATAAAAAATTAATAAGTGTAATAAATGTCATTTTTATATCGTAGAGAAAGGGAAAGGCAAGTAATGCCGTGAGAATGATGTTAAATACTGATTGTAAAATAAATATTAGGTAATTTTATTTCAGGTTGAGTGCTGAACACTTGTCTGGGATAAGTTTAATAGCCACTCTCGCGGGTTTTTTTCACTGTTTAGCTCCATTTCATCATAGCGTGATGTTTTGTATAGCCTTTACATATATAGCCTTTCTCGATAAATGGGCTAACGAATACAAAACAATTGTTCAATTCAAACCAGAAATTCCCGAGATTAGCGCGTTCAAACAAACAAACAAACTCTACAGCTTTATAATAGGTAATTCTTTTTAAGTTCCTCTCCACCATATTAATAGCATAAATAACGTCTGTATATGGTACTATTTGGATGGATTTATTATTTCTTAACTTGTAACCAACAGAGTCCATAATTGATTCCTAATCTAACATTCTTACTAACTGTTTTATGATCGCATGGTGGCATGTAATTAAATATTGAGTATGAGTATGAATACCATTTAATAATATAAGGATATCACATACACTTAATAACGTTCCCAAATTGAAAATCATACTCTAATGGATAATATTGGGGCCTTTTAATTTTCAGTAATTCATTGTTTTAAATTACTCTAAGGTAAGGCTTGAGTAACGGACTACTTTTCTTGCTATAAAATTGTTTCAATTTTAACGACAGTCACCGCGTCGCGTGTCGCGGAATGCTGCTCATGAATATGGGCCTCTAGCAAGGCTTGAAACTAGTCGAGTATCTCGTCAAATTATTACGCGAGTAAGCCGAAAACATAATAATTAATTTAGAATGTCTCTCGAAATTTATAATAAAATTGTTTGTTGTACGTTTTGATACTTATATAGACAATGATTTTCCCTAAAACAAATGAGTGACAATAATCTTCGCCCATCTGCCCGAATTTAATTTCAACCATCATCGAGTTCATATGCTGACCATATGTTGTTATCGGACGTTATCTTGGATTCGGTTAGTCTTATATTATAAAGCGACAGCGACTTTTCGATTGCTAGTTTGTCTGTGTTGTTCACACATTTTTACTTTCCTATCCAGTGGTTACTCACAGATTTTAACCAATCAGTAACTAAATAAAATATATTTTTTATAGGTTATCACAAAGCTTACATACCCCTAACAAATATACATGTAAATTTAAATCTATGCTTTTAAAAATCACGACTTTCAAATAATTCTCGTGTAAGTAGATCCTGTATTGTCCGTTTAAGGACTGATTTTTCAATAGTCAGATAAATGTTATCTGAGGAATAAAATTGTTGATGTCACTGTCACAAACATTCTGACGCGACAACATCATAATTATTCCCACAGAGTATAGTAATATTAGATTATTCCCCAGGCTCAGAATACAGTTGTTCTGTATTCTGAGTCCCCAGGTAACTTTTATCTAACCATTGAAAAATCAGTCCTAAATAATGTAAATCGGCGTATCTCAAAATCGCTTCCGCTTATGGAATGTGACCGCGACCTTATAAGTATTTCTTCCTCTCACTCTACAACAAATAGGTCATTGACACTAGTACTGTGTGTATTTATTAATTACATACTCTTAAACACGTCGTGAGATCACTAAACTTCGAATGTCCGTAACTAAACAGATTGGAAATTGCTATCATTATCACGTAATACAAATGTTTATTAAAAATACTGATCAAATTATTGACTATCATATCATTGTATTGATTATACCTACGTGTGGACGGTGTATTTCCATTTCAAATCAAATCAAATGTCGTTATTACAACTACATAAAGTTAAAAGAGGTGGTTTTCAATAACAGATGTTCCAACTATACTAAGGCCCTGTTAAAGTTATTACCTACTTACAAAAATATGTAACATTCTTTAAATAAAGGTATTTTTATAACAGTAAGATAATAATATAAAAAAAATATATAATTATTACACATTTTACTAATTCACATAGTATTTCATTTCCACTATGAAGAATAAGGCTATAGCAAATATTTTTTTGTTTAGATTTTCGTTCAGTTTTTATCTGTTATACTGCAGATTACGTTTAGCGTTCAGTATGTAACTTTCACTTGTTGCAAAAAGGTTAAAAATACACATATGAGTAGGTCGCTTGACGCCTCCTACATGCAAAATTATGTAACTATGACAATGTCTTAGCAATTAGTAACCACTCAAATGACAATAAGAACTTCCTGAAGCAAGCACACTTTGTGTTATTATATATTCAGTACCCATTTTATTCGAAATGATCAATACCAAACCGATTATTAGTTAGTAGTTGACACTACCTCTTGGAAAATTGTCGGCGGGAGAAATCTCAATTTAACAAGAAGAGTATAACAATTTTCCTCTTCTTAAAAAAGTGTATGTGCTATATTTCTATCACTAAAGAACAGAAATGGACTTATATGTTCTGTGACTATCACACATTCACACCCCATTCAGACATGGCCCAGGCCACACAGGCCCTAGCTGCTTAAAAGATTTCGTGTAGATAAATCTTAAAAAATTTCAATGGTCATTAATAAACTGCACTACTTTAAATCTGCAGTTAAGTACGACAAAATACTAAACCCATTATACATAGTTTAACGAGCTTATTATTAATTCAAGCTTTGCTAATTTTTCGATCGCAATTATTATAGCTGACTAATTACGCCTACGTTTAAGTTTTAAAGTTCATGAGAGTTTAGCGAGTCGATTCTAACATCGTAAGCGGGTTGCTAGGTAATAAAGGTCTACTACCTATACCTACTTAACCTATAGTCCTTGATATTATTAAAATGACTAAAGAACAGTAAACGGACTTTAGACAGACTTGTCCCCTAGGCTACGGAGTAAGCACAATAAGTTACCGCGGACTCGGCCTGGAGCAGGAGAAGGAACGGGATTTTTAGTCAGTAAGGATCTGCCGCTCAGCTATATTCCTAATGTGATAAATATAACTACTAGATACTTTAACATAACGTACTTACACCGTACACATTTGATTTTTTTAAGTCAGTCGCGTTCCTGTATGGGTTTCAATTTTGCAATAGTTAAGTTACATAATGCTTGTCATTTACGTATAGTTTCACAATATTTTAACTTTCTCTTTTTTTCATGATAAAACATACATACATAAGTCTTGTATGTTTTTCAAGTGTGTTTGTGTGGGTTTTGCAATCGTCGAACCACACCTAGTGTTCACTTTAAGTGCATTCTGTAGTTGAACTACTTTTATTATCTTAATACTAATACATACCTACATACAACGACTGATTACATACATAGGTACATGACCGATTTATTAATTATTTGCATTAAAATTTAGTACTTATGTATTTGTAATAGATAATAAATATTCGATCTGTCAATATTATTAAATTCTAGCGGCCCGCCCCGCTTCACACGGGTCCAACTATCTCCCTATCAAAGGGTCACTTTTTCCTTATCTTCCCCTCTACTTTTTTAATATTTTCTTTGATAAGAACATTCTCCTGACAATAACAAATACAACAAAAAAAGAATTAGCAAAATTGGTCGAGGCGTTGTTGAGTTATGCGCTTACCAACACATTTTACGGCCCATTTTAATATATAAGATTTGCAGTTATCTACAGCTTTAATTTTGTTTTTCTTTAATTTATCCTAAGTCTCTTTGAGAAGATTTCTTGAAGCAAAAATTTGTTTACTGATCAACATTAAATTTTCATATCGCTATGTTCTTCATTCAGGTGGTACTCCAGCCATCGGAAGCGGGTATAGTAGCAGAACAGCTAGTTCATTGCCTTGGCCTTCGATGGGACACTGCTGACTGGGAGGCCCTCGGCTCTTCCATTGGTCACTTCAAGTGGGCAGCTTTTCTAGCCGTATTGGAAGCCAAGTATTGTGGAGACCAGCAAGTGCATCCAGAGGCACTAGTCGAAGCCGTGGATGAGATATACGATGTCTTTATTGAAGATATTATAAAAAAGGTAATTGTAACTATTTTTTAATATTTTAAGACCGTTCATATCCTTACATGATGTTTAGAATTCGTATCATCATCAGCCTATAAATACCCACTACTAATCAAAAGTTATTTATTAAACACATCACATTCTTTTCATTTTCCATTCATCAAGTTCATAATTGGTTTACAGTCAATAATTTAGCACTTAACGAGAAAAAAACAAAATGTATTAAATTTAGCTTGCCCAAAGTACACAGTAATGATTGTAGCATAATTTTAAATGGGCAAAAGTTAGAATTTGTCAACGAGACAGTGTTTCTAGGTATCACACTAGACAATAGACTTCAATGGGGTTCCCACATAAAGACGCTTTCGGGGAGACTAAGCTCTGCTGTTTTTGCAGTTAGACAGATAAGACAGCTCACAGACGTGAACACAGCAAGGCTTGTCTATTTTAGCTATTTTCACAGCATTATGTCGTACGGAATTTTGCTGTGGGGTCGAGCTGCGGAAGTAGAATCAATATTTATTCTACAAAAGCGGGCTATCCGAGCGATATATAACTTGCCCCGTCGCGAATCTCTGAGAGAACTATTTAAAACGATAAATATCCTGACAGTGCCTTGTCAGTTTATATATGAAAATATTATGTATGTAAGGAAAAATTTGCAATTATTTGAAAAAAGAAGCGATAGACATAATTTTAATACAAGAGGTAAAGATAGGCTGGCTGTGCCACGATTCCGTCTGTCCAAAGTACAGAAATCCTTTATGGGGTTCTGTGTAAATTGTTACAATAAAATTCCAAGTACTGTATTGAATCTTAACGAACGAAAATTTAAAACTTATATTAAACGCGAATTGTGTAGACAGGCATACTACAAACTTTCAGATTATATTGAGGATAAGAATGTCTGGCAGCGTGTAGATTCGGCTCCGCTGGACAATACTCAAATATAGTCAGCAGTTAGGTAAAATTCTCAAAAATAATGCATCCTTAATTTATATATCCAAAAAGTTTATATAGAAGCACTCTTAAAGATTGTGAGTACGCATATGTGAGCGCCATGTTCGAGACGACAAAGGAGTAAAATTTTATGATAGGTCCCCTCATTTGTTCTTTTTTTTTAACAACTTGTCTCTGCATTGTTCTCACATAAGGGTACACTAATGTATACTATAAATGTTATATTATTGAAATTGTAAAACAATTTTTTTAAAAAAAAGAGCAACGAATGGAGTTTCTTGCTCGTTCTTCTCCATTCGAATCTACAATTTGAAATGAGCATCTAGCTTCACTGACGAACAGACTGACAGACTACTTTTCTATTTTGACGTTTCAAAAGTACCTATTTATGGTTTAGATGGAATAAATGATTTTGACTTTGACTTTGACTTTGACTTTGACATTGAACTAATGAAATAAAAATAGTCCCACAAAACTGTATTCACAGTTTGACTGTGGATCAAATTGTCGATTTCCAATCTTATATTATTAGATATAAATGACAAATCCAGGTTTTCTCAAGATATTTTCCTTCACCATACGTCAGTGGTACCTATCTAAATAATCATAAAAAGAACGTATAATTCTGATAAAGTCACATTGGTACTTGCCAGGTTTCGGACCGTGATGAAGCCTGGTCTTATAATTAGATAAGTTTGAAATTGCCAACCCGCATTGAGCAAGCGTAATGCTCTAACCTTCTCCGTATGAGAAGAGGCCTTTGCTTAGCAGTGGGCACTTATAAGCTGATGATGATGAAATTACATCTCTTGTCAGTCAACCAAACCATTTATTTACGACAGAATTTCTTCTCCTTTTTTTTTAATCATGTCCTTAATTTCCGCTATTCCAGGGTTATCTATTCAAGCGTGGTTATCTTCTGCCTACCATGCGGGAATACTGGTGCGTCCTTCAGCCTTGTGCTCTTACCTACTACAAGAGCTCGTCTCAGAAGGAGCAGTGTGGCCGAGTGGCCATCGATGAGTACTGCTCAGTAGAGGCAGCTGCCGGGGAAGGCAAGATACAGAGGTTCCAGCTCATCACACCTGATAGAACATTTGAATTTGGCACTCAAGACCATAAGTGAGTAGTGTTTAGTATCTCCTTCTAAACATTTTACATCGGAAGCTTTATTATTAATCTCTCATCAACTCAGGAGTGAAACCACATCACCCACAACCGGCGTGAAACAATCACAGTCACGTGACACAATCCCTAAAAGGTGCCGACTTTCGTACACGTAACGCACTCGTAATTCCTCATAGCGATGTCTGCTTACAATCAGGTAATCCGTATGCTAGTTTGCCGTCCTATAACATAAAAAATCGACGGAGTACAAAACCTTTTCATTGTAAGATTAGCGACTAGTTCTAAACATAGGTATATGAATAGTTTATAGATTCAATTTCTTATTAACTTATGAACTTTTTCGCAATTCTAAAGGAGTCGTCTACAATGGATATCAGCTTTGCGCCAAGCAGCGGCAGTGTCAGGTGGTGTAGAAGGCTATCAACGTAGAGCTCGAGCGATAAGGCGAGGTGCTGGAGCGAGGCGGGAGCGAGAAGTGAGGGAGACACGAGCTCGGCTGCAGCATGAGGTCAAAGCAAGACTCGCTGCTGAGGCACAGGCACAGGTATGAAAACAATTTGCAATGCGCATTAACTACACACAAAGATTTTGTCTTATATCGTAGATGCATTCACATCATCATCATCGTAATCGTCATCATCATTATCATCACCATCATCTTCATCATCGTCATCACCATCACTATCATCACAATAATCGTCAATCATCATGATCATCACCATCATCATCGTCAATCATCATTATCATCGGCATCATCATCGTCATTATCATCACCATCATCGTCATCATCAGCGTTATTATCATCATCATCGTCATAAACATCAAAATTTGCATCACCATCATCGTCATAAAATTCATCATCTTCATCAGCCCATAAATGCACACAACTGAGCAAAAGTCTCTTCTTACACGGAGAAGGTTTGAAAATTAATCAACACGCTTGCTCAGAGCGGATTAGTGATGCGAGAATCAAACGGGAATTATACAGTCCAGGTTTTCTCACAATGTTTTCCTTTACCGTATGTCAATCGTGTGTGAAAAATCACATTGGTATTTGCCAGGTTTCGTACCCAAGCCACACGACGCTTATACAAACTTTATTTCATTTCATACATTATAATGACAAGAAATATGTGACCTTAAAATGATCTACCTAATAGTTTGTGTCCCAAGAACTGAAGGCACCGGTATAACTTAGACAAGGTTTCCGCTGCCAATTATATAAAAACATATTTCTAGTGTTTAAAATATATATTCAATATAAATAATAAATAACCTTATCCCTCAGGAATTGGTAGAATTAGCACAACAGGACAATAAGAAATTAGAAGAACTGAAAAGTGCACAAGTTGAACTTGAGAAGCTTTTACAAGAGGAAACACAAGCTAAAAGAGACGAAGAAATCGTTAGAGCATTACAAGCTAGGTAAGTAACTAAATAATCAAACATTATACATTAAACGATCCATGTATAAGGAACTTAGAAGCTGATAACAAAATTAACATTTCAGAGTATTAGCTGAAGAATGGGAGAGACGTGAAGAACTAGAAAGACTACAAGAAGAACAAAATAAAATGCTAGAAGAAGAAAGATTGAAACGACAGCAGTTTGAAAAATTACAGGCTGAGAAAGAAACACAATTTAAAGGTAGACATTCTACTTTATTATCCGGGTAGTCAATAATTATGCAAATTGAGGTTTCAAAGAGATAAAATTAATCGGAGATTATCTCTTGAAATATTTATAGAAGCTGAAAAACGTCTAAAGGAGCTAGAAGAAGAGAAACGGCGGCTTGATGCTGAACTGAAAGCAGCTCAAGATAAAATATCCAAGACTGAATACACGGCACAAGCTTTGCAAGTACAACTGAGAGTGAGTATAAAACTTATAAGAATATTCGAGAAGCCATTGTCCATAATTGAATTTTATATCTTAAATAGCTATAAGCTTCTTTGTGGGATAGAGATATATACAAGACCCTACAAGAAAATAAAAGGTATCTGATGTTACGGCAAAAGAGTGGGACTATAGGTAATACTGTAAGCATTCAGACATCATCATCATTTAGGAGGACATCATCATCCTGGCATTTGATCAGCAGTCGGCACTGCTGATCAAAAGCTTCCTCTCACATGGCTTCTCCATGAGCATTATTTACTATACTTACAATTACCTCACGATGTTTTCCTTCACTTCATCAATGGAGCCAAATACTATTAGAAAGCAATAACTTAGAAAAGTCTCATTGGTATTGTCAGATTTTGAAACCTCCAGGCTAACATGTAATTTTTGTATTTGTAGTATTCTTGGAACAATGAATTGTCACGTCAAAAGAAAAATATCCAGTTTATTATGCAGTTACTTCTTACATGTAAGTTATAATTATGTTTTCTCAGGATATCAACCCAGTACTTCGAAACGGAGAGAGAGCCCGCCGTGCGTTATCGTTCGTCCCAACCACCAAAAGTTCTTCCGACACGCTCATTGACGTCCGAGCCATACGACATCTCAAGATCCTCGATGATGAAGAGAAATTATGATCTGATACATAAATAAAATTAACTAAAAACAAAAATGCAGCGTTGCCGATATTATATTCCATCTAGTTTTAAGCTATAATAGAAATTTTACATCATGTAAGGATTTGATATTGGATGTTAGACCAAAAGGAGATCCATCAGTTTCTTGTATATGCACTATCTTCTTTAAATTTCAAGCTGTTCTTGATCACTCCAAATTGTCGTTAGATTTCATATTATCAAGTTAATAACTACGTCCGATCCGAATCCAATAAGATCCCTTGAAAATATGGTCCTTTGTAGCCATCGAACTATTTCTATGGTAGTTAACGTTATCCGCCATCAGATTTCTTTCTTCTTTCCGAATTATAGCTGATTTTACTAGATCGGTATGTGCATACGGATACGGATTCGGATAAGACATAGTGCGGATCGCTTACTCTAATTAGCTGTTTGAATTCATGTACAATGTAATTATTGTTAATTGTGAAAAATGGCACACTATTGATTACGCATATTCGAGTATCATTTTGTACTCTTATAAAAAAAATTATGTCTAAACCCAAAATATTCCTAAATTTAAGCAAGCGCTTTAATTGAATTAAATAAATATATATTCCTTGCTTTCTAAGGATTTTTATTTCCACGAATATAAAAATAACAATATAATTTCCAGAAACCCATTCTCTACAAATCTAAAAATTACTTCTTTCCTTTTCCCTTGATTAATTCCGTTGGAACTTGAGCGGCCTGTATTCTCTTTATTATCTTCCTTAGCTGTAAGAAGAAGGAAATCAGGATAGGGATGGATTTTATTGGAAATTTTGCTAATGGGATATAAAAGGCCATGATTAAACTTTGAACAAACCACATTTTCATTTCTGTCAGATTCTTAATATTTGTGTACGACAAAAACAAAAATATTATGTTTATCCAAATCTCATCGTGAACCTACAATAATGAAAGGAAAAAATCAACCAATATGAAATCAAATGGTGTGAGGATTTGAAGGAAATTTTAAAATTAGGTAAGGACTATGAAAGGTATGGTTCCTTTCATTACGCTTTCTTCTTTCCCTTTTTGGCTTTTCCTTTAAGCTGCGTGAAACAAAACATTTAAATGATTATTTCCACCTTTTTCTTCATGATTAAATGAACTTCTTCTTGTAAGTACGTATGTTACTACGTAAAGCAAAATATCTTAATATTCAAGATTTTAAAACCTACCTTCTTCTTCTCTGCTCTGTTGACCAGCACTTCTCTCCAAGCATGCTGAATAACCCTCGCAGCATGGTCCAGAAGGAACTTGTTCATCTTCTCCGTCATCTCCTGGTTGTATTCTGCCTCTCTTTCTGCCATCAGCGGGATGTACTCAATGTCTTGCTCCGCCAATTGTTTCTGTTGATAACATAATAAGTTTTTAAATTTTTTATTTAATATTTGAATTTAGAAAGAAATAGTTTTAAAGAAAAATACAGGTAGGTAAAAGGAGCTTAAGAACTTTTCTGCGAATTAATGATCTATGATATTTAAATATAATACTTTTCTTATTTCATTGTTTTTGAATACTTTTATTTTGGCCATTTGGACTTGGTCTTCGACAACTTGGTTACATTTTGACCGGTGTATAGTGGATTCACTACGGCAAAGATCTTTGTTATTATCGTATACTTTATGACTTAAATACCTCTAACTCCTGACATTTCTCAACTTCCTCTTCATGTTTCTGCGTAAACTCATCTAGTTCCACTTGCTTATCACTCATCTCAAGGTCATATTTCTGTAGCCATGATAATAATTGCGTCTCCACTTTGAACCTTTGTTTGAATAAATTTGAATTGTTAAACTCAAGACCCTTAATTTAAAATACTACAAAATAAAAAAATATGTACAGTCAGGGGTCAAAAATGCAATTGCACTCTACCAATTTTAAAAGGACCAAAATATCTTTGTCTAATATAGTCAATGGTTGAGGACTGCTTTAATTTATAGCATAGAATCTAATTTATTGAATACTACAAAGAAATTTTAGTCATTTTAAAACTGGAAGAGTGTAATTGCATTTTTGAACCCTGGCTGTACATGTGAAGGGGATGGCAGTGGTTTTAGTAAAATCTACCGCCAAAGACGAAGGAGACACTAATTACTTTTTTGATGTGAGGTTGTCATCAAGACTTAGGTAGATATTCAGTCTAGGGTGTAGCGAGAGGGAGTTTCAGGTTTACCTACTCCAGACCGAGGCTGCGGTGCAATATTGCGCTTGACCCACAAACTTAGCTAAACATCAGCCCTATTGGGCTCCATCTGTGTTGCTCTGTTGTCTTTTTGAGGTGCGCCGCGGGTTTTTAAAGTCTTATTAGTGAATTTATTTCTACATCAATGTACCCTTATCTTAATTTGAAGGCAAATGAGCAAATCGAATGTTTGTTTGCAAAATTACATTACCGTCGAGCCCTTTGATTTTTCTCGTCAATTAGATGCTGCCTCAACAACTGCTCATAAGCTTCTCGGCTTTCCACCTCTTCTTCTTTCAATAACTCGTTCTTAACTGTATGACTTCTAGTAGCCAGCACCATTTGACGCTCTGAATCCAATCTAAGGTTGATAAGTAGGTATTAAAAAAGTAAATCTCAGTTCTGGTTAGATAATAAGTTTAGGAGAGCATTGCTTCAATACGAGTAGACCGACTGGACTAAAGTTATACCACGACATCGACGACACAGAAGATCGACGTGAAACAACTACGTTCGAGTTGTGTTTTGCCCTAAGAGTGAGATTACTGAAAAAAGAGCTTTACAGAGTTTTACAAAGTTTTATTTTATCTATGCATATTCAGTAGGTCTGTGATTCCGCTACTGGCTATTATCATGCCCTAAGTTATCAATAATTCATTCAATTATATGGCAAAATAACGTTTGCCGGTTCAGCTAGAATTTATGTATAATATTTTATGAGTCTAGGTACATCGAAATTCTAAACTAATAAATATATCTTACATTTTCTTCTTAAGCTTAACTGACGCTTCTTGGTTGAGTATGACTAGTTCATGTTCTAGCTTATTTATCAGCTCCTCCTTCATTGCCATCATTTGTTCAAAACGCTCCGTCTCTTCTTTAAGAGTATTTGAATATTCTAAAAAATAAAATATGTTGATCTAAAACAATATCATCAAAAAAACAGATATACATATATATAGGTATATAGGCAGTTATAAAAGTAGGTAGTAGATAAACAGATATATAGGTAGTTTTTAACTCAATGCTTTCACGACCAAATAATGGAAAATTATTATTATGTGTGCTCGTTTCCATTCACGGAACCACAGGGTCTTGGACCTTTGGAACGCGTACGAGGGGCCAAAGCCAACTCGCAGAAGCCCTTTGAACAACTTTAATATTTGTGAAACGGGACATCAGCCGGCAATTATCCCTTTATGCACTATGCATGCACTCAACGACAATCCCCGGTTGATGCCGAGCTATTGAGCAATATGGTAGAAAATTACATGGGATTGGGTGAGGTGGACTGGTAGATATGATATAACTATGGAAATACTATGGCGCCTGCCCCCGGGGCGAGGATCCTCTGCCGCGCCAAATTAGTGCGTGGCGGAATGAGCTCCGGCGAGATCTCATGGTTGAGTGGAAGCAGCGACTGTCGCAACCGAGGGCCGGGCACGCTACTATAGCAACGGTAAGACCCCTCTTTGAGGAGTGGCTTGAGAGACGCCACGGCGTCCTCACCTTCCGCCTGACGCAGGTGCTTACCGGGCACGGCAGCTTCAGTAGGTTCCTGTTTCGGATCCAGCGGGAGGAAACGCCCGAGTGTCGTCATTGTGAGGACCACCTAGAGGATACGGTGGAACATACGGTAGCGGTATGCCCTGCCTGAGCTGATCACCGCCGTATCCTCAGGGAAGTGATCGGCGGCGGCGACCTCTCGCGCCCGGCCTTAGTCGAGGCCATGGTGCGCAGTGAGAGGAACTGGGACGCCGTCTCCTCCTTTTGTGAAGCAGTCATGCTCGCAAAGAGAGAGGCGGCCCGCGTGAGGGAGCAATCCTCCTCCTCACGCCCCAACAGCCGCAACTGGCGACACTACGGGCGTCGGGGATGAAGGGACGATCTCCGGCCACCGTAAGCACGGGCCTGCGGTCGGCGAGTAAGGGCAGCTCGCCGCCCGACCAGAACCAGGCCCGAGCGTACGGCGCGTAGCGTTCCGCGCGCGCCTCAAAGAGCCATTCGACCACCACAGACGGGGTCCTAAAGGGCTGATGTTCAGCCGGGGTTGCGGGGTAAGCGCAATGAGGTACCGCGACCTCGGCACAGAGCAGGAGAAGGAACAGGGGGGTTTTTAGTCAGTAAGAGTCTGACACTCCCTCCTGCCCGGCCCTGGGCGGGAGAAGTCATTTGATGATTTTCCCCTCACAAAAAAAAAAATGGCGCCTGCCCCGGACCAATATTTATACATGTGGATAAACAGACATACTTATTATTAGTAGTTATTAACACTACAGTTATTAACAGTTCTATGTATTTAGACTTAATAATACTGACGACCTGCACAGTTAAAGGATTGATTATTATAAGAGATTTTCGTTTTTACCTTTTATATGAGCTTCGAGTCTTTCATTGGATGTTTCCAACTTCTTAGTACTTATTTTAGCGTATAGTTCCTCTGCGGCTGTCGTCTCCATCTGCCTCACCATGAGATCGCGGAAGTGTTCAAGTTCCATTAGAAATTCAAAACCTGGCATTAACTTGGATTTCTGGAACATAAAGTTAATTTACAATTGTAAAAGTAGGCATTTTAGATCAAATGTTTATAATTATAACATATGTTTACTTACGTCATTTTCTTGAATTTCTCTTTGCTGGAATTGAGAGATAAAAAGATTAGTTCAGTTATGCACTTAATACAAAAGAACCCAATAAATTTTAAAATTCTACACTCTATACTTTTAAAATTCTATTTCAATTCTATTCTTTTAAAATTCTATTTAAGCGCGAACGGGTCAGCTCGACCGGAGTGATACCATGGCCTCAAATAAAACCAGCGTAAAACAATCACAGTGTTGCGTTTCGTCGTGTAAGTGAGGTGCAGGAGGCTCCATCCTCCCCGTTTCTCCGTCCTTCACCAATCCCTAATCGCCAAAAGGACAACAACGGCTTCGTAACTCCTTCATTGTTGAGGGTGTCCATCTACGCCGCTGATTGCTTACCATCAAGTAATCCGATCAAGTAAACGAGTGCCGTCCTACCCCATAAAAAAACCTAAATCGGGAATAATACCTTGGCAATCATCTCTTCAATTATAGGTCGGAGAGCAGGATAGCTGTTCATGATGTAGAGTACGTGCCCCAACTCTGGATTCAAGCGGTTCTTCAGTGTCAAATCACCCTGAAAATGAAAAAGAGAATTATGAAACTGATTTAAAAAGGGTAACTATGGAGTGTCTTACGCGTGGTCTCTTCATAGATATCTACGGAACGAGCAAATACCTTCACAAGAGGACAGACCGAAAGACGCAAAATGTTTTTATTTTTGTTCTGACTTTTAATTAAAAGTGCCTGGACTGGTACCTTACTTATAATTGAAATAAATACTCTAAGCTCTAACTTCCAAATATAATTTAAAGTCTAAACTCTTAAATCACTAAGAGGTATGGTATTGTCAACAATGAAAGAGGAATTTTCGCCACCAAGTACCTTTTCGCAGTTCTTGTCAGTTATATAATTAACGCCACTATTATAGAAAGGAAAGCATAAAATCCAATTTTGTCCAGTCCAATAATCCAAGCAAAGGTCTTGTGCATGAACGCACACTAATATTATCAACAGCCTCCAAATTCTAATGCCAAGAAAAGATTCTCTGAGTTCAAACTATAATGGCTATAAAAAATAACTTACAGCCTTCAAATCTTCCATAACAGCCACATTCATGAGGCTAGCAGAGAACAAAGGATTATCATACTGTTCGAAGATAAAGGTCAGGTCATCCATATGAGGAGGTGTCAGCAAATTATAAAGAATCCGATAATCCTGCACCAGTTCAGGTAAACAAAGGGACAGCTTGCATTTATAGATAGCGTCGTCCAGGATCTTCGTGATACGCTCGCATTGAATGTGGCATTCCAAGTCGATCGGTGAAGCAGCTGGAACATTCATAATTTTATTACTTCTGCGTACTTTTGTTATGACTCCATAAAGACCAATTTCACAAAAATACTTGATACTTGCTCAAGTTCTTGCTGTTCAATCTAAATAGTCCTACAGTCCTACTTATAATAAAAAACACAGCACTAGGTAACTTTGAAGGGAGAAAACCATCAAATGACTTCTCTCGGCCAGGGTGTGGCGCGAGGAAGCGCCTAAACTGGGAAGAGTCTAAACTCTTACTGACTAAAAACCACCCTGTACCTTCTTCTGCTCCAGGTCGGAGCCCCGGTAGCTTATTGTGCTGTTCATAAACTTATTTATGAGCACGGCGCGTAGCCTCAGCTAGTCGGCTTTTCTTATTTTAGTCATTAGTTCTCGGTGTCTTTTTTGTTGTGACGGGAAAATCATCAAATGACTTCTGGGAGTGTCAGACTGTAACTGACTAAAAACTCCCTGTTTTTTCTCCTGCTCTGGGCCGAGGTCGCGGTGACTCATTGCGCTTATCTCGCAACTCTGGCTGTCTAGGTGAACGGGGCTATTCCATTTTTACTCACCATTATCTTTCGTGAGATCCATTTCTCTTTCTTTTTCAGCACTTTGACCGGATCTACTGCTGGTCTTTGAGCTCTCTGAGTATGTGGATGTGGACTGCAACGTCCCCGACATCGATGAAGGATCCATTTTTATTATTTCTTATAAATCCTTCTACTTATTATTTCCGTTTTCGACACTGCTCCTCAATGACAGCTTTTAATAAATTCTAGTCAAAGTAAATAAGTAGGTATAGGAGCTTGGTCATGTTTGGTATCCATAGCAACGGTTACTATAGAGTTTATTTTTCTTTATTTATTGTCTGACCTTGGTGGACTGTTTTTTTTTTTGTGTACACACTTGTTGCATAGATATTTTTTTGATAAGGTTAAGTTATACTGGTAATTAAGAAGAGTATAATAGAAGAAATATTCTGCACGCTATACCGTTCATTATTTTGAAACATTTAATTGTTGGGTAAGAGAAGCATTTCACATTTTTCGAATTTATCGATTGTTATTGCTTGTTTTTAAATAATTTTGTTACTTATAGCTAATTCTTCTAATTGTACTCACTACTAATTTTATATATACAAATGCTGTCTATTTCATGCAATTAAATTTAGAATTGAACCTGGTTGAATTATTTATTTGTATCCTATCCAAAAAAAATTGAATTAAATACATCGTTACCAATTCTTTTTACTATACATATTAATTTCCTAAAATAAGATTTAATATACATTAATATATAAGTATATATATTCATAATAAATAATGTATATTTATCGATAAATTTAATTCTGAATTAACGCTGTTTTAAACACTATGGAAAACAAAATGCATTGAGACGTGCCACCAAGGTTACGCTTAACACGGTTGTTAGGAATATTTAATTAATCAATAATATTAATGTTATGTTGCCGCGTTACCTACATCTAGTTAGTTCAATAACTATACACAGTGCCTAGGAATATTTACATACTAGTGCTAGTGCCTGTGTTTTAACACTTTTTTCTTTACATACATTTAAAAAAGGTAAGAGAATTTCAATTTGAATGACCATTTACATGTTTTTCAAATATGCATATGACGTCACAAACTTTTAATACCTGAAGGAATTGACACATATATAGTGTAGCCTTGTTACTTAATAAGGGGTATGCTGCTTTTTTTAAAGATTTTTTTTGTATTCGCATTTACCCTAGTGTCGTAGGTGTGTTTACAAACAAACAATTTCACATACATATCACACCCAGACCCGATTCTATAATTTGTAGACCACACAATGTTCCGTCCGGATCGAACTTATACTTATCGTACTGCCCAGCAGCCGGTTATCCAGCCAATTGTATGCCAATAATAGTACAGTCCTCTATACCTTGAGCAGGCATAACTCCACGCTGCGGCTGCGATGAATTAAAAAAACTAATAATTATTAGCATACCTAATTTATGTTTCGTCCTTGCTTGCTTCGAACCAATCGCTTGATTTCTCTGCACTACCCTATGGTTGACGGTTAGAGAATGCCTTAACGCATTAAGTCCGCCGTTCAGACTGTTTTGTTTGAAGAAAATATAAATAATTAGGTACATAATAATTGTATTTTTTCTGAAAACCTCTTAATACTTGCCCCGTGTATCGAATACGAAAACACAATTATGAAGTTTCTTTTTTAGCAAACCACTAAACATTCAAAATGGGGAAGAAAGGCAAAGTGAACAAGTTGGCGAAAATGTCAGATGAGGAAAGGGCGAGGTATCTTCAACATCGAGCTGACATGGAGGAAGAGGCTCGCCGAAGGAAACAAGAACTTATTCACAGATTCATAAAGGTCATATTCAATTTCATTCTATTCTCCTAACGATTTCGCGGCTGCTTATCTTATCCGAAATCTCTATGCTGATCTCCAATTTTCAAAGAAACTCTACACAACTAGGTAATCTAACAAAAAAAAACGATCTTCATCCGAAGATCTCCAGGGGACGGGTAGGAGTAAAAACTCCACGAAATTACAAAATTAGGTCACTTTGCCTGGCATTTATGATGATGATTCTTGCGTCTGGAGAAAATTAGGAGGTTGGAGAGTAGCAAAATAGGCAATTTCTTTCAATGGCCACGAGAGCGAAGTTTGTGTAAGGATAAAATATATTTTTTTATGGAATAGGTCGGCAAATGACCAGCCAGATCACCTGATGGTAAGCTATCAGCGCTACCGATGGACACTATCCAAATACTAAGGAAGCTACAAGTACCTTTGCTCGCGGTCTTTTGCAGGTTGTTAGGGAGTTGAGGATTTAAGAAAAAGGGCTACTCTCCCAAATTCAGGATTTGAACCTGATTTGAAGTATTAGTTATACCGTCCCATTCGTGTCATAACAAGGCTCTGGCACATTCCTTGTACCTCCTATTAAGGGTACAAAAATGATCTACAAAGCGCTTATCGAAAGCATTTCAACATTTCATTTTATCACTTAGCTCCCCTCGACAGTGAAACAACACAATTATTTATTTGTAAAATATTTATTTGCGTGTTCACAGAATAAATTAGACAAGGAAGAAGCCTACAGTCGTTTGAATACAGCGAAAATAAACCAGCAATGGAGATTTATTTTGCGGAAAATAAAATGCAAACAAATGGCTTTGGATATCCAGGTAAGAATTTAAATAAGATTATATTAATCGTCTTTGGAAAGGGATTTTTGTGGTATATTATATCGTGACTGTATTTTTTGTTGTTGTGTGATTTAGTGGTATTATTTTTTAAAGATAATTGTGAGCGGACATGAAAAAAGCGGATCACTGAGCTTGTTCGTTCGTTTCGTTCTAGATATTTCAAATTTTGTTAGTCTTGTTGATTCGTATTTTTGTATCTGTTTCTAGTTTCGTTAATTTATATAATTTTATCCGATTGCAAATATTTGAGCTCTTTTGGAACTGCGGGTTTCTGTATTCTGAGCCTTGATTCTGAGCTGCGGGTATAGTTTGCCGGCATCAAAAATGAATAAGGTAACTTTTAGTAACCTCGTAGCTTTTCTTTGAATATATTGAGCTTTAAATGTTATTTTTACTATGGTGCAATACTTAATTTTATTCCATTTTTACTTTAAATTTTCATAAAACCGTTTTCCAAAAGGCTTTTTACTTTATGTTAGGATAAATCAAACCTTCATTCTAAGTACTCTAAGTCTATTATTGTTTCTAGAACATGCTGATCAGTTTCAACTTCCTAGTGGAGCGTAAAGACCGCTTGATAAAGACCTTGGTGAAGGCCACAGACGATTCAGATGAGCAACATCGAAGAGCTTTCCAAGCACACACTGAAAATGTCAGCTATTTCCTTAGTAAGGGATCGTCCTTTTATTTTCTTTATTTTATTTTATTTATTTATTTCATGCACAAAACACATTACAATCAAATATTATTAGCTTAGAAACTAAAGTTTTTATCTAGATAGTATCGTAACAATATGTGCATACTGCAAAATCACAAGTATTGAATATTAAAAAAGCTCAAAAAGGGACAAAACAAACAAGAAGTAGAAACTAGAAAACATAAAGTGACGTGTATCAACACTGGTGCCTCTCAACAAAAATATGGGTTAATTAAGATCCTTCAAGCACAGATTTCCGGGCCTGAAGAATCCACACCAAATCGACAATGGAGAATGCCTTTTATATCTGAGATGAATTTATTAATGCTGTAATTAAATATGTCAAAAAGTTTGTGATTGCTCTTTGCCATTTCATTATATTGACGAGCCATCCTGGTCAAAGGGTTATAGAAAGATATATTGTTTTTGTAAATTTGTAAAGCGAAGAGATTAATTTCTTTTGATCTACGGGCACCAAATTTAATGTTAAAACTTATGTGTGAGAGTAATTCAGGGGAATCTATAATAGCGTGGGTAATATTATAAAGATAAACCAAGTCGAAAAATATGCGCCTTGTTTCTAATGGCTGAACATTAAATTTTTTCTATCTTTAATTACGTTGTTAGATCCTTTCTTTCTTTTGACGAAATATTAAACTATAATGATTAGATATGAGTTAATAGATGTGATATTAGACTTTTATTAATAACTAGCTACACTGCACGGTTATACCCGCTGTTCCATTTGGTCATAGCGTGTTCTTTTATAGCCTTCCTCGATAAACGGACAAACGAACACAAAAACAATTATTCAATTCAACCAGTAGTTCCAGAGACTAACGTGTACACACAAACTTCACAGGTTTATTATATTAGTATACCATGTATAGGTACTATTAGCATACTATGTATACATTCATATTAGCTAAAAAGTAACATCTCGGTTAAGATTGTTTTATAAAGCAACAATACTTCGTCTCTTAAAAAAAATTGTAGAGGTATGGTATCCCCTAATATTTTGAAGGATACGTCATCATTCTTCAATCTATTTTAAAATATACTCTAATTGCACATAGTCTAGAATTCAAAATTCTGCACTTAAAGCCCAAAATTACATAATAGTATCATCTCATCTTGAGCCTCTAATGAGTGTTAACGTAGCACGAGTTTCAAAACAATCTTTCAAGACGAAAGTCCTGGAAACTACCAACCCGATTTTGACGAAACTTAGTAAACGAGTTCCAAAAAATTATAACAACCTACAGAACACTTGTGGTAACTAACAAACACTTCACTAATGAAGGTTATATATACTACTAAATACTGTTAACTTTTATTACAGACATAGGCACTCAGCGCCTTGACAAGCTGCAAGCAGAATACGATCATCAGAAAAACAACCTTCTGGAAAATTGGGATAAAGAGGAGATGGAACTGATAGACTGCCAGGACCGGGCCGAGTTCAAGCTGAAGCTGATCATGTATATCCAGGATAGGGATTTCCAGATGTTAAGAAAGGACATTGAGACGCAACGGGCTACGGAAAAGAATGATGCCAGGCTTGAGGTAAGAGAAAAACTAATATTTGATTCATGACTTAATTCCTGTGAGTCTAGTCAAGGTTGTTAGCCCAACACCGCATCGCGACTTAGAGCAAGAGAAGGAACCAGGCAGATTTTAGTCAGTAATAATCTGACCCTCCCTTACGACCACTTATGACCCAAGTGTTATTTCACCAATTACGTTTAATGCCAATATAATTTAAGGGACTGATTAATCATGATCAGGACTTTTCCAATCAGCTTGCGTGTATTTGTATTTTATGTAGACCTTTGGGCTTGACAGCTGCATTTAGGACCCACTTGATCGTTGAACCAATTATTTATGTTACAATTGGAGACAATAAAAAACACATGAGCTGTTATAGCATTTATTAACAATAATATAAAGTTGATTATAGCAAAATACGTTGATTAGGTATAGGTTCATCACAAAGAGTTAGTAAAAGACTTATTATTAAAACGTCAGGTCATCCTTCCAATCGTCACAGTTGGCTCTCCCCTTCTCCGACAGACAAATCAGCAAGTTCTTCGAAAATTCGCATTTGTCTTCTGTGTTTTCTGAAACAAATTTTGTGCGACGTTTTCATTTTGCGATAATGTGATGAAGGTAAAACGATCGGTTTACTCGTAGCATACAAATAAAAACACATAAAATTCATCTATAATATTAACCTTACAATCGTGGCAATTCGAGGCACAATAGAAGAACAATAGATGCGCGAAAGTCGGCGTTCGCTTGGGGTTTGATCAATTAAATCATTTGGTAAACACTAATCCCTGGGAATGTTTAGATTCTTTTTCCTATCATAGTTAATTTAGGCTCAATTCACTGAGGTACTTTTGCAAAAGATCGTCATGAACGCTCATTAAAGATTTTTAAATACATACCATTATCCAGGATCTGGAAGCACTCTTCAATGGACTCCTGGAGGAAATCCCTCAGGTCTTCATTCTTTACATCTTTCGTGATGGCATGAGTCACCAGATATCTGTCCGGCATACCGTCCTCCCCTGTCTAAGAGGGAATTAAGAAATTAATCTCAACAGCTGCGTGGCTCGTTGAACTAATCAAAATTAATTAGCATGGGAGAATTTTAACTAGCAATTTCAGTTCATTTATTGCGTAAGTAAATAAAAGCTTTTTAGTATCATTAAACTTGTACAGCAGTGTGATTCTGTAAGACTTCATTCTAAACTTCGAATCTGAATCCGCTGTGAGTAGTAGTACACTAGCGCTACACTTGCGAGTCGAACTAAATTGACAGCAACATAAAGTATGAGATGACGTTAAAAGTGAACTAAAATTTAATTTCCCCGTCACTTCGACACTCACTTCACACTCGAACAAGATTCAAATACAAACAAATTTTATAGAATCGACGTGCACGAAAGGCAACAAAATCCAAAAATGCACTAACAATTTCATTTCGAAATCCATTCGTCTATGTCTCTTAATAAATGTAGGTACCCAAAAACTAAAGTTCCGGTGTTAAGATTTAGAAAAATATAATGCTTCGTCCATGTTAATATCATCTCTATTGATTGTCTTATCTACTTTAGTATATACTTAGCTAATACTTACCATCTCCAGATTCTCCAAGAAGCAGTGTAAAGCACAAGATTTATTGTCTGTCTCTTTGCTAGAATTATTTTCCGTAGTGTTTCTCTCATCTGAACGGAAATTATCTTCATATCCTGAGATTTTGTGGCTATTTGGATTGTACTGACTCCTTTGTCCCGAGTTACTAGGACGTCGTTCCCTTTTGTACCTCCTGGAGGCCTGTGTTGTGGAGTAGTAGTTGTTGTTGTATTGACCTAAGTCCTGGTAAAACCAAATTTTAAGGTAGAAAGTGTGTTGATACAGCTCCTGGACAGTAAACTATTATAAAAAAGATGAATTTCAAATAAATATAGGCATTTTATCACTATGTTTTTCTGCACCAAAAATTTGTAAACTGTAAATAAAAAGCAAAAAGAAATTACTTACACTTCCATATTCGTCACTTTGTGGAAAGTCTTCTCTTCCATTGAAATAGTCCTCCCTTCCAAATCTTTCATCACGCCCTCCATTCATGTCGTTCCTATTATTTTTGTTGCCCATTCTACCTCTGTTCCCTGATCTGTCGTTGCTACCACCCATTCTGTCGTCAGTTCTATGTTTCCTATCATCATTTCTATCATCTCCCCTGGTCATCATGTCATCTCTTCGGCCCATCATGTCATTTCTGCTATCCCTCATACCACCATCCCCTTTCTTATCTTTACTACCCATTCTACTATCATCTCTACTGTTCTTGTTTTCTTTACTTCCCACACGACCTCGTTCCCAATCATTTCTTTGTATTTGAACGCGTGGTTCCTTCCAGTCTTGTGCTGAGTTTCCTTTGCTCGAATTCTTTCCTTCTTGCATCTTCAGACATTTTTTATAAATATTTTTCAGTTCTGCCTCTTTAGGGCCTCCGTTTGATCGACAATTTAAAGCCTGTATAAATAAAATTTGCTATAAACATTCTCAAGGAAAAATGTTATTGTTACCTATGCTTTTGCTGGAAACGTTGAATTTAATGTTCCTGATTTAATATTCAAAATTATCAATTTTATCGCCTTTCTGTAGACGCCTATCAGTAGGTACAATCAGTCTATTTAAATAAAACGTAAATCGACTTACATAACTCCCTACAAGTATCAAACAGAGTACCAGCACATGGTACTTGATGGGGCACATGATCACAGCGGCGCAAACTCTAACAGTGTCACCAGTAGTCATGGTACACCATATTTATGATAACGGCTTCCACGCATCACTTCCCACAGACACAAAAGGTGACAAGCCCCATCCAAATATGACTAATTGTTTCGTGACATGTGATGTCCTTAATGCATTGAATCGATCACATTTTTGGGATTTTTAAGGTTCCTCTCGAAGAATTGAGGACACTAAACCTATATTTGAAAGCATTAATTATGTAATACCTAGCGATCCAACACTGGTAAACAGATCCAACTCTAGTAAACACTAGTAAACTGATATAAATATATGACTTAGAAATTCTCGCTTCATATAAAAGTTTTCCGAGGACATAATCAGTTCTTTAAATAAATTCTAATTGAGTCAACTCTTACAGGTGAAGAGGAATTCAATCCAATAATATCATAATTGGTCAAAACTAAGTATATACACGCATACAGTTGCCATTCCTTCAAGAAAAAGACTCCACGATGATATTCAGTGATGAACACAACGATTATTCTTCAAATCTCCATATTTCATCGCGCATACTAATCTAGCATCATATAAAACAGTGCTCATCATTCATCAGTCACGGCTGTCAGTCTGTCAGTCTGCACGGTCGGATGTTGGGATCAGGGACCGTAATTACAGGAAACCATGTGGCCAATTGGAAATTGCGTATTCAGTACTTAGTGTAACAAGTATATCTGAAATAAATGCTTGTTTTGATGCCCAGGAATATAAATCATGACTATTTAGTTGTCTTGTTTAATATTGTATCTTGAAGCTATTTATATCTATACTTATATTAAAAAGAGGTAAAATTTGTAAGTTTGTATGTAGGGGGTAATCTTTGGAACCGCTGGTCAGATTGCCAAAATTCTTTCACTGATAGAATGTTCCTAGCTACAATGTTCCTGAGTGCTATAGGCCATTAAACATCACGCCACGATTATATGGAACCGAGCAGCGGGTGAAACTGCGCGATAGTAGCTAGTTAGGTATAATCTCGCTTAGGTGTCAGTAGGTAGGTGGACCAGGCTTGAGTAGGTATCTGAAATACCTATATATCTACCTACATGAATTATTGATTGATTCCTAATAACGCCATGCCTAATAATCTTAAAAGATTGTTTATTTATTTACACTTATACAGACAACCAGTAGCTGTTACATTGTTTCTTCTTATATTACCTTATTTTTTTAAATTACTTACTCTTTTTTATATTGTATAACCATGTTTTTTTTTTGTTTCACTTTTATACACTTGTTTTATTTTGTGTCTTATGTGCGTCCTAGACTCGAATAAATACTTTTTCTTTCTTTCTTCTTACATCAAAACATTAAATATACGAGAATTAAGTTAAATGGACAGCACTTTAAGGTGTCACAAAACGAACGAAATATTTTGTAGTGACACAAAAAAAATGACATACTTTATCATGTGTTATGATAGTTTTTCTTGTAGTAGGTACGGGTAGATAGGTACCTGTTGATGTAGCCGAGGTCCCTAATTCAATAGATTTCACGGTCCAAATATGTACATATGTCCATGGATGATTCCAATTTCCTGTGCTTTGACACCTCTGCCGCGATTAATTGATACATCATTTTTCCCAAGGTCGGAACTTTGTTTTGATTAACATAGCAAAACACGATTTGTACGCTTCATTTGATTACCCGTAGAAAATCATGAAAACATCAAAATCAGAATATCTACTTACTATAAACTTCCTCTAAGTGATTGTGTTTGTACCATGTACCTACGCTATTAATATCCACGCAATACGATATAAAAAATTGCAGAAGTTTTCTTGCTGCAAAGACTATGTCAACCTATATCAATTCAGCCGGGGTTGCGGGGTAAGCACAATGAGGCACCGCGACCTCAGCCCAGAGCAGGAGAAGGAACGGGGGGGTTTTTAGTCAGTAAGAGTCTGACACTCCCTCCCGCCCGGCCCTGGGCGGGAGAAGTCATTTGATGACTTTCTCCTCACAAAAAAATAAAAATAAAAAACTTGTATCAATTTTACAAATTTTACCTGCGATCCTATTTTACTATGCCCTACCCTACAGGGTTGTCATTGATCTCACACAAAGTGTAAGGAACCACCTTTAAGTATATGAACTTATGGTAAAGCAATTAAGATATTGAGTATTTTCTGATGAAGTTAATCTCCGAATCTTAGTACCTAATTAAGTGTGTGTTTGCTCATTGTGTCAGCAAATACAATGCAATTCTGACAATGTACCCACCTATATTACTTAAATGAATAATAATTTTATTTTAAACATTACAGCACGAAGAAGAACTGCGAAGTTTTTGCGCTCCTAAGCAGTTGGCGATAGAGATGTACTGGGGCAAACTCCGTGAGGTGTACAACTCGTACCAGGAGGAACACAACCCCATCATGAGCCACTACCATAGCTTACGTGAGAAGGACGACTTCTATCAAAAGGAAATCGCAAGGAACGACTACCAAATACAACTAGCTTGTGTAAGCATCGACATCTTCACATTTTACTAATTGAAATTGTGGTAGAGAATGTGATAGGTACTTATTTAGGTACCTTCTTTAGGTACCTAGTGTCAATTAACAATTTCTTCCTTGTGCAAAATTAGACGACTAAGAAAAGTACCTATTTGAATACTTCGTGGCATCCATAGAATCATCATCATCATCAGCCCGTAAGTGTCCACTGCTGAGCAAAGACCTCTTCTCACACGGAGAAAGTTTGAGCATTATTCACCATGCTTTCTCAAGGCGGATTGGCGCTTTCAAACTTATAAGAAATTATAAATTCAGGTTTCCTCACGATGTTCTCCTTCACCATATGTTGGTGGTTTATGTAATTAAATAGATGCATATATCACAACACCTTGTACGCCATAGACCTACTATTATTATATACCACATTCTGCGGGTATACCTATATAAAGTTTATGAATTTTCAGGAGACCCTATCAAACTTGCAACATGAATGGCAAAAAACAACTAGTACGATGACAGATAAGTTGACGCGTATGGCCAATCGTAAGGAAGAACTAACAAGAAAATATTTGCAGATGAAGAAAGACTCCAAGCTTGAGAGCAGTAAGGGAAGCCAGCAGCTCGATATCATGGTGAATGCCAGCCAGGATGCGATCAAGGTTTGGCAGTCCGTTTAGAAGTTTGAAAACTGATATTTTTGATCAAAGACTCTTCTCCTATAAAGAAGCTATAAGCATTGATCACCACGCTTATTCCGCTTAAGCCAAACATAAAATTAGTCAGTTTCGTCACTGTGTTTGTTGTACTGTAGTTACATAACAAACTTAGAATTATATACACATACAGCAAATTAAACCGCCTTCCCCTTAATAGTTGTATCTACCTACCTATTGCTAAATATGAACTATTCTCATCCCTCCCCTAAATCATTCATCCGATTCTTGATTCCAAGGTTTCCAAGGGCGGTATCGATTGCTCACCATCGGGTAATTCGTGCTCATTTGCGGCGTATCACCCGCTGCTCAGCTCCATTTAATCGTAGCGTGATGTTTTCTAGCCTATAGCACTCAGGAACATAGCAGCTATCTATCAGTGAAAGAATTTTGGAAATCTGACCTTTGGTTCCAAAGATAACCCCCTACATACAAACTTACGAATTTGACCTCTTTATAATATTAGTATAAGTAGATAAAAATGCAACTTTTTCAGCATCTTGAAGATATGTATGAAAAACTGAATAAAGTAATGCAGCTATCAGAAATCTGCAGTAAATATGAACATGAAGGAGACGAGCTCTCCAAAGATGTAGAGTACGATCTGGACTCTCTGGACTTTGAACATCTGGATAAGGATATGATTGTAAGTACCTAGTTAGGTTCGAACTTAGATGTCCTCATCGGTCGTGTGGTAAGTGTAACTGCCAAGCAAGGTGCCTAGAGTTCAATTCATCTAGAGGCTTTACTCTGTTTATTGAAAGTTAAGGACCCAGATTTTGGAATTCGAATGGAGAAGAAAAAAACAGCACCATAGTGAATCTTTAAATAAAAAAAATCTCAGCTAGAAGTATATATATTATTTAATACAATTTCGTTTGTTATAGTTTTAATATGTGACAAAAATGCATAAAATAAGTTCTTAAAAAAATTAACTATGGCATCAATTCCGGGTATGTGAATGGCAATAGACTCCCTCTTAAATAATACCTACATAACAGAAAGAAAAAAGTTAAAAATAGTACCTTAATATATAGGAATATACCTACCTACTCGACTATACCTAAAACCTCTGAAATTAGTTAATAATTGCGGACAAACATACAAAGGTACCTACCTACCTACATACTTACATACAGATAGGACCTTTTTAGTCAATTCAAATTAGTTACCCTATTTCTTTGAATTGTAACTTCCGGCACCGACCATAAATTCAAAATCTAAATTAATTATATTTCAAATCTCTTCTTAAGGACGAATGCAAGGAATATCGCAAAATGGACAAATTCCTTCTCAAAGTGAACAGAGCCAAGGTGCAAACAATATGTCTAAGGACCGAGAAAGCGAAACTGATGAGGGAAAATATTCAGTTGAAGAACTACATCAAGAGGTACCTTACGGACTTGGCGCTTAAGGGCAAAGACAGGCCCTTAAGTATGAAGATCAGGACGGACGTGCCGAAGATAAACATCAAGGCGTACGTATCTTATTCGCCTTCGTGCACCTACCTATTTAAGAAACCCATTAAAATAATAATCAACAACCTATCAGAGTCCGAGTTCACTGCTGCTGCTAGACTATGGGCTTCTTCCACAAAGAAGAGGGATGATCTCCATGTTTTCCTCTCATGGCTCCACCCAGGGCCAGAGAAGTAACTTGATGACAATAATATGACTATCGGGACTTGCAGCCTTGGTTATACTCCAATTGGGTAGTTTCCTTGGTGAAAAATAAAAATTCGACGTTTCAATACTTACAATACAAATATTGAAAAATAGCTTAGGTACTATACATACTTTAACATCATAAAGCAAAAATACTATGACATCATAACTCAGTTTTTCATACAAAGTTCATAGAAAAGAATCGTTTTTGTCATTTGGATAAAAGTATTGCATTTGACTAGTTGGAAACTACCATATAGTCTGCGTTAGTTAAGCAACAAGACGACACAATAACTATCTTATCTGTTTGTAGGAATCGTCCAGTAACTTGCATTGAGGGTGCTCTATCGAATGCCGTGCAACACGAGGTGCGCATGCGCAACGTGGCACGACGCAACAAGGACAACAACATCAGAGCCTATCCTCGGGTGCAGTGCTGGATGCAATCTGCGTAGTACGAAATAATCTAAAGTCCCGCTTTGATACTATTATGTATAATAATGAGTTGCCATCAAAAATAGAAATAATATTTGGAAACACTTCAGTTGTGAGAGTTTTACCTTGCAATATGATGATCATGATTGATAATATATAAGTTTATAGGTGCATATTTTTGCTAATGTAAAATATGAGTAATATCTTTTACATATATTAAATATGCTTTTTAGAAATTATTTATTTCTAATGATTTTTCTTTCCAGTTTAAATATGTGTTAAATAAATGTAATTTTGAATATATGTTTTATTTTACTTAAGTATCTATCACATTGCTTTTAAAATTAATATTTAAGCCAAATATTGTGTCAATTAAAAATAAGTGAAGTATGAATAAACAAATAAGAAGCATGTCCTATTTTATTTATGTTTGTAAATCATATTATATCTCCTTAAAAAGTTAATTTTACATTACAACTTTCGAATAAATTACGGCACTTGGAACTTGTAAAAATGACGAATTTTTATAACTACCTAGAAATGGTTATTAATAAAATAATAAGACATGATTATAAAAAATAACTTATATTATGTAAAGCTTCAGTATTTAAACATGTCTGCCATGTACATGAGACACAATACAAAATAGACAGATGGTCTGATCTATGTTAAGAAAATTAACAATATACCAATTACATTGGCTTCAAAGTAACTTACAGAACAGGCAGGTACAATCATATAGCTTTAACATTTTAAGTCTTCTTTCTTATATCAAAGGAAAGTAAAGAACCAACTTAAGCAGATGTAACTGAAGTATTTTTTACCATGTTAAAAAGTGGTGTTTCAACTGAATGCAACTCTGACAATTAACATTAGATTACACAATTACAAACTTACTGATAGCATGCGCAGAAATTCTTTTTAATTTTACTTACAGTTCATTTAGTATAGTGATGTATTGTAAAACAATATTGGAATGTGTCTACTAAAACAAAATTTACAATACTGTATTACAAATTAACTCTGGTTAGAGGACAATTGAAATATAACTTCTATCAATATCCGGTAGTTTCATTCCATGGGTACAACACCTGTCATTGAATCTTGGTCGTTACCCAACTTCCAAGGTTCGTCTAAAGCCACTAGCAACCTCGCCAACGCTTTATGACCCTCGATGTCGATGTTCTTTGTCATTTCTTCATTGAATGGAACATATTCATCACACATCACTGTCTTGCCATGAACAACGCCGTATATCTCGTACCAGCCTTCTAAAGGTTCATTCAGTGGATGCTTTAATTTGATAAGAACTTCTTGATCGTCTACCGTTTTCACATAGAATCCTTCACTAGCAGTAACTTTGGTCACTTTACCCCACAACGTGACTTTCGCGCCATTTTTGCCCAGATTACCGGCAGTCACGTACGGCACAAACTCGTCGTTGTCAGGATATTGGTTATCTTCATAATCGTCGTGGTCTGCCATTGTGTTAGTGTTCTAGGTTGTTTAAATAATAAAAATAATAAGTTATAAAGTAAAGTACAGAACGAAATTCAACAGGAATAAACTTGTTTGTTCAATACTTTTGAAGTTTTGATAACAGACATTGACAGTTAAAAAAGTTTTCGTTTTCAAAACGTGACAGTGACATTAAAGTTCAGAATTTTTCCTGAAATTGTAGTTCACTAAATCTGGAGTTGCCGAGGAAAATTAAAATTTAAAATAGAAAAATTACCATTATTTGTAGTAAAAATCAAAATTACTTACAAATTGCAATATATCCCATAATTTGGAAACTTCTCGTAGCCCACTTAAGTCGATGCTTGCCAGACTTTTTTGTGAGAAAGAAAAATAAGAAAACAAACAATCAAAGGGCTTAAAATTATAGGTAACTCAAGTTGGAAAGTGGCGTTGAAAACGCGCTCGCTACACCATTGGTGGACACGAATTCGAGCCTCCGCAGACTACTACACGTAATCCCATATTGCGGCGGCGCACATTGGGGTTAATGAAGAGAAATGGGCTCCAGGCTCAGGTACCGCGCCGAATGCCGACAACCACTCAATATGGCATCATCAGCAATGCCCTATGCCCAACACGAGTTTGGCATCCGGCAGGAACCGTACTTAAAATAAACGTACTTTTAAGAGTGAGAAAAATCATCAAATGACTCTTTCTCCTGCTTCAGGCCGGGCCGCAGTACATCATTGCACCATCTATGGTCTGATAGTACTTTAGGATGCGCGGGAAACGCAACCCGATGTTCCAAAGAAACATCGTCCCTTTGGATTTTGACCTATTTGAGCGAGTTTGGCGACTGAGGTTTCGGTAGTATTGTTGTCAGTCATTGCATTTTTTTTATTGATCCCATTTAGCTTTGCTGCAATGTCCCTGGCGGGTTAAGTCCGCCACTGCCGCCAAGGAATTGGCAGAGGCATCCAGGATTTATTTCGCAGCCGAGCGCTCGTCGAGTCTATATACATCTCCCGAGGATGCCCTGAAGAGGGGCGAAACACGTGTCCAGTATAGGTTTGATTGCGTGGCATGTTTTTCAGTTTTTTGCACGTGTTTATATGCATTTTACCTTTGCTGCATGTGAGTGGGATTGCATCCTGCAACAAGCCATGATTTTTGTCACAGAATAAAAACTAAATATTTTACATAAATTTTAATTTTCTAAATTAATTAAATAACTGAAGGATTGCATATTGCCTTTGTCTTTCCCCTCCTGTCCCACGTGCACACATTACACGCTTATACTTATTTGTCATGTAGTCAATTCGGTAAATATATAAAACAGCAAATCAAATTTATTAAAATTTATTTTTCACTTATTTACACTATGAATCCCTTATATACTAAACACTGTTTTAAGTCTATGCGAAGTGGTCTTCCCGATCGGCAGCGAGGGTGGGTGCGGCTGCGTCTTCCATTGCAGCGAAGTTCATGAAGTGCGCGGGGCGGTGCACCTCGTGGTAGAACTCGCGCGGGTTGCCGAGCTGTACGCCGTACTTCATATTTGGATCGTGTCTTACACCTGAAGGCAAAGTTCATTTGTTTTAGAAGTCTGAAAATCTTAAGTGTTCGTTTTTTAAGTACTAAATTATGGTAAAAACGGATTGGTTTGGAATATCTTTGGCAGTTATAGTTGGATAGCAAATTAGAAATTGATGGGTAATGGACAAGAACTTCTGTTTTACAGTAGCATCTAGTGTAGCCTGGTGAGCGGTATGTTGTACAAATAACTAATTAATATTTTGATGTACATTCCTAGTCGACATACACATCAAATATTACAAAGCAAAACAATATAAAATACATACCCATAAAGTTGTAATTCCAGCTTCCCTGTGAAGGCACCATGAAGTATCCTAAGAATCTATCGGAAAGCAACATTTGGACTCGTTCATAATGGCTGGGGAGGTAACCCTTGGGGTTGTTGCCGCGGTCGGTATTGCGGGCTCCCCACTCGTAACCGCTAGGCGTCAGCTTGTATGCCGTGAGTGAACAGGAGCCAGGAGTAAACGAACAGGTGATTATGATCGTCTTCTCGCCATCCCAAGAGGGGTTTTCTGCCATTATCTTTGCGTGGGTTGTAATGTCCTGTGAACGAGAAGTTGGTGTTGTAAATATCGAAATATGAATATGAAATACAGCTCATAAAGCAAACATTAGTGATTCTTGACTATTCTGTATATATAATTTTTACCGGAGATAGTTTCTTCAATTTATAGAATAGCATGAGGCTTACCTGCGGCGAGAGTTGTGGCAGTTCGTTGGGCTGCGTGTGCATCCAGCCGAGGGGCTGCAGATGCTGCAGCGCGGGGTGCTTGGGCAGGTGGCGCGGCAGGTGCACGGCCTGGTGCGTGCCCCACTGCGGGGGCACCACGCAGCACTGTACCTCGCGCACCATCGGGTTGTCCGCCGGGGACGTGCCGTACAGGTAGCACGCGATCTGTTTCGAGTACAGTCAAGGATTGCAATTCACATCATTTCTCAAGTTTTACAATTTTACTAGAAAACAATCAAAAGAAACGCGTTCTAGTTATTAACATTCACATGGATCATACCTGTGCTCTCAAATCAGAGATGGTGACAAATTTCTTGAGCAAGTTCTTGGGCAGGATGTAAGTGTAACCACTCTCCTTGATGTCATCCGAGCTCACGTAGATGTGGTTCGTACGAAGATGCAAGTTCGTTGCTGATATAGCACGTACACGCCATTCCGTCTTTGAGCTGAAATATTATTATTGGTTTACTGCGAATCTCTGTAAGCTTGGTTGTGTGTATAGTGCACATACTTTTATCGATTTACCAACGAAAATATTTCAAGAATTGTTCCCTCACCTGAATGTCTGAGACTCATAGTTGCTGGTCGTAGAAGTGATGATCTCATCTCCATGTTTGTTGACAGTGCGAGTGGTGGTGGCAGTAAGTTGGCTCTGTTCCTTGCTCTGCTTCTCAATTTCGGCGATCTGTTGCCGCTGAGCTGAGGGCGCCGATATCTCCATACCCAAGATAATGTCACGGATCTCTGACTGGGTGAGGGAAGCCACGTTGACGCTAAAAAAATTGGATTATTTTATTTGCAAGTAAGTAATAAGACTTTAATGATTTAGGTGTTACAATATTGTACTATCCTAAATTATCATGTTCTTTATTATCACTTTCTTCTATCAAATCTTAGAACAAAAACTTATAGCTTTGTTGAAAAGTTAACTTAATAACATTACTACAACTTACTTGTTCTTTTTGCCGTAATCGGCAAGGATCAGGTCCTTGAGCTGTACTTCAACCTTGATCCAGTCATCATCGGAGAGAGTGGGCCAGATGTGATGTGGCTCTGTCAGTGTTGTCTTATCAGGTTTCAATAGTACCTTAGTACGCTCCGTGTTCACGTGAAGAGCGCGAAGGATAAGAATCAGACGACTGAATGCCTAAGAAAAGGTAAATTGTCTTGTGAATACAGGGAAACAGTCTCCAAGGAAAATCTGTCAGTAAGATATTTGATTGTTCCGAAGTGGAAAACAAGATACGCCACAATAACTACGTTCAATCAGTCCCATAATTAATGTTCCTTTTTTGTTTTGATGGTAGTATTGTGAGCAATATGATCAGTTAGCGTTATATCAGCGCCGCAAGCGGTAACGTCATTGCGATCAGCAAGCGTGACTCACTGGCGGCGCCCCAGAGCACAGGGACTCTCTGGTTTCAGGACCCCTACGCGATTCATCATTTCATATTGTCGCAATTAAATAAATCATGTCTAGAAGACCACTGGCGCTATGCAATCTCAGCTTTTATTTAGATTTAAACTTGACTCAATGCAAAATAAAAATTTTAAAATTATAAATTCAGTGTACAGGATTTCTAAACCCATTTTTGTTTCTGTTTATTATACTTACAGTGTATGACGAGATAGTCTTGAGCCAATCATCATACAAGTTGAATAACACCATCTGTGGCTCTGTGGCCTTTAGGATGAGGTCTCCGAACTTCTCTACCTTTAGACACGCTTGGAACGGAAGTTGTAGTTCCGAGCCTTTGATCACGATGTTAGGGAAGTCCAATAAGTGAACCTGTATTTAAAATATGGCAAGATTAGTTATAATTTATTCAGGATATATTATATAAACATTCAAATTACTGTATACAACATATTATTTTAAATGCTCACCTCAAGAGGATCCAACATTCCCTTTCTGGTGACAATAATTTGTTTAGGCTGTTCTTCAACTGGCAGGGAACGAATCAAAGCTGCTACTTCTTCAGCAGTCTTCCATTTGGCGAGCTAAACAACCAAACGCGAGAAATTATAGTTTTTACTGCTATTAATTTTTGACAAATTTTGTTTTAAAGTATTGTCGAAATAGCTTACCAAGTCTAAAAGGTAGTAAAGAAATTATAACTGAAGAAAAAAAGGTAAAACTATTCAAGTTTTAACTTTTTTTCTTCAGGTATAATTTTGTTATGTGATAAGTGTCTAATTCAAAGACATTTCCGCTCAAAATTATTCAAGATCAAAAAGGACCAAGGCAAGTATTAAAAAATCCATTATTTTTTACCTGTCCAAGACGTTTCTGTCCGGCCCACACGCTTGTGTGAATGATCTTAAGGAACAGTTGTCCAGTGCGCGGGTTGAAGATAAAGATGGCGCCGTTGATCGGCTTCGTCGTCAAGTTGCCTTCGAACGTCTTGTGGATTGTTACACGGTACACGTTTGTGTCGTCTACGAACCTGGAAGGAAGATAGTGTTATTTTGTTTTAATTGTAATGGGTACAGTTTATTTTGTTACTGACAGAGAGTCCAGTCCAGCGAGAATATTACTCTAGCAAATATAAAGTCGAGATGTTACAAGTCACATTTAATTTTAATGTCGTTTGTAGAGTGAAATGAGAAATGCAATAGTTATGATCCAGTGATCTAAGCCCCAAATACTGGCTTAATCCATGTAGTATATTATCGCTAGTTATATACAGAACATTGTTTTCGTAAATCCCAGAGCTAAAACACAATTTTTAATTGTGATACTAACAAAAGTGGATGTAACATAACATAAACACTCTTGTACGAGTTACGAGGGTGAATGATTTTCTTCTGTACTGTCTCAATCTCTAGCGCAATAAAAGGATTTAGAAACATGTGTTATCTTAAGCCTTATGAATCCTTTAAATTCTCAATTTCATTTTGATATAATTTGAATTACTTACCAAATGATCTGGTTTGAGAACAGCTCTCCGTAGTTCTGACTGGAGAGGTATGGCTCGGTAGGCTCAGACGAGTATAGTTGCAGAGCCTTGCGGATACGCTCGCGAAGTACGTATAGAGCGGGGTTGGCCTTCATTATCTTGGCCATCGCTTGTTGGATTAGCGGTTTGCAACCCGGGAACCAGTTACCGTATGCACTGTAAACATTAGAATTATTAGTAATAAAATCTATATATGCTTTATCAGTGATTACTTTATGATGAACAAAATTCGATCGATCGAGATTTATGAGAATTATTGACTTGTCTATGCTTATAACATAATAATTACTTTATTTTCATATTGACATTCATCCCAACAACTCAAAATAAAGACTACAAACCTGTGCAAGTTGTAAGCCAAGTCAATGGCTATGAGCAGTCCAGTAGGTGAGGGGTATATAGACATGTTGTCAGTAGTATAGTCGAGGAACTTGGCACGAGCGTATCTCTCGACGTCGTGCGAGTCGTAGTCACCCCAACGAAGCTGAATATCCAGCCAGTACTTTTGTGTTGTTGTGTTGTCCATTGTGTCTCTGTGGGGGGAAGATTTTGTGAGTTTGTTTTTTTTTGACCTATTTATTTATACACTTTTTCTTCTTATGTTTTAACTCAACAATGCCTTTACCGATTTGTCTAGTTTAGGTCTTAAATTATTCGTGAAAATCTAGGGAAGGTCTAAGAGGAATCTTAAATTGATTTTGAGGCGGAACGATGTTTGCCAGGTCAGCTAGTTTATTTATAAGTACGAGTACCTGTACCGGATATCGAGATATACCAGATAACTAAACAATAATTAAGACCTTTTCACAACAATAGAAACTGAGAACAGAGAGAGACACTTGTGCAATTATTAAGAGAGCTGCTGATTGAAGTAAGTAAACATCACTCATAACATTCGACAATTCATAAAAACAAGGCAAATTCAAGTACTTACACATAGTTAAGATTTTGGAAATCTATAATCATCTGGTAAAACAAACTTACTTAGTATCAGCAAGCAACGATGGTCGCGACACGTTCCACTTGTACGCAGAGAACAGCAATATGTCGGCGCAGGAAGAGTTCATCTTGTACGACTTACGAGGGTGAATGGTTTCCTTCTGTACTGTTTCGATCTCTAGAGCGTCTAGCTCTTGATCGAATACCTGAGACAAAAGGATTATTTATTATTTAAAATTATTATTTATTTGGAAATTTTGTGAAATAAGAAGATGTAGATGAATCTATACTAATATGATAAAGAGATAAAATTTGTAAGTTTACGGGGCAATCTTTGGAACCACTACTCGGATTGCCAAAATTCTTTCATTGATAGATAGCTACAATGTTCCTGAGTGATATAGGCAATACATCACGCTACGATCAAATGGAGCAGCTAGTGAAACCGCGTGAAAAAAGCTAGTTAAATATACTATTGAGAATCTCTAATTGTTTACTATCAGTCTGTCCATTAGCCCTGATATTACATAAAAAAGGGGAATGAAGACTGAAATATATTTACCTGACACAAGTCCATGACGATGGATTCGTGGACTTTCTGCCACAAGTGAGCTCTGAAGATCTGGATCAGCGAGATCTTCAGTGTGGGAATCTTACCGTGCATGAATATACCAGTCAAGTCCAGTTGTACCTGTCAACAAATTATGATGTGATAAGTGACAACTTTTTTGTAATGTGTGAAGTCAGTAAAAATATTTAATTTTCATAGTGATTTTGTTTATGATGAAGATAGCTAATATCTGAGTCAGTTTGTAATTATTACAAAATGAATAATAGTATCATTGGTATAGAGAGCAGAATAAAGATTAAATAGCCAACTCTTGACAAGTTTTATTACTTTTTTTTTGTTTTCTTAATAATATTGTATCAAAGTATGTATTTATTCTTACCTGGAAACCGACGTACACATTAGCTCTGTTAATAGTTGGCGACCACCAGAGCGTGAAACGACGGTTCGGGATCTGGTTCAAACCGGATCTCTGCGCGTTGGTCAACTTCTTGTACTTCATCGACTCTTCGAAACCTGATGCTTTCTCCCTATAAAGGAATATACAGATTTAACATTAAATCAAATCTGAAGAGCTAGAAACCTTGTAAGAAATCTTATTGTCTATTACATCAGAGATAGGATTTCTGATATTTTATAAAATAGCTGTAGACACAATTTTCGACAAGACAACACGAAGCGGCGTTACAGATTGTAGAAACTTATATTTTTGTTTATTTGTTTACAAGTATAGAAAATTTATTTATGGTGTAGTATTCCTAAGAAAAGTTATAAAACGCATAAAAAATAATTCTTGTTGACAATGTTCACTTGGGGCAGAGTAGAATGGGAAATGAGGCCATTTTACTCACCAGAAGAGACCTTCCCAAGTAGGGAAGTATGTCCCCTTGAAGAGTGTATGCTCGAGTATGCCCTCGACACCACCAAGTGCCTGTATCATGTCTGTGCGGTAGTTGTTAAGGTTCCAGAGCTTGCCGTCGTGGCGCTGGTGAGTCCACCAGAACGGATTTTGTTTTAGGACCTGTGAAAAATAATTCATATTTTGATAGTAAATCATCTTGTGATATAGGATTGTATTATTTCATCATATTGTGTGTCTGGTGCTTACTATTGTAAAATGATTAGATTGAATACAATCATATAAAAAGAATTTGTGAGGGGATCTGCTAAAGGAAGAGAAAAATTCGATAGATAGATTCTGGTTATGATAAAGACCTTATACTAATGTACATTCACCTAGACTTTAAAATAAATATTTTTACTAACCTGGTACTGTTTGAACTCAGTCCGAATACGCCATCCTTTATCATACGCCAGCGTATGCCTATCCTTTTGGAACAGTGTATTGATACGCGGGATACCTCTGTCCCAGGAATCTTCTAGATCTTCTAGTGTTAAACGTCTGAAAAGGCAATATTGTGTTACTTTATCATTTTCATCTTTAGGATAGTAATAATAATAATAATTTAATTGTGAGCAATATGATCAGTTAGCGTTATATCAGCGCCGCAAGCGGTAACGTCAGTGCGATCAGCAAGCGTGACTCACTGGCGGCGCCCCAGAGCACAGGGACTCTCTGGTTTCAGGACCCCTACGCGATTCATCATTTCATATTGCCCATAATACCTAACAGTGGTATTTCACTGACAATGTTCTATAGTGAATTTGAGCATTTACTTAAGTTTTTGCTATTATCTAGCTTGTATTTTATTACAATTCTAATTACCATTTATAATTTTCGAGCAATAGTAGAGAAGTTACTTGAAAAAAAATACTGAAGTATATATCTTGACAACAAACCTGTTTTGGGCGTTGGCCTCTTGCCTCTTGAGTGCATATTCAGCCCATACTCGCTGCGAGTCCACAAACTCAGCCTCCCAGGGCTGTATGTAGCGGTACAAGTTGGGGATGAGCTGGTCCTCGTCGTGCGACATACCTGAACGGAAGTGGGTGATGCCCACGTCTGTTTGTTTCGACCAACGGAGGTCAGACTGCATGGGGAAAGCAGATATACATTTAGTATATTTGTAAAAGTTCCTCTGGTGTTAATCTCATAGTCGAATGACGATAGTATTACTGGAGATTTGACAAAGTATTAGGTATTGCATTTTGAATATGAAGAAATATAAATTACGACTCTTATTTTTTACATAACTAGATTTGATAATTATCACAATAAAAAAAAAACTCACCTGTGGAATCAAAACGTGGCCCATAGACAGCATACCAAGCCCGCCCAACTCTTTAGGTGTGTAGAACACAACCGGCGGGAAACGGGAAGGCATTTTGGAGTTAAGACCGATCTTAATACGAGTCTGTATCTTGTTCTCGCATTTTACGAGTAAATCTAGCAACTCCTGTGTATTGACTACTGCCTCACGGAAGTAAGTCATTAGACCTGTGAAGAGACGGTTCATTATTAATTACTGTGGACTAAATAAGTGGGTAAAATTGAATACAAGTATAAATGTTGCATATGCAACTCTATGTTGAGCGGTAATGAAAAAGCATCTATGATTAGTCTAAGTAAGCCAAATCTGCCCACAAACTGTTACTACGAATTAATGCTTTATCATTTCAAGATTTTTCTCAAATTTTCTCTATAATAATTCAAGACCAAAATTAGCCAAACCGACAAGAGTTATAAAATTACATAACAAATATTGATTTTTATATACATAGATATCTCACCAATAAGGGCAGTGTTCCATTTATTGACAATCTTGGTGAAGGTGGTGGACCCGGAGGCCATGAGTATTTGTCGGACCCTGTTATGGAAGCGTGCAAGAGACTCGTCATCCACCCGCAGGTAGCACTGCGCTGTGCGCTCCTTCGTCACCTCGTTCTGCAAGTTCCATACTCCGTCGCGGTGGCACAGCTCCTCGTGTTGACTGCGGCACTGGAAAATGGAGATTGTTAATATCATGTAGCCATTATTTCCAGTAATACAGTACAACTTGTGGCTAAAATCGTAAACTTTAAATCTTTGTTTAGTTTGATAGTATTATCTTACGTAGATTGTTTTATTGAACTATGAAAAAAGGAAACAATTGAATAATGTGACTATTTTGTCCTTAATGTTATCTAAACATTATTGAATGAAAAGATATTTACAAAATTCTCAGTTATTTTAAAATCTTACCTTAGGCAATATCCTGCACTCAAATCCAGCCATGTTGAAGAGCAAGTTGGGATTATCCTTGGAGTATACAGAAACGAAGCTGTTTTCCCATTGGATAGTCGTAACTGAGCGAGGTAGACGATTCTTGATATCCCAGAATACGGCACGACCACTGAGAATAAAAAAAAGAATATTTGATTTAATAATAAAACTTAAATTCTAGCAAAATATACAATTTGGATATCTGATCTTAATTTATGATGAAACCAATAATTTATTAATACTTACAGATTAACATCGTGCTTCATAAGTCGCATGCGCGCGTCTCTCGGCCAGCACTTTTTATTGTTATAGCCGACAATGTTCTCGTTGTTGGGATCCGGATGTTCCGTGAGGTACCGTTGAATTAGGTCACGAGCCTCCTCTGCTGTGAACCTGAGTAAATAACAAATATTTCATTATAAAATGGTGTTCCTGTAAAAAGTCTTACTGATGAGATGACAAAGAAGATGTTTGCAATGAGTTTTTATATTTCCTAAAATTATATTTTATTAATCTACCTTTAATTAAGTTGCATGTAATAAATATATATTTTTTGTCTATGAAAATATTAGTTCAAATTATTTTTAAGTAATAATTCATTACACCAAATCATCTTTTTACAATAATAGGAAGAAAACAGATATTCCTGTTAGTACAAACCTGAAGAATATATGAATTCTGTCAACATATCGACAGTACAGTCTAATAGGATGTGCTGTTTCAGTTGACCTATCCTGGTATGACAGGAAGTCATTGGGCAACTGTGGTGGTCCTGCCATCTCACTGGCTCGCTGCAGACCCAGTACCAAGAGGTCTAGCACTAAACCGTAGTATTGCACTATGAAGGAAGCAAACTGTAGACCTCGAATGATACCATAGGAGTTTGTATGGTTCATATCCTGCAAGAAAATGACCGATTGTAAATGTTTGTAGTTACTTAGAAAAAATATGTGACATGTAAATTATAAGTTTTAGATAAAGCAAAGATATGGTATGCTTTGTTGTATAAGTCAGCAGAAAAATTTAAGAAAATTTGAAGGTTGATATTTTTTTACTTTAAATACGCATTATAGTATCAAAAGTTCAGTCAATTAATTTATTATTTGATAAACATTTAAGTCTTTGTTTACCTTATATACAAATTCACAGACAAAAACATAACAATAAATTACCTTATAATTGATGATGACGTTGTTCTTAGCAGTCATGTAGTCAGCAATGTTGTGATCAACGATTAAACGCAACAGTCTGTTCAACAGGGTCAGATCAATCTTCTCATACAATTTCTCGAAACGAGACTCAAGCAGGACATTGCATTCACCCTCGCCGACTTCCCATACGTCTTGTAGGTTGTTTATACCTAAAATATTGTGTATAATGTGAGTATAGGTGAATAGAATTAATACTATTACAATAAAAGCTAATTGTAATAGCGCAAACAATAGATTAATGTATAGGAAAAATAGGTAAAAGTTGGATTTCATTTCAAAAACGAGCAAATTTAATGCCAAATTAGAATGAAGTTTATATACATAATACATTAAAAACGTGTCTTCTTTGTCTCCTGGATCTGTTGTCAGCGCAACCAACCAAGGTGAGGTTTGTAACAAGGGGATGATCGACTAAGCAGATCTCCTTTGCCACAACGCACACCTTGGGCAGTCACATAGTAAAAAACCGACGGTGTTTCTTCGTACGAACTCGTATCGTTAAATTCCTTTATTTATATTAATTGATATGTTCATAATTTGAAGTTTATAAAATTTTGGATAAATACTTATAAAATATAATAATTTTGCAGATTATATAACCATTTGACTTTCACACACCAAATCCAAAAACTAGAAAGTCTACTCGCTATCAAAATTATAAAACACAGGATACAAATACACAATAATTAACACCAATAATGCATACCTTGACACCACTTGTACACAAGAAGTGGAGATGGCTCAGTGTCTGCTGGTTTGACCCATGGAGGCAACAATCTTCGTTTGTCAGCTTCATACCATAAGTACTGGTCTAAGTACGCATCTGTGATCTTTTCTAGAGGTTCCACATCGTAAACTGGCACTAAATGCGAGTAGAGGTCCATGAATTCTATGCCAACCTGGTAGGAAACAATGAAACATTAATATCCTGAATGAAGGAATGTAAGATAATGGTTAGGAGAACAACAGAAATGGCATTTAAACTTTTTAGTAAATTTTAATTAATTGGTGAAAACCAAATTAACTTTAGAATCCGAGTCATAAGTTACCATATCAATTTTTAAGGCCACTTTTCGACTTATAATTATCAATTTAAAATAAAGTCCAAATACAAGAAACATACCTCTCTAAAGGTCCTCTGTGTGAGTAAATGACGCTTGATTCTTGACAAGGCCTCGTGGGGATTATCATAAGCCTGTTCAATGAGCCCCAATTCCTCTCTTTGACTTTGGTTCAATCTGGATTTGACACTGTAGGCCTCTTTGAGTCGTTCCAATGCCAAAATAAGAAGTTTGGTGTCGTGTTTGTATGAGAGAGGAGGGAATGGAATGGGAGCGAAGCGTCGGGATTCTAACCAGTGGACTGTTGTGGTATAGATGGCTACGGCTTCTTCTGGTGAAATGTATGGACCATCCTGTGAAAGGGAGAAAAAAAGTAGTGTAAGTTTTGTATTTTCATCAAAAATTCTTGTATTAACAGAATATAATACTCATTTTTTTACAAATGGATAATATTATTTTAAGTTTCTCGGTTACTCACTAACAACCTTTTTTGTGAATGGCAAAGGACAAGAGGGTGTGTCAGACTCTTACTGACTAAAAACCCCCATTTCTTCTTCTGCTTTAGGCCGAGGCCGGGGTCGGCGCTAATTGAGCTAGCCCCGCAACCACTTACAAGCACTTTTTTTAAATGTTCCTACCAAAAACGAATGTGAAATCCATTGAGAAATATACAGATATCATTAAAATCTTACCTTCAAGTAATTATGCTGTCTTTCCTGCTCAGCCTTGAGGTATAACCTAGTCAATCGTCCAAGGTTCTTCTTACAGACAGTCTTGTCGACGGTGGCACCACGTCGGATACGCTCCCTGTTGTAATGGGCCGTGTTTGTCCACCAGTCCGCCTTCATTTTCACGTAACGAAGGATCATGTTTTCTATCGGAGTTGGTAGACCTGGTACCTGGTTAAGATTATTATAGTGTTAATTGAGAGACACATGTTTGGAACAAGTTAATTACTGCATTGTCATATAGCTAAAGTATTCTTTTTATGGAGCTGTTTTTAAAATTTTCGAAATTATTTATTTATTAATTATAGATTATTAAGATTTTGATCCACAAGAAGCATTTCATTTTCTTTCAAAATACCTAATTACTAAAAATAATGCTAAATTGGTTAAGTGAATTTTGGCAAGGTTTTCAAAACACAGCCAATAATGTAATTGTTAACTGTAAAAACTTGAAAGGTGTCCATTTTTCCAATAGAAACTGGAACATCACATTGCATAACAAGAGTATCTTCTATAAGAAGCTAATTCATATTCAAACCCTGATAAATTTATTTCCTACCTTCCAAGGGATGTTAGCTTTCCAGCATCTCCAGGCTTCAGACAGATGTTGCAGGATAGTCCTGGCCTTGTTCTGCTTGATACCTTCCGGCATCATGTCGACAATATCGTGCATCACTGACGCGCGCAACTCCAAGTCGAAGTGAGACTCCACACGTTGCTTCGTCACCGTCTTAGCAACACCTGTTGGAAATCAGACATTAAAATATGTTTAAATTTTATAAGATTATTTTTTTTCATTACTTTGATTTTTTTTATTCGTGATTACTGATATTTTTGTTTACTTAAGTAACTAGTGTTACACTGTTCTCACATAATGGAGCTATCTAAATTATGTAACAATGTATTGTAAAAAGTGATTGAAAAAGAGTAACCATGGAGTTTCTTGCTCGTTCTTCTCCATAGGAATCTACACTTTGGAACGAGCAAATAGCTTCACTAGAGGACAGACGGACAGACTGACACATAAAGTTAAACCTTATGATATCTTTTTTGCTTGACGTTCAAAAGTGCCTTTTTTGGTCTATTTGAAATAAAGAATTTGATTTGATTGATTTGATTTGAACTCGCAGATTATTTTTTATCATCAATTCTAGATGCTGTTAGCTCCTTATAAGACTTAGCTTCTGAAACTGTACACGACAATAGCTAAATAAAATAGTTTTTTACCTTTAGAATGTCTTCCTTCGAACTGCCTGGATAGCAAGTTTCCAAGCCAGCGCTCCAGAAGTGGCGTGATACCACGCATAAAGAACAGCCAGACTCGCCATCCTGGTGCCCAGAAGCCACAACCAGGACCCTTGGATACTGGCCCCTATGGTGAAAGTAAAACAATTCAAATTGGATACTGCAATTACAATGGGTTCTCCCATTGTAATTGATGGGAGTAATCTATACTAATATTATACATGCGAAAGTAACTCTGTCTGTTTTTTCTTCATGCCTAAACTATTGAACAGATTTCTGTGAAATTTGGTACAGATAAAGCTTGGAACTCGAGAAAGGCCATAGGATAATATGTATACAGGGTGTAAGGGACAGCCTTCCGCAAACTGATAGGGTGGATTCAGTATATCGTCTTAAGTTGACTGGTACATGAAATTATTTCAGGAACGTTATGGGAATCCAATTAAACCGATTTGTTTCATTACCTTACACGCAATGTATCGCTACCACCGCAAACGCACGCAGCGAACGGCAGCGCTTTTAGTATTATTACTTTACACTATGGGCAGCGCCGCGACCTTACGTTCAGACAAACGGTCGCGCTCGCGCCACGTTTTAATAACAATAAATTATTATTTAAAAGATAGCCGCATTACTTACAAAAGACAATGTAATAATGGCACTCGCGCCACGTTTTAATAACAATAAATTATTATTTAAAAAATAGCTGCATTACTTACAAAAAAAAATCTAACAATCATAACATGGTAACTGATAAATGATAAAAAAAGAAAAATGCTTAGGTACCTTAGAATCGCTCCGGTTTCCGGCTCTGGAAAGCATTTGTGATGCGGTCTCGCATTTCGTACTCACTTGCACACGCACTCACAAACACTTTTTCTTTTACGTAACCCCACAAAAAGGGGTCCAAATGGGTTAGGTCTGGGGATCGTGCTGGCCACGGTTGCGGTCCAAACCTACCTAAACTACGTTTAAATAGGAAAGCACTGGTAAGTGGTAGCGTCTCCTTACGTTAGCGAACCAATTCCAAAATCCACGTAGGTATTGGTCTTCCGGCGCCTTTTTGTCTGGGAACAATGGGCTGGTTTTCTAGCAAGCGTTGATAGTCACCAGTAATTATCCTGGAGTCTGATGGATGGCGACGGTCAGGATACCTACACTACTACAACACATTATCATCTCCCCATAATCACGCGCGCTAAACGTACCTAGGTAGTAATTTCGCACAATTTCTACAACAAAACTTCACTACACTTCACACACTACATAACTAATAAAACTTAACAACACTACTTATAACAAAACTTTTAAGCCGAATGCGCGAGCGATCCGTGCCGACACACGCTCGCGGTACACAAACAATAACATCGCAGCAAGGCACAATGGCGACTGCATGTGATGAGAGACACACACAAACATAAATCTGTTGTTGCCAATTACACGAAAATTACAAAATTCGGGGTAAAAAATAAAAAATTATGCATGGTCGTAATTTATCATTCTGTTATTTTTTGTAGAGAAATGAATTGATTAAATCAATTTAATTCTAATTTCATTGTTTAGTTAATTTACAATAATAAAAGTGCAGTGTGATAGAAAGCTGTGCTTCCATTCCAGGGAGATTGTGTTTAATTTCTGGCTCGACTATCAATTCATGGCTATTGTGAAGCCATGTAAAAATCTGTAAGTAGTTTAAAAACTAGCCAGTAATCGCTTAAAAAGAACAATCAATTAATAAATTAGGTAGTATTTGTAAATGCTTTAAAATTAAAACTAGACTAATCTTTATTTATTTCTTATTCAATTTATGTGCGCGACAAGATTTTTATTAATTGATTAATGAAAATCTCATCAACGTAATTATGAATGCAAAGGAGTTCTCAAGTTTTAGATAAATTTCGCTAGTTCTAACATTTTCGTTTACTACCTGAGGTAACAAAAGTTAAAAATTGGCAACACTGGTTCAATCGGGCAAACATTGTGCAAAGAATCGGGGAGACGGGGAGACGCGGAGGCGGGGCGATAGAAAGGGACGCAGCTATTCTGTACGTTGGACGGGATCGTAGGTATTATACCTACGGCGCGGTGGGGCGCCGAGCCGCTGCGCCGTGACCGCGGTGCGGTGAGTTCAAACGACTCGCGCTAGGTAGAAATTGAACAGCTGATTTCATGCGTAGTTCTTTAGAGAATTCACACAACCATTGCGTATTTTTTTGTTTTAGCTGTGTTATTTACATTAATGTTATTCTTCATACATAGAATGTAATTATACATTGAAATAGAGGTGTAGGAACTGAAAAAACGAAAAAAAAATTGAAAAATTTCCTGAAAGAATTTTCACTGGAATATGATTCAGAATAAGGAGCTGAATGCACCCTGTTAATTTGTGGAGGGCTGTCCCTTACACCCTGTATATAAGAATTCACTATTCAGGCAAAAGCTAGTAAGAAATATTTTAAATAACAATTATTATTTCCTGTAGAAGAACTATCTAAACTGTTCATTATGGTATATATTGTACTGATGTTCAGTACCAAACATCAGTGCAATGATAGTTTAACTTACTGCTGGCTCTTTGTGCATCAAAATTTAACATACCATGCTATATTTTAAAGACCAGACCCACAACAAACACTATTTAAACATAAATTGCTATTCACAGGCAAAATGAATAAATAAATGTTTTATACAACAGCAGAAAAATAATACTCACAGTATTAAACCTGTAGTAGATCAAATGTTTAAGATCCTTGCACATTCTGATCTGTCGCATGAGCTTGTACTTGTATCGGTACATGCCCGTCAGCTGGCCGACGTGAGCGAAGATATACTGTAATCCATCAGCCAGTTGGAATGAGTCCACATTGTTCAGTCGGTACTGGACGTGCGAGTCAACTATGAGCTTCGTGAGACGAAGAATCTCACGACATAAGTGGAATGCTGAAAGAGGAGAGATAGGTTAGTAAGATGCTTAGTACATAATCTCTTAATTTTTTTAAATACGACATTAGTTTATTTATTCAAACTGCTGCTTCAACAACCATAAATGGCTTCGTTACAAAGGCTCTCTCTTCACTAGCTACTTTGCCTAGGAATCTTTCTAATTAAAAATTAGGATTATTGAAAACTTTACTCACCATTACCAAACCGAGATTTCTTTCTTTCCTTGGTAGTCAAAGTCTTGACAGGTTTCAAGTTGAAGTTGTAGTCCAAATGCAAGTAGTTCAAGTTCTTACGATGGATAAGCAAGTTCAACATATTGTACCCTTGCCGACAAACTTGTAGACCAGCTTCCACCCAGTCCAGAGTGGTGGTTTGGAAGAACTTCGTGGATTTAAAGGAGCGGAATAAGTACCTATGAAGATTAATGTTTTAGATGAGCAACCAATATGGACAGAAAGCTTAAAACAGCTATGTAATCCTGGTTTTACAGCAAGTAATGCCCAAAACTTGCATGACTTACCTCTTCTTTTGTGGCTTTGGTGGTCTATGTTTGAGTGCATTCAACACATAGTACTTAAGGAGCTTCTGATAGGAAACCCTCACTTTGACGGGTTGTCCAGGTGGGCAGTGTTCTTTGTACCACGTCTTTACTAGAGGCACGTCGATAGCGCGGCGAGTTCGTCCTAAAATCGAAAATAATCAATTTCCTCTTATTGCTCCACAATGTTAGTATTTAAAATCGTGCTTAATAAATAAAATAGACGCAAATGTTACCTGATCTCATGTTGAAGGGTCTTGGTGCCCACAACAGAGCAATTCCATTAGCTGTATTATCAGTGTATAAAGCAGTCTCTTGCAAGAATGGAGACACATCTTCAGGCAATAGGAACTCTTCCTCATCGGGTAAGGGATCCAAGGATTTCACTGAATGGCGGTGAGAGATGGGATTGATAAGGGGATCGAAGTAGAAGGCGGGAAGGTCAGGATCTTCCGTCTTGATGTATACTACGTTTGGCGTGTGGTACCTACAAGGAAAAGGCTTTTTATTTCACTTGCTACACATTAAAGTATTTAAAGTAGTTCATCGCGTTTAGTCAAAACTTACCAAGAAAGTTGTACGAAATGCGGCAAATTATTGTAAAGATACGGGAATGCGATTCTGTACTCAGTCCTGATTGGCTGACGGATAATGATTTTGTTGATATCATTGAACTCATTCCAGTCTTCATCACCTGCAGAGTTATCTTTCACCAGCGGCTCGAACTTCGGCCCTCCAGGAATGGCCATGTTGAGAGCCTTTGCAGTGAAGAAACTTTTCGAATCGAAGAGATAGAAGTAGTTGTCGTCTACTAAATCAGTCAATAACTGGTTGCCGAGACGGTACAAAGTCGCCATTTGAGGCAAAGTCAGGTTCCACTTTCTATATGTTGACCCATTCACGTGTTTTGTACCTAACAAAGGTTTGTGGTCATAGAACCATGAAGCTACGGCTCCATCTTCCTCAGGATCCAGCTCGATCTGGATTGGCTCCAAAGGTTCTACATCCAAGATGTTGTCAGCGTAATCTAGAGGAGGTTCTTCATCGTCGAACGGCGGGAACCTCATTCGTTTGAAGTGTCTACGGTCTCTCTTTTCTCGACGCATCATGATCCACATGGTACCCCACTGTGCGATGTAGACTGGTTCTATGACCCAGGGGATCTCGTTGACAAAGGTGATGGCTCCAGTGATATGGTACAAGACTTTTACATCACGAATTTGTTCCCAGGGCATAGGCATGTTTTCCAGCAGCTTCATGACAGCATGAGGCATATACTTCAAAGCACCTAGATACACTCTCTTGTCGTGCCTGTATTTACGACTAGTCATGTCACCATGGTCCCTGATGATCTTACGAATATGCTCTGGAGGCATATCCTCTTTCTGCGCGTCTACGAAACCGAACTTTCGTTTCTCGGCAAAACGCTTTGATTGGAGTTGCATCCATTTTTGGGCTAAGAGGAAAGAAAATAATATAAGATATAAATAACAAGCGCAGGGGGTTCATATTGAACTTAGAGAGGCATATAATAATAATTAAAGTAAGGAACAGAATTCCTAAGAATATGAAAATTGCAACAATATATCTCAATTTCCAAATAATGCTTCACTAATCATAATTAAGTTTTTGTGTAATATTATGAAATACAAAAACAAATGTTTGCAATAAAAGCATTCTCCACTATTCTTAAAATGGAGAACAATATCAATATTGCAATTTTCAATTTGCCCCACAGGAAATATTTTACTTTAAATCTTAATAAGCAAAACTTGAAAAACATGGGGATAATTAAACTCATATTCCTTTTGATGGCAAAAAAGCCGAACTGATACAATGTGCAACTTATTGAACAGTAATAAAATTGCACTATTACAATAAAATATTCTTTAATTAAACCATTGTGTGTATTTTGTAGTATATTCTTGCGGTTTAACAACTTTCTTTGTGTTATGGCTTTCATGAGACATTTAATTAATTGTTATTTGCAAATGGGTTACTGACTTAACTGTTGAGAAATTCAAACAAGTTTCAAGCCAAGCTAGCAAACAAGGGGCTCAAATTCATGAGCAGCATTGTGCTACACACAATATGGAGATCTTCATATACTCGTAAATGAAGCCCTTCTTCAGAAATTTAATGTTGTTGGGTTTAAAATGCATTAAGTCTAATCAGAATTGGAGTTAAAAGATAAATGCTTTAATAATAAGGACTATATTGGTAGATTTTATGAGGCATGACAAGAGAAAGTTTGTTCTAGGATGACACAGATAACATTGGGTAGTATCGCTCCTCCTTGCTTGACCACAGCAGTTATCAACATAATCATACTACTTCTAAATTAGTGGTATGGAACGAAAGTAAATACTGTACAGTACTACACTATTTTAGTAAATACTTATAATAGATGTGAATACTAGAAATACGGCATATGGAATACATACTAGAACTATGGGAAGTAAAGAAACAATCTCCTCCATTAAATATTTAAGTGCCAACAAGCATAATATTGATTTACCCTGGTTATTACTCACTATAGATTGTGTTTGTATTACCTATTACCTTTAAATATTTTGGCTATTGATTGGCTTGGTCAGGAACACAGCTCAAGAAAAAATTTAGTAGCTTCCTCATGCTAATCGTTTGAGATTCTTTAATGAAGTTGGTGTATGGTAATATTACCCAAAATTACACTAGAAACCTTATCATTCGAATTATTAAAATTGAAAGAGTCCTCAAAGTATCGACATCACAGAAATAACCTACAAAAATTAAGATGTTTGTTTAATGGTACAAACCTTTCTCCTTGATCTTCTCTTCTGGTATATGATGTGGTTTGGGGGGCTGAGCCGGGGGCACCGGTGGCGCAGCTGCAGCGGCGGCGGCGTGGGCCTGCAGAGCGGCCTGTTGAGCTGCCGCCAACTGCTGCTGCGCCATCATTGTGGCCCAGGGGTTGGGCCCCAGCAGGTACGGCGGCAGCGACATGGCTGACCGCCTCCTACACAAACAATCATCAATTCACCGATTACCGTTACACAATTCACAAGAAATATCACAAATATATTCGATACAAGCTATGAGACAGCGTGGTAAACAGACGCCGGTTGAATAAAAATAAACATGTGTAGAGTTTAGTTATTCACTTACTTTTTCTATTTCAGCGCCAAATTTTGTATAACATTCACTTTACACTAGAAAAACAATATTGTAGCATAAAATTCACTAACGAAAAACTAAAATCACAGCGACTTTCGAAGCCATTTGCAATTTACGTTTTTTTTACATTCATAGAGTAGACACATGTCATCGAATACTATTTAGTCGATTTTTACCTTCTAATATCGACTAAATGTTTAGGTATAATACTGGCAGGTTCTTTATAGTTTCATTAAAAAAAATATTTTGCATGCATCAAAAGCAATTTTCACAAAGGATTTGCCAGTATTTAATATTATTTTAACCTACCTACTTTATACTTTTTGTAAATTGAATTTTGAAGGAGGTTTGATCACAATTCATCGGACGAGGGTACAGGCGGAACATCAAACTGACAGTTCTGCGTGCGCGCAATAAGGTGGAGAGCGAGCGCTGTGACTGTCATATGAGACGGATCGACGCCCTGCGATGGACCGTGAAGACGATGATCGAGATGTTGATGTTTCTACCAACAACCCCCCTGGTGCCTTTAAATTAATATAAATATTTACTAAAACAATAACATCAACAACCACAGATTTCTATAAACAAGTCAGAGATTAACAAAGATTTTTAATTGATTCTTTTAAATATTTAGATGGCGGTTTTTTTTGTGAGGAAAATCATCAAATGACTTCTCCCGCCCAGGGCCGGGCGGGAGGCTTTCCTCAGAGCATATTGGGTCCATCAATAAACTTTAATATAATTATGTACGGAGAAGTCCATCCTCTTCAGGTCTTTAAGAGGACCCGGTATTCTTTACGAGAGCTCAAGGTGGCCACTGGGCTAGATTTAGTGAGGTAGAAACCTGTAGTGTTACGCACACTATGGAGAGGTTTCTACCCAAAAGGTCTAAATCTTCTATAACAACACTTTTTTTTGCCCCAAGGTGGAAAATCCTCATGGAGGATTGTCAGACTTTTACTGACTAAAACAACCTTGGTGTCCCGTCTGTAAAGTGGGCGTGACGGCGCGGGAATAAAAATTCATCCGCAGCTCCACTCGTGACGGCCTATCTCCATACGCCCTACCTCAAGATGCACATGGAAGGGAATGTGTGAATCGCCCCCGTGACTCGCCTCGAGGCGCGCGCCACCGTCTCGGATCCTCTTTAACGGGACGTCGCGATGGAGTCTCCCCCAAGTCCTACATCCCCGTACCCATCTAGGGGGGTCGGAAGAGAGCAGCTTCTCCTACACCTAGTGCGTCTGCTGCAGGTGGGAAAAGGTTTTGTGATTTCCCTTTCTGCAGCCTCCTTCTGCAACAACGCATCTTGACAGAAGGACACCACTGCATCTCATGACTCTGCCGACCATTTGTTCAAAAACAGTAGGCAGTGACAGATCATCTCCTATATCTGATATTAGCAGACGACGTGGTTCATTCCATGCTGCGCACTCCATTCTATAAGCACACTTAAATTCAAAAATGCTGTTATTTCCTATCCACTGTATTTTCTGGAGGAATAGGCAAAGTTGAATTAACCTTTACTCAATACTAAGTATAGGTACTTAAGGTGTATAGTACCCTTAATAACCTTGTGCATACTAACGCACGACTGGCGCGGGCTGGGTTCGCCCGCTTTTTAAATATGGATATCCCAATAATATAATATGTTCTTTGTAAACTATTGACTGATTTACATGAGTGCTGCCCACTTTGTAGTAAAATTTAACACCGATTGATCTATTCAAAAATAGAAAATTATATAAACCAAGCCATTTAGATGGAATAGATATTTATTTGAACAAAATAGCGTGTTGGTAAATATTTTTTTACAGCTTAACTATTTGTCATAAGAAAATCAAATTTACTCACATTGTAGTAAGTACATGAATCTACAGTAAACATATTTTTTCAATCTTTACGCCCAACCGTTAATGAGGAATAGACTTTAGAATGTAACGTTTTTACGACTTAAAAGGCGCGTATGCGTACGCCATTAATTGAATTTTACATGTCTACTGTGTTTGATAGTTATTTATTGAACTAAACGTTTACTGGCATGCGTTGACTTTGTTATTTTATTACTGTGAATTTAACTTCCTTGCTCGCGAACATTCTATATGCGGGACACAAATTTGTTTTTTATTGTGTCTTATATACCGGCAGAATAGAAGTTTATATATAATTGCGATTATGTCTATGTATATGTATATGTACCTATCGATTGAATTTAGCGAGGTTCAATTATTGCATCTTAAGGCATACCTAATATAAATAAAAAACAAATAAATGTAACACATTCTTTATTATGTACTTATTTTATATAATATCACGAAAACTCATTGGTGGTGTAAGAATAATATTTTCTACGCTATTAACTCCATTTGAAAGTTCTTCATTAATTTCGTTTATCGTTTCGCTTAGTAAATCTTCGTCAATAGACATATCACTGCTTTGTTGAGAACGAGTCACATTTTTAGAAGAATATTCTTCAACTATTTGCGTTAGAGCTTCTGCAATGTCAGAATCTATAGAGCTAGTTTCTATGGCTGTATCTTCCCGATTCATTTCAATAATGTTACCGGGAGGTGTATCATGACCATCAATTTTATTGTTAATAGAATTTTGTATTTGGTCATTGTCAAAATTATGTTCTATATTGGCTAATTCATCATTATCGCTTCCAACCATTTCTATGTCTGATGTATTTGGGTTATCTGCTTCAGCAGAAGCATCATTATGTATTACGCTATTTAGCAAATGTTCAGATGATTGTACTGAGGGATAATTCGTGCGTTCAACGTCGTCAACCAATTCCAAATGTTCAGCAGGAGATCTAACTATTGGTGTAGGTACATTTTTAATTATACTTTCATTGTCACTTAGATTGTTAGATATTGTTGATTTTTCTTTAGAATATGGCACGTAAGAACATTCAGCACTTGTATCAGTTCTATTATCACTTCTTCTGTTCTGGGCATTTATTCTATTAATTATTTGTGGATTGTCTTCTTTGAATTTATGAAATATTTTCTTTACAATCTCATCTGAATTGCCGTTTTTCCTAAATTCTTGTTGAATGGTTGCATTGAGACCATAAAGACATTGAGCATCATTATTTTGTGGAGTCCTGATTTCTTGCGCCTGAAACAGATTTTGTACCGTCAGAATTGTCAATAAATACAGTAATTACGGCGGCACGTGCCTATCATTAATTTTGTATAAAAATATCGTTAATTGACGTTTAATATGACATTCAAATTAATTAAAATTTAACCACGAATATGCTCTTAGGGAATTCTAGCGTTATCTATTAACTGTCAACATATCAGTGCTCTAAATGTTTTCTAAGTTAGACTTATTTACAATTGTGTTGCTTGAGATTATTTCAGCTAACTCCGTAGCCAATTTAACTGTATCTTCTGGGAGATTAGTTTTAGCAGCCAGAGTAAGTCCGTAATGTTCTATTTTAGTGACACCAAGTTCAATTTTATGTTGGTAAACCAATCGTCTTTGTGGATTTTCTGGGTTGCCTGTTTCTTCTTCTGTAACTGCAGTATGTCGACTGAAAACAAAAGCAAAAGTTTCTTTAAAATTGTTATTTGGAGTTCGCAGTACACCACTCAAGCAATCATGCCATCTAATGCCAATGTTTGATTAACTTACTTGACAACATTAAAATAATGTTCTTGCAGTCTGGTGAGATACATAAAATGTGTCGTGAAGAATGTGAAGGCATTGCTTATAATCAGTTCTTCACAGATAGCCCATGCTACACTCGTCCCTTCTTCCACACAAGTGCCTCTGAAAGTGTATTAGCCATTATGATAAATCTAAACAACTATAAAAAACATTATAAAGGAATTTGAGTCAGAAATTACCTGCACAACTCATCTATTATTACTAAGCTAGTAGGTGTCAATCCTTTTAGAATATGTTGAGTTTCTTTTATCTGTAATAATTCGTTATTCACAACTATTTTCCTTCATCGTCATAACTAACATAAAAATTAAAATCAGCATTAAGATTTGTATGGTTTAGTTAATTTACCTCAAATACATAAGTCGAAGCATTCAATTCCACGCTATCATTGAAACCTATTCTTGAGAAAATTCTGTCAGAAAGTCTTAAGATGGCATTTGTAGCAGGAAGGAAACAACCAATCTGTAAAAAAAGAAATTGGGGATAAATTCAGACTACTTGTAATTTTTCGTCAGCCATTGTTAAAGCCAACAGACCTGCGCCATAACTTGCATAATAGCAACTTGTTTTATGTATATACTTTTGCCTCCCATGTTTGGTCCAGTAATTATAGTGAAATTGTGTTCAGGAGTTGCAAACTGTAACAAAAAACTTATTTAATAATAGCTAAACTAAATTGTTGAAGAAATAACCAGTTACTTAAATACTAACAATATCATTAGGCACAGGCATGACTTGACTGTTGTAATCCAAAAGGGGATGCACGCTATTTCTTACGTCCATGTAACTGTTGAATTCAGGTCGAATGTATGAGCCAACAGAACTGGCCTGGTAACAAAAGGTCGAGTAAATAGAAATTATAAGTATTTTAATGATGGTAGATATTTAGTCAAATAGTCCATACTTGAGCCAAAGCCAGTAGAACGTCCAACTCTGCGACATTTTCGCAAAGCGTGTACAAACTTGGCATGAATGGACGAAGCTCTTTCAGTAAACTGGAAATAACTCTGAAAACAAAGTCGAATAATCACAATTATTTTATAATCGATATCTGTGTTTAGTCGATTTTCCGTCCCTACACTAAACCGTCTTAAAACTAGAGATGTACCAAGTATTTCAAGGGACATTACCTGATTTCTTTAGATTGATGTTGCAATAATAAAATTAAATAAAAATACGAACATGTTGCTCATTTTTTGTATTTCATTCAAAGACTCTTTGGCTTGTTGGTTCAATACCACTAGTTCCTCCGTTGTCATTGTAACACTTGCACCACTGTGATGAACCTAAAGAAAAATATGAATTGACTAGTCATAGTTGTAGGCAGTACTTGTGGTAAACTAACCTGAAAAGAGTCACTAAATGTTATAGGTATTAATGAAGGATAAGGGATCAACCGGAAGAGCTTGAGTGAATACGAGATTCAACGTGATTTTAATAGCTGCAAAATTATTTTTCAAATATGGCTAGAGTCAATAGATTGCCGTCCATAGGAAATATTACGATTACATAACAAACGGTATGGTCTTAATTATACCGTGCCTTTCTATTTGATCCTTTTGGGGATTTAGCTGACGTGCCTGCATTGAGTGTCAAAGTATTACACTACGATAAAAAACAATTATCAAATTAACCTGTATAAATATAGGCGGCAGATCATCTATGTTGAAACACCTCCTACTCTTCGGGGCCAATGGCAGCACGATGTGGAAGCCTTTCATCATATTCTGGTTCAACCGTAAAGTTAGGTCATATGTCTCACTGAGCTGTTCCACAATCTTCTGTATATCTTCTATGAGCTCAGAATAAGTTCTTCTGGCTACATCCAGAAGTCCATTGATGTCCGGTTTGACCGCGAAACACCGTTGAAGACTGCCCATAGCGCCCTTTTCTAAGTGAGCGTCGTCTTGAATTATCCTTTTTATACGTTCCGCTATTTCATTGTAGTGCGGATTCTCCAAGTCCTAGTTTGGAAAATGTTAAGACCATTGTTAAGACCCATTTTATAAAGGACGCAAGTACCTAAAGGAGGGTTCTTTTGCACATGTTTTGCTTAACTTCAAAATATATCAATGGTTTTTGTGGATTTCAATATAATTAGGTACACTATACAGGACAACAAAAAAGGATAATCTAAATAAAAAGGATAATCTAATTTTCTTTTACTAACTTCATTTAATAGTCACTACGTGTTCTTATATAGGTATGCCTAACCTACCATTTTAATTTTCCTCAGCCTCCCACTAGCAGCGCCGTTCAGTGCCTCCACCAACTTGGGTACCAAGTCCATAGTAACTTTGAGCAACAGTGTTTGGTTCAACTGAGCCTCTCCTACTTTGTCCATATTCTGATTAGCTGTCTCCATGCATAGCAGGAGGATTTTATCTACGTCTGCTAGTTTCTTTATTACATCCTGTAATATTATTTTAATGTTACAACTTACGTAGCAATCAGTTGCTCTGAGCCACTGTGTACCTTAGTTAATTGTCATTATTTAGGTTTTAGTTATAATAACCTAATAACGTATATAATATGTTCGTTTATCTATTGGCCATTGTCGCCTGAATATAAAGGATTAGGTACATTAAATTATTTCCTTTATTTATAAATTTCTAAATATTTTTTAAACCAAAAAACATATATGGCTGTTAGAACCAAAAAAAAAAAATATAGCTACTTATCTATTATTTTTTTAAACGTTGTCCCACCCTAGTATTTTCGCCTGTGTCATGGGTGCGTTTACAAACATATAATTTTACATACACATTACAGACCCAGACACGAAACAACAATTTGCAGATAGTTGTTTCGTGCACAATATAGCTTATCAATCTTACCTGCAAATCAACAATAAGTCCGGTGTCATTTTCAATGAGGTCTTGTACGGCGTCGAGCCTCGATTCAATGTAGTCTTTGTTGCAGGAGGGCTGCAGTATAGAGGCTCTCAGTGCTCGAATGCCTCCAATAGTGTAGGTAGGACCGAGTACACCCAGCAGACAGCACGTCGGCCCAGCGGACGGTACTAAAGGCTGTACCAGTTCTAATTGAGTTGCTGTACCCACATCTAAATAACAAAACTTTGTGAGTATTTCAGGTTTATAAGATAACTAGGTAACATCATAAAACTGTAGTTGGTTTGTTTGAAAGCTCTAATCTCTGAAACTACTGGTTCGCATTGTAAAATTCTTTTTGTGTTCATTAGTCCATTTATAGAGGAAGTCTATAGGCTAAAACACATCATGGTACGATCTATGGGAGCCGAGATGCGGATGAATTCGCGGGACAGTAGCTAGTATATATTTTATTTTATAAAGCTGTATCTAGAATTTGTTTGAACGCGCCCGGAACTACTGGTTTGAATGGAACAATACTTTTTGCACTTGTTAATCTATTTATGGAGTAAGGCTACTCGTATAAGCTATAAAACATCTCGCTAGGATCTGTAGGAGCCGAGAAGCGGGCAAAACCTCTCGAGAGCAGCTAGTAAGATAATAATTGAATTGTTTTATACGTGTATCTAACACGTAACTTGAGATTAGATAATAAAAATAGATTTACGTATTTTATATTTATGTCCTACAAGACAAGTAAATATTATTGATTTTCGAAGACTATTACGTGTAGCCAGTAAATGCGTAATGGAAAATGTTCTTATTGCAATTTCGTAAAGCTATGGCAGTGAATATGTATAAGGTTTTTAACAAAACGTAATTAAATTTATGCTAAAATGTTTACATGCTTTTCAATCTTTATTGGTAAAAGAATACCTAAGCTACCCAAGTGCACCATCGAACAACAAGATGATGTCATCATGACGTTTCCGCAATGTATTTCCTACGGCTGACCCGGATGACTTCTTAGGCCGCTGATAACGAGATAAACCTCGTGTGTAAAGGAGAATGTGTGTGGAAATGTCATTTCCGACCCCCCGCATTTATTAAATACGTGATATTTTCAAACTATACATAGTAGGTATGTATGTATTCAGGGTCTAACAGGAAATAGGCACTTAATTATTTATAAGTAGTTACCCATAAAAATACTTGTATAAGAAAAACATAATTTGTAATAAGCGATACCTATTGCACAAATAAGATTGAGACAAATCAATTTAATTAACACTATGCGAATTGGGAAAGCTATTAATTTCCCTTACCAATGATCATTGTATTTTCCGACGAGTGATATTCAATTTTCAGTGATTCTCTTGCGAACACAATGCATTGGATGTATTCAACATACTTCAACACAGCCGCGGCAGCCGTTACAGCGTAAAATCTGAAAGAGATCGTTGACTTAGATACTTGTGTCTAAGTTTTAGACTAAGTCTAGAGCAGAGGCTCCCAAATTTATTTTCTCTACCACTTCTACCTAATCTGGTCTAAAGCAGGAGCAGAGTCCGACACTCCCTTTCACCCAGGACCAGAAAAGTCGTTCTTCTCCCAAAAAATTAAAAAGTTATGGTATGAAATCACAAATTGTCTCAACAACACCCGATCTTTTGGTTTCATAACGCCTACCCTTCTTCTCCTATGCTTTCATCGCCCATTTCGGGAAAGACTAGTTTAAAGAGATTGTATAGTAGATTCCATCCTTTCTGCCATTTAAGTCTTAGGTAGAAGTCATGCTAGAGTTGTGGATATGATATACTCATCCGAATATGAGCAGAAGTTCAGTCAAGAAAATAAATCTGTCTCACCTTTCGTAGATTTAATTTCAACCACCTGAGTCGCATACCTACCTATTAAGTAACATAATGAATTTAACCTGGTGAACATAAAGGTCATTGTACCGAAACCAATCTATACATATAGGTAATATGGTTGATTCAGACTAATTAACGCGTCACAGATAACAAAATAAAGTAAGACATACTTGTGTACAACTTGTAGATACACCCCACTGTACTGTGGAGCGCAAAGAGTTTGTATGTTCTGCCGGCCTGCAGCATCATTGAAGTGTCTCCGCTGTACTGTCACCAAGTTAACTAGCGGGTAGCGGTCTCTGATCAACTGGTACAATTGATTCGGTTGCACACCTTCGCAAAATGTATGGGGCACTATGATCTGTGTGAAAGGAATCGTCTTTTGAAGCAGGCAAATTTAGTTACAAATACGACAGCAACCTAAGGATAAATTACTTTCGATGTCAAGTGGGTGATTTATATTAAATTGTACAATAATAATTAGTGTGGTGATCATCCATAAATTGAACTTAAACCCAGTAAATTAAATATCTTAGATACTTAGGTATCTTAGCGTTCTTCGCGGCGCGGGTTCCCATTCAAACTTTGAAGTCCAAAATATTTGAAACTACTGAACCGATTTTAATAAAACTTGATACTTATACGTAAAAAGTCAATATCTTAAAAATAAATTATAAAAAGGGTTGAAAGAGGCGTTATTCAGTTACCATTCAAACTTAAATCGCATATAGATGAGTACTTAACTGTTTTTGAAAATATTCTTAATTAAGTTTCTAAAATCCACTGACTTCAAATAAATATTTTAGTCGTAACAAATAAGTAAAAATTATGTAATGAAGTAAGCATAGAGTTTTAACTTCGATTGTTTAAAACATGTATAGTAAGCACCACTAACAAAACTTAATATCCACTGAGCCATTGACGTTATTGTAATCTGTACAAAGACGTGTGCAAATGTTTATCTTTAACTCTACAACTAATTTATGCGTTGTCATCGGAAGATTTAAGTTGTTATATAACGTCAAGTCATAATGAAAGCTTTTCTCTTCAGATCTGCAGTCCATAAATCTGTTATTTTATATTTTACAGTTTTTACCCCAAGCTAGGTGCTCCTGCGCCGTGAATCATTTAACAAGCATACAAATTCACACCCAAATTTAGAACAAAGTGACTTATAAAACTATAAGTATAATTGGTACCAGTTACTCACCTCAATAGGATTGAAGAAGTTTATTTTGGTAAGAGTATGAGTGTAGAGAAGTGTATCGCTGAATTGACAGAGCACTAGATGGGGGTGTCTTAAATCAATTGCAGCTATTCCGATCTCCCCACGAGCCATGCCTCTGCCTTCTGATATAGCTGGAAGAGATTGTAAGGTCTTTTGGTTTTCCCTACCTTTTCTCAAGTTGCATAATTTTTGCTTGCCCAAGAGTGTGTTGAATGTTTGCATTTTTAATGGACCGATTGCGACAGTCGCCTTCTTCTCGCAATTACCTAACTACCTAGTAGGTAACTTATTTTCAGTTTAAGTTTTAGGAGAACAGAACTGCTTAATTGGCTACTAATAATCTATCATCAAAAACTTCGGGCATGTATTTGGTAGGTAACTTTAATAAAAAACCAGATATTTATTTATCACAAGTATTAAGATTAATTTACGTAACACAGTCAGCTGACAGACAGATATAACTAAGTGTAAGCGTGTGCAAAATTATCTATGTAAACGTACCTAATATGACACTAGCATCGGCAGCTGAGACGCTCGTGGACCGTGCTGAACGAGTTCCACTGTATCCGCCTAGAAATGTAAAACAATACAACAGTATTTGGAAATGGGAATCATATAGGTAGGCGAGAGAAGAGGAGGGTGGTTTAAAAATATTAGTACCTAGGAAAATATGTCACATAGTCAATATTTTGTTTTCTAATTTTACACGACGCATGGCTTTATTTTATTTTTTGAAGGGGAGAAAATCACCTATGTTTTCTCCTTCCCTGGGCGGGTGAGACGTATGAGGCACCGCGGCCCATAGCATAGCAGGAGAAGGAATGGGGGCTTTTAGTCTGTAAAAGTACGCACTCCCTCCCTGAGCACAAAAAAATACTTTAGCTGAATAAAAAAAACGGGTGCCTTTTCTTTTCCTGCTCAAGACTGAGGCCGCGCTGGATCCTTAGCCCCGATGCATGGAGTTATGGATTAGCTAGAATTTTAGTCTGTTGAAGCATAGTTTAAATATTAATAAATAATCTAACTTAGAGGTTTTATAATTTTAATTGTAAGTTATTAATTTTGTTATTGTTGGACCTACCTATAGTTTGTATTATTTTCATTGTATTTGTCTTATTTTGTTAATTTTGTACGGTCGTTATGTACCGGATAATTTCTGAGCTTAAATTAGTACCTAATCTTAAGTTCCAAGTCTGGATTAGCAGAGCCCGGTTGAACACATTTTTTTAAGATATTTTGAAGATATTGTTTGGATGAGTCAAACCAATGGGTTTTGGACAACAGCAATTTGCACGCCGCCTCAAAGAGGACAATCGTTAGCTTAACCGAACTAAATAAATCGACATTTTTTTATCGACGCGTGTTGTGTAGAAATAATGTTTGTACGCATAAAATTGTAGTGTGCAAAAGTTACATAAGTTCACAGTAGGCAAGTCTGTAAAAGGTGCCACGTAATTCTGATAACCTCTTCTGAAACTAGCTCCCAATTGGTGAAGGAAATCATTGTTGTTATCTCTTTTTAGCATTTGGCCATTCGGATTGTATTTTTTAAGAATAGGTAGGTAATTCTTGCTAGGGTATCTAAAACGTTTCCATTTGTTTTTGAAAAGATAGTAAACTAACTGGAGGTTCAGGCCCTATGCCAATAGAGTCATCTCTGCTTACATATATAAATGTCTACTTTTTTAATGAGTGTTTCGGTAATATATTCTTACGAAAGCTACTTAAGCGGGTATCAAATTATCTAGGCACATACAAACTTTCCCAATTGAGGAATGGATTCCAATCCTTAGTCAAGCCTAAGGAGGGCCTTAATGTGTATGAGAGCCATGCTTCGGCACGATTGGTTTGGCTGTCAGCTCGACTAGAGTGATACCACGGCCTCACAGAAAATCGGCGTGAAGCAACACCTATGTTGTTTTTCGCTGTGTGAGTGGGATTACCGGAGGCTCAATTCTTCCCTCCTCCCATCCTCAATCCCCTATCCTTAAATCCGTAGGTAATAGCTTACAAAAGGCCGGCAACGCACTTGTAGTATTTATGACAAGCAAACTTCTTTTGGTACTTTGAGTGTCCATTGGGCGACACTGATTGCTTACCATCAGGTAATCCGTCTGCTCGTTTGCCGACCTATGACAAAAAAGGCCCGATTATCCCTTAGACTTTTGTAACGAGCCAATTATATGTTCAATAGATATTTCATTACATTTGCGCAACTTTGATTTATCGTCTTATAACATTTCTTTGATTTTCTGGGGACTATCCCGGTTCCCACAGAGGGTACCAAGTTTATCTTATACATATATCAACTGCCTATCCGAGGTTTTAGTGATTTCCCTTTTACATTGCTAACGGTTACTTACATAATTTCATACTGAAAGTGTGCCTAAAGAACAGTTTAATGGTTGGGTAATAATTAGAAGTCCCGGTAAAAGTGTGCCGTCTCTTTCTGATAAGAAAAGTCCCTGATACCCTGAGATTGTTAATTGGGCGTTTTATCTCTCTAATTAACAATCTGTGTATTTTACGGTTATAGCACCGTTCCAGTTATAGTGAAGGAACTTTGTTTGTCGCGCCAAATCGCGTGCTTGGTACCATCATCCCAAGTTTCTTCAGTTAGAACAATACGTATTGTGTCGTTATTCCATTTGTCTTTTTCTTTTCTATTTTTGATATATATTTTATTCGTTACCATTTTCACAAAAAATAAAATTAAAAAGAATTATTGATAAGAGTCAAAATATAGGAATCAAATATCAAATAAAATATAGGATCTACAAAAGTTATATTGAGCCTACAATTAAATAGTTACCTAATAAATAAAGCAAGATACAATAATTCCAATGTGATAAACTAAAAACAAAATTATTCTACCCGTTTGCCCAGTATTACATGTATGTTACAGTACATGCAAACTTCCACCGAAAATTATTTGGAAAAGAATTGCTAGTTAGTAGTGTAATACGTCATAAATCGTAAAATTATGTTACCTAATTGCTGCTGCAAAGACCTTTTTTTCGTGAGGGGAAAATCATCAAATGACTTCTCCCGCCCAGGGCCGGGCGGGAGGGAGTGTCAGACACTTACTGACTAAAAAAAACCCCTGTTCCTTCTCCTGCTCTGTGCCGAGGTCGCGGTGCCTCATTGCGCTTACCCCGCAACCCCGGCTGGCTGCAAAGACCTTTACAACTCAATCCGTGCCGCTATGGGCCTTTTTTGATGAACGACACAACACAGCTTAGATAAAGGAAAACAATTTATATCTAACATTGAGTTAAGTATATTAAAATCGATTCGGCGATTTTTTTCAGGATATTAGTATGACTTACGTCACTTACGCATGAATTGAGTAATTTTCTAGGACAGCTGAACTGTGCAGTGTAGACCTATCAGTACATGGCCCACATTATTGGAACAACTGATAACTCTACACGTATGCACTGGCTACAACTAGTTTGGGGCAAGGGTTGTTGCGGTCAGACGGCTTTGCCGGTTCCGCTTAGAACCAGAAATAAGCCGCATTTCGATACAATATCAAGAAACGTTCCAATTAAGTTGCCAACTAAGAAATGTTGTAAATTGATTAATATTATGTATGTAGATAGATATATTAATGGTACGTATTGTATATTTTATTCTAATAATAGGTACCTTACCTACTTAGATAACTATTTAGGTAGTTAAGCTTCTATTGCCAATCTCATATTTTTCGCAAGAAAAACTGTGTACCTACATGTAATGTTACTTAGATACAATCTTATGTCATAATAGTTTTTTTATCCTCTTTACGCACCTACTTATTCAGCATCTATACCTTCTACAAATAAAATAATGAAAACACAAGAGAATCGTATTACAGTTCCAGTCTTGCAAAACCAGACTTTCAAACCAGATTTTGCGTTGCCGGCCATTTGGGGATAAGGGGATTGGGCCTCAGGTAACCTAACTCATACGGCGAAATACAACGCTGTGGTTGTTTCGCAGCGGTTTTCTGCGACCGTGGTATTACTTCGGTCGAGTCGACCCATTCGTGCCGATGCATGGCTCTCACACACTTAATTAACCTAATTAATCTATCTTAGCAAATAACGTATGGGATAATGTTGCTCACCTCTGCTGCTGCTGCTAATGTACCGGAGAGCAGTGGGCCTGTTCTTCGGCGTGCACATATCGTGTGACGTGTCTGCTGCCGCAGAGTCGCTGGCCAGCACTCTCGGCAGAGGTCTACTGCTGGATGACGACTCTAGTCGTGATGAGGCCGAGTTAATGATCCTAGAGATGTCGTAAGTAAGTACGAGGTGTGTTACATAACCACAGATCATGAAGAAAAAATTTCCAATTCCTTCATACTACAGTCAACTGTAAGTACTTGGATTTATTATTGGCGTTTTGGAAGTTGTAAGCACTTTAACAATGAGTCAGTACGTTTTTTTTTTGTGAGGGGAAAATCATCGACTTCTCCCGCCCAGGGCCGGGCGAGAGGGAGTGTCAGACTCTTACTGACTAAAAACCCCCCTGTTCCTTCTTCTGCTCTGGGCCGAGGTCGCGGTGCCTCATTGCGCTTAGCCCGCAACCCCGGCTGAACATCAGCCCTATAGGGCCCCGTCTGTGGTGGTCTATTGGCTCTTTGAGGCGCGCGCAGAACGCTACGCGCCATACGCTCGGGCCTGGTTCTGGTCGGGCGGCGAGCTGCCCTGACTCGCCGACCGCAGACCCGCGCTTACGGTGGCCGGAGATCATCTCTAGTACGTTAAGGGTTTGGTAATAGGTCTAGTAATTAAGGGCTGATTTTTCAATGGTTACATAAAAGTTATCGAAGGAATAATTAGACAGCAACAACTTTATTCCTCAGATAACATTTATCAATTATCTCCCCGCCTTTGTCCAACATTGGGACATTATAGGCTAGTAAAAAAAAACAGCTCAAGGAAAATGCTCTGTTCATCTTGTTGGTAATTAAATCAACTAGTCACCCTGACACATGTGGTTGTTAAGGTTCTGTGAACCAACGCACGCGACGAGGGTCGCATTATTATAACCGCACACGTAAAAATTAAGATAAACAGAAAAGACCGAAAGAAGACCACTCAACACAATACATGTCACCTGGGTTCCATCGAAATTTTCTAAGCCTCAAAAGGCCCCGACTCAATATTTTAATGTATTTACTTAACTTAAGGTTGCGTTGTCCATGGGCATGGCCGATTGCTTACTATCAGGTATCACCACACCACACCACCATAGGATCCGCAGTGCCGGCTAGTTTGCCGACCAATCCCATAAAATTCTAGGCGAAATGAGGATAGGTAGCAAAACGTCTAGGTACTAAAAGTGGAATGAACCTTGCTCACTTGCGTTTAAAAGTTTTTGGTGGCCCCGACGGTGGGCCCATGGCAGGCCTTCTAGTTGATCCAGACATTACATCATCATTATTGAATTGATACTTTGGTGCTTTATTCGATGTTGATGTAACTTTCGGAGCGCTGAACGGGTGTAGCGGTACCAACAAACTCGATCCTCGGATGCCTGGGAAATTGGAAAAGATTACCTATAGATTACCTACAGATCACGAGTTTATTTTGATTTTTTACTTTTAGTTCACACCACAAAACGAACAAGAAGATTAAATACAAACCCAGCGATGAATCTTTTCTAATAAAATCGTTGTTAAATTTTGATTTTATTTTAGGTTTTGCTCGTTTTTCTCGTGGTACGACATTCATTTTATTGTAACTTATTCTTACTATAAAATAATACGAAAGAAACTGTAAAAAAACTTAAACCCATCGAGCTTCAACAAAGTCATTTGTAGTTTATGATTTTTCCCGCCATTATGTTAATGTGATGATGTGACAAATCATTCCAATTTCCAAACCATACCTTTGTACATTCCAATTTCCAAACCAGTACCTAGGTGCCCAAAAAAAAATTCAAGCGTATTTGAAATGATATTTTTGGAAAATTGATTGTATTTAAAACACAACACATAATAAATATATTTAATTATAGACACCAAAATTAAGGTTATTCTTAATCTGATTAATATTTAGAACTAAATTATGTGTTCATATTTTAATTTATCAACCAGTTTTTGATTGTTTGTTCTGTTGACAACGTTCGTCTTGACAAATGGCAGGTCATGTCCGGGCCCGGCTGTCAGCGCGTAAACGTCAAAATATTTTTTCGTTTGGTTGGTGCGTAATTTAAATTTCAGATTTAAACTTTAAACTATGCATAAACCATTTTTGTCGCTTTCAAGACGAACAAGCATCACACAAAATTCATTACCAATTTTATTTTTAGAGAAATGTAATCATATCTGTAATCATGCTTTTGATAACCTTGATCTAGGCACTTTAACTGTATCATCTATTTTCGCAAACAAAAAACAATTTATGACTCATAACTAATAAAATACGACTGTACTTCAAAGAGGAAACCTTTGAGACCAATCTAGAAGCTTACCTACCGATGTAAGTATGACTTGCCATTTAGAATTTATTGACCTTCAGTAGGAAGGTCATTCCATAGCATGTTGTTATCGTAGTAACCATAATCGGTCGATGTTTCTTGTGTGACAATATATCTATATAATATATAACAGGTAATTTATCATAGATTTGCAATAGAGAAGGTGTGTGGGGCAGACTGGTTCTTGTAAAGTGTTTATTGCAGTTTAATTGTAGTGTATCTTAGAGGACTAAAGTAAGTAAGTACCAGTAGTAATAAATCACTGATTTATTAACATACTTTTAATTTTTGCGGAAAGCTATAATTAATAACCATTTATGTTGTGATATTGGACACTACTAAATAAAATGGATATAGTGAATTCAACAAAATAAATATTAACCTGACTGATCCATGCTTTAATAAAATTTAATTCTTTGCTATCAGTTTACCAGGTATTGATTTATTTTCAGTCAACATGTGAGTTACATTCTTTTAGTAAATATCACCGATAAAGCAATCTCACGGAACCCCAGGTGTGTGCATAGTTTACCATCACTTATTATATATATTGTTAGAGTCAAACATTTTTTTATGTATTGTTTAACTAAGCACCATTTTGTGTATAGCGCTTATTGCAGTTTCAGTTTCAGTTAAAAACCGGTATGATCTGGTTAGATTAGCTGAGCTGATGATGCATTTGAAATTTATTAACTCCTTAATGACAATAACATTTAATTAATTTATGACTCATAACTAATAAAATACGACTGTACTTCAAAGAGGAAACCTTTGAGACCAATCTAGAAGCTTACCTACCGATGTAAGTATGACTTGCCATTTAGAATTTATTGACCTTCAGTAGGAAGGTCATTCCATAGCATGTTGTTATCGTAGTAACCATAATCGGTCGATGTTTCTTGTGTGACAATATATCTATATAATATATAACAGGTAATTTATCATAGATTTGCAATAGAGAAGGTGTGTGGGGCAGACTGGTTCTTGTAAAGTGTTTATTGCAGTTTAATTGTAGTGTATCTTAGAGGACTAAAGTAAGTAAGTACCAGTAGTAATAAATCACTGATTTATTAACATACTTTTAATTTTTGCGGAAAGCTATAATTAATAACCATTTATGTTGTGATATTGGACACTACTAAATAAAATGGATATAGTGAATTCAACAAAATAAATATTAACCTGACTGATCCATGCTTTAATAAAATTTAATTCTTTGCTATCAGTTTACCAGGTATTGATTTATTTTCAGTCAACATGTGAGTTACATTCTTTTAGTAAATATCACCGATAAAGCACGGAACCCCAGGTGTGTGCATAGTTTACCATCACTTATTATATATATTGTTAGAGTCAAACATTTTTTTATGTATTGTTTAACTAAGCACCATTTTGTGTATAGCGCTTATTGCAGTTTCAGTTTCAGTTAAAAACCGGTATGATCTGGTTAGATTAGCTGAGCTGATGATGCATTTGAAATTTATTAACTCCTTAATGACAATAACATTTAGATAAAATCATTTGACATTGTTTTGTTGATTGTAATAATATCTTGAATGATAATATTTTATATCACAAAGCTACAGTGGAAATGTTGATGACCCATTATCAAAAAGTAAATTTCCTAGTTTGTTTACAAATTCTTAGACATTTTTTTATTATGACAGAAAAAAAAAACAATAATATTTTTATTTATTCCGTCACACAGTAAAAGAGGTTTAATCACTAATACTCTTGCTTACATAATTGGAAAAAAGTACTTATATTAACCTATCTAGAATAAATATTTGTTCATTGGGTTACTACTGGTAAACTCCTAACTAATAAATAGGATCTATTTCAAGACATATATGGTACGTAAGAAGATTCAAAATTACATGTGGTCTTACTTATCATATTTAAGTTCAATAATTTATGTTATCAATGAGCAATATAAATAGTCATGCGCTGAAGGCGTGTGAGACACAAGATAATTATTGTGATAACCTTGTGAGTAAATGTTGGAAATAATAACAATAATCAGGTAAAATAAAAAATAATATTAATTGCTAATTAAATATTTCTTGTAGACTTACAGGTGGTTGTACCCTAGGTATTTATAATTAAGATATTTTGGGTATTTATCAATAATTGTTTTAATAAAACAATAAATAAGTTACTAGATGGCACTCTTTACTGAGTATTAGACATTATTCAGAATTATTAGTTCCACAATAATTATGTTATAAGATTCAGTAACTAACTTTGTACTAAGCAGTACAATTTATTACTAGTTCTAAGTATAGAGAACTAAAAATTAAAATAATTTAAACAACATGATATTATGGGGAAATACAAGATTTAGTTGCTAGGTCAGGTACCAAATTATGTCTGGGAATGTCTATCTTAATGTCAATAAGTCTGCGTAACAAGTGCCACTTGTATGTGATAACACTAGACACACCCACTACGCGTCACTAAAAGTACCACGCCGCGTCATAACAAAGTACCACTTTATAAGACTGAATCAAGAAGTACCACACAAGAGCAGGTCAAGATTTTGATATGATATTTTTGTGTCTGTATTTTTAAATGATAATAAATGAATGGCACATTATTTATTTTCATAAAAATAAATATTTTAATGTTATTCCTATATGCTTACTAATTCAAATATAATTTAGTACACTTAAATTGAAAAAACCTATGCAGATTTTATGATACCTAAAAAACATTTTCTGTAAAAACTCCATTTAGTAATTCTATGAAGTGGAATCATTCCATTCATTACATAAAAATAATATACATAAAGGTTGATTTTCTTTATTTTATGTCTTATAAATTATGTCTCCTTCTTTCAGATGTAAATATTTATTTGATATTATCTTTTACGCATTCGAATTTCCTTTGTATTTTTAGTTTGGTGTAAATAACAGAATATTTTTTTATCATCAAAGTTTATCGCTTTTGCACTCGACGCAATTTGCAAAACAAGTGGTTCCACAAAATCTTCCATACTCTTCTATTGCGCAAGAGCGAGACAGCTATCGTTCCGTGGTTGCTTTTCGAATCGGATATCTCGTCTGGCCGTATGTCTTTGAACGAAGACAGTGTTGTGACGTCGTTAATAGTACGTAGCTCTCAGATGGTAGTGCTGTAGCTCGCCTTACAGTTTATCTCGGGGAGTCTTGTGGATATAAGTCGATAAACGCGTCAATTGTGCCGTATTCGGTGATATCACATTCGACGGAGGCGTGTTCTCGGTGTATCCCGACAAGTGGGTCTTATTGCTCTATTAACCTTTAACGGAAGATAAGTAAATAAGGATCGATAGAAATCGATACTAGTGCATCAGCTCATTGTAATTTTGTTAAAAAAGTAAAAGAAGACAAAGAAGATGGCCCTCTACAGGTAGATTTTTTTAAAACGGGTTTTATGCATGCGCATGAGTTGAAATAACTGCTGGTAATTTTCTTTACCCGACGTTTTTTTTTAAAATTTTGTAATTAACATTTTAAGTCCAAAATTAATACTAGTCTTGAAGACCCTACATTAAATTTATATCATATAAAATTGAAAACATTTTTGTACTAAATAAAATAACGTAAGTGATTATTTGTTTAATTAACTCGCTTGTTTTTCTGCTCGGTGTCATACGATGGGCATAATAAATAACCGTTTCTTAGGATAACTATCTAACACTCCGTTTCTAAAAATATTTGTGTAATTTATACATGCCATTTTAAGTTTACGTACGAGTACGGTAATATAATATGTTTCGTAATGTTAAATATTTTTCGGTTTGTGGAAAAAAATCTAATAAATAAATCCTCGTATTTTGGTTTGTTTAAATAAATCGGTGCACATTTATGTAGGTTTTTGCTTTTATAGAAATTTCCAACAATAATAATAAGTTTTTTATTTGACGATACAATAAAACGCTAGTAGGTCGGCAACCGCAGTTTGCACTCGATCGTACCATTGCATGATACTCGTATCAGATGGTGACCTGTTTTTGTGGTTTCCAGTGTATAAAAGCAAATTAATTAGGAAATAATGAATTACTTCAACACGTGTTGCGTAAACTGTTTTATTTTGTTAACACTGTTGTGTAGTTTTGGCTACGGGACGAGGTACAGTACCTGTGTTTGTATTAAAAACATATAATAATATTTAAATTAATAAAGAAAAAATAATACACATAAATTAGATTTTTTTAATACCTATTTGATTTTTTTGTTATATACAAGAAACAATCATATTCATATGCCAAGCAACTGTTTATTATTTTTGTAAAAAGAATCGGTTCATTATTTACAACGAAACCAATGTATAAAATTATTGGATTTGGAATACTAATTATTTTCCCAAAGTTACCACTCAAGTAGATATTGTGTTTTAATTATGGCGTTTCTTACCATCCTTGTAGGTAATCAGCTATAACTAACACACGACACATCACTTGAAAAAGAACCACTAATTCCTTCCATTTTGCACTCGACTAAACTTCATCTTAGCACGGTCGACCGTGCGCAACTTTGTTATTGAACTTCACCTTTTTGATAAAATTAGAATTGTCAATTATCTCATGACAACATCATGTGATGACAAGAAAACAAACAATATTCGTAAACATTAGGATAGATGTTTTTACGCTCAAACCTTGTGTACGCAAATATTTCGTGCGCAAAGTTTCTATATAAGGAACCGAATGTTGGGAAGGTGTTTCATAGTGTTTTGTGCGCCTTTCATGGTGGGACTTATTGGATGGTGATTGGATTTTATTGATGAAACTACCAACTACCAGTAGCTAGTCTGTTCGTTCTAAGTTTCTATCGGAGTAGTAAAGCATCATCAAATAGCTGTTTCGAGACCACCAGAAAAAACTTCGAAGTACATACTACATAATTATTTAAATAATCCGCATTTGATCCACGATCCTTAGCAGTTCTCATTACCACATCCATATTCCCAAAAGCTAATAAACTTAAATTGTCAACAGCTTGAAGACCAACATCCAATACGCGACCCTGAAAACCCTGTCGCTGGTTTCCATCAGCGTGATGTCGCCCCAGCAGTCCATTAAAGACCTGTTCCGTACTGCGGACTGTGTGTGCTTCGATGTCGATTCCACCGTCATCAAAGACGAGGGCATTGACGAGCTGGCCAAGTTCTGCGGAAAGGGAGATGAAGTTAAGAGACTGTAAGTATTTTTACGTTTTTTTTAAACGGTTTTTGGATTAAATTATGCTTTATAACATTGAAAACAGCAGCAGTTGTTTTAAAACAAATCCGAATTCGTGTCGATAGAATGAAGGTTGTATAATTCTACTTCCTCATGATAAGGAGCTTGTTATTAACAGATGCAGTTTTAAATTCGCATAAACAATTGTATCGGTACCTTGAAATTGAATCGGTTCACATTCAGTATTAGTAATCACACAATTAACCTTGCCTAATCTTTTGCGTTGTTGTCGATTAACGAACCTATACCCACTTAACATAACTTTGTTATTTTCAGTGCCTAAACACATAAATAATTGTATGATAACAACAACCTATCACTAAATATTTATTTAACAGAAGACGGTGACGTTAATTAAAAGATAAGTGTCCCTTTATGGTACCTATAGTCGGGAAACCCGTGGCTGTGGCTAGGTGACTCAGCACAATCAAATAGTAATAAATGACAAATTCTATGAACTCATTAATTTTACTTCTTAATAACTGGCCATTAATTAATTTGTTCACTTTCAATAAGCAAATTCAGCCTTAGTATTCATACGAAATTAGGGCGCTGACAATCTACGCATTTCTTCGGAATGACGCGTTGGCTTCGTTTAGGAAATATTTGGGCTACGGAAAGCGTGGTATAGCATGTGCAATGACAATATGACAAGACCAATCAGCTGAGGCCGTAAACAAGTGATAGTAGGTACCTTGTAACGTCTCTGTTATCGTTCGACAATCTTTCGATAATACTTTTCAAAAATGTATCTGTTTAATTCGGTAAATTAGTTCCGCACAATTGATAATCGAGTAATAGGATTGACGCTTTGTCATAATATACATGGCAAAATAAATAATGGCAATGTTTTTTTATCTATAAAAGTTGATTATGGAAAACTTTTGGCAAAAAATAATATTTATGCTTCATTTTATTTATTTATTACAAATGTTCATTTACACAGAAGTAGGTGATTTCCAACGAATATAAGTTTGTTATGTTAGTAAATATTTAAACAATATTTTGATGACATATAATGGTCCATAATGGATTGGTTATAACTTGTAACGAGTGACATTGCACAACATACATAAATTGCCCAATATCATTAGCTGCAGGCTTGTACGAGTAAGCTTTAATGGTCCTAAATTGCAAAGCCCTCAAATACATGTGTAACATTATTTTTAAAATAGTTTCTGTTATTATTAGCAATATACTTCGTAAGTTGCCTGTAGGTCAGGTCATTGGTCTAGAGTCTAGCCGCTACTGGGTCGACGTCACGAACTTGGCTTTGTTTTCCGACAATCTATTTACATTTTTGCTAATATTTGTGTTGTTTCTTTGCTTTTGTTTATTTAACATTTATATTTTAGTCTGATAAGGCAATGTTGTGTACTCTTTATGAGATTATTTTGTTTCATAAGAAACACGTAAAAACCCAAATAATAACAAGAGAATAATAAATACTTATGTTTTTTCTTAGAACGGCGGAAGCTATGGGTGGTGGTATGACCTTCCAAGAGGCTCTTAAAAAGAGGTTGGACATCATCAGGCCCAGCGTGTCACAGATCAGAGAGTTCATAGAGACCTTCCCTATTCATCTCACACCTGGTGTAGCGTAAGTTTATACTATCTCCTTGTAATATAATATTTGATTAAGAATATTGTTTATCTCGTATAAGTAATTCGTCACGAGTAATGTCATAAATGTTGGGTAATTAGTTTCTTCTTGACAACAGATAGTTGTACCTGCCTCAAAGTATTTTGTCATTGATTCAAGATAGCACACACCCTTTGAAGTGCGATAGCAACTGATATCGTCTTTTAAAAGTGCTTAGCAACTGATAGTGTCCACTGTAACAGGCATTAGAACTATCATTTCATACTAATGTCGATTACAATAACAAATTTAATACTTTCGTCATAAAATTATGTGACCTGATAATCTTTCTGTCCCCTTGTTTGAAGTTTATTTTTAGTCCTAAATATTAAGACGATGACGCAAAAAGTAATCTTTTAAGACCTTGTTTTTGTTAACGGATATTGAATGCTTTTGGTTGCTTATTGCGTAAATTATTATCATATGATCGGGTGGTGATTGGTAAAACATATAAGAAATGACAATATGGTTTTCCTTAAAATCGCGCCATAGATCGATTTGATCTATTAAAAAAACCCTCTTTAATGAATATGATTTTAAACCGAACGAGAATTGTCAACTGCCATTCGATATTTAAAATTTTAAACGTAGAAAAAGAAATCAATAAATTATAAAATAATGATTGCAGCCGGCCAGTGTTTTCCACGTGATCCATAAAATAATAAGATCGTTTAACTGGTTCCCTCCGCTTCTGCAGCTCACGTTATCAACGATTTCCTGACCTCAATACTCTGGTTAGCCCAACACAGCTGATATTTCATGATAGTTTCGCGTGCGTAATTGACCCCTGTATTATTTGTTTATTTTTCGGTTATTTGGAGTCTATTCTGGAAACACTTATTTCGATTTTAATCTAGATCTGGTTAGAAGAAAGTGTAACGTGCTTTTCTGTATAAATTAACAAGTTTCTAGAAAGGAGGTCTTATCTCCAAGATGTTGAATGAAGAATATAAGCTTTGTTGTTTGAGATGGGAGTACCCGTTATGTACGGGTTCTTATTCAGATAAATATGTGGCCGTTACACAATAAATTGTATGACGATTATGTAACTCAAAACTTTATGTTCTTTGTATGATTATTTACATTTTATCATCCGATGAAAGACAAAAAGAAGTTTACCAAACAACCTTTTTAATTTTTAAATGTCTTGAGGTCTCATTGTGTACTTTTGCCTCAATTGGAAGTATTTCACTATTAGATGAATCACGAACATTATTTTCCGTCACTATCGGTCGATGTTTCTTTACAATTCTTTTAGATAAGGCTAAGGTTTTGATTGTCAGGTTCGTTCGGTAATATATTGTCTAATTACCCTTATTATTTCCAGGGAACTAGTGAAAGAGCTACATGAGCGAGGAGTGCAAGTATACCTGGTCTCCGGCGGGTTCCGGAGCCTCATCGAGCCAGTCGCTGAACTGCTCGGCATTCCTCTCACCAACATCTTCGCCAATAGACTCAAATTCTATTTTAATGGTGAGTTATTCAATATTTCATTAATATGAAATTCTTAGACAGTTTCCTATTCACTTGTAGGGTTCGAGAAATAAGATTCCATATTTCTGTGTTCCGAATTTAAAAACATTATATTTTAAAAATCGAACTTGTAATGTTGGCAATAAAATTCAAAGGAGGTTGTATACTCGTTACGACGACTAGTGCTTTTTAAATTTATTAAATTTTATTTGGGAAGCAAACATACCAATATTTATAATTGCATACAAATTAGATAATACGCACTCCAAAAATTACATATTAAAGCCAAATTACTATTTAGTAATTTCACCGTGACCTTTGCGCGATAGACTAACTACCTATGACTATTTCACCATTCTATAGATACGGCACACGTGTGACAGATATCAACGCGGTAGTTCTATCGAGTTATTGTCTAGTAGATAAGGTCGCCACTATCTCGGTTAAAAGTCACTCTCTCGCCATTAAACAAATTCAAAATGATGTAATTACTACACTTACGAATAGAGATATCTATTTGAATTAAGTAAGAAGTATTGTTATTAAGTCAGGGAGATTTAAGTGATTATAGCATGAAAAATTCACTACTTAGATAAAACGCAATTTATATCACACCCTCATTAAAATATTACTTTTTTAGTGAGTAGACTGTAACATGAGGCGACTGTCCAGAAAATTCTAGAATGATAAGGTCCACATGAAGCGGGACCGTGGTCAGTTCAAAGTACTGTGCACGTTAGAAACGGCTGCTGATCCATCGGCAATTAATTGGACTCATTATCACCGGTTAATAAGTATTCAAAACATTCCAATTTATTAACATTTTGTTTTGAACAATTTTGGATAAACATATTCCATTTCCAGTCTATAAAAAAAATAAAAGGAAAAGATAAAGTCACGATTAAAATGTGAAAGTAACCTTTGTTTCAATTGCAATAAAGACTTAAATCGTTGCGTTGATATTCAATAATTGTATTCCTTTTTCGAATGACGTAATAACGTGGTAGGCAGACGCGCCCCTGAATCGAAGTGGGTCAGTCCACTATCGTATCGTTGGCCACTTCATAAAACAATGTTTCAAGAACATTTACAAGTAAATATTTACTGCTTTTACTTTTTAAACTCAATACCAGATGAAGATAAAGCCTTATTTTGAAGGTTTTAAGTTGATTTTGCACAGGTATTGTAGGTAAAAAAATAAAGACTGACTCAGAACCGAGACCTTAGTAGTAGTTTTAATAAAGCCAAATAAAAAAACATTCGACCTTTATTTTCGGACCTACATCCTTTAGTTGCCTTATTTATAAAGAATATTGCTATGTCGCTTGTATGGGGGTCTGATAAGTTATTTATACTTGCAGATATCATAATATAAAAAGATAAAGACTGAAATGATTTAATATACATATGTATATTGATTATTCGTGTGTTGCTAACCACGATTTCTATAAAATAAAGACACAAGAGCATGTATTTTGATCGATTTTTTTGTCTAAGCTGTGGTTCTCTAAAACCGCTCTCAATCTTCTTATAAAGTCCAGAATATTCATAAAATCGAAACTATGGCTCGTTGGAATTGGCCAATCATATATAATAAGTGGCGAATTGAGTCAATCATTCAATTGACCATCTGTGCTTTAGTGATTCGCAACGTAACGAAATACTAGTACATATTTGTTATTCATTATTGGAACCTAATAATCGAACTTATGATACAACGCAAAGAGTGGTTTATCATATATGGAGATCTATATAGAGTCATTGACCCCGACATTATTGCTTCAAATTCCTTTAATATGTTTTATATATCTATAGTTTCTCCCAGATTGGATTTATTTCTAGGTTCAGCATGTAACTATAAAAATTATGCACCGTGTTATTATACCCACCCATAAGGTACAAAGAGTTTAATTTACCAAATTTTGAATGAAAATCTTTACAGAGTCATTGACATTATTGCTTCAAATTCCTTTAATATATATTTATAGTTTTAGATTAGGTACTCCTACGTTGAGCAAATAAAGCACGTGTAATATACCCTCGTGCATAACATAGTACAAGTATTGTAAGTACAGTTCTGCGTTGTGTTATATGTTTTCAAGAGCCGAGACATACAAACAAAGACTCTCGTGGTACACATTACGCATTAAATAAGGCAATCTTGTCACGTGCAAACCGGTAGTGCAACTTCTGCAGAATGAATCGATTTCTCGCTCTGGTAGAGGAAGCGCGTTCAAATGTACTTGAATGTTTCTTGGAAAAGAGAATAAGTACATATTAACATAGCATTAAGACTTGTATTACTGTGACTATACTAGCTTGTTCGCAACTTTCCATAATGTTAAATGTGTCACATGTTTGTGTTTTTGCTAAATCTGTTTAATGTTTTCCGAACAGATCATTTTGATCAAAACATATACGATTATCGTATCGTTTTATCTGACTTGTGTTCTAGATTGATAAATAAAATAAAAGTAGGTATTTACACACAATATTTTTGTGAGAATAAAATTTACTAAGTAATTCTTACAGAAGAAAATTCACTATCATATCTATAAGCACATTGAATCTTAGCAACAATAGGCGAATTTAATATTCATAAATTGGCTAGCGACATGTTATTGTAATTACACTATCATAAGGACAGTAAGAAAAACATTGATAATATCGCGAAAATTTTCCTATTTGTAAGAAATAGGAAAAAACAAAAGATAATAATCAGCTGATATGGATTAATTAACCTTCCGATGGCAGGGGGTACTTATCTTTATTGCTTACTGTCACTAAACACTCTTGCGCAACATTCCTAGCTATTGAGCACGTATTAACCTTAGTTGTATTAATGGACAATTTATTGGGTGCGAGGCTCCATATATCATCATTGGAAAATACAAGAAAAATAATTGCGTTACTAATCCTACGTAAAGTCCCTCTATTTTTCCCAGAACACATATTTTCTTTAAGGATAAACAGCGGGAAAATCGTATCCCTACTTCAGTAAGCGTTGTTTTTTTCTTGCACACTAAATGCTAATGATAACAATTGTTTATCACAGTGCTATGATTCGGTGCTGTTGTTATTGTCGTCAGACCCCTTGCAGAGCGCGTGATACAATTATTATTTACAATATTATTGTAATAATCAATATAACATTTACTGACGTAATTGTTACCAACCTCGCTCCAGCAAGGAGTCATTAGTGTCATCGCCATATCTAACAGATAATATTTAATAACTTTACTTTTTAATACCAACAGTATTTGTGAATAAATGTCACCATCCTTATCCTGTTCATATTATAAACGCGAAAGTCTGTAAGTAAGGAGTCGCAAACTGTCATGAACGTGTGTGAACTTTTCACGATAAAACTACTGAACAGATCTGACTGAAATTTGGTACAGAGATAGATTAGTCTACTTTTTATTGATACTGGTACCGCAGGCCAAACAGCTTGAAGAAACTAGCCCGAGAACATGGAGTAGAAAGGTTTGGCTTTATTAAGAACTGCATTGTAGCACCGCTGAAGCAAACATATTGTCTTGTACACTGCTTATTAAAAAAAGTTTGTTTAATGAACTTTGGAATTTAGAAAATAAAACCCTTCATTACCTCTACCGGGTATAAATACATCATTTGTTGATCTAGATCATGGTTTATCTGTACGTAAAATTTTATCTTGATTTCGTAAACATACTTCTTATATGCTTAGCTGAATATGTATTTTCCTAACTTAATACTTTTGTAGTAATATTTGCAAATTAAATTTTAAAGATTAGGCATATATTTTGCTATCTTAATACTGTCGCCATTTGCGGATCAATATAATATTAATATAACTGATAAAGTTTAATATTACTCAGTGTTTTTATCATTGTAAGTGATATCGCTAAAATATTTAAACAGATTTATGGAAGGCGTAGTATGGAAAAATCGTTAATCTTTGTAATCGTCAATTGCTAGCTGAGTCATGAAGAGGTGTTTTAAAGTGGTCATGTTTGACTTTTTTATAACTAACCAATAATTTTAAATTTTAAAAATGTAACTTACAGATGATGCTTTTCTTCTAAAAGCTTTAAATGCTACTAATATTTTTTGCTGCTTCTACATACAAAACTTGGAACCGTGCTCGAGGATAGCGCTTGCGAATAGGCGTCCAAGATAGTCATGAATTAATTAAAATAATAGAAGTTCAATTAAGCAGCATATTGAAATAGTCGATAACAAGGTTAATGTTAGTTCTAGATAGTTTTACCAAGACTTCTGATCTTACTTGCTCTCTGATACGGCGCACGCGCAGACCGCGTGCTTTCTGACGGGCGCGCGCGCAGTTGTTGCGTTCCGTGTTGTTTGTAGCAACTAGGGCGCTGATGACATTATGTTTTTGTAAAGATACTCCCGCTTGCGTATCTTAGCCTATTGATACGAAAATAAATCGCGTGTTATTGTTGCAAGTACTCATTATCGTTCTTATTACTTTGGTTTACTGTCATGAATGGCGGACATAGTTTGGGAGTTCTCACATGAAGTAGGAATTTATTTAATTAATGTTGAAATTCACTTAAATTCCTGAAATACCAAAATGTTGTACGCCTTTAATTGGTTTTTATGTTCTTGTGTGCCTTGAGTAGCAAATAATAGTAAGCTGACCGATTGTATCTAGTACTTATTATCATGTACATAATATCTCTGTTATCAGTTTGTTTAATGGCAATATTTATTGTATTTTTCTAAATCGACTTTGATAAACTTGCGCAATATTATTTCATATCGACATGAGGTTAGAGACATTCTGCCAATGACAATAGAATGATAACAAATTACCTATTAATTACATTTAAAATCATCCGAATGGCATTCTACTTAAAGTTGAATTCAACTGTTCATTCATTAAGACCTAATATTTACGGACACTTTCGACGCCTCATGTATGCATAAAAATAAGTTGTACGTACTCGTAGTAATAGATTAGAATATTTTTTCAAAAAGGAGGACTTACAATCACTTGAAACAAAAAACCCATTTAGACGATGCAATTTTGTTGCTCGTTGCATACAACTAATTAAACCAATTATTGACTTGCATTGTCTAAATAATACGTATGGGTGTAATGTAACCTGGTCTTATATAAATTGAATATAATTATTGCTCCCATTTGTTAAAGAAGATGGTGTCGTTAATTGGTAGCCTTTTTATCAGGAGAAAATCATTAAATGATTTCCCGTCGGCGCCGCGTGGGTTGGGAGGGAGTCTCAGTATCTAACTAACTTAAAACCCTCCCGTCCATTGCGCTTACCCCGCAAGTCCGGTATCGTTTATTATGAAACCTAAGGTTACCACTACTAGCATTATGATGACAATAATGTTTTATCATTGCATACAATTCTGACCAATGTTATTTTATTGTTATAGGTGAATACGCGGGTTTCGATGAAAACGAGCCAACTTCTCGGTCTGGTGGCAAGGGGCTGGTGGTCAGACGGCTGAAGGAGCAATACGGCTATCAAAGGCTCTTTATGATTGGTGATGGAGCCACTGACGCCGAGGCTTGCCCACCTGCTGACGGTTTCATTGGTAAGTTCAGACTCAAAAAAGGACTTTACATTGACATTTATTGTTTTTATTCATTTATTATTTTGATCAGTCATCATTATCATCAGCCTATAAGTGCCTACTGCTGAGCAAAGGCCTCTTCTCACACGGAGGTTTGAGCATTATTCACAATGCTTGCTCATTGCGGGTTGGCGATTTCAAACTTATAATTAGAAATTATAAGTCCAGGTTTCCTCAAGATATTTACCTTTACCATATGTCAGTGGTTCCTAAATAATCATAGAAAGTATATATAACTCGGAAAAAGTCACATTGGTACTTGCCTGGTTTCGAATATGCGTGAGAAGCGGTCTCCATAACCTCCGGGCCAAATCAAGCTTTTATACATCCAGAACATACTTAATACTGTAGATTAGTTTCTGATGTTTCTGATGTTATCTCCTTCCGTAATAACTTAACATAAAAATATCATGTTACAGGTTTCGGAGGCAACGTAGTTCGCGAAGAGGTCAAGAAGCGAGCTCTGTGGTACGTCACTGACTTCCAAGAGCTCATCAGCACCCTCACTCTCCAGACCAAGTGAACCAACAAGTCTTAGAACAAATTGATTGTGCGCTGAATAACGTACCTTGTTACGTTGATGTAGAGCCCAGATTGCATTCTTATATTAACAAACGTAAGATTAGGATGTAAGTGATAGGTAGTGTAATTAGTCAAAAACGACGTATTAAGAAATTCAAGTGTTAACTAGTCGAATGGTTCATTGAGAGAATATATACGAGAGGGGTTGATTAAAATATCTGGCGATATTTTGTGGGAAGTGGTATTTTGTGCTCGAAAGTCTCGTCAACATTCGGCATCGTTCGGCGATGTTCGTATTAATGAAGATTGTAAATTGAATCTTTGTATTGTTGTGATATATGATTGCCAATTTGTGCCTTATTGTTCATCGCACAGATTAGAATTTAAGGCGTATTTCGATTGTGCATTTAATTTAACAATATTGTTGTATGGTGTTGTGATTGTACTCTGAGTACACGATGAATGGTTACGCTTGAGTATTTACGGGACCTAGTCCCGTTGTTTTACTTGGTGATTTGACGTGAATATGTAGTTTTAAAGTTTTAATTTGTATTGTAGCACTCATTTGATCTGACTTGTACTTTGTGTTTCGTCGTTTCGTCCTTTAGTCGTACATAGAATGTTAATTGACGTGAACGGCTCGAAGTGGCAAGTTGTGTCAACGGAGTCAGTTTTAACATAGATAGTTAATGTATCATATGTGCTGGAAGGTACCATTGCCATTGTATTACATTGAACAGTTTTCTCATTGACAAAAGTTACACCAGACTTGCAATTGACGAAATAAGAATATCTTTTATCTTTCCTTAATTTTTGCATTAAAAACCACTATTTGGTACCTCTTTGGCTATATTTTAGTGTAAAGTTTAATTTTAATCATTATAAATATTGTTGATAGTTATTTATTTAATTAATTGCCATACTGTAAGTGATTATAATTATTCGTTTATATAAATGTTCATTTATTTAAAAACGGCTGTGTACTTCTTATGAATAGATAATAAAATTATTATTTGTAAGTTATATTTTCTTTTATTTACCTAATTTTGTTTGATACACCCGTTCGATACCCTTCTCAATTTGTCTTAGCAGAATAATAAGCACCACATCATTTAGCGTTTACGCTTTTGTATTTGCATTGCTTTGCATTCTTAAAAAAAATAGCGATTAGGTTACTGGTGGTACTGAGGGTTACTAGTCTATATCTATACTAATATTATAAAGAGGTAAAATTTGTAAGTTTGTAGGGGGAATCTTTGGAACCACTGGTCGGATTCTCAAAATTCTTTTACTTATTGATAGCTGCAATGTTCCCGGGTGCTATAGGCTACAAAACATCACGCTACAATCAAATGGAGACGAGCAGCAAGTGATACCGTGTGGGAGTAGCTAGTTCTAAATATTTTGAAAAATCGTACCCGTTGATTTGTTTGACGAGTGGTAGGTATGATTATTGTCATATTTTGGAAAATGATTTGATTATGCTGTGAATCAACGGAAAATGTAAGTGCAATGTTTTAAAAAAAGTCTAAAAGTTATTAATGGAGTTGGCTATCTATTAATAAGAAAAATACATTTTAAATCCGCCCCCGACATAAAAAAATGCAAAAACAACAAATTACAACAACACAATGTTTTGTTGAAGCACAGAAGAACTTCAGTCAGTACTTCTGAACATAATCCTGCTGTACCTAATGAGTTCTTAGATTATTGGAAATAGCTGGCGATACATTTTATACGAGTACAGTCCAACTTACTGTGAGAAAGTCTCTGCTTAACCTCTCTCGTAGTATGCCAATGCAACATTATAGGTACATATGTATCTAGTGGTATATATGTATGTTTATTTTAGGACATATTGAGATTTATTTTACAAAAATCGTAACAATAAAATTAGTAAAATAATTTACTTAAGTATGTGACTTTTAGATATGAATATGCTATCAGGCGTTTATAGAATGCGAGCAACAAATACCAAATCAACGTATTGCTATATGTTATTTGTAGGCGCTTGATGTTCGTATCGAAGATATCATATGATTAACTAACGTATTAGTGGTGTCAGCACAGTTATTGGGTATATTTCATTGTTAGAAAATAAAGATTTATTTAGTAGGTACACAGAGAGTAGTTATTAATATTGTTACTCTAATTAATGAGTTTGTAAACTGAGCCGAGCAATGAATGGCTTACTTATTGACTGTTACTGACTGACTGACTGTACGTGACTGACTAACTAAAAGACTATAAGTTAGTATCTATACCTACTACAATAGGTAATAGTAGGTTGGCGACATTTACTAAACGTATGTATGTATGTAATAAGTCTAATATTTTTTTTAAAACAGTTGAAATTATTTTTGTTAAGTGTTTGTTTATTTGATTAGAACCGTAAAGTCGAAGTATACCTAAGGTAGCACCTATATAGGTAGGTACTTTGACTTTCTAATTTCAAAGTTTTAAATTCAAAGAAAAAGTATCTTTAATGTGTCTACTTTTCAAATATTTTCTTTGATAAGAACCTTCTCCTGACAATAACAAACACAACAAAAAAAGAATTAGCGAAATTGGTCCAGGCGTGGTTGAGTTATGCGCTTACCAACACATTTTGCGATCTATTTTTATATATAAGATATATTCGAAATTGAGAAAACTGTCTACTAACTTATAATAACTTATCCCGTACTGATCTATTACAACAGAAAACACACAAGTTTTAATGGAGTTGTTTATGCCATGTGTCTTTTTCAGCCCGTTATGAGTGAAAGCGCAGCAATGTACCGCGGCCCTGAACCGGAGCAGAAGTAGGACCGGGGTGGTTTTTAGTCAGGAAAATTCTGACTAACCCAGGGCGGATGACGAAATTTAATGATATCTACTAAGTTCCACAAAAAATATGTCGTTTTAAATCAACACAATGAAACGGATCAACACGCATGTTTCGAAGAGCAATAACAAACAAAAGAATACGTGTATTCTGTTTAGCAAATGTTTGAATGTTGGGCTGAGTAGCTATGGTAACCCGGTTTCTGTTTAACAAGACAACGACTGTTCTTTGTATTTGATGTGACATCACTTTTTTAGTTGGTACCAACTATACCAACACGCGCAAATATTCGGAGAGTTTTATGAAAGTGACCCAATTCGTTTGGTTTTGATCAAGTAATATTGCTTTTAAATACAGTGGCGCCCCGGATGATGTCGCCAAAATAGCCCACCGTTGACCTGTCGCCGTTCGTTATTATGCGCACACGCTTCCAACGCCGGCTAATTCCCTTTACAATGACGTAAACATTTTTGGCGGGATTTTAGTGGTCTTTTGACCGAGTTTTTCGAAAAGATTTTGTTATAAGTTCAGTCTATGGTATCTGTCTATTTAGATTAAGTTTTTTGAGCGTTTACCCTAATTTCTCTATACATGCGTTTAGTATAGCACTAAGTTTACACTTTTAGCAACCTTAACTTTTTAACGCCACCTTAGTTTGCCGTCAACTAATTAAGCAAAATCTAAAACTTGAGATCCCGAAAATGTCCCTATTTTTTTCTGTTTTTTTTTCTATATATCACTAAGAACATGCATTAATTTCTTCATTACAATTTCACAGTTTTCTTTCCTATATTTGTAATTAAGAAGTGCAGAGAGATCATTATCGTGTGTTTAATCTATTTCCAATAAGTAACGCGATCATGAACGGAAGCTCACGCGGTCGGTCATCGCGTCTTCAAACAGTCGTATTTTGAACTTTAAACTCTAAAAATAAATCGTTGGTGACCCCGCGCGACTCAGGCGCAGTCTCGCTGACTTCTGAAAGGTCAAGCCACGCTCAACGTGTCGCGCCCTATTGTCTAAACAATAGTAAAATGGATAATTAATTGAAATACACAACATACATCGGCTGCAGTAGTGTAAAAACATCAAGGGAATACCGGTGCAGTGTCTGATAGTTTTTCAGTTTTCAGTGATAAACGCTTCGTGTTAACAAGATTTTTAAATGTTACGTGTGTTTATTCATTGTGCGGTTTGTTGCTGAAAAATGTTTTGGAAGTGCGTGCTGTAATTATTTATTTTTCACAGCGTATTATATGTAAGTACTTACATAGTAATATGTACCTACAGTTATTTTGTTAGTTACAATTTGACTCCTGAAGTTATTTTGTGTTATTAAACTCTATTTGAAATGTATACTGAGCGCTTTTGTCATTACAAACATTTAATTAGATAGGTACGCACTTTAATTAAAGGTTTTTTTAATGTCCATTAAAAAGTTAGCTTGTACAAATATCCAATTTATTGATTTATGAACATGTCAAACTGTCCATAGAATTATTAGGTTGGTAAGTGCATGCCACACTATGTTGTTGACAAAATTGTGCGAGTTAGCAAATAGATAGATTATCGGTAGGTACATTACAGTGCTTAAGTTTATTTTAGTCAGATAATGCTCCTAATGTGTGTAAAGAAATTGGAAAGATTTAATTAATTATAAACATTTTTTAACGGTAATCGTAGATAGAAAATCACCAACTCAATAATTGTACTTCAATAGCTAATGTAGCTAATAGTTTTGCATAACATTCCTATCAACATTGGCTTGCCTTCTATATTGATTTTTCCTGTATTTATCCCTCATTTGCTCCATTAATCTGATCGCCAATTTCTCAGGTATGGGCACGATTCCATACTTGGGCAGTTGGTCGAACTTGGGGGGAGGTCGCATGTCTTTATTTCCCATACTTCTCCTTCTCCAGTCTCGTATTACTTGGAAACGGTTTTGATGAGAGTTTTCAACCATGAAGGCGGCAGTAGACCTTGTTTCTTTCAGTTTTACATCGTTGCTCTGAGTCGTGGTGGTAGATGTTGAGGTAGTCGAAGTTGTGGACTTATGTGTTTCTGGTGGCGTCTGAGGTTGTGTTGGTGTCGATTGCTGAGGTAATGATGATGAAGAAGAGTATGTTGATGCTTGCTTGGTTGCCGTAGCATGCGGTGCAGACTGATTTGGGATTACAAACGGTACCGGGTAAGGTACTAAAAGTATGTTGTTTTGCATGGGACACTGCATGCAGAAGTCCATGCAGCATGGCTTTGGTTTAGGTTTCCTGCACTTTGCACAGCTACACCTGCATTCCCATTTGTAGTTGTTTTCTAAGTCTGAGTAATCAGAGTTGTACCTGTGGTACCTGTTCCTCTGCGAACGCAGCACCATGCTTTCGCTGCTAGAGTCCTCGTAGTTTGGGTAGTAATTGTGCTTCTCTTGTCCGTGGAAGTACTGGTGCGGGAAGTGAAAGTTTCTAATGCAGATACTCACTTGTATCAATAAGAAAAATAGTAAGGTCCCGCATGTCTGAAATGTACCAGGCTGTTAAATAAATAGGATACAGTATTAGTGAATTATATGAAGTTATTTAATTAAAGTTATATTATTGTTATTGAATTTGTTTAAATTCATACATTATTATATTGAGCCTTTGTTTTAGTCTATAAAAATTTTGCTGCTTGCGCTCACCGTTTTTACTCATCTCTGCATCACCCAAAGGTCAGACTGGTAGATAATGCCTACGGCATTAAGTCCGCCTATGTACAGAAATTTGTGTGCATAAAGCTTAATAAATAAATAAATAAATAAATAAATAAATAAAGTGAAATGATGTATCGACTAACTAACACTAAAGTTATCGACAAAGTCCAAAGGATTAGCAAACTGAAGTGGCAGTGGGCAGGTCACATCTGTCGAAGAACCGATGACCGCTGGGGTAAACGTGTTCTAGAGTGGAGACCACGTCTAGGCAAACGTAGTGTAGGGCATCCTCCAGCTAGGTGGACTGACGACATCCGCAGGGTGGCTGGCAGTGGTTGAATGAGAAGAGCTGAACATCGAGCTCAGTGCCGTGCAATTGAGGAGGCCTATTTCCAGCAGTGGACGACAATAGGCTGATGATGATGTATGTTTTCCTGGGTGGTTGGCATTAGTTAGGTACTTACCAAAGTCATAATTATTATAAAGTGGTTTTTCTTTTCCTGTAACTAGCAAGTTAACACTTATTCCTGTTTCTACCATTAAGTGGAATCGATTTTGTATTTGGAATTGTTTAAATGTTATATGCTAAAAAGGAAATCATTCCTAAAATATTGTCGCTATTACCTTTATGTGGAAATGATATAAAAAAAATTCGTACGTCGAGTACCTACAAAGCAATTCGGAAAATAGTAAAACTTTTTATTTTCAATATTTTATACTTTTATGTTCTGAACAATTTGTTAACACGTAAAAAAATAGTAAAGCTATTCTATAAAGTAATTTCCTTCACACTCAATAAATATTATCACGTAACATGAATGAGTGACTTGTAGAACTGAAGTGTTGGAATGGCCAGATTTTAGTGTTGGTCATGTACAGGCCTTTTCTGGGTGCGGATAGGATACCGAGCCTTGAGTTGTGACATAAGTTTCACGGCCATATCATCAGTGATGGGGACTATCCCGAATTTCGGCATCCATGTGGGCTTTGTCCGGCGCAGTGACGTCAGCATGTACTTGTTATTGCCATTCCTTAGCTTCTCCGGGGTCTTGACAATTATGTTTGTGTAATCGTCTACTACACTCTTGAGCACTGAATCCAGGACATTTTCGTTGTTCTGGGATTTTAGGTATGGTGGATTTAAGGGGTCAGAGCTGTAACTGCAGTTGGCGGTGGTCGTGCTCGTAGCTGCAGATGTGGTCGTTTCAATAGTGGTGGTGGGGGTTGTGGTGCTGGTGGTAGTGGTTTGGGCGGGAGTGGTGGTTGACTGTGTAGTAGACTCATGTGTCGTTTCGTGGTGCGCGAGCATTACAGTATGGTGGTTCGTGCTCTTCATCATTGGACTTGCCATCATCAGTGGGTATGGGAATGGCACGAACACTACGCTAGCCTGGCTCTGGCCACTCAGCCCAGTCGCCTGCTGCTGGTACATGTTGCTTGCACAGCTCCTACACACGTTATTGCAGCAAGGAGAGGGCGCTTGACATTTACTGCACGCGCAGTCACAGTTATCATAATCGTCAGTGTCATAGTCATGTGGATGCCCCTTTCTGTAGCGAAGGTGGTGATGATGATGAGAATGCTCTGCCCTGGATTCGTCTAGCTCGTGGGTGTCGCCCATTTCCTCGATAGAGTCCTCGAAGCTCGAATGCACATGGTTGAGGTTATAGATTAGATGGAGCAGTACAATCTGAAAACAAATGGGTTCTTTTAATAACTTTCAGCAAAGGCTTAAATTAAACAACAGCAAACTTTCGGTACTCAGCCAAACCATTGTAGTAACTGGAAAGGGATTTTTTTTTAATTAACTAATTAATCAAACTACAATTATCCAACTAATATTATAAACGCAAATGTAGTAGTTCTGCATATGAATATTTTTTAACACTTTCATGTTAAGAGTTCTGAATGGATGGATTGAGTATATTGTCAAATAATACAAAGCCTAATTTTTTCCGGCAACAGAAGCTAGTACCTACTCGTATCGACGATTTCATTGAAGACAACATCTCTAACTTTCTAAGAAGTTTCTAATAGGTTATGTAGTACCCAAGTTTACAAGCCGACTTATCAGATAACTCTATCACTGATTAATAATAAAATTCACAATAAGAAACTCGACCATACCAGTGTGACGTGGTCCAAGATCTTCATAATTCAAGTGAACGTTAGACTGAATTTCACTGAGTACTGCGCTAATTACTGACCAGCGATATTACACAAACGTTGTTCAGGTGGTCGATTGTTTTTTTTTTCACAAAGACATTGTTCGTTGTTACGTTAAATAAAGACTTTTTGGTCTTTTTCCTTTACTTCGTTATGACATACGTATTGTGTGTTGGCTGATACTTTTTATTACCTATTTGTTTGTTCTGTTATGAAAGAGTGTTAGAAGTTGATATGTGTATTTGATGCGATTTGATTATATTTGTGTTATTAAAGTAAATAGTTAAATATGTTACTTTTCCCATAAGTAGTATGTATATCATTATTAAAATTGAATTAATGATCAGACAATAAAAGTAAAGAAATATTGCAAAGAAAGGTTGACTTTGTTCTCCTAGTCTGTACCCATAGCGAACTGTTCTTTACAATTTTGTGTGACTTGTTTTAAAGCATTAATTACATAATAAATATTCTTGTTTTGCACGACTAATTTACTCAAACAAATGATTGACGTAAATAAATTAGTAAATTAAAAAATCGAAGAAAAAGTTCATGTTGACATTTTAAAAAGAAACGTTGAATATGAATAGTTGTTGACATTTCTATTTTAGAATATTTAAGCATTAGTTAGGTAGACTATCGTCACGCTAGGGCAACGGGAATGAAGGTGGACAGGTCACATCCTTACCGCATCTATTTCTGGTGTAGGCGTATATCGCCAACTGTTGTGGAACAGTGCCAGCGTTTGGTTATGAGACAAGATAACAAACAATAACTAATAATATTAAAATTATATTTTAATTATTTTTCAAATTTAACAATTATCTAAGCTTCTATCTTTCAACACTAATTGTGTTACGTCAGTTATGGAACATCTTTAAAGGTATTTTCTATGTTTCGTTGTTTACAAAAAAGTTATTAGATGACAGGATTTTTAACTCAGTGTGAATGGTTATTTTACAAATATACAATATCACACACACATCATTCGTAGACCTGGGTCAATAATATATTTGTTCCGCGTCTGAATAGTACTCGCGATATAGCCACGGTACCTGGTTGCCCAGCCTCCCCGTTCACAAGGTAAATAATGAGTGCATATGAAGCTTACATAAAAGACAAATGCAGTATGCTGTATTTGTACTATGTAAGAACTGTATGTCCTGAAAACGATTACAGATAAGTGAAATAACTACACCTGCTAGTTAGAACGTTAATGCATATAGATGCATCGCGTATTCGAGCCAAATCCGATATTGAAGTACCTCACTATGATTAGGTGCACTTCCGCACTATGACCTATCCGAGTCCGAACCTAAACCGCTAATACAGATCTTGAAGAATCAGACATCTTCGGATTTTCCTTGAAAGGAATCGGATGACAGATTTAGTGTGTAAACTACCATATATTATATATGATTTGTTATTTAAATGCCATAGCCGCCCCGTTTTATTCTAATGACACAAATCTAGCCCTGGATGATATAAGGATTTCAACGACATTCTAATATATATCTCTTATTCTGCCCAGGGGTTCGGATGTGACAGTGGAACAAAGAAACTCACATACATACATCAACCCTGAAAACATAACACTCCTTTTTTGGGCAGTCGTGTAATAATGGACAATAATATATTTTCACGGGTCCGAATCGGATACGGATCGGAAGTAGTATGGAATGGCTCTTATAGAAGTCATTGGTAACTAAACTGCTGAATGGGGAAGTAGGCAGAGACGCTGATTTTCATTACTTAATTAGTTTTTTTGAACGCAAAAGAATACCAATTATTAAAATTGTTTAACAGGCCTCTGGGAGTTGTCTTCAGCTCCTCGTACGCCGTCCAAAGGTATGGGACCCTGTGGTCCCGTGAATAGATAGGTTCATGATATGTGAAAACCGTGAGTGGGAATCTCTTCGGGAATCAATCTAGTAAATAGGTGTTTAGATAAAGGATAAGATGTACTTGCTTAGGTATTGTTTTTTTTTAAATTTTGTTATTTTTGGACAACAAAAAACTATACTAATATCATAAAGAGGTAAAATTTGTAAGTTTGTATGTAGGGGGTAATCTTTGGAACCACTGGTCATATTGCCAAAATTCTTTCACTGATACTACAATGCAATACGATAGCTACAATGTTCCTGAGTGATAAAGGCCATAAAACATCACGCTACGATTAAATGGAGCCGAGCAGAGGGTGAAACCGCGTGAGAGAAGCTATTATTAAATACAAGTAACAATGATGTGTGCAACAGTTGTAGTGACTACTTTAAATATTTTTGCAGAAGATTACTTTCATACAATAGTTTTTTGAATTATTTAATTTAACCAATAACAAAACACCAAAACTGAATGTAGGAAAATAGTTCAATAAGACACAGCACAAAATCGTAGTCTTACGTATTTTCGGGTAGCAGTGCACGGTGCGCGTGTGTGCGTGTGTGCGTGTGCGCAGGGCGTCGGGTCACGACCTCGTCTCGCCGGAATTAGCTCGTGACGTCACAGCCAGGTGCCTGCCAACTGCCAGTACACACACGACGACGTAGATGACAAGTCCAAATATACTCGATGTGCCTACAGCTTCCACAGAACACTGATTAAGCCACATCTGGTAAGGTTCGGAGCCCACTTGATACTTGCTAAGAGGTTTATTAATATGGTATAAATATTTGTGAGCTTTATTATATATAGTGTAGAGTAATATAGAGATTATGTATGGAAAGCGTTAATGGATATAATTGAGTAGGTAGCTGAATGGTATTTAGATATAAAATTTTATTGAACAAATAAGTGTGTACCATCGAATATAATCTTTATATCTGTATTTTTATTTGGAAAAAGCTTTCAGTAATTTTATAAGAGCTACTAGTGAAGCATACCAAACAAATCACCGATTCAAGACCCCATTATTTAGTGGTAACTTCGCAAAACAGAAGCAGGTGTTCTTACTGTTTATATTCTAAAACAAATAAACAACATTATTAACATTATTAAATGTTAATAAAAAAGAGGTAATGAAGGAACTTCTCTTCATTCCCTCCATTCCTCTCATTAGATCTAAAGACTGTGAAATTGCTTTTGTTTCTTCTTTCTGTTCTACCCTTTGGAACGAGCAAATAGCTTCACTAAGAGGACTGACCGACAGACTGAAACTATATCTTCAAAACTTAGTTTGACGTTCAAAACTGCCTGTAAAAGTCTAATTGGAATAAATGATTTTTGACTTTTGACTTGACTTTTGTTTTATGGAATAGTAGGCAAACGAACAGACGCATCACCTGATGTTCAGTTATCAGCGCCGACCATGGACACCTGCAACACCAGAGGAGAGAGAGACACAGGTGTGGAAAAGAATTGAAGGTTTGAAGGTCGAATGGGTCCGGACATATCGCCTACCGCCGCCAAGATCATTCCAAAGTTTTGCTGTGCAAGACTAAAAGTTTCGCGAAAATCGCGCTGCTGTTGACTGCCGACCGTCTCATCATCATCATATCAGCCATAGGACGTCCACGCTGAACATAGGCCTCCCCCATTGACTTCCAGATAGGCCGGTTGGAAGCGACCTGCATCCAGCGGCTTCCTGCGACCTTAATCAGGTCGTCTGTCCACCTTGCGGGTGGACGTCCTACGCTGCGCTTGCCGGTACGTGGCCTCCACTCGAGAACCTTTCTGCCCCAGCGGCCGTCGGTTCTACGCGCTATGTGCCCTGCCCATTGCCACTTCAACTTACTAATCCGCTGGGCTATGTCGGAAACCTTTGTTCGTTTGCGGACATCCTCGTTTTTTATACGGTCTCGCAAAGAAACTCCGAGCATAGCCCTCTCCATAGCGTCTATATGATGGGAATGATAATGTTTTCGCGTAGGTTGATGGCGAAAGGATACACCCGGTATTTAATCGAACAATTCCTTGGAATACTCCCCGTGGTAATGGCGATATAGGACACATAGCATATCATGTTTCTTTCTCTTTCTATCGAAGTACACCTCAATACTCGAAGGGTGCACTTGAGCGCTGCAAATAACGTTATCAACTGATTTTCCTTAGAACTGATATGTGTTTCCTTTGTCCGTAGATGTGTGTGTCATATCGGTTCTTATCTATTGTCTACATGACCGGTCGTGACTTGACGAGGTTTATTGCTGCACGTTATTGGCGGTACTTACCGTACAAATACAAACGAATGTTGTATTGGATATGTTTGCTAAGATTAATATACTAGACAAGGTAATATAAGGACAGCTATATGGATATGTAGGTTGACTATTGCTGAAACATATACCTATATACTTTGATTATAATAAGACAAAATCATTTTAATCTACCTGATTCTAAAATCAGAGTTCTTGTTCACCACAAATGGGGCCTAGGTGGGCCGATGTTTAGACAAAGTCGCGGGACAAGCACAATAAGGTACCGCGGCCTCGGCCTAGAGCATTAGAAGAGAATGAGGGTTTTTAGTCTGCAAGAGTCTGGCACTCTCTCTCGCCATGCATACTAGGCGCGAGAAGTCATTTGATGATTTTCCCTCCTCGAAAAAAGGGTAGTTTCATTCAAGTTCTATGTAATAGAATGTCATGACAAGGCTGCAGCCTTGTATTTAGTCTTGTACTTATGTATATTTATTTATACTTCATGAATAGGAACAAAATTCGTTTAAAAAAACCCGTATTTTTCATGCACCGATTATAAATTAATAATACTTTATAGTTCATCTTGTATTTGTTAATTATAAGTTAAACATATTTCAATTAAAACATGTACATATCTATTATAATGTAGGTACATGAACTTTGGCAGAGTTCAGGTAAGAATTAATTACATTTGTATGTGAATTACCGCTCGAGTAGGCAGCTGATAAGAAACTCCTTCGTCACTTTTTTGATAATTGTGCAAAACAAGGCGTGAAATTAACACAAACATGTATTTTTGGTACCTAGCAAAATGTTTTAGAGAATTATCTGGCATTTTATTTCAGGGGATAAAACCCATTTTATAAGTTTATATAGATAAGCTTTAGTATCCTATAACTATATTCTTCGTGTGAAATGGTGCCTATGTCCAACCACCCCTACAAAAAAATAAGTTTAAGTGTGGGAGAACCATGTTTCGGCACGAATGGGTCGGCTCGACCGGAGTGATACCTTGGCCTCACAGAAAACGGGCGTGAAATAACCACAGCATTGTGTTTCGCCGTGTGAGTGAGGTTACCGGAGGCTCAATCTTTCCCCTACCCCGATCCCTCCCCAATTCCTTAATCTCCAAAACCCGGCAACGCACTCGTAATTCCTCCGCTGCGGGTGATCATGGACGGCGCTTACCATCAGGTAATCCGTAGGCTCGTTTGCCGACCTATAATATAAAAATTAAGTTTATAGAAGAGCCTGATATATCACTTTTACGGAAATGCTAGACTCCGTAATCAATGTGATTTTGCAAATTAAATAGGTAGTACACTTATCTTCAGAGTTCTTTCATATTGAAGGTCTTGCGCTCGACATTCGAGCTTGTACTGGAGCAGTTAAGAAGTATGACGAATTGATAGGTTTCATGACCTCTGCAAAATTTTAGGGGTGACAGGCGTTTTGTTTGTGTATACTGTGTATTTATCGGAGTCGGGGCAAATGTCACATTTTATAATAAAACAATACTTTTGTAAAATCACACGCACCTGTGCCAATATTAAACGAGTTAATGAACTACGATACATGTTTGCATATGCAAAAATAAATCGAATGCATTGCTGACTATTATTAATTTATTTATTTACATTATGTAGTATTACGGCTTCTGATATTTTTTTAAATCATTATTAAACTTAAAGCCATTATTTACTAGTTTTGCTTCACTTCACATTAAAATTGCGTTATTTTTTTGGGGAATAGACTGACTAGCTTATCTTGTGTGTCAATATTTTTTGCTGCATCCACGCGAAAGTTATAGGAAAGAATAGTTTAGGGGGAGGGGGAGGATTGGGCCTTCTGTATTCATAGCTGTCCTGTGTATTTAATCTTGGAACTTCAGATCAGTGTACCAGTAGAGCATAAGATTAGCGAAGCAATTATCCGGACCCAATAAAGATGTAAAACACAACACCTAGATGTATTATCAGACACATAAGTGTTTGTACCATGGCACATTGATGACACCGTTTCAACTAGAGTACAGTCAGAAGGTTAAGAGCCCGTTATCAAATGTTATCAGTCGTACCTTGGTGACGCCCCATTTGTTCGTTTGACCTGACACAAGTTATCAGTTTCACGGCGATAACCGCACCACCGTCACGGTCTACCTGTTGTTATATTCCAACTCTTGTTTTTAAATTGTTTTTCTTTTTACAACAAATTTTCCGACAATCCTTTTTATACTTTTTTGAAGTTGGACGGTTTCTTTCTGTTGTGGTATTTGGAAGTGGTTCATAGTTTTTTCTAAAGTGTTATATATATATATGTATTCTATAGTTGTATTGTGTAAAGGTTATGTGAACTATTGAACGTTTGACTTGTGTGATCCGAAGTCGGTGTGGGATTTCAGTTGGAGGTAAACGATAAACTGTGTTCTTGTATGTGTTTAGTTGTTTACATAAGCAGATAATATATGTATATGCAAGTTTTGATTTCGATACACCGAAGCCATTTGAGTATGTCTGTCCGTTTCCCAATGAAATATTCACGCGTTATTTGCGTGTCATCTAAAAGGCATTGACAAGAATGACTATGAGTTTTCCTGATTTCTTTATAGAAAAGTTGTTTTTTATTTGGTTGAGTTTTTGTAACAGATACGTATTTGTAAACAACAGAAATTGTTTAATACATCTGTCATATTTTGTAATCGCGTTTTTTCATCATTATCAACTGACTTCTTCCGCTCAGTGTGGGTTGAGAGGGAGTGTCAGACTCTTACTGACTAAACCCCCCCCCACCCTGTTTCTTCTTGGCCGGTGTCGCAGTGTCTTATTGCGCTTGCCCCGCAACGATATTTTGTAATCGCTCTCAGTGCTGAGCGTAACTGATATAGGGTTTCCATCCCGTGAAAATATGATTAAAAAAAGCTATGTTTTTGATCAACATACTGTAAACGTTATAATTAATTGTCTAGCAATTTCTGTTTCTTGGTATAAAGGAAATTGACGTTTAATGACAAGACTGGAGAGTTTGTTTTGTTTTGTTATCGATAAAGTAATTCGATGAATCCGAATATTTTGCATACATAACAAATCCTTGTCATAACCGATCTGAATTAAAAAGTGTGTGATAACAATGAAACATGATGCAATTAGTAGCTCAATTGTTTTTTCATCGAAAGCCCTTTTATATATATTTATTACTAGCGGCCCGCCCCCGCTTCGCACGGGTCTAACAATCTTGCTTTTCATTTTCACGGGTCACTTTTTCCTAAACTTCCCCTCTACTTTTCTAATATTTCTATAAGAAACTTCTCCTGACAATAACAAATACAACAAATAAAGAATTAGCAAAATTGGTCCAGACGTTGTTGAGTTATGCGCTTACCAACACATTTTGCGATCCATTTTTATATACATATAAGATTTATGTACGTAATCGTGCAGACAAATTGGTCCGTCGATCTTCTCAGTTAAGACGTCTGCTTCTCATGCAGGTCCAAGTTCGAAACCTCGCAAGTACCAATGTGACTTTTCTGAGTTATACATCTTACTGTGGTCTAGATACACTACTGACAAACGGTGAGGTAACCTGTACTTATATTTCTAATTATAAGTTCAAAATCGGCAATCCGTATTGATGTGCGCGCTTGATAAGCATGGTGATTAATGCTCAATCCTTTTCTATGTGAGAAGAGGCCTTTGCTCAGCAGTGGGCACTTATAGGCTAAAGATGATGATGATTGCTGCACACACTTATAACACACAGGACAACACATTTATACAATTATGGCATACACGTAGCTGCTAAATTTTTGTATTGGAATTTCGCCCTTTTGACCTATAACAGGTTATAATATGCTAGATATATTTTCAGTATCTTTGGTAGTCTTTGCTTATTAGTTCGTCATTCAAGCTTTCTGTCCTGATCTTGTACCACTTACATTTTTTTGTTACCTCATCTTACCCTTTAAATACTGTTGTTGGTAGCTATAATAGGTATTTATTTTCTTCCTCTAATGCCATCTTCAACGGATTTGAAAAGCAAACATAGCTAAGTTCAAACACACATGAACTTGTTTGAAAAGGCGTAAGTACATATGTAGTGTTCCTTACGCATGTAATTACAGTGATTAAACAAAAGTAGGACAATTACTTTTAAATATCAATTTTTAGATATATCATTAGACTTTGTACTGAATTATATTTTCAGCAATTCATGTTCAGTTGAGTCTTTCAGGTAGAGGTCACGGCAGGAATTTATAAATACAATCTTATTTCTTCAAGGCTATTTTGGACTTTAATGTCAAGAAAATATTATCTAAAGTATTTCGTTATCATATTGAACTGCTGTTATGACGAATTCTGAATAATTTGTCGTGTTATTACAATAAACAATGTTGGTAGAACACTCCAGACGTATTTTATATAGCAATGAAGCATTTAACTTGAACTTATTAGTCTTTGAAATTAGAAGGCGCTATGCAATTGTTAAAAAGTATTTGTAACTTAGATTTGCCGTGGCAACAGTACATATATACCCTAATGTTTTAGGTATTATTAACTAAAATGCAAAAGAAAATATGCTACTCACTAATACATGTAACTTTAAGATGTATTTTTATAAAGAATAAAGGCTATTTTTACATAAAGAAAAGCATAAAGCAAAAAATATATTGTCTTACAAAAACATTCAAAATTTAATTTTTTATGTGTAATTCCTCGAAAAAGGTTTCTATCCCCTTGTTGATTAAAAATAAATCTTGCAAGCTACTTAAGCACACGACAATCTTATTTAAAAGTCAATTTCTGCCTTTATCACAATGGCAAACCTATAAATATCTATACTCTACACTAATATTATAAAGAGGTAAAATTTGTAAGTTTGTATGTAGGGGGGTAATCTGGATTGCCAAATTTCTTTCACTGATAGATAGCTACAATGTTCCTGAGTGCTATGGGCTATAAAACATCACGCTACGATCTAATGTAGTCGAGCAGCGAATGAAACCCCGCGAGAGTAGCTAGTATGTACATATGTATGCATGTATTGATGTAAAAATGTGATTGATCATACTCGTCAGACGGTGTGATAGTGTTATCACGGTGCACACAGAATAAGTGTTGCATTATCGCGCTCATTGACGTACACACGTAAGGCCGGGATGTACCTGGCTGGTTTATCGATATACTACAATATGCATTCTTTAACGAATGATATGGTTTTAATATGCAATTAATTAGAGATAAATCTAGCGAGAAACTACAAAGATCATCATCATCAGCATAAGCGCCCACTGCTGAGCAAAGGCCTCTTCTCATACGGAGAAGGTTAGAGCATTAATCACCACGCTTGCTCAATGCGGGTTGGCGATTTCAAACTTATAATTAGAAATTATAAGTCCAGGTTTCCTCACGATGTTTACCTTCACCGTATGTCAGCGGTGTCTAAATAATCATAGAAAATACATATAACTCGGAAAAAGCCACATTGGTACTTGCCAGGTTTCGAACCCACATCTTCATGCATGAGAAGCGGGCTGCTTAACTTACGGGCCACCACGACATTTTTACACTACAAAGATACATAGAATAAGAAGTTTAAGCTCAGTTCAGCTGACCTGATACAACGCTATGTTTTACCGTATCAGTGAGGTTGTGTGCGTAGAGGTTGTTTATAGAAGCTACACCATATTTTCAGCACCCCCAAGTCTCTAACAACCTAAAACACTCACTTTTCATCAAAACTACCTTTGACTGTAGAGTAGGCGCGATGGGTGGGCAACTGGCTGCCACGCAAGGTGTCGCGGGTTCGATTCCCGCACGGATCAATTCTTTGTGTGATTTGCAAATTGTTGTTCCGGGTCTGGGTGTGATGTGTTTGTGAAATTTTATGTTTGTACCCACGACATAGGAGAAAGCCATATTGTGGTGCAACGTTTTTTATATAAAAAAGGCTATTAACGCACTTTTTTATGTAGTAGGTCGGCAAACAAGCAGACGGTTTACCTGATAGTAAGCAAACAACGCCGCCCATGGACACCCGCAACAGAGCAGCTTTTTCGGATTAGGGATTTGGAGATTTAGGGATGGGGGGTGGGGTAGGTAGAATTTCGCCTCCGGTAACCTGAGTAACCTCACTGTTTGACGCCGGTTTTCTGCGAGGCCATGGTATCACTACGGTCGAGCCGACCCATTCATGCCGAAGCACAGCTCTCCCATGCTTGTAACTCTTTGGGTATAAAGAGTTCCTATGGGCGGCGCCGATTCCTAAAGTTAGCTCGTTTGCCGACCTAACCCAAAAAAAAAATATAAGATTTATTATGTATAACAGAACGTATTTGTTTGTTTCAGTGACGTCGCGGGCGATCGCGTATTTATCTAAAGTGCGATTTATATTTATGTAAAATGGAGGCAATCCAGTCAAGTGTTCAATCACCGAAAGTGAAGAGTAGTGAAGAAATGAGTGAAGTGAAAAGTGAAGTGTTGGTGAAACTGGAGGATGATGGGGATGAAGTGATGAGTAAGGGAAGTCAGCGGGAGAACAGGCTGACCAGCATCATTGATCAACTGCGGTGCCAGAGCAAGCTGAAAGGTAATCACTAATTAATAATTATCTCCTTTCAGTTTCATCAAATCTTGTTATCATAAGACGTCAAGGCGTGAAAGTCAATCTTATTGATTTGACTGCTAAGTTTTCAAATGTTTAATTCATCAAACTCCAGGCGAACGCCGGCGTTCACGCTTCTATTGTTCTTCCATTGTGTCTCGAATGACCACGATAGAAAGGTCTGATTACCAAAAGTAAAGATTTTTATTTCAAATAATGTATTAGTAGGTATAACCATTTTTTTTAAAGTCGCTTCACACTTCCAGAATACTCCACATACGCTATGCAACAGGTTGAATGCTAAAGTCTGCCACATAAACAACTCTAGGTCTTCAACCGTGACGAGAACAAACCTAACCTTTGTGATGTTATCGAGTTGATGTAAATCGCTGAGTAGATTTATAAAAGTAATTATATAAGACAAAGGGCACGCGTACGGTTCGCCACAATTAGTGGCATCGGCGGTGTACGACTTAAATCTTAAACAATAGCGCTGATTACTGATATGGTATCGCCGCATCTGTGTTTCAAACTGCTCTGAATTAGTTTGGTTAAGGCCCGGCTGCCGGTAGGCTCTGATTATGATGTGGGCCGCCGGGAAATGTTTTTAATCATACTTGTTTTACTTTTATATATGTATACCTAACTTTTCTGTTGTAAGTTGTTGCTTTAATTATATAATAATTAGTGTTTATTAATTAAAGTAGTAGTAATTTGCTCGTTTTAAGTTGTCTAGAATGGTCCTTTTTTGAGTTTGTCAGGTGCGGTTGTGGATCACTTCTATGCGAGTAGTGATGGCAAAACTTATGGTTTTTTTAAAGTGAGATGCAAGCTCTTATTATTATTTTTTCTTGGAAATGACCAAGACATCTAGAAACGTCGTTTCCTGATACAATTTTAGATTTTTTTTTGCAATGAATTAATCACCTCTAACTACTTATTCGTCGTGGTGGCTCGGAGGTAGAGGAGCCCGCTTCTCATGCATTAGGGTGTGGGTTCGAAACCTGGCAAGCACCAATGTGACTTTTTACGAGTTATATGTACCTTCTATGATTATGTAGACACCACTGACATACGGTGAAGGTAAACATCGTGAGGCAACCTGGACTTATAATTTCTAATTATAAGTTGGAAATCGCCAACCCGCATTGAGCAAGCGTGGTAATTAATGCTCTAACCTTCTCCGTATGAGAAGAGGCCTTTGCTCAGCAGTGGGCACTTATAGGCTGATGATGAACTACTTATTATTCCTTCTGTCTCATTCTATCGAATCTAGGAGATAGTAGAATGAATGTGATATATATTTAGGCGAGTCGTTAAATTGTAACACAATTAGTGTATTTTCCCCTGTTCGTACAGTAGGAGGCGTTGGCCGTCTCTTTAACTAGCGCCAGAAGTGTAGCACGCCGCGCGTGTCAAACGCAGGGTTGTCTGTAAACAGTTTTTGTTTTCAGTGAAAAGTCGTAACAGATTTTTTAAAATATATCATACAGTGTCATATGTCAGTTTTCGGTAGGTGACCTGTAAAATATATTTGGAGCAAGTCTTAAATAAACTGCGTTACTTACCCACTAATATTAATTAGCGGTCAGTTAATACAAAGTATTAATACGTCGTTTAGAATCTTAATTATTATCATAACGAGATATGTCGGTGTTTTCCTTTGTACAGGTATTATTGTAAGTCACACAAAGGTTCACAAGCAGGTTGTGTGTCAACCCTATTCATTGCTCTACAATCTGAGCGACGGTGCTGCCACCGGCGCGCGCGCAATGCTCCTGAACTAATCAGCGCAATCATCTCACTGGGTCTATTAATGATCATTTGTCTTGTTTTTTGTCATTACACAAGTTGAATATATGTAATTTAGCGAATAATTGAATGTTACAATACTATGTGGCTGATGAGTAGCTTTTGTATGCAGCAGTATAAATTAAAATATCAAGGCAGTCATTACTCTATTGCGGGTGAAACGAAGTTGAGGCGTCTGAAATTACAGATATACTTATGAAACGCCTCAATGTTGTCCAGCTCGGATCCTTATTCGAGCCGATGGAAGTATTTATTTTGATGTTGGTCAAGCAAAGCTATGATCGATTTGTCCATATTTTCTAACGACATTCGCTCCAAGATAAGATATTCTCCTTAAAATGTCCGCAAACTTTCACATAAAACGGTTTAAAACAGAAGCGGTATTGCAAGTCGGCCTAATTAATCCATCGGTTAGGGGTCGTTTAGTTAATGAATGAATAAATCGCCGTCAACCCCCTCCCCGCGGCCCGCCTCCCCCCAACCAGATAACGTTAATCGGCGCTCTCGATTTATGTACCTTCCGCGCTAAAATACGGCAAATGGTACTCAACTGCGACCACATCTTGAAAAAAATATCCTCTCCTGATTTTCAGGGAAACGTAAACTGTATGATTATATAGTAAGGTTGGTTTTTGCTCGTGTGCTTGTCTGGCGATAATTTCTATCGGTCGTGAGCAAATATAGAGAGCAAGCGCAGTGATGTATAGACGGCGCGCGCGCAGCTATCGCCGCAGCGTAAACCTGACATAGATGAGATAGGACGCAGACTGTTACATCGACATGTGTTATTTAAGTAAATGGACTTACGTGATTTAATTAATCTACAAATTTAACTAGTAGGCTATTTTCTGAAGGATAGTTTAAGATTATCTTTGGTTTAATGATCGTTAGTCTGAGTAACGCGAATGAGGCTTCAGTGAATCTCGGTTCGACAAAGATTGTAATAATTACCCAATAAATGACATTTATTTATATTTTTAAGCTTTATAAAATATATACTAGTCAGACCAGGTGATGCGGAGAAGAATAAATCCATGATGCAAGGAAGAAACAAGGAATTTTACCGATGAAAGAAATTTACATTTTTATAAATATTTATAATTATTATATTTAATCTTAACTTGTTGCAAATGTTAAGCATCCGATAGCATTTGTTAAATATACCTCCGAGGAAAATGGCCAAAAATGTTACTCTTAATTCTGTACCACATTGAACTGGCTTGTCCTTTGTCACTAAATGGGAGATTGCGACCAGAAGGCATACTGCTTGGCCAGAGGGTATAAGAAGTAGAAGAAAATGCTCTTCTTATTAACAAAAGAAGAAGTATCATTGAATGATACTACTTCTTTTAAGTGATTTGTGTATGATTTCCGAGTTTCCTGCCAGATGTACTATGGAAGGTCTCTTTTCACAGTAAACCTTGGTTCAGCAGTGTTTATCCAAGGGGATACTAGCAAGGGCCAATGATGATCAGGTCACAACTAGTACTTGTTTCCCTGTCACTTGAGGTTGAACAAATCACATCGATGTATTCTATGAGTGCAATTGATAACATTGTAATGATTAGTCAATTTGCTTATCAAAATTGACGTATGCGCGACAACGAACGATTGTGAGAATTCGTTGTTCTTTTTTGTAATAATTCTGCATTCCTTAGTTAGCTATATCCTATTGATTTTTATATTCATAGATAACTATTGTATGTTAGAGTCAGGTAATTTGGAAATTCACAATTAATTATTTGAACAGTTTTGAAATATTTTCAAAATCTGTACTTCAGAAGACTTCACCTGAATCAGACACAGCCATAGTGGTTCTTAAATAGTTTCAATAACAACATTCCCATTTTGAAAAGAAATAAATAAATCTAAAAAAAAAAAAAATTCTATAGAAACTGTAAAGATAACAAATCTAGTATTTCTGCGTAGAATGGAATAGTCTTTGCGGCAGGTCGCGTGCGCAAGCGCCGTTACCGAGCGCCTGCAAATTTATAATGATCGATATTCGCCGGACCAATGGACCTTGCTCTGGTTACGAGGGTCGCGAGTTCCTGGCTTTGGTCGGGATTCTTTTGTCTAGGAAACAAGCATTATTGATTCCTGACTATGATTTAAGGAATTTCAATTTTCTTAAAGTCAAAATCGTTTTCAATTAGACCATAACACTCACTTTTGAACGTCAAACAAAGCTTAAAGATGAAAATTGTCAGTCTGTCGGTCAGTCCTCTTAGTGAAGTTATTTGCTTGTTCCAAAGTGTAGATTCCGATGGAGAAGAACGAGCAAGAAACTCCATGGTTAAATTTTATGTCTTCTTATTTTGAAAATTAAATGACATTTTGTATTTAAATTTTACTTCGCGCCATAAAAATAAAATAATGTCGATGGTAAAAATCGTATTGGCATTTTTCACGAATTTTTCAAATCTACAAAACGAAAGTACCAGGGTTGCATAAAGGTGCAAAACGTATTTTTTTTATTTATTACATCGTCGTGGTCGTTCGGTACACCGAGGCTGTAAGACGTTAGACCACTGCTGCTAATCAGTGCGCGGCAATCCTTATGAGATGGTCTAATTATTCGTTACTAGGGTTGTCCCTTTCACGAACAGGTCATTAAGGTATCAAAGTCAAAGTGTGATTAATCGTCATCACTTTCTTTTCAATTCCAAGGTGGAGCATAAATGTTTCAAAACCCGGTGTTTGAATGTTAGTCACGCAACAATTAATTTTATTTTAAAAGTTTATTTGATTGTCAAATCACACGCTTTAAATTTGAGTTTTACTGCATCTCGAAATTTAGTCTTTTTTGTTCTTCTAGTATCTATGCGAATATCATATAACTAGGAACAGCATTCTGCTCACTATAGCACACTCAATATTTCGTGCACTTTCTATACTAAAATAATTAAATAGCATAATTAATATACCTATAGTTAAAATTCTACATCATTGTGTCAGAAAATTGCTGCCAGTTTTACGCAAAACCATTCCATACACTGCTATCAATTCGACCTTAAGGATCTCGTCGTTTCATTTACATTTAAATCGATTGATCATTATGTCTAGTTTCTCGAATATAGGAAAAGTCGGCAGCCCTATACGGTCTGTACAATGGTATCTTTGCGATCTTTACTTAAGTAAATTAATTTGCCTCACCTCATACGATGAGAGATCTCAAGATAGTAATTACATTATTATGTACTAGCCACTTAAATATAGCTAAAATATATTTCGTGCAATTACACCAGTTCATCGTCAGTGTAGTCTGTACTTATGTATATCGTGTTGTAACATTAGTAACGCACATATATGTATTGGATATTTGGAATATGTTACATTAAGTTTGTATTTAGAATATCTATATCATTGCTAAAACGTTTAAATGTTTTCTCTCAACTGAAATATCATTATGTACTTCTTAATATTGGCGTATTGTTTTGATTATAATTGAAGAACATTCAAAAATCTTTTAAAATTAAAAAATAATTTATATTAGCTTTGTGTAAGGAGCGTCATATTTGTAATTGCAAATACTTAAACTCTTTTAAATAAGAAAATTTGGAGTTCCATTATTCCTTACACTTTTCACAAAATGTCATGTCATGACAATGATCCTTTGGATAAATTCCAGTAATACACATGATATTGGTCTAAAAGTCCACATTCATGTATTGATACTTGAAACAGCATTGCTCTGATTACTGAGAGCTTAGACCAACACTTTGTCAGCGGTGAGGTGGTCGGGTCAAGGATTTGATCCTTACAAGTGTTCTTGTCAGCAGATTATTATCTAGATTCTAGGATAAATATGTGATAAAGGGAGCTTTAAGAGATTTAATTAAATTTAGTTTAGTAGGCGTAGGCGACTGGCACCAGTTAAGGGCCATTGGTTGAACTTATTAATATGTAGTAACACCTTTTATATAACTGAATTCAAGAGCAAATAAATCCTTTGACTTTTGATCCCTTTTTAGCCCAATAGAAATTCCCGAGTGTACCGCGCGTTACCATCCGTGGGCGCCCCAAAGAGTCAATAGACCACTACCCCTATAAGGTAGATGTTCTATGCTGATGTTCAGCTGGGACAAGTACAATAAGTTACCGCGGCCTCGGCCTAGAACAGGAGCAGGAACGGTAGAGTTTTTAGTCAGTTAGGGTCTGACAGCCATCCCACCGTGAGCGGGAGAAGTCATTTGATGTTTTTTCCCTCACAAAAAAAGCCTAATAGAAATTGCGGCATATCACCTACCACACATCTCTGTACTGCCAAAGGGATGACTGGCAGAAAATGCTTCTACCATTAAGACCATATGCAATTATATATAAAGAGTAAATAAATAAAAATAATCTGTTAGATATTGGAAATTCCACGCGTCATGTTATTAACTTAGATATACATATTTTTCATCGTGACTTAGATTACTTTTCGATGTAGAACCGATTGAAATTCTTCACGTACGGTACATCGGGTTAGCGTGGACGGAGCCGCGGTGGAATGTAATACGTCAGTGAGCGCGGAGAGGCTGGCTGCCATCCGAGTCATGTAGTGACACACGTAGCAGAAAGCGTGACCGCATGTTACAATTAGCCATATCTCCTCGCCGAGGTGTCCACGTGCCATCTTGATAGCTGAGGTGAAATGCTATCGTTGGTATTGCACACAATAGACTTAGGGTGCGTTCAATGTTTGCGTTTTGATCGTAGATTTGTATATTTTTTGTAAGTGTTAATACTGTTGCGAACGTACTTTAAGGTTAAAAGGAATGTTTTGGTTTTAGTAATGGGAAACTTAAGGGAGACTTAAGAGACCTTTGATCAGCAATGGACATCTGTTCTGTGTAGTTTCTGATAGTTATGCTGATAATTAACGGAACTTGTAAACAATCTAATATCGATGTTTGGTAACAAAATTTTATGATTTAGATATTTTGATCTGTAAAACACAGTACAAAATTACACAAACAGGTATGTTAAAAAACCCATTAATATTCACTTTATGACTAGAATTGTCACGGAAACGGATCAAAATAAAAAAAGCCAGTATGTAGGTACAGTTGAAAAAAATCCAACCAAAAAGTATATATACCCGTATGAACAGTGTCTTACTGAAGTTGCAGTTAAAGTTTACCTTATCTGTGCACTTTGTTTACTGCGGTTCGCCGTTACGGAGTGGAGAGCGCCAAAACGATGAACACTATCGCCACTCCTATGTCACTTACTTTATCGCTCTTTATAACTCCAGCCTGCAGCTGTTCTCTTACTAAAAGATACTTAAAATGTATAAGATATAATTTGATCTACTATTTTTAATCTATGTCCATACATTTTTTTATTTTTAGGTGGCTCACGTCATTGGCGTATAAGGACCCATTGCTTAGCATAGCCATCTTCTCACACAGAGAAGGTTTGAGTATTAATAACCACGCTAAACGCTAAAACTAGACTTCTAATTTCTCATTATAATTTCTTATAATGAAAATTAGAAGTCTAGTTTTCCTTCACCGTATGTCAATGGTGTCTTTATAATTAGAGAAAGAACATATAACTCGGAAAATGTCACATCGGTAAACGCCAGGTTTCGAATCCGCACCCTAATGCATGCATACATGCGACAGAATTCGGTTATTCCTTGGAAGAAATCGAATGACGCATGTATTGTAGGTATAAACCACGACGCTAGCTATTTTAGGCGGCTATGATATCATAATTGATATGATAAAAAAACCGTTACGTTCCTAATTAGCTCGCGCTAACTTTGAAAAATATTTATCTCCACTTCTAGCCTTTCTTCGAGAACCCCGTAATGGGCAAAACATATATTTTGACATAGGCTGAATAGCAATGCTCTTTGATAAACCTGAACCTTTTAAATCTCAAAAACTCTTGCTATACGTGAATGATTGTACTTTTTTCTTTTATTTTGATGCCCTGATGATATGCTCAACATGAGATGCCATGAATGTCATGGGCTATGCTTTTTTATGTTATAGGATGGCAAGCGAGCAAATGGATTACCTGATGGCAAGTAATCAGCGCCGCCCATAGACCTCCGCAACTCCTCCTTTGCCGACCTTTTGAGAAAAAGGATTTGGGGATTGGCTGAGGGACAAGATTGGTACTCCAGTAACCTCACTAATACAGCGAAACACAATGCTGTAGTTGTTTTACGCCGGTTTCCTTTCATGCCGTGGTGTTAATCTGGTCGAGCCAACCCATTCGTGCCGAAGCACGGCTCATCCACTTGTGCCGATGTACGATCTTATTTAATTATTCAGAAGCAGAGAATTCAGTTCAGAGAGCATATCGTGATATCCTGTTATTACCTTCTGCTGTAGTTCCGGTCGGTTGGTGCGAGTTGCTCGATGGAGTGCATCATCAGTTTTTGCAACAACGTTAATTATTGCATGGTACGCTAGATCTTAGCTGGTACTGTTATGGGCGGGTCGCCAGCGTCTCAATGAGAGCGTGCGCGCCGCTTTTTATTGATCTGCTTATTCATCTCAGAGTTTAGATACTGTTTTGTTTTGCGTGTGTGTCCGTTGAAAAAGTGTAGGTGTGGCGCAGACGTCATTTTTTTGGCTTTTACAACTACGAATGTAAGCCGTCTATCATCTTTAGCTTCTAATTAGAGAGATGTCGTACATAGTTTTAGCTTGCGGAGTGTCTTGCTAGGTTAAAGGCCTTTAGATAAAGAATAAAACAATATTTTTTTGTTGTTCTATCCATAATTTCACCTTTGCACCTGTCACTAGATTATCTCTGCATCACCCAAAGGTAGACTGGTACAGAATGCTCATTGCATTTTGCATTGCTCATTAAGTCCGCCTATGTACAGTGTTTTGTGCATGAAGTCTCAAATAAATAAATAATTTCATTGTACAAAGTTAATTTTTGAAAACTTCTTAACTCAAGGTTGTAGTGTTTGAAAATCGACAAATTTTTAAGAGCTTAACGAAGATCACACTGTGACGATTGCCATAAAACCTCCATTCGCGACAAAAACATCATTTTCCAAGCCTTTCTACGAGCAAGTATGGATAGTACGGATACCTTTCAGCCTAACGATCTCAAGAATGCTAAGCAGCTACATTGTTATAGTGCGGAATGTGAACTGATTAGAAATTAGTTCAATCTGCGAGCAACCACGACACATAGGGTTTTCCGGCAGGAAATTCTTGAAGGCTATGTATGGAATATCTGTCTCTTTATCTGTATTGTTGTGTAAAGATAATCTCTACTATCTTGTCTAGTATTGATATGGGGAGGTTCATACACGAATCCTGTTGATATCTCTATCAGAAATGTTTAGAAAGTTTTGCTTGCTTATTCGGTGATATCAACTGATTGAGGTTGGCATTCTTTTCCACAATAACTTCATTGCGGGACAGCTATATATATTAATGTTCTGGAACTTCAGTCATTCGGTGTTTTTGTGGTTGTATCTGTTGTAGATCCTGGTTTAGATGAGTTGCATCGATTTTGATATGTTGTGGTGGGCTTGTCTCAATATATTATGACGTTGGCATTGTTTGCTTACTTTTGCTAGCAAAATTTGCCATAATCTTTTACGTAGGCACCTGCTCTTCATCGTACATATCAAGTATACCAATCAATTACAACTATATTTTTGACTATTTTCAAAGCTTGCACATCAAGTATAAAACCGTTGAAAAATATTTTCGTTTATTTGTTTTAAGTGAAAAACAGTTTGAATTGGAATACAAAAGCCCAATACTCATAATAATAACGAACTCTGAACAGAATTTACGACGCGCTAACCGTCTTGATAGTTGTTGAGTAAAAGCTCACATTCCTAGTGTTGTGCTGCGACAATGCGACTGTCATCGGTCGATATATTACACCCGCTACCGCTCGGCACGCGGCTAATATTTTATATGGGCGGTCTTCATTGCAATCGGGACCTGTTGATGTAGGGTCGTGGCACCGGCTATCTATCGATACTTACATTTTTGTTTTTACTGAGGACTTGTTGATTTTAATCTATAAATTAGGTGTATCATAATATTAAGTGAAATTGTATTTCCTTTTTTTTTTATTGTTAAACTTTAGATTTGATGTAGAACCCAATAGTTTCGGTTAGAGATACTTGCAGATTTTTATTATGTTTAGTAAATCTTACTAATATCATACTGAACTATTATAAATGAGAAAGTTTGTGATAATGGATGGATGTATGTTTATTATTCTTTCACGCATAAAAGGCTGGTCCGATTTTCTTGAAATTTGGTGTGTAGATAAATGAAACCCTGGATAAACTCAAATACTGCTTTTTATCAACATACCCGAGACACGAGCTGGTAGATTATAAAAAGAGGTTTACAACTTTAAACAGAGTTTGTCAGATTTGGTACTTAGATTACCATAGTTGATTTCAAATTACAGGATTCGACTATAGGCGAAAGAACATGAATATAATTAATACCTTCAGCGGGTTGCGAAGGGCGCATCGCTTCATGTACAGCATATAGACAATCAGGCACACACAATAAACTAAAAACTGAATTTCTTCATCCATGTGTCGTATAATTATACAGAAGTTATACGTGTAACATTTCGACTGAGGAAATGTCTAAAATTATAGTTAATAGTATCGATGTTTTTACATCCCAGCTCTAGTGGTCGAGTGAAAGAGGCGTGCACTGGTTGCTCTCATTAATCTTTCATTTCTACGTTATATTATTAGAGGAACGGGTTTGCACGGATGCTGCGGGGTCGCGGGGTGCGGTGCGGCAGGCGCGCGGGGGGCAGGGCGTGAACCCGAGTGAACCCTCGGTAGCACCTGCCGCGTCCGGTCGGCCCGGCTGCTCCACGCAACTCTAAGGTTGCCAGGGAAACATTCTCATCTTGTAAATTGACAGGATTCCTTCGTTATGATCTAGCATGTCAAGCCGCTTTTTAGTTTTACACTTCCTGGAAGTGGGAAATTGTTGGAAGAATGTTATGTTGTTATGATTTCATTCAACCGCTTTGCAGTGGTTGGTCGTTTTCAGCGTCAATTTATGGCGCCTTCTCTATTGATATTTGAATTTTACTACCACTACGCGGGTTTTAGGGTTGTGAAATGCATTTTTATTTGTTTATTGTACTTTTTCAGTTTGAAGCTCTGACTATTTTTGAGCTCAGAGCGAAAACATGCCATAAATCTTTTGAAAACTGTGCCCAAAGTGTACCTATTTATTTAATTAAACCCGTTACCTACAAAGACAGTCAATGACAGACAGAATAATGAACTCGGTCTCTATATATAATTGCATGTTTGATTTATCTGTTTGTCATTAGATCTGGAGCGGGGGCATTGCGTAATGAATATTTGATACACATTACAGGGAAGCTGAAGATCAATTTAATGAGAGGTTTGTGGACACGGGAGTGGTAGTGGTCTTCTTTGAAATATATCATTAAGTACGTCTCATTTTTCCCAAAGAGGAAATCAGGACGTTTCCTTGTAAGTGTATTCGTTGATTTGTTCAGGAAAACCAGTTATATGTACATACGTACTAAGTATTGGTAGTCTCTCTGTATTTACTTAGAACTACAAATCTACTTTAATCGTAACTGTCCAATTATTCATTAAAACCTTATTTTGGTAGACCAAAAAAAAACTGGTCACCATATCTGCAAAAAAATTCTACGGCACAAGAACGAGCGCTTATCTAATAGGTAACTCTATTATTAAATTCTTTACCAACTGAACAAATAATGTCATAACCAAATAAAAAACTATAAAATTTAAATTAAGAACATATTTCTTAGCAAATATGTAACAGAACACTACCGAGTACATTTTAAGTACACGCTGCGGATTATTTTCTAAGTACCCGCTACTTATAAAATATTCGGCAGTGTGTTGATTGATTGTTTTGTTATAAAATTGTGTAGTATTAAGTTTATGTGTAATTATTGTGTGGGACGAATAAAATAGTGTAGTAGCACACACAGACCCGAGAGGTTTCAGTGATGCTGAATCAGTTTAAAACATGTTAAATACTATTTTTGATAATTGAATAATAAAAAAAAAACTATATAAAATATCAATAACTTTTTTATAAGAGAGAGGTTTTATCAGAGAAATTCACACCAGCAAGACCGGAGGTGTTGGACATGTGCATTACCGGCCTTTTGGGGGTTTGACGAATTGGGCCTCCGGGGATTTCACATTCGTTTTTTCACGAACATTTTCAGGTGTTACTACGGTCTGCAGCTCCATTCATACCTAAGCATGACTTTTTAAAAACTAAAGCATATTACCACTTATCATTCTACGTAAAAACATCCCTGTTCCCGACATTTTTTTTCTCGCCAACCCTGGAGTAACTTGAAAGATTGTAAAAGTTGGTTTTAATCGCTGTCACAATATGTAATCGTATTGAGAGATACCGTGTGAGGTGCATGGCCCCTTATTTCGGCTGTCCGACGATACAGTATTAAGCTCCGGATTATAACCACTCCCTGACAGCTCGATTGAGATACATTTTATTATTATTTATTCTGTTATATGTTTGACTCATGTTTGTGATCAGAATTTATAAGTATTTAATAATATTGTTTTAGCGGTTTGCACTTATACATATTTTGTACATACATGTATATCATGGTTATGTTTAAAAAAAGCGTTTATTTTTCATACTAATGAGCCTAGTGTATCAGACACTGTTTTTTGAAAACTTTGCCGTAAATTAGAATGTTCTCATGTTTCGTGGATGCGTTTAAAAAACATACATATCTCACTCAAAACAATTTGTCAATCGCACAAAGAGTAGTTTTGTGCCAAAATCGAACCTGCGGCAGCATGCACGACAGACAGTTGCCTAGCTACTGCGTCAATTGGGCACCCAACACTTTTACAATCACTGAAGTAAAATGAATATAAATAACATAGTCAGGGCCTGCTTCGCTATGTCTGTCTTTTTATAAGACAAATTTGAATATAGTACCAAAATCGCATAAACAATATATTACGAAGTTTACCGGGGACATTTTGAGTTTCTTAGAAGTTAAGAATGTACTTACCTAATATTTTTCAGGTCATTAAATAACTACATTAAGACAGAATTAATTATATTGAACATTGTTAAACCCGGATATTTAAATAGAACAAGTAGTAATGGTATTGTGTTGATTTCCTATGATTAGGAGGTGCTCGGTAAATTCTCAAGGTAATGCCTAAGGCTACACCTCGTTGGAAGTGTTGGCGTGGAAATGCTGCCTTATTTTGACCTCTATTGTATTTAGTATTCTGAAGATATTAATAAATCCTTCATTTATTTTGATTATTATTGTATTTCCTTTATTTATGTTTAACTGTAATGTTTGGTGGTTGTGTATACGACTGAGAATAGCTCGGACTCGTGTATAATTCCCATTAAAAAAAGGTGACACTTAGATTCCTAATTCGTTAGGTTTTAAACAGACTTACTATCAGGCGAAAGTCGCTCAAATATGGATCAGTTTAATTAAAACATTGTTCTACATTAGGACTTTCTTCTGTGTCGTGGATGCAGTTCATCATCATCATCATCATCAGCCTATAAGTGCTCACTGCTGAGCAAAGGCCTCTTCTCATACGGAGAAGGTTTGAGCATTAATCACTACGGTTGCTCAATGCCGGTTGGCGATTCCAAACTTATAATTAGAAATTATAAGTCAAGGTTTCCTCATAATGCTTACCTTCACCGTATGTCAGTGGTGTATAAATAATCATAAAAAGTACATATAACTCGGAAAAAGTCACATTGGTACTTGCCAGGTTTCGAACCCACACCCTTATGCATGAGAAGCGGGCTTTTTTAACCAAACTACTTTATACTATGCCTTAACCTCCTGGCCACCACGACATTTTCGCATTGCACGACATTTTTGCATTGTGGATGCATTTACAAGTAAAAATTCACATTCACATGACACCTAGATCCGGAACGACAATTTGGAGTTGCTCCCTGCGGGAATCAACCCGCAGCACGCGCATGCGGGAATAATTCCCTACATACCGGTAAAGCTTTTAATCCCTCTAAACTCTTGATGCTGATTTCGGTCGCAAAAGTTATTCAACAAATTATTTGGTAAAAATGTGTCACTTATATGACGTTATAAACAAGGCTATAGTTATATAAGAGTACGTTGTTATAAGGTTACATAATTCCTTTGTGTGAGTTCTATTAAAAGATCTGCTTGTTTTTTTTATCAACGCCGTCAACATTTTGTTGTTGTTGATAAATGTGTTATGTCAAATAACAATAGAGTCTATTTTTAAATGTCGGGCTACTAGATAGATTGTCTTGTTGATCTAGTTTTAAGTTATTATAAGGAATCATTTAAGGAGTCGCGGTGCGTTGCGCGGCGAGTTGTACAGTCCGCTATACATTGCGTATAATGTTTGTTTTTGCGCGGGTGAAGACGCAATCTGCTGCTGCAATGTACATTGTACAAACGACAAACGTATTACAACATGTCGCGTGACTTTTATTGTGATTCTTATATTATACAGGGTGGCATTTTGTACGAGGGGCATATCAAAGACCCGTTTCTGGTGCTTAATAAAAATAAATCAATTTTTCCATAAGACGAATAATATGGAAATCTCATAAATAATATTTACTACTCTATGTAAAATGATCAAACGACTGTTTAAATTTGTATGGGGAAATAAATTTATTTTTGAATTAATTATTGGATGTTGGTCCCAAGGTAAATGTTGTTGTAATTGAGCACCAAAATAATATGTCCCTCGTTCAAAATGCTAGTCTGTATATTTATATTTATTATTGTTTATTCAGTTTAGAATACGGTTATTCTAAACTGAATAAACACTAAAATAGAAATGAGTTAATCACTAAGTTTAATCTTAATAACATTAATGTGACGTAGAAATTATTTTAGACATAAAAGGCCACTAGCAAAGTGTATAGTTAAGTAAGTTAAGTATAAAGTAAGTCATAATTAAATATTTCTCATTCCAGGTGATGGAAGCACCAATAAGGATCGAGAAATAGTTCAAAGTGGTTGTGATTTAATAAACATAAAGTCCATGAATAGCAACTCTGTTGATTAACTTCGTGTGTGCTGTTTTCTGAACGTCGGCTAGTGCGAAATCGTTAACCAATGGTCACCATAATTCAAGTGCTATCCGGTAAGGGTGACCACGATGTAAAACAGTTCCATTTTACATTTTTTTTAATGTATTGGCCGCCTATCAGCGCCGCCCATGGACAACCGCAACAACAAAAGTGTTACGAGCCGACCTTTTGGGGATTAGGGATTTAGAGATTTAGGGATTAGGGAGGAATAAGGCGAGGGACAAGGATCAGATTCATGAAATATTTTTTAATAACAAGTCATTTCAAGTTTATTTTTAACTTCGGCAATGAGCTCTTAGTAAGCGATATGTAGAAACTACATATGTATGATCATAATTTTCTAACTTTTTTTTTGGGATTTTAGTTTGTGTGACGTATAGATGGCGCTGTTATTAATGGAATAAGTGCTTTGTAGTCGATAAGTAGAGATAGTTTAACTTAATAAGACAAAGTTCGCACAAAATATTAAACAAAAAGTCTATTGGAGCTTGTAAATCATGGTCGTTCTAGCAGTATCGTAAGTGTTGAAGCCCTCTCCAATTATTAAGTGTGATGATAATTGAATATATGCGTTATAGAACCGGCAGGTTGCGGGCTGGCCTCACTATGAATACGCCTACCCATTTGCACTCTTTATAGAGTATGCAAAATCGATAGACGGAATCAATTAATTTAATAAATATTTTGTTACTGTTCTTAGAATTGAGAATTGTGGTCGTATATTAATGGGCGTATGTGTAGTGTAGTAGTGGCTACGTTAACTAGCTTTGCCGATATAATTAGGAAATTGATCAGGTCAATATTAATCTTTCAGTAAATCTTGAAATAGGACACTAAATTCTTTGATACACATTCATTACTCAAGAATTCTATAAGTCATTATATTAAATGGGGCAGTAAAAAGTCATGACTGGAGCAGAATATTATTAAAAAAAAATGCCTTATTAATTACCTACCTACTTTCAAAGATTGTTGATTTTTGTTTAATATTTGCCTCATAACTTCTATTATAATAATTTGTATTGGTCTAGAAGTGTTGATTCATTGTGTGTGTCCGTATTAAAATCAGTTGAAATTCGTCTATTAGTGTTGATTCATTCATGGATACATTTAGGGTCGCCATGCTTTTTCAGGACGTTACGATCAAAAGTTGCGCTTTATTTACAATAAGGAACGTAATTACATTAACATTTTATTTATTTAACCTCATTTTACAGCTTTATTTGAACAGTAAACGATAATATTAATTTAACTGTTCTCAATAAAAAACAATTCATAACAATCCAGTTAGAAACAATAAAGAGATCTAATAAAATATATCGTTCTTCGTGAAAGCGACGGAGCGGAGCGGCGCGTGCGCAGCTAACAATTGCAAGCACTAACAACCTTTGCACTGAGAAGAAAGCATTTATTGGACGCATTAATTAGTTTTATTGTTTGTTTGTGTGTTTATTTCGTGTACTAGTTTCTTTTTGAGTATTTACTTAATTGTAGGTTTAATAACACTTATTTTCTTCGCTCGTATTTCAATATTCGTGGGCATTTTTTTGTACTAACCTTTTTTTATAAGATATTAAATAACAGTAAAAAGATTTTTTTTGCCCTAGATAAAGAATGAAAGTTTTCCATACGTAACAAATTAAGTCTCTATAAAAACGTAACATTATTTCAAGGTTTTTTTTCAGAAATTTAATTTTATAAATTTAATTCTTTAAAATCAATTTACATTCACTGTTACGGCTGGGACCTTCCCTCGTTCCCTGTTAATAAACAGAGCGTGATGATATGATCCACTGCTCGTTGTGCACGTAAAGGAATGATAACATCTTGTAACAACAAGACTGTAATCACTGGCTTTTTGACAGAAACTCATTTCGTGAATGATTGATTGATTCGAACTGGTTCTCTTATGATGAGTTCTGCTGATCAACGGATTAGAATGCCTATAAAATTATAATAAAGAGAGATCAAATCAACAGGTTTATTTGATGTTTTTAGTTAGACCCAATTAGCAAACTTATTATTTGATGGTAAGTTGTAATTGGCATTCATGGATAGATGGACAACCACATCTATACCGGAGGACTTCAAACACAACGTTTGAAGTGAATTGAAGGCATTTTGGACTTGTTCGCTAGTATTTTTTATGGTATAGGCCACGGGACAGAAAAAACTGGTATAGGCCGACGAAGAGGCAGTCGGATCACTTGATAGTAAGCAATCAGAGCCACCTATGTACACCAATTATATCAGAGGAGTTACCGAGAACTTTTCTGGTCTTTAAAAGTCTCCACTTCGAGAATTAGTGACAGAGGTATTTTGGCTTCCGGTAACCACCAGTTTTCTTTCAGACCGTGGCTATCACTTCAGTTGGACCGGCCTATTCGTGCCGAAGCATAGCTCTAAATGGCTTAATTAAATCGATATTTTATACTACTAAGTCTTCTGAAGAGATTGTTACGATCTACTTAGGTATGCTGCATATTACAATAATTACTCTTGGGGCGATAACAACGTAACTAGTGATACTGCTACTAACTTCTGCCAGTAGTGTATAAATGGAGGTAAAAGATGAGCATTTCTGAATTTCTGTCAAATAACACGCTACCAAACTATAACCTTGTATGTAAAAGTTGCACATAAAGTGTTTAAGTTTATAAAGAAAAGAATGCCTGACAGGGTATCGTTACGCTCTTTTAACAAGAATGTGAACTGCGTTGATAACTAAATAACTTAGGCGAGTTCATTACCTACAGAATTTACTAAAACCCTGTATCGAATGATTTTAATTTTGCAGATTCAAAGTCTCAAAACTGCTTTTCATTTTTTTATTTATGTAAACTGCTCCTATAAAATTCAATATAACCTTTACCAACGCGTAATTTATGTCTTCCGCTACCATAAACCACATTCCAGTAAATTGATGGTTGCAAAAACTCCCTTGTTCCACAGTGAACTTTTGCCTGCATACAATTCTTCCGGGATAGACGTAAAGAGGTAAAAACGGTGTGTAGGTAAAAAGTTGTGGAATAAAAAGTGGGATCGCGATAGGCGAGGCGCGGCGGCGCGAGCGCAGCGCGTGGCGGGCGCGTGCCTACCGACCAATTACACATCTTCGCCTTTATTACAAGAACGCTCATTAGACTTGAGTGTAGAGCTACGATGTATCGAATGTGGCAGTTTATCTAAAGGATTTGGTTTTTATTTGGAGATCGAGAAAATGTTGTAGATTTTGTAAATATTTTTGTATAATATGTATTTAACATTATCAGTAGTTTTACATTTTACTAAATCAACTAAAATGTGAGTGAGGTTTACTCACTTAAGGCCAGACAGGACTTATATTTATGAAGATAAATATTCTGTATTTTTGTCTATATTTTTAATAACCAAAAAAAATATGTTTTATGTATACGAGTTCAAACGGTAAGAAGAATAAAGTTATAATTTTTTTTTTAATTAAGACAAGCGGAGGCAATTTTTGACAATTTTTGTGATAACCACTTCCAGTCACAACCCAAACAAATTCTGAAAACAAAATCTCAGTTGCAAACAACCGCATCCACTTTGATTCATCGCTGTGAGGTCACGATTGAGTATGCACAGCCGAGCGTATCGCCTGCCAGGTCAACATGGTTAGTTTTTACTCGCGAACTAGGCGCGCCTAGCGGCTCCGCTTGCATTTTTTAACCTAACTGATGGTTACAGATGGGTCGGCTGACCGCAACCACTGCTTCTTGAAATAGCCCCATATGTCTTCAGCTGTCAGTTTTTATATCATAACGTATCTAACGCAGTTTTAAAATCTTTTTATGTTTTCGTTTTGTTGTGTCTGAAAAAATGAATGCTCGTACAATCTTAGGTAGGTAGTTAAAACTTAATTAAGATTTTTGATCGAAAAAATTACAAAAGTTGTGTAACTATTTTTGTATTAATTATAATTATTTCCCTATTGCTATAGATATGGATTGTTTAAGTTGATGAATCGAATTGATAATAGGTTTAGTTTAGTTTAGCGACATCTATGCCCAATTTTATGTTAAATCTTTCTAACTCCTAGAAAATAGCTCGTTCTTTTTACGAACAATGTTAAACAGTCCAACAGACGTTCCAGTATAAGCAGTATCATAACACATAGGGTCGCATAGTTGCTATGATTGGCGGTTGACAAAAAATTACCAGTTAGGTGGCTAGCGACCCGAAGGCGGTGGTAAGGCCGCATCCGGTGTAACCGACCACAGGGTGATTTATTATAATTGATGCTATTTTAATAGGAACGAGCCAAGTGGAAAGGATCTTGTTAGAAAGTCAATCCTGGAGACGATCTTGAGAAATGAAAATTTCATATTATTAGTTTTTCGGCACTTGAGATGTGGAGTAGGTGAGAATAGAGGCTATCTCATGTTGTGTATGTAGTACTCATAAAGTTGGTTAGTTTTTGATATTGTGACAGAAAACTCTTTGACATCATGACGTCAATGGATGGTTGTCAAACGTTGCCTAGAGATTGTAAATTTCGTCGTGAATTGTCAATACGAGTTGGTGTAATCGGTAAGGCGTGTGGATTACACCACAGAGACCCCGAGTTCGAGTCCCGCCGTAAACATGTAGTTTTTTAGTTGATAGAAGTTTTGTGGAACTTTCTGGAATTATTTGTGTGAAAGAAATGAAAAATCAAAGAGCGAGAAGGAGAATAAATAAAAATGAGTAACGAAATTATTGGAAGGTTCTGGAGTCATGACGATCAAAAAGAATAACGAAATTGAATGTTCCAGAACCTGAACCGGGGGTATATAAGCGGAACTGCGGCTCACCGCTGGCAGTTGAGTTCTAAGTCTAAAGCGATTCGGAAGAAAAGGAAGAAGTGAAAAAGAAGAAAAGTGAGTGAAATAGTGAAGTGAGTGAAATAGTGAAGTGCAGTCAGTTAAGTCAGCGTGAACGGCAAAGTTGTGTCAGTCGGCCGGACTCTGTTGGAGAGGAACGCCGATAACTTAACTCCGTGGACGCTGTAACTTAAGTGCAATAGAAAGTCTGAAAACCGGTATTAGTGTTTCATTTCATCCAATCCCGAACTCAAGCCCGCATAGTCAGGAACGTGACGTCAGGCACGTAACATTTGGTGTCAGAAGTGGGATTGGAGAAAAATGCCGCTAGTGCCGCAGGACGTAAGAGGAGTGAGTACCCGTGCAATGGCAGAAGCGCAGCGTGTGAGGGAAGAAAGTGCTGCAGCTCAAACCAGCGATGCAGAAGCCAAGCCTGTGCAGGTGGATCTACTGCTACAGCTGCAGCAAATGATGGTAGAGCAAGCGCGCCGCCAAGAAGAACAGCTACGGGAGCTGAAAGAAGATCAAGCTCGTCGCCAAGAGGAGCATGCACGCTGTCAGGCGGAGCAGCTACGGGAGCTGAAAGAGGATCAAGCTCGCCGCCAAGAGGAGCAAGCGCGTCGCTTGGAAGACATGCATAAGGATTTCACGAAGGGACTGCAAAAGGCTGTCGAACGGGTACAAGAAGTGGAGGAAGGGTTAGGCAAGTTGGAACATCGCGTCAAGGCGATAGAGGAGAGAGTGGAAGAAGAGATCTCCAAAATCAAGCAGGAAGTGACAAGCCCAAGCCCTTTGAAGAGCCGAAGCCGTCTTGCAGCCGTTTTTGAAGCCCCAAATGCGGCTTCAAGTGCAACGAAAGGGCTTAAGATTCCCCATTACGACGGAACAACATCCTGGACCGCGTTCAAGCTACAGTTTGAGACACTTATGGAGGCTTATGGTTGGACTCAGAAGGAAGCACAGTCAGCCCTTACCCTGGCCCTCCGTGATCAAGCGCTCTCAGTGCTGGAAGCTATCGGCGCAAGTGGGGATCTCAGCTTTAGTGCCCTCCTCGACGCACTTGAGGCACGTTTTGGAGACAGCCACCTCGAGCACGTGTACAGAGCGCAATTAAAAGAGCGTACTCAGCGTGCTAATGAGGGCCTACAGCAATGGTCCGTGGAAATCGAGAAACTTGTGCGTCGAGCTTTCCGGTCGACTCCGTCAATGATTGAAGGCACGCTTCTCCAAGCGTTCATTGACGGTATTCGGGACCCCGAAGTACGAGCCGCTGTTCATCTGGGACATCACAAGAATATGAAAGAAGCTCTGGCCCATGCATTGGAAGTGGAAGCCGTGCGTGGTAACTCCCGTACCTTACGTCTGCGGGAAATGACGACAACGGAGCAGGTACCTCCACGCCGTCGGAACTTCATGTGCTATGGATGCGGAGAGCGTGGGCACATGCGGAGCAACTGCCCGAAGAAGGTGAACCGCCAGGACGCGGCGGTCTCAACTTCTGACCAGCAGGGAAACTAAATCCAGCCAGGGCTGCGGGGTGGGCGCTGGTTGGTAGTGGAATAACCCCAACAATCTACATCAAGCAAACTAACGATGGAAATACTCTGGTGATAGACGGTCAAGTAAATGGGAAAAACAGTCAGCTAACATTAGATACTGGAGCTTCAAGGACGGTGATGAATGTTCGGCTGCTCGAGCAAAACATCAGGAAACACCTTAAACCAATTGTTGGCCTACAAATGAAATCAGCTACTGGCCAGTGCATACCGATAAGTGGAAAATTGCATGTAACAATCAAAATTGGGGAACGTGTTTATCGACATGAGGTTATTGTGGCCAAAATTCTGGATGACTGCATCCTGGGACTTGACTTCCTGCGAGGGCACCAGTGTAATATCGACTTAAAATCTGGAGTATTACTATGTGGAACTGAGGAAATTCCGATGAAGGGTGGAACCCTAGGAAAAGTTTGCTGTTTAAGAAGAACTGTTCTTGCACCAAAATCACAGACTCTCGTACCAATCGCATTACCTAGGAGGAGGGAAGGAAGTTTACCTCGAAGGTGCGCTATGATTGATAAATCGGAACACGTAAACTCATGGCTACCGGCAAGAACTGTCGTGGGGTCATCTGATGTCAACCGCATTCCGGTATTCAACTTCAGTGATTCAAAAATTACGATTGAAGAAGGAGAGCCTGTGGGCGTATTGGAAGAAGTGGCCTGGATAAGAAAATGCTCAGAGAATCTTGTGAAAAAGGACAGTACGGGAATAGACTTTGTAACGAAAATCTTAGACGAAAACAAAAGTCTGACAAAAGTGGAGACTATGAAAGCTAGAAATTTACTTCTTCGATTCTCTGATGTGTTTTCAAGAAGCGATGGTGATATTGGCCGAACTGGTGTGGTGAAGCATAAAATAAACACAGGTGATACAATGCCAATTCGTCAAAGGCCCAGACGCATACCATTCGCTCGTGAGAAAGAGGTTGAAGAAATGATTGACGATATGAGGAAAAATGACGTGATAGAGCCCTCTTCTAGCCCTTGGTGTTCACCTGTCGTGCTTGTCAAGAAGAAAGATGGTTCAACGAGGTTTTGCGTAGACTATCGACGATTGAATGATGTAACCAAGAAGGATAGCTACCCGTTACCAAGAATCGATGACACACTTGACACATTGAGTGGCATGAAATGGTTTTCAACGCTCGATCTGAAAAGCGGCTATTGGCAGGTGGATTTGGATCCCAAGGACAAGGAAAAGACCGCATTCTCAACTGGGAAGGGACTCTGGCAATTTAAGGTGATGCCATTTGGATTATGCAATGCACCGGCAACCTTTGAGCGTTTGATGGAACAGGTGCTGGCGGGTCTGCTGGGCGAAACCTGCCTAGTTTACCTCGATGACATCATCATTGTTGGACGGGATTTTGACGATCATCTAAGGAAATTGGAAAAGGTACTCGACAAGCTGCGTGGAGCAAATTTAAAGCTGAGTCCAAAGAAATGCTCTTTCTTCAAGCGCGAAGTGAATTATCTAGGACATGTTATTTCTGAGAGAGGAATTGAGACTGATCCAGCCAAGACTGTCGCTGTCAAGGAATGGCCAACACCTAAAGACAAAACGCAAGTTCGGGCATTTCTTGGATTGTGCTCGTATTATCGGCGGTTTGTGAAAGGATTCTCGGACATTGCCAAGCCATTGCATCGATTGACAGAGGAGAAACGTGCCTTTGTTTGGGACGAGGATTGTGAGCAAGCCTTTCGAGAACTAAAAGAACGGCTTTGTAACACACCAATTCTCGGATATCCCAGCGCGAAAGGAATATTCGTAGTTGATACGGATGCCAGCAATATTGGAATAGGAGGTGTCCTTTCACAACGCGATGGTGAGCAGGAGAAGGTTATTGCTTACTTCAGCAAGTCACTATCCAAGCCAGAGAGGAATTATTGCGTGACCAGGAGGGAATTGCTGGCCGTAGTCAAAACCCTGCACCATTTCAAGAAGTATTTACTGGGACGGAAATTTTTGATCAGAACTGATCACGCTGCTTTGAAATGGCTGCTTCAGTTTAAGGATCCCGAAGGCCAAGTAGCCAGATGGCTGGAACAACTTCAGGAATTTGACTTTGATATCGAACATCGCGGCGGAAGAATTCATGGCAACGCAGATGCATTATCGAGACGCCCATGCGTGGAAGATTGCAAGCATTGTGCCAAGAAGGAAACTGCTTTTCTTAAGGTGATAAGGACTGATACTGTTGACGAGGCATGGGGAGATGATGCGATGAAATTAGAACAGGAAAGAGATGCAGATATTAAACCAATACTGGAGTGGCTACGAAGTGGTAACAAGCCAAGTTGGAGTGACGTCGCCCAATATAGCGCGGTAACGAAAGGTTTATGGGCACAGTGGAAAAGCCTTACGCTGCATAACGGACTTCTGTGCAGGAAATGGGAATCAACAAACGGCAAGGACGAGCATTTGCAATTGGTGGTGCCTCGTTCAAAAATAAGGGATGTATTAAAAGCGTTCCATGATGGATCTTCTGGAGGACATTTGGGAATTAGGAGGACTTTGGTGAAGATCAAGGAGAGGTTTTATTGGTTGCATTGCAAATATGACGTCGAAGATTGGTGCCGGAAATGCACTAGTTGTGCAGCTGTCAAGGGTCCACAAACAAGAAGCAGAGGGGCGATGAAAATCTACAATGTTGGTATGCCTTGGGAAAGAATAGCCTTAGACATCGCTGGACCATTTCCAATCACTGATTCGGGCAATCGCTACGTTTTAGTGGTTATGGATTATTTTACAAAATGGCCGGAGGTCTTTGCCATACCGAATCAAGAGGCAGTAACTGTAGCCACGAAGTTGGTAAACGAGGTATTCACCCGATTCGGAGTGCCCTTGGAGATGCACAGTGATCAAGGACGGAACTTTGAATCCCAAGTTTTCCAGGAAACTTGTAAACTTTTGGGAATCCATAAGACTCGAACGACCCCTTATCATCCACAGTCAGATGGAATGGTCGAACGCTTCAACCAAACATTGGAGCGACACTTAGCAAAGGTGGTTGGCAGCCATCAGAGAGATTGGGACACTTACATACCTCTCTTCTTGCTTGCCTATCGGACTGCTGTACATGAAAGTACCGCAAAGACGCCTGCATTTGCAAATTTTGGAAGGGAATTGAGATTACCGGCAGATCTTGTGTCGGGCTGTCCACCTGGTGACTCTCGCACCGAGTTTAGCGATTACATAAGCGAGTTAAGGGCAAAAATGTTGGACATTTATGAGCAGATCAGGGAGGCCGGTCTTCAAGCTAGTGATCGCGCAAAGACGCGCTATGATCGACGAGCCAATTCTGTTGGGTTTGAAGAGGGGTCATTGGTCTGGCTTCATAATCCAGTCAGAAGGAAGGGAAAATCTCCAAAGCTGCAACCGAGTTGGGAAGGTCCTTACGAGATAGTCACGAAGATCAATGACATTACTTACAGAATTCGGAAGTCTTCAAGGAGCCCTTTGAAAGTTGTCCATATAGACAGGTTGGCGAGGTATTACGGCAGCAACGATGCTCGGGACGAGCGAATCTAAGAGGGGGGCAGTGTGACAGAAAACTCTTTGACATCATGACGTCAATGGATGGTTGTCAAACGTTGCCTAGAGATTGTAAATTTCGTCGTGAATTGTCAATACGAGTTGGTGTAATCGGTAAGGCGTGTGGATTACACCACAGAGACCCCGAGTTCGAGTCCCGCCGTAAACATGTAGTTTTTTAGTTGATAGAAGTTTTGTGGAACTTTCTGGAATTATTTGTGTGAAAGAAATGAAAAATCAAAGAGCGAGAAGGAGAATAAATAAAAATGAGTAACGAAATTATTGGAAGGTTCTGGAGTCATGACGATCAAAAAGAATAACGAAATTGAATGTTCCAGAACCTGAACCGGGGGTATATAAGCGGAACTGCGGCTCACCGCTGGCAGTTGAGTTCTAAGTCTAAAGCGATTCGGAAGAAAAGGAAGAAGTGAAAAAGAAGAAAAGTGAGTGAAATAGTGAAGTGCAGTCAGTTAAGTCAGCGTGAACGGCAAAGTTGTGTCAGTCGGCCGGACTCTGTTGGAGAGGAACGCCGATAACTTAACTCCGTGGACGCTGTAACTTAAGTGCAATAGAAAGTCTGAAAACCGGTATTAGTGTTTCATTTCATCCAATCCCGAACTCAAGCCCGCATAGTCAGGAACGTGACGTCAGGCACGTAACAATATGTAATAACTAATGCCAAAATAATTTCTATAGATTTTTTAGGAATACCTCTGGATTTAGATTATTATTTAGACAGTTAAAATTCTTTTATTTAGTATAAGTTAATGTTTTCTTGATTGAAAATTCAAATCAACACACAACACTCAGTGGGCTAGCCATTGAGTTTTGTCCTAAAGCCATAATCTACCTACAAAAGTCGACATAACTTAACTCTAAACTAGATTTGGTTCAGGAAAATTTCTCGTTAACTCGTACATTGGACTTCAATAAAGGTTGACCAAACACTTAATCCTAGTTTCTACAAAATGCAAACGTAAGACCGGGGAAATCTCTACTTTAAGTACCACCTCATTATCGGCAATGTTATAACGTATCTAATAAACACGTCTAACAAACAGCTCCTAAATTGAATTTCTGAGATCAAAGACCGGTTGTTATATTACCATATGAAAGATATGTGTAGGTAATATAATAAATTAACCTCACATAGTTACCAGTAACGAACAGTTAGGCGTTAAAACGATTAGTTAGTGAATGCACACGAGCGGCTCAACCGTTGTTTAGTTCAAACCATAGTTATTAACTTATTATTCTGTGTACCAATTAGACGAGGGCCTTTCTAATGGCGCCGCATTCTTTTTAACTAGGTACATTGTGTTTACATGCTTGTTTATATTTTGCGGGAGATATGTGTCAGAGAATTTTCATCTCTTCCCTGCTTGCACTGAAGATCAAATTCAGTTAAACGTGTATGTTTGTGAACAGATGAAAATATTGACAGTATGTACTCTCAGCTCAATACATGCGAATGGTGCGATAACAAACTTGGTGTTAAAAATTTTGTTCAGATTACTAGTGTTTGATTGCCGTTTAGATAGTTTACCGTATTGTCTAAGTTGAATAATAGAAATGAATGAAAAAGAATTGTCGATATCTTGACCTAACACCCCGTTTCCCTTCCTCTTCCAGTCTGAAACCGCGATACTTTATTGCGCTTGCCCGGCAAAGGTTGATGGTCAGCCTTCTTGGGCCTCATCTGTTGTGGTCTATTGGCTTTTTGAGACGCACGCACAAAACTACCATACTGTATGCTTGGGTCTGGTTCTGGTCGGGCGGCGAGTTACTCTTGCTTGACTGCCGCAGACCCATGCTAACAGGGTAGTTAGAGATTATCAGGCGTTCCTCGAAGGCCTGAGTGTCTCCTACTGCAGTGACGGGGGCGTAAGGATGACATTTGCGAGCATCGCTGCTTCTCAGAAAGAGAAAATGTTAACCCAGTTCCTTTTGTTACTGAAATCAACGCCTGGTTTATCATAAACATTATATACTATACAAGCTATATTAATGATTCTCTTGCGACACTACACCTATAATCCATTCTTAAAACAATAGTAATAAATCTAGATAGAATCAGAGAGAATAGTAATAGATCGGCTATTAACAATACGTTACGTGTGCACTCAACGACTTTATTTAGTTGGGTTATAGTTAGCGACCATAGTATTTTGACAGATCATGATGTATCGGGTTGTTGTGTTGCATTGTTTGGGAATAAAACACGGTCTAAGGTGTTATGAATGAATATAGATACAGATTATTTAAATGTGATTATTGAGTTTGGAACATTTATAAAAACTTATAACTTATGCTGTGGCCAGTGGGTCCATATTGAGTCTAACTTCTAAAATGTGTCATTTAACATAACCTGTCATTTAACATTTAAAATATGGAATGCCAATAACGAATTTGAATTTGGAATAGTCGGTTAAGTATTGCAGGGTGTCTGTTCGTGTATTAATGTTTTCTTTACAACTAGTATAACCTTGGTATGTCTTAAATGTAGATAGTTGTAAAATCGAGTTAAATAAATATGATGATCTTAAACTTTATGTACAGAAAGTGAATTAAGATTTTAGTGTAAAGTCATAAAAACTTAACATTTTCGATACCTACTGAATATAAAATACCTATTACAATTTGTTTTTAAGTACCTACCTACATACCTAGGAAGTACATTATGTAGGACGAAATAAAATAAATTTCCTTGCTTAGAGCAGATATTTTTATGAATGTGATATAAAATATTCTAATTAACGGAGCGTCACAAGATGGCGTCACAAAAACCATAGTCAGAGCAACCGTCTCAATCTATACAACGGTTATTGTCTACGGTAGCTAGCTGTCAGCAATTTGGGCAATCACATAGTTACCTCATGAGTGATGTTCCGTGCTTAAGTGGAAGCTTGGAGCTATAGCCACTTTATTAGAGAATCAGGGGCCGTAACAATAACAGTACCGAACTGAGGATTGAATCGTTACATTAGTGTCAAAAGAAACTACGGTTCAAGTTAGCTCATTTTGATTTGGTAATGTTCTTATTTGTAGTTTGCCGTTAGTTTTGAAGGTTAGACGGGCGCTTATGTCAATTGGGAGTCATTTCTTTCATGCTTCAGACACTTCAGACATCTATATGCTTTAAAATTATTTCGCCATTAGTAAGGTTGGTAGCGTAACAGCAGGTTTCAGCCTTTCAGGTTACAACGCGTCACCCAAAAGGTATCCGTTAAGTTCGTAATTATCATTCAATATTGTAGAAAAGCCATGCTTCGGCATAGGAAACGGGAAAACAACCACAGCGTTGTGTTTTGGCGTGTGAGTGAGGTTATCGTAGGCCCAATCCCTCTAAGTCCCCCATCTCTTCCCAATCCTTAAATATCCAAATCCTGAAAGGCTCGCATACGAATGCGCATGTGGTGTTGCGAGTGTCCATTTAGCTAGTTTGTCGACATATCACATAAAAAAATAACCTTATTATTGGGATAATTTAATTAAAGATAATGCCTCAAGATTACACACACGTTTTTCATAATTTCTTAGTACTGTTAAGCGCTGGGTAGGAGTAAAACCATAAGGATAGATTAGGGAAGTAAGGGAACTAGTTGCCCCAACAGTGCTAATGTTTAGTGAGGATTGAGGGTTCAAGCACAATGATGTACCGCGGTTCTGGCCTGGGGCAGCAGTAATTTGTATGTATGTATGATATGTGTATCGACTACCCTTTTATATTCTTCTTCTAGTTAATACCTATACCTATGCATTCTAAGATCACTACTAGAGATTTAAGCAATGATAAGGTCACCCAATGTCTGTCAATGCCAAAATGTGTTGCCTACTTCTGTAGAATCAGCAAAAATGGTGTACAATTAAACAATTTCTATGTACCTAGATCCAAACTTAGAAATTTTCGCAGACTACTACTACTAATGCAAATGGTATATGATTTACTTAAGTACTGGGTGATGTGAAATGAAAACGCGTATCGTTCCCCGGGAAGAGGCTCATTTTTACAAATACAGTCCTCGCAAGCAATTACACAGTAAATGCATATATCACGGGGGACACTAAAACGGGCGCTTTCCATGATGTCCGATTACTGGATGAGTCGATACGATACTGTTGTGACTTGAAATTGACCACAACTGGGTAGTTCGCATTAACGCAGTACAACTCAATAATGTTAGAAACAAAGTATTATATTATAGAATAAAAGTAAAACTAATACGATTTACTTGTATTTAAAGAGTCTATTTAAAACCTGCTATTTATGTATTCTAATCATCTAACTGCTATAGATACATTAGATCTGTGTAGGTGTGTTTAATCTTTTGTCCAATATCTCTTTGATAATAAAGTATGTATAATAGCTGCTTTATAAAGCCACTAACACTAATGCACTAGACTCGTTAATACAAGATTATGTTAATACAAACCATTTATATTCGTAATCTAATTATTACACCACGTGTCGTAAATTAACATAGATACTTATTATTCGAGATAAAAACATAAATAATAGATATTACGTTATGCGTTTTAAAACACCGATTTAGATTTGCATAAACTACCTCGTTAAACACAATAAAAAGTGATAAATATGAAATTTATCTTACAACATTGTTAGACAGAAATATTATTTTATGAATCCTTCAGGCATGGCATTAAATTTAAATAATTCATTTATTTAATCAATATTCTTAATTAACTAGAATAAATAAGTTTAACAAAATTTTGACAGCTAATAAATCTGTGTCGATTCCGATCCGAGTGCAAAGGTCAGGAGTTACAAGTGAGGACAATTTTCTTCCCTGTGTCGATTGCTATGGAAAACCCGTACCCTCGTGAGAACGCTCCACCGTCCGGTTTTCTCAAGCGCGCCACAAGAACGCACCGATTGCCATTTGTTTGCAAATATAACGCCTGTTGTAATTTTTGCAAACAAAGTTGATTTGTGAATGGAGCTGAGATATTTGCTTATTTTTTCACCAATTTCAATCTGTTTGGTGATGTCAAATAACCTGATATCAGCGTGTGAATGCAGAGATCATCATAACATTTTTACTGCGTTGGCCATTTAAAAAACAAACGAAGAACTAAATGCTTTAGGACCATGCTAGAATTTGTATCAGCAGTGTGATTCTGTAAGATTTCGTTCTAAACTTCGAATCTGAATCCGCCGTGAGTAGTAGTACACTAGCGCTACACTTGCGAGTTGAACTAAATTGACACCATCATTTTGAAAGATAAAGTATGAAATGACGTTAAAAGTACCATTCTAAAATTTAATTTCCCGTCACTTCGACGCTCACGTCGCACTCGAACACGATTCAAAATCAAACAAATTTTATAGAATCGACGTGCTGGCGTAATATTACTTGGGACAACATTGTAGGTAATAGGTAAAATAAACACAACAAAAATAAATAAATTGAAATACTAGCGACATTACTAGCTACACATTTCCTTGCCAACTGTAACATCTATTTAAAGTGGCCATTACAATAGTAACGTTTTCCCGCCCAAAAGACCAAGATGGCGTCATGGGAGAGCGCGCATGCGCCGGGGCACGGGAGCATAAACCACAACTAACAATAACTCACAGAGACAGTAAATATTAATGATGGGAGATGGTACTTTAAATAATTAATATGTCCTCTTTCAAGAAGTGCTTGATTCTAACGAAATTAATATAAGTTGCTTCGATTGCTGAGCGTTTGTAAGAGTCATAAGCCAATTTTATTATGAATGTAACGTGAGATCATCATGGTATAATTATCTAGATATAATTTTGGGTTCTACGTAATTTTATGTTTTACTTCTGAAGCGTTTAATAGTATATCCTAACTTTCATGTATTCGACACATAGTTAATCATCAAGAAGCATTTTGTGTCTGAGTTCAATATGAATTTGTTTTTCTACAATCATCGAACGGACCTGTCCCTTCGGGCAATATAGCTTTAATATTAAATTGAGTTGTCTTTATAAAAACAATTAAATAAATTAATAGTCTTTCAGCCTTTCACTCATCAATTAATAACAATACATAGTTTGTCATTGGACGGAAATTGGCTGCGGGCAGTTTATTGTTTGCTCAGGTTATAGGCTAACAGCCAGTCTCCATATTTGTATAGTCGTGATGTATGGCGGGACTTGCCAATGCCATTAGTGTAACCGCTTGCAGACCACTTGCCAATCTGGTGACAAAATTGTATTAAATGATAAAATAATTAATTATGTAATACAAAAATTAAAAGCAGTATATTTATTACCTATAATATGCAAAGTTTTCTTCGACGATGTAAATTTTTTTGTAGGGAAAATCGTTCATTGGATTTTCCTGCCCTGGATTAGGCGAGAAAGAAACCTTTACTGATAAGAAATTGGAACTATTCGACAATAAGTAGTCTTGTATAATATGTGATTCGATTTCGTTCCTAATATAACTATGGTAAAGAGTTAATAAAAAATATTATAAACAAGCTTAAAAACAATGGCCGTCCGGCTAACGAATCATAATATTCAGTTGTAATGTGGTTGTATTCGAAATGGAACTGGAACTCTAATCGGGATCAGGATAATTTCTACCCATTGCTTAGTAATATTAAAAAAAATGCGGCTCTCATGTTTCGTGAAAAATAGTGCAAAAACTGCTCAAGCTTATTAGCAAGTTTACATCGCACACGCAGATCGTAGCCACCCAATGAAATCGATACCCGGACAGAGGAATCGATTAAAATAAATTATACCGTCTGGTATTTAGGTGATCTTTGATTAATCAATCAATCAGATTGTTACATTTCTATTCGTTAGTAATTTCACTCATTCTTTGCTTCGGATTATTAAGAAAACAACTATGACGAGTGGTTTGTTAATGGTTATTGTTTTAATACTTGGATTAGTTTCTAGTCAACTACTGGGATTATGTAAAAAATTGATTACAAACAAACGTATAGTTTTGGGAAATCGGTAAATAATATGTTCAAAAACGCATTGTGTTTCGTCGTGTAAGTGACGTTGCGACAGGCCCGATCGTTACCCTACCCAATCCCTAAACCTCCAGAACTCTTATCCCCAAAATGTCAGCAACGCACTAGTCTTCTGGTGTTGCGGGTACGTGTCTATGGGCGGCGCTGATTGCTTACCATCAGGTTACAAATCAAGCTCGTTTCCCAACCTATCAAATAAAAAAAGAAATGTAAAAGGACTGCTTTTTATGTTTCGGACTTGATACTTCGGTTGGCATGGAAGAATTAAAGAGTCTGTAGTTACATTTGTTGTTGACATACTAAGAATAAGAACTAACTTCACTTTACTAAACACACGATATCAACATATATTCGAAAACATACACACAATACAAATATACTTCTAACATGTACACAACAGACCATACCCTACCCTGTACTTAAACCTATTGCCATATGTCACATGAACCCTAAGAATTCAATTGTCGTGAGCAGTGACCATGGCAAATGATACGGTTGTAGTGTACCGACCTGACTGACCCGCCCCTTGTATCTCTGCTTCCTTTGGTCTGTTTACGCACACTGAACTACGTAACTGCTACTTAGAATGTGATGTATTGTTTGTGAGGATTGCTTGGTAAGTAAAGTGATTCGAATTGCTGTTGTTTCTTTATTAGGTTTATTGATAGTTTTGTAAGGATTCCTAACTTTAGTTGCATAGAGAATCCTAATGATATCTGGTTTTGTTGTTTTGTGGTAAAACATGTATATGATTAACTAGTTACTCTCGCGCGGTTTTACCCATTGCTGTTTTATAGCCTATAGCACTGAGGACAGTTGTAGCTATCTATCATTGAAAGAATTTTGGCAATTCGACCAGCGGTTCCAAAGATTACACCCTACAAATTTACAAATTTTACAAAGTTACAAATTTTACGTCTTTATAATATTAGTATACATGAGTGATTGTTATATCTTGTCCATTTTACGTGTGGGGTCAATGACCTTTTCTATGTCGTACTAATAATTATTTGTTTACTTCTTTAACATTTAAAATTGAATGCAATTAAAAAATGCTATGCTTACAAGAACGTAACATTTGTATAGATAACTAGCGGCCCGCCCCCGCTTCGCACGGGTCCAACTATCTCGCTATCAAAGGGTCACTTTTCCCTAATCTTCCCCTCTACTTTTCTAACATTTTCTTTGATAAGAACCTTCTTCTGACAATAACAAACACAACAAAAGAAGAATTAGCAAAATTGGTCCAGGCGTTGTTGAGTTATGCACTTACCAACACATTTTGCGATCCATTTTTATATATAAGAAATGTGATTAAAATAATTCAAATTATTGAATTACTGTTATTAATGGATAACATTGCTCAGGTTACCCGTTCAAGAGTTACGAATGAACACGTAACGTAACGTACGTCCATTTTTACGTAATGCAAAGAAAAGTATACGTTTTGATGACAGATATGTAGAATGGTACATTGCCGTCACGCATTTCATGACTAGCGATCATTCGCCGCGAACATACCTACACATTATATTTCTGTACTTTAATGATAGCTTAATAAAGTTCAATTCAATTCAAGTTGAAGAAACGTTTTAGAAAAGTTCAAGAAAGAAAACAAAGTTCCATAAACATAGTTCTGCACATTTCCGTGTAATTTTCATGTTAAGTTTTTTAAAATCAGAACAGCCATTTTTGTCGTGTTTAATTCTCAAACTCTGGCCATCTCTTATGACATTAAAACTTTTTGTTAGACGGGAATAGATAATGCTAAATGTTAATATTTTACATCAAGCCAGTAATTTCGATTGGCTTTCGTGTTAATAGGTATAATTTTAAATTTGAATTTGGAAGCTGGTCTATAGGTACTAGCTTCCAAGCATTTTGCTGAAGATTCAAAAGTAAAAGAATAATAAAAACTACTTCGTCTAATTTTTCAGATAATTTATTTTAAGAAGGCATATCAACTAAGATATATATAGAAAAACATAAGAATTTAACAAACAACAGTTTATTAAGCTCTTAAATTACATGTAGGCACCACATTCTTCATTGTTAGACAGTTCAAGAAACAAATATAATTAAAAACAACGAAAGAGTAATAACGCAGTACATACAAGGATAATTAAAACAACTTATAAACATAACATAACTTCAAAAATATCCATGTCATTTTTATTATAAACTAGCGGCCCGCCCCCGCTTCGCACGGGTCCAACTATCTCGCTATCAAAATGTCACTTTTTCCTAATCTTTTCCTCTACTTTTCTAATATTTTCTGTGATAAGAACCTTCTCCTGACAATAAAAAACACAAAAAAAAGAATTAGCAAAATTGGTCCAGGCGTGGTTGAGTTATGCGCTTACCAACACATTTTGCGATCCATTTTTCTATAGAAAGATGTTGTTACATTTTCTGAGAACATGTGTACATAAGTGAGAGGTAATTTTGTTTGTCTAAGTAAAACGATCTCTGTTACCTGCAAACCCGGAATACAATAAGAGGCGTGCGTGTCTCAGTCGGTGGCAACGCAGGGGGGACAAGTAAAGAGTGTAATATTAGTGAGGATGCGCCTGCGCAAGGCCTACGTAACTCAACCCATGACGATGACGCCCCGCTGTCATCGTATCAGCTAACGTTCGAATAAAGTGTTTTTACACAATTTGTTTTATTTCTTTAAGCTGTGAACAGGTTGGTTGGTTTGTACGATTAACTGTTGTTTATTAAGACATTTGCAATAATTAAAGACTAAAAGGTAATGTGTAGGATTATAATACCAGTGTGGTTGTGTAGTGATTATATATGCAAGATATTTTGTATTCTTCTTCCCAAGAACGGGCTGAAGTTTCTGCCAGAATAATTTTTGAATAATATTTTCTTTTTCTGAAGTTCGTGTATATAAGCCGAAGTTCGTGTATATATTGCCTACTGATAATCGAAGCACTTCGATAATTTCTCTGAGTAGGTACTTCAAAAAATAGGAGACCATCGATGTCTTACGAAAACGGACGTAAATTTCTTTACGTTATAATACTAGACCTGATTCTCGATGAGTTTATTGCATTGTGTAGCAAAAACAAGACGCGAAAGTTTGAATAGGTATAAAGTTCAAAGCGGGGCATCAGTACTAAAAACGGTATGGCTCACTCCATCATCTACTTAATCGCTGTCACCATCGTTTCCACACAACTTCAAGTAAAAACAAGAGGAAACGTCCATCAGTGACTCCAAACAGCAATTATTACACCTCGCCGGATAACCGACAAAAACTGGATGCCACCTAACCTGTTAATGGGCCGGTATGAAAGCAGGCCTTCTAAAGCTGGTCGGTTGTCACCTCAGACATTTAAGTTAAACTTTTATTATAGGTAGTCTATTGTCGAACTAATTTCCGTTCGAAGATTTGTAATAGAAAGTGGAAAAGTTTGTTAATGTTTGTCGGATGTCCTCATGAAAATTATATTTAATCTCTTGACGTTTATAGATAAGCGAGAAATTATGTGTCTCCGGATAGAAATGATTAACTATTCCTCACTTAGAACTGTATTTAAGATGGAACAGTACATCTCAACTTGACGTCTTTGGTACTGAATAATAAAATAAGCTTCACAGCGTGTTTGGAAATAAAATCTTACGTGATTCGTCAGACTAGAATTATTGTAAACCTCTATCTCAGTGTGAACTTGGCAATACAACAAAGAAGTCTTATTCGAGAAGTTTAAAAATTCATTTCAAAATGGCGATACTTTATAAACATGTAGTGACATAGAACGTTAAGAAATGTGGTCGGTTGATACAGCTGTTAAGTTTTAATATGGGCATGGACTAACTAAGCGGTCTCGTTGCTATTAGACCAAAAGGAACAGGCAAGGGATACTCTGGTTTCAACACGATGGACTGGACTCCAATGGGCTATTAGTTGCCTAGTATATTACTTACTGACTACCCGCCCTGGCTTTTCACGGGTGCATTGCTGGAACTAAATCGCTCCACTTTTTGATGGACGTTATTATACATACCTATAAACCTTCCTCTTTAATCACTCTATCTATTAAAAAACCGCATCACCATCCGTTGCGTAGTTTTAAAGATTTAAGAACTTTACTTTATTACTTTATAGTGATATACGTAATATATATTTTCATTAGTAGCTTAGAGAAAACGCAAGATGAATTATGTCGTATAATGTAAAGAAATGTATAATATGGTTTATGGTTTTGTTTTGTTAATCAATTGAAACACGTCGTAGTGGCCCGGAGGTAAAGCGCCCGCTTCTCATGTATGGGGGATACGGGTTAGAAATATGGAAAGTACCAACGTGACTTTTTTCAAGTTATATGCATTTTTAAACATTACTCAGACACCAAAAGACATAAGGTGAAGGAAAACTTCGTGTGGAAACCTAGTCACATCATTCCTAGTTGCAAACGAATGCTCAAATCTTCTCTGTGTAAGAAGACGCCTTTGATCTTCAGCCCGTTTCGCTCATTTATCATCTGCTTATAAGCTCTTATAGGCTGATAATGAATAGAGACAGCTCAGATCTTAGAATTGTCATTAACACCAAGAAAAAATATTAAACATTCGAAACCAAAAAAGTCAGCGAAATCTTAATTTATTCTAAGATAAGATTCTGAACTTAGCAGTCGTCTTCTACGCTTCTCAAACGAATCACTACGTTATCTCTTAAGAGAAAATAAATTGACCAAGCTTGAATGACCAATACTGTTAAGTAACGTTATCAAATCCGATAGCATTGCAGTCGGGGCTTATCTCAAAAACCTTGTAAGCGGAACTAGCACTAATCTGGTCTGTGACCTGATTGAACAGGGCTTGGTCCAACCTTAAAGCTTAAAAGTCAAAAGGTATACGTATATAAATTGCACGTATTAGTCAAAAGATGACCTGATAAGCTGTAGGTCGAGAATTACATGTCTGAAGCAATTTGAACCCTGTGATTTAATAATTTAATAAGTATTTATTAAACCTAGGTATGGCCTAAAACTATGACTGGAAAAAGTCTCGTTTAAAAATAATTTTCCACTACCTCTTAGCGACTTCAAGATACTTATCACTTGCGTAAAGATTATAGCAAATAGCGAAAATAGCAAAGAATCTCCCTATAAGATACATGATCTAGGATAGCAAGAATCTTCGTTCATTAGTAAAATTAGCTTGATAATGAAGAAGTACCTACTTTTTGATTAGATTTAACATGACCAGTTTGAATTTGAGATATCCTACTTAGAGCAATGGGTCTTTCCAAGGTGGTCTAAATTTCATAGAAAAATATTAGTGCAATTAATTTGAAATTTTATTGAAAGGTTTTACAAGTAAGATGCAAATATAATGGTCCTCGCGATTTGTTCGTTGGACTGTGAAAAAGTTATGCGTGTGCGCAGCGCGTAATGACCTGCGTTCTGATTTCAAATTCAAATTGCGAACAGGGATGTTAGTTCTGGCTAGGTGTTCCACCTGACTCCTCCTGAGTTGATGAAGCGTTTAATTTTTTAGATGACTATAAGTTATATTACATCGTTTCATGCATTTTAAATATAAATTAGATATATCGACTTTAAAACAGACAATTAGTTCGAACTGCCAAGCGGCTTCAGCTATAATGATAAATAAATAAATAAATTTTATACATATTTAAACACTAAAACGTATTACCAGTTTTACTGTTTTTACTATTTATTATATTAAATTTAATAAGTACCAATTTAATAAGTAATATACTATTTATATTTAATAAGTACATTCATACAAGGCGCCCAAAAATATATGAGATTTGATCGGCCAAATTTCAATACACCAGCTATTATTAGATGATCAATTTTGAAAAACTACTAATTTACGTGCAAACATATTAACAGATCGACTTATATATAATGCAGTGTAAACTATATCTACATAATATGTTGGTCCAATTAAGCAAACGGACATTAGATGTTGCTATTAATATTCGCAGCAGTTGACTTCAATGTTAATTGTATAAAGAGTTGAAATCCTATATTTAATGGAATGACAAGGGAAAGCCGAGTAAAGGTGAATAGGACATTTTCAATTTAGATTTTGTTCATTTAGATTACAGGTACTGCTTAGTTTATGAAGATTTTGTAGGTATACGAATAGGTGCTTTATTTTGACGAGAGAAAAGCACCAAATTACTCCTGCTCAGGGCGAGGCGAGACTAAAAACGTTGCTTCTTGTGGCCTAGGTCGAGACGTGGTATTTTTTTGGCTTGACCCGCAATTTTGTGAGGGGAAAATCATCAGGTGACTTCTCCCGCCGTGTGCCAGGCGGGAGAGAGTGTCAGACTCTTACTGACTAAAAACCCCCCTGTTCCTTCTCCTGCTCTGGGCCGAGGTCGCGGTGCCTCATTGCGCTTACCCCGCAACCCCGGCTGAGCCCGCGATCCTGGTTAAACACCGGATTTTGGCCCCACCTGTTGTGGTCTAGGGGCTCTTTGATGCATAGGAATATGGGACTTGGGATAGTGTAATTTTTTTTTTCAATTAATGCTACTATTACTATTTGATACAATTATTGTGAACGATAATATTTAACTTTAAAGTGTGGAAGCAAATGTTAGCAAATAAATATATTTTCAGTGTCGAAGTCTCGTCCCAGAGCATTAAGAAGAGTCAGATCGGAGTCTAGATCAGATCGGTCAAACTGAACTAAATGTTAAGATTGTATTAAAACTCTATAATTACACAGTAATCTTATTCAAATTGTATATTATCGTGTTGTATGAAGTAGAATTCAAATGTGTGAATTATTCAGTACGATGATTGCTATGTGAATTATATAAATTATATAAAGTATAGTACTTGTAGTAGATTAATTTGTAGTATCTATCTATTCCTACTAATTCTAATAATTTCGTTGTGTCGAAAAGTGAAACGGAAAATTTTCTTATTAAGTCGATACGTTTTTCAGTGTTTTAGAAGCATAGGGAACTGAAAAATGTATTGGCCTATTTACGATCAGGTTATATTTTTTATTTGACTTAAAATTGTTAGAGAACTATGCGTTGGTACAAATAGGCCGGTTCGACCGGCTTGAAACAACGTTTGGGCTTTGTTTTGCCGTATAAGTGGGATTACTGGAGGCCCAGACCATCCGATTTTTCTCACCTACACCTAAATCCCCAGTCCTCAAAATTTCTGGCAACCGCCACAAGGCCGGCAACGCACATTTTACTCCTCTGGTTTTTCATGAGCTACGCCGATTGCTTACCATTAGGTAAAAGCAGAGATAAGAGAACGGATGACCCCATCATTTACTACCCTGTCACATACAAAAATATGTGTTTGTTCTAATGAATAATCGCAAAAATAGTGGAAGGGTACACGTGCACAGTTAACATTGCGATCTTTGACCGGGAACAAGCACAGGAATCTTATTTCAGTTGTGATCTGGATCTGCGTGGACAATGCGAGAAACTGCAACCTTATTAACAAACATAGATACATGATGTTATACGTTACTAGCTACTTTATAGCTTATATCACTTAGAAACGTTGTAGCAATATATCAATGAAACAATTTTGGCATTCCGACCAGCGGTTTCAAAGATTACCCTTTACATACAAACTTACATATACATTAACCTCTTTATAATATTAGTATAGACAATATTAAAATGGTTCAAGATAATTTAATATAAAGTAAATAAGACAGCAGCAATCAGTCTGAAAGTGTATCGTCTGTGTTCGCTAATGGCCGCGGCGGCCGATAAATATTCATCGCGGCAAAAAAGCAGCGCACGCGCGATGCCCAGCGCGCTTTCTTCTCTACGATCTAGGAAACAAATAGAGGTGGCTTATTGTACTTACTTTGTTATAGAGTTATGTGACTATCCAAGATTTAATAATAACTAGTGTGTTTGAGCCTAGATATATCAATTAACTTACTGATCTCTTAACTTTATCTACCAGAACCTTCAGCTTATGTTTGTCTTTAAGTTTTGGTTTTATTTTACTAGCTTTGTCATGGACTACGTAATCAATATTAAAAAAAAAACATTTGACTGAAATCGCTAAGGGTTTTCTTGATCATTTACAGAACCAGCAGCGTTGTGTTTCGACGTGTGAGGTTACCGGGAGCCCGATCCTTCCCCTCCCCAATCCCTCTCCAATCCCCAATGCTTGGGTCTCCGAAATGCTTACCATCAGGTAATGCATGAGCTCTTATGCCGTACCATATTAGAGAAAATATTTACTAGTCGTATCCATCTATTCGTGGCTCCTACCGTACGGTTGTTGGTAGGAATGCTCGAGCTCGTCTCAGGTCAGCTGCTAGAAAAACGTTGAACCAGCCGCCGCCGGTGCTGGAGTGAGCGAGTGAAAACTATATGACGTACTCGGGACTCCGACACTTGGAGATAACGGCTATCACTAGCTCTATGTACCTAGTGCTATGCTACCAGAACTTACTTTATAGATGATATAGTTGTAAATTCGATGAAGGTGAGGTCTTCAGATTGAGTAATTTTAAGGGTTTTCTTAGAAAGAACTTCCGAAACCCTAATCTCCAATGACTGCACGGTTGGTGCGGTAACTGGCTGCCGTGCAACGTGTCGCGGGTTCGATTCCCGCACGGAACAAAACTTTGTATGATCAACAAATTGTTGTTTCGGGGTGTGATGTGTATGTGAAATTGAATGTTTGTAAACGCACCCACAGGAACATTGTAGCTATCTATCAGTGAAAGAATTTAGGCAATTCGACCAGCGGTTCCAAAGATTACCCCCTACATACAAACTTACAAACTTTATCTCTTGATAATATGAGTATAGATACAGAATGCAATAAACATTTGCAGTAAACACACATCAATAGTCTTTAACAAATAATTCGTTAAAGTAAGTTACGTATTGTATGAAAAAATTAAAATGTGACGTCATAATTTATTTACGACAGAACATATATAGCCGTACTGTAAACACCATTCTTCTTACATTAGGCCTATTGTATGTTTTATATGTCTCTGATGCAGGTTGGATTTAGGCTTCAATATTGCCGTATTTTTAGATTGCAAGGTACCATAAACAACTTCAGTACAGTTGCCATCGCCATCTCTGCAGAATAAAAACCCGATTATGTAAACTGAAATATACCAAACTTTTTTTGAATCTGGAATCACAATAAAGGTATAATTAATTAATATAAGTGTACAAAACAATTACTGTAATAACTGCTTAAATTCGAACAAAATGTCTTATGCTTTGGTATGTTAGGATCCGAACCCCCCCTAACCGGTGGTCACACTTGAGACCACTTAACCAAAGAGGCAGACACATAAGAGTTATTTAATTAAGGAGGTAACAAAAACGTGATTGAAACGAATGTTAAAGGAAACAATCATACATTTCTTGCATATAAAATGCCAACGAACCGATTATCAATGAATATTGAACCCGCATTCGTACGAAAACACCTAATCTATTCAAGTGGCTAGTCGTATAAGGGTCGTGACACCGCAGACAAGGACACACATACACATATAATAAACGATAAAAAAGGACAGAGTACCACCGATGCTCGGGTCATATGTCGACCGATATGTCGTAACCTGTTTGAATGAAACGGCAATATTATAAAGTTTATGTGTGTGAAAAGGATAGTGATGACAATGACGTGAAGGGTTAAAAGTCAAGCAAAGTGTCGCGGCCTGTGAGAGAAGGATGGAGATAGAATAATATAGTATGTAAGCGAAGGACGGATATATGAGGGTCAAAAGACGAGCGTCGGCAACCCTGACCTCTCCAGACGACTCGTGGGCCGTACTTGGGACTTACAAAAAGTTGTTTTGGATTTATTTTGTTTTTCCATAATATTCACAAAATTTTACAAGACTATCCATTATAACTGTTTGTTTGTTATGCATTCTTTGGTAAAGTTGATGCAGTAAAATATCGGATGCGTTACTTTTAAAACTAACGACGCGATATTATTATGATTTAAATTTGAAAGTAATATTTAATTCTATATAGTCATAGGACTTTGTATCTTTTTTTTGTTACAAACGACAGACATAATTGAATAAACAATATATCTATAAGTAAGTAACTATAAGATATAAACTTGAAAAGATATGAAATAAATAAAATTCATTTAAATGCCAATTGACTTAGTATAATAATCCTATAAAGTTACGTAACAAGCAAAATTTCGCAATAAATGTAATATAAAAGAATTAAAAAGTCAATAAAAAATCGTCCGAAATTCGTCCCTGAAGCCATAGTGCACTAATGAATCGGGACAGTCGGCATAATTAAACAGTTGGCGACAATCAGTCGTTCCATGTTACACTAATATTTCGTTTGACATAACACAAAGTGACGTCACCTAAGAAACTTTGATTTCAATGTTCCAAATTTAAAAACGTTAAAAAAGGCGGCAATTTTGACAAATTCAAATTTTTAGTTTTGTGATTGATGTGTGTGTCGTAATTTGTCAAGTTCCATATATTATATAACGATCGAAAATTTAAATTTAAAAATTAAGTGACAGTGTTTATTTCTTGTTTTTGGTTATTTGTGTTTTTTTTTGTTAGATTTTATGTGTAAAGAAATGTTCAGACCGGAGTTTCATTTTTCAAGCAAATTACTAGAATTGCTGACTAGAGGTAACTAAATTTATGCATATGCGAGTATTTCGCAATTATTTACAATAATTGTTTATTTACACGCTTTCAAAGTTAGCAATAATTATTATTAATTATTGATAACAGTTGATTAACGTAGTTCGTAGTGTTTACAAGACTCAAAATAAACTTATCAAATTATCAAATATATTTTTCGCACAGTTTTAATTTAAAATTGACAACGAGTACTCGCAAGGATAGTCGATGTCGAAAGATTTTATATTGCTTTAGATTGAGTTTTAAACGACTTGTCGATTGAAACATGAACCATGTAATCGACGGAAGCGCTAACAACCACACGACTTGCAATGACTGTAATTCTTATTACCAAACTAGCTTCCACGCGCGGCTTCGCCCTGGTATGTTGATAACAGCTATAATATGTTAAGTCAGGGTGTCACCTATTTACATACCAAACTTCAACCAAATCGATCCAGCCGTTTTTGCGTCCAAGAATGACAAACATAGTATTTCCTTATAAACTTTCACATTTATAATAATAAGTAAGATAGTACCTAAGATTTTTTAAATTAAGAATTGTAACCACGAGATAGCCAAGTGCTGGCAAGTATTACTTTTATAGGTCATATGAATATTCTATGAATGAAAACGAATCCGATAGGTATACTTTGTGTAGCTGCCCACCACTTCGCCAATCTCGCCAATTCAATTGGAACTATGTATATTGGCTTAATTGTTCCTAAGGTTCATTTTCCTTTGATTCAAATATTAACGTAATATCGTTCTTACATGAATGATTAAATAATATAATGTTGTACTATGAATTGATTGAAAAAAAATATTTCCCGTTCTTTCCTTACTATTATCACCAAACCGTCTTATCACGTGTGGTGAATAGGAAAAACCATTTGATGGAAGAAGACATAGTCCTGCTGTGTTATTGACCATCAGATGGTTTCGGCTGTGAGTATAAGTATTTTAGAATTTGAATTCTAGTTCCCCTTAAAAAAAGGTTTAAAATATATTGTTTTCCTTTTTTCAGGAAATGTACAACGAGACGCATTTGCCTTCACTTCAAATAACGGTGAGTTTTAGTATTTTAATCCATTGACTTTTTGTCTTAAAATAATTAAAGCTACTTAAATAAACTCAATCAATTATTTACTACATTAAAACATCAAAAATTAGATAAACTAAACATTAAGTTGTATTACATTTATTTCTTTACATGCTTATTTAATAATAATAAAAAATCTACAGCAATAGTCAAAAACCAACAGTTTCAACGATTAAATAAAGAACTTCGAAATAAAACAAGCATGATGTTGGTACACTCGTGCGCAGGCCTGTTAGTCGGTCTGCGCCGGCGCATGACACCACAATGAAACCTTTCACCCGCCGCTACCTGCTCGCCATACTGTAATCTACATCTTTTCATACATTTCCTTGTTCTCTATAGATATGGAACTGTTCTAGATTATTATTATTAGGCTACTACTGTTTTGGTAGGCTCTCTAGGTATCGAACATTCTGTTGTAATTGGCTTGTGGATAATTTTAGTTGTAAACATGATCCTTGTTAAGACAATTTTGGTTTGGTACTTGGGCTTTTGGAAATGTATATATACCTACAAACCTACATATAGAACTATAGTATACTCTATTGTTTACATAATAATTTAATACTATCTTGCGCCCGCGGCGTCGCATTTGTTTACAGCGACTAAAATACGTAAATCAAGTATAATTTACAGCTTGGCACTTAGGAATATTGTAACTATCAATGAAAGAATTTTGGAAATACGACTCGCGGTTCCAAAGAACCCCTACAATCTACATACAAACATATAAATTAAAAATTTCCTCTTTTTAATATTAGTATAGATTAGGAGGTCATAATCAATTTGTTTCTCGAACTTTGCACTTATCATCAATTGCTTCTACATAGTCGTAATTCTCGTAAATCACATTTCAGAAACTTCAAACTTCGATAATATACATACGTAAATAAAAAAACGGAACATCACAGCAGAGCGAAGGGGACGGTAGCCAAAATGCTTGCTTTTTTTTAATTTATTTAATTCGTTGTATACGTGTTAACAAGAAGCTGTTTGGTATAATTACCGGTAATCTATCGGTCTCATCTCGTGCGGGACATTGTTCCGACCGGCTACTTTTCAACCGGTCCCCACTGCTATTTATTGGAAAACCTTTTTATGTAGTGTTTTATGTACAGTGTTCTGACAAGTTTGGTTACTACGGGTTTACATTTGTGCGTAAAAGGCTTCTCTTAGGAAATAGACAACATTATCCAGCACGTGGATCTTTTTTTGTCACATTGATTCTCCATCCCGACTTAATGTTATAAGCATTTTCTGCCAGTCATCCTTTTGGTAGTGCAGAGATTCGTGCTATGTAGCAATTTCTATATTTTTTTTGGAGAAGAAAATGTTTTGAGGGCTCCTGCAGACCAGGGTGGGGCGGGAGGGCTACCCATGCGAAGCAGGAGTGAGCCGCAAATAATAAATATTAGAATAAGAATAACAGAGTCTGAAAATTTAAAATCTATTTAGGTTTTTTGTTACGTAATAAAGACATATTACATGTATTCTTTTCATAATTTCTCTCATCAAATATAGGTACTAAACTGTGACGTCACATGATATTTCGATTCATATACAGTCAAAAGTACTTTATTTCACAAGTTTTTAATTTACTACATAGAGAAAAAAATATATATATGTACATTGGTCCTTATTGAATCATTGAAATATGAACTTTTTTTGTGAGAATGAGCTCAGTTTTACATTTCATATCTGATTTACGGGATGCAATGCGTATTGGTATGTTATTTGTGTTATAATTCAACATGACTTTTAACAAATAAACTTTTATAAGTTATGACTACTTATAATACATATTCTTAATCTCTGTTAAACTTTAATCATCCACCACCAGTGACTTGTACATACCCTCAACCTTTGACTTTACTTTTTAACTAACAACTTACTGATAGCAAGGCAGTTTATCATGTACAGAATATGGTATAAGTTCTAAAAGTATATCTAGTTTAAGATAAGTCCTGACAAAAATATATTAAATTGTTGTGTGTGTTACTACAAAAAACATTAACTATTATTGGACTAATAAATTCCTTATTTAACGTTTAATTCCATTATATGTACAAAAAACATGATTGTAACTAATTGCAGAAAATGGCGCCAATTTATTAACGAAAAAAAATCACAGACAAAAATTTGTGTTTTATTTATATAAGATGATTACTATTTATTCGAAGTTTCGAATTACGAACACATCGTTCTGAGACACTGGCAGCTAAGACAAATTCGCACAGACTATCATGCAGCCTCTTATGTTGCATTTCCAAGAAACTCAACTCTTTGGACCTGAACTCGGGAGCTCTTCTCGTATTTTTTATGAGCTTAGAGGTCGCATGCAAACTCAGTGTCGCGAATTAATCCGTCTGTCCTATCTTCATTGGGAATCTTAATGTAAAAAGTTAAAAGACCCGTTTTTAACAAGAAAGCATTGTTGTAATGTTGAAGTTTTCTCAGATTTTTAACTAGCTTATCTGTTTATGTTTCAGATTGTCGCTAGATAAGATTTTAGAAGGATTTTTCTTGATGGTACTCGGTAATTTTTTATGTGTACCCGAAAATACTAGGTAAATTTAGTAATAGCAATTACATTTAAAGTTTTCATTACTAGGTTTTTGGATTTATCATATATGTATATTCAAATCGTATCTATCGATTGTTTGGTTATAATTGAAGCGAAGAAAATCCATATAAATACCAACATTTAATTGTTATACAACAAATCTCAAGACGCTATATTTTTCACGCTAAAAAAATATTAACACATAACAGTTCAAAATCATATACATTCTCAAAATTCGTTCAGTAGTTTCCGAGTTATAAACGCATAAACCGCGTCCGTATTTTATATGGTAATGCAAGATGGACTAGATATGACTATCAACCGTATTATGAAGCTATTTAGAAGCAGGAGGGCCGGCAGATGCAGTGCTATTATGTCACTTTATGTGCTTTTTATGGCTGCGTAAATTTATTCTTGTTTGGAGGCCAAGTGATATGCAGTGGTCACCGGCTACGATTTCCAGATTTTTTCTACATTGCTATGTTGGGAACATTTTAGGTTCAATTTCTCAAAATTAGTATTGTAATGCGCTAGTACTCTTTCTAGGAATGTAGGCAGACGTTTTTAGTGTTAGTGTTTCGGCATAAGAACTATTTTTGGCCTGTTTTTATATTCACAAGAATATTATTAACGAAGTACTAATTATGTGGCAAGGATCATGAGTTACGAACTTGGAAAAAAATCATTTTGTGCAATACGATTTTAAAATGTTGTTGTGTGGCCAGTTTATGTTTATAACAAAAGTAGTTCTGTTTAATGAATATCGAGGAGTAAAGTCTTGGTATCATCTATCGTAGATAGACCAGGATTGGCTGGAGTTTGTGGTAGTGAATATTACATAATATAGGTTAGTAACGGTTCATGTAAGACCTAAAAGACCCATTGAATAGGGTCACGTGAGAACATGGCGTGCTAAACAGTCATTGGTCAGCTCCTTATAAGTCCATTTATTATTTTTCAGCGAGCAACTAAATCCAATTTCCTACATTCACACCGATACAATTCGAATAGTATCAGCAGGCTCCATCTTCAGCCCCGGACTATTTACGCGTTTCTCACACCATTGACGCGATGAATCGCTCCCATTAGCGGCCGAGAACATGCTACAAGAAAACTATAAGGTTAACTATGCCCAAAAGTAGTAGTAGATATGCCATACAATTTGTATGGAACGACCTGCGGGCCGCAGTTACTAGCTCCCAGATCGAGATAACGCGACCGCTGCCGCAGCTCGACTGGCGCGATTTTATCTCATCCACCAGTATATACTGTGCGTTGGACTCTACAGCGCATGAGCTCGCGATTGATGGACCAATAAGAACAATGCGAATTAGGGAATTATACGATAGTGTGCATGACTGTTTAGAGGTCTTATTTCACGATGACAGATCAGATAATATTCTGGTTTCAAATTGATATTCGTGCTAGGTGGGAATGATCTGCGAAATGCTCTGTCACCCTTTTATGGAACTAGATTTTACGACGTCCGGCTTTTGCTGTGTACGCACCTGAAGCTATTCAGATATCGTACGGATCGGTGCTTTATTTAAACGATCAGAGAGAGTTCTTAACGCCTAATTTTAATCGATTCTGGAAGGCATTACTTACATTTTATTAAACAGGAAATGAAAATACCGTTAATTGGATCGAACTTTAAAATTTTAAAACGTTACGTCACGTGATATTTTGACATAGCCCACTTGTCACGATTAAGATATTTCACAAGAGAGCCGTCAAATTATCGATATAATCGATCCGTACTCCGGTCGTGATCTCATTTCCCTGCATTCGACGCTTGCTGCGACCTGTACTCGGAGTTTAATTTTAGCTATAAATCATGGTCGGCCTTTCCCCGAAGTTGCGCGGAGGCGGCCGATCGCCCCCGACCGGTTCAACTCCCGCGCAGCCTCATTTAAACTGTAGCACATTCCTTCGCTTGTCGCGTATCTGTAGTCGGGCGCGATAAATTGTTGTAATTAATTGTTTATAGGTTATGAGAGTGTAGTAAGGTTGGAGCCGCTGACCGGCCGCGACGGCGAGGAAATGAAAGGTGAATGGCTAGACTGTACGTAAAATGTAAGTGCAGTAATTATATTTAATTAAAGTGGAAAATATAACTTCGGATGCGGAAAGTCGATGCTTGCTGAGTTGCACACGAGGAGGAAGCTGTTTTACTTTTAGAGTTTAATCAAAGTAATAATTAGAATTTTGATTAAGATATTAAATATCTCATGAAACTAGCAATATTATGTCTTTATGATGAGCTAAGTGTTAATTTACGCATTCTATATTACTGTTAATCATTTTGCTATAAATACTACATGTGTTAAGTTTGTATTGGAGATTATCTTTCTTAATATAATTGTGTTTCTTGTAGTATATATATACTCTTATATATATACCCTTACATTAGTATTTAGAGAGTGATAAAGGTATACATAATTAAATTAAGTTTTATTTATTACTTTAAAATGTAAATAATACGAAAATTGAAGTCACATTTTCATTCATAAGTATTCAGAAGCATTATTTTCCCCACTCTAAAATAATTATGTATTTTTTATTATACGGAAGAAAACATAATAAACTTTAATCTATTTGCTTAGTTAATAAAAAGAAAGAAAAGCACAGATATCAATATTTTAAATTTTATATACGCGTAGGACTTGTGGTACCTAAAGTAAGGTCAAGACTACACATATGAGACGCGTAAGTGCAGATCCTCTTTTATCTCGGCCGGTCGCGCCGCGCCGCGCTCTCTGTCATAATTTATATGTTTTTATCAATAAATATCGTTGCAAGTAATTACATTTTTGTGCAATAACAATAATTATGCATTTACCGTTAACATTTGGACTATAGCCTTTTAAGATTTGAAAGCAGATCATGTATTTTTGCTAAGTAATGGATGGTCAGATTCAGATAAGTTTTATAATTTCTTTGATATATCCTTTAAGGTAGTTATCATTTTTTTTTCTTGTTAGAAGTCTGTTTTTTTATTTATTTACTAGAATGTATGTAGTGTTTGGTTTAATAAAAACTTTTTGGTTACATGTCAATCTCCTAAGAAGTGTAGTTTTGAAGAATTTTGTCCGCCGTGTCTTCTTTTAATGGTAGAAGGTGATCCTTGACAACCAGTAGCACTAAAGAAAAACGACCTTATACCTAATACAATTTAGTATTTAAATACTTTTTAAATGGTTCACACAACAGAACAGTTTTGATTTAGACAACTTCAATCTTTATTTTGAACAGTACAAAGTACAGTTTTATTCAGTCCAAGGTGACTTCCTTATGAACGACCTTTGGATGGACTTCAAAGATAGCAGAGATAGCTACGAGCATTGACGTAACAGATATCTGAAATAATATGTATCATTTATGACATGTTAGAAATACTCCGAAGCTACTATAGTCCATTTCCTCACGTCACCTTTTGTTGCTTGAAAGGAAATATATGAGCGTTTATACCACTTAGGTTCTCATACAAAACTCAAAACAAGGCTCAAAAGTCATGGAGATAAGGAGGCGAATTACATGCCAGCTGGGTGTCTTCAAGGTCCGAGTAAATATGGTTAGGCCTACTCCATCGTAGGTCACATCGTTACGGAGAAATTTCTTATCAGCTAGTACGAAGGGGGGGGGGGGGGAGAGGGTTAGAGTTAAGATAATATATAAAATATATAATTTACATTTATAATATAAGTATGTAAACAAAACTGCGTATTGTATTACATAATCACACTCCTGTCTACCCTCCCGAACAAATTTGTAATACCTATAAAAGGTATAATGTGCCATAAACACTTCAATATAAAGTACATAACTGTTTGTACATAATTTTAATTTATCGAAAAGGTATCGTGAACTTATCAATTTCATTCGATGCGGTTAATTAAGGCCGGAATCCTGCTCTGGATATGTCCACGTAACTTAAAGAATAACTGTCTTTTTGTATACATATGTATATATTTATGTTTGTTTATATGTATGTAGGTATGTTTTTGAGTATCATTACGAATCTTTAAAATGAAGCTGCTGGACTTTACGATGCGTTTTTGTTTTGGTTAGGGATTAAGTTAAATTTAAGAAAAGAACGAGATTTCACGACGTCTTTACAAATTGATAGAACGTTTGTGTTTCGCCCTATCTTCAATTCCCAATTCTCAAATTCTTTACAGTCCACAAAACGCCGACAACGCAACTCTTTCAATAATTGTAAGCAGCTAATTTCAATAATTGTAAGCAATATAAATATATAGATAATAAATATATAGATACTTATTTTGGATCACATGATATTGTGATAAGTGTAATTCAATATAAATATATAGATAGTAATATTTTAACTTAAGAACGAGCTCACCTGTCCAAATCCAAATCAATCGTTGAGGCTTTGATCAAACTATTTACCTACTAAATGGTTTATATATGTCTAAATGGTCTCTTTAGTACGTGCGCCTTCAAGAAACAAGCGTACTTCTCCTTCAAATCCAATAAAGCGCCTGTCTCTCCTGGTGCCGCAGATCACTTACCATCAGGTGACATTGGCCTTCTATTCAATAAAAAGCTGGAATAAGTTTATTATCAACTAAATCTTTATAATTAAAGAAGGTGTATAATTCCCGAGCCTGGCATGCGACTTGGGTAATTCTTCGTGCACCATAGACATAAGTGGGCGTCATATCGCTAGCGCCTTCCAACCGAGTTGACAATCGATTGTATCGTAATCGATTGAACCGATAAACATTGTGTTGATTACTATCAAACTACAGGTTTCTTACTTATCTTTGTACAATGGAAAATGGTACATTAAAATCCAGGAAAATGAAAGTAAAAAATGAAATGTATTTGTAAGTAAGTAAAACTACCTATCATTAAAAAAAACTTACATTAATAAACTAATTGTATGTACTGTCTTGTTTCGCTAGAGTTTCATAAATATACACTGATTTAAAAAATAAACGATTCTGTCAGGGGCGGATCTATCTAATGTTTTTTAGGGTAGTAGCCCTGAGTTATGTGGGTGCAAAGCCCCCGCTAAAAGTATTGGTCCTACACTATGAACATTTAAAAAAAAAAATCAAGACAATTAGAATAACAATGTTGATTTCTAAACAAGAGGCACGAAATTAATTCAATAAAGTAGCGAAACAAAGACTGCAGTTTTGATATTATTTTGGAAATAAAATTATACAGAGGCCTTGTTTATGTATAATAGTTGGTAAGTTAACGAGTTTTAATTGTGTCATTCAAAGAGTTTGTACATAACACTATATGAGGTTGAGGATATTACTAATTTGAGCACAAGATCGCCTAAATTCACGATCTGCCTATGAATTCTGTAATAAATAAGGAAAACAAAAAATCCGTATATTTACTATCATCTTTCATTTATTTTCACACAGAAAAAGATAATTAATAATATTAGCAAATACTATTTTATTTCAGACATAAAAAAACGAAAAAACGTTTCAATTGTTGATGGGTAAGTTATGTACTTAAATATAAAAACAGAAATTGTAACAAGTCGTTTGGTTTAGTCTCAACAAAACATAAATACGGAGGTGTGAACTTCTGTACAATGTAAGGTTGTATCGGAGTATTATATATTATATTTCCCTTACATATTAAATAATATCTAACGGGTTGAAACAATGGGATTTATACGCGGCCGCGCGGGGTCAGCCTACCTGTCTGCTGCTGTGTCCTGTACACACGGTCCGTCGAACAGCGATGCTCAACATTCATAGAAATGTTCTGAATTGTTTCATTTATTTCACGCGCTTATTTGTTCGATGTTTTGTAAATAACCGACCTACTTGATAGTTTTATATTTAGTGGTCTTGATTTGGATTGAATGTCTTTCACCTAGTTGTATTACTCTAATATAAGCTACAATTGCAAACCCGGCTGAACATCAGCAAGCAGCTTTGGATTAAGAATTATGATTTTAATAACAAAAGCTTTTAAGAAACTGCAGAGACATTTTTGTGACCTTATTTTATAAAATCTTTGATAAAAACAAAAGTTTGAGTACCACTGACCGTAAATGTACGATATTCGGTTCCCTTACAATAGTTCCTAAGATTTCGACCTCTGGAGGCACGATTTCAGGAAGCTTGTGATATGGGAATGAGATGAATCAATTTATATTGTTTGCAGGGCTGTGGGTTCAGGGAATACACTATAAGAGAGGATGCAAAGATACAAAATTAATAAAATGAACTTGTGAGAGAGAGTTGCTTGATTTTACTTTTACCAGATATGATCTGAAGATGGAAGAGCTGAACATCGAGCTTAGTGACGTTCAAGTGCCTATGTCCAGCAGTGGACAGAATCAGGCTGATGATAATGATGATGAATTTCTTTTGATGCTGTAGTAGATAATTTGAATTATTATTATTGTCAACACGAAATGTGTCAGTTAGGCTAAGGTACAATACTTACCACTTACTTCAAAAAAGTTAACCATATGACTGTTTGAGGAAAGAACTCGACTAATTTCAGACCAAGTAGGGGGCTTATGTTCATGAATTCATAACATGAGATCCCATGAGTATGAGCCTTAAGGAGGCTTGAAACTAGTCAAACAGTAATCTGAGTAAGTCGTAATTCATAATATTTTATTTAATGCGTCTAAGAGAAGTTATATTACGAAAAAAGTTAAGCATAACTGAATTTAAAGTTCTACGACAGCCGTCAGTTACTGCAAGTAGGTGCCAATTAGTTAAAATACAGGCAAGAAACAAGATTCAATTATAACTAATTCCTATTTTAGTACAGAAAGCGAAACACGTATTATTATTTATAGTTTACGACATAATTATGTAAGTAATATGTTTTATGTGTCTTAGTAACTATTTAAAATGCTAACGAGGTTGTTTTATACCTCCAAGTTTGCATCTTCTTACGATGTATGTAAATGGTTATTTATTTTAGTGCTAGATAAATAATTAAACGTACTTAGACTCTTATTAATAAATAATTAAAACATTAATTAATATATAGCTTGTTTATACGAATAACTCTGTACCTACATCGTTAAAAAATAGCTGTATGTTTTTTGACAGTGTCGGTAAGTGAATTTGTGTGATTGTATAGGTACTTACCTATTGCCCAATAATTTTAAGGAAATTCACTTTTTTGTTATTTGGGATACTTTAGTAAGATGTGTTGTTAAATAATTAATCGATTTTGCGTTTTATTCGATTTTGACTGTCTCGATTACACTATTAGATTTTCTTGGTCACACAATCACGTTTGAAGGAATGGATTCCTTTTTAAGTATCGTATTCTGTTAAAAAAATATTATTATCTGAAAGAAAAAGATAAAGAAAATTCATCGTGAAATGGGAAAAATAGTCTCTTTTTGTTACTTTTAAAAATCAGAAAATGTTATACATAATATAGATACGAATTTATATTATTCGAAGTAGACTAAGTTCTATATAATAAAGGGCTATAAGATAACGGTAACAGGCAGTGGGACAAGCAATAACTCGGAGGTCTGCCCACGCGCACCACCCCGGCGCATGCGCACGCTATATGTAATATCTGCATGTCGGTTCGCCTGTCACTTGCTCGGATACACTCCCTGATAACACGGGTTCAGGTATTAAGATCAGCTTTGGGTTCATAGCTTCGTGTTTTTAAGGCTGTGTGTGTAAAGAGTTAGACTCACTACTTAGTTTTAATTAGATTTTACGGTTATGTTAGAGTTTAGGATGGTTATTTCAAATATCAAATCTAAAGAGGTTTGAACCTAAATCGACAGTTTTGAAAGAAGTTCTGATTACTAAAATTTGTAGTTTTTATTAAATGAAATGTATTTTTTTGTGAGAGGAAAATCATCTAACGGCTTGTCCCGCCCTGGATGAGGCGAGAGGGAGTGTCAGACTCTTATTGATTAAAACCCGTTCCTTCTCCTGCTCTAAGCCGAGGCCGAAGCGCCTTATAGCGCTTGTCCCAATACTCTGGTTGCATTCAAATGCATTTGAGTTTTTATTTTTTTAAATAGAGCCCTGCGTTTTTGCTAAAATTGGACATGAATTTTCTTTAGTTGTTTATAATAAACAAAAAAGAATCAAGTTGCTGATATTCATAACAGCAAAGGCGTAGTTAATATAAGTGTCTCAGAGAGTGGAAAGCTAACTACACTGTTTGGTTATCAACTCGCCCATTTTAATAGTTTCAATCAGGGTAAGTGTCGGACGGGGCAGCCGCGATAGGGCGGGGCTTAGGTGCGATTGAGAGCGGTATAGATGTACGAAAGTATCGTTGGTAAAATGGGCAGATTTTTTTGTATTTGGAACCTAAGATGTTAGCTGAAAAGGTTTGTTATTTTATTGAAAAAAGTCAAGTATTTTTAAAGCTGCTGGACAATATAGTAAAGTAAGTGCCTTCAAGGCTCATTTCGGGCAATGGTAAGCAAACAGGATACTCATGATTTTTGTACTTGGAGCTGCTGTTCTAACAATGATTATTCGTTTTAATATTTTAAATATACAGTATACATGCGAAAAGATCCAGTACTTTCTTCTACCCAAACCTGACGACCTACACAGAAGCGGCGTGAGATTAGATTTTCTAATGGTCAGCCAAGTTCAGCGCTCTCGGGTCGTAACACCCGGACTATTTCAGATGTCGCCTTGACCGCTTGTATAGCGACTTGACACCTACCTCCCTCAATTAGCTGGGTTATACACACTTGCCTTGCTTCCTTTACGCGTAATAGCTGATCGAATTAAAGTAGTTTGCTTTCTTTATATTATCATTGGTGTTGCCAGGAGAAATGTTTAGAAAGGTTTGTTTATTTTCTCGATGATTTTCTGTGGAAAACGTATTGAGATATTTATACTTTAGAGTCGTATTAAATGGTTTTTATGGGCTGCCTTAATGTTGGAGTAATCAGCTCTAAGATTGATGGCAGAATTTCAGCTAGATTAAAAAATATCGATAGGTTTAGCTACGTCTCTATTTTATCGTCTTCATTTAATGTATCGTTGATTAGACATAGTTAACTAAATGTCTAAACGTTAATGTGAGCAAATAGCAATGAAGAATTGGAGAATTTTATGTTAGTTTTACAGAGTGCAATTTATTTATGAGAGCTATAAAAAGAAATAATCTTTAAAATATTTCAGAAAAAATAGCTATGTGTCTGAATAGACCATAATAAATGATGGTTTGACTGCAATAATATCAATAAATGTTACTATTTGATGGAAATCATAAACATATGCATACGGATCAACATATACAAAGAAAAAGTGAGTTCGGCTCATACTATGTGGAAATTTTTTAGCTCTATAACATGGTTTGTTATTAGAACAAAAGTAGCCTTTCTTTATATTATAGAGCTAAAAAAAAATCCACATAGTATAAGCCGAACTCACTTTTTCTGTGTATATGTTTATCCGTATGCATATGTTTGTTGATAGTTTTATAGGGACTCCAAACTTCAGTTTCATAGAATGCAGAATCCTGATGATAGATTTTTTCTCTTTGCGTTAAATCAATCCTCATTAAAATTCATTATCACTACATGGTACAAAACAAAGTAGCTTTCTTTGCCCCTATATCCGCAATGGACTTTGATGCGGTTTTTTTAAAGATAATGTAATTGTAGAGCTAGGTTCATGTGTATAATAACATCCATTAAATAGTGGAGAAATACAATATCAACATTGCATAGCTGGGGCGGGTCGCTAGTTAGTTAATATAAGGACCAGGAAACTGTACCGACGACCAGCCAGGCTTGCAAATATCTTGTACAGATTTATTTAATAAGTTGGTCGGACAAAAAACCGTAAAGGCAGGTAAACCGCGACCATTATGATAAGCTGGACGAGGATGTTCTAATGGCTACCGTGTCACAGGCTACCTAATGTATCATGTACAATAGGGTTGTCACATTAAAACGTTTCGGATCTAGATACGGATTTGGATAAAGGTAGAATATTATATCGGTTTTGGTTTCTGTTGTTCATCATCAGCCGGGTGACATTCGATGATGAATAGAGGCTTAATTGCAGTTAGCCTTAGGAGTTTTAAATCTTAATTAAGTATCAGTTTAGGGATGTTTTCATTGATCCAGAGGGCTGTCTAGTTTCATAGTTAAACACAAGTTAAAATCTATTCAGGCCGTCTTCCTGAATGTATTTTAACTTGTGATTGTTGTGTGTATCGAATACAAATCAGATATAAATGGTTCGGACTATTTATTTCTTCTTCCTCACTAAAACAGTCTGAATGGCTGTCTTAATGCCTAAAGGCATTCTCTAACAGTCAACCATAGGGTAGTGCCTAAATCAAACGGGTGGTACGAAGCATAGAAAAGTTATTCGTATTTCATTTGTTTCAGAAAATTTTGAGACGATATTAATCGATAATCCGATACATTCGGTTACAGATACGGAGCTCTGTAACATCCCTAAATGACGGGGGTAACGGGACCCGGTATCTCAACGTAAAAGTAATGGGGTTGCTTCAAGATTGCCTCTATTTATGTACTCTGGCTACTGATATGGAATTACTGGACTGGTTTAGGAAGTTTACTCTTTAGGTAGATGTTAGGGTGTTTTTGCTACGGGAGAAAAAGTGGGTAACGTATCATTTAGAAAGATATTTCATGGTAGATCACTTCCTTTATTAACGAAAATGTGGTCTATGTAGTTTTTTAGATTTTGAAAAGGATATTGCTAGTTTCTTCATAAAGTAATTCGAGGATTACATGTTTAAAAAAGTTGGACATACGGATTTTCTGTTTGAAAAGTGAAATATTAGAAACTATTATTTTATTACTGGACGCCTTTTTATTTGATAAGTTGTTGGGGAACATAGGCTTTACAAAGAATTACACTCTTTACAATAACCGCAAACAATGTTTATAAGGTTGGGTTAAATATTCATTTCAAACTCAAACTGGAGTCATTGGATATATTTCCTATGCCAAAAGACCAACAAAGCCTCAAACATCCCGTAACTTATTAGTATAAGTGTGGGAGAGCCATGCTTACGCAGGAATGGGTCGGCTCGACCGGAGTGATACCACGGCCTCACAGGAAACCGGCGTGAATCAACCACAGCGTTGTGTTTCGCCGTATGAGTGAGGTTACCGGAGGCCCGATCCTTCCCCTCCCCCAATCCCTCCTCAATCCCTTAATCTCCAAATCCCTAAAAGGTCGTCATCGCACTCGTAACTCCTCCGTTGCGGGTGTCCATGGGCGGCGCTGATTGCTTACCATCAGGTAATCCGTCTGCTCGTTTGCCGACCTATTAAATAAAAAAAATATAATATGTTAATAATCCCATTAGTGTAATATCCACCAACAAAAACCAATTAAGCATTGATAGTTTGACATTTAAATCTCAACTTGTTCACACAACTTTTCGAAATAATTTCCTTGAAGTGACGTGTACTCGGAAGGATATAAAGCAACTGCTACATTGACCCGACGGTTGGCCAGACTATAGACTGTGTTAGATCCGGCCTTATTAATCTTGTAATCGATTGAGCGTGTAAGCTTGCAAATTATGATGTTCTAATAACGGATTTATGCAATATTTTATGTCGGTGCAAGAATATAGAGAGTGGTCAGTTGTGTGGTGACACACAGACAAAACATTATTACAGTTGTATTTAATGTTGATAGGAAGTTATGTACAAGATGATTTCTTACTCACTATTTCTTTAGCCATTCTCCTTGGAACTGTTTGGTTCTAGTGCATTATACAACTGACTATATTTATATTATCCTTTTTTGGGAGGGGAAAATCATCAAATGACTTCTCCCGCCCAGGGTCGGGCGGGAGGGAGTGTAAGACTCTTACTGACTAAAAACCCCCTGTTCCTTCTCCTGCTCTGGGCCTAGGTCATGTTGCCTCATTGCACTTACCCTGCAACCTAGGCTGAACATCAGCCATATAGGGCCCCGTCTGTGGTGGTCTATTGCCTCTTTGAAGCGAGCGCAAAACGCTACGCGCCATTTCTCGGGATTTAGATTAGCCTTAAATTGTCAGGAAAATCTCTCCAAAATTTATTCACATCATTATCAATCAGCTTTTAAGTGTCCACAGCTGAGCAAAGACCTCCTCCCGTGCGGAGAAGGTTTAAGCATTAATCACCACGCTTGATCAAAATGGATTGGTGATTTCAAACTTATAATTAGAAATTATAAGTCCAGGTTTCCTCAAGATGTTTTCCTTTTATTGTCTAAATGATAGTCAGTCATTCAACATGTAACTAGGAAAAGTCACATTGGTACTTCCAAGATTTGGAACCTACGCCATCATGCATGCGAATCAGGTGCCTTAACAAACCAAGATTTTAAACATACCTTTAATCCTACTTTCATATTATGATTTATTAATGAAGTAAACAGCATAAATATTAATATCGTCTGCTGTAACGCTGCGCCTACGCAATCTTGGATTACAGTACTACCTGAAGGAAATGACACACATTTATCTATTTGACAGGACTTAGTAGTTATACATTATTTAAATAATTGATTTATTCTTCAAAGAAAAGAGCTAACTTATTTTGAAAGACCAACACATGTTGTTCAGCCGGCGTTGCAAGCGCAATGAGGGATCACAGCCTCATCCTAGAGCAGGAGAGGGAACGGGGAAGGATGGGGTGTCTGGAATAAAGAAAAGAAGAATGAATCTTTCCATAATAACTACCTACAAGGCTTTACAATACTTATTATAATGAAAACTACCCACTTTCCTTAATATTTTATATTATTATATTGTATAAAAACCATAATGAACTACACTAATAAATTACATTAAAACCCTAATGTAATAAAAGATTTAATTAAATACAACAAAACAAATTTACCATTTATTGTTTTATATTCCAGTGTAATTATGTAAAATATAATCTGTGCATCTTAATGACAGCTTTCATTTTTATTGTACCGGTAATGACAGTTGAACAATAAAACTATTTCATACAACATTAAATGGCTTTCGTCACTTAGAAAAAGCTGCGTGTGCGCACAATTTCCTGCGGTAGCGCGCAATGAGAGTAAAACAATGATGTAGGGATGTGACGAATTAGTGTTGTCGTGATACACATATTAAAGGTAATCAGTGGGTATTTTAATTGCGGTTTTCTGCTTTTTTGTTTATATAGTTGAGTCAATTTTATTACAACAGACAAAATGTTTATGAAAGGTGTGATACAGAAAACCGGCGTGAAACAACCACAGCGTTGTATTTTGCCATGTGATTAAGGATAGGCCGGATGCCCAATCCTTCCCACTCTCCCTATCCTTTTCCAATCCTTAAATATATAAAACCCTTACCTAAACCTCAAAAGGACGTCAACGTACTCGTAACTCCTTTGGTGTAGCAGGTGTCTATGGGCGGCGCTGATTGCTAACCATCTAGTATTCAGTCTACTCGTTTGCCGACCTATCCCATAAAAAGTATATCTTCCGATATAACTTACCTTTATTAGATATTAAAATCAATTGAACTTAAGATGAGGTCACCACTATATTTTGTAGGAGGTTGAGAAAATAGGCATCATCAGTCTATAAGTGTAGCTAGAACTGCTAAGTTAAGGCCTCTTTTTTCACTGCGAAGGAATGAAAGGTATTATTATACCACCACACTGGCTCGCAGCGAACTGGCAGAGTTATAATGTCCTCACGATGTTTTCCTTCACTGCATATCTGTGATGACTCCAAAAAATGAACAACAAGAAGTCTAAATCAAGAAACTCCAATTCAACTAGATTGAACACATGCATTCTATCGCACAACTTATCGATAAAGCATCACCCGTCATCGTCACTTTGAACCTCGATATCGACATCCACAATTAGTGTTGCGCTATCGATAATTACGATCGGCGAGCGAACCTATCGAGCAATCGATACAAGTTTACGAGGGCGAGAAGCTGGGCTCTTGTCTTAGTATTAATTGGAAGTGTAGATTGGTATTTACCGTGAAGATATGGTAGGCAGGCATTATCTCAGTGTGTAAGAGTGCACCTATTGCCTGGTAATCATTGTGTTGGCTGCTGTAAGTATAGGGAGCTATAGTTCAAAGATGTCGCTAGATACAGCTGCTGTTTGAACGCTTATTTTGTACTACAGAGTTATATTATGTTTAAGTGTAGATGTGTAATATAAGGTGTTGTTTAGATTGCTTTATAAACTAAACTGAATCATTTTGGTTGTTAGTCACGGTGACTTGAATTAGGAGAGAAAGAAATTCATCATCTTCAAAAAATATTTTGTTGTCGGTGATTATACACACATAGATTTCATAAAAACAAAATGCACCTTATAAAACAGTAATAAATGTAATTTAAGCTATATCCATTCCCATCAGAATACGCACAGCAATTTTCGAGATAGATGCAACCAAACACTAGTTTCATTGACATACCACGGCGCATTACAATACCGATGCTGCAATATTCAAATGTCTGATTACCATGTAATTAGCATTTTAGTAGGAATGTGCCTGGACCAGCCTCTGAAGGTAGCTTTGAAGGCCACGAAGTCGATGCCTTGAATGATTGTTCTTGATCACCGATAACTTTGTATCTGGGTTATTGTTACATTGCAAAATGTTTGACTTGAATTAATTAATTAGTTTAGTTATCTCGATTCGAGAACGGCTCGGCCGGCCCACCTGATTGAAGCTTACATTGTACGGTATTATGTTACTGTAAATAAATAGTCGGAATTGTTGAGTAATTTTCAAAATTTTTAATAATTCAGCAACCACAATTCTAGTACAAAGCATGAAGTTAACCAATATATTTCATACTATACATATAGTGTCATAAAATAAATGAGTTTTGCAGAACATCGGAAATTATATTTTGGATTTCTGAAATCAAAATTGCTTACACTATTATATTATAGTATAATTAAATAGAGAAACTAAGCCGTCTATTAGTAATATAACTTAGCGAGATGTTAAAATGACAGTCGACAACGCGACAGCGAAATCGTGCTTAGCTTTACAAGTGCTTGGACTTATCCTACTACCGTTTTCATTCATAGACACCTACTTAGGGGTTCCTCTTGTACGTACGTAGATTAGCTGAAATAAAACATGAGTTGTAATATTATGATTAAATAGATATCTTATATACTATAATATTATAAATGCGAAAGTAACTCTGTCTGTCTTTTCTTCACGCCTAAACTACTGAACTGATTTCTCGAGACGAAAATCTATGAACTTCAGCGAATATATTTTCTTTCGTATGTTTTCAAATGTGCTGATAACATCTATTAAAATTCCCTTTGAGAGCATTGTGACTGCTTTCGTCTTGACACGTGTCCACGAGCGCTTCGTTTGGCGCTCTATCTACATATACGAATAAAAACTGTCGAAACACATGTACGTTTAAGTTTGAAATCTTCTCGATTAAAACACATAATATAAGTAATTGTACAAGGCAATAGCTAAGTAGAGATTTATTTCCACGGAAAATCCAAAGGACTGTTGCCTCGCCTGTGCTGGCTGTAATGCGCATTACATTTCCTCGTATTCACATAAACCAGCACAACATTAGTCCATTAGTTACAATCATTGCTTTCTCTGTTTGCAGAGTTCTGGTTAATCGGCCGCGAATGAGTGTAACTAATACGGAAGAGTGGTGAAATCACACGTCAATTTCATGAAATTACTTCGAGCGACATAACTTTATAATATTATTGTTCAAATATATACTTAGCTTATGTTATTCCACATGACGTGGGTTTTTCAACGACATATCTTTATGTTTATGTTCTATGTGTATTTTTACTTCGGTCATTGGTGGATTAATAACCATGGCCTAACATTATCCAAACTTGACAACGAAGAATGCGCCTAAAATTTTTCCAGCCGTTCTCGAGTTTTAACGAGACTAACGAATAGCAATTCATTTTATACATATAGGTATAAGAAGATATTCTATTTTAGCTTTCACACAAATATGTTCAAGTTTAAGTTATTTATTGAGATACTTAAAATGGCGCGAGTTATCATCAAATAAGCTTCGATTCTCACTTTTACGCCTTCAATGCAATCAAATCTTCAAACGACTTCAAGCATAGATTGATCAAGTGACGACTCGTGGAGTTGTCACGACGCGTAATCTCAGTATGTTTGCATTAACTCATTTTAACACGTAACTGGGTATGTCGAGCGGTGATGTGTTTATAATTTGGCACAACGTAACGTCATTGTTTTATAACTGAAATTACGCAATAAGCCAACTGATCATTTGTTTGTTATGATCTAGTTTAGCTGTCAATGAGACAGCTTCAAGGTACACAGTTGGATGATCCGGTTTTAAATATTTTAAGGCTGCTTGCCACTGCTTTGAAGAGTTCATCGAAGACAACATATTATATGGAATAACTGACGGGGAATTTCAGACTATTACTGACTAAAAACCACCCCGTTCCTTCTCTTGTTCAGGGTCGGGGTGCATTGTTGCGATAGCATCCGTAATTCTGGCTTAACATTGACCCTGTTGCTCTCCATATGTGGTGGTGTAATGGCTAGGTGACGAGGGCACAATAGGCACTTTTACAGATCCATACTTTTGTAGTACGGAGGAAAACTACATGAGTTACAAAGTTGCTTACTACTATGTACCTAAAGGATTAGCAAACTGAAGTGGCATTGAGCAGGTCACATCTGTCGAAGAACCGATAACCGTTGGGGTGAACGGGTTCTAGAGTGGAGACCACGTCTAGGCAAACGTAGTGTAGGGCGCCCTCCAGCTAGGTGGACTGATGACATCGGTGGGATGGCTGGCACTGGTTGGATGAGGAGAGCTGAACATCGAGCTCAGTGGCGTGCAATTGGGGAGGTCTACATCCAGCAGTGGATGTCATCAGGCTGATGATTACTACTATGTACATTTAATATCCACATAACTACATTAAGAAGCATTTCCCAAAACCCTTAAAATAGGTACCTACTTCGATCGGAAGGTTTTTTTTTACTATACCAATGGTAATTTTAGATTTCGTCACTGTCCAATCTAACCGCACGATAATTTTTCATTCACTTTCAAAACACCACGAGACAAAATCCTTTTATAAACAATCTTAGTTCATATTTTGTCAGAAATATTAATCATGCACCTTTATAAATGAAATATAAGCTGAACTTTGAATAGATCTCACTACCAGGTCAGACGAACTGTTATTAGCCTAGAAAAGTATGAATAGCCAATAATTTAAGTAATAAATTAAATTAAAACAATAATAAACTAAGACTTGAACGTGGTCGTGATATTTTTTAATCAATGGTAATTCTATTAGGGCACAGTTCAAATCTGCAGTACGTTAGGAAGATAAAACAGAAGGTCCATTGAAATACTAACGAAACTAAACGAAGAAACTGTTCCTTCCGATTAATTGTATTTAAGTGTGTTAAAAAGATTTTTACCATGTAACAGATTTATAATTTTTTTACATAATTAGATTGCTCTTCCCACAATTTCGCTGACGCAAAGAGATATAGTGGTTTTACTTAAATTTGGTTACTAACTAACTCATATTTAGTCAAAAACTTAAAAAATAATACCGTTAATACAACTTAACCTGATTAATAATTTATTACCCATTAAAATATTATTACATTTTGTACTTCTCTCTTCACTGTATCACAACAAACTATGATTAATAGTCTCGCTAAACAAATAAACTTCCTACTCTTCATAATACAGTTACCAACAGAATTATGATCCGATATTATACTAACTTACTATTATATTTAGAAATCATCGGTTCACAGACGAAATTATATGTTTTTGATGCGTAGAAGCGTGTCGAAAAGAAAATTTGTATACTTTTGTTATGTTAATAAATGTTGTGTATAATAAAGTTTTAGAATTAGCTATCTGTATTGTTGTTATCATTATGTTGTTGGCAGATGAATTACGTTGTGTTCGTGATTAGGCATTGATACTGTTCGTTGAAAAAGGTTGTATTGACTACGCTGTCAGACGTCTGTCTTCAATAATCGATATGAAAAAGTGTTTTCTCTGTAACACTTCAATAGATCTTACTCTCACTGCTTTTTTGGCAGGTTAAATAGTATTTTGTGAGTGAAGAGTTTCGATTTGAATATGTAGTTGTACTGTGTGTATGATTTGTGGTAATAAAACAACGATATACATATATATAAGTGTGGGAGAGTCATGCTTCGGCACGAATGGGTCGGGTCGACCGGAGTGATACCACGGTCTCACAGAAAACCGGCGTGAAACAACCACAGCGTTGTGTTTCGCCGTATGAGTGAGGTTACCGGAGGCCCAATCCTTCCCCTCCAATCCCCAAAAGATCGGCAACGCACTCGTAACTCCTCTTTGCGGGTGCGGGTGTCCATGGGCGGCGCTGATTGCTTACCATCAGGTAATCCGTCTGCTCGTTTGCCGATCTATTACATAAACAAAAAAAAAAAACTATAAAATCGACGATGTGAGAGTAAATATGACTCTTATGTAGAGGAGCCCAACAGTCTATTGTCACAGAGGATACCTTCCATGATTTTTTTAAATAACGCTTAAAACAATTTTTCTATTAGCTGTGAACACATCGCATTTTCCTCATAACCTTTAAGACAGGTCAACATGATACTGCGCGTCAGGTCAACATAATTACGCTATCATCATTTTTCCTTCACACCTGATCTTGATCTCATATTATCCTCATGACTAATAAGCAATTAAGGGCCTAGCAATTAGAAGGACATAAAATTTTCCGGGAAATGAAAACTATCACTTTTTTTCTAAGGAAATAGTAAAATATAATTTATTGGTAAAGGAAGAACTCTTGACTTAGTCAAGGTTAGGATGCTGTGGTAATTTTATTTATTCGCGATACGTGACTATTTTTAAATGCTTGATATTCTTCCGTGTGTTGAAGAGCAAACTTTTACGGTAGATCTGATAATCTAAGTGTAGGTTTAGTGATTTGCTGTCAATGTACAAATACAGATCTGTTGACGCGGTAGCTGGGCAACCGGCGGCCGTACAACGTGGGTTCCATTCCCGCACACAAAACTCTTTGTGTGATCCAAAAATTGTTGTTCCGGGTCTGATGTGTGAGTGAAATTTATAAGCTTGTACACGGGCCTACGGACACAGTAGTAAATTCTAGTGTGGGCACGTTTATCAGTAGTAAGTAGTTTGGACATATTTAATTTTGGCAACATTTGACTACAACGGCACTATTACTCACATTAACACACAGCTTTGGAGTTCTAATGCCAGCAATCACATAATTTTTGATACGATCATAATTAGTTGTCGACTGACATATTGACCGTTTAGAAGAATCCAAAACGAAATATTTATTTAATAAAATTAAGTGTAAGTTGAACGCCGATTGGACGAAATTCATAATGGTATCTAGCCCGCTCGTGCCGTGGTATCGTTACATTAAAAGCACATTTATAATGGCGACTTAGAGCTAAATCAGGGCCCCTAAGATGACGCCACTGATCCTTAAAATGGGGAAAGGAAATTTTTATTGTCTCGAAAAATATAAAGAAGTAATATAAGAAGTAATAATGTTTAGTTTTTTTTCGTATTTAATGACTGACGTAAGGCCTAGGCCTTACGCGCTTCTAAAGCATATGACTTGAAACCTGAATACTACTATCAGTGTTATTTTTCCGAGTTGTATGCTTGTTATAGAAGTTTACATTTTTTGTCTTGTAGATTAATTATGTAAAAATTTAATTTCGACTGGGGTATTCTACTACTCTAAATTTCCAATACTAATTAGCAAAATACTGGTTAACTGTGCCTTAAATTTTACAAATGGAATCCTTTTGCTTAATCGTGGTTAAGAATTGCACAGTTTATTTTAAGAATGCCAAGCACCCCACGATTTGTTACATATTTTAGTAGCTAATTTTACACCGTAACAAATAAATTAGCGTGGGCAACATTTTATCGCTCGAGCTAAGTTACTGCGGCCACTGCGCACGCGCCGCTCCCGCCATCTTGTTTAATCTAGTGCCGTTGATCGCGGAAAAGCGCGCCAACCTTCAACGACCTTCGCTCTCCGACCGTTCTAACGAACTACACACGCCATAATCAGCTCTATAGCTTTCATAATTCGAATATTTTGCATTGTTTTACTTTGAATATCAATGTGGTTGTTGTGTCGTTTTGTTTGTAATGTAAACGACCCTGCCCCATGTTTTGTGGTCTACAAACACAGGATTTAAATTCTAGCCTGGGCCTATAAATTTATTGCAGGTAGATTTATTCTGAAGTGATATTTTGTCACATTTATTGGAATAATTCTCTGGTGACATTGTTTTATGATCGCGATTATGTTAATTTAGAAGCGTATTGTTTTGTTTGCCTTGTTCAATACTTTTTTATTCTTTATACAAACAATTAGTTAAATGTTTAATCGCGAGTTGTGGAGAATATGTTTTGCAGATTTTATCCTTTAAACATTAGGTAATTATGTTTAATTTCCTCTAACTTATCACATTGACTGTATTTATCAGTATGAACCCATTAATTTTACGTTATACCTATAGATTTTTAAAATTGCAAAGCGTTTAATGAGCCAAATAAATGGAGGAGGAAAATATACCTATATTATACCTAACCAAAGCGATTCTTCCTGTAAACGCAATGAAAATCTCACTTACTATTTAGCAAAGTACACCGTACGACCGGTTATCGGCCGGCGACCAATAAATCGTCCGGCGCGATCCACACGTATCATCACGCTTACCTTCGGAGGGGCTGCCAGAGCATTTTTCATCGTCCACCCGCTTCCTGTACTTTGATTTACTAGCAGTAAGATAAAGCAATCTTTTGCTAAGCTGTAGCTTCTCGTACCGAATAGCACTACTTAGGATTCTGTGATGTCGATTCAGATTTTCCATGATTATGTACTATGTATTATAATATTAATTCTTAAATTATGAAGCTGTAGAGTTTATTTGTTTGTTTGAACGGGCTTAGCTACTGGTTGAAATTGATTATTTCTTTTTCTGTTTGTTAGTCCATCGAGGAAGGCTATGAAACATCTTGCTACAATCTGTAGGGGCCGAGCATCGGGTGAAACCGCGTGAGATTTGCTAATGAATAAAATATAAGTTTATTTGTTAAAAGGAATTAATTAAACACCCCATTTTAATTCTTTACTAGCCAGATTTTTCACCTTGCCTCTTATGCTTGATAGCTTACGCGTTACCTTTATGTACCATAAAAATACATATATCGCGTTATACTTGATTATTTATATATTTTTAAAGCTCTAGTCAGTTTCACATATTCCGATTAATATAAAACGATAACAAATATCAAAAGGTACTTGTAAATCTCCAGGTCATTGAAGAGTTCCATCCATCTGCATTAGAGATAGCATTATGCTGCACATTCTGATTTCCCGGGGGGTTGGGAAGGTCAGGCTGTGCGTAGCCAGAAATATGCTATGTCATGATAGAACTGGTCTTAAATATACTGTTGTCTAGGGTACCGTTATGTAAATTGTATCAAGAATATTTTGTTTGATTCTGAAGCGTTTTGTTTATGTTTATTACATAATAAAATTTTCAGTCTTTATGAGATAGCAATGCAGTATTTTCTGTTGGTCTAGAAATTGGACTGTTATCGTCTATATATGTATATGTATATTAAAATCAATGCCACTTTTCGTTGTATGTAATGTTATATAACTTAATAATGCCTTTGCTGAATTGGCTAATTTTGGTCTTAAATTATTCGTGGACGTCCAGAAAATATTTGAACGTAGAATAAATAAAAAAAAAATGAAAAATTGTAAAATCGACATCCACGCGGTCAGGTCTGCAGGCGACCGCTAGTTAAATATATATTTGGATGGCGTTGTACAAGAATGTATAACAATACAGCTTTTATGAACTATTATCGATTAAAGTAATATCTATTGAGTTATAAAAATGTAAGACACAACATTATCTACCGCTCCACTTGAATTCGTTAAAACACAAAAACAAAACCACAATAAATAAACAATAAACCTCGAATCGGTTCACTGAAAACGTTGTAAACCAGTTTTACTCCAGTGTATCGCTAAGCTGAGGCTACACTTACGCGTCGAGCAATGTACACACATTGTAATCTCCCCAAAACAGGCTGTGTATCAAGAACGCAGGCGACCCGATGCCGATAGCCCGGTTTGCACACAATTGTCGCATCCGACCAGCTATTGTACTATGGGAACACAGCCTTAATTGCCACTCCGAATAAATTAAAACAAGAATGCTATCGCACACTGCTTGTACCGCTTAGGGCTACTAATGTTTGTATGTATTTGTACACGTAGTTTGGCCACAGATAATGTAGTCTGCTTTCGTATACACAAGGAGCTCATTTAGTTCCTGGTTAAATTTTCTGTGGGAATTGAAAATTAATGGAAATTTCTAACCAAAGTTGGATTTTGACACCAAAGTCGGAATTATTTTTCATTTTTCATTTTTAATATAAGAGAGAGCTACGTCACCTTCGGACCGTTTTTAGACTACTCCGAACTTGCTAAGTTCTTTTAAAAACCTATCCTAAGCTGGATTAATTTAATAAAATAGTACATTTTTATATAAAAAAATGTCATTATGTAAAAATACGCACACTAATTGGTTTAAAACATGCTTATCACAGAAACAATGGTTGTCCCTGACAAACTGTAGCAGAACAAGAAAGACAAGTTTGAATGTAGTTCAGAAAATTAACAAAAATGTGGATGAATATGAAGGGACTATGTGAAAGGACGGTAACCATAGCAACCTCTTTTCTAAATAAGTTACAGTAGTCATAATTTGTGTGTAATCTCGTAACACTATGAAACCTATTGACTTCCCACTTTATATTCCTACACGATCGTAGCTCTGCCGCTGATCCTGTACGCACGCAGTTGTAATACGAATCAGAAAATAACAGAAGACCCACCATTGTAGAGAATCAAGCAGTCAATTAGGTAGTTTCCTAGGTCAAAAATAAATTAATTCGACGTTGCAAAACAATAAAATATAGAAAAATAACTGTACTTTTATTCATCGATCTGTCGATACTCTAGATTTTCAATGTTTTTAAGAAATAAGTAAGCTAATTTACGCAAAAATAGAATGACGTCATCATTTGGAGTTTCAAAGAATTTTCATAGAAAACTAACGCTTTTGAAATTTGGATAAAAGTGTTATATTTGACTACTTGGAAAGTACCGTAGTTCAAGAGGCTTTGTAAAAATATGTTTTTGTCTCTCTAACATTGTATTAAAACATTAAGTTCGAGTATATTACGGACAATAAAATGTGATCCATTTAAAAAAAAGGCTAATTGATGAATTTAAATATTATCATTAATAAACCTTTGCCGAGTGAGAAAAGGCTGAGCATAGCAACAGTGGGTACTTATAGGCTAATGATGTGATATGAAATATGACAGAACCGAGTTTAACTTTCTGTTAAGTGGTATTCCCATTCGCGGATGCTTCCATCTCCAGCTATCTCAGCATTCTTAGGGAAGGTCCTTATGCTGTATATTGAAGGTCGAATGCCCGATCTGGACTTCAAGCTTTTATGAAATTATTATCATTATCCCCATGAGATTAGACGAGTGCTCGTATTGGTATGTAGCCTTTCTCAAAAAAAGATCAATCCAACACAAATAATATTATTACATTCGAACCAGTAATTACGGAGATAAGCGCGTATATACAACCAAAATAAGGTTTATAATGTTACTATAGATTAAAAGCTACATATTAATCCTTCTGCACTAACTATTTTCAGTGGTTTGTGGTTGTTAGTTAATTGAAATGCGTGTAAATATTCGCTGCGTTAGTTCGCTTATGAAACAGCCTTATTAAGAGCAGCGTAGCTGTTGCTTGTCTACGGGAATTCTGCGTTTGTTTTATAATACGCGTAATAGTTAATGTTTAGTTAAACTTGTTGGTTAACTTGTGGTTTAGTTAAGTGAGTTAGTAGCCGTCACTTGGAACTGGGGACGAAATTACTGTACTCTTGTCACCAATTTACTTGCGTATATAAGTTTGGGATGGTATAGTATAGGTAAAGGAAATATTTGGATGATAAAACCGATTTTTATACCGTCTTTATTTGGGGAAATCGTGTGATGGGAAGTGTGGGAGAGAAGCACTGTCAGACTCTAAGATTGCGTTACAATTTTCTTTTCAATACTGTTGTACTTTGAATTGAATTATACCCAAATTATATTAAGTTATTAAGATAAGTACTCCAATTAATTTTAACAGTTTCTAGTCGCTACTAAACATGTTTGTGAGTGAGGCATTACTTTCGTCCTCTTTTACGATGGAACTTAAAAACTTTGCTTACATCTCATATCACATCATCCGCCTATAAATGTCCATTGCAGAGCAAAGGCCTCTTCTCACACGGAGAAGGTTTGAGCATCAATCACCACGCTAGCTCAAGACGGATTGGCGATATCAAACTTATAATTAAAAATTATAAGTCAAGGTCTTCTTCACGATGTTTTCCTTCACCTTATGTCAGTGGTGTCTACATAATTACATAAAGTACATATAAATCGGAAAAGGTCATATATAACTTAATTCTTTCATAAAGTACTTGTCAGGTTTCGGACCCGCACCTTTATCATGAGAAGCGAGCGCTTTAACTCCGAGCCAGCCAGCAAGGGTCGAAAAGTCGTTAAAAATTTATGAATTTTCCTCATGCTTTGTCGACTGATCTAACAAACTTATGATTAAGAAATCTAAGCAAACAGACCTCAGGGTAAAACCCACCTAAAATAAATGTCCACTACTCACGCGTAACCTTTAATTCAAATCAATATAAATATAAAAAAAACAAATGGACGGACAAAAAATGTCACAAGTAGGCGTATTAAAATGAATCGCTTCTCAAACAATAGTAATGAACCTGTCTACAATACTCGAATTGTCACACAAAATAACAAAAGAACAACAATCCACTCCTAAGTATCCAGCGCTACGATAATCAATCTAGTTTTACATCTGATTAGGTGCAAATTACAATACAAATAGACCAGTCACGATCTAAACGTTACACGAAAAAAATGACTTAACTTTTTATCGTTTAGTTAGTTGAAATAAGCTTAGATTCCTTACCAATACGAGCTATAATCGTTTGAAATAGGAATCCAATTCAAACGTTTTGCCCTAAATAGACGTTTTTATTAAAAACGTTTTATATGTCATGTAATGTTTACATAATTTAGATAACTAAATCATAAGCAGTAGGGTTCAAAAAGGCTTAATTGTTACTGTGTGTTACGTTCCTTTGGCTCGTGTGACGACAGTGTCTTTGCGCTTACGTCAAGGTGACATGAGATGTTAATACCTATTGTATTGGTGCTAAACATCCGTGACCTTACGATGTACAAAGTTCACTAAGTGCAGGAGGCACGACTCACCCACACAGGTTCACATTATAACGCTAACGAATTAAATCGTCGGAAAATTGTTGGAAAATTCGCCACGCGCTTTATCATCAGCACTGTACTGAGTAAACACGTAATGACTCTTACATCTGTGTGAGTACTAAATAACATAATTAACCCGTAAAGGTCAGATTTGGTTAATAATAAAACGAATGACTGTACCTCCGTTCCGTCAAAACAATGGCGAAGATGGACGTTTTTAAAGGCAATACATTTTGTGAACATCCCTAAAAGAGCAAAAGCAGTAAGTTGCGGGGGCACAACAGGTAGGAGCATACATACGCACATGACATGTGACCAAGTGTGATTACTGATAAACACAAAAGAGTATCACCTGTAGAGCGGCGCACACAGACGCACTCGAGGTAATAAATCTGAACAACACGAACAAAATGGTGCACGCACACATGTGGCGCGGTTCACCTGACTAACCTCCACATAGGGTCGCGTGCGAGATCATTTGTAGCACACTGTTGCGTTTTCACCTGTTGAGCGGCGCGCGTGTGTGGGTGAGTGCGCGTAGTGTTTCAGTTGGCCGGTCTGTTTGGCGCGCTTTGGTCGTATCGACTCGCTTCGGACAATCCGCGGCCCGAACCCACGTGTGCGCACTGAATGCTAATTGACTGTGCTGATAAGTGCGCGCTGACATTTGACTGGCGATAACATTGTGCCTATGTCCTGGTGAAACCATTGTTTAGCCATTTTTTCTTCTTTTTGCTTTTATTGAATGACAGAATTTTCGTTAAGTGGACAGTGATAGAAAGTGTTTACAGTGACTTTGGACGTTTCGTTATCCAAACTGAGGAATATTTCGACCGAAGAATACATTTGGAAATACATAAAAGGTATGTTTTTGATATATATGGCGTGTTTGTTAGTGAATTCGGTCCAAGTTACATGTTTACGTTAATCACTACGTATGTAAGATGCAATGTAGCGGTAACTCATCTTAATTCACACTCGAGTGGATATAATTAACATGTAATCCTGTACAATTTATAGCAAGACACGGCAAGTCATTACGTTCACATTTCATTTCAATAAATCTCGCGTCATATTTATTAATTACGACATTAATAGGTTTAATTAATAAGCAATAAGTTAGTTGGATCACAACACTGTGACAAGGATAGAGTTTTAATGGACTTTCAGTGGATTTTATGGGGTAATAAATGTGTAAATTTATCAAATAACCTTCTGAAACTAGCAATATTTTTATTTGAACGATTAATTTACAATTTATCCTTGGTGCATCCTTAATGGTAGTTGTTTTGTGAAGAATTCATTGGCTTATTATTATTTTTTCGCTTACAACAAATGTTATGCAATAAATTCTCGTATAAACGAATAAAACAGTTAAAACAATCTTATCTTTTCAAATATATTATATAGTTTATTTATCACAATGTTTATGCATTACCTGAGAATTGCAAAGCAATCAATAAATCTAACAGATTCATTGTTTTTAATTATTTACTCTAAAGGAATATTTCTTAAAGACTATCTTTTATTTTATGTTGTCAAAAGTTTTTTTTTAATATTGTTTAATATAAAACGATCCAGGAAATATAGTCTCTACGTGGTTTAGCTACTATATAGGCGGCGTAGTCCTCGTATTGAAGTTGGCGTAGCGAAGTCACCGTATCGTATTCTTCATATCATCTCAAATATTGCAATTCTTACGTATTTATCAGTTACGCGTATCTTAATAATTCAATAATTGATAGGTTCCTTGATTGAGAAAGAAATTAATATGAATGTAAAAACACATTCGAAATTCTATTCAATTTTGAATTATTATGGCTCAAAATGTATTATTAAACTCAATTTTTGCAGTTAAAACAGGAGCAATTTACTATGTATGTATAATTAGACAATTGTTAAATGATAATTATGGTTTACCATTACATTTTGAAAAAGTAAAAAACTTTAAGTCATTGACAGTATAACATACGAGTATGTTATTCATACAAATTAATTATTATCAGCACCGAAGTAAAAATTCCGAAAGAATTTTAACAATTCCGTACCTCAAAAGAAAAAACGGAACAGTCTTAGGATCTCTTTGGTGTGAGTGCGTTCTTAGGAATATCAAGATCTTTGTTTTAGGCAGCTGTACATCTAGACAGCCAGCCAGATAAATAAGCTGTAAGCCAGTTGCTATAAACAGCTAACAAAAAATACTATATTTTAAGTGTGGGAGAGCCATGCTTCGGCACGAATGGGTCGGCTCGAACGGAGTTATACCACGGCCTCACAGAAAACCGGCGTGAGACAACCACAGCGTTGTGTTTCGCCGTGTGGGTGAGGTTGCCGGAGGCCCAATCCTTCCCCTCCCCCAATCAGTCCTCAATCCCTAAATCTCCAAATCCCTAAAAGGTCGGCAACACATTCGTCACTCCTCCGTTGCGGGTGTCTATGGGCGGCGCTGATTTTTTACCATCAGGTAATCCGTCTGCTCGTTTGCCGACCTATTACATAAAAGGTCAAAAACAAAGCCTTTTATGATAACAAACAAGATCTATAAGTACATTAGTATGAAAATTCTTTTGAACTACGTAACACCGCAATAATAACGTAGTATTAATGCATCTTTTTTTTTTTTTTTTTTTTTTGTGAGGGGAAAATCATCAAATGACTTCTCCCGCCCAGGGCCGGGCAGGAGGGAGTGTCAGACTCTTACTGACTAAAAACCCCCCTGTTCCTTCTCCTGCTCTGTGCCGAGGTCGCGGTACCTCATTGCGCTTACCCCGCAACCCCGGCTGAACATCAGCCCTTTAGGGCCCCGTCTGTGGTGGTCTATTGGCTCTTTGAGGCGCGCGCGGAACGCTACGCGCCGTACGCTCGGGCCTGGTTCTGGTCGGGCGGCGAGCTGCCCTTACTCGCCGACCGCAGGCCCGTACTTACGGTGGCCGGAGATCGTCCCTCGATCCCGGACAGTATTAATGCATCTTATGTAGTTATTATATGTATGTATTTAAACATTTTCCTTGCTATATTATGTAGATATTTCTTTTACGTCATCTATTGATTACAATTGTAATTGGCTGTAATTGGTGGGCTACCGCTGTGGCTCAGCGTGAGAACTGTTATAATTATATTATTGAAGGTGATATGATGGTCTGATTGGTTGCTTGTAAGTTGGTTCAGGATAGCCAGATTCTAGTATAAAAAATACGTTTTCACAGACTAAAAGGTTCTTTTATCATTATTCGAAACATTCTTTTATTAATAATAATTGTGATTTTAAGTTTTAAATTCACGAATAGGGGTGTTGAGATTAGGATTGTTAACAATTATAGATATTGAGTATCAGCACCGCTGAGTATGGTCCTCCTGCAATGTCTTTTAAGTTCCTGAATTAGACCGGGTTGTATGCATTAAACAGCAGGCTCCTTGTGACCTTTTTGGTCTTCTGTTCATTTTGTAGATGGCAGAGAAAATCTATCTCTTAATCAAATAGTACAAAAATTCGCTTCCCGCCGTCTGTTATTAAGCATGCTTAGATCTTACAAGTACGCGACAAAATTAGTTGCGTTTTTTTTAATAGATAAAATGATTCAAGAATATAGTTTTGGTGTATAACATTTCAACCATTATGAAGCTGTGAGCGGGATGCTAGTAAAGTTATAAAGCATCATATATACACTCAGATCCAATACTTTCTTGTAGATTTTATTTAATCTGTGAATAAGAAAGAGTCTTTCACACAGTGGCAACCATGAAATCAGACATGTAAGTAGGCTTTTTCGGAAGCTATTTTGACTTAAACATCGAATATACCAATTATAATGGGTAATCGACTCATAATAACGTATGGGAAACGAATTGAGCTCCCTATCATTAAAACTTCAATCGATGTTTTAATTCGAAAGATTTTTTTATGAATGGAAACCGAATTACGTCCCGTAAGTGGCATTGTGTGAAGGTATCATTAGCTGTTAATTAGTAAGACTCAAGTGTCAAAATGTAAGTTAAACTGTCGAGTAATTTTTGTACATGATAAATGGATGATGAATTACTGTAAGAGCGTCAAAAATTTTATTTATTATCGACGGAGCTGAGTGAGAGTTTTGGAAAAATCATGCCTTGAGTCAGAGGGAGTGTCAGACTATTACTGACTAAAAAACACCTCGTTTCTTCATCTGCTCCGAACCAAAGCCGCGGGAGATTATTGTGCTTGTATAACATTTTTAAGGAATGCTGAAAGTTTGAAGTTTGCATTTTAAAATTGTATTTAAATATACTGCTATTATTTTAAGTAAAATCAAAATACGGTTAACACATAATTATGTATGATCAATCATTTTCCTTCTAATACTTTAAGTAAAGAAAAATATATAGTCTCGATTACATTTGACTTACTTTTATTGATAATCAAATTGTAATTATAAAATATATATCGATTTCCTTGACTAAGTACAAAACTTGGAAATTCGCTTTGTTACTTGTCAGGTCGGAACCGCACTATCTTGCAAGGGAAGCGGATGCCTAAACTCAAGCGGGCGTAAATCTATCATTTTTGCATAAATAAAATTATCACATTATTCCTTTTAAGGGAAAATATTATCGTAGTGATTCATTACAAATGTTTTGACGTTACAACTAAACGTTTTTTACGCCTACGTCACTATGCTTTCATGGAAAGTCGTGGTTAGCGTTAATTGATAGCAAAAACTTCCCCGGACATTCCATGGTACAGAGGAACTCTATAAATAAAAATCTCGCAGCAATACTGGGACTAAATTCCATTGAAATATGTTCACTGGTTTTTAATTCGCAGCGTAACAAATATTTTTTTAAATAAGTATTATTATTTCGCCGGGGTTGCGGAGTATGCGCAGTAATCTATAATGACCTCGGCCTGGAGCAAGAAAAAAAACTTGGTGCTTAGTCAGTAAGAGTGCGACAATCACTCACACCTCCTCATGCTGAAATTTTTCCTCCTTAAAAAAGAAGCGTACCTACCAAACATTTAACTTGACTGCACGGTTGGCGCGGTGTCTAGGCAACTGGCTGCCGCGCAACGTGTCGCGGGTTCGATTCCCGCACGGAACAACTGTTTGTGTGATCCACAGATTGTTGTTCCGGGTCTGGGTGTGTGATGTGCATGTGAAATTGTTTTTGTAAACGCACCCACGACACGGGAGAAAATTCTAATGTGGGCAACGTTATTTTTATTTCTTAATAGCTTCTCTTAAGAGGAAGCTTCCATAACTTCTAATAAGGCAGATAGAATGACATCGTGGTTAGGTCAAGGAAAATCTCGACAACGCTGCTGTTCATTTCTAGTTGACTAGTTGATATTGGAATATTTAAACATTTATTCAAAAAAGGTTTTAAACATAAACCCTACAGGATAAAATACTCTTTATTCAAAACGTCCCCACTTATTAAAAGTAAAGTCGTTTCAATAAATACTTACAAGACATTAATAGGCCGTACGACGATGATCGTTGCTTATTACCATCAGGGCCGGTCACGCATCGTCCCGGAAGTGACAACACTAGCTGCTCATTGACACGCTGAGCGCGGGAGTGACACGCGTGTCACCTCACTAGCATGTATTAAATATTCAATATTAAGGGCTCGTCTTATTGATGGTTGAAATTAAATGTTTTTTTTATTCCATCATAATTATTGTACCTAGTTGATTTTAATTTTCAAATTTTTTTTTAGAAAATAAAATATTTTATAACTGATTGAGATTATTTTTTATGACCATATTTTAAATCTGTATTTTGTCGAATATCAAAACTCAAATTTTTTGTCTCCTATTTCGCTTCTTTAACATTGCATGCAATGGCATATATTTATTTCTTATTTTCACCCTAAAACTCATTGACATCTTTTTATATTTCAATTTTAATATACTTAAAGTTTTAGTTTTTACTTTTTCATTTTTTTTAAGGTAGAGTGGTATTTTTTTGACCATTGACGACATTGAAATATGTTTCTTATATAACTTAACAAATATATTTTTAGAAATACCTAAATACTTCTAGCAGGTAATTCATACTAACTGTAGGTACAGTAAAACGTATTGTTTAGTTGCTAATGCACATATTAACTGGACACCCGATTTAAATTAACGTCTTAACCGAATAGTTTTTGCGTGACTGTAATGTAAATAAACTTACAACGTCGGGAAAGACGTTGGCAAAACTACATTTTATATTTAAATATTGACATGCATTTTCTATGATGTTTTTTAATATGTGTATGTATATTGAGATATTGGTTGTCGTTGTTCTCAAGTACCTATAGGTCTTATTGTCATTTTTTACTATAATTTCATTATTTTCTGATTTACATAACCAGGTATCTTGAGTTATAATTGGTTGCTAATATATAAGTTTGAGTCGATGAACTAAAACTAAATTTATTTATCAAAAATTATCGGTGGTTTTATTTGTTATGCTTTAGGAAGTGTCTGAAGGTGTAAGCGGAACAGAATATGTGCGAGGTGCAAATATCTCCAGTGAGAGTTCAACTGGCTACATATAGATGCGTGAGAATTATAATTCGACTGATTTTGCTTATTTCAACTAAAAATGGAAAATAAGAAGTATAATGTGGCCATGTCGCAGCAAATTAATGTTCCTATTGCAAGGCGCATTTTTTTACATGATAAGACGGCCAACGAACAACCTATTCTTAAAACGCAGATTATAATCTTTAGTTTTCTTCTGTTTATATTCAAGTATTATTATATTAATTAATAAACAATATTTTGTTTCGTACAATGTTTATTTAAACTCGTGACTGTTACTGGTTGGCATGCAATTTACTTTAGTACAACAAGTGTGATTAAGATCGCGAATAGTGTTACACAGTGATCTGTAGAAGGAATAAAGAGAGATGAGCATAATTTAGTGTTATTCACGTTCTTCGCAGATTTTTTTCAGAGATTACTTGATTCCACCCTCTGACCTTCCACCAGTTATTTAATGACCCCTTGTGACATAAAGGATGCGTAAGTCGCGCACCATTCTAGACTTTTATTTTAACGTCAAACAGCTTACATACCTATTTATTTCCTTCCTATTTTGAATTATCATCAAAAATACGAATATTATAGACCTATGTCGTAAAACGAATAAATGCACGTGTCATTATTTTTTGGGTATACTGTATATATGGTTTTATTTCTTGAAATAATTTCCTTTTGACTGAGGAAACTAGCCAATTGCAGCAACTACAATAGCACGAGGCAGTTACTAGCAATATTTTATAAAGAAAAGAAATAACTTACCTACTAGATAAGTTCAAATTTACATTAAATTTTATTGTTGTTAACATAATATAGCATAATACAGAACCACCAAGGACTAGTACATGAATGAGGAGCCAATAGCGTGGCTTGCAACTGGACGAGTGCCAAATTAAACAGCATGTTACAAAGCCGTTAAAACATACAAAATTATAAAGTACACCAGTTAAGCTTAGAAGCAATTAGAATAAAAAAATCACAACTATTATTTTAATAAGATATATATCTCTATCTATTACCATCTCTGTGCATAGAAACGTCCCCTTAAATCGTGCTCAAACAATGATGTCTCAGTTCGGATGTGTGCCGCGTCCGTATAATGTTCCATCCACTTGTATTATTTCTAAACGTTTAGTCTTATGTTAAAAAGGAGGCTTGCTCTACTATGTGTGTTCTTTTAATTTATTACCAACAATATAAACAGCCCTAAGGCACCACGAGCAGTTGTGTGATTCTGTAAGATTTCATTCTAAATTTCGAATCTGAATCCGCTGTGAGTAGTAGTACACTAGCGCTACACTTGCGAGTTGAACTAAATTGACAGCAACATTTTGATAGATAAAGTATGAAATGACGTTAAAAGTGACATTCTATAATTTAATTTCCCCGTCACTTCGCACTCGAACACGATTCAAAATCAAACAAATTTTATAGAATCGAGGTGCTGGAGAAGGAACGGGGTTTTTTAATCTGTAAGAGTCTGACACTCCCTCTCGCCTCACCCTGGGCGGGAGCAGTCATTTAATAACTCTCCCCTCAAGAGCTCAATGTCCACGGCTGGGCTTATATATATTTTGCTATAATCCCGACGACCAAATGTTCAGGTTCATTAGAAAGCGCTGATACGCGATCTGTGTCAAATATTGTATCAGTTTAGGCTTGTTTTTCGAAAGAAAAACGGGGACCCTTTATTCATATCATTAGGCTTTTTCTCGTGTATTATCAAATTTGGATAGGTGATATATTAATGTAGCTGTCATAACAACAAATAGTGAAAAACTATATATATATACATTTTTAAAGGGGGTTTCAAACAACATAACGGTTTTTTATTTACGGAAAATTTTGTGTGCGAGTCCAATTCACATTTAGCTGGTTTATTTTATATTAATTCATCATTTTAGGTGTAATAACTACTGAGACGTACCATAATGTGATTTTTTCCTAAGTCATGTGTACATTCTAACTGAATTTAGACAAAGGAAAATTAGAAAAACATCGTTTGAAATGATAAATCCGCCCTGAGCAAGCGTGGTGATTACTGCTCAAATCTTCTGCATCTGAGAAGAGGCCTTTGCTCAGCAGTGGCAACTTATAGGAGATGTTGATGATGATGATGATGATGAAGTTATAGAACATAACACGATAAAGTACAAATTGTCTTAAAATCCAAAACATAACAATGAATGTGTGTGTGTGTGAACGGTAAAACTTATATCTTAAATAGTTTAATCTGCAACTGTCATCTTAAGAAATGAATATTGCTTTCGTTAATTTATATTTGTCATTCAGTCTCCGGTTTCTTATTTGTTTACAATCTGTGTTATAGATTTACAGTTCGAACTATATTCGTCATCTGTCGACAGATGTCGCTACAAGTCTTCATCAAGATTCTAACATTAGTTTTAAAGAAACAAATAAATTTCGAATGACGATTTGAGTCATTGCTGCTTACACTTTACAGTGCTCAATAAAGTTGAAGGTGTATTGCATAAGCACGTTATCATATATATGATGGTCGTATGTCTTGGGTTCAAGCCACCGAGTGTCAGATTATACCTCCGTGCGTGTGAGATGGAGGCAGGTACATATATGTATAAAACTTCGGTACTTATGTCCCTGAGTCAAATAAATATAATGCTAACTTTTTCGTGTAATTAAATATTCAAAAGTTAAAAATACAATTTATTTTCGATTTTTTCAAATCTAAAAGTAATATTTAAGAATTAATAAGTAATAATATGGCATTATGGAAGTGTATTTTTCAACTTAACGTTAACGCAAAAATCTTATGATTAAGTAAAGCTGTTCTTATCATCTTGCCAACTTATGTAGAATATCCTAAAAGACCACCACAGACGGGGCCCTATAGGGCTGATGTTCAACCGGGGTTGCGGGGCAAGCGCAATGAATCATCAAGGCATTGTCTTAGAGCAGGAGAAAAGCCCCGTCTGGGTATTTAATAAGAGTCTGACGCCCGTCCCTAGGAGGGAGAAGTTATTTAAAGATTTTTCCCTAACAAAAAAAAACTTATGTAAAATATACATAGAGTATTACTATATAATACCGCTATGTACATAAATATAATTATAAAACACGCATAACAGCGGTCGTGGTCGTGTGTCCCGGGTTCAAACCGCGAGGTGTCGAGTTGCACCGCAACTTAAAGCCTCAAGTAAAGACGTAACTTTAATAAGATCGAGTTTTCGCTACTGCACCGCGAAATGCACTTGCTGCGGTGACATTTGATATTTTATATGCAAAAAATAAAACAAAATCAAAGTTGTCAAGTCGACTGGGTGTTTTTGGGAGATTGTGGTTATTTTTTAAAATAAGTTTTAATACAATGGGGTTAAGACTTTAACTGCACGGTTGGCACGGTTGTTGGGCAACTGGCTGCCACGCAACGTGTCGCGGGTTCGATCTGCGCACGGAGCAACTCTTCGTGTGATCCACAAATAGTGCTTCCGAGTCTGAGTATGATGTATACATATATGTGAAATTATATGTTTGTAAACGCACTTCCGACACAGGAGAAAACCCTTGTGGGGAGCAAAGTTTTTTGGAAAAGAAAGATTTGGTTCTGGTGTGTTGATAAGGAACGCATCTTCATAGTAACCAACGAAAACCTACAAGCAAAAGGAAAAACTCTACCTAAACCTAAATCTAAATTGTTATCAAAAACAACTTCGTACACAATATTGTATGGAGACAAAACTAGTAAAAAGTATTGCGTATAAAAACTATGGTAAGTAGTTTTAAAAATAAATTTGTAAAAATGAGACGAAATGACAAAATAAACAGCTCCTTCCACATTGATTCGTGGCCGATAAGTAATGTAAAGTAAAACATTCCTGGACGCGACCTCGGGCGTCGCTTGCGCAGTCTGCGCACGCGCCGCCGCGGCATCCGCATAACCTTAGACGACTGCACTGTGACTAGTGTGACTGAATGACCTTACTGGAATGTTCAACGAAAATATATTGTCACAGGAACCTCTAACTCTTTTATCAAAACTAAAATGTAATAAAAACTCTTTCATAAGTACTGATTTTTGTCGTAGGTAATCTTTTGTACCTACATATACATATATGTATGTAGATATTGGAAAGAATGTTTTCCATGAACAGAGCTGGCAGCACGTGGTTTTAATATCAGTATGTTTTCCTCTACTTGTACGAACGCTTTTCAAAGTAGGAAGCATTTAATATTTTTTGGAAAGATGAGTGAAATTAACGCGTTACGTGACGTTCCCAAAAAGTCCCAGTCCAGATATTGAGTTTTTCTTAAACTAAAAAACGATTATTATGTAACTTTTTTCTGTAAAGCTTAAGAAGTATTTCGTCAATTTACAAACTCCCTGTTTTTCTGACCACAACGACTCACTAAACTAAATCAAACAAGATTTTAAGAATTCTAACGCAATTTTTTGTTAAACCGTAGCGTTCGATTGAGAAAAAGAAAAAAAAAACATAAAGTTGGACTTGATGACCTATCTCGAAATAAGAGCAAAATGTCTGTTGAGTGGTAACATGATAGGTTTTTTACGAGTCGTTCCGGCCGGCCGGTCGCCAGGTCAGGACGGTGGTCCGGGCCCGGCCGAACGACCGCACGACGACCACACGACGTGACCGAGCGATGGGAACTCTTGCTACGGTGCACCTGATGATCGCTTCCTGGTTGCGCAACCAATTCAGGACCAACATTTGAGGTTTTAGGCTTTTTGTTACAAACAAATATTAGACTGAGATTACTTGGTCATTTGAGGTGCCAATAATAGAAATCATTTAAGGTTCAAAGAAACACTGGCTTGCAGTTTCCCAAATGGCAAAAATCATGATCCATTTTGGATTTAAAATGACTAAACATTATCCCAATTCAAATGACATTAACTTTGAAAAAGCGCACAAGGTCGACACTTGTTGTTTACGTTTTACTACATTTCGGTGAAGAAAATCAAAAACGTGGCATAGTAACATAACAATCGGGGTGTTTTTGTCCTTTGTCCAAGTTTTTGCCCCTGACTTCATATTTTGGTGTCCCATAGCAGGTGCGGGTCACGTTCTCCCGTCACGAAGAGCTCCGTCATCATTGACAAGTGCCATCGGATCGCGTTTTTGTTCAGTGAAAAGACATTTTTATGCGATTAGTCGCGGCTACAGGTGGAGGTCGCGACAAGTGCACGAAGTCACGAGCAACAAATCGTTGATGTGCGCTGTGACGCGCTGGGGTTATTCGGGGTGTAATCGATTCACAATTCCAGTAACGAGTAAGTATTCGATTTTAAATCGTTTCTCTCGTTTTTTATGCGTATACGTGAGGTATTTAAATGTAATGTTGTTTTGAATTCGGAAAGTGTTTGTTTCGTTTTTATTTTTATTGTTTTTTGCAGATTTGGGTTTTGTAGATTATTCGATAGGCCTACACCTAAGTTTCTTCTCCTTTAATTGGAGTGACGCGAATTTTCCATTTGCGCAATGATAAATAGCAATGCTATACTATCTTTGCGCAAAAACAGGCTTATTGAGTCAAGAAAGTATCACAATCACGAAAAGAACTATCTTTCTTAAATTCCCAATTAATTCTCTTCACTTTTTATAAGTACAGAACCAAACAAAAGCCGAATGTTCGTTAAATACTTTTTACGATCTCAAGTTTCGTGTGCTCTTTGAACTGGTTTGATGAAAACTCGGTAAAAAATAAACCGAGACATACCTACGGACTGCGGACCGATCGCATGACACGAATCGATGGTCCGTGCTCTATTTCATTTATTACAACCTCCAGTTTTGAGGTATTTGAAACACTCGATGTGTTTACTGGATACTTTATGCATGATATCTATGTGTAAGGACTTTTATTTGTAGGGTTTTTGATAAAAAGAAACAAACATACTACGCGACAGACCTTTTTTAACATACATAACTTCTATTGCTTTACTTTTTCCTTTCTCTTTTTCCGAGTATTTATTAAAGTAAGTAGCTACTTTTTTAATTGCTATATGGGTCAAAAGCTGCAATTCAACTAATAATTAAAAATACCAAAGCGAATAATATAATATTAAGGATCGATAATAGTAGATTTACTGATAAAGACAATGTCTAGACACAGTTGCAATTCGATCAATATCTAAATTATGAAATAACTAAAGAACAACAATAAATGTCATCAGCAAAATGACAGTTGACAAGATCAAATTTGAAATTAAAAAACTACACACAAAACCACTTACTGACTTCGAAAATATAACGGAGGATTACATAAGCTATTAAAATATCAACGAAAACTGGAAACGAAGTTAACACAACTTGATACAGTTTGTTTTTTTGAAAGTTACCGGCGGTCAAAACAAGAGCATTATGAGTGCAAGACGTATATGTATAGAGACGTATATATACAGGTATAGAGGTCAGGAAAAATTCGAGCGAAAGTAACGTGGACTTGTGATTGGCTGAACACGATCTGCCATCGAAGGTCTCAAAGAAATCAGACCAAAAATGGATGAGATATGAGCGAATGAATATTATCTTTACTTCACTTAAATGTTACATAATGCCACCCAAGGAGATACAGGTGCAATAAGATAAAGCGGCCTCAACCTGGAGAAGAAGGAACGGGGTGATTTTTAGTCAGTTAGAGTTAGATATCGCCTCTCGCTTCATCCATTCCCACTTACAAATTATAGATAAAAAAGGTCATAATTAGTACTGCAATTTATTTGCATTAAAGTTTATTGTCACGGTGTAAGAATACATATCGGTTGTTTTATACAGTATGAACTGCTAAATAGATTTACATGAAATGTGCAATCCAAATCCATATTTATCTAATTTATACATAAATCAGCAATTGGCGTGATTTGCAAATAGTAAGTATAGTGTACACCATTTAGACTATAAAGTCATAACCGCTGTTAACGGATCACCAAGTTCAAAGTTCGTGGTATCTTAGGGTTTATGGTTTTTAATGTGGTTGGTTTAATTTTTATTAATATTTCATTAACCTACACACATATTATCTAACCTTACATATTCCTCTTCCTTGAACTAGGCGACTCGGACCTACATCGCTAAGAATAAAAGTTTTGTTTCAAACGGATATTGACCTCTATTTCGCCATTCGTTAAACGAAACGACTTAAAACAAAATAATAACGTTTTATTTAAAAGCGTGCTCCAATTATCTCGGGTTATTTGTCATCCATTTTAATTTGTTCAGCATAAGACACGTTGAGATTGACCGATAAGCCTTGTACGTTCTGATCGCCTAAATATAGAGAGATTGTCTAAGTCAGCTGACTATAAAATTGCCCTGTTTGTCATGTCGCTTGATACAATTTATTACAGCTGCAAATGATATTGAGATTATAATTAAAGGTCACCGTTTTCCTTAAAAGTTTATGAATTGTTACGGATAATTGTTGTGACGTAGAAAATCGATTCTGATACGCAATTTAGATCAGAATGTTTGTGATTTTTGATGATTTCTGCCTTTTATCGCTAATTATGTCTTTGATCTATAATCAATTTGTTTTTTGTTATACATATATTATGTGTTTTCTAGTAATTGATTAATTGGTTTTTTATGAAAATTCCTTACTTTACGATAACTACAACTTTAGTCATAAAGTAAAATGTAAGTATGCCAATTTATTATTCTTTATTTCCTTTAGGTAAACCGGGATAAGAAATAAAGTTGAACAAACACATATGTATAAAGTCCTGGAAAAACTGAAAATAATACCCTCATCAGTTTCAAAAACAGTCACTAAAGCAGCAGTCTATCTTATTTGAACATAACCAGCCTCATTCAACTCGACAAACGGTCGTGAGCCTAGTAGAAAGTATTTAAAAAAATGCAATTTCATGGAGACTTGGCTGGAAACCGCCCAATTCTATTGTCAGTCAGTAATAGCTCGTAATTACACACACATGGCTCATGTCGCCGTCTTCAGACCGCGACTGCGATGGTACGGCCACGAAAACTAGCAGCAGCGACAGTGAAGTACAAATGCTTGCAGTATGACCCACTATAAGACTACATAATGCAAAAATAAATTCGGCATTTTGGCGGCTTCATGCGACTTCTTATTGAAGTGGATCATGGATGAAAGTTGTTGATAGTACGTAAATTCATTTATTACTTCTTCAAAATCAAAGTCATAGTCAAAGTCAAAATCAAAGTAAAAGTCAAACTCAAATCAAAGTCAAAGTCGCTTATCGCTGAACTGCCGTGAGTTTCTGTGGCCAGGCTCTTATGTCAAAAAGACCGTCAGAATTGAATGCATCGTTTTATAAAGGTAATCGTTTGAAACGTTGCGATTTTGTAAAACTAGAAACCGTGGTGTACTCTCATTGTTGGGATTGAACACTTGTTTACTTGGTCGAAGTTGACATATCATTTCAATAGGCAAATAGGTCACGTCACTTATTCTACTAAATTTATTGTACAATTAGCGTCCACCCGCGGCTTTGCCCGCTTGGTATGTTGGTAAAATAGCCTAAGTCCTATTCTGGAGTGTACCCTACGCATGTGCCAACTTTCATCCAGATCCGACCAGCCGTTTTGGCGTGATTGAGTAACAAACATCCAAACATCCAAACATCGTAACTTTCGCAGTTATAATATTAGTACGATATTGTATGGTCTTTCCCCTTTCTATTTGAGAAATTTTCTTCTTGATTGACTGACCGATTTTATGTTATTAAGTTCGCTATGTTAACAAAGTACCGTTTATTTGTATTGTGAGTTTTTAGTACATAATATATAATACAGCAAACCGTTCCATTTTACGATCGAAATAATAAAGCGATCAAATTAAATCTTGACATTTTATGTTAACATCATAAAGTTGATCTCGTCAAAACATTTGTAGAGAAAATCCGATTAGTAGGTACTTACGTTTATTTATGACTTCATAGTAATTTTGTTTGTTTGACTATGAAAAATTAGGTGGAAGTGTTAAAACTATCATTAGGCTTCTTAGAACTGATTTTTCAATGGTTAGATAAAAGTTACCTGGGGAATAATAATGATGCTGTCGCGTCAGAATGTTTGTATAAGACAGTGACAGCAACAATTTTATTCCTCAGATGACATCTATCTGACTATTGATAAAGCAGCCCTTAATTACTAAAGATTATTTGTATGTTTTTTATTACATTGTGTGTTGTAAGCATTTTTGTCAATTTATTTCAATCTACTGTAAGATATAAGATAAGAGATAAGATTCTTCAACACTGTTCTTCTTCCATCATTTGTTTTTTTAAACAATTTGTTCTCTGTTGTTCTAATATATGTGTACAATAATGTGTATTATATAATGTATTGGCGAGCTTGTAAAACATATATTTTTTAAATGAAAAACGATGTAGTTTCTTGCTTGTTCTTCTCCATTTGGAACGAATACTTAGCTTCTCTGACAACCAGACAGACGATATATTTATTGTATTTTGACCTTTTAACATTTTATTCCAACCAAACCAATAAAATATGGCTTAATTGGAATAAATGTTTTTTTTTTAATTTTGTATTTTCAATAAATATTTTACTTATTAATAATCGGTGTGGGATGTCACTGAATTTTCAGTTCTTCTCATCCAACCACAGCTAGTCACTATGACGTAGTTGAAATAACAAAATGCCATATGTTTGTAAACAAATTACATCATAGTAAAACATCATGCCAGTCGTTCCTCCAACTGATAGGTTGGTGAAAAAGTTTTTAACTGTTAAATTGCTGAATACAGCACTTACACTTGTTATTCAAGGATAGGCCTTTGAGCATTACTAGCAGAGATATTATTGCCTATCTATCGATCACCAGACACCATCAGAAGGGTTGCGGGGGAAAGCAATAAGCTATCGGAGCCTCGGCTTAGAGCAGGAGAAGGACTGGGCTGGTTTTAGTCAGTAAGATACCCCCCCACCCCCTTTCAAAAAAGGCACAATTTTACACTTCGTGTTAAACAATAATGTTTTGCAACTCGTTTTGACCACATCTAACGTTATTTCTAGAACCGCTTCAGTACAGTCATAACTCAATTTGGCTGGTGATCAAGAAAATTGAAAATTGAGACAAATATCTAAACGTGCTACGTAAAGAATGTCCTTATTGCGATAATGCTCTATATAGCCGGTCGTTTACCTAGCACAGGTCAGATCGAGGTCGCCATGTCACCGACGCAAGCGCAACTGACCAGAATACCTAAGCAACTTTTGCTCGCATTACACAAAACTGCGTACGGTCATTGAACTAACCGTAGTTTCTCTTACACTGTCTTCATTTCGTATAGTATTTTAAATTGATTTTTATTGCATCGATATTATGAGTCATTGGTGTATATTTTGTATACCTACTTATGTTATAAAGTCGATGAGTTTGTATAAACAATGCAATGTTTTAAAGTTGAACTTGCAGATTTAAAATAAAAATAAAATATGAAGCAAGTAAAACTGCATTGCTAAGTTAGTACTAAAGTGATCTGAACATTAATAAATAGTATACCAATGTAAATATTTTTAAGTGATATTTATAGTAGAAGGTACTTATCTGATATATTTGGGAATATTTTGAAGATAATTTGGGATATATTACTCACTGCGCATGGTTTTAACGCAAACGAAACGTTGTTTGCCGGTTTTTCTGTGACATGTCTTATGAGACAAGATTACTATCTTTATTTTATTTTTATTAAATAACCCATGTCTACACTCCGTGTGTCTACATTAAGGTGTTTACACACAAATATTTATTAAGTTTATGACATAAACGACTTTGTACCAAATATTTCTTTCGCTATAAAAGTTTTATAGCGAATTTATAGGTTTAAGGCCAAATTCTACAGTGACAACAACCTTTAAACTCTTACATTTGTTAGTTTCGTTCAGTGCAATAATTTTTTTTGTTCGTCTTCCTTATTTTATGGGCAATAAGGTTTACGACAACCGAAACGTTAGATTCCTAATAAACGTATATTTTGATTAGGAATTCGAAATCTTTCTATTGTAAGTTTGATTATGTAGGCTGCTTTTAATATTTTTGATGATAAATTGATTTGGTATATATTTTTAAATGACAAAGTTAGTTTTTATATTCTTGGCGGTAGGCGTAGGTCGTTTTACTGTTACTACAGGATGATAAAATTTAAATCGATAGGTGTATAAAATAAAGTTCAACAACAATGATGAACTAGTAAAACAATTTACCTAATTATTCAACAACATTAGACGCAACGATAACAAGGCCGTGGAACCCAAGCGCGGCACAAAATCTATTCCGCCATTTCAGACAATCCATCAACCGGACCACTCCTATAAAGGTTGTCGCATTCCATACTAAAACAATGCACTTAATTTAGTCACAGCTCAATTTATTTTTCGAGTACCTAGTAAATGAGACAGCAGTTCGTCGCTAAAGGACGCCGAGTGTCAGCGGTGTCGGATACGAAGTCGTTAACGCGAGCAAACTCAACTAGATTGAACCAGATTGAACCGGATTGCAGCGGATTGACTGTTAGGTTATTTATGAGGGGATCGTGCGACAATGGGTCTAATTGACGTTTAATCGCGATTGCTCGGTAACGAAGCGACTAGTCGTGTCACCTGGATGCGGACGTGGGGCATGGAGTGCGTTGCACCAGTTCTTGTTCTTGATTACAGTGTGATAGCAACAGATGATTTCAAACAAGCAATTCAATGAGGACCGAACACTCGATACTTGTTCTCTTAAGTAAAAACCACGTTTTGTGTGTCACATAGCGAGGCGAGGCGAGGCGTTATATCTATAGAGTATTATTTTTTTCAGGAAATTTATTAAGTTTGCCTAACTAATTACCTCACAACTCAGTAGGAACTATTTATTTGGATTCTGCTCAAGCGAATTAATTAAATTAACCTCAAATGTAACCTCTGTAATATTAAATTAAGATATTAAGATAAAAATCATACACATCTCTAATCGATGCTCAGCCATATCTTATGATCGATTAGTTTAAATCGATTAAAATGATCGTTACTAATAGTGTTTGGTAATGTTCTGCTCTTGTATCTCTAATGAATTTGTCTAATACGTAATTTGCTTAGCGGAAACCATTAGGTTCAGGACACATAAAATATATTTTATTGCATTTTTTGACGTCTGTACGCTTATGTATACAAAACTTGTTTGATCGCATGTATCCTCATGGTTGTTTATAAAATGTTTGCGTTCATATTTGTAGGTTGTTCTTCGAAACTGTTTGGACAATTTTGATGAAACTTTTGGGAAAGTTATAGTCAAAGTCACATTTCTGTTGAATTTGACTCGAGAATGAATATTCCTATATATTTTTATTAAGACTCCTACTTTTGTTTGCAAGACATTTGAAGTTTCTTGTCTTTCTAAAGTCCACCGTCACAACCAAGACTATTGAGGCATATTTTATACTATAGTTCCTTAATAATTATTTTATTTTAAACTCACAGATAATATCTAAGCAAAGTAGGTAAATATACTCGTAATAAGTGTCAAGGTATTTAACCTGTGTTCAATAGATTTTATAATTATTACCTGTTAGCGTGTTTTACTGCATAATTATAATATACTCTAGCGAAACATAAACTTGGTTCTAGCTGGTTAATATTGAAACTTAAAGTGATACCATCATCATATTAGAATAACAAGGAGGAGGGGGGATGATATGGAGAAATTGGTATGTAGTATGTATTTGACAGGATTAAGGATGTTACCCTTTTTTATTCCATCGTTTCGTAAAGAGATCTGAGCCTTAAAATCCTTTTAGAATATGAGCTATCATGCGTCATTCGTATTAGCTTGAAGCGCATTTTATTATGCGTGACAGTAGTCAGTATCAAACACAGACCAATAAAAAAATACAGGTGTAAAAAAAGATTGGCGGACTAGGCAAAGAACTTAAAGACTATCTCCACGCAAGACATGACCTAAACACTGAACATTTACTTTAAATAATCTCCTTAAATCTGTCCTTTCTAAATTGAATAAATTATACCTTATAATATGTTTAGTAGATCTTATAATATGTTTAGTAACCACAGCGTTGTGTTTCGCCGTGTGAGTGAGGTTACCGGAGGCCCAATCCTTCCCCTCCCCCAATCCCTCGTCAATCCCTAAATCTCCAAATCCCTAATCCCTAAAAGGTCGGCAACGCACTCGTAACTCCTCCGTTGCGAGTGTCCATGGGCGGCGCTGATTGCTTACCATCAGGTAATCAGTCAGCTCGTTTGCCGACCTATTACATTAAAAAAAAAATCTTGCAAAATCTACGATACAAGAGAAATTCCTCAAGCGACAATGACGCAGTTTTTATTTCAATTTCTACGTCAATCCGCAAAACTCTGTATTCGACATCAGTAACATTTATCTTTGTGCGTTATGCTCGACGCTTACGAGAGAAAACGTAACATTCCAAGCAATGCGCGTGCGCTGTTTAACAAACGGAACGCCGATCGTGTGGTGACCTTAACGGATATTTAGGCTCGGGTTACTGTGACCGGTGAGAGGGCAGTGTTGATACAGCTGACAGTTTCTTTGACACTACCTGAGCTGACACGGTAATTAAAACATAAGTTGTAACGTGACCTTACATTCACGATGAGGTTTTCTTGAAAAAAATCCGACATTTAGCATTACTCGTATAACCACGCATTTTTCATGCTCGTTGGAAAGATATGTGTACTTTTTTGGCTTTATTTTTGAGTCCCACCTTTGCGCGGATTGCCCTGATTTTGGACACAATTTTCTTTTATACTTACAGACCTTCTTTAAACAATAAAAAAGACGACAATAAGAGTATTCATTCTTCAAAGTAATATATGTAAGTATTATTTGTGAAATGAATTCGTTTTGTACTATACAAAAGCTACTGACTAACACACAAGTACCAGTAGTAGGGCTGTCACGGCGTACACTGTAATCAGGGAGCTGCCTACAAAGTGCTGATAATGGAACTACCGCCAGGATCTATCGCATTAGTAAAATACTGCTTATATCGGAGAAAGTGAACCTCTGATGTTGTAGTAACATAGCTATGCTCGTTATAGGGCTGCCTCTTCTGAACAAAATATAAAGTTTTTAAAGTATTGTATGCCATTTGTAAACATAGATAAAGATTTTTTTATGACAACGGTCAGCAAACGAGCAGACGGATTACCTGATGGTAAGCAGTCAGCGCCGCCCGTAGGCGTTCGTAAAACCAAAAAAGTGGCTACAAGTGCATTGCCAGCCCCTTGTATTATTTTTGTATTTCTGTAGATATGGTACCATGGTTATGTGTGACCAGAAACTTTTCGAGGTAAGTTACCATTTACTGAATGATTCGTGTAGATATCAATTACAGAACCTAATAGATGGACATTATAACAAATGATATGCATTTGTTTTTAAGTCGTTATATCTTAAAACAAAACTAACACGAAACGAAGAAGTAAGAAATTTAATTCTAATTAACGAAAACACTAAAAAACTAACACAGAACGTATTTATGTAATACATAACTTTAATTTATATGTCTGCCATTATTGTAGCGAGTACCTAATAAAAGTTGGAGTGTAAACTGGGGTATAAAACGAGAAATAGGCTCTAAACGAAACCATTACATATAAGACTAATTACTTACTTAAACTGGGGAGCTTGATTAGGCAAAATGTACTTCAAGTTTAATTATGAGAGCTAACTTGGCGGGTAATCTGTTAAACCAAGATTGATCGTAAGTTAAACAAATGGGATTGTGCTTACAATTATTCACACTCAATAACTTAACTTTTATTGGCTGACGTGAAATGGTAAGAATTAGATATGACTTCTAGGGGCTTACTGGGCGTGTAGAGTTGCTTAACTTCTGTAGATAAGCAACGTGGGTATTTTATAATGAATGTTTGATAATTCATATCAACATCTATCAAATAAACATGAGAATCGAGAAATAATATTCAGTTATTACTGAATTTTTGACTGCAAGGTTGGCGCGGTGGCTGGGCAACTGGCTGCCGTGCGACGTGTCGCGGGTTCGATTCCCGCACGGAACAACACTTTATGTGATCCACAAATTGTTGTTTCGGGTCTGGGTGTCATGTGTATGTGAAATTGTATGTTTGTAAACGCACCCACGACACAGGAGAAAATCCGAGTGTGGGGCAACGTTTTTTATATAAAAAAAGTTATTATTTAATTTGGTTATTATTTTTGTTTGAAGAAGTAAGATCACTTATTGACTAAAAACTAATTTGTTCTTTCTAATGCTCCAAGTGCATTATTCCGCTGCCTGTGTAATTTACTTTTAATTGATGTTGAATTATCATTTCTCTTAGTAGTCATTGTCAAGCTTGACTGCTCAGATCCAATGATCGGGTTGGTTAAAGTAATATTAGTTTTTTGATATTTTGAAAATCTTTAGGAATAAGGAAGACATGTCTTTGTTCTGTATATAACATCAATTTAAATAGAATTAGTAAATCACAGGTAACATTTAATTTCCTAGATTGTTTAGGATGATTTACAAGCCAATTAAAGTTGTCAGTTCACGCTCTTTTCTTTCACGGTATTCTGAACTGTAATTTTTGCTATTACATATTATGTAAAGCGATAAAGAGCGTAATCAATTTTCCACTAAAAATACTTTAATATCTTTAATAACACCCTCTAACATTGAAGGATTTATAACAAAATGCATATACATATTTATCTGCCTCTATTTTCCACTGGTTGATTTGATATCGAACGTAATACGCAATTTAGCTACTTTTACTAGATTTTCAAGTTATTGCAGCCCAAAACTAATGAGCGTGCAATCTGTTTTACACTCACCAAGACCTTACAAACAATATTATTTTGTTTCCAGAAAGTTCTACAAAAAAGACCGCCAAAGAAAATATTTTTTTGCACCTATACAAGATATCTAAGCGCAGAATATCTTGTTTGCTTATATTTTTGTTACTTGTTCGCGTGGGTAGGAGCAGGATTATTTATTTCTTTGAGTCGGTTAAAAAGGTCAACGTATATTATAGAGATAACGTAATTGATTAATAAATATAGATTGGAATAGCTCAGTAAATGAACTTGGCGAAAATTATAGCTGTCATAATTATGTTATGATATCGATTAATTCAAATACGTAAATGAAACTATAATTGCTTTTATTAAGACTTTGTCGTTAGTCTTTATAATTGTCATAATCAATATTGAGTAAAACGAGTAGTAACAGCAATTTTCCAACTTATAATAATTATAGCAAAAAGTTTAATTGCGAATAAGTACCTACCTAATACATAAAATTCTACTGCAAAAATAATAAATATTATAATTTTAAAATCATAGAGAAAGCCAGTAGTGCACCAGCCTCTTTTATGTCGCCTCATTTAATTATAGCCATTAATTCGCCATCTTGCCACGCTGACAGGTAATTATCTGTGCGCTGTTTGACAAATGACAGCCAACACCTTTGTGCTATGACCTTGTCAACAGTAACCAGACCCTGGTCTCTCACTTCGGGTCAAATGTACAAGCTAATAAAAAATGTACCAGTTATTGTTATTATTGCTACAAGTGCAGGTACCTATTAGTAATGGGTTCACGTTCACCATAAGATACGAAACGAACCTACTTAATTATTTGAAAGCGAAACTCGTTCACGATTTCCCTATTTACTTTTCAATATTTGACAATGTTTATCATTCGATTTGCATTGATTGTTTATGCAAATATTTATAAAAAAAATCTAAAAAGTAAAAGCGATATAATCTGATTCTAAATTACGCTTAATACACACGATATTTGATGTATCATGATATTGAATATACGTGATTCGTGATAAAGCAATATTATTAACATTTTAAGAATCTAAACGGTACGTAAATACAAATATAAACAAATAAAATGATGTGTAATTAGTATGAACGTTTTGGTTGAACCGTGATTCCGCGGTAAAAATATGCTTTGATATAAAATATATACAATTATGATATTACTGCCATAAATAATGATAGACCACGTGTGAAGCGAGTAGAAGCTAAATTGATACTGGCATTAATGCCTGGCAATTGATTGTAAATGAAAATTATTATTGATTTATTTGTGATATAAATCGAATGCAAGTTTTTGTTGTGAGCCGACTAGCTGCGTACTGATATATCTATCTCATATCTGTCATTTAGTTTTTATATGTAAACTCTTTACCTATCTATTATTTTTAAATTCATATTAATTGTATGGTTTCATATTCGTATCTATACATTTTTTATAGTTTAGGTTTACTAATGTAACTGTTCGACGAGGTCACTCGACTGGTTTCAAGCCATGCCGGGGCCCGTGTTCGACATTATGACTTATTGGCTGTGGGACATAGGCCATTCACCCTTACGTAACTGCGTCGAATCTAGTTTAAAATTTGAAATCCTAAATATTCTATAGTACTTGTCCATTATGACGTAGGAGATCGCGTCACGTTTTTTTTCTTAACACACTCATTCGACCTCTATGACTCTTATAACCTTAGCCACCGAACTAACAACTCGCCTGTCCTTTTAACAGTACGTTTCGCTAATTTATGATTCTTTAAAAAGGTATTACGTTGAATAATGCCAGTCAGAGCTAAATTATTAGCTTGTATCGTTGTAGCCAATTGATATTGTAGCGTTTGTGATTTTGGCTAGAATTTGGAATTTGTTTATCTTTTATTTGCTAAAGATTTGGTGAATATATAGGTTTTTTTACATAAGATTTCAATCACTTTCTAGTGGTTTGTAATAGATTCGTTTTCTTTTACATTTCATCGTGGTGGTCTATTGGCTCTTTGAGGCGTGCGCTAGGCTACGCGCCGTACGCTCAGGCCCTTGTGCTGGTACCAGCTACCCTTACTCACAGTCTGCAGCCCCGCGGACGTTTATGACGTCCTGACGTCGTCGGCTTGAAGTTATGCCACATGTATTTTGACGTAAAGTGAGCAACATAATTGAGTAGACACTGGATTTATTTTAAAAAGATTACTATTTATTGCGTTATTAAAGTAGCTCTATAAATAATTTGAAGTGTTTGACTTAAAAGGTCACGTTTATATTGTTAGTAGGGCTATCGCAGGTAATAAGTATATAGAATTAAAATTTGTAAAGATGAATAAATGTACTCCTTTGTTTGAAAACGCTTTTGTCAATTATAGGTAATATCAGTTCTAAGACGGCAAGATTAAGCTTGAAAGTTTCGTTAAAGATTTTGGGTAATGCATTAAAAAGTATCTTAATTTATTAAGAGACTACTGACATGATGAAAGAAAATACCGTGAGGAAACTTGGACTTATTATATCTAATTAGAAATTTGCAATCGCCAATCCGCCTTGACCAAGTGTGGTGATTAATGCTCAAACCTTCTCCGTACGAGAAGAGGCTTTTGCTCATCAGTGGGCAAAGTTCCAAATAAGTAAACTAAAGATAGTAGAAGTATTATTGTGCAGTTAGTTCACAATTTCAATTTAAAGTTAAACTTTACTTTAAACGTTTTGTAACATAAACATCTAAGCCTACGACACTTTATTCTCATGTCACGAGGTGTAAGGTGACTCGTGCGCAGCCAATTTGAGCCGACCTGTCAATCTGGTTGACACTGACATTTAGTATCCCTGTCAAACGAATGTCAAACTAATTTTCAAAGATAATATTCTAAAATCTGTTGTAACATCCGCTGACCGCTTGTTATCTTCGTATATATGTATAATTAATATATTAATTAGTGTGTATAAATGTCAGAATTAGTTCAAGTTGATCTATTGGATCGATCTTAATTTAGCTATAGAACATCTGTGTGGTCAAGGCTAGTTCATTTCCATATCCGAGCTGTTATGACCTCTAATCCTGGGAATATTAAACAACGTTATATGTTGTTTTAATATAACATGAAGTTGATAATTTACATCGTCACGTCGATGTCTGATTGTGACCTGATTGGTTGACCTTATTGTTAACAATAACTACACGGTTGGCGCGGCGACTGGGAAACTGGCTGTATCGCAATGTGTAGCGGGTACGTTTCCTCTGTGTATGAGACATTTTATGTTTGTAAACTTATCTATGATACAGGAAAACATTAAAGAAGTGTGGGGCAACAAACAGAAAAAGAAAAAAAAATGGTTACAACTTGAAAAATTAACATCTGCAGTAAACACAGATAACAAGTAAAAATTTAGCTTATTAACTTTCCCAACTCAATTTCTTTTAACAATTATTAAAAAAAGTGTGGGAGAGCCATGCTTCGGCACGAATGGGTCGGCTTGACCGGAGTGTTACCACGGCCTCACAGAAAACCGGCGTGAAATAACCACAGCGTTGTGTTTCGTCGTGTGAGTGAGGTTACCGGAGGCCCAATCCTTCCCCTCCCCCAATCCCTCCTCAATCCCTAAATCTCCAAATCCCCAAAAGGTCGGCAACGCACTCGTAACTCCTCCGTTGCGAGTGTCCATGGGCGGCGCTGATTGCTTACCATCAGGTAATCCGTCTGCTCGTTTGCCGACCAATTACATAAAAAAAAATATCATGCCACGGAACCAGTAGCGGATTAACACTGACTGACTACAATAACCATATTTGACTATGAGCAATTAGCAATAAATGTAATGACATTGAAATTTAAATCAAAGTGGTGGGCGTCCCTACCCTGTATTTTGCTCATGGCTGCGACCCGGTAGTGTGAATTTGCCCTAAATAAGGTGAGCAATTAATGAAGGTTGATCTCGTTTCATAATTTAGTTTATTTATAGTTGATATGTATCAAAATAACCGGAAACTGAACTAAAGCCTTGGTACTGTCATTCTGATTATGTTATTATTATTTATGGTTTATTTACGGTTCATAAATATTTAAGGAAAAAGGTTGAACCTATTTTTTTTTATGAGGAATTAATTGTAGTTAAATGCGCGCGGGAGGCGGTAATGCTAGTTCTGAAAGAGCCAAGTAAAGTTTACGTGGTTTAGCACATGCAGTTTCTAAAATCTTTCTTACAAAACATCATCTACAACTGTTTGTATCATTTTATCATTGTATGTACATTAAAGTTAAAATGCTAAAACATTTCTCTGCATTAGTTACTCTGTTTTCTTAAAACAAAATTATTTATTGAAACTAATCCAATTTATGAAGAAACCAAAATCTTATCCCATTTCTAAAAGATTTCACCATAAGATTCAACATATGTCAATCGAAATTACTTGTTGAAAATAAGGAATTATTCACGTAATTAACCAAAAGTTATGGCTAGCCCTCGGCTAGCCATCACTTGACACTTACAATTCCACAATCATCACATCAAAGTACACCAAAATATGAAATTTGTGCAGAACATTTTTAATTTTATCACAAAACAATAACGATTAAAGGTATTTGACAGTTAATGATAGCTTCATAAGCGGCTGTACAATAGGTTGTGACATTGTGACGTCACAGCCTGACCTTGCTCTCACACTGAAGGCTGCGAACCTCATCTCAGTTAATATTTGTCTTAATTCGTGCTAAATAGATGATGTAGTGCCGCATATCCTTTTTTTAATGCTTTGCCTTTCAACGATTTTATTCTAGATCATTTTTAATGTTGATACTTAAAGAGATGGAACATTTTATCTAATTGTTTGTTTGTAAAAGTACATAGTAAGTACATACCTGGTTAATTGATAGAAAAATATAAAATTTTAGGCATAGTTGATATTTACATAAACACATTACTTAACAACGAATCATGTATAACCGTATCAGTTATCTCATCTAATTCTATTACAGAACATAGCAAAAAAAACGACGAAAATTCGTAACAGTAAATAAATTGTAACAAAAATCCTGCAAACAACACCTGCCTGAAAACAACTGTCAACAATGTTAATACTGAATAAAATATTTATATGTATTTATAAATAATAATATTACAATACTCTAACAAAACATTAACACGCGTAGTCTACGAAACTATATACAGGCTGTGTTCTTTTGTCAATGTTGGTCTATTGTGACAAATTGACATTGGTGGAAACCAATGGCAGTCCGTACTACAACCTCCTTGTAACTAATTGTTCAAGTTTTATTACAAAAAAATGTATAATATAAGTACTTATTTTATTATTTTGTTTTTTCAAATGTAATGTTTTGTATAGATCATTTGTAGTGACGACATGTTAATTTATTTATTTTTAGTTAGAATAACATAACTAAATCCTCTCGTTTTCCAAATTAGGTGTTTGTTATCAGTACTATAAAAGCCATCTTCGCTTGAATGCAGAACGTCGCCCTAATTATAATTTTAAATAAACCTAAAATGTAAACGCCAAACAGTAAAATCTATCTACCAACACAGAACTATCAAATTAATAATACAAAAGAATAGATCACAAAATGAATTTCTAGCAACCTACTTAAATCTGAAACAAGATTATAAAATGCAGTACAAAATGTGTTAATATTATAGTTTCACTATTCCTAAGTTGACGTTTAACGTGCAAATAATATTTTAGTGTCAAACAGTGTTGATGGATGGGTTGACGTGTCACAGATAAAATCGTGGGAAACTATAAGCACGCTGTAGGTGTAGGTGATAGAGATAGATAGATTAAAGTCTTCCCACCTACTTTAATTTAGGTTTTTTTTTATATAATAGATCGTCAAACGCGTAGACGGATTACCTGATGGTAAGTAATCAGTGCCACCCATGGACACCCGCAACGGAGGAGTTACGAGTGCGTTGCCGACCTTTTAGGGATTAGGGATTTGGAGATTAAGGGATTGGGGGTGGGGAAGGATTGGGCCTCCGGTAACCTCACTCACATGGCGAAAAACAACGTTGTGGTTGTTTCACGCCGGTTTTCTGTGAGGCCGTGGTATCACTCCGGTCGAGCCGACCCATTCGTGCCGAATCATGGCTCTCCCACACTTAAACAGTTTTACATAATATACATCATCTATATTTGTTATCATCATAGCCATAAGATGCTCTGTAAAAGAACTACAGGGTAACTTTTGATGATTGGATCGGCGAGGAAGGATCACCGTCAAATGTCGTGGTAGCGGCAAACGGTGAAGGAAAATCATCATGAGGAAACTTAGACTTAAAAAGTCCAGTTCGATATTTGAAATCGCGAGTATGCTTTAAGCAAGCTTGGTGAGTTACGCCAAGTTATGAAAGAAAGGCGTTTGCTCAGCAATGATATGATTACCTTTAGGCTGTCTCTATACGATGGTCATTTTAAAAACCTATCAACGCATTAGTAACTCCTCTGTTTTCTGGTATTCTCGATGCCATGAGTGGTTTGTATCCACATATTCATTTCGAGGACAAACAAAACATATATTATCTTTCTTATTTGTATAGTTTGATTGACAATTTAGGTCAATAAGAACCAATTACTAAATGTATAATTTGCTTCGTTTTCCTTTACAGAGAGTTTACCTAAACAATGTACCTACAGTACTAATAATTTCATACAATTTTCAGTTCTTTTTTCCACACATAACCTTTGTAGTAAGCTCTTATCATATGACCCCTTTACCGACCTTTACGGATTAAAATGACATATGCACCACAGAACTTCATTGAAATATCAACTTTAACTGTTAAGTCATGAAGCTGAAATTACATTAAGATTTCGTTATAATTGTTTTCCATTCTTATCATTGCGTTTCGGTTGAGGTGTTGTAGCTGAAGTGTTGGTTAGGAGTTATTATTGTTCAGTTAGTTTTAAGTAATTTTTCCACAATTAATTTTTTACCACTTTGAAATTAAACAGAAGACCATATCGCACGGAAGACTACCAACAAATCAGTTATGAAAAGTGTTCTTGAAGTTTTTTAAAAATTATAATTTGTTTTATTTTTTTTATTTTATATTGACAAACGATTACACTTGTGTAATTATGATTACTTGATTGTAAGTAATCTGGATCACTCTTGGACCTGTCGCAAAAACAGAGGAGTTACAGTCGCTTTGCCGGCCTTTTGGGGAATAGTGAGGGAGGCTCGTGATAGCAAAAGATTAGGTATTATATGTAACTTCAATTAATAACTAGCGAAAGTGGGCGCAATGTATCCTCCATACCTGTTTGGTAACTAACAGATGTATACAGATCACGTTATTTTCAATATGCTACTTGCGCTTAATGGAAATATTAACTATGTTAATTGATCACAGATGAATCACTACGCATGCAGATGCAAGAGGTAAGAAATTGCATACTAAAATTAAATATATAGGTATATGTATAGTAGTTAACAACGTATCTGCCGTATATGTATATAATATGGTGTGTATATATAAATAATAATAAATATTGAGACCCATATTATATTAATTGTAGGTAAGTACACAAATCCATAGATATAAAAGGAATATAACATAAGTATGTACTTTGGTTTTAACTTCTATTAAATAATTACAGTAAAAAAGAAATCTATTAATCCCACGACACTAAGAAAACAATATGATGCTAACTGATTGAAAGCTAGGGTCATTTTAAACACCAAGCCGGTTTCACAATACCTATATAATTTTATTGATACTTGATAAATTGATGAATTTAAATTTAAAACGTAATGTGTAATACATATGTCATATGTTTTGTTGGAAAATTTTATAACGTGTTATATTAAGCGTTATTATTATTCATCTTTTAGATAGATGATTCATTAGATAGTCCATAATATTTATGTCCTTCAAAGCCCCAAACTTAAAGAATCAACAACAAACAAAGCAAATAAATGTTTACTAGATTTCATCATAAAATATAGATGTATTTACAACACAAGAAAGCATAATCTAACAATAAATTCACACATTCCCTTCAACTTACACCTTAATCCCTCGATTCAGAACTCTAACTTCAATTGGAATCGGGCCAGCTGTTCTGTAGATACAATTGGGCTAGACATACATACACTATTTTAAAGCTTGGCCCACACGTACAATCGGCTATACCCGTCTCAATATTCAATATTAAGTTGTACTTAGACAGTTTTATACCAAACTTTATAAATAAGAACCTTCATAGTGTTAGGATGAATTTAGATTACTATATTAGTATTGTTTATGGTATTTGTGTTTGAAACTCTTCGGTGGTCCAAGTCAGAGATAAGATTGTCTATGCAATTTGACACTTGGATGATTTTCGTTAGCGTGGGCGATGACGGCTCAATAGAGTGATAAGTGCAGGCTTCGTCATTGTTTGGGCTTTTATGAATGGTGATATAGCGTAACAGATAAGAATTCAATTGTTATTTTACGCGTTTTATTGAAATACCCAGTAAAAAGTTTGTTAACAACTTTATTTCGTTTCTTTTTATGTGATATCTGAATTTTAGATAGGTTATATTAAGTCCACAACTTTATTCTTCTAACATAGACTTAATGCAGTATCATTTATTCATTCTTTTTTTTTCAATTCGTATTAGCACTATAGTACTACAATTCTGAAATCAAATTGTACAACTAAGAGGATAATAGATAATAATTAAAATTATAACTTTAATAATATCATATTTAATGATGATTGGTGCCTCTAAAAACAAAAGCTAAATCATTATGAAGAAACATATTTAATTTTCCACTAGATCATCTCTTAACAAGCTAGATAATTACCTAAGTAGGCATTGCTCATATAGGCATCCCTTTATGACTTCCAAATTAGCTAGTTGGGTACTATCTGCATCCTTTATCGATCATAAATTGTATAAAAAAGGCGCAAGGCGTGAAGCGTCAAGCTTTATAAACTCAATATTTCCATATTCAGCAATAAGTTGATATTTTTGACGATATTTTGAGGTGAAAAATAATTAAATGAACACTTTATTTAATTGTCAACACACTCACACACACACACACACACACACTACTTCTCCCACCCTGGTTGAGGCGAAAGGGAATGTCAAACCCTTTCTAACTTAAAACCACCCTGTTGTTTCTCTTTCAAAATTATTGTAATGTCGATCAGCTTATGCTGGTGGTTTTCCAAAGCTTGAAGTGTAGCCTAATGTTTAAAAACAACACAAAAAAGACCTTAGCGATGACAGTGACATTCTTGAGTGCTATCTCTTCTGGCTTACACCACAAGTCGGCACGAGCCACGCGTGGGGTCATCGTAGGCGTCCGAATAAACATGTCCGTGTAACGAGTTACTCGTAAACACCACCAACCTATCGCCTAACCCAAGGAGTTTGAGCCTTTTGTCGCGACAGTCGCAAGACTTGTCGCACGACTTATCGCACGACTAGTCGTATGTGGTAATGCGTGCTCATGTATAATTGCAGTTTTACATAAACGTACTTTAGTGCGCTTGATTAGTCGATAAATTGTCGCAGAAAAATATGTTGACTGTCCTATAAGAAAGTTTTTATTACGATGCAGAACTATGTCGTTTATTAAATGAAAGTATACACATTTGCATTTTTGTAATTAGATGTAATTGATTGCGCTGTTAGACTGAAAGTGTGGTTCGACAAGCAGTTTTGGTAATAAACTTCGTAGTTACAGTAATTGGGTAGTTTCCTATGTCAAAAATAAATTACTTGGACGTTTCAATGTAATAAAATATTGAAAAATAACTGTATTTTTATTCGTCGATCGATCGATACACTAAGTTTGAGATATTTTATAGCTAATTTTAAGAAATAAGTAAGCTATTTGACGCAAAAATACAATGAAATCATTACTCAGTTTTTCACACAAATTTCATAGAAAAGCGTCGTTTTTGATATTTGAATAAAAGTATTGAATTTGACTAGTTGGAAACTACCGTATTCGCCGTGTGACTAGAGGCCCAATCCTTAAATCCCTAATAGACCTAAAGAGGCCGGCAATGCACCTATAGTAACTCCTTTGGAGTTACCCGTGTCGTTGGGCGGCGCCGATTGCTTTTCACCGAACCGACCGAACCGACCTATAACATAAAATAATAGCTTAGTTCCTAGTATTATTTTCATTGTATAGTTTGGTGCATTTTACTGGCTATTTAACGATCAATCTATGCAGACTTTGATCCATCATCGGATAGGCCGAGGAGTGCCAGCTATTTCCTTTTGCAATTCTAAAGATTTTCTTTTGTGTGGGCTCAACATTTAGTTGTAAAGATACCAGCTCTTGAAGTTACCCTACCCCAGTAAATTTCCTTCAGAGAAAATTAAGTATTATTGTAACGATACAAGGTTGAAAATGAATTGAAAAATTACACTGTTTAGGATAGCTTGTTGTGCTTGGTGTCTGTAAGTATGAACAGTAAATAAGTATTAGTTGACCTCTAGGTCAAGAGCTACATGAATAGTCTTCATCCTGTACTTAAATTTTATTGCAAAACACGTAGGTAATGTTTACTAAATCTGGTAAAAAATATGATTACAATATAACCAATTATAAGGTTTTTTAAGATGACGGCAATGCACTTGGAACTTGGAACTTTTGATTTCACGGGTGACCATTGCCTGTACAGATTGCTTACCGAATGATTTAAGATCAGAAAGAAAGCAATACTGGTTTTCAGTTGGCAACCTTGCCAACTTACGAACGAAATCAACGAGATATGAGACTTGGAACAAAAATAGTGGACAATAAACCTATGCGGCCTTATTACAAAACAAGGTTTTACTTTAGTCTAGGACTAAACCATTGAGCCAGTTTTCGTATTTCGAATTGAAGGTAGATGATAATAAGATTCAAAATTCAAAACCCGACTCAATGGTTTAAACCTGGACTAAAGATAAACCTTGTTTTGTAATAAGGGGGATGAGGTCTTGCACGAAATCTTCTTGACCGAACACTACGCTAATCAATCACAGACAGCAAGGGCCAAACAAAACAAAGCAAAAATAACCAATAAAAACCTTGTAACTTAGTACAGTGCTAATCTTAAATACTTAAACATTAACAGCAAATATTTTCCTCAAAGCAGAGGTGACCACAACTGACCTTGTATGACTGATAAATAAGCTATTATCCATTAAAACGATTGATAAGGACACTCCCATACATTTTTTTTATGAGAAAATGAGGTCATACTTGCAATAACCTTTAGAAACGATAAATTATTTTGAGACAGGATGTCCTAGCGATAGATGAGACTGGTTCTGTATCTGTTGCAATGGAGTATTGTGTTGTTTTGCGTTAAGAAAAGAAAAAGGTGAATGAAAACACAAGAAAATTCCTTGTTTCTTTCGAATTTTCCTTCTTTCTTCAAATTCTATTCACATTTAAAAAACTTATGGGTGGCGCTGATTACTTACCATCAGGTAATACTTTTGCTCATTAGCCTCCTATTACAGAAAATGTAGCTAGTCCTAGATCTCTAGTGATTGGAAAAGAAAATAGTCATTTATGAACAGCTTGGGTAATGAGACACAGGAATAAATAAAGCGAAAACATGGCAAAAGGGTAATGATTCTTGTTAGAATCACTTCCACGAAATCAATGAAAGGCAATGCAAATAGAGGTGAAAAATATACTAAAAAAGGTTTTAAAATATATTTTGTTCAAAAAAATGTAAGGAATTTAGTCTTAGCACCTATTGTAGGTAACCAATCAAGCTTAAAGGTAATAAAACTCTTTTATAGGCTACTTTTAATCGTTATAATGAAAAGAGAAAAGTGGATTCATCGAACTAACAATATTCAGACGAAATCCGTTTATATAATAGGTCTTTATACCTATGAAATTGCCGTTCTGCAGTACTGGCCATTTCAAATCAAAATAGTTTTTGTTAGGCTAAGGCTAATTAATTTTGTTTTAAAAACATGGGATTCTTTTTCCAAAAGTAGTCATTTGTTTATTGATTAGTGTTACATTTTCATCGCATTTCAAATTAAAAAAATTCGTTTAAATTTTCTCATGCAAAACGGCAATTTCATAGGTAAAGACCTATTATTAGTACACAATTAACATTTACCTAATTAATGAAGCTATCATCCGCACAAAATTTAATAACGACAAATCTCTTCGCTTTTAATTAAACATTATCGGGTACTTACAAGAGTAAAATTTGCGTAAATTACATCTCAAACCGACTACCCTCCATATTGACAAGGAGAAGATAAAATCTTTAGTACGTACGTACGTACAGCATTTATTAATATAAGCGTAAAATGAAACGGGTCTAGTAAGTTATGCTTAATGTTTATTGGCCAGTGTAAACGACCCGGTCAGGTTAAGGACGTGTACACACGATGCAACTGCAAACACCATTGACATATTTTACTGCGTTACATAATCACGGTGCATCCATCGTAAGCGCATCCGCAGTTTGTTGAGTTATAAGCGGTTGGACTGTTGTCTGACTAAGGATTGGGCCTCCGGTAACCTCACTCACACGGCGGAACACACCGCTGTTTTCTGTGAGGCCGTGGTATCACTTCGGTCAAGCCGACCCATTCGCGCCGAAGCTTGGCTCTCTCACACTTAAACATCATTTCCACTAACATACATCAAAATTTAGATCAAATGCCAACCAGTTGAAATCACAATATTCCTTCTTGCTTCGCCGCAGTCGGATAAAAATGAATAAACATTACTTACCTAATACATAATTTACGGTAGGTGTGGTTCAACAGTTCAACTACGCAAGCTGTGAACCCGTGACCTTTCGATCTAATCAACACTAGCCTAGTTTCAGTGGAACACGAACTATTATGTACATATATTAATGGATTGATTTAGTTTATATTCTAATTTCGTGACGTTAGGTTGCATTGATATGACTTGACAGACTTCAAGGTTTTCGTTACTAGATTCTAATGAAAATACGATAATATGTCCTATCGCCCTGCTTCTGTATTTCATAGGAAAGACAAACTTGATGATATTAAAAATATATCCGTGTGCATTGCAAGTTTTTAAGAAGGCCTCCCCTTGCCCAATAAAGAGCGACACCGCAACTTGTAACTTGCGAGTGTCCATAAAAAACGCTGATTGCTTACCATCAGGTAATCCGTCTACGTGTTTGGTGTGCACCCGTAAAACACATGTTCCTGTGAACACATCTATTATGTTATGCCTCTTCCTGGCGTCATCCCTAGGGTGACCATTTTGTATCACTTTCTCTTGTATGATCTCCCTCCGTCGGATTCTGTCGCTAGCAGTGTAGACGGTGTGTGGATAATTGAGTCTAAAGCAGTGTGGATCTGATCGGACCAACATATTGGGTTCTGTCCACGAAGACTTTTTCTGTACAATTTAACGGTAATAATAAGTATGACATATGATCTATTAATTATTATGTTTTCGGCTTACTCACGTAATAATTTGACGAGATACTCGACTAGTTTCAAGCCATGCTAGAGGCCCATATTCATGAGCAGCATTCCGCGACACGCGACGCAGCGACTGTCGCGCTGCTACTCACAAGTCGAGTATCTCGTCAAATTATTACGTGATTAAGCCGAAAACATAATAATTAATTTAGAATGTCTCACGAAAGTTATAATAAAAACATATGATATACTTTAAAAGCTTTAAGCGTACATGGGGATATAGGAACAGAGAATGCGACTCGGTTTTATATTACTACTCATATTGTGATTTCTATTCTTATTAGTAAAGAAATTAACCTTACGATCAATTGTCTGTCAGTTTCAATAGATTTTTAATATGCAGTAGTACCTATTTAAGCGGTTTGTGTAAAATGTGTTACATTGTAATATTCAATGTTTGTTGACGTACTTAAATGAGGTTAAATTAACCTTCCTCAATGAAATGCAAAACTTAATCTTGTTTTATTTGTATGCGTTATTTTTTACCATAAGGTCCTAAGCCCGGGTTCTTGATCAAACCAAGTGATACAATATTTTTTTAAATAAAATTTTATGGGAATTATAGAGATGTAAAAGTTTCACAAAAATATTATAATAAGGCGTAATAGCAGCAAAATGCCCAGCCATTAATTACTAAATAAAAAATAAAAATACCTAAATGTCTCTAATACCTAAAAAGGTAGTTTTTTATTTTGTGTAAACTTAATTTTCATTAATTAAATACTAATCGCAACTTTTTTTTTAATGGAAACAGAGAATATTTGCTTTTATTATATTTAGCACGTCCCTTCTTTATTAGACTAAACGTCAACTTACCAAGATATAATAGTTTCCATATTAATCCGTTATACGCTGCTGCCTCGCACCGCATACCTCCCGACCTTCGCCCGCACTTCGGGTCGTCGGGTCGCGCATTTTCCTCTACCACTTATCAATAGCACCTATACTAGTTACCTACACTACTTCGGTTCACGGACAATCGTGAAACAGTACTTAAGAGGCCCTATGTAACACGATCAAACATGTGACGTCATTAAGTTTTTATCAATGTGCGTAGTTTGGTTTCTGATCTAATTGTTCTGGTATTGAGGGCGCTAAGATGGTACTTAGATGTGTGTTTTGTAAATTTTTTTATTGTGTTACTGCTCCCGCCCGTGTTTTGCACGGGTGCAATGTCGATGCTAAATTTCTCCACTATTTATTAGATGTTATGATACATATATAAACTGACCTCAATCATTCTATCTATTTAAAAAAAACCGCATCAAAATCCGTTGCGCAGTTCTAAAGATTTAAGCGTACATAGGGATATAGGGACAGAGAAAGCCATTTGGTTTTATAATGTGTAGTGATGAGTTACTAGATTTTTATTTCAATATTTATATCGCGCTATTCTATCGCGGTTTTATCCGCTGTTCGGCTCCACTTGGTCGTAGCGTGATGTTTTTTAACCTATAGCACTCAGGAACATTGTAGCTATCTATCAGGGAAAGAATTTTGGCAATCCGACCAGCGGTTCCAAAGATTACCCCGTACATACAAACTTACAAACATACAAACTTACCTCTTTATAATATTAGTAAAGATTATCCTATAGTTGAAGCGTTAAATCTCAACATACGGTTCATTATATCATCTTATCATATCAAGAAACTCCTAAAAGTGACATCAAAAATACCCTAACCCTTGTTGCCAAATCTGCGAATTTACATCTATTAAACATCAGTGACTACCAATATAAATTATTTCTATCATTTAATTTTAAAAGCTTGACAATATACTCCTGTTCGATTTATTTAATTGATAATAATTCTTTATGTATTAATTAATTAGTAGCTATGTGCTGTTAGTTACATGTAATTCCCATTTCTCAGGAGGTCAGAGGAAAATATAGGGCGTTGTCCTTTATAGCTGCTTCTATAAATATGTTGCTACTTATCATTTGTTGGCAAATGACCCATCATGGACGTTTGTTAGTGGTTTTCATAATAAATTGGACATATATCTGGCTGTTTAAAGAGTAATCTTCGTATGTGAAATTGTATGTTTGTAAACACACCTACGACACAGGAGAAAATCCTAGTGTGGGGCAACGTTTTTAAAAAAAGAAAAATAAAAGAAAGAAAAAGTATCTATTCAGACTTCCATATGGATATGTAGGAAAGTAACATTTCTTTACAAAATTTTCATTTCAATGTAATATTTCCAAGAAAATCCATATTAAAACGTCATTAAGTTATTATTTATGACTCTAATAAATATTGAACTTCTGAGTCACCCTGTAAAGAGCTGCGGAGAGCAAGGTTGCAACACTCATGCTTGCCACGTAATGTTGCATGGAACTGAACTTTATTTAATTCTCATAGTAACTACACATTAAAATGTAGTAAATTAAATAATTCCTAATTTTTATATGTTTAAATTCATATACTTAATAATAACTAAGCATGAAATGGGAATACACGCACAGCTTATCACGCATGTACCAAATCATTGCTTTCAAATGTAACTTGTAAGGAAAAAATCGGCTGTAATGTCGGAAGGTGGTCATAGTGAGGACCAGCCGGAGATCTTGGTGGAGCATGTGATGGCGGTGATGCTTGCTGCTGATAATCGACGTGTTCTCAGGGAAGTATCTGACACTCTCTCTAGCCTCAACCAGGACGACAACAGATATCCAAAGATTTAACCACCTAACAAAAAAGTAGTTTCTAAGATTCTGAAGGTTCCTAAAACCTTTATTGTAATGTAGATGGAACTTCTGCAAGTACCTTCATATTGGTTTGTTACCGGTCGCCGCCCGTTCACAAGGTCGCAGCTCGTGTTTGACACGTAATGCATCTAGTTTCTGTGCATTGTTTGTACATAAGTATGTTATTATTTTTAAATGCTTTTGTATACTAAGTATGTGGTAAAACTAAAACATCATGTTTTCTATTTGTTTCGTAAACTGTTGTTTCAGCTGACAGCCGTTGGCTTTGATTTCTTTTACAATTTTTTGTTTTTATTTGCTTTTATTGTAGGTATTCTGTTTTGTTTCTATGTAGATATCAGTTGTGGTATCTTGTGTTGCTTCAGTAAAAGTACTTATTAAAAAACATTACGGATTTAACATGCAATCTGCAATCGTGGGTTGCTAGTGCAAGCGTTATAATGTATCGCGGCTCTGCTGTGGAGTAGGAAAAGAAACAGGGTGGTTTTAAGTCAGTAAGAGTCTCATCTCTCGACCACCCAGGGCATAAGAAAGAACTTTATGATTTGCTCTTATCGAAAAACAAAACAATTTATTCATTTCGTAGGTTCTAATTAGTTCAAGTTAAAAACTACACTATATTGGATAGCAACAAAACCGATCCCAAATATCACATAACCTGCAAACGCAATACAACAATGATAATAAACAATCAACTTGCATGGAACTGGTAGACCCCTGGCCCTATGGACCTCAGCACAACACAATACGTTACTCTGGTGAAGTGTTTCCGTCGCCATGCCCTCAACGCACTCCACCTGACCTGAGGGCCCTCGATAGATGATATGATGCAATAAACACGTATTAATTTTACATAGACACGCCTGTAAAACTAAAACAGATGGCAGCACTGTCGAAAATAGGACTCGTCAGTTTTTAGAGAAATTAATAATGCCAGGAGATAAAAAATTTTTTAACTAATCAATACATGTAAAATCTTTAGTCATTAACCATGACCTACGGAATTAGCAAAAGATAAGGGTTCATTATATTATTATTAATATGATATAAATCCAATCTACTTTTCTGAAATTATCGATCAAAAGAAACTTACTCATAATAAACCCTCATTAGCAATTATGTTAATAGTCGGTTCAAACGACGGTTTTTAATGAATCCGTGACATCTTCTTAAAAAGGATCATATTCTTTTCTTCAAGATCAATTCTTTTGGCTTGAAAGTTGGTTCAATTTCAAAATAAATCCTAGAATACATTAATCTGATGAAGAGTTTCCGTTGCTTTGCCCTCTTTGCCACCTGACTCCCGACCTCAAAGGTCTGCAGGTGATATGGCGCAATAAACATATACGCGTTAATTTCTGGCTGCTATTTCAATGTAGATGTTGTTAATTTGTAATGTGATACTTTGTGTATAGTTAGCTAAAGGTGGTGTTATGTTTCACCGTTTTTGGATCTTAGATCTTTCTTAGTTGTTCCTTGAACCGCTGGTGAACTCTGTATGTGTATGTTATCCTCTTATATATGAGGTTAAAATATGTAATTTTATATAGCTTGATTAATTTTCCTTGGAGCCGTTACAAAAGGAGTTCAGTTTCTGTCTTATTAAACAACAGTAACGGTTTCAGCGCAGCAGTTTTGGAGATAATCTCGTACCTTACAGTAGATAGATTAATTTACCGAGTCCCCGGCCCGGAGCTTGCGTAGGAGCGTGGTGGTTCAAGAACTACCCCGCCAGTAATAAAAGTCAGTAAGTTTCAGACAATCTCCTTAGTCCTAGCTAGGATGGGAGAAGTAAATACAAATAGATATTCAAAATACTCTCAGTGCTTTTCGAGTAATGAAGAGCGGTTTATAGCCATAAAATAAGTTACAAAATAAAATCCTTCTCGTAACTCTTATTATCCATTTTGTAACAATGTCAATAGGCCACTAATGTGGCGGCGAGTCACGATCTCGTCTGGAATTACAGACACATCACACATGATCAGTACAAACAAAAGACGACTTTATATTATGTTACTGCAATATTATATAGGAGCTAAATTACTATACCAGTCTTTTCATTCACCAATATTAAAAAAAAAAAATCATCATCATCATCATCAGCTCCGGGCCATCACGACATAAAAAATGTATTTAGCTAAATACTCCTTAATTAAAGAAAATCCTCAAAGCATAAAATAAAAGTCTATTTAAACTGTAAGTGCATTTTATACTTTCATTCGATCTTTCTAGACATAATTAAAATAAACAAATGGTTTAAAAATGCCATTTCATCTTTTAGAAACGCAATCTTCGGTTTTTCCGTAAGGTTGTCGTAACCATAACATTGTTTCGACCGAGAAATCTGAACTGAGCCAAAAGTGTCGCGTTTGCATGATAAAGGCAGCCGATTCACAATGGCGCCGCTAAAATGATGCACTGTGAATATCAAGCGTGATTATCATTATTAAGTGGATTTTTTGTTTTAAAAATGTTAGAAGTAATGTTGTAGAATACTAATGACTCACTTGTACAACGAAAGAAATGTAAATAAAACATTTTTGATATGATTTCGTATTCCTTAATAAATCTTTGTTTTCGTAGTAAGAAAATTTTAAACGTTTTTATTGTGAATCCTGACTGAAGTGACTAGACTAAACTTTTGTTTTTATATTAATGGTCGGCAAACGAGCAGACGGATTACCTGATGGTAAGCATTCAGCGCCGCCCATGGACACCCGCAACGAAGGAGTTACGAGTGCGTTGCCGACCTTTGAGGCCGTGGTATCGCTCCGGTCGAGCCGACCCATTCATGCCGAAGCATGGCTCTCCCACACTTATTAACAAAATTATTTAACGATAATGATAAAGTTGTCAACGATCAAGATACTTTACAAAATAAATTTATTTTCCACAAATTGCAATTCCAAAGAAACATTCTAAGTACTACATTGTAGACTAAAGCATTACTAATTTGTTAGTTTAACGAATTTATTAACGAACGGTCTCAAGCAGCATTTTACCGCTCACAGACTGCCATGCGTCAAGTGTTCTTATTCATTGCGGAGGCTTTGTCTCTATGCTAATAGTGGATGGCCGGTCACCGTCGCGACCTGTCAGGATCGAAGGTCGAATGTAGGACGGAACGCGCCGACGATTCGCGAACGATTGTCGTTCGAACGTGACGTTATGTGCAAGGGAGTTTCAGTCTTATTGACGGTGATTTAGTTGGGTGGATTCTTATACAAGGTGCTCTAAATGTTGTATTCAGATAAAAACTAAATTGATGTTTGGTTCATACATTGCTTAGGCCAGAAGGTAAAGGTATCTTTTGTCCAATCTCCAGAATTGGGTAGTTTATAAATTAATTCGACGTTTTAATACAATTAAATATTGAAAAATAACTATATACTTTTATTCATCGATCGATGGATACACAAAATTTTAGGTATTTTTTTAGCAAATTTTTAAGAAATAAGTAATCTATTTGACGCTAAAATACTATGACGTCATAACTCAGTGTTTCATACAAATTTCATAGAAAAGTATCATTTTTGACATTTGGATAAAAGTATTGAATTTGACTAGTTGGAAACTACCGTATTACATAAAGTACTTTAGTTTTGCCACTTTAAACACATTTTATTTAATTCTTCACATTAGACAACCTCACAGTAGAAAAACAGAATCCTTCAACCAGCCCGCAGTTAGCAATAATGTAAGAATTCATAAACAGCTACCAGCCATTTGCCATGAAACATGAAACAATAAACTGAAGTGTTTTCATGTCTAACCTACATAGCTGTGAGGAACAAAAGGCATCGGCCGGCGTCGAACCTTGGCCCGACCTCCGCGCATCCTCGCTCTACATCACTATTGTTCGTTCCGGTTATGTGTGGGTGAAGCTGCTGGTTAATTATTAATAATTCATATTATATTGCATCTTCATTTATTGTTTTTATATTTGTATTTTATATATTGCGATGATTATTGCGATGTTTTTAATCGATTTCTTGCAACTTATTGTGATAGGTTGTGCAATTCCTAGGATGTTTTTTTATAATACAGGGGTGAGTATTAAGCATCTGATCTGAAATCGGAAATTGTACCTTAATTAAAGAAAGTTAAAGGTTAAACCTTAAAGTTCCTAGTTTTAAAATTTCCATTTTATTAGTTTCGATGCAGACGTCAGAACAATTTTATTGAGGGCAACGTTTTAAAAGTAACTGTCGTTTGCAGTATTTTCATGTTTCTTCGTTAACTGAAAACTATTGTTCTAATAAAATATTAAAAAAAAATATAGTTATAAGGTTTATTACTCATAATGAATATCTAAGTATTACATAATAATATGAGCATGGGTATGACATATACTCCTGTAGCACGTTAATTGTACGACCGTGTCTCAGAGCTCCACCCGCACGACTAACACGGATGACACAGTGAATGAAGTGCTCACGATTTTCTAGACAATGGGGAGCTGAATTGTTCAAACTGTAATTGTTAAACTTTAAAATAGATCGGGTCAAACTGTGCGTAATTGGTAAACTTCAAGTCATTTTGAATACTGATAGTTCTCGTTGCTTGTTATTATGACATACTAGTGTCCTTATATCGGACATTAAAATGTTACCACATGTTTAAAAAAAGTTTTTGTGATGTCCTTAGTTAGTTATTTTCACGTTGGTCTCGTCGTCGGAAACAACTGATTTAGTTAATTTTAGCTTTATAATATGCGCTAGGGAAGTTCAAGAGGTTTAAACGATGGGAAAAAGTAAAAAAATATGAGTGAAAACGAGAATTTAAGTACTTTCCCATACAAACTTTTCCATAAGTGACTTTAGATTTTGACAAGGAAAAGCTAGGTATGTTTATAAACCTTTAACGTTAGGTCTTACCGAGTTCGCTAGGTAAGTAAGTCATATATAAAAGTTTTAAGAACATCCGATTACCTGACAATAATTATTTATTTGAAAATAAATGAATAATTGGACATGAGCCGCTATAAACGACATGTCTACAGCTTCCGTTATAAACTGTCATGGCGACAAAAGCAGTGTTTGTGATGTCTAGCGCACACGTCCGTTGCTTTAGCATTCCATTTGTTCCCTCCTCCGTGTCTGCTAATTTGAATAAACTTTGAATATATTATATTATGACTGTAAACACGCTATTAGCGGGATGTGTCTGTCTGTGTGCATACTCGTATTTGACCTAGCACCTTGTAACTCTATTGACATAAGAAAACGGCAGGTGTGCCCGTTTTACAGTGTTTTACACTTCGATGTAGTGCCAAAAGCTTGTATCAGATATAAATAAATAGTTTGATGAATTAGGTTATAAATATTGCGATGAAAGTTTTTCGAAAGGTTCTTTTATTAAAATGAAAAGGACATCGTAATAAATTAATTTTAAACTTCAACGTTTCGTATGAGATTTGCTTTTACTTTTAGTCTAATTTAATGTTTATATGTAATTAATCTATTTAATCGTAGTTTCGTAAACCTATTATTGTTTTTGGGGTTTAAGTAGGTACCGATGCATCGATATGCACCTAGAGCAGGAGAAGGAACAGTGTAGTTTTTATTAAGAGTCTAACTCCTTCAAAAGAAGCCCTAATGTTTTATAGAATGAACTAGATTTTTTCGATTCCAGTACCTACAATCATACCTGGACTTTACATACAAACACAGCATCGCCTTAACAAATCGCCCGACAACAAAACAAAGCAGATACTTATAACTTTCTTAACATTAATGATAGATTACAAATATTATTAATTGGGTTAAGAAACGTGATTAAAGTCGGCATAGTTGTGGTTTGATTAACATCAATCATAGACAAACAGTTTTGGGACTTCGTAGCTTACAATGCGCGTAACTAAAAACACTTAATTAGGTGTAATGGGGTATAAAGAAACGGTTACCATGATTCATGATGCCTTCAAGCCAACTAGATGGCTGATTGATGTAATTTTTTTTCTTATTTTGTAATGATATGAATAATACTAGGCGGGTAGATAAACTAGTTTTTGTTGTTAAGAGTGCAGGTGGAGTTTGACTGCACGGTTGGCGCAGTGGCTGGGCAACTGGCTGCTGTGCAACGTGTCGCGGGTTCGATTCCCGCACGGAACAACACTTTGTGTGATCCACAAATTGTTGTTTCGGGTCTGGGTGTGTTGTGTATGTGAATTTGTATGTTTGTAAACGCACCCACGACACAGGAGAAAATCCTAGTGTAGGGCAACGTAAAAAAAAGGAGCAGTGTTTAGCCTATTTTTTTATATTTGCTAGTTACATAATGACTAATGTTTATTAAAAGTAACTAGGGAGTCATTTATAAATTGTCCAGTTATTAAGTTCATTTAACCGTTGTGCTTAAATAAAATTTGCGGGTGCTTGGCGGCAGTGATTATTTTTTCAACTGTTGATTTCAGGTGATATCATACTGATGTCCTGCGTGATGAAGGGGTATGAATAAAATGATGATTACTCTTGAAGTTTTGTTAGGACACTCTATAATGCTGCTGAAAGGAGAACTTGGGAATCTAAGCCAAGAGAAGCCTATCTCGATAGTCAGTGGTATTTGCGACCTCTTGACCAATAAGGTAGACACGACAAAAAGTGTTAAAAAGGACTTTTTTTTTAATCCGTCGGCATTTTATTAAAGCGTTCTTAAATTGGAGTTACACTTAATATCAAAATCCATCACTGCTAGTTGCGCGTTATTCTTTAAAATACCCTGGACAAGCAGCGCACGGTGTACGAAGCTTGTTATATTTCTATTAGCTGTAATATCCCCTCAACACCAGCCACGAGGTGGTCCAAACCATTCGCCAACCAGGAACTATTCCAGTTTGTATACCTAGCGCAAGAACAGGGGTGCTAAACATAAAATTTGACGACAATTTTTGACGCTTCTATTTGAATCAAAACTGTTTGATATTTTGTCTTTTTTTCGTCTATATTTTAAATGTTTTACTTACACGAACTGGTTTTAACTAACTTATATAACTATAAACTGAGTTGCTCTTTGACAATTACAAAATGTGTATTTTACCTCAAAGATTTGGGCATCATTTTTCCAAAGTCAAATTGTATTTGTTGAAAAGTCTATTCCTATACTTCAAAGTAACGACATCCTCGAATCCGATAAAGAAATTTTACAGTACAAAAAATACAATAAAACAACGAAACAAAATTACAAAATGTTGACGATCCCGACGTCATCTCGTTACTCCATCACACGTGCGGATGGCGATGGCGACCACCTGCCGACTGACCTGCTTTGATTTCTGCCGGCATTACCTTCGACCCGACCATTAATCTCGGTACAACCTTAATGAATTGCTCTCTCTGATACGCTGATCCCATGTTACATGTACGGTTAGTAAGCCCAGACCACACTGATTGAGATTAGATTGTGTCATTGGAAATCCTACTTTTATTATGGTCAGATGGATAGATGGGTATTTGTTACTCTTTAGGTAAAAATACTGAAGGCGTCTGAATAGAATTTTGCATGGAGATATATTATAGTCTCACCTGAATGTGCTCAAGGATTATAGGCCGTAACTAATAACACAGAGGTTACTATTTACTCTGCCATTCTGGACGATGTCGCTGACAATTGCTAGTGTGATTAGTTTTTGCCGTTGGTATTTTATAGGCGGTAAATCTGATTGTTTTTGTGACTATAATATATGCTGTATTATTTCAAAATCATTAAAAATATCACAAACATCCTTTCCGTCACTCTTATCATTGAAGCTAGCTACTATTTTCCCAGGGTATGTGTTAGAAATGCGCTTAATGTAATTGACAATCTTATTGACTGTCTCGGGACGTCATAAAAATTAGATATTGGATTTAATCCTCGTATACCGTACTTCTCATGTCTGAATGAAAATCTTGATGATAGAAACGTGAACATAAAATGTTTTATGCTCAAATTAAGTTATTCACATAGAGTGGTTGTGGAAACCGGTGGATAGGTATATAGACTTTAGAGTTCAATAAGAAGTCTTGGTTTCTCTACATCGTTACTTTGTAGTTTTCGCCAGTTGAGAATAATATCATCCCCTCTTCTCTTAGATAAGTAATGCTACGTAGACTGAGATTCTAACAAGCCTCGATAGTTTTAACAGCTACTTGTGAGGGCATATAGTGATGCGATTGTGCCTACGTTAATAATCGAATAGATTAGTCGATTGGGCTGATGAGTCGATTATTTAAACTATTTTTAAAACCTTAAGTAGAAATATAAGGAATAAATTAAGCTGAATTAATATTTATGACTGTGTAAATTAATAAATCTATGTGTTTTTATAAGAATATACTGTTTCTTATAAATTACAATAATTCATTTTAAAAATATATTTTAAGATGAAATGGAAATTAGTATCGAAATTATAGAGTGAATGATTTGCATTACGCATAAAGACAATTGTTATTTTGAAAAAAGCATTTACATTAAAATCCTTTATAGCCATTTTAACAGTTAAATGCATAGACCACCCGGCTTCGCAGGTTTCTGTAAAACAAGTATCGATATTTATTCCACGAAATCGCAGCACTATTTACTTAATGTTAGTCGAACCTACCACGATGGAGGTCTCATTCATAAATCTCGTTGGGTAGGAACAACACCGTTACATCCCTAGCAGATATCGACTGTCGACCGACTGATTTAGTCGTGAGCTCTACTTACATTTATACCTGTTACATTATTTAAAAGGTTACTTATGTATATTTGCGTGCCGTCAAAATGTAATATTATTTATATATAGCTAGAGAAGTGTTTAAAAAAGAACAGTGCATTAGAAAAGCTTAAAAATTAAACGTGATCCTTAAAAAAGGCAGACGAAAATGAATTCAAGTTAATTAAAATAGGATAGAGTTTGGAGTGACCGACAAAAATAAGGGTCCACGAGAAATAAAACTGTTTTTTTATGTTCTTTGTATGACATATACGATTAATAATAATATTTTTTTATTTATGCACACCTTCACCCAGGTAATAAAAACAATATTTGTAACATTCATATAACAATTTTCGATGACCATCACCAAGAATTTTTCAGACATAACAATTTGCACGTTAGTCTAAATTCTTATGTAATATTTTAAGTAAACTTTGAACATATCTACATCATCTTCATCAACTTATAAGTGCCCACTGTTGCTGACTCTTCCCACACGAAGAAGATTTGAGCACTTATCACCATGCTAGCTCAAGGCTGTGATTTTCAGCCGGGGTTGCGGGGTAAGCGCAATGAGGTACCGCACATGGTACATCGGCACAGAGCAGGAGAAGGAACAGGGGGGTTTTTAGTCAGTAAGAGTCTGACACTCCCTCCTGCCCGGCCCTGGGCGGGAGAAGTCATTTGATGATTTTCCCCTCACAAAAAAAAGGCTGTGATTTCAAACTTACAATAGTTATAATTCGGAATTATACGTCCAATATTCTTCAAGATATTTTCTTTCACCTTTTGTCAGCGCAGTCTAAATACACTTGGAAAATAGTCTAAATACACGCCAGCCAAGCCAGATTTGTACTAGCTCCTTCACGTATGTATAAAAATACGCGGTAACCTTAACTTCCGAATCACCACAACCGATAAACATACTAAATATACATACATACATACATACATACATACCATAGATGAATCTGTAAATACGACAGATGTGAATATAGAGATAGATCAAGATACATCACGATATAGACAGGATGCTACAGTTGGCAGCGGTGGTCTGTCAGCACAACAGCGCCACGTAATTGGCACCGCTTTCTACTTATACACGTACATGAGGACTGTGTACAGCGTGTTTTTATTTTGAACGTTAGAAAAATCTTTCTCCTATATTAAATGTGAATTCAAAGTCTGTACTACATCGTCGGAAGCGTTTGCATTATTGTATAAGAGTTTGGTAGATATTCTTCTTGCAAAAAAGAAATGAAATGGATTTGATGATGTTTGCAAAATTTTAATGATGACATCTGTGATGTTGTGTTGTATTATGATGTCATAAATATTTTGAATAGGTCTCTTTATCGCAAGATGAAAGTGCATTAACCGCAGGTAATTTCTTCCTACTATATAGAATATGAAATATACAAATTCCAATACTGGGTGTGAAACCCAGACCCGGAAATATCCAGGGATCCGTAACAATCCGTGGATCACAACAAATGTCCCGTGCGAGAGTATAACCCACGATACGTCTCGTAGCAGCATGTTTCTTAGCTACTGAGCTAACCGTGGAGTCAATTTAAATCGTCTCTACCTCTTCTACCTATTACTTCTTAAAAATCACACCAAACAAATGGTAACACGCTGTATGTGTAGTGTCACCTAGCTCGCGTGTCCACTGTAATGGCGGCTCGGAAAAAAGCCTCAATTGAACGCAATTGACGGCACCGAGTTACTAGCGATCTGCGCACGACGCAAACACCTGGCGCATGCGCAGGGTTCACATGCACACGGAAAATTCTTTCATTTATTGCACTGTTATATTGTTTGTTGTTAGTCGTAGGATTAATGTGTTTTATGTATGTTATGGTGTTCTGACGTCGATTGAATTGTGAATTTGTCCATTATTAGCTTAATTAAACTGTTTTATTCATTTTTGTAACAAAATATTTTTCTTAATATTTACCCGATTAGATGAATCATAAAAATTATCTCAGTAAAAGTGAATGCCACTAATACAATGAGAAAATCAAAACAATAAAATATGAATTACAATTCATAAAATAGTCGGTAATAATTTTCATGAAAACACATTTTATCTGCATTTACAGTTAGTGGAACCCATAAAATGAGGTACATAATAACAAATAACCGTGACCTACTACTGTATCTATCAGTAAATTATGAAAGTACCAAGAAAATTGCAACTGGCAGCCCTACAAACAGCTCGCGGGCACAGCAGCGCATGCGCGGAGCGGGCGCGGCGCGTGCGTCGAACACGCCCCGCAGAAACTAGACCGCCGCCATTTAAATTTGACCATTGTCACGGAAACAGAGGCCACGAACCAAACGAAAGTCGTTTTTGTATTCATTTTGATATGAACTACTAAGATTTTGTAGGTTATACGTACAAAGACAGACGGAATGTTTGAGCAGTTAGAAAATGGACGTAAATTAAATAAAGATATTGTAATGTGTTACTTGAACTACATGTAATCGAAAATTAATTCAACAGTGATTTCAGTGTGTTTTTCAAAGAGCAAAGATCAAACAAAAAATTTTAATATGTTTGATGTACAGAATATCGCAAACTAATCATACGCACGGTTAAGCATGAAGTTTTAGGTAGAAGTCTCTAAGGTCAGTCATATATTAAATAATAATATTAAATTCATAAAGGTATTTCATGGTCATGGAATACGAAAACCACACTTAAAGACTCATTTTTAGATATGTTTTATAGTCAAAATCAGTGAAACAAATCGTTCAAGATATTGATTGTTGCAAATGCAGAACTCCGATTCGTCTCACTCCAATTTAGATGGTAGGTCAGTCACCCAAGTTCATCTGACTAACACCCCTTAATAAGCAAAAACCGTAAAGTTACTGTAACAAAAAATACTTGAACTTAAACTTCAAAGCTGCCAAACTGGTCTAGGAGTCACCTTTTTGCATTAGACCAGTCATAATCGAAAATAATGGAGTGTCTCTACCTCGATGAAGTATTGCCGGTAAAGAATTTATCCGAACCCATTAATGATCGATTTTTTACGCATTCCTATCGAGCCATTGTTGTCTGTAAGGTCGTTTTTCTATTGAAGAAAATCTGAAAAACTAGCCTTATATTTTTTGTATTGGAACATTAACAAAATATATTTGTCTTCGAAATTAAAATAGTCTTTAAGAAGTTTACTATAAATTTCGGAAAATTTTATAGATATACAGCTATTGTTTATTAAACATTTGTATCTTGGAAGACCAGACCAAAAAACTACGAAAATAGATTTAGGAAATTAAATCAAAATTCCAAACATCTGAATAATCAACACTAATTTCATTCATACTGAAATGTTTAGTCTATAAAACTGCATATATTTTTATTCCGCTGACCAATTTTGTGGTCGCGATCTATCGTACAGAAGCTTGCGCTCGCGCATGTCGGAATCTTAATGAACTTGGACCGAATTCGTTGTACATAAGTAGTTTTTAATGTGTAACTAGCGTGTTTAAGTAGTGGTGTCGATTACTTGTGTTTTTGTTATAGGACATTAACTAGACACTAATTTATGTTTGTATATTCAATAAGACGTATCATACTGTGTTTTTTAAAGTTTGAAATCAATGAGCCTTGTCATCGTCTACTTAAAAACAGTTATTGATTTAATACTTTATGTTTTCTTGCAGCCTTTTCTGACTGTTGTATCAATGTAACTAGACTAGGTACTTCTTTGTTTTAAGCACCTAATTCGCAGTACAAAGGGCCTTCTAGATTGGAACAACACCATGTATCTGCTCAAATTTTAAATACATAAAAATAAAACTTCTCTCTTCTAATTTCAAACGTCCGAATAACGTCTGTCAATGAAGGAACCAATCACAGAACGTAATGATGACGTGATGCACATGCGCTAACATAAAGTAGGTACCGTGCTAACGAGCGAATATTTCGTAGGTGGGGTTGTGTAGTCAAGACGAGTGTATGATATCAATTTGTAGGGTGTTGCGATGTCGGGGCGCGCTGGCGGGTGATATGCAGCACTGATGATCGCCTCGCTCTCAGCCCGCCGCGACGTGGACGCAGAAACGCCGGTCGTCTGGCCCGCATGGTGTTACTCAGGTATTACACGGTGAATAACAAGATAGGGAATCTAATAACACTCTATGTTTATGAAGAGGGTTAAAAGAAAAGAAAATCAAAAGAAAATTTCTGTTTATTCTGTTTCTAGAGCATTGCTATGCCCATGATTTGCGGTTCTTAAATCAACAAAGTTAGACTTCAAGCGAACGATAAAATTTGATAGGTCCAACGTTCTTAGCTATTTGAAATACATTTCACAACATAACCTTACCCTCATTTAAATACCAAACTTTAGCCAGGAGGCGTATTTAGAAAACAATTTTCTGAAACTATTTCACTTATTTTACCCCATTTAACGCCCATTTCAAGCCTGTAATACGAATAACTTACAGTCTATACCTCATTACAACGCTCAGGAAACAACTAAAGCAAAGTACCATAACTCATCTAAATGTTTCTTGAAACGGTAGCGGATGTTAGGAAAAAATTGTAGGCAATCTGTTGTAAGAGGTTGTTAGTAACTAGGATGCTGGTTGCAGAACAGGAGTGAATGAGAAGGTCCAGGCCATTGGAAACTTTATGTTACACTGTTTAAAATCCAGTCCATCCAGTCCATCCAATTACCAAACCAACTACTTACATACAACTAATAAATCAAATACTCTTTAAGATACGATGTTTCTTTGTCTTATGTCTGATTTTGTTAGCACAACTTTAGGAGTCTCACTTATTAGGAACTATATGCAATAGTTTAATATGTTTGAAATTAATGTCTGGTCTAGTATATATAGTTTGTGTGATTTTAATCCTAAAATTTTTAAAAACAAAGTCGAAGTCAAAGTCAAATCAATATCACAACTTTAGGACCCTCGGTTTTTAGAAAATTTATGCAAAATTTTTATAACTTTGAAATTAATGTCTAGTCAAGTATTAGCGATTTAAATCCTAAAAGTTTTAAAGACATATTCTGTAAACTCAACCTTAATATTTAAATAAATCTTTAGTAAGTCAACCTTCTGAATCTGTTCATCTAGTAAACTATGGCTGGTTTATGCGCGCAGTGGGTGGCTGAGTGGCAGGTGCGCGCGCATTTCCATACGTCTTCCGTACTCATGCGCACGCTCGAACGACGCGTGGAATGGTGCTCGAGTTTTTTCAGAACTCTTAGAAAACCTTTTTGCAAAAGTTTACCTTAATTTCCTCAGTCCCTTTTTTATTATCAAATATTACAAAAAATGTTATAATATTACATTAATATGAGATTGGTATAATTCTTACTTAGTAAATAAAGACAGATATTTTTTCCATTTCGGATTGGTATATTAACTCTACCTTTTTTAAATATTTCTAAAGAGGTTTGTGTCAACATTAATTTAAATAATAATACAATCTGAAAAATGATATCAGCTCACGTTCCCATGCATTTCTCCAATATAAGTACACAATTTTCTTCTGTTTTAAGTACAGTACTTAATCGTGAGACTTTCTATCAAATTATCGAATTCCTATAAACTAGCTTGTTGTTCCTACTTAAGAGCCATTGTCGATAGATTACGAGCAATCACCAATTATGGTACTAAGTGGGCACCAAAAGTGCCACATTCTAGTCACTTTAGGTGGCTAATTGTACACTTTAAACTTGTAACTTCTCACACATTTTTTTGGAAAGTCATCATGACTTTTGTTATTTGATAAGTCACGTGTACTTTGAGTCCATAATACTCAGTATTTGTTATGTTCAAAATACGAAAAATGGCAGACGTAATTCTGTAAAAAATACACGAACTCCTAATTGCCTGTCAGTTTGATTAGAATAATAGCAACAATTACGAGTTCTGCTTCGTGATTTTAGCTCAATAATAAAATTGTTATTGCCCTTGTTTGTGATTTAATAGTTACTGGCAACTTATTTGTCAATGAGAAGTAATACAGTAATATATTTATGTATTTCGATTTTTAATGTAGCCCTACTTTATCCTTTTTGTTGTTTCGTGGGAGTGTTTACACAACTAAACTATTTTATATATAAAAAAAATATTCATTTAAACATGGGATAAGTAAAACAATACTTACATATATTTATATTTCGTTTGACAAGTATTTCAAAGTTTTAGGATATTATTCTCGATCGACAATAAAGCTTGCTACTACAAGAGCCTAAACAAACGAGGCAGACTATATATTTATTATTATTACATGATATTTATTACATTTCAAATGTTACACTACACGTGTACCAACAGAATTAGTGCAGTCAAATTTACTGGCAACTTTATTTATTTGTTACCAGTATTGCCACACCTATATTGTTATTTATTACTTTTTCAACACGTTCCACATTTAAAATATTGACCGTTACAATAATAAATTCCAATTCTCATTAGATTTTATTTGAATTAAGAGTTGAATTTATTGCAATTGTAAAGTCGGACATTTGCCAAAATTATAATTGGACAATAAAATAAAATAAAACTACACAAATATATACATTATATAACTAGGCACAAAAATAAATTCATCTATAATTCATTATATAGCTAGGCACAAAAATAAATTCATCAACAAAACAAAGTCGTCCGGGGTTGCACTTTGTATAAGTAGGTACAATGATGTATCGAGAATTCGAGACCCAGTTCAGAGCTGAACAATGAACAGGGTAGATTTAAATTAACTAAAAATCGCGGGTTACTCACGTCTATATTTAGAAAAGCTCTACTAGTTTCGAACCACAGAGGGGTTCTTCCTCATGAGCAGCGTGCGCGTACGCGGCGACGTCGCGCAGCCTACCTCGCCGTCACCGCGTACGCGCACGCTTTTTAGTTAATTTAGTATGTCTCACGATATTTATTATAAAAACAGGGTAGATTTAAGTCAGAGTCTGTCATTCATCATATTCCATCTCGTCTTTTTTCTACTTCTTGGACGATATTTCATCACAAAAAAGAATCTAGAAATAATAAAGCATATTAAAAATAAATAGACTAATGTTCTCAGAACTAAAATGTTTTTCTTAAACAAATACCTACAAAATACAGCCATACGAATTTTCTTAAAAAAAAAACATAATTTCACTTGTAAACCATCGATATTCTAAACGCCATAGATAAATAATAATATTTATGTGATCTTCAATCTGTTATACTTTGTTAAGGCTGCAATGTCAAGCTGTATTCAACTATTCATAGATTTATGAACGACTCGCATCACACGATTTTATCTTTATGATTAGCAAAGATTGTAAAGATGTTTAGCGGTAATACTTGCAACTTGCGGTTGATTATTCGTAGTTTCTAAGTATTGGTATAAGTCGTGGTGGCCCGGAGTTTAAGGCGTCCGCTTCTCGTGCATCAGACGATTCAAAACATAGCAAGTACCAATGTTTTTCCGAGTAATATGTACTTTCTATGAATATTTAGACATCACTGACATACGGTGAAGGAAAACATCGGTTGAAAACCTATACTTAATTTCTAATTATAAGTTTAAAATCGCCAATACGCTTTTAGCAAGCGTAACACGTATATTAAAATAGGTTATTTTTTTTAAATAATTTGAGTCATTTTCTAAAAGTTGCGTAATTTTGTGAAGTTCTCAATCTTACTTAATCTGTCTGACAGATTTCCTGTGTTAAAAAAAAAAAAAAAAAGCTAAATGTCAAGTTTAACATAATGATATTCTAACGTTCGCAAGAACAACATTTTGAGGAGAAGAGCTTTTATACGAAAAAAAAAAACAAATCCGTTGGTCGAGATTCCTGGCCGATTTAGTAGTTATTTTTTTATAATTTAAATATTCTCAGCAATAGCTTAGAGTCTGTTCAGTACATGACCATAGACTTGCTCCAGTTTCATGAAGCTCTTAACATAAGTGTTGGAGAGCCATGCTTCGGCACGAATGGGCCGGCTCGACCGGAGCGATACCACGGCCTCACAGAAAACCGGCGTGAAACAACAACAGCGTTGTGTTTCGCCGTGTGAGTGAGGTTACCGGAGGCCCAATCCTTCCCCTTCCCCAATCCCTAAATCTCCAAATCCCCAATCCCTAAAAGGTCGGCAACGCACTCGTAACTCCTCCGTTGCGGGTGTCTATGGGCGGCGCTGATTGCTTACCATCAGATAATACGTCTGCTCGTTTGCCGACCTATTACATAAAATATTAAAAAAAAAGTATAAAAAATTTTCATCACGAATTTCCGTAGTCGATCCAAGACAGTATTGATTATTGATTACTAGACCAATGAAATAGTATTACTTCAAAAGTAAAGCTGAATCAATGGGAGAAGTAATGAATAGTATTCAATTATCACAAACCATTTGTTCTCCATATCAAAACATTAATGTTTGTGCAAACTAATACAGAACGTGAATTATACTAACTTATTGTCATATTATGGTAATTCAATGAGCGTTTAATTTTACTAAAATATCCGCAGCAATCTTAACTGTGCAATTTACTGTAAATTTAGGGCCGCGAGCGCATTGTCCGGTAAACAGTAATTAAGTTATTATTTAATGAAGTTTCTGTTCAGTTATTTCTGTATAAAATTAAATGTCCTTAGCGATAGACGGGGAAATAATTCTACAAACTATACCAACTTTTCATAAGAAATTTGAGAAGTAATTAATATGTAAATGCAGTTTGCTATTTTATTTTGTGGAAGGCTACTCTTATTTCTCCACGCTAAGGCCTACTTACCGGATTAATCCTTTTATACCTTTACAGTTAAGGCCCTCAGCCGTATACTTAAGGCCTCCAGCTAGAAAATCAAGGCCTTCAGTCATCAAAAAAGTTTCTAATTGATGTTGAATTTATTGGCAGCACATTAAGGTTAACTCAAACACATCTGTAGATAACAACAACGCAAAATAAAAAGAATTCCTATGAAAAATTTGTACATATCTTTGTGAAGACAGAAGGAAACCGCAGACATCTTGAAATACCGTACGCCCATCAAGTTTAGAAAACATTAAGTGTTAATACAGTAGTAGAATTGTGAAAATAAATCTATAATACATGAACGTTTCAACTCGTTTACCGACTTAAATGCGACAAGCTTCACATTGGATTTTCACTCATTGTTTTCAATAGGATCTCATGTTGTCCATCTTACTTTAAAATGGCCGACATTAATATTGATGTACTGAGGAATTAAATGGAAGATTCTGTAAGTGATTTTCTAATTATCAGTTTTCAGAGATCTAGACTTTTTACTAATGCGTTTAGAACACGGAGATGACTTCTACAATAGTTAAAAGAAAACATTTTATTTATATATTTTTTGTAAACCGTTGCCTCGGTCTAAGATTTTCTGCTATGTCGTGGGTGCGTTTACAAACATACACATTTACAAACGTGGGTGCGTTTACAAACGTACAATTTTACATACACATCACACTCAGACCCGGAACAACAATTTGTGCGGTCCGTGCAGTCAATTTGCAAATGACAAACATCAAAAAACAAGACGCTTTTTAATGATTTTATAAGATCTTTGAAATAGGTATACATAACATATACATACTTTTGGTTAAATTGTTAATGATTGTAATACTAAATAAAGAATTTGCCATCAACACGTATCTAAGTAATGAATGAAAATAGTAGTAGTAGGTAACTAAAGTATATTACAATAGTACCTATACTAAACACAACAATAACAAGTATACGAAAATGATATCTCATGATTGCATCAGGTAGTTAGGAAGTTAATCAAGCTTTCTATCTCTATATTATGATAATGAAGGTGAAGATTAGCCACCAGTAGAAGTAATAACACTGCAATAAGTGGTGATCCTGGCAGGCGTGTTAATTACAGCTATATTTTAGCAGGATCGATCATTGCTGCCTCCGGCCTTCTGTTCTTGATGATTTACGAGCCACCGTAATGAAAACTTAGATTATGGAGCTTGTGGCTAAATGGATGGTGGCTAGACATGGTGACCAAAGATTTTGATTGGTTTGGTATTTTATTTTAAATGTGCTTAAGACCTTCGTTGAGTTGAACAAGGATGATTTTTCCGGTATAACGTTTTTTACGAGAATAGGGTTTATTTTTATTTTATTTTATTTATTTAAAAAAGGTACACCAACAGCTTCTGTATATAGCAAATTGAATAAAACAATAATAACATTAGGTTTTGGCCTTATACAGTCGCCAATTACAGGTAAGGTTGATGAATTGTTTTGTTTTAGTATTTTAGTAGTTGTTCTCCTTTGATTTTGTATGTTGCATTGTGTCACACGACTTGATGTTTAGCCTGCAAGGCAGTTGCTACTCTTCGGTGTTGTAGGTGTGTTCATATATCATACCATCGACCGATGGTCAATGGCCTTTTGGCTATTAAGGGAAATTAGAGGGATGGGAATCGAAATAGTTTACAGTAAAATTAATAACTTAGGTATGTCACTTACTAAAAATTCTCTAAGTACCCAAAATAGTAGGTAGATAGTGCATAACCTAAAAAATCAATACAAATTAGAGAACTTCAATTCAAAATGGATCCCTCCACCATATTTGTTTAACACCAAAAATTCCAACCGAGCTTCAAAGCTTCCATGTAAGCAAAAAAGTGCTTATAAAAACTCGTCGTAATTTTTTCCTGCCGCTTTATGAATCGGTAGAATATTTACATTGGTAATGTGTGCGTGGGCTGCGCACGCGCCGCACCTTACCTCTATTATTTATTGAGTGACAGTGTCAATGGAAAAGCCAAATAGTTCCTTATATCGCGTTCGGGTTTTTTGGAGTTCCTCAGTAACATACAATTTTTAGGTTTTTTCTTACTTTTTCAAGATAATTGTATGTCACATTTCAGAATGCATTCTCGATAAATGAAATCTATCTATAGGTTGAATTTCAAGAAAACAACCTCTAATTATTACAGAGAAATAAGGCAACACGGTGAAAAATAAGTACAGATAAATAAGTTTAGTTAAGTATGATTTTAAAATCATTTAATTTAAATTCACAAACATTTTGAGATTATTATATGTATATTCCCCAAAGGCAGAAACGAGAAATTGCTTCACTGCTTCAGTAATTTTTAACAACCCGCTCAATACGGACCAGGTTTTAATACTGCAGCGCTTACGACCACTTAATCAAAAGGCAGTTAACGATAAATAAACGAATCATTTATTTAAATTGAATATAAATTAATATTTATACGGAACCCGACATAAACGGCAACCGACAATATATCACGCCGTCATTGACACTCGAAATATGAATGAGTGGACTGTTATGAAATAACAGATGCGCACACGCACCGGGTCACTTGGCTAGAACATGTCGACTCGTATTGAACCTTCTTGTTAAACAACTACTTCAGCTAAGGGTCAAGTCCATGGCTTTTAGGTTAATTGAAGTCACAGTTTTTTGTACGTTTACGTAAAAATCTAGAGTACATACTATTAAGATTTTTATGTAGGTTGTAATAAAGCCCGTTTCAGTTTAGCGGTTAGTTTATTGTATTTAACGTATTTTGAAAATGTATAAGCTTTGTATAAATCCAACTTTAGTAGATTAAAGTCGGGATTTCAGGACATGCTCAATACCGTCCGGTACCGCGACTTCAGCGTGGAGAAGAAGAAATAAAGTTGGGTTTTTTAGTCAGTAAGAGTCTGGCACTCCGTCTCACCTCACCATGGGCGAAAGAAGTCATACTATGATGATTTTCCGCTTCAAATAATCGTATTTATGTGACAAAAAAACAACAGTACCTACTAAATTTAAAGATCTCAATAGCGAATATCATTCTTATCAGTTTCGATCTCAAAAAAAAATCTGAATTGAAGATCTAGACATCTTTCAATATAACACAACAACATAATAAAAATAATATGACAATCCATATCCAGGTGCCAATCCTGTATTTCTTGAATAACTGACTTTCCTTATACGTACCGTGTACTTTAAGTACTCAAGTACCACATTCTCCCGCGAAAAGTACAACCAAAATCAATAACAAAGAACAATAATAAAACCGAAGGCTCTCACCAACTCGATAAGGTTAATCGAGGTCATTTCAATTACGATAACGAATACCTCACTCGTATTTCTCGAGAAAAATTGATAACTCACACACTCGCAACTTACATATTATAATTAAATTAAAACCGAACAATTTATTTATCAAAAGTCATATAAATTTTTGAAGAGTAATTCAAATTTGGAATCGTAAAAAAATATAATTTTAATAATCATAATTTTTTTTCTGGTTGATGTTGGTACTAAAATGGTGATATGACTAGATTGTCCTGTCTGTCTTTCAGTTACATTTATGTTTTGATTTTTCACATAAAATTTACACAAATATACATTTGGAATCTTTATCAGTAAGTAACTGAATCTGAATACGATTCTCTCCAATTCCTTAGTAACGAAGTTCTTCATAATCGAGTTCAAAACATTTATTTAGTACTTTTTTATTATCTTTCACTTCAATTATTTTGATGCTGATATTAAATTCTTTGGACGTCTCCATCCCAAGTGATAGCCCGGTTTACGATGGAGTTTACCTGAATATTGGTGCATTTTGATTGCAAGATACGCGGTTACAAGAATGCATTATAATTGTGACGTTTTTTAATAGCCTGGCCGTTTTTGCGGACCCGTATATTAAATTTTAGTGTGTACTTATTTTTTGTATCTGACGTCGTACCAGTAGCAAATGGAATGTAATGAAGTTAAATGGAAAAGTCACACGAAATCATAAAGATACTTTAAGAAACTATACCATCTAAATTTTATACAAAAGTTATTTGGAATTTATGTTATAAATCTTATCTTAGATTTTATTGAAATGCTATTCTAAGACAAAATTTCGCTTTGAAATTAAATAATTAGGTACATGTTTACTAAAAAAAAAAGACTTGATCATATTCTAAATATAACAGTCAATTCATTTCTATTGAACATTCTTTAAGCTCTAACTATTGAAACATTAATATATCTGTAAACTTCCCAATCGTCCCATGCATGACCGCAAATTGAATTCTTAAATATCAATTATAAATTGACCTCGTGTTACATAACCTTTGTTAACAGTGAGAGGTCAGCTTACACTAGAAAGTTTAGCTTGATATGCTGCCGTGTAAAGTGACGGAAACCCGAATATAACCTTAATGACCTCGACGGGACCCGTTCGCCAATATGGACGGTCGGGGGCATTCCTTTTACTTCACAAAAAACCCACCGCTTCACACAGACATGCAGTAGCTGTTGTTTTTAAAAAGTTAATCGCTGATAACTTGTGTTCCTTTGTTTTATAGTTATTATGTGTTGAAGTGACTTCTCTTTCCCTTAAGTTCTTAATAAAAATGTAGATGTTTGTCATTTTATTTTAACCATTGCCTCATTTTATCTAACGCCATCCTTATTTGCTATATTTATAATCTGCCTTTTTCTAGTAAACACATCAAAAACAACAAAAAAAAAGTGAAAACACACAAACATAATTAAATCAAGAAAGAATCGATTAAGGATTTTACGTCAGTACATATTCTGATTCCATTACGCCAACTTTAGAGTCCAAAAGTAATCATATCGAAATACAAAATGTCTATGACGCAGACAACTAGCCTTTTACAATTATACATTTATACAATTTGAATAGCTATTTATTTGTGACGGTGATCCGATTTTCACAGTTCTTACCTAAGCCACCATTCTGATAACAACTTAGTTTTTATCCATACTCATATTATAAAGAGATAAAATTTGTAAGTTTGTATGTAGGGGGTAATCTTTGAAACCGCTGGTCGGATTGTTGAATGTTCCCGAGTGTTGTAGGCTATAAAACATCACGCTACGAATAAATGGAGCCGAGGAGCGGATGAAACTGCGCGAGAGTAGCTAGTGATAATATAACCTAAATATGAATACAACCTTCAACTTACAGTCTTAAACAACTAGTCATTCTGGCCCTTGATTGCATAGCTAATTCAACTGTTTGGCAGCGACATCTATATTATTACCATGTTAATCAATATAAGCTCTTAAAACTTAGTCTATAGGGCGTAAAAGAGAATATGGACAGTGTTTAACAGCTTCCAATGATCAACGTATAGGACCAGTTACTCGATTTGTCTCATATTGACTACTAATATGGCTGCAGCTACTATTAACTCGATTCTGCAACATTGTATGCAACGTACTGCAAGCCTCAGGACATCCCTAAGAGTGCAATCATCATTTGTTGTATACTACCAACTTTGTAGCGTCGTAAAAAGTTTTAGCGACATATCAATTAATATTTAACAGGAGATAACCATTTTGATAAGGTTTCTTCATTTAAAAATGTCTTCATATAATTTGTTAGTGGTTCAATATTTTTAGTTACAATTTTTTATTGCAGAAAATACGAAAAAAAATATGAAAAGAAAAAAGAATACCTCAAAATAATTGTAATATTTTACATAATAGGCCTAAGAAAAAAAAGTTTGGTCATTAAATAAGTAGAGTAGAGGTATTAGGGTATTTGAAACAGTGAAACAATGAATTTATTTTTACAAATAGGCCATAAAATGGCACTTTTACACGTCAATTTTTATGTGAAAACTAGATGAAGCCGGTCAGTAATATACATATTTATTAATAGAAACTTAGTCTTAGAGTTGTAGATTTAATTACTAATTATATCAACACGAAGTAATGGTATGGAAAACTAGAGCAAAGCTCGTAAGTTACACAATAAAACCACAGTTTAATGATTGAAACTTTCACCTAATTTTATTTATATTGGCTATCGTAACAAATGAAATCGATTAAATAAGAAAATCAGTCTCAATTTGATTAAATTACTTGTCCCGATTAAGAAAAATAGGAACACTTGGGTATAACAGCATAATATAATACAGTAACAATCAAAGTTAGGGTATATTTGCAATTATAACTTATTGATTTGCAAAATAAAAAAAAATATTCAAAATTTTATTTATTTTTTATTTAGTGAAACCTTTTCTTTACGAAACTGTTATTCCAAATTTAAAACTGCTATTCGGTATCGACGAACATTTCAAGTTAATTACCGAATTCGCTCGACAAGGCTGGTGCCATAATAAAAACAAACTGGTCCAAACTTGGAGACACCCGATATAACTCGATACTTATTTTATGAAAATGAAGAAATTATCGATGCAGTAACGAGCCGCGGATTGCGGGTATCGATAAAAACGCGTTTATATCTACTTTTATGTCAAGCCCTAACGGTTGTCGTAAATTCGATGTATTATTGCTGTCCGTCGGCTGAGTACAGCTTTATTAATGCATAGAGAAGTGTTTTGTTTGCTCACTTACGATTATTCCTAGTGTAGTATTATGTAACTCGTGTAATCGTAACACCACGCGATATGTCGTCGACGTAAATCTAAGTTGACTACACAGAATGTTCCGTATTCTCTTGACACGCGAACCGTTAACTTTTATACGACACTGCGTGTTTATTTTAATGGCTACACTGTTACCATAAAGTTTTATAGAATGTAAATACAAATGATGTTTACAATTGCGGACGTATAAAATTAGAGATAGGACACTTACGCGGGGAAGTTTACAAGCGTTTAACTGTGTTATATGCAAACCGATAGGTAGAGTAATTATCGATTGTGATTTTATCGATAAAGTCGTTGTTTTTCATGTGTGCGCAACTATTTGTAAGTATTCGCTTTGGCTTTTTGCGAAGATTTTCTATGTGTTACAAAGAACTCTAGTAGAAATGTCTCTTCAAGCGTTTATGATGCGAATAAACTATCAAGGCTGGCTTAGATGTCCTATGCCGTAACCTTGCCGAGTGGCATCAATACTTTTATTGCAGTTTAAAAGTGTTCGTAGCCGATAACTGTGTCCATGAAAACACCTCATTATATGCCTTTTCTTTACTCCGTCTATGTAGCTAGGCTATATTGTATAGCTCATAAAATGCAATCATAAATTAATTCTTCACTCCATAAATTAATTTTAAGATCGACCAATTTGTAAACACCTGTTTAATATTTGTTAACCTGAGAAGACCTTTGCTTAGTGTGAAGTGTTTATGTATCGTAGGAATTTATTATTTGTAACGGTGGTTTGGTTCGGTAAAAATGCCGTATTGTTTTTTTGAGGTATTCCTCGTAGCGCTCCCGTTTTATTCCTCTAAGCGCTCCCAAAAGGAGCGCTTAAAGGAATGATTAAAAATATTAATATTTATTTCCTCGAAGCGCTCCCACGTTTAAAAAATAGGGAAAAGCATGAAGTAAACGTAATGAATTATATCGATAATTTTTAAAAAGTCATGTGTCCATCATCGACATCGAAGTTGCTTAGCCAAATTACGAAATTGAGAGAATAATATCTTTTTGCTTTCGGCACTCTTATGTGTATACAAGACCCATGTTATTGTGTATTCAAAGATGTTATAAATAAAACGCATAGATAAACTTAATATAAATTATATACGTATAATAATCACATTGCAGTAGATTTGAAATGCGATGAAAATGTAACACTAATCAATAAACAAATGACTACTTTTGGAAAAAGAATCCCATGTTTTTAAAACAAAATTAATTAGCCTTAGCCTAACAAAAACTATTTTGATTTGAAATGGCCAGTACTGCAGAACGGCAATTTCATAGGTAAAGACCTATTATTACATCAATACGTGTCTGGCGCTATCTCTGTAGGACATTGCCTAGAGATGTTAAGATTTTAATAAGTATGTTTGCACCTGTTAGTAACGATTAATTAATCAGTAATAATCAAGATATACGAAACTATCTGTGATTTTTAATATTAAAGATTTTTATATAAGATTATGGATACAAGTTAACAACTTTTTGATTCTCTCAAAAATACCCAGCTGATTTATAAGCATTTAAAGTTTCGAAAAATATTCAGTCGCGCTGGCAGACTCGCTAATGCGTATGACGTCACAGTACCGTGGCGTGGAGCTAGTCGCCAATGGTGCACACAAAGTACTCTTGTAATTATTATGTAGGTCCTACTGCAATGTGATTATTAAACGTATATAATTTATATTAAGTTTATCTATGCGTTTTTTTATAACATCTTCTTTGAATACACAATAACATTGGTCCTTGTATACACATAAGAGTGCCGAAAGCAAAAAGATATTATTCTCTCAATTTCGTAATTTGGTTAAGCAACGTCGATGTCGATGATGCACACATGAGTTTTTAAAAATTATCGATATAATTCATTACGTTTACTTCATGCTTTTCCCTATTTTAAAACGTGGGAGCGCTTCGAGGAAATAAATATTAATATTTTTAATCATTCCTTTAAGCGCTCCTTTTGGGAGCGCTTAGAGGAATAAAACGGGAGCGCTTAGATGGGAGCGTTTCAAAACGGGAGCGCTACGAGGAATACCTCGTTTTTTTATCGGATAGTTGTCACTATTTCTTTCTATCTTATGTGTTATTTTAACTACTAACTACTATAACCTCCGGGGTTGAGGGGTAAGGGCGATGAGGCACCGCGGCGTCAGTCAAGTCATTTGCGGTTTTTCTCCTCACAAAAAAATCAATTACTTTAACCTGCAGCACCTGGATCCCATCTGTAGAGATCTACAGATGGGATCCACTAGGTTACAAAAGAGCCACCGGGGCTAATGTCCAGCCGGCATTACAAGTGGAAGTCCAATAATAACGACCAGACTTAGGCGGACGGGAAAAAACATATGACCACCAAGATAAAAGACCTAAGTATTCTGTTTCAATTCTCATCAAAATCCTTTCAGCAGTTTTTGTGTTGAAGCGTAACAAAAATCCTTACATGAAAACTTGCGTTCATAATTTTATTAGGATAATTTTAACGTGTACGATTTATTCAGGGAATAGGAACTAAGGACGTTAAATAATGTACTTTTGTATAATGATAATTTCGAAATTACTTCGCACACAAAACCGGGGTAGCTAAAAGCTAGTGGTTTTATGTTTTTCACTTAATTGAGTAACGGTTTAAGTGCAAATTATTGCGAAAAATTAAAACTTTTTAACTGTAAAACTCAATGCAGAGGCGTAATAAAGAACCATTTTTTAATTGAAACATAAAAGATGAGTTTTATGACCTGCATTTTATTGTTTACATTGCGAATCGAATACAGTTATAATATCAACTACCTTTACTTATTTTTTTATATGAGAACGTTTTTAACAAGCCTTTGCAATAACCAACGTTATAGTTAATATAACTCTATATTTAATGTTACTTAGTTAAAAGGTATTCACTCGTTACATTTTTAAGAAGACGAAAATAAAAATTATTGCCACATAAACTTTTTTTTATTTAAAATCACACTAACAAATTATATAGCTTGAGGATGGATAGATATCTATACTAATTTTATAAAGAGGTAAAATTTGTATGTTTGTAAGTTTGTATGTCGGGGGTAATCTTTGAAACCGCTGGTCGTATTTCCAAAATTCTTTCACTGATAGATAGCTACAATATTCCTGAGTGGTATAGGCTATAAAACATCACGCTACGATTAAATATAATCGAGTAGCGGGTGAAACCACGCGAGACTAGCTAGTAAAACATAAACTCATTCAAACTCCACTATAAAACGAATCGTTAGTCAACATTGACATCTTGAGACTATTTTCTATAACTGAAACAAAGACGCGTGACATTCTAAATTCAAACTTCCGTATTAAAAATGATTTACGATACAATGTTCGTAGCCCATAAAGGCCTGTTTAGTTTTACGCGATCAAATGCATCAGGCACGCCTGATTATGATGCGGCCAAGTCCCGCACGCGCGGCTAACGTCTCTCGACGCAACGGTTCGTTCTTGCGATTTATTCGAAATTGCTCTTTCACCGTGGTCCCTAGCATAACAAATATATTGGTATTAGAATTAATGGAACACGCATTATTTACCCTTTTTAAGAATTTGTTCTGTCATATTGTGATCATATTTATTTCAAGCTAAATATCAAGTTAAAATATATTCTGTTGACGTTATAAACCTTCTAAGTAAAAAGCATATATTATGTACATATATAGTGAAGTCAACAAAATACTATCTATTTTTTGTTTTGCGCTGTCACAGCTGTTTAGTTCCGCGTGATTAGGATCCGCGCACGCGTGTCTACAACCCGTGTCCGCTAAAGCCCTTACAAGCGATTTGTTTGAGGACCCGTGGCTGATGGATTTGTAGCCACACAATGTTTATCAAATTGCACCTCATTATAATGTAACAAAGGCAATATTCTTAACGTACTTTAGCATACACACATATTTATTATAATTGAAGAGGTTAATAATGAGATTGACCCCAGATATATATGTGCGTGTAAATAGTATTACTCTATATTTATAAATGACCATTATTATGAATAAATTTAATTAAATTTAGAAGTTTTGCTTCGCTAAATTTAACATTGAACATGTCTATTAATTCATTACATATAACTACATTACGGTGTATTTATTACATAAAATGTGTTAATTATGTTTATTACAAGAAATCAATAAACCTAAACAACTTTATCGTGTAATTTTAAGAGGTTAGTAAACTTATTTGAAGTACAAGCGGCGTTAAAATCAAAGTTCAAGTAACATTTTGTTGTCACAATAAATGTGATTCACGCGCGGTCTGATGTCGCGATGAGGCGCGACTAATCCGCGGTAACGAGCCGTACCGCCAACGCGCTAGTGTACTCGAACCTTTATTGCATTACTTCGTAAATTGTTGTGCTTCGGTTATTATATTTACAGCAATATGAAATCGGTGAAGTTTGATCGTTATTTTTATGACTTATTTTCTTGATTTCCTGGAAGTTATTGTTTTAATTCTATCACAATTGTTTTTCTGCCTTTAATAGTTCTGAATCTAGTTTACGAATGTATTTTAAAGCGCGCACTTACACAAACGCAAAGATTTCTTGAAACACTTTTAACAAATCTTTAATTATTATGTTTTCGGCTTACTCACGTTATAATTTGACGAGATACTCGACTAGTTTCAAGCCATGCTAGAGGCCCATACTCATGAGCAGCATTCCGCGACACGCGACGCGGCGACTGAAACTAGTCGAGTATCTCGTTAAATTATTACATGACTAAGCCGAAAACATAATAATTAATTTAGAATGTCTCACGAAAGTAATAACAAAAACAAATATCTTTCTACAATACAACACGCGAAACTAAAATCTAACACCACATACACATTCCGACATTATAATGTCAAAATACAGATTGCAATCGACCTGAATTGAGTACCAGGTGTTATTTTGTTTAACCCTGTTCCAGTAGTCCTCTCACTAAAATCACTATCATTAGTGATAATCATTCCTACTGACCGTACGTGTGCCTCTTATATTATTATCTAGTGTTTTTGCCGACCTAAAGCTGTGAGCACAACGTTTTCCTACTAGGCGAAGTTGCCTTAGGCGACAATTTATTTTGTTGCCTACAGTAAATTATATGCACTAAATTGTAAATTGTATTATCTTTTTTATTTGCAAAAATTATAATTATTTATATTTTATGTAAGTATTATTCTAAATCGTAATTAAAATCTTACATAACAAGTTAAAGATGAAAGTAAGAGTACAAATTAATTAATATTCAACTTAATATATAATTAATACGTTTAATCGAGATTTGCATTGAGATTTAAGATAGATAGTGATAAATCTTAATGTTCCGTGTACTTTTAAGGAGCTTTCAATGGTCGGCGGATAATTTTAATTAAGTAATCCTAAATGCCATTCGATATATTTAGTAGAATAAGGAAATAATTTTATCGTTGTTCCTGACGGATATTTTAATAAACACCTAATTTAATTATCACGATTCAATCTGCTTATTAATAAATTAAATAGTAGACATTTACTTCGATAGATAGTATTCTATGATTATGTTTTTTTAAGAACGATTTTCCCTAGACAAGGATTTTCTCCTGTTTCGTGCGCGTAATTTCACATACACATCACACCCAGACCAGGAACAATTGTAGATCACATAAAGAGTATGCAGCCATTAGTCCAGCCACGATGTCAACTGTGGAGAGAGAGTCTATGTTAATATTACGATTAAGTACCTTTTAATATTTCCCTTCTAACGTGTTTTCTTTCAATATCACAAAGTCATATTGGATAGCCTACTTCAACCTACAATATTCCAAATAATATATCGTTATAATATGTACATAGCACTAGTTACTACTTATACTCACATCTTAAATTTTATTGTTATTATCTGAGCTGAACAAAACTTTCACTCTAAATAGTAACTGACAGACACACAGTATATTGTACTCACAAAATAGAAACATTTCCTCGAGCTGACAAGTACTTAGATACAACGAAGTTTTTAATTGAAAAATCAAAAAGAACAAATTTTACAACAACAACAACAAATAAAATTATCATTATAATAAAAACAAAAAAAAAAAACTATAATTTTTTTTTGTATTTTCATTTTTTTCCGTAGTATTTTTGCATAAATAGTTTCTAAAATCAAATTCAATTCTCCAATGTGTTCTAAGCTTTACAATAATAAGTACAGTAATCACCTAATTGCCGGCACTCGCTGCCGTGTCGCGACTTTCGACACAATGAATTGTTTTTAACAATGAACGACACCGACTCTGTCCGCGAGTGTAGCCTCAGGCTAAAAATGTAGACTTGACATGATGTATATATAAAAGCACAGGTCTTTTATTTGTTTGTTTGTTGCAAACAAATAATTACTAGCTGTTGTTTCAATTGTATGACCGTATGTCCTTAATTGTTGAGTTCTTGGTAACGATACGATCTTTTGTTCATGGCTAATGCTGATCTTTATTTTTAATTATGATATGCTTATTGAAGTTTATCGTTATGTATGTCAAAGAAGATTTTTAGTTTTATTTTTATGAATTTGCTTGTAAATACGTTATGATTGTCTTAGTACCTTTAAGTTCTTGAGTAAGAGGAGGAACGGTAATCGTTGAAAACCGAAAATCACACAAGATATAAAATGATTTCAGTTCGAGGGTCAAACACAAAACCTCTTTTTAAACAATTGTTGATCGATCAACGGTCTGTTAACTACTACAGTTGTATGTACGTGTTGCGTGACGGACTAAAAATTATAAATGACCAAGAAAGTGCACTCAAAAACGTATTCGAAAGTGCACGATCCAGATCAACTACATCATATACTGCACTGCTCGTATACTTAATATTTGATTTTAAAAGTCGTGTGAAATTATTTCAATACTGTTTTTATTTAAATAAAATTATCTGTATACCAGCCTTACCTTCTATTTTTAAAAGTTAAAAGTCTGGTAACATTAATAAAAAAAACATACCTATAAAACTCATAGTGCATACTAAATCAAGTTCTATATTCAAAATTATTTGATACAAATATTTGTTCTCTGTATTAAAAATATTACAGATTAGATAACAAATATATGCGTGCGTCAGGGTATTTAAAATTCTACACTGATAACTTAACCTATCAACAAAAATTTAGAAACCGAATAAACCTTTTCTCTGTCTGTGATTCGTCAACACAACGAATTCGATTTTTAAAAGACATAATTATTGAAAAAGTTATTGCTCTACAACATTTCTTGATTTCTGATATAAAACTTTTAATTATATCTCTCTCTTGTTTAAAGCAATCTTAATCGGTTTATTCCGTTATAATTAGCAATTGGAAGTATTGAGTTATTACAGATTAATGTGGAATGATATTACCACCAAAGTATGACTCAGAACTCCATTTCTAGAAAAACAGGGTTACTTCCACAGGGGTCTATATTGTGTACATAGCAATATAAAATTCTTTAACACAGACTCCATTTTATAAAAAAATGTTGAAGAAAATGTGAATTAAACAAATAATTAATTAGATTTCATTATCGCATAATCAGCCTTAGCGATCGAAATACTTGTATAACTGGCACGTAAAAAAAAACAAAACACAAATAATTATTATACGCACCCATATAGCTATATAGGACCTAGACATTTGTATTTATTAAAATAAATGATTTTGTGTACGTTGTGACTAATCATTTTAATATTTTTGTCTTCAGGTAAGCATTTGCAATCACCGAGACATCGTTTGTGAGTACAGAACAAAACATGGATATGGATATCATCATCTCATTAAATGCTGGATACAGGTCTTTCCAATGGTTCCAACGGCGTGATAGTAGATCTTCAGCCAAACAAAGCTGGGGTCGCGAGCCAAGCGCAATAAGGTACTGTGGCCTCGGTCTGGAGCGGAGAAAGTCAGTAAGAGTCTAACACTGCCTTTCGTCATACCGCGGGCAAAAGAAGTCATTCGATTCACTTCTCAAAAACAGTCTTTCCATGGCTATGAAATTAATCTTCCCATTCAACCACTGCCTGGTAGCTTATAGGATAGGATAGGATATAGACTATCGAAAGTTTAAAGACCTAGATAGCATTAAAAACTACATTTGTCGATTACACCATTATCTACTTTCAAACAAAAACAACAACAAAAAATAAAATAAAAAAGTAATACAAGTATTTGTCTTATTTAAAACCAATATATCAAGGAATGATAATCACACCAGATGTACATATAAGACGTTTGTATACAGAGCCACTATTATAACATATTTTATGTAGATTAAAGAATAAAGTACCGCATCCATTTACATATTATCTCTAGTCCAATTAATTTTACAATATATTGGTATTAATTGTACCAGATTTATGCAAACCCACCTTTGAATTTTAAGTAAGTATTCTGCCCAGTTCGTGTTTAGTTAAGAGTGGACCTGGGAATATGTAGATTGACTAGGTCGTTGGTCGATTAGTCTCAAACAAAACTGGCAAATTAGTATGAAAAGAGGATTAGAATTGATATTTCTAATTCTTCAATGGTCGTATTCCACAAATTTTTAATTTATCTATATAAGTTTTTAGAGCAAGACTAAAAACAGACTGGCCATCATAACTGGTGTTGCGAGCTGTCGTTGCTTCTAAATTTACTAAAAATAATTTATAGTCATTCTTTATTACAACCAAAACAATAGACAATGTTAAGTATTAAAACCTCATTTCCTACAAACTATGGTTCGTAAAATAAATCTGGACAAAATAGGAGTCGTCTAAAATAAACAGAAAACTCATAACCATTCGTTTCGGCCATATTAAAGTCATATCATTACAACTAATTAACTTTGCTGACGAAAATATGGTAAGGAAAATATAGTACCTATCTTGTTTCAAAAGAAAAATTTACATGCAAGCATTAATGGCAGTATGCTATAAGTTTGCTGGTAGAATTAAAGTCTCATTTGACATTGCCGTTAGTTTACCGGCAATATTAACGTCATATTAGAGGAATATTGCTGTGTTTAAAGCGCTGTTTAGTTGTTACAAGTTCACACATAGACTCTGTATGAGGACAATTAAATGATCATGTTTATTGACTTTGCGATCCATGAGTTTCTGTGTGCGTATGTTTTCAATATTAATTTTATATCATAATATTTTTTTTATGTGATATGGCGGCAATCGAACAATCAGATTACTTGATGGTAAGCAATCAGTGACGCCCATGGACACCCGCAACACAATAGGAGTGGCTAGTGCGCAGCTGGACTTTTGGAGATAAGAGTTTTTGGAGATTTAAGGACTGGGAGGGATCATGGGAGAGAAAGTAGGCCTCCGGTAACGTCTCTCACGTGGCGAAACACAACGCTGAAGTTGTTTTACTAACAAAATTATTATTAAAGGTTCACAAAATGTCTGATTTACCTATTAATTGTTTAAGATGTAAATTAAAAATTGAATAGCTAATTCCAATCCATAATGCGAAAAAAACTTAACTTCAAACAATTAACCTCTCTTAGTGTGGCCATTGTAAACCATCTCCATAGACAAAATTCTCTATCAAACATTCACAAGGAGAACACTTATCTGCCGCCCCTCCTGCAATTAAACCTGGCCTCACAAAATCCTTCACATCCAGCATAACTAACAAAACTAAACCTTAAAACAACAGCATAAAGTATAAATACAGATGGGCAGTTGTTTAAATAAACTATCCACATAATTCAGGTCTAACAAAACGGACAGCATAGGAATACCTGGGTTCTCTATAAAATTGCAACAGTTTCTTTGTCGCTAAATACATTAGTGTTTGTTATAAATAATAGGACTTTCACCTCGCAATGAATGGAACTATTAATGTGTATGGTGCAGTACAATCTGGATAACTTGCGGGCACTGGTATGCGTATCTTTGAATACCTAGAAATAATGATAAGCAAAAATGTTTTCAATGGTGCGAAATATGTAGAAGATTTTGGATAGAAAAGAAAATGTTCGAGTTTGTTCGTTTGTGGATGTGGCGAGGCAGATTGGCTCAACGTGTCTTGGTTTTGGTTGACGAAACAGACCTTTGGATCTCTTTTTTGTCAGGGGAAATTCATCAAATGACTTCTCCCGCCAAGGGAGAGACGCAAGAGAGAGTGCCAGACTCTTACTCGCCGTCCGCAGACCCACGCTTACGGTGGCCGGAGATGATCTCTCGCGCGCTTTGGATCCCTAAAATAATTATTCTAGGTTCTAATAATTGCGTAAACGCACTAACCACGAAAAAGAAAACCCTAGTGAAAGGACGATGAACGAGAAAAAAACACAGTCAATCAACAGTTGTAATTCCTTAGCGCAAATTCAATTAGAAGCGATATACTTAAATAAAAATATGAAATAAATATTTTTAATCGACCTGCATACATATACGTTATGCAACACAATTTATCAATTGCACTAAGACGGAACCGTTGCGTAACAAACAACCTTATAACTCCACTTAAGCCGAAGAAAGCGCAGATTTATTATCATTGCAAGATATTTGCATTATTTATCTTAATTCCAGTAATAATTAGAACTTTGATTAATGCTGCGTGACGGCGTTTGAATAAATAATATTTAGATTTTCGCAATTCGTTTGATAGCTGAAGCCGTAACGATATTGGCATGATAGTGGTCGGAAAGCAACTGGTGATATTACGCTACATAAATGTCATGCATCAGTTTCTTTGAAATGAAAACTATATTATAATTTGATATTGATTATACATATAAGCTCTGAAGTTGTTGGAGGCCCAATCATTCCCCTTCCCCAATCCCTAAATCTCCAAATCCTATATCCCCAAGAGGTTGGCAACGCACTCGTAACTCATTTAAGTGATGTTGACAAACGAGCAGACGGATTACCTGATGGTAAATCAATCAGCGCCGACATCCGCAACAACAGAAGAGTTACGAGTGCGTTGTCGACCTTTTGGGGATTAGGGATTTAGAGATTTAGGGATTGAAGACCTTTTTTTTGGAGGGAAAGGATTGGGCCTCCGGTAACCTCACTCACGCGGCAAAACACAACGCTGTGGCAGTTTCAGGCCGGTTTTCTGCAAGGACGAGGTATTACTGCCGAGGTAGTGTCAAAGCATATAGCTCTTCCGCACTTAAAATTTTTAAATATTTTTTTCTGCGCTGCAATCTGTGAAGCAGTTCAAACCAGCTACTGCGCCATCGTGCGAAACAGTTGGCGGATGTGGGATGCGGGCAAGAAGTTAATATATAGGTAGTAGGTATATTATGTAGCTAGGTATATAAGTGTTGAAGGAAACTATCGTTTCCGCTGCGCCAATTTATATTATAGTAATCCTATAATATAAATTAGCCCTGTGGTTTTAGGGTTGAAAGACCAAGACAAATCTTTAGTCGACTGTTCTCGAATAAAAGGGCTGTTGCGAAAACTAAGTCGAACTGAAAATTAAAACTAGTAGGGATCTGAGTTAATTCAGGTGAGTTGAAGTTGAAAAAACGACGAGAGAAATAATCAGTGTCTTAATCGTCGTAATTTCGTATTTAGGTTATCGTAGGTTGGTTTTGTTGCTCCGTTTTTTTTTTTTTAATAAAATCATTTTCATTATTACAACGTACTTGAGTTCCTTTTGAAATTTACATGACACAAATTTCAAATGCAAAATGATCAAAAACGAAAAAACAGACATTGTTCTAAAACAGACACGGCTTAAATCACATAATCCCAAAAACAAACAGATCTATCAAAAAAGTTGCAAAAATTATTTTCACGCTAGTGGCAGCCCTAAAACAGCAATCATTGAAAGTAGTTAGATGTCTATGATCGCCATAAAATTAGGCATTTCCTTAGCACCTGCTACCGAGAGCCGCTACAATTATATATCTACTCGCACCTATTACAGATACTTATCGATTCTCAATTTATTTATTTTATATACCTACTTACTCTATTGAGGCCCTATTATAGATGAGAAGATAGTGTTTATGTGTGGGTAAACTTTCAATAGATTGAGTTTAATGGTTTAACTGTAGCAGTGAATTTATACTCTTGCAAGATGTTTTAATAACATTTTGTTGTGTTTGTAAATATGACATCTGAAGAATGATTTCAATGTGTTTTTTGAATAGGGAAAATCATCGAACGACTCCTCTTGAGACGATGGTTTTCAGTCAGTAAGAGTCTAACAGTCCCTGTGTGTTATTCTGCTCGAAGCCGAGGTGCGGTACATTTTTTTTTCTGTATAATCTTTTATTTAAAAAAATTACTTTGTTTATTCACATTTAATTCTGAATGCTAAATGCGTTCTTGCTTTTTGAACGAATCGAGGAGAAAAATGATTGATAGGGTCAGGCGATAATGATATTATTGCCTTTGGAAGGAGTACGAGGGGCCGAGGCCTAATGGAAAGGGCCGATAAACAGTTTTAATACATCAACCAGGACATGATCCATCAGAACATCAGCCGGCAGTTATCCCTGTATTATTGAAGTTCATAGTAAGAAAATCAAAGCACCAACTCGACTTTCTTTCATTCTCGATGTGAGAAAGAGATATGTCAGTTTCACAGTCTTCAAAACCAGCTGCAAGTTTAAACTGGCGTACAACAGCTGGACAATATACATAATTCTGACAACCCCTTTAGAGACTAAAGAAAGCCAATCATTATTCAGACGTGTTACAAGCATGTAAACGTAAGCTTCAGATCATCGCGTCACTGTATGCCGTAGACGGCAAGTTCTAAGCCAAGCTAATAAGACACTCACGCGCACCGGAAGGCGTCCGTCCCCGTCTGATGAATATCTGCCATCCTGCGCACTTGAGACGTGCCTCCGGTAGCGACATCTTGTGCCACCGCATTCAACTAATTTACTGCCCATTTTTAGACAAGTGATAATTACATTATTGATAATAAAAAAAAGTTATCGACAAGATAGTTTCCCGACATTTTCCTGGAAAGCTGATCGGTGCTGCATTGAGTTTTGTTTGGTATAAGATCTTAAATAGCCTTTGAATATTGTTATTAAATTTCGAAACTGTGATCGTAAAAAAATCAAGGCCGAAATGTTATTAAAAGTGAATAAAACTGATTTATGCCAATATAAAATATAATAAACCCATTTAACAAATCTAATTAAATTTGCAGCTAAAGTAACAAAACATTTCTTTTTAATCTCGCTATCAATCAAAATCTTATTCTTGTACAGCCTCCAAATGGCCAATCACCTAGACAATCGTGCAGCTTCGCCAAAACATAATTAATTACAAACAAAAAGTGCTTTGCGCAGGCGCAGGGGGCGTCACTGGGCTGCGCGGGGGCAGGGCAACGCACCTGCGGTAGCTCCCTACCAAACGCGCACTAAAAATACGTTATTAACACAACTACTTTTATTTTTATATGCGATAGCCGCGAGCTAAAGGTTAACACAGAGACGGATTCGAAACAAATTACGTTTTTAAATATTTTGATTTTAGAATTTGGAATTAACACATTTTTTAAATTTATAGAATTTAGCTAACTTTTTACTAAATCATTGTCATAATGTTAATGAACTGTATAATTTCACGTGATGTGCGTCCGACCTGACCTTTGCACCTTGTTGTTTATCGTCAGATTCACACTATTTCGCATAATAAATAATTAAAAAGAAATAAAAGAACGAAACATGACTTTCAATTGGATCATTTCTTATGTTTTCAAGTTTTTATCTAAGATAAAATGTTAAGATATGCAGACATAAAATTATTATTGCCTACATCGCTTAAAACCGCATCTCATTAAAACTTTTTACTATTATTCAAGAAAAAGTTTTTATTTACACAATAAATACTGAGAATTTTATCAGATAAGTGGCCAATTAATTTTATTACATGAAACGATTTATTGGCTATATATGTATATTCATAGGTAGCCAATTATGTAGGACTCGAAAGCTAATAGATCACATACATACGTATTACTTGTACACTTTTAATTTCTGCCTACAGCGCGACATGGAAAATTTCGCAAGGAATGAAAATTGAATTTCTATTGTAATCGGAAACCTGCAAAAGTGTTAAACTCGTATGTACACAATTCATTAGCACTGCTTGGAATGTTAATTACAACACAGACAACATTTTATTATTAATCAAGAAGAAGATCATACCAAGTCCGTGCCTGGCTGACATCTTTCGGCATCTGGCCGGTCGGAGGCTGCGATCTCGAGATAGCTCGGGTCACTGTCCCCGCACTCACACCACCGTACGTACCTCACACGCACACAGCTTGTCACACAGGCTCGGAAAACTGGAGCGGTTGTGTTTTGTAACATTCGTAATTACACTTCATTGAACAGATACATAAGTACCAGTGGAAATGGATACCTCATTCGTGAGGTGTGGCATGTATGCCCATGTGAGGTCGCCTTTTAAACATATAAATTACTGAATGGTCGGAATTTTATGATGAATTCGAAATACAACCTTTTTGGAGGTTAAGTTTCAAATTTGGAACGTTTTATTGAGTGCCAGTAAAGTGATACTGGCTGCTTTTTTGTTGGTTGTTTATTCGATTCTAATTAGTTGTTCCAAATTCAAATTGCTAATAGATTGAATGATTGAGTGATGTGTAGACTGTTTTAAGTTTTTAACTTCTTTACGTTATTAGCAAAGAATTTATTTAAATTTTGTTTAATTTAAATGTTTGCATAATAAAAATAAATAGTTTCAAACAAAATTATAAAAAAATCTATTTTTTTTATTTAAGCACATATTAATCTTCATAATATAGCAAATACACGTGTTAATGTGTCCTTATGCGTGCATGACGCATGTTTTACACGTAGTTTAAACTAGTTGTATAATTATTAACATTTTGTATACAGGTATACTAAAAGAATATCATGATGTATAAGGGTAAAGACCTTCAGTGACTTCAGGATAATATGTTGGATTTGAAAGAAAATCTGTTTTGTCGTATCACGTTTTCTCAATACTATGTTTTGTTCCTATGTCGTTGGTTCAGAATATTAAGAAACTATTTACTATAAGAACACCTAAAATTAATTCTATCTGAATCTATCTTGATTAAAATATACCAGAATTAGAACAAGTTTTCAAATCCTTCTCTATCTTTAGATTATCGGCTTCATGCAGATTTCTAATCAGACCTTTTTCTACACCGCTCTTCCATGACAATAAATTTCCATCTCAAGGTCGAACTCTGGATGTACCAATAAAGCAAATACCAATCCTATTTAATCACAATTAAGGTTATTTTCATACACAGAGGTGTTTAAACCAAGTTCCCACACTCCACATAACGAAGTACATTTTTATAATACGTTATATTTAATCAAATTGACAGAACGAACGTCTTAATTAAGCTCGCCGTGTTTATCGATAAATATTATCGACTATTGTCGTGCTACATCATCGGTATCGAATGAATATTAAATACCTATAACAGTAGGTGTGTAGGTACTAACTTAATGCCGTCGGTGTGGCAGTCTTACAAAAAGTTATGTTTTCAGAAGGATAGGTACAGACTCCAATGAATAAGTTGTCATGACGCTAGAGGACTTCCACTAACCTGACAGATTTCTATTTATTTATTTATTTATTTAATAAAAAGGTTTACCAACAGCTTATGTCTAGATAACACTTAAAGGACATTTTTTTACATTACTAGGACTTACACAGTTGCCAATTATAGGTTAACCAACATTCCCAAAATAATGATAGGATAAGTACATACCAGCAGAACTAAAATGAGTAACAATTATCCATTATTAGAGAACTGGAAATTCTATTGGTTGCACTGATAAGTGAGCTTTCAAATGGCACATACAAAACCCCTTATTACGATTCTGCCCCGATCCATAATCCTTATCATTTTAGAATCGAAACCAATACATGAAGATTTCTGAATGTCATCGATAAATCACGTGGCCAACAAATGAATTCCCGTACATTTGTCCTTGAACATAGCTAGGGATGTAACTGCAGAGCCTAATTGATACAAATAAAAACTTTTTACCTTCTCGTAAATATTTACTATAAACATTTTGCTCCGCTGATAAAGATATTAACATGCGTAATTATTATCAGTGTCGCTATCCATACATATTATTGAGATATTGACGGTGTGTAATTGGTTTTTAAGGGCAATTGATATGTTTTAAATTAAGTGCGATTCGGTGTAAGGAATATTAAGCGTATCTTTATTACTTGTCTCATAGTTGTAACAAATTTGAATATGTCTTGTATAATTTGTTTAGTACTATATTTGTTAGTAGGTAGGTATGTGTTAATTCTAAACATGTGACCTTTTTTTATATGATGGTCGGTAAATGAGCAGACGTAACGGTCTCTTAGGGATTAGGTTTTGGAGATTAAGGGATTAGAGAGGGATAGGAGAGGGGAAGAAGGATTGAGCCTCCGGTAACCTCACTCACACGACACAACAAAAGCTGTGGTTGTTTGAAGCCGATTTTCTGTGAGGCCGTGGTAGCACTCTGGTCAAGACGACCCATTCGTGGCAAAGCATAACTCACAGTTGTTTTTTAAAATTGTAACACTAGAAAAGTAAGAGTTTGTATATGTATCCTGAACACTATGATCAAGCTTTATGAGTGAGTCAACTGGTGATGTCGGTGGTGTTGATATTAGACAGTTTGACACTCGTGCAGACCGTGCATCGGATGATAACCCTGCTTATTTGTCCCCTATCAAACTAAAAGTTAAATGTACGATTACACTTAAAGACAAAATTCGAAATGTGGAAATCCAAATCACCAAAGTTGACGACGTAGCTCGTAAAATCTGCAGGCTGAAGTGGCAATGGGTAGGCCATGTTTCTCGAAGGACGGACGGACGACCTTCCCGCTAGATGGACCGACGACATCGTCAGAGTGGCAGGGTGCCGATGGATGCAAGTGGCAACTTGTCGTTTGACGTGGAGTACTAAGAAGGAGGCCTTTGTTCAGCAGTGGACGTCTTTCGGTTGATGATGATAATGGCACATAAAGACAGCGTGAATGATAAACAGCTGTTACAATTTTTTGTCCAGATTGAATCATCAAATTATTAAGTGAGTCCTCCCAATATCAAAGGTATGCGAGCTAATTTATTTTGAATAATATTCTTTATTCTTATCTCGAAATATGTCTAGAACACAATGTAACCGATAGTGTGGATAAAAAAAAACCAATTGACCAATGGCCATTGCTCGTAGGCATATCTTGTAAAAACTATGTAATGACTAATGATGTAATGTGACCATATATTTTTATTGTAATAACTTTGACCAGTGTATATATTTTAATGTGTCGACATTAGATTTTAGGTGTCTTCAAGGCCCAAGTGAATAGGATGCTTATGGGTAAGCGTGCTCCATCGTAGATCGCATCATCGCGTACCACCAGGCGTGATAGCAGCCAAAGGCCTGCCCAAAAAAGTCATAATGTGCACTCTGAGTTTTTTAGTTCATATTCAACAAAGAAGAAAAAATATAATAAAGGACAACATGTGCAGTTTCCAAATTGTCAATCAAATATTATACAGGAAAGAAGTCTTGGATATCGAAATATGCAATGTTTATAAAAAAAATATTTTATTTTTTCTCAATAATCGCAGATTTTACTTCAGACGTAGACCAAAAAGAGGTTTTATAACAAACTTTTTAAAAATACCAAGAATTATTTAACCAATTCATCTCCAAAGTACACCAAAAAGTTTAACACATGTGTCACCTACATAATTTAAAATTGTTCTTATTTTTTGCGACATCCTTGCGACACGGGCGAGGTCGGTTCGCATAACTTAATATTAATATGTATACTAAATAACAGGTGATAAAAACTTTATCTACATTTCCGTGCCTGTCAACAGATTTGATCCAATTTTAATGAAGAATAATCATTTACAGATTTATTCACAACTTAAATGGCCGGATCTGATTATTATGTGATCATTTTCTGCTTGTTTATTGAGCATACCTATGCAATGTAAAGTTCTTTATTAATATGCCGTGTTAAAAAAATAGTAATTTTACTATGAATAGCAGGATGTATTTATTATAATAAAGCTGTTTTCTTCTCGCTATCTCTCGAAATTTTTCAGATAAGTACCAGATTTCATAAAAATCGAAAGGAAACTAAACAAAAAACTTCATTATAAAAGCATAAGGTTATCTACCAAAACTTGAGAATTATCATGGTTAAAAATTAAATAAACTATTATTAGCAATTGTTGTTTGAAAACTATCATGTAATAACTCACATGTATAAAACAACAAGAAGATCTATAACGAGACAAAATGGCCGCTCAAATTCAGCTACACTGACTATGCTTATTAATTGCCCATAAAACAACTAATATATTGACCTCAGACAGCTAAACCCAGAGGCTGTGTGTGTCAATTCTTGCTGACCAGTGCTAAATCTTACCACCTGCAGATTTCGCCCATAAGACATAATACATTACAGTTCATTTTAGCATAACGAGGGCTGCTAGCCATTAAATGGGATTGCTTTGGGCACCATGACATAAACCTCTTTTGATAGGTTTTCAGCTGCCATTCATAAACTAACTTCAGTTAGCTCGAACTAACATGGTTGACATTTAGAAAGTTTTGTCATCTGTGGTCAAAAAATAAGTTTCATTAATATTATACTTCATCATCATCATCAGCCTAAATACCTCAATCTTCAAATCCTTAACCGCCAAATCACGAGCATTGCACTTACAAATCCTTTACAGTTGTAAATATCTTCTTACCACCAGATGACCCTTCGACTCGTTTTCCGCCCGGAACTATACAAAAATATATAGTTACTTACTTTTTCAAAGTCTCCGAAACCCGCATGAAAAATATATACATATGTATGTAGATATACATACCAAGCGAAAAATTTCTCTCAATTTTGTTTACCTCTTACACAACCAAATAACAAAGAACCACCTACATAACAATCTGAACTTTAAGCTAGCAAAATAGACCAGTAGCAGCACGATTTAAGATTTATAACCTGTTGAACACAAGTCTTAAAACTAAAAGCAAGGTCTAATAAATATTAACGGCCAAAATGGTTCACAAAGGAAGAGATTTAATTAGATCAATATATACGTATGACATTCACTGAGCAATGCATTAATCACTGAAACAGGTTTTCAAGCGACGAATATATCCATCATAGAAACTGTATCGGAGTTTTACCCGCTTATTAAATGAAGGTTCCGTACTAAATAAATTTCGTTTCCTTTTGATTGAGTTTTTTTTAGAAATAAAATGAATTAAAGATATTTATAAAAAAAATAGAGTTACTCAAAATAATTGAGAATAGAGGGCATACCATTAAGTGTTGAAGCATGAAGTTTCCGGGCGAGTAAGAGAGATGGAGCTATAAAATGTGTATAGCTCTATCCCTCTTTCTCGCCCGAAAGATTCACGCCTTAAAACTTCGTGGTAGCCATACAGCTCAACTAGTTTCAAGTCACAACGGGACTCTTATTCATGAGCAGCGAGTGCGTCGCAGCGACGACGCGCAGCCGACTGTGATTGTTACTATACAAAAAATATTTTTGTAGCCTACTTTTTAAACTAGGCTACTAAATTAAATATGGTTTTTGTACTTGAGAAAAAATATCGTTAATATTTAACACGTAGTTAGAGTCTGATTTAAGAAAATAGTTACATATATCTTGCAATACTGGAATTGCACCTTGAGGTGATTCCACTAAATAATAATAAGTCCATAGGCTATGAAGACACGTACACAGGTCTCCGCAGTTGGTCCATAGCCTGTCTCACCGGCCACGGGGCGACCATCTGAACAATTAATAAAACTAGGTCGCAGAAGTGTTCGCGGGCTTAAACTAATAACCTGTCACCGCTTGTTTTATTGTTGTCCTTAAACTCGATTTAGTATTCCTTTAGGGTAACACCGTTCGCCACCTATAATATTCGATTTCTCTGTCGACTGTCATAAGTTTATAGCATGTGGTGTGGTTCGCTTAGTTACGAAGAGATAATTCTGTTGCAATTATAGAAATATAATAATTTAGGGTAAGTATTTATGCCCTAAAGACCAGAAGGAAGATCTACCAGAGTCTGATACAGAAGACAGAAATAAAAATACATATTTATGTACAAAGTCGATAGCAAAACGATACTTACACAACTATACTAACTTGACTGTCATTTTCTTTTTCATAATTGACAGCAGCCCTGCTCGGAACACGAGTAGGTTGGTGATTTTTAGTCAATAAGAGCTTCGAATTTCCTCCTCATCCAGATCAGAAGAAGTAGTTGCATGATATTACGCGTTCAAAAATAAATAAGTTCGTGCCAAGAAAAAACCTACTTGTACCAAATACTTGTGGAACCCCAATAACCCAGTTAGGAAGGTCCACACCCACAAATAATAATTAGACATGTGCCGGTCGGTAATGTCAAATGTCGAGTAAATGCCAACACATAAAAAGTCATCGGTCATGCGCATGCGCATAAAAGGACCTACTTCCGTAACTAAACTATGACAGTTGTCTCTGACAACGCTGCTACTCTATGAAAATTTACCACTTTAACATAATATACGAGTGAACAACTTTTTATGAGCATTAAAACCAGTATCAATGGCTTTTAAATTGTAGAATATGATGTTAAATGCAATAAATTTATGTACATGTGACACGATATGTCTTATGAGTAGCAAATCAGAAGTGCTATTCCACACATAAGAATATTTAATTTATTTTTGGCCATATATTGTTGATAACCTCTTGTTATTTTAGCTGTTACACCTACCATGACCTGTCTCTGTATCACTCTAGGGTGGAATGGAAGAAAATGCCTTTAGTATTAAGTCAGCCATTGTGCAAAAAGTATTCAAATAAAAAAAGAGCCGCTTCGGGAAATAATTACTTAGTATTGAATTCTAACTAATTTCTGAGGTTAATCAATAGGCATTGTTTAACGTACTTGATGAGATGATTGTGATATATTAGTCATCAATAAACGCGTAAAGCACGACCCGTCAATATCGTGACTGCAATAACTAAATATGCAAATTGCAATAAAATAATTAAGGCATAAGGAGCACTTAACAATTTTGTTACAGCACAACAATGTTGCCGGCAATTCACCACGGATTACACAACCGGGTGCATTCACTGGGGAACTCGTAAGAAACACGAAAATATAAATAACGAACATCAAACAACAATCAGATAAACGATTACGATCGTCATTACGGGCAGGTTGATATAGTTTTATGGCATCAAATAAAGGACTATTACATGAGCGTTACGGCACGAGCGTGCGTTCGCGACGGCGTCCGAGCAGGAAGTGACACTGAGCGGTCCGTGCGTCGATTTCTCCTGTGAGCGCGCTGGCGATAAATAACCGCGGGTAGTTCTAATTCTGCGCCATATTTACGCGGCGCGCTGCGACAGGCGTGGGTGGCAACACCGCAGAGTAAGCAAAACAGTTGCACTAAGATATCGTTTGCATACGACCTTCTTAGTTGATTCAATAAATCTGCTACCTGTTTGTAAATTGAAAATCAATTGATTCCATTACAATATTTGATTGAATGAAATATTAAAATGTATGATCTTTAATCGCTTTATAGCAATTCCAAGTAATTGGTATAAGTGGATATTTTATGTTACGACGTATTTTGTCATACTCGACACTAAAATACTAAAAATGACCTTTGGCATAAAAACATACCATCAAGTATAACTAACAATAAACATGAGCAAGTACACAGAAAAAAACTCGTACAAAAAATCTCCTCTAAATAACCTACCTGCACAATACGAGCCATTAAATTCTAATTGCAACGTCCATTGTACGCTAAAATGCATAGATAAGTTACAGACCAGAAATCATTGGCGCGACAACCGTGGAATCAATGAAATAAGTTCGCAGTGCGCTCTCTGTGCGTACATTAATCTGTGCACCGTTCCTAAGACCTTTATCTAAGAGACAGGACTTGCTATTGTAGAATCAAGTGCTAAATTATGATAGGACCAACTTAGATTTCACGGGAGAGATCATTTTCTGTTACTTTCCCTCTGCACGGATAACGATCAAACTGATTATAAATACTTCGATTTGAAATTCAAAATGTCTGCGGTTTTAGTTGGGTGCAAATTATTGTGCTTCTCGTTACAAACTGGAGGGACCTGCTACAATGCAGTTAGTTATGTAAGTGAGGGAAATGTCCGCGGAAATTTTAATCATCACATTATTATCGGTTTATTATGACTGTAGTAGTTAATGCTTAAATCTTGAGGAGCAAAGCGAGTACTTATAATATATCTTTACACTTTCTAACATGCCTATAACAGTACCAGTTTATATTAGAATTTCTTGGACATATCTATGATGTTTTAAAGTCTTACTCATTTACATAGAGAAGGACTGCTATAGACAGAAATTCTACAATTTCATTTACGTTACCGAAAGTAAAGTATTGTTATTTCTTTTCAGTGTATGGACAGTCTCTCGTCAATGTATGACACAGAAATAAATTCAGCAGAAATGGTCAAGGACCATAGTCCTTGACCATTTGTTGTTGTGACACATAGCTTTGGTACCTAGTAATCTAAGATAATTTATAGAATCAGGCGTAACTTTGCAGAAATCCATGACAGTGGGTTTGCATCCTGCAACAAGGCTGGATTTTTGTCGCGGAAAAAAAACTAAATATTTTTCCTAACATTTAACCTAGTAATCTGACTGTAAGTTGTACCAAAATACTCTATTACAACTGGATAACAGTGGAGGTAACCATACAACATTACAGTCCATTTGAATGCAAACAATTGAACTACTACAAACAATTCCATTCGATATTAAAAAGCTCCGATCAATACAGGCACAGCATCGTCTCATCCGAGAGCAAAATAATCCATGTCCCTAAACTTCAACCAATAGATCAGCCCTACTAGTGCTGCACCCATAAATCGATGGTGTTATCGATGTGTTCTCACTATCTGTTCTTGTTATCACGTCGATATTTAGCGATACAAATCACTGCTACTGTTCGACATTTTACAATAGTAGGGATTGTACAATACACTAGTTGCGGATAGACGTAGATTTATAACCAGCAGGTGATACTGTTTCGTTGAAGGCGATTTGTTCTTTGTTTTGTTTTATTGAAATTAGTATTTATTAGCTGTTTAGTGTTGCCGTTTAGTATGATTAAGGGTATGGAGTTGGAAATGATTGGTTTGAATTGATTTACGTGCCTAACGTCTGGATGTTGAATGAGAAATTGATATCATTATTAATTCTTTGGCGTTTTTTTCTTTGTCGCGGGAAATCTTTAAATTGCTTTCCCGTGCTATTGGCAGCGAGATGGCGTATCAGAGTCTCGCTGATTAAAAACCCTCTTTTGACCTGCATCTTCGGAAAATACTTAAGTGCTGAATTCACTACACAAGTTGTTACATTATGTATACCCAACGTGCAATGGAATCAAATAAGTTTCTTTTAGTCGTCGACCAAGATATTTTTAATCAAACACCAAGAGAACGTCGGCGTTCGCGCCCATATTGTGTCACGAATACACACAACTAAAAGGTAAATTAAAAGTCTAAATCCAAAACACCAACCACAGTAAAGTGCAAATTCAAATAACTGCCTCAATTACGCCAAACGCCTATCAAATGTAGTAAAAAGGCGCCTTCCGCGTGCCAGGCTATTTTCGAACAATTTTATTGTTAAACATATTACCCTGAGGTCGGATGTGCAGAGTTCTGGGTCAGGATCGGAGATCACATGTTACATGAGTAATGCGCTGACCGGAGGCTGCACACCTTGTGCGCAGTGCGCGTGGGCGGGGCATACGATACTTTGCTCGACAGTGTACGGAACTCGCAAAGCCGTAAATTATGCTAAGCCGATGATCGGGAAAATTAATTTTCTTTAATTTGCGTGGGTGTGACTGCTAGACAGTGTAACGTGTGTACGAATTGTTAAATATTATATTCTGTTTATTTGTGATATTTGAAGTCATATTGGACTGGGTGAATGTGAAGGTTTGGATGAATATGAACTGTAATCAATAATATTGTATTTTGTACATACATTTTGTGTGTACTACATTTGTATCTTTATAATCTACATTGTTATTTATGTTAAACATCTCAATCGCTTTTCCTGCCCCTATGTACTATATACATACATAGGCTTCAATCCTTAAACCTAATTTTTTTAATACATAGACTGATTGAATGGGAAGTTTTGCATAATAACATCCATTAAATAGTGAACAAAATTTGTATTTATCAACATTGCACCCATGCGGAGCCGGTGTGAGTCGCTAGTCTATATAAACTAATATTATGAAGAGGTAAAATTTGTAAAGTTTGTAAGTTTGTATGTAGGGGGTAATCTTTGGAATCGATCGGATTGCCAAAATTTTTTCACTGATAGATAGCTAGAATGTTCCTGAGTGCTATAGGCTATAAAACATCACGCTACGCTTACATGGAGCCGAGCAGCGGGTGAAACCGCACGAGAATAGCTAGTATGTTATAAAATCAATACTTAGTAGCTCGTCGTAAAATAAGTCATATTTTATAAAGTAACTAAAGTTTACTCTCTTTAGCCGAGTATATATTAATAAAAGGGGAACCTCTTTCGGTAACCTTTCGCTTTAAACTATTTTATTATAAGTTCAAACGTTGTTAGTCGCGAGGCGATATAATGTGCTAACTTACTGGCCGCTTATTACTAGCCATGGCTTATACCACAGATATCTAGACTAAACTAGATAGTGCAAATTAAGTGAAACAATTTTTGACCGCATGGAACAGCACTCTGTGTGATCTACACATAGTTGTCTCGGGTTTGGTTTTAATGTGTATTATGTAAAATTATATGGGATTAAGTAGATCCCACTTTAGGGTAATGTTTAACTTAAAATAGTCGAGTGTGGGAGATCCATAAATGAGCTGTGATAACATAGCTGCAAAAAAAACCAACGTGATACAATGAATATGTTTCGACGTTCTTTATCATTTTGTATATGTTTCGACGTGTTCTTCCCTTATTCCCCACCCCAGTTCTCAAAGTCGAACATCGTTTAGATGTTTTTCACCAATAAACAGTTTGAACGCGCTAATCTCCGGAACTGCTAGTTCGAATTGAACATTCCTTTTTGCGATGGATAGTCAATTTTGACAAAAAAGGCTGTAGGCTATTTAGTGTTGCGGTTTAGTATCATCATATCACTACAAAATAGAGCAGGTGAAACCGCACTAGAAAAATTAGTATATTAAGACCTTTTGTAGCAATTCCGTTCGTAATCTCAGCGAATCGTTGAGCACACATTAAAAGAAGTCGCATCTAGACATTTAAACATCAAAGTTTAAAGCCTTCTTATATTTATTTGCAAATTATACTTGTTAAGGATAAATGGGAAATAGTTGGATGTTGTTGTAGTGTGCACTTTATGTAGTGTGAAACTGGAGATAATTGAATGTGTGTTTTATACGATCTCGCACTTTTACACCGTTCGTACTTTCTGCCTAGTATGGTACGGAAAAAAAGGTTCGCAAACACACTTAAATTACATTATGTTTCTACGATATAATTGAGTTCGTCGGTCGTTTATTGATTGTAATCGTTTATCGTTAGTGTGTATAAATGTATAGATAACAAGGTTATGTTTTTAGAAAGAGAAATTGTTTTTTTTTTCATAATCTGTGGTCACTTGGACATATACATAGTCAAGGCTGCTAACAAATACTGGTATCACCCAAGGAGTCATAAATGTGTTGCCTGCTATTCAAATATTTATTTAATTTAACAATTCATGTAATATGTATACATACAAAAGCGGACTTAGTAACGAAAAGCATGCTCTGCCAGTCAACCGCAAGGGTGATGCAGAGAAGTGTCACACAAATTAAAAATAATTAACGTAAATTTTCCTTGGTTATTTGGTTACTGATAGTTACGTTTTATGCATAAGACGGGAACTGAATTAAGGGCTTTCTCCCAGACAATCGATAATCGTTTAGATATACACAAATCGGTAATCTCGACTATAATAGTTGCGCATACATTGCACGATCAGGAAAATCTTGGAAATGTCATAACTCAAATTACCACTTAAAACGTCTTTAAACAGAACAAAACATTATCATAATTCGAAGTACTGATGCCTTTAAACAATTCAAAATATCAGTTTCGAATATCTATGCAATATAATTGAATTATTGACTTTGATATTCATCGATTCGGAACAATGGACACAATCGAATAACTTTATCGATTCGAGAACTCACCAGACTTGACTTAATAATCGAATCGACTGTTATAAAGGACGTGACAACTGACAGTTTAGACCACTTTTGTATTGCTGTCAAAAAAACTAAAACAATGACTATATACCTACCTACTTCATTGATAGCTCCGAATGGTTTGTTTATATTGTGAGAAAACTGCTATTGTTAATAATAGGAACTTGTATTTTATTTTATGTATATTTTCGGTTGCTGTGCGGTCTGTGCTATAAAAAGTTTGTGTTAAACGTCTCGGCTAATGTAAGGGTTTATGCTCTTTTATTTCGAAAAAAATCGTATCGTGTTTGTCTCTCAGTTGTGTCCCAAGTCCTCAATCACTTATTGGTGTTAAAAGCACCTTAAAGAAATCACATCAGTAATGTTATACTAAGAAAGAAAAATTAATGAAGCGAATCGATTCATATCGTCCAGTTGACTTAATTAAAACACGAAACGAATCGAACCACCCTCTATACACACAACAGCAGCAATTTCGCAACACCCTTTCATCACTGAACCACTTTTACAACACCATCCAATCGCTCATGAACCGACATTTGACGACAATAACGATCCGTATCTTCAATCCATCGCGACCAAGGCTAGGCAGAGTGGCCTGAAAAGGTCTAACGATTACTTTCTTGTCTCGGATTACGCTCCAAAATGTCAGTAGCAGTGACATTTTTATATCTGTCCGACATTTTGAAGGTAGATACGATCGTGCCAATTAAATATTAATTTGTTTGGGCGACCATAGTGGGATTAGGCGCGGTGATGTATGTAGGTATCAGTGTTGGTGTTGTTTTTTTTTAATAGGATAGTTGTATATGTTGATGGATGTATCTAAGAAGCCCTTCTTATTATCTTTAGATGTTTGATATATACACTTTCTATGTAGAAGCATTTTTCATTTCTAGTTAATGTAACTGTGTATTTAATTACAAGTGTTCTCTATAGTAAATTGTGTATTTTTTATTATATCGCGTAACTGTCCAAACTTCAAATAATGAGATATTTTCTGAATTTCAAACTCTCACCCATTAACAATAGGACTTGTAATAAACTTTATGAAGCTTACAATTTACGTGGAACGCCAAAAAAAAGAAGAAGTTTGGGCCACTCATATTTTATTTTTATTTATGTATAATTTCTCGTTTTTCTTTTTATTGGTTACTTTTTTTGGAGTTTTAATTTTGATACTATTTTTGTTATTTATATTTGTAAGTAAAGCAAACTGTAGCATTTTTGTAAGCCACTGTCGCATTAGGTCAAGCCTGTAAGGATAGAGTGTATGTTTTTAAAATAAATAAATAAATACTAGACCTCATTCAAGTCCACAACAATGACGTCACACAAGAGAAAAAAAAACAAAAAGAACCTCAATTATCAAGTCTTTTCTTCATCAACAACACCTCCACATATAAATCCACTTAGACCTTTATAACTTGAACATTTATCAGCACCCCGAGCTCAGGCCACAAAGTATTGGTAAATTTCCAGTTCGCCTACAAAGCCATTGTTTTGTCTAAGAGCTCGTACATTCCATTTGTCCACAGATAGGAAACGAGTCTGGAGTTTAACACCATCAGTTTATAGTGTACAGACTAACATATGTTCAATGTAATAGACATGTAGTGGATTGGATTAGTCTGTTTTGTTTTGTGTTATATTGTTGATATGTGTTTTGTGAGTAAAAATAACAGAATGAGTACGGAATATGTGTTTTTCGCATTTTAAACATAATGAAAATTGTTAAATAAGTTTTTGCTGTGTCATGTTTGTTTGATTAAATTATCCTAATATTTATAAAATACTTGAAAAAAAACATCAGTACTACCTACTAAGCTTCGGCATTTTATAAATATACCAAGATCACTAAAATGTCGCTTTCACACCAACACTCACAAATCCGCGCCAAACCAGGACGCAGCAGCAACATTTTAGCACCTACTCTAATTTAGTATCAACCATCAAAGTTCAAAGTCCCTCTCCGTCCGAAGGCGACCTTTGGTTAACTAACCGTGAACGTATTTCTAAGATGAACGGGCATTGGTCTCTTTCATCTCAATTTCACAGTAAATCTACAGGGCGATTAAATGGGTAACGGATTCAGTAAGCTAAGCCGAAAATAACTACGTATATTGAGGCAGATTGAGAATGAGAATTTCGTTTTGGTAATTCACAAGATGTTAATAGATTTTTTGAAACATAATACGCCTTTTTGTATTCCGTTTTTCTTCTCAGAGTTGTCAGATTGGATATGCGACCTACATAGAGCGTGCCTATCAATAAGCAACCTATTCACTTGGGCCTTGAAGACACCCAGGTTATATACCCTTGAAGGAAAACAGACTCCAGCAAAAAAAAGCGTACCAAAATTTAAATACAATCATAGCGCCATTCTTATGATTACGTATTTAATTTCATTTTTAATAATTTTATTATCCAATTTAAATTAATGCAAATTTTCACAAGTTAGAAACAAAAGAAAAGCAATTTTTCTTATAGAAATATCTATAAATTAAAAACAAAAAATACAATGTTTAGTTATGATAAAAACCTTTTTGTAGCCAAATGTAAGAAACCACATGACTTATAAATGTAGGTAGCATAGATACATAAGTATACAGTGGCTTTAAAAAAAAACAGCTGACCAAAACCGCAGCATCCACTTACTGGCCAGCAACATCACTAAAATAATTAATATAACAAAGTACTGTCAGATAAAATGATGTTAAAAAGAAAACAATTTATTATTTTTCTATTTTTTACTTTCTAGACCATTATACTAAATTCTGAATCATAATTGCAATCGTATCCTCTATATTTGTAATCAAGCCGTTTAAGTTTAAATTTGAAAAAGTCCGTTATGTTTTTGATATTTTTGTTATTTTCGGAAAAGAAGCACATTTCGAGAATTATACAGAACAGATTTCCGTAATTATTTATTATCGATTTCATTATTCCTACATATTTTACTGGTCCTATCCAGGTTCTGTACTCAAGTCTTCAATATTAAATCTTAAATCCCGATATAACCTGTAAACCAAATTCTCGTTTCGACTGTACTCAGACAAAGACGGTCGAAAGTACCAAGATACCATCGCCACCTTTCACCGGCCGATCGGTTTTGCTCCAAATAAGTGAAACCTTGCCATTATGTCGCATTAAAATTGATACCCGCTCTATATGACGTAAATACTTCTGCGCTTTATGTAAGCCTGGTAAAAATCAATGGTGAACACAGTATTGCGTGTTTTATAAATTATATTACGACAATATGTATCACTGATATTAACTCTGACATTTACCTAAACGGCTATAGATTTAGTCGTGATAAATTCTCGACCGTCAACTTTCGCATTTCCTAGTAATTTTCTAGAAAACACAAACTTACTCATTCATTTCTTCCGTCAGCTTCATACCTATGTTTTAGTTTCAAGAACAATTTCCTAAAGGAAATTCGAAAGGCCTGTTACCGTTTTCTTCCTTGTAAAAATATTGACCATTGATTATACGTTTTCTGATCATAAAAAATCTCTTAATCAAGTACAGTTATCAATAATTGAATTATCTAAAAATAAACAAAGATATTTAAGGGTCATCTCCATGTTAACTAAACCAATACAGCATCAAAAGTTTGTGACTGTAATCTAACACCGTCCAAGCAATTTGAATACACGATGAAAAAAATCAGAGACCACCAAACACTTCCAAACTTAAATCCAATACAAGAGAAGTAAGGGGACAACGTATGTATAGGCTCGCGACAAATGTCTTCATTATTCTGCCCACGCACTAAGCAGTGCTTATTACCAAAGAACAGACTTTATTAGCGCAGATACGACACGTGAATTTATTACGACAGCGACTCACTATGTAGGTATTGGGCGTCCATGTTGATTTGATTGTGTTTACTTTTTTGTTTATGAGCCGGATTTGTGATAAATTCGCCGGTTTGGGTAGTTAAGTACTAAGATTGTAATATAGGCAAATTGCTCGGAACATCAGAGAAGTACAGAATTTATTAGAAAACTGTAGGCTGTGTTTTGTGTCGTAACATTGGTTTTATTAATAAAATTTGGTATTGAATGTTGGGTTAATCTGTAAGTGTTCAACATTATAACAACACTCTAAATAAAAACTTTTATCAGAAGGCATATCACACAAAATATTTGAATTACTGATTTTCATTTGTGCCTACTTGTAGTAGGTATAGAAACTGACCCCTGTTGACAAAGAATTACCAACGCAACACACCGTCAGTGGGTGTACAGACTCCACACCTCTACAAATCCTGCAGCGAGCGAACTCGTTGATGTTATTACTAACCTTTAAGCGACAATACAAGGCTCCCTAATTTCCATAGGCAGAAACGAGTTCCCGCACCCACTTGATCTATGGCCAGGTCACGCCCAGGGCGGGAGTCGGCCCACGCGCCGTCCCAAAGGTTACACCTATAATGTATTTGCTGAACAATGGAGGTGCAATGATCGAAGGCTTGTCACTCGGAGCTAAGGTCGTTCTCCTTTGATTCATTACTTATGTAAGATGCAATGTGTTGTGTTTTGTGATAGTAAAGCGATAGATTTGATGAAGCGGTTCTGGTGTTGAACATGACGGTTGTACAAGAAAGTGTTATGGTATAACAGTACATATGTACCTATTGATCGCTGTTTTACTTTTTAAGAGCTCTATCACTGGATGCATAATAAAGGAAGGCCAACTACCTATTAAAAACAATTCTATCATCCGAGTCCATAGAATAACGACATCGCGTTTTTCGAAGACCGTAAGGGTTAAGTCTATTATTAAATACTGGCAACTATTCCAAACACCGCACTTATATTTAATTTAAATATAGAATTTCAAAAATCGGAATGACTCATTCTTAATTCAAATTTAAAATTAAATTAAATTATATTAAAGCAGCTATCGAATTGACCTCAGCATGTTACATCAATTACGATGACGTAGCGTATTTACAAACAGCTTTTGGCCACAACATGTGATCATTGTTATGTGCTGCAGCTCTATTACCTCACATTGTTTGTTATCTTATTCGGTAACATGTTTTGGCATCTCAGCTCTTCGGATCCGACACGGTAGGAATTATGTCAATAATTTAAGTCAGAGCCAAACATGTGCGAAATTTGTTTACACAAACTGTATCTTGAATCATGCCTACATAGCTCGAGTAGTATTTTGTATTTATGTTAAAGCTTGGATGTTTAGGAGATTGGAATGATTCACTTGCTATCGATATTCATAACTTATCTAAACTCAAAATCATTATAATATTAGATCAATCATTATTATATTAAATCCCTTTTTATTCATTTCTTTTTTAACGAGTACTAGCAAATACATATTTTTAATTCAAAATTCCATTAGTTGGGAGAGTTATGCTTCGACTCGAATGGGTCGGTTCGACCGAAGTACAATAACCACAGCGTTGTGTTTTGCTGTGTAAATGAAGTTAACGGAAGTCCCATCCTTCCCCGCCCCGATCCCTAAATCTCCAAAACCCTTATCCCCAAACGTCGGCAACGTACTCCTAACTCTTCCGTTGGTAGGTGTAAGCCAATTAAAATAATTTCAAGGCGAACCCGCAGTACGATATTTTATTCAAAGGAACTGTAAAAAGATGTTATGAAAAGATGCTTTCAATAGCACAGTTTTGTAGCTTTTAAAAAACAAACCAAAATAACTAGGTACTGTAACGATAGCGCCATACTTGATAACTCAATACTAACTTGGTGAATAGCTCTCCTCGACTGGGGTAGCCACACAATGTGTGTAGTGAAACAAACAGACTAACACTGCTGTACAGAACTGGTAGCTGTTTGAGTAGGGTGCATATAGGAATAGGTTTATTGAGGATATCCTACTAATATTATAAATGTTAAAGATTGTGAGAATGTATGGATGTATGTTTATTATTCTCTCAAAAACGGATGGACCGATTTGGTTAAAATTGGGATGATTCCCTCTGGATACATAGATAGGATCTGGAAGCTGAAAGCTAGTCTTTTACATTAATGTGTGATGTGGAAACATGTAACATTCTGATTTGAAATTGCAGATAGTTTTTAATTTATCATATTCATAGGTTGGTATAATTTCAATTAATATCATTTTATCATTTTCTACACTACACAAAGTATAACGATACGCCTTTAATCCCTGAAGAAGTAGCTAGAAATACATATTACACGTTTACAATAAGTGTGGGAGAGCCATGCTTCGGCATGAATGGGTCGGCTCCACCGGAGTGACACCACGGCCTCACAGAAAACCGGCGTGAAACAACCACAGCGTTGTGTTTCACCCTGTGAGTGAGGTTACCGGAGGCCCAATCCTTCCCCTCCCCCAATCCCTCTTCAATCCCTAAATCTCCAAATTCCTAATCCCTAAACGGGTAACGCACTCGTAACTCCTGCGTTGCAGGTGTCCATGGGCGGCGCTGATTGCTTACCATCAGCTCGTTTGCAGACCTACGAGTATTACATAAAAAAACAATAAAACCTTCTTATCCCCAGTATTCTTGTAAGAAAATAGTAAGCAAATTCAGCAAAATTTCATATTCTCCTAAAAACCTCTTCATCATGGTGTTCCTAAAAGCAAGGCAGTCATAATTATATCGCGAATGTTCAGCACCGCGTAACCTCTACTAAACTAATTTACAATAGCTCATTGAATACCACTGGAGTTAACCAACAGTTCATAAATATTTCTAACATAGAATCAACTCTGTGTTCAATTTATTGTACTTTCTGATCTGTAAGCTAGAGAAGTCTGTTCTTAAGAAGAAAATTTGGTTTTCTGAGAGATCGGAGTTTTAAATGGATAAGAATAGGTTTATCTGAGAAGAGGAGTGGCCTTCTGGCTAACATCATAGTCCTTCAATCCTTATTTAAGTAAATATCATCTGTAGAAAGAGTTATTGGTTGTGACAAAATGTATAATGCGTTCATTTCCCCTGGTACCACAGTCTTTGGTTAAGACTAGAGTAAGTAGATATGCATTCGAGATATTCGAAATTGGAACAGTGGTCTTTAGAGTTTATAATAAAAACAACAAATTAATAATTTTGACTCTTTAGTTTTTAAGATTAGCATAAACAAAAAAACGAGCTCACCTTTTAAACGAACTTTAATAATAACCTCAAAATTAAATGCAGTTTAAAAATCTAAACGCGGCAACTACAAAATGGATCAAAATTAGCATAAATTACGTCAATTTGTCTACTAGTCTCTTTAAAAGAATGTCATTTTTAAAGTGCAAAACGATTAAGAGGTAGTGTACGTTCATTATATTATTATATATGTATATATACCTATATATACGTTTTGCAATAAAAGTTTCCGTAATTGATTATAACGTATTTGTTTTGATTTAAAAAGTCTAGTTTGTTTCTTCGGTTTTATTCGCATTTAAGTTATTTATGTACAAACATTAATATATAATTAAGGAAAAGCCTTAAATTGCTAACTCTTTTAAAAGGAGTTCACAAATAAAGCATTTTCAATTAAGCTGTGTAAAATAAATTTTAGCATGAGTTTGCAATAAAATCCTAAATTACCTACTTTTAATTGATTCGAAATTCTCTGGTCTTCTCGAATAGCCTGTAGGCTTATATTCCTACACAGCTATACTATATTTGGATGAGGAAAATATGAAACAGGTATCACAGATTAAGAAAATGTATCAAAACAAATCTAAGATACATCACGTACCTACATATAATTTGAGAGAATCACAGTTACATCGAATAGCTAGCAAAAGAGACATGATAATAATGTAGTTCCGAGTATGAAAAAAAACTCGAAACAACTTGCTCAGGCCATAAACTAATTATCTTTAAGCAATTAAAATAAAGAAGTAGGTAAATAACACGTTTACAGATGTCCAATAAAGTTTTATTACAGACGATCGACATATTTATACCACAGACATCTCGCCGCCCGCCATCATCTTAATCCTCATGTCTTAAAATGTCAAATGTCAAAGAGCTTCACACTCAGCCTTAACTTTGAACAGAGACGTATCGAAAGTATAAAAAAAAAAACAAATAAATACTCGGTAATCTGTGGTGAACTATCACGCATGGGGTCAATGGCCGGTTGACATTTGACATGCGAATGTCAAGGTGCGCTCGCGCAGTTCCGAGAACGGCAGGGCGCATGCGTCAGGAGATCGAGATTGTAATGTGTTATATGCGTCGTGACATTTTTCAACAGAAATGTCAATGTGTTTGTTGGCGTTGGTTATGATCGATTTAAGTGTCTCATATTTATAGTATGAGCTGAGCATAATTTGTATAAATAATGAAGGAAAACGTTTCCTGATATCGATGGCCTTAGTATCCAGTCTTCGCCAATTTCTCATAACTTAAGCTTGTGAAGAGTAACGAATATTTAACAAGAACTGTATCCACATGCCATCAGCAAAGAATGCAGACTGTTACCTTATGTACCTACACCTCTAGTACATTTAATTGCACAGACTTATTTGGTAATGTCAGTGTATTAATGGCTACATGCTGTAGGCAAATAATTACTCATTACTGCAAACAAGTCAGAAGCTGCAGTGAAGTGATCACGATTTTATACAAAATACATTTTTGATTAATCTCCGAACACCGAGTCTAATTTTAGCCGAAAAGAGTTCAGCAATTCGAGAAAGCGTTAAAAATTGTTTATTTTTTTAATCTAGAAAGTGTAAGTGATACACATGGCTGTCTAGATTTTTGAGATTCGAGATCTTAATTTTGCAGTTGTACGCTGTTATTTAGATGTTCAGAAACTAATGTAGTTACATTATTGAACAAAAGCTTCATATTCTTTGATAATATATTACTATAATAAAAGCTGGAACCAATACCTATCGTTATATTTTTCGAAATGATTGAGTTTGTTATTTCAAATCTCATTCTTCGTGATATAAGTTCGTACAGTGACAATTGCACAAAATCACAAAATAGGTCATTCAAAGGTTAAAAACCAATACGTAGGTTTCACGATCTCAAGATCTTCTTTTTTAAAGTCCTCAAAATCTACCTTCTATCATTGAGTTCAATGCACTCAAATCGATATAATAACCTTTAAAGGATCTCTATCTAACAATGATATCACGTCATCTAACATTATAATAACAGTGAAAATGACTCAAAAACTAAAAAAAAACCATAAGGAAATCAATAGAAACAACGCGTGACTCAGATAAACAAGATACATCTAAAACGAAACATCTCAATTTCCATCCTTGCGTCCCACGCGTATATCTTTTATGGACTTTTGGGTATTTTTTAAGGGTTGACTCTAAGAAATTACTTATTAAGCATACCTACAACTTTCGGAATTGTTCGTCGCAATGGTACAAAACTAACCCGAAACATTAAAAAAAAATAAGAAAATCTATAAGAACATTACTTGTCGTGTATTTAATTTCATTTGACTAAAATTTTTTTCTCCTTCATCTCAGCTTACTTTAACTATTACATTGATTATTTGGAAACCGTATAATTAATTTATGCATGCCTCATAAAACAAAACAATATCAAATCACATTGACCGCACCACTACAACATACAAACCCACATAAAACCCACTCTCAATCATAAAAAAAAGAAAAGTATTTAACAAGCACGACAACCCTGGGTGCGCCGGCGCACGTCAGGGCGCGCACGTGGGCCGCGGGCGTGACATTTGCCCCGTGGAGTGCAGCGTGACGTCATCACGTGCACTGTTTACCTACCTATTGCAATACATACCTTCTTATATAATTATTGGACTTGTAGGCGATATTGTACGGATTTTATTAGGAATCCCTATAAAGGCAAACGTGGCTGATGTCAGGTAATGTCGCGACGATTAAGTAAGCTTTGTGTATACTTGTAGAGGATCAACTAATATCGTCCTATCAGATGAACTTTACGCCTGAAATGTTTATTTGTCTGTTTGTATTTAGTGTCTGTGTAAATATTGAATTACCAGGTTAGAATCTGAACCATAAATGTTTTGTCGAAAACCTGTAAATCGAAGATGCAACAACTTGTGCCTTGTGTTAAAGTGTGTTTATTGTTATTTACATAGCTTTTAAATGTCATGGGTTTTAGACTATAAAACACCAAAAATATTTGTTGAACAGCATACGCAAATTTGAGTTTCTAAAAAATTCAACTTAAAGATAATGGTGCAGATATCATCATAATGTATGTGCGACAATAAATCTGCAACCCGTATCCTATAACACGACATTTTTATTATCAATAATTATCATATCTTTAGACAAACACATAAAAATTTATAGCACTTGACACACATCACAAATCTTGTTAATGCAAAGTTTAAGTTGACGTCGACGGAAAGGTTGAAAGGCTAGACAGTTTAGGCGACATTAAGATCTGAATAGGTTGCCTGTCCGCAATGCGGCCGCCTACTGCGGTCGCGACGGGCGACTAGTAAATTATAATTGTCGACGATTTGTCGCAAAACCGAGTCTGCCCTCGACAATATGTTGTTATTCGCTTAAATTGTAAATTTCAAGATTAATTTGTAAATAGCTTGAGACGTGTATTAGGATTTTATCCGGAATATATTATTAGTTAAACCTTGTTTTATCTTGAAGACTGACGTGGATGAATATTCCTTGATGTTCAGCGTTGTTCTGTTTAAGCCATATTTAGTTAAACCCCTTCATATGACTGAGACCATACAATCTGTTCATTATGCACTACCTATCCCCACCGTTACATCACCTGGTCCATTTCTTAATAAAAGGGGATATTTCAATGTGTAAGAGCCATGCTTCGGCACGAATATGGGTCGGCCTAGCCGGAGTGATACCACGGATTTACCGAAAACCGGAGTTTATAATCCACAACGTTGTTTCACAGTTGAGTGAGATTACCGGAGGTCCAATCCTGCTTTCCCTCTTCGAATTCCTCCCCATATACTAAATATCTGGAACACTACCCCTAAAAGACCAGCAACGTACTTGTAACTTCCCTGGTCCTTTGGGCGTCCATGGTTGCTTACTATCAGGTAATGCGTGAGATCGTTTGCCATACTCTCATATAAATAAAAAAGAGGAATTTGCGTTGAGTGTAAACTGCAGTTTGATAGGTACAAGTTTATCAAAGAGCTCTTATTTATTTATATATTAAATGCAATTCCTTACAAAATTCTAATGAGACCGACTTTACTAATACTGTCTGATTCTCTGTCTCTCTCACTTTAACTATTTTACTAATTCTCTTTTCCCCAAAATCTGCTACTAAAAACTGTCATCGTGCAATCAGCCTAACTCAAGCCATGCAACCCGACCGTGTCTAAACACGTCCGCGGCTGCGTGGGCGCAGGTCACCGCGTTAGCGGCTTATTATGTCTGTCGCGAATAAACTGTGCAGAATTATGCGCCACAATATAATATACCTTTTTGATTGTTACTACAATTTTAAAGTTAACGGTTCAATAGAAATCCTTCTAATATTATAAATGTGGAAGTTAAATGTATGTTTGTTATTCTTTCACGCAAAAACGGCTGGACGGATTTGGTTTAAATTTGGTATAAGAGATATCCTGGATTAACACATAGGCTGCAACATACCCCGCGGGTGAAGCTGCAGGCGGAAACTAGTGTTATTTATTTTTAATATTATTTATTTTAACTTAAAATCAAACTAAAATAAAATTAGTGTAATAACATGTCTAACAAAATTTTGCATTAACAAGACACAAGTCGTTTTGAAAAGGCCGATCTGTAAGTAATTGAGTGAGATTTACATCTGTTTAGCGGAGGACGTCTTGTGATAAAATTCTGCTTTCATAATTTAATTTTATGCAAACAAAATTAATACTTTTTCATAAATTACTTGTTTTATTGTAATCAAATTTGGCAAGGTTCTACCTAATCGTTAACAAAATATTTTTACTGAAAGCACACTTGCACATTTCACTTTGCTTCTGTAAAATGTTGAAACAATTCAGTACAAATAGGGTCATCGTGAGAAAGAGGCCCAGGAGTGGGTGATGGTGACGTAACCCGATGTCAAACTTAGGACCGTAGTATCCCACGCGTCCACGACTTTTGACCGCTGCGCCTACGTGCAAATCGCTTTAAATTTTGTAAATATAATTTACGATATTGCATCCTCTCTCGTCTGTTGCTATATTTGTGACTGAAGCTAAATTAAGGTGAATATTTAATTGAATTTAGTATAAGAACTGTCGTGGAGCCCGGAGGTTAAGGAACCTGCTTCTCATGCATGACGGTGAGGGTTCGAAACCTGGCAAGTATCAATGTGACTTTTTCCGAGTTATATGTACTTTCTATGATTATTTAGACACCACTGACATGCGGTGAAGGTAAACATCGTGAGGAAACCTGGACTTATAATTTCTAATTATAAGTTTGAAATCGCCAACCCGCATTGAGCAAGCGTGGTGATTAATGCTCTAACCTTCTCCGTATGTGAAGAGGGTTTTGCTCAGCAGTAGACTTTTAAGGCTGATGATAAAATGAAATGATGATGATGATAAGAGCTGTAGCGTGATTAATGTTCACAGTTGTTCTATGTGAGCAAAATCAAAGACAAAAAATATTTACTTACCTAACTATATGTATACCAAGTACAATTGAAACGACAAAGTAAAATAATAGTTAACCAGTCTTTTGGTCAGGGAAACTTAGTGCTCTACGTTTCCCTGACTTAGGACTATTGACTTTTCTTAGGATTTTTTATAAAACGTAATTAGTTTAAGTCCTGTGTTCTGTAGGTTAATTAATTCAATACTGTAACTTGTAATGTTAGTTCATAGAAGCTCATGGCAGCAATTTAGTTCAAAATCTATAAATCTCATGAAATCATAACTAAATTACAGATGTACGACACATGAATTACATACACACTTACCATATCAAATACAAATAAAGCAATAAATTAATTAAACGTACAAACCCCTAATGATTTATAGGCAATAATTTAACAATCATCGTGTGTAAGTAAGCCATTTCAATCACTTCTATTCATTTCAATTTACATTTAAATGTACTTTGGCAGAGCTCTCTTCATTTAAAATGGCCGACTAAAGGGCAATCAATCGATACATTTCACACCAAACTCTAATATTAACAACACAATACAGATTTACAAGATGTTATTCATATGGAAATCACAAATTATTATGTTTACCGTTTACATAAAGACCTTTTCGTTTCTTTGATAACTAAAGGAAATTGAATTTTAAATCATAATAGCTTCAAAGGTTATTTTACACTGATGGTGGTGTCCATAGAGGTATCCAATTGCAGACAAGACCATAATACTTTAATTGAATAGAATACAGCTCGTATCTTAAAAGAGGTTTTATTTAAAATCATCCTTTTTACATGAAGTAGTTAGTCAAAATCATTACATGGTATTAAAGATTTATAAACGGAAATACATGTAATATAGATAATAACACTGTTAACATTTTATTAAGTTCCATTACCATTTCATATTTCAGTTTGTTTACGTAAAAGTCTTTTAAGAGAGCTATGTTTATTTAGAAATGTTTAATTACTAAGAAAATATAAGTGTTCCGGATATGAATATCACGTTGAATAGCACAACTGCTTTAATTAAGTGATTAAAGGTAGATCCTTTGATAGATTGATAAAATTTGGTGACAGTCGAGGTGGCCCGGTCGTTAAGGTGCCCTCTTCCCATGCATGATTGCGCGGGTTCAAATCAATGGCAAGTACCACTATGACTTTTTCGTGTTATATACTTTCTATGATTATTTAGACACCCCTGACACCCAGTAAAGGAAACCATCGCGTGGAAATCTGGACTTGTAATTTCTAAATTTAAGTTTGAAATCGCCAATCCGCCTTGAGTAAGTTTGGTGATTAATGCTCAAACCTTTGGTGAGGTTCAAATAAGGCCTTTGTTTAGCAGTGGGCACTCATAGGCTGATGATGTGATGTGATGTGAAGTTAAGGACTAAACAGTCCCACGGTACGCAGCGGAGCGTTCAACCACCGTACCACTGAGCCAGGAAAGGTGACCGTGGCTTATTAGCCAGTAAAGCAACCGCTCTGACACCAGCCATTAATCTACACCAATTCGCCACACTCCATCCTATTGTAGTTCGCAGTTAAAGTAACGGTTATAACAAAGTTCAAATCCTGCTCAACCTAGGATTTTCAATAATTAATACTCCCGGGAAAGTAATCTTGTGCTTAATTTAATATCTAATATACATATAGTATAACAGAAGGTTCTAGAATGTTGTTATAGAATATTATGTTCAATCAACTTAGTGTGACGGTCGATAATTGATTGGAGAAGTGTTTTGAATCGGTTCAGTGCTTTTATGGACAATAATCCGTATTGTGAATGGTAGTTATTGAAATATAGTGTGTGGGTCTGTGGGTGGGATCATGGGATGTCCTGATTTGTGACTCCGTTTATTTTATTCACAGGTCGTGGGTTCGACGAAAGGTGGGTTTTAATTTAAAGATCCTTATACTGTGTCTCATGTATGAGTCATTTTCTCCATAAAACTTATCCTCACACCGATTTTTCGGAAATTACTTATCAAAAGACAAATACAAACACGAGTCCCTTTTAGTCAATTTCTCAAACTCCTATTCTGATAAGAAACTATATGTATAAAACAAGATCGCTAAGCAATTATCGTTTAATTTCTATACGTTTATAAATATAAAAGTAAAATACACAAAACATAATACGATCACAAAATAAAATCATAATGTAATACATATCTTTAAAACTTAGTGACGTAACTCGTAGCAGATTAAATAAGCATTTTGTAATAGACTCCACTATAATTTCAAGTCCCCACAAACGTAAAAAGATCAAATTTTAATCCTTCCTTTTAGAGTAACAATAGAAAACCAATTGACAGTCAGACGTCGACTTACATTTTTCTAAGAAAACAACCGACGTGCACTGCATCTCATTAACCTTTGTAACTGGCCAGTGGACAGATTTGCATGTGTCCAGCTGTCCAGTACTTGCAATAAACGAGGTTGAAATTTAACGAATAGAAATCGACAACGAAGCTACACTGTGTCGTGTTATAAATTTTATTCGTTATCTGTGGCAAGTTGTTCTGACCTGCAGGTTTGAATTCAAATTCATCAGTTTGTGTATTCAAGTTCTATTACATTTTTGCGTTGCCTAGATGGCACCACCTTCGAATAAAGGTCATACTACTGAATTAGAATTTCCTCACTTTCTAATCTTATCATCTTATGAAAATAATTCCAATAAATATTCTATCTAGAAAAAATCTACTTTATTTTAGATACTTAAAACTACAAACACCGCCAAACGACCAGGAAAATAAACTTCGACACAATAAAACCAAATCAATCCATTGCCGGCCACCGTTTTAAATCTGACCTTTACTTATCAAACGGCTAATGGACGGCCATCAGCAGATTATCAACGTTCACATTAACATAATCCTTATAGCCTCATAGCCGACCTGTCTAATAGACTTTCACTTCGATATTTGTCAAGTAGTGCAGTACAAAAAATAGACGAAACGCTGACCTCTTCGTTGCGAAAGTAAATCGGTATGAAGCGGCCTTTAAATGTTTTGAGAACAAAAAGTAAATAGAAGAAAAACTACTATTAAAAAAGTATAAGCATATTCTCTTTTAAGTTTTTGACTTTCTGGCTATTTTCTGAATACTTTCATATACAATAAGGGCGTCAATAAATGACCTGACATTGTTCTACAATTTCTGTTACTGGCAGCTACAAAGAGCTATCGAATTTGATATACACCCTCAGCGCTGGGACTACAAGAGCGTCCGTAAATTCACCAATATTATAACTCCTCTGTCCATGGGACCCTAGTTTTGTTTTCAAGGTGATTGATTGAAAAAAGAGTATGAAAACGTACTTTGGTGATTTAAATAAAAAATAACTTAAACATTTTTTTGTATCAAATGACTAATTACAATTATTTTATTGTTTCAGGTAACTGTCTACTTCAACTAACTAGATCCGAAGCTAAGGAAGAAAACCGTAAGACTAACAAAATAATTTAGGCGTGTATGAAAGCTTAGTAAGCATACACGTAGAAGATACAAATCCTGTACTTAGTGTAGGCGTATTTATATTTATTTGTGGGCGTAAAACTTCATAAGCACTACACCGGCGTCATTACTTTCTCATAACCAAACAAATAACAATCGTTGTGGGGTGTAAACAAGCTAACAGGCTAAATCACATAACCAGTCAGCCGAAATGCCACGAAGCGCGCTCGGCATTCCTCGGCGCGCCTAGCCTACGCACCCTGCGACCTTCTCAATGCTAATCGGCGCCCGCGCAGCTTTACAATACGACATGCCACCACTGGGTACCACTGCACCCGGAAATTATTGTGACCTTATTCTTTATAGTTTCGAGTTTAAAAGCTGTTCGTTGGTGATACATTTTATTTATTACAAGATAAGTACTGGTCGTTATAATTATTGTTCATTGTAGGTGTTTGCGACATTTATAGTTTACTTGTTTATTTTTCTTCTGAGAGACAACAAGCATCCAGTGCAGTCAGTCTCACCATCTAATTCAAATTAAGAATATTTTTTTTAGTAAATATTTGGTTTGTGTTGGTTCTGATTAAACATCCAACGTCGCATTATTTTTAAATTGCAACACCTTTAATGTCACATACCCCCATAATAATGTCCATTTATCTCCGATCCGCTCTCACATTTCCATAAATAAATCCAAAAACCAAACAAATTCCATACAAAGCAACTAAAAGCAAATGAAGTCCATACAAAATCCTTACCAGCGACAATCCTTTATTATTCCGCCATTAATATATAACTTATATCACCCAGTTCTTCCTTATTGGCTGTAAACTAAACTAGAATTGAGTAAAGGAACAATTCTATTGAGTTTGGGATATAGAAATGTAATGTAGCTGCAAGTCGATGAACAATGAGGGTGCTGCCATTTGGTGCAGGCCTTATCGATAGAGACCTTCTAGTGACTTCTGTATTTGGTGCCGCGTAATGTATAGTGACATATGAATCGATAAATGGTGATTGGTTTTCATAATACAACATCACCCTGTATTGTGAAAGGCTGTGTTCACATTTCACTGACTAGTTTTGTGATTAAACCTTATATGTATGTAATGCAAAATAATTTGTTTCATTAGGTAATCTTTAAAACTTTTGATCGCGTGATAATTTGTACTACTTTATCGGAGGTCCTGGAGGACATAAAAACATCGTAGACTTACTAAGAAATCGTAATGTCTGTCTGAGTGTCTAGGTTTAAAGAAAACCTATAAATATACCTAAGCTACCAAAATACTATACAAAAGGTATACATATACAAAGCTGTAAACCTTGTAAATCGGATAATCCAACAATAAATAAAATCCCATGATGAAACCGATAAAAAAAACATAATTTTCATACCGAATAAATCATAGGGCAGACAACGTGTTTGATTTAAACAAGCTAAATATTCACACTACTAAATAATTCAATCTAAATCGTCGATAACCATTACGCAGAACATTTAACGCACATTGTAATACATACACTCTTCCTTATTTGTATACAATTTCGGATTCTTGATTTTATATAATCGACAATTTGATCTGAAATTCAGTCTTTCATTTTTGGACCTTTTTTTATTTATTTTTTTGTCAGTGGAAAATCATTCAATGACTTCTCCCGCCCAGGGTAAGGCGAGAGAGAGTGTCAGACTCTTACTGTTACTGACTAAAAACCCCCCCGTTCCTTCTCCTGCCCTGGGCCGAGGTCGCGGTGCCTCATTGCGCTTACCCCGCAGCCCCGGCTAAACATCAGCCCTTTAGGGCCCCGACTATGGTGGTCTATTGGCACTGTGATTTTTGGACCAGGAGTGGCAAAAACACTGTTATCGGCATACATTATTTCAACCCTCTTGAAGGATTTGACAGCATAGGCTAAATACTCAAAGATCTTTGAATGTGAGAGTATAAGCGAAACATAATATTTGTAGTACTCAATTTAAGAATAAGGGTGCAGTTCCATTTAGGCGGAGCGGAGAAGAGCTGTGCCGCGATTCACCACACATCTCTTCTCCGAAGTGGATTTGCGCCGCTCTGCCTCAATGAAACTGCACCCTAAATACAGCCCTTATTGTAAATTCCATATCCTACGTCATTTCTGTTCATAAAATATGTATTCAAACGATAATCTTTTGAACAGAACTATTTTACACTTTATAATATTTGTCTTAAAGTTGATAACAGCAAAGTTATAGGCATTAGGAGAAGTAAATACATTGCTTGACAATCCAAGCGTAAAATAAATAAATGATTGCTCGAACGATGATAATCTTGAAGTATTTTACACTTTAGACAATTGCTGCTATTGCCTATATATTTGTTGCAGTGTAAAATTTATGGGGAAATGATTTGCAAGCTAAGATTATTGTAATCAGTGATATTTTATGCGTTAGTCCGCTCTTGGGTGTTCAGTTGATTCAAGATCAAAACTGTGTATACTTACAAGTTGTTGTGAATGATTTTCTACAAACAATTATCAAGATTGATTTATAAATAATGTCTTTGATGCAGACTAAAATGATGAAAAATTACTAATACCTATATCGTTTAAAGTGTAAAAAGTTAGGACAAAAAGAGAATGGTAACATCAACTTAAGTTCATGTTCAAATGTTGACCAAATTGGTCCAGACATTTGCAAGTTTTAGCGGGACTAACGAAAAGTAATTAAACATTAACAATATATCTTGTTTTTATTTTTTAATATCCTAAATAAACTAGGACTTTCAATTGAGAAAATACTCTGACGTTATTATAATTTTCACATTACATCGAAAACATTAATGGTGTTGATCGTCATCAGTGTAAAACACTTTCTACATTACGACACCTCCGCCAAATTTGACATAAATGACCTAATACGGACCACTTGCTTCTATAGTGTGGGCCATAAAACAAGCGACTTTGTAAAATTCAGCATGAATGGGTCGGCTGGACCTGTGTGATACTACGGCCTCAAAAAAAACCAGGGTAAAAAAGAACCACAGTTTTATGTTTTGCCATGTGGTTTTTTTGTGAGGGGAAAATCATCAAATGACTTCTCCCGCCCAGAGCCGGGCTGGAGGGAGTGTCAGACTCTTACTGACTAAAAACCCCTGTTCCTTCTCCTACTATGGACCGAGATCGCGGTGCCTCATTGCGCGTACCCTGCAACCCCGGCTGAACATCAGTCCTATAGGGCCCCGTCTGTGATGGTATATCGGCTCTTTGAGGCGCGCGCGGAACGCTACGCGCCGTACGCCCGGACCTGGTTCTAGTCGGGCGGCGAGCTGCCCTTACTCGCCGACCGCAGTCCTGCGCTTACGGTGGCCGGAGATCATCTCTCGTTCGCCATGTGGTGAGGTCACTGAAGACCCAATCCTTCCCCTACCTTTGCAATCTACATCAAGAAAGACATCTTATAAAAAGAAACATTTTTATTTGTGTGTGTGCGTGTTTGTAATTGTTTTCCCTTTCTTTATTTCTTAAACTACACCCTGAGTTTCATTGAAACGTGTAAATTAATCTTGTGTCTACCCGTGCTAAGCCGGTACGAATTAGGTTTTCATAAGTTTTATACTAATTAATTATACAAAATTGAGAAATATAAATTTACCTATCCCGAATTTGTGCGTGAAGTATAAATGCATAAAATATAATAAAATAAAATGAAGAATCATGTAACATTATTATTGACGCTTATTAATTAATATTACAGTTGTTGTTACACATGTTGACATGTATCACTGTGTCTTTTATACCGTGTCTTAAGTAAAGACGACAAAAAATATTATTATATCAAGTCAAAATTCAGTATTACTTTTGTACTATATCACAAACGACATATCTATGAATATTTTAAACAAAGCAAACTATATAATATGTATTTCGACAAATTCACTTCACTAATATATAAAAGCGGATCTAAATCGCTGATTTAAGAGCCGGTACACATTTTTGACAGGTCATAAATAACTGATGATCTCTGGGAAGGTGGACGAGTTAATTAAGTTGGAATTCACGCAATTATGCTGTTTATTTATTTGAAAAACTAAAGAATTTGGAGTAACTGTAATAGTGCCAATGTTGTTTGTAACACTAAAAAAGGTTTTAAAAGAATAATAATTTGAAGCGTAGGAAGATCGATGGGTCGATGACTGCATGGATTATGTTATTGAAAAACCAAGAGAATTTATGTGTGTCGTGGTGGCCCGGAGGTTAAGGAGCCCGCTTCTCATGCATGAGGGTGTGGGTTCGAAACCTGGCAAGTACCAATGTGACTTTTTCCGAGTAATATGTACTTTCTATGATTATTTAGACACCACTGACAAACGGTGAAGGTAAACATCGTGAGGAAACCTGGACTTATAATTTCTAATTATAAGTTTGAAATCGCCAACCCGCATTGAGCAAGCGTGGTGATTAACGCTCTAACCTTCTCCGTATGAGAAGAGGCCTTTGCTCAGCAGTGGGCACTTATAGGCTGATGATGAAGAGAATTTATGATAATTGCGAAGTTTTTTTACAAATATACATATAAACATATTATGAAACGCTATGACAACGTCCTTTAAAAATACAGCAGCGCCATCTAGCATTAACTGCGAAAAGATACAAAATATTATAACGTTAATTTAATTACTATAATCGTGTAATATGCAATTATTATATAAACAAGCCTATCCCCAAAGCATGCAGTTTCGCCATACTAGTTCTCGGACCTCAGTTATGAACCCGCGACCCCTCAATCGCCAGCTAAGCACATCGTTAGCCTATTGTCGTGTTAAGTGTTGGAAAATGTGGTCTTACCATCTCTGGTCGAATATATTATAATTGATTTTCATATAAATGGCCAAGCTAAAGTTTTACTTCGGTCATACTAGAAGTGTAGGCTATGTGATTATTTATTAAACATATAATTATATTATAAATAAAATATACAGTGTAGCAGTGCCATAATACTTCGGCACGAAGGAGTCGGGTCGACCGGAGTGATGATACCACGGCGTCACAGAAAACTGGCTTGAAACAAGCACAGCATTGTGTTTCGCCATGTGATGGAGGTTAGATATTGGATGACCAATCGTTCCTCTTCCCCAATCCCTAAATCTCCAAATTCCCTAAATGGTCGACAACGTACTCCTAACGTACTCGTCCTTAGTTGTGTCGGGTGTTTATGGGCGTCGCTGATTGCTTACCATCAGGTAATCAGTCTGCTCGTTTGCCGTCGAATCACATAAAAAGTACTTTTAAATTACCAACTTAGATGATAAAGATATATAATAAATTTACTTGATTTTGTTTAAGGTGGCAAAAACCTATAAACCTATAAAAATGAAGTAAATTCCATAGTTAGTTAGTCCTATATATATGTAGTACTTACTACACCAAATATGTACTCGTATCTTTTAACATTCAGAACGTAACAATCTGAACTTTAATTAAAAACTATTAGTCATGGTAAATTCCAACTAAAAGTATGATTTATCACATTCGCAGTCACATTTTGTTAATGCATTTTTATGATATTAAAAGTTAGCATATCCGCCACTATTGGTCCGAATTTGGTAAAAATCTATTTGAATTTGTTTCCTTGAGAAGTTGTAGAATGTGTCACAGCGCCCACGCAACAACCTATTGTGATTTTACCATAAAGTAAAGATATGGAGCCTTCGACATACTTAGTATACGCTGTAGGAAACATGAGACGGACATTAAAGTCGATTGTCAAACTTTTTTATTAAAACCTTTTTGATCGACAGCTTTTTCTTTTGTTTTATAACTGACTCGCTTTTCTCGCGCGGTTTCACCCGCTGCTCGGCTCCATTTAATCTTACCGTGTTGTTTTATAGCCTATAGCACTCAAGAATAGTGTAGCTATCTACCTATCAGTGAAAGCATTTTGGCAATCCGACCAGAGCCGTTCCAGAGATGACCCCCTACATACAAACTTACAAACATACAATAATATATTAGTATAGATGAGCTGGTTCTTATCTCTCACTTCAGTTTCATAGTGAAACTGTTCAAAGTTTGTACAACTATGCGTACAGTGTGATTAGACTTTTCTTTTTTTATAATATCAAGTGACAATGAAGGAACTTTTAAGCACTCTGAGATATACAACTAAACTAATAATATGTAACTAGTTGAGGTACACATTTACTTACCTGGTTTCGTATCGACAATAAAAATCATCGTACGAATCTATTATATGCTAATTGTTATTGCAGATACCTAAAGATGTCTGATAAGACTTGTACCTTTTAGAAAGCTCACTTTCAGATTTGTATACATATTCTAATATACTTAATAAGTCACGAAGCCACAGCATACATATGTAAATCAACATTTTTTGTCCCATGAATCGATATGGAAACGACAGATCGATAGAAACTCGTTAATTTATTCGATTTAAGATCGATACCATTGGCGTAAGCTCAGTGTGTTATCTCTTATAAATCTATAATAGCGGTAACACGGTAGCTCGAACCACGAATCAATGCATAATTTATAAACGAATAACTTAATAGAATAACGACCTTATTATGTTATATATTATAACAATGAAATAAATAATAATAAACGATCGCCTAGTGTTGCCCAGACAATAATGGTTTTATAATAATATATATTAATAATTTAATCTCGATTAAAATTGACAATCTTATTACTGGGCTTAGTGTGAATATTGTATGGTTTGAAAATATCCCGTGGAGTTGATTTTGTTTTTATAACCTTACTTTATTTTTGTCATGTGTGTTACCAAGTTGTTGCAACAAAGTTGGATTTTTGTCGCGGAATAAAAACTAAATATTTTTCCTAACATTTAATGTCATGGATTTCACACATGGATGTCACAATACTTTTTGTTATTTCTATAATCAAAGTTAAGGTCAAAATCCAAAATTATTTATTTTGGAATAAAATAAAAATTTGTGTAAACATCACATTTAGTTATTATAATCTACGTTAAATCAACAAGTTATTAATTTTATTTCTTCTCACAACTTCTTTGATCTATTATTTCATATAAAACGTAGTATATCGAATAAAATGTAACAGAATTTCTTTTATAAGTACATAGGTTAAAATTAATTCTACTAAATAATTAAATTAATTCCAATTCGGTGTAACAAGTGCATACAATAACTTGTGTGCATTCATAATTAAAAGCATCTACAACACATCATACAAGCATAACATAGATATAAAAGTATAAGCTTGCTAAGTATTTATTAATATTGTTCTATAAATATTATAAAAATAAAAAAACTATACTTAAGTGATAGTATTACTTTTATTTGAATATCTTCAGAACCCGAAGACAAACAACATCTTTACTGAACTCAATGCATTAAAATAAAAAAAATGGACTCGCCCATCAATTAAAAGCGTCGCCCAAGTTCGCAAACAAAACACCACGTGAACTTCAGTACAAACGTTGGCTATACTACACGGTAAAGGCTGTGTTGCTTGCAAGCCTCGGCCACTACCTGTGTGCTTTTTTTTGTCAAAGGTCCGATTCGTCGGGTGATGCGGGTCGTCAGTGCTAGCGCGCACCTCGGTCGGCTCGGTTGCGCGTACCGTTCCAATTTATAAACACACGACGTTATTCCCGAACACCCTACAATATACAGGGTGGCGGCAATTATTTGTGACTCTTTTTATACTCTACTTGTGATAGTGTTGAGACAATTTTGTGATATAAACTTTTTAGTTTTATTTCAAGGACGAAAGGTTGTGACCTGTGATGTCATTGGTCAGTGATTATTATTTTGACATTCCTTTTTTAAATACTTGTTTTTGTGTGTGCCCTGTTTGTATATAATTTTTAACTTTTTGGACAACTTTAGTGTTGATAAGTGATATCGTTTTGTAGCTACCTGCTTTTGATTTGAAAAACAAAGTGATTTAAACCTGTGACAATAATCAAAACATCGGATGTTTAATATAGAACTATATATGTGTATATACTGTGATTAGTAATGTACCTGAAAATGTATATAAAATCGGAGAGATTTTACCAACAACCCGATAATCAGTCTCTGAAAGAAGAAAAGTGCTTCTCTGATTATGAGGAGGAATTGGATGACCGTAAGTATTCATGTTTAAATAAATTAGATTACAAAGTAATAATAACTCTTTTGTTAATTTAATAAATACTAAGAGAAACAATTGCTTTTACGGCATCATATCTGATAATATAATTGAATATATTTCGTGCTTGGTCTCTCATAGCCATAACACAGTAGTATATCAATCTATAAATGAGAATTAGTATATTTACTATGTACTAATCATTCCAAACTAAATAAATTCATTAAATTTTGTCAAATGTTAAGTGCTAAATCAATGCATTAACATGAATGCGCGTTGATGTCTTTTGTAAACACGATATGATATTGCCGACGGAACTGTCAAATTCACTTTAATTTGGAATATCTACTTTAAGTTTTCATTATTTTAGATTATTAATGCATAGTTGTAGTTAAATATTGTTGATTTTATTCTAAACAAAAACTAATACGCACTTTTTAAAAATCTGAAAAATTCAAACTTCAAAAATCCAAAATGTTTTTTTTTAGTATGGTTCTTAAAAACAACAGACTTTATCGCAACTTCTTATCCATAATAAAAGTTCCTTTTTTAAAGCTTTATAAAAAATACACAAAGCTCAGCAATAATCTCGTGCTTTCTTTAACAACAAACAGGTAAATGTAAAACTAAATCCCTCATGGTCAACCCTTGTGCTGCAAAGGTACAAAGGGTCCCTTCGACCAGACCAATTAAGGACAAAGAAAGGTGCAGGGAAAGGACAGGTACAAAGGACCAGGAGATTAGTTCAAGGGTTTTGCTAAACAATAGGGTCAATTGTTTGCAAGATTTTGGTTTCCTGTCCGGACTTTTGGACCCACCGCGCTGTTATCGATTTTACAAGTCGCTGCAAAATATTTTCTTTTAAATCAAATGCAATTTTGAAAGTTTTGTATGCATGCAAAAAGAGTTAAGGGATTCCTGAAAACTTATAAATATTTGTTTAAAAATACAGAGTTTGCACTTGGCTCTTTATTTACTAATTTGTATTATTAAGAAAATATAAAACATCTCAAATACTAACATCATGTTGTTACATAACGACATACACTGGCATTTCAAGAACCGAACAAACATTTATCTGTTGTTATTCCTACATCACTGCCTCGTTAGTCGAGTGGCTGCAAGTGCTACCGCCGAGCAAGAGCCGAGCATTCGATTCCTGGGTGTAGTAAAATATTGAAATACTTACCTTTTTTAAACAAAAAATATAATATGAAAGAGAAATTACTTCCCCGTATGTACATAAAACACTCACTATAGTTCACTTGTAACCCTTCGTTGTGGACTCAAAAGCGGGAGTTTTTTCTCTAAATTCTTAAATAAAAATTCATACGATGTCACTAAGAAGGTATTTTCTGCTAACGAAAGCTTTGCCGACACCAATCTTTACACAACTGTACACATTTTTTTCCCAAAAATTACCGTTCGCTCGCCTAGCTGCGCATACGCATAATTTACTTTACATTCCCACATTGCACCCTCTAAACGTACCACAAATACAATTTTAACCCAGAAATACACCAAAACTGGACCTTACTCCACCGACATAAGCATAGACGACAGAGAAATTAGCCGAATTTTTTTCGCAAATTTCCAAGAAACAAGTACCTGCTCCAAAAAAATTGTACCTGACCTTACCTGATCATTGTTCTTTTTGAAAACGGGCAGGAAATCGCGACAATACGGGCGAAACGGTCAGAGTTTGGGATAAGTGCGCACGAGTTGAACAATAGAACTGGGATCTATTGTAAAGTGCGATTGAATCGTAAAACGCCTTTTTGGAAAATGAGTCACGCGTTCTAGGAGTGCGCATATATTGTGTGCGTATTTAGAATTGTATTTAGAAACTTCTGTTCTTTGTGAAATTTTGTATGCTGGCAAGTGCAAGTTACAACTTGTTTGGGGTCCAAATTTCAATATCGACGACCTTATTTTTGTTAAAAGTCACCTGCCGAGACCCCTTCTCAAGTCCTTCCAAAGTTTATTAGAATTATGAGACTACAATAACTTAATTGTTTTGAATACTGAACCGAAAAGTATTCAAAACAATTCATCAAAATTCCGTGTATCAAAAATACTGTCTTGTACAGAGTTCATAAACTTTATGACTTTAAAAACGTTATTAGACACATTACACAATTTTACATTATATACTTAAAACAAATATAACTGCCACTTAGATCGAACAGAGGCTATTGCTGAAAAAGGGATCTTGAATGCAATTCTTGATTTAAGCAAATCATTGTTGGGCCACCGCACTGTAAGTGAAGCGGGCGACGAGCATAGCTCGACGCTCGACCAGGGTTATACCCGAGCGTACTGCGCGTGGCGATTTGTGCGCGCCTCCAATAGCCATCAGACCCACTAGTGTCGACTTACAGCGTATCGCATCGCAGCACCTAACCGAAGCATCACAAGGAATGGAGTCAGTATGAGTCTGATGCTTTCTCTCGTTCACCCTGGGCAAAAAAGAATCAACTTCGTCTACATATTGTGACTTAAAACATTATAGATGAAAAGTGCGTAATGCATCTAATACATATCTACCTTCGGCGAATACACGGTGCGATGTTGTATTATCTATGTTTAAACTATTTGAACATTATCGATATAAACAATACTTTTAGTCAAAATAAATAATAAATAACAGATACTATAGTTACACCAATGTATTCAAATAAAAGCATTAAAAATAAAAAGCGAAATACCTACGGAATCAATTTACTGAATTAATTTATTGGTAACAAGATGTTTTGTCGCCTATAACTGTTCGAGTGTTGCAAGCCTTGGGTTATAAAAGATGAATACATGAAAGACAAGTTTTTACGAGAATTAAATTAACAACCGATAAAATTATACATAAACCTTATTATAAAGTAATTGGTGACATTACCGCTATTTTTCATGTTTTATTAATTCATACTATATTGAAGTATGTATCGAATTGAGAAATTTAATAGGTTTATTGACGTGATAAAAATCGAAGTTATGTAAAACCGTTTTGAATTATTATTGAAACGTAATGTTTTCTATAGTTCTGAAGAAAAATTTCAGTTTTTCGCTCTTGGTGAGGCATGCTTGGGTGAGGTTCTATTATTCTGATCTACTTTCCTACATCATGGAATGCATATATTTTTTATAAAAACAAAACTAGCAAGCGAACTGGGTTAGCTGATAATAGGCAATGGGCGCCGCCCGTTGTCAACGGCAACACAAAGAAGTTGCTAGTGCGTTGCCGGGCTTCGGATACCTATTTAAGGACTGGGGAGTGATATGGATGAACACTTAAAACATAGAAAGTTGACTAAAAATTTTACGCCTAACCTGACCACCTCCGCGTAACTATGCAAGAATTAAAACTGGAGACATCATGATATTAACAAATATAAAGACAAAACACTAAAATGAGTTAAAACCATGACACCCATTAGGTAAGTGTCAGAAAGAATAATGACTATTATCAACAAAATGATAGTAATTCATATAAAATACAATCTGCCTCATCTTTGACATCATTCAGTCAAGGTTGAGATCGTTCTAGGGCGAAAGGTCGTTGGAAGAACTGCAGATGTATTGTAATGACGCATCCTTCTCGGTTTGTGACGCTAACTATTAGATATTACTATGTATTATGTTAATAATTTTATATTGACTGTCTCGTGGGTAGATTGGATCGACCGATGTGACTGATTTTGCAACTACCGAAAAATCTAGTCAGGAAAATAACTATAGCGTATTCTCAATTTTCTATTGTGCCTGATTTATTTTTAACTAGCTTCTGTCCCCAATTTTTTCGCGTGGAATAGTGACTTCCTGCAGATTTTTGGTTTAAAAACTATCCTATATCCTTTCTCGAGTTCCAAACTATGTCTGTACAAAATTTTACACAAATAGATTCAGTAGTTTAGGCGTGAAGCAAAGACAGACAGACATAGTTACTTTCGCATTTATAATATTAGTTTGGATTGCCTTAATTCTGATATGAGCCTTTAAAATCATTATCTCATAGGGTTGCGTTTACAAACACATAATATTTTGTGTTCCCACTACATCAAAGGCCGGTTGAATCACACAAAAATCGGTTTCGTTTGGAATCGAGCCTGTGTAACGTTGTGTAGCAGTTGCTACGCAAACCCTTCTTCAATATTATTAAAAGGTGACCTTCCTATCTATTGAACATAACGTTAAGGCGAATACGTAGATAAGTCTACAAGAAGGTTTCATCTTTGGTTCATCTTTATTCCAAATTCTTTGTGCTTTCCACGAATTTATTTATTTACTTACCATTATTTATATATTATTTACCTTTGGAGGTTTTGCTGTAATTTGTTAAAGAATATAATAGGTACAAATTTTCCAAAGGTCATGCATTGAAACATTACAAATACAAAAAAAAAACTTTGAAAGAATAACTTATACAGTAATCAGTTTTCGTCATTTTAATAAAAATACATAAGCAAAACAATAGCAGATACAGTTAGCGACGAAAGTTGTTAACGGATTATTGAAGTTTATATTTTTAATCATTTATTTTAAAAATATATTTCAATTTTCTTATGACAACATAATTGTTTATCAATGCTACAAAAATAAGAAAACGTACAACACAATAAAATATGTCGAAATTAATATACCTAATACCTTTTCATGTTACAAAAGTTACAACACAAATTATTTATTTTATTTAATTGGTATTTTACTATCAGTTTGTGATTGGAGCCTAGTTTAAAACATATAATTCTTTTATAAATAGACTCCACTCTTCCATATCAAAAAATAACACAAACAAAATTTATTAGGATCTGTATTGTCATTAAAAACTATACGTACTTACATCAAAATATTATCGTAAACAAACTACTAATGTCGTCGACTGTACATACGTATGTAAATCGTTGAAAACGTAAAAATATTGGACGGAGGTCAAGGTGAAGAGTCAGGGGCAAGGGTCGTGAGATGAGCGCTGAATCATTCCGGCCAAAGGTTGGGCACCTCTGACATTTCTACGTAATCGTTTAACGGAACATCCACAGACAATGTTGAGCATAAATGTTATTGTCAATACAGTATTGCTTACAAATATTTACAATACAATGTTAGAGGTAAGTTTTGAATAGTTGAGAAGAGAACGTGTTCTTAATTTTTTTCAAATACGTACAAAAGTTAAATCAATTGCATCGGCTTTTATATTAATACTCTTTTGACCTAAGTAATAAGGCTACTTTTAGATATTTACAAAAATCTTGAAGTACATGACTGAAGTCACGTATACATTAATATGTAATTATGTATGTACAATTTTACCTACTTAAACTGAATACAATCTTAATATTTACCAAAAATCTTCAACGTTCCAAGGTCACGATCAAGGTCAGGTTCAAGGTCACACGGGTCGTGAGACGAGGGTTCGACGCTTGTAGATTCACTGCCGGTCGAAGGTTGGCAACCTCTGACATTTTAACGCGAAACGTCAAGCTGTTCTGCAAACGAGTTGAATGCAGTAAACATGTATAGAATGTACCAATAAAATTAATGATAGAAGTCAAGTTAATAGGAAAAGGAGTATGTTTAGTTTTGGTTGTCTTACAAATAATATGTTAGAATGAAATGATATATCATTTAATTTTGCTAACATAAGATACACGGTTGGTACGGTGGCTGGGCAATTGGCTGCCATGCAACGTGTCGCGGGTTCGATTCCCGCACGGAACAACTCTTTGTGTGATGGACAAATTGTTGATCCGGGTCTGAGTGTCATGTGTATGTGAAATTGGATGTTTGTAACCGCACCCACACAGAGGAGAAAATCATAATGTGGGGCAATATTTAAAAAAAAAGAAACAATCTGAAGGTACTTCTTATTTAGTCCTACCCGCTTCTTATAAATTATTTTATTAGATATTCATTATTTAGATATCTATGAAAGAGTTAATCAATTTTACAATAATATATTCTAAATCTAATAGCAGGAATGTGTGTTGCCTTTTCATTACTTCCAAAACAGAAAAATTTCAAAGAAAGCATCAGCTAAGCAGGAATCCGATTTAATTCCTCCATCGATGGCCATAAGTAACGTACGTTGCAGTTTGAAATACAAGACATATGGATACATTATATACTGCGTGACATACCCGTATATAAAATGTAAATCAATATGATTATTTAGTTAATACCTCCTGTGGTCAGCGTTCAAATGTAAATATTTACATGTATTTGTTTAAACACTATTTAATTTACGTATAAACGGTTTTTTGAATGGCCAGTTAAGTAAATGAGAAGTATACTAAGTTAACATGCGTAGATTATAACCATTTTGTCACAAATAAATTTATTTTTATACATTTGACCTTCTGAAGTTTCTCACGATGTGGCGTTTTACACAAAGAGGTCGTTCGAAGTTCAAAAGTTTATTTGATGTTAAAAAAACTTAAGATTTATAATTATAGTCGTTATCATCAGCCAGTCTCATGACACGTTTGTTTACCTATAAAAGTGTTTTTGTTGATTATTTTATTATAAGAAAATTTGTTGATTTTCAAATGAGGCTAAGTTTATTTAGGACAAGTAAAAATATAAAATTAATTTTAACATTGTACCATCTGCTTTATAAGTTCTGTAATTAAAACTTATTAATTCATTTTATTACGGCAATTCTTATTATATACGTAGAAAAAACCTTCGAGAAAACTTTTTACCCTCGCTAGGCGGCATCAACCAGTATTGTCTCTGTACGGGTAAGTAAAACCTTTTTTCCCCAACGCAATGAATAAAACCTTATTGGGATTCAAAGTGCATCCAAAACATTCTTAATGTAAAAAAGTAGCAAGAGATCTCGAAAACATTCGAATTTCGAACATTGCTTTGTCCTTTTTCACACCGCTGTTGGCGGTAAGGAGGTTGTACATATATGTATATAAAAAAAACCAACTTAGAAATTCTAAATCGGGTATTGTAATCGGTTCACACCGAACGGATCCTACTTAATACAAAAGAATTAATAATTGACATCATCAGCCTATAACTGCCTACTACTAAGCAAAGGCCTCTTCTCACACGGAAGAGGTTGCACCAAGCTTGCTCAAGGCGGATTGGTGATTTCAAACTTATACTAAGAAATGATAAGTCCAGGTTTCCTCACGATGTTTTCCTGCACCCTAAGTAAGTGGTGTCTAAATGATAATGTTTAAGCCCTATCAGTAATACCTAGAAACTGTTAACTAAACATCAATTACTAGAATCTCATCGAATTTGTATCATGTATGACCAGCAGCTCTGTAGTAGTGAGAATCGCCCACATAGCTCGGGTCGTCAGTTCGAATGCAAATACAGGTTAATTGCAGATTCACAACGACCCCCGACTTTACAACTGCGCCTGAGTAGAATTTTAAGTTATTCGAAGGAGTTTTTCTTTTGGTGCCTTTTATATTTTTTTGCAATTGATGATGTAGCCGCAATGTGCAGTTTCATAAGTCAATTGTAAAGGTATTTATTTTTGTTTTGATTTATTACGCCAAGATCGTGTAAAAATTTAATATTGCACGATGGTTCCCTTTGACGTTTCCTAGAATACTTCCTAGGTACTTTAGCCAGTACTTTATAAATTTGTTTTGTGTATACGATTCTCATTTTACCCTCAAAAATTACTTTCTCTACTAAATATACTCGCTAGTATATCTACTATCCTGATTGTGACCTAATTATCTACAGTCGCACCCAGAGTCATTTAATTGTAACTTACCATGTATTAAGAAATAATTATCGGAACAAAATCGCTATTAAGGAACAGTTAAAGTAATAATAAAATATCTCGTGATTAATAAGCATTACTTGCTCCTTTCTCCTAGCAGATCACCAAACATTCAACTCCAAGACCATTTATTTCATAACATGTTTAGAACAATCCCTTCAAAACTGAATATATAGGTACCTACTTAAGTACACGTAAAGGTCTCGTAACCCTTACACAAGCTACCACACAGGTGCTCTCTCGTCCGGTCGAGAGGTTGGTCCTCAAACTTGGAGCAAATGTTTTGCTTTGGCCACAAACGTTTGACCACACGTCAAGGGCACTCCTTATTAAAGGGCCTAGTGATGCGACGTGACTGAAATAATTGTCGCTACTTTTTTGTATCATTATTTTTTTCATAATAATTATGATGTGTTTTGTATTTTATTGTTTAATTGTTTGGGTTGTTTTATCTGGATATTGTAATCGTATAGACATTTGTGTTATGACACTCGTGTTTTTTAAATGCTAATAAAATATGTACCTATTTAATTAATAATTTGTCTGTAGTATTGGATTGGTATAGATAGTAGATTTCTTATCACTGAACACTGTAGTAGAAGTTTTAATAATGGTAAAATTAATATCTTTCCGTCGATAACAAAAGCTTTTTTAGAATAAAGATAAGTAGCTTAGCCTTACTCGATCTCAAATAAAATGAATTTTAAAAAAACAGCCATTATCAGTATTCCCGCGCAAACTAAAAAAAGGGTAAAAAAGTAACCTCAAAATTGTCAGTAGTCGATTCGATAACTGTTGAGATAATCGAGTGGCCGCATCACTACGACGCGAGGGCCGTTCCACGGAATCTTAACGATGCTAACAGTTTAGCGTTAAGCAGGTGACGTAGTGAGTCAATGTTTGTATAAGTGTTACATTAGTTTGTGTACCCCACGGCTGGGATGCCATCGTGGGCTGTAAGTACATACGCACCTACTTACTTTGTTTTTGGAGCGGTTTCGAGAGGACTCTGTTTGTTTAAGATGTTTTAAAACAATGGTAGTGATGGGTAAAGACAATATAGAGGATCTCTTTTAATTTTGTTTAACATTTATGACCTACAAACAAAAAGAAGTTATGCAACCTTTTTACTACTTATTCGCAATTTTATAATTAATGTGACAAACAAACCTAAAATAATTTTAGGGTAAAACTTTTAATAATAATAAAACTTTACTAATACTGTAGTAAAATGTTATTACAGTTATTTACAATTATTATTTAACACAAAAAACTGTACTGAAAAATGTTTTCAGTACAAAATCACTACTCATTAACATTGTTTACGTAATTATTAAATAATTCAAAGTCAACATATACTATCATTCAAATTATAAAACAATAAGATTCTTTTGAATCTTTTAGTTAGAATAATCTTAGTGTGTTCGTCAGTGAAGCTAGCTGGAAAGAGTTAGAAACTCAAACGTGACTCTTTAAAAAAATAGGTTTTACAAACTCACCAGTATATTTATTTAATACACATTATTGTACACATATCAATTCAGTGAGCAACTTCTTGAACTTCTTGAAAAATGAGAAGCGATGGAATATATGGATACCTCATTATCAATTTTTAGATCCTTTATCGTCTCGAACATGGCGGTTACAACTGCATACTGACAATCGAAAAGAATCCTTCTATTGAAATGTTAAAATATATCTAAATACGGCAGTTAAACTATTACAAAGCGCGATTACAGCAAACTATATCTCATTTAATTCGTATCTTAATCTAAATATTTCGTATTGCAAGTAAGTTAAGGTTGTCACAAACAAAAGCATTCAAGCAACGTTTGGCTGTTTGCCTTACAAGGCCGAATGACTAGCGACTACTGTTGGCAATGCAGGTGCTTGATTGGCCGGTCATGAGCTCTTAGAATGTACTTAAATACGTAGGTACAAACCTAAATATTTCATTATCGATCTTACATTATAGGTAATCTAGGTTAATTCTGTTAAGAGCCTAGCTTAATGCTACTGTGCTATATGCAAGATTCTGAACAATGAATGTAATAATTTTGTAATTTTCACAACTAACTTTCAATGCAATATTTTTCAATTCTTAATCTCTCTCACACACCACACGGAGCCTAAAAAACTTTTGGTCTATGTATATGATATTAATAAACGTTCGAGAAACCCTACAACAGATCACCAGACTCCATGATAATCTAGAAATTATCAAAACATTAATAACACTGAACGCAATGCTCCGTTTAAAATCACTTCCTAAAATTACCTAACCACCCAATCTCCACCGTGGTCGCTTCGACCCACAAGGTCACATGAACCCGGCACTACCGGCAACATGCAGGTGGTTGATTGGCAAACACAAACAACGTTGTTTGAACATCGGACCGCCCTCGGCTGGGCAAACAACAGGTGAGACGAGACGTGCTCACAGATAGAGAGCGAGCATAGAAAATAATTTATTCCCAGGTGGCTATTTTTGGTAAAGATACTTCATCTTTGAAAGAAATTGTAAGTAATTGAGGGTGATTAGGTATGTTATTTTACATAATACCTATACACATTATTATTATTTTGTATGTTCCTTTCCACTCACGGGACCACAGGGTCCCGGACTTTTGGAAGGCGTACGAGGGGCCGAAGCCAACTCGCAGAGGCCCTTTGAACAACTTTAATATAAGTGAAATGGGACATCATCCGGCAGTTATCCCTGTATGCACTATGAAAGTGCACCCAAGGACAATCCCCGGTTGACGGAGGACTATTGCGAAATGTGGTAAAAATTTATAAGGTTATGGGTATGGGTTGCTATGGACTAGTGGATGAAAACTATGGAAATACTATGGCCCCTGCCCCTGACCCATATTGATACATACGGATAAACTTAATTATTATTATTTGATTCGTAACACACGTGACAGTTCTTCGTTGGAATAACCTGAACCGAAATGGAATATGAATATAGTTTTCTCGAGTTCGCGTTCGCGGGTATATCGCAATAATGTTGCACTGCCCTGGCTGGAAGCAGGAGACGGAACGAAGTGGTTTTTAGTCAGTAAGAGTCTGACACTTCCTCGACCAGAATGAGAAAAGCCTTTATGGTGGTTTTGACCCCTTAAAAAACAGATATTCTGTCTACAGACTAAAATGAAATAACCTTTATTTTTTATTTAAAAATATGTCTCATATCAATCATCTTTATTGCTTAATTCGTTAAATAATATGTCCATCCTTTTTTATTGTATTTATCATATTTATCGTATTAATGAAGACATCTTGTAAATCCTCTAAAATTAATATTTTACATGTGTTTTAAGGACAGTTACATATAATTCGCTATTAAATATCTGCGTGATCTTGAACTCAATGTCAACTTGATTATACATACTTTTATATTCATATAACATTAAACAAGTTCAGCTTAAAACTGAACGAGTCTGGCTAAATTTCATAGCAGACTAATGCTGCAACCCTAGCCAGACACAAACATAGTAATACCGTTCCAAAAAGTTTGAATTCAATTTCCAGTCTATTATATGAAAAGATCGATGCATTACATTGTCAATCCTTATAATATTAATCACAAATAATTGAAATCATCGAATGAATCTGTTTTTATGGGGTAAACTGCACGACTAAACAAGTCACATCATATTATGAGTCTTGAAACGTGACGTCCCTATCTTACGGGAGGTCAGACCGCTACCCCACCCACGTAGCCGTTATAGGGTTGACGAGTGACAGACACACATCTTAAAATTGTGACGTTATTATTTGACTAGATTTACGTGTACATAGGTGCTCGATGTGTGATAATAGGTATTATTATATTATCATTTTTTTATATAGCTTTGCTTACATGCAAATGCCACCCGGACCAGGTACAACAATTTGTGGATCACTCAGAGTAGTTCCGTGCGGGAATCGAACCCGCGATACGTTACACGGCAGCCTGTCGCTCAGCCACCGCACCAACCGTGCAGTCAAACAGTTTTTGATACTTAAAACTACAAAATTCACTGGCGTATGCTTTTTTATACCTTCGAGAAGTGGGTTCGGCTCGAAGAACTCCTGTTCACCAGCGCAGCAACGTCTCAGTCATAAATTCCAAACATTTGTTTACTACTTCAAGTTAAAGTAATATTAAATACGTAATAAATCCTGTCCAATACGGATCAATGATAATCATAATATATACATTAATGACGCGATAATTGGAGTATCAATAAATAAACAATCATTAAAAGCGTAATGTTTACCTTAGAAACAAAATCAATTAAATATGAGTCACGATATTAATTAAGGAACTTAAAGCTATTTATACATTTTCAAGTTCAAATATCACGACGATCAGTAGCTTATTTTAATTGACAGCCAAATGAGGATTTATAATAGAAAACATTATATTTCTTCAAATACAACATAAAAAAGAAATGAATACAAAGCGCAGCTTCTCGTAATTGTTCTCTTTTAATTAATTAATCACGAGCATACATCGAGATAATATTTTTCATACTAACTAAAAGAAAAAGTTAGCCTAAATGTAGATGTAAATGTAATAAAGTACAATGGAGATTTTAAAAAGACGAATAGATATCAAAAGCTAATGCAATCTAAAATTTTGCAATAACGGGTTACTTATTCAGTTTTAATTATCCACCTAAACCGATAGACCATAAGGCTCATAGCAATATCCTTCGACACACAACAATCTTAATACAATGAGCCTATAATTACCGTTAATTCAATTCCAATCCTCACAAGGAGGTCCTCAATTACCAGTCAAGTAAACATTACTCCGAGGTCCAAAAGCCCAAAGTTTGTCGTCTTAAACCTCTTCATTTCCACGAAGTACCACGGTTCACTGCGCAGGCGCACAGCCTCTCGACCGATGCTCAGTCAACAAATCGTTTGATGGCTCTCTCTGTTTGATCAACATAAAACATCTTGAACGTATGCAGGAGTGGATGAGGTATTAGATTTTATTGTGTTGATAGTATTTTTAGAGGACTAAATAATTTTATAAGCGATTAGCGAACATTTTTGAAATCGCATTAGTCAAACAAATCAACATACAAGAATTGTATTGACTTCGAAAATTTTCGCACATTTTTCAAGAACAGACAAACTTAACTGTTCGTTTTACTGATTTCAATAATACTAAAAATAACCTCTAGAAAGCGAAACAACACAATAGTAAACTATCAATCCTTAATACAATCAGCAAAAAAATATAAGACCAAAAATAAAAATAAAATATTTTTATTATTATCTCACTATAGACATAGACTAGCCTCATTACCGCATCCAGGTAGTAAAAAAGTACCGCACACGATAACGACGCGGTGCCAAGCACATATTTGTGAACGGTACCGATCACTTAGGCAGTCTGTTTGGTAGAGACGTACCGTCATTCGTGTCAGGTGCGTTGCCAACGGTACATTGTTTGACGACTGTGCTGACCCTACCTGTGACGGTGTTGTAATACATCAGCGGGGACGATAATGATACTCGAACTAGATTAAATGAATTAAGTGACTTAAGGAGAACTTTTCAATTATTCGATTTAATTTTCTTTCATATGAATGTTTTTCTTTTTAATAAATGTTTTTTTTTATATAATGAAAGTTGCCTTAGTTACTCATTATTACATCAACTACCTCCCAATTATGTTCCGGTCAAAATTGGTCCAGCCATTTCAAAGATTAGCCCGAACAAACAGACAGACAGACAGACAAAAATTGTATAAAGTATTATTTTTGTGTATGTACCGTACATATCTATGTAGGTTTATGCATGCTATTTCAATATTACAAACATATATTGAATTTTATTTATATTTATAGATTAATGATGTATGTAGTCCTTCCAGTTCGAAAAATAAATTTGTTTTCTCCAACGATTGTCAGTTAGACCACCGCCGTAGCTTATAGCTTGGACCACACCGAGCTACTAAGGTGTCAAGTCAAACGCTGTGGCCGGTAACAATGTAGTGTTACACGGTGCATTACCATCAGTTATTCTGAACCAAAGGTTAATTGAACCTTGTTCCACTGTTATTGGTTAACTAGCTAGTTACTCAATTGTTCCGTTTTAACTTCTACTTTGTTCATAGGTTTTGTTTACTTCATTGAAGATTTTTATTAAATTTTCAACGTAATGTAATATCTGTTAAGTCATATTAAGTTGATGTTTGTATTAATGGAATGTGTTATGTGCTTAATGTTTATCTAGTAAGACTTACCAACTATCAACAGCTTCTATCAACAGTACAACTTATGTATATTCATAACTTAGTATTAAAAAAATTAGTGATAGGTGCTAGCAAGAATATAAAACTAAAATAAATAGTAAAAAAACTTAGTCTAAATGAGTGCATTAATGAAAATTATAATGACCCTAAAATTATGAAACCCAGCAATGAACCTCAAAATATTTATACTATGACAAATACTTAAAAAATTGTATATATTTCACTCAAATATGTGCGGCCATTTTGGATTCGGCCATTTTTATTTAAAGCCACGTTTCTGAAAGCTAGTTTTTGGATAATCGGATGACATGAGCACATCACCACAGCTGGGCAGGCCACACAAGGCTGCTGCTCTAACGGCACATTTCCTCTCATTATAGAACCTCAGCTCGCCGGAAACAACCGCTCAATGGTCGCCATCGTAAATACCAATCACTTCCTGCAAATTTTCATTATTTAATATATTTTTATAAATAAATATAAATGAGGTTTTAATGTGGGAATATATTTTTAATGTTATTGTATTTTGAAGTTTGTAAAGGATATTACTCCATTCGCTCCAGTTTAACAATATTTAAGTAAACAGCTAATAAACAATTCGAATTGCAAAATTTTAGAATATAACATATTTATAACTTTTTATTAAACCTCGAAAAAACTGAAATTGCAAAAACAAACCTACCTAACTTGATCTTTAAGCACTAAATTTATTATCATGGAGACTATCATAGAAGTTATGGAAATCCCAACATTATTGTTAAGAGGTTAGACCTCATAAAAACGTTTTAAATCCTTCGCCAAATTCGAAATTGATTGTTAATTCAAATAATCTCCGACAACGTTTACACCCACACACACCATATTCAAAATATGCATAAATCTGCCAAAAAACGAGATCAATAACCAACCTTATTCTATCACAAAAAAGTGCATTTCTCGTTGACACATTCATAGGTATCTTTATTAGCTTTGATTTTCTTCTTAAACCTGATAAATTAGGACTAGTTTCTATTGTACTGACGAACCGACGTGTAACATAGATCAATATTTTGAACCCATATATCTAGCCCACGGAACTCCCACTTCGATATACAACACCGAAATATAGAAAACATAACCCGGATCTGCCCATATATTGTGAACTTCATTATTCTTCGTATGTGGTCCATAATCTCTTTATAAATATTATGTTATCATTACACTGGTGTACATCATTCTTTAACAAAAATGTCTGCCGCCCACGCTCGGCGCTTCTTTTCATACAAAAACTAACAATTTATTATAATTTTCTTATAACATAATATGTTATGGTAGCTGCGTGTTCAATAGGAGTTAATATTATTATTTAGTTGCTCAACAAAAGAACATTTAAATTGTATATGACTATTACTTAATAAGAAGTCAGTAACATTTGTAATGTGATAGAGGAATATAATTTAAGATTACATCAGCTATTTTATGTTTCCTTCCAAGTTAGGCTTAAGCGACCATATTTTGTGTTAATTTATTCTGTTCTGAATTGTCCGAACCGAATCGCATAACAAACCAGCCGTTCATTATCCCAGCTTCTGACGTCTCTATTCAGAACTGACATATTTTATGAACTCCCGAACCAACAGGTATAAATAACAGTTACAAGTCAACGGAAAGATATGAACCAAATCTTTTTCTCACATAAACTCTTGTCACTTTCTTCTTGACCTTCAAAAACAGTTTCTCATATGTAAAACTTGATATAAATCAAAATTAATAATGTCATTATGATTATCATAATTGCTATCAACGGAATACCTGTTAAAATACGCGTTACGAAGTATAACGCGTATTTGAGTAACAAGAGTGAAAACGGTGTTAAGAAGTTGTTATTAATAACACTTATTTAGCTGTGACAAGTAGCAGGTCATTCTCACAATGAATCATTTGTGATTTATAGACAACATCTGGAACTGACTACCTTGTATAATTACTGCGACATTCTAAATTAAGTCTGCTGCTGTAATTAAGCAGAAAAAGTTGTGTTTGTTATAATAAACTGATTGTAATTATTCTTCCTTTCACTAGTAGCTCTGAAAGCAAGAGAAAATTTAATAAGGTCTAATAAATAATTATTTATAACATAACACGTAGCTATATATATAACACGCATTCTTTTTGCCAAATCATTATAGAACTTAAATTATTTGAACAGGAAGTAAATAGACCTAAGCACGAAAATCACACGATAATGTAAAATAATATTACGTAAAAATCCAAGAGCGAAAATCTTTCTTAAAATTTCAACTTTATTTATCAAAATCATTAAAGAATTTGGAAAAGGTGTGAGAGGCTGGCTATCCGGTACAGGCGACGCTTCACACCTCAATGCTCATTAATTCCGTAGATCGCGGAGATCAGGTACGAAAGGCCTTTGATTTTCGCGCACTCCAGTTTACGTTCAAACGAGCCGACAGATTCTATCAGAGAGCCAAGATGGCCGGCCACTAAGCTTTTGACACCTCCCGGAGATGCGTGCCAGTGTCCGAATAAAACATGAGAGATAAACTTTAAGGTCCGCCCTTGAAATACCGCGAGAGAAGTCATCGGATATCAAGTTTAAGTACTACGTGAAAACTTGTAGGCAAACCTATGTATTACTTTTGAGGACGGTCGTCAGTGATAGTGAACTTGGGGCTCCACGTATAAACAAAACGCTTCTCTTATAAAACTTTCAATTGTGGCAATTCGACACACAATAGAAGTACATGAACGCCGGCGTTCTCTAGGGGCTTGATGTAAGTATCTTAAGTTATATTAAACCGTACCCACGTTCAATTTATCGTCTACCATTACCAAATCTTCGTATATCGGCTCTAGCTAAAATCTTCCTAGGATAAACCTAACACAGCTACTTTAGCAAGGAGGTAGTAGACAACCAACCAATTCATCTTTCCTTGTCAAGAATTTAAATTCTCACGACTGTTTTATGGAAAATTGTCAATGTTAAGTAACAATAACAAAAAGATATGTGGTACCATACTTGAATACTGATAAGGGTTTCTGCAGGCTTAAAATGCATATTTGTTTTTACACTTTTTACTTTCTTAAAAGGCACAGTAAACATCTTTATCCTAATTAAAGTATAACCCTACTAAACAGAATGACTTATAGGATCTATGTATGTATGTATGTATGTATCTTGTAAAATATATTTCATAAAACTAAAATGCAATTTGTTTTTGTTTGGCAGGTGAAGGCGGCGGCGGCGGCGGGGGAGCGCGGCGGTGCGCGCGCGACGCGGCGTCGCCCGCGCACGCACCGCCGCCGACGCCAACCCCTGCGCCGCACGCGCCGGTCAAGAGCGAGCGACTCAGCCCGCACGACTCCAACGCTTCCAGGTAAACTACTCAAAAATTATTGAGTTCTCTTATCTCCACAAACAGTAGTATAGTAGTCACTAGTAATTAGTAGTCTTATACAGTTTTTCCCAGAATTAATATTCAATCAATCAAAAATTCTTAGTTTGCATCCTATGGTCATTTTTACCAATATCACAAACTGAAGTTTGACGTTAGAAATAATCGAAATAAACAGTACTTAATTAGTTCATTCTTTCTCAACTCCAAACCCTACAGAATGACAGGCATTATCAACGTTTTCCTACCTCGGTTTTCGTGCCAAATACACATCCATTTTTCAAAATAAAAGCGAAAACGTAACCGTCTAACAAAACGCTGACATTCCATCTCTTTACACGCAGCAGCAAAAGATAAGCATCGTATCGTAGTACATATATTCGTATCCATCTCACTTGATCTTATCCAGAGCGAACGAGGCAGTTGTATTATAACTGTTAGGCAGTGCTGAAGTCTGCCTCTGTCTGAACGTTGTGTTTTGTCAAAGATTTGTAAGGCATGACAACATACACAGAAGCATAAATAGATTGATAGGGCTTCTACTCAATTGGGACTGGACTATACGGGGTACATGAGGTACAGTACAAAGAAGAAGAGATGATTAGCAAACTTAATCTCTATCACCTAGTAATAAAGGCTTTTATCCTTTAACCAGGTCTCGTAGCGTGACCCCATCGACATCATCGTACCCGGGTACGCCGCCAGAGCGCGGTAGCCCGCACGCGCCCGCGCCGCCTGCGTCTGCGCAACCGCCGCGCAACTACTCAGACATCATGCGCTCACTCGCCGCGCGATACAACACACATAACAACAACGAGTAAGTATCAACCCTTAAAAATATGGCAAATCACTTAAAGTACCGAAAAAAATTAAGTTTAATCTAATAAAGTAACTCCATACTAGACTAGAATCTAGGAGACGTTTAAAGACGAAACATTAAAATGATTGCTAGTAAGTAGTAAAATTACTTGTCTTTCTTTAACTAGTGAAACATTAAAATGATGTACATGTGTATAAATGCCAGGTAGTCCGTCACAATTCCTATCAATTAGCTATACTAATTTTCATTGCTAACAATGAGTCATCATACTAGTAGTTCATCAACTACAGATTCTTCATAACAAAAACTTGAATAATAAAAACCCTAATTAAACAACGCAACTGACATAAGAAGAGCTAGAATACAATTAAAACGCCCTAATTATATACGCCGAGTGTAATTGCAGACGAATACAAATAAATTAAAACCATAAACCACTAATGCATTTCGGTTACTCTCGGATAAACTCAAAACATATTAAACTAAATTACATTCTACGTTTCTAGTTCAAAATTACAACATTAACCTTGCTTCCATTTTATATTGTTTTAGCTATCTAAAGACATGTGTTAAATTCCTACATTAATACGCTGTCGTTATCGAATAATCCATTTCCGATTAATTATCGATACTCAATTCGATACTCGCATTCATCAATCATTTTTCACACGGTCGGTGTCACAATAGTATGCGACCCGCGGTTCACCGACCGACGCTAGTGATGCCCAACATCGATTAGCATATTAATCGATTTGAAAACTTACGTTTAGTCGACAAAATTTACATGATTCGTGAGAACCGATGCTGTCCGTGTGAACTTATGTTATATTAATGAATTGGTCACCTGGGGTCGCCGAACTTTGTCTATTTTAATTACCAAATACGACAACGTGAGCGCCGGCTGCGGCATCTATTTGCATTCGTAAAACGGAATTTCTAAATGACGATATGTTCGGATCGTATCTTAAAAAGATAAAATTTCCAAAATCGATAGAAGTTTTATTTGATTCGACTACAATAAATTTAAAATAAATTTTTATAGCTCTCTTTTTATTTATTGTTTTCTCAAATTAACAAAAATATTCAGCCATCATTTTTCACTTTTGCCGCAGGTGTCAAACAAGCGAAGTTATTAGTGTAAACTATACATTATTTAAACAAAGCGTAAGATTGGATAATAAATTCCTGTATTTTATTATAGCAAGCACATCAACTTCTAAACAGATACTCGTTTATTCTCATTAAATAACATCGGAATTGTTTTAATATCGAGACACTTAATTATCACTGACCTCTTTTTTTTATTTATTTATTCGTCTTGATTTGTATTAGAATAAATATTTTGATAATCATTTATCATTCTCACATCGTTATTATTAAACATTTATTTGATGAACAGTTCCATAGTTTATTACAAAAAAAGGTAAATTAAATTAAACCTTTTTTTAAATTATTATATTCTTTAACTCGTTTGGTGAACACAGAACAAGAAGTCCACAAAAGAAAAATAAAAATTAAACAACCTAAAAAGCAAAACCTAATAATGTTTCACATTTCAGCTATTTCCACCGCATGAATGGATTCGGCGAGGTGCGCACATCGGCGCCTGCGCAGGATGCGATAGACGCGCCCCTTGGCGGACTGTTTACGAAACTAGCCTGTAAACAGGGTGGACCACCACGACTACCGGCGTTCCCTGTCATGCTGGATATGAGCTCCACCAAGGTAAATTGAACCTTTTTTTAATTTAAACATGATTTAAAATATAAAGGGCAAACAATGTTTTGTTGCAACATGTGATTCTTGCCAATTATGTCACCAGGTGTCTGGCCATGCAGGGCTTTTCGCCAAGTAGGAAAGGAACTTACTGACGATGTTGATATTACTAATCCTATTATAGTACAGGGCGCAATTCATACCCCGTGGTTGAATCGAAAATGTAAAACTCTAATAATATAAAATAATGGGAACAGGAAATATTAAATTTCTAAATTAAATAAATAAAAAGAAATTGTGCTACCTTGTACAATTGTTTATTAGAAATTATAGCTAATTTGAAATAGTATTGTGGTTTCCATCAAATGTTACCTACTATATCAAAAGTAACTTTCCTTAATTTAGGATAATAGAAAGCAATTTGTAATTTTTATTCTCGAAAATGTCTTTGATTTCAAGCGCTTAAACACAAACAGGAAACACCAAATCAAAAACAATTTTATAAACATGCGTTACACATATCTCTATAATTATTTCCAAACAATTTCTTAAGGTAATTATATTTTAAGAGAAAAAATACAGTTTCGTATTTATTACTTCATAATGTACATTACTTAAGACAAGGCCACTGCCCCTATGAAATAATTTACGCTCAGATGAGTTTTCATTTCAAAAGCGTACATTTGTAATTCATATTAATTATATACACAAGTGCCCACTGACCTTCCTGTTTTAATTACACATCGCACACCGTTTCATAGTTCACGGCTGTGATTAAAATGTCTCGTAAAATTCATAAAGCGTTATCGAGCGAAGCATCTCCATCGGGCGAGGCTCGTTTATGTTAATTTGAACCTCTTTAAAATCATAATGCGCGGTGAGCACCTCGCTTCCTCTCCACTAATAATGGACGCAATTAAATCTGATAAGGCCCACGACCTTTACACTTCCTCCGGTGTTGCATAGACATAGTAGAGAGAGTGTTAATTGCTGGTCGGCCGCAGAGCGAGCGGGGCGCTCACAATCGGCAGGGTAATAGTGCTGCCCCGCCCCCTGCTCGCCAGCGAACCGTCTCGACTCGACTCTCCACTGTAAAAGGAACTGGAGCTGCACTAATTGGCCGCGGCACGCGCCGCGCATGCGCACCGGCTCGCCCCGCGACACGCTAGTGATGGGATGTGAAATCGAAACACAACTCGACTTTAAAATTAGTTGACTTTTTGCACACGAGTGCAATAAGAGACACGATAAAATTGCAGCGTGGAATCATAACAGTTATTCGATTTCGACTTTCTAGCTAAATTGCCAGCGACATAAAGCGATCATCACGTGTTTTTTCGTAATTCCATATGATACGCAGCCGAGATCAAATTGCTGCCGGGCCATGATTTGTTACATTTCTCTTTACGGTTAAAGTGATCTATAAATAGTAGTTTAAATTTATTTTCAACTATAAAGAGAAACAGGGGCTAAGCGGAAATAAATCGGTAAGATTAATGTCGGATGCTCGGCTTCAGCACGTAGCCGGCAGGCGCGCGGCGCGGCGCGGCGTGCACGCTCGCCCACTATAACAGCCGTGTTCATTTCACGCGCGCGCGCCTCCGTCTGAATTTTATTCAGAATTACCCTGCATTCGCCTTTTTTAGTACGTGTGGCAATTAAAAAAGATAGATTGCAATTTGACCCGCGGGCGCGGAGCGTGACGTTCGGAACGTTATTATGATGAATGCTCGCCACTTACGATACGAGAGCGCTCTCGATCAGATAATAGCCTACCGGCTAGCCTTTCGTGTTTGCTTAGCATTGAACTGTATGCGCCGCTTGATGGACTTCTGAGTAATTGAGTTTTTTTTATAGTAAAACCGGCTTATTGATCAAGTTCATTATTGATGGCTTGAACTTTGAAATATGAAAAAAGCTATCTACTTCTAAATTGCCTACTTTCGATCAGCAATTTCGTGGTCTGCCATCAATTTAGTCGAAATTCGGTTGTAATATAAACGTGTTTGTTTGTCTGTAGACGTTGCTGGCGATATCACGGGTGGGTCGAGGTGGGAGGTCGCGGCGCAAGCGCAATGGCGCGGGCGCACCCGAGCACTCGCCGCTCGACCTGTCCGCGGCGGGCGAGAGCGCCGCCAAGCGCGCGCGTCTCTCTGCCAGCCCCAGCACAAGGAGCGACAGTGATGACAGAGACCGAGTCTCTAATGATGGTAAGTGGCAACATTCTTCAGTCCCAAACACTAAGAACAATTTATTCAAAAAAAACGGAGAACGTTTTATCTTGAATAAACCTTAGCCGTTTAAGCTACAATACATTTTAAAGCTATACAACTGACTAACGAATAATTTTCTATTTAATATTGTAGGTATGTTATCGTCTTTAACAATTTATGACAAAAATACTACATGAGTATTTAGATGAAACTTTTACGATCGCCTACGAGCATAAACCACGTCTAACATTCGATAACTTTAACATGATAGTCTTAATTCTTATTTAAAGTGTCTTCAATTTGATCTAAAGAGGCAATAAATTATATTTATATGACGTTAATTTTTCCCTTAGAACGTAGTGATGCGCGTGGCGAGTGTCTATGCGCAGAAGCCCGTGCCCGCCTCTCCGCCTGGTCAGTCGATGAAGTTTGTGACTTCATAAACTCAATCGATATCTGTGCCGAATACGCAACGGTAAGTGCACATCACTATTATGTTTTAATTTTAAATTTCGAACATAGTTGATTGGTTGACAGATATTATGTAGAACAGAAAATTTAATTGATGTGTTATAAAATGTAAAATATATCGATTAAGTCTAGTAGATTATTTTATAAGCAGGAAATTGCATCTATAAATTTTATAACACGATGATCTATAACTGGTTGATGCGTCGTAAACATTGAGAGAGTCGAGCTGAGGGCGTCAATCAGGTGCTTCAATTAATTGCAGAGAAATTAAGCTCTATTACAACAATAATAAGATACTGTTTGATTTAAGTACTTTCGTCGGATCGAATCAGTATTGGAGTGCAACGGGTTGATACAAATTCGTTCACGGTGCTCGATAGGGTCGATTTACACGCCAACGGATCTTTGAAGAAGCGTGCTGAGATAAAATCAAACGTGCACTCTGAGTTATATTGAACTATAACATAAATTGACGGAACAAAACTCTTTGTAGTAGTGTTATACCATTTGTTATACTAGTAACTCCTTTAACACCTAGTACTTCAATACGTCACTAACATTCTAAAACAAAGTGACAAAATATCCAACTTCTAATAGAATATCTCTAAATTACAAATTTTCAAACTTCATACCAGCACAAGAAACTACACCAATCTGACAAAATAATTTAAAACATTTTCATCTTTATCACAAAACGATATGGTTAAAAATCGATTAAAGATAAATCGAGTAGCTTGATATGCCGTTGTAACAACAATAGCAGACATCACTCCATCACCTCTACAACTATGATTACCAATAATAATTGACCGGCCGCGTCAAACAACCATTTTAAAATGAACTATTCCATCAATAGGCGTTCCATACTTCATTTATTAACCTACGAAAAAGACTCTTATTGCTTCGTAATACGGTTGCAATAAACATTAGGTGCTATCGTGTTCCTTTTTTAAATATTTTAATTGCGTACAGTGAAAGGGACGAAATAAAACAAGAAGTATTGAAAATGAATCATAATAGCATTCGCTTTAATTATTCGGAGGCTCGCCTTACGTAAGTACATCTTTGTTAACATGGCTTTCTACGTAGACACACCGCTACCGGGTTTCATCATTAAAAAAAAAGAATTTAGAATAAGAATTCTCATTTGTTTTATTGGGATTTTACTTTTTTTATTACGCTCACTTTTTTCTCGTAAGAAAGTTTTACGGTATGAAGGTTTTATGCGCAAACTATGGTACTTTAGAATAATGTAGATCAAAGAGGATATAACCACTCGTCATTGATGTAGATGAATATTTTTACTCTATTTCGGTGGTTGTAAAAAATACGCAAGCACTAAATGTAAGACATTCTTACTAGCCACGTATAATTTGACTAAAAAAGGAATTGTATTGGCTGGGCAACCGTGCAAATTGTGTCACCAGTTTGAATCCCGCACGGAACAACTATGTTATTCGCAAATTGTTATTCCGGGTCTGAGTGTCATGTCATGTAAGCACCCACGACACATGAGAAAATCGTAGTATTAGGCAACTATTTTTTTCATTTCCTTTTCTTATTTACTTACAAATGACATCAAATAAAATTAACTTCTAACAACATAAAGACACCACAATCATTTACAGTATTTATAAACCCATGTCAAATTCATTATAAACGATACCTGAATGGCAATAAAGTTTAAATTCTATTGACAATTACTTAGGTTTACAACCTTAAGTAGGCTTATTGTCACTTTGCTACATCAACTCTACTCGGTATTAGGTAAGGTTTGTTAATCTGAACCTTATTTACTCCAACCAATATGTATATTAAATGTAGGTCATCAACGATCATGTTTTATACCATACACGAATTCAAACTTGCAGTCCGAATAGAAATCTATCATCTAAGCTAATTCAGGTCTAAAACACAAAAAGCGTTAAATCACACAAAACTCAATTGTTAGTATAAATCAAGACTTTATATTGACTTAAAATATCAACATTAATCGCTTGTTAAACAGAAAAGAGACCTAACTCAAAAGATAAAGCATTTCAATCTTAAAAATTATGCTTCAATAATAAGATTCAATTTTGGAATATCCTCATTTTTGAGTTAGGCCTTTTTTCTATTTAACACGCGTTTATTATTTTACGTATGCTTTCAAACACAAACGCAATGACGTAACCTGGACCCCGCCCGAAGAAAAAGAAGGAACTAGGTGGATTTTAGTTAGTAAGTATCTGACCCCCCTTCTCGCCCCTGCTAGGGCGGGAGAAGTCATTTGATAATCTTCCCCCACAAAAAAGCTGTTAAAAACGTTCTAAACATCAAATCAAGAAGCTAAAACAATAAACAATATTACAAACCGCGCCAATAATCAAAAGTCCGCAAATAAAACATATGTAAGTTAACAAGCATATTGTTATAAACATTTCCATTAACTGATTGAGTAATAAAATAAACAACGCTCTCTGTGCCCGGGCACACAATGAGTGCCGTGACGCGAATCATTCCATAACACCGCCCTATTTAGGGCTGAGCTAAATAAAATGAGCTTTCAGCAACTTACATTAAATATTACCCGATTATTTCAGAATGTATTTTAAAATATGGAGGTTTTTGTTCACAACTTCAATTAAGCTATATTATTGGACATAATAAAGTCATACACGTGTCTATTGTATCAATCATCTGCTCATAACAAGAGCTGCTAATTAGGAGAACAATATTCAGTTCGTGTAATATTCCTCCGCTGAAGATAATCTAGCGATCGAATTGATGTAAAAAAACTACTTGCAAAGAATCTAACCGAATTTCTCGGAAGCGTACATCATATTCTTGTCTCCGTCAGAATAAGTTTCCTTAGACACGACAGCCCTGTGCATGCATCACATTACACAACAAAGTATAATGCACAAAGCGTCGAGCATGGCATCGCATGCATTATGTCAATGTGAGGCAACTGAGACGTGGGAAACGGCGAAAGATTTAAAATTTCCATAATATTTGTATCGCGAAATTGCACAATGTCAGTGAGAGGCGAAGACATTTGATCTTATTACACACGGGCGAGGAGCAATCATAATATTGTATTAAATGCGGTATTAAGATGTGTACAGTCAGGGGTCGAAAATACAATTGCACTATACCGATTTTAAAATGACCAAAATATCTTTGTAGAAATCAATGGCTGAGGACTGCTTTAATTTATAGCATAGAATCTAATTTATTGAATAAACTGGCTGTGAACCATTGAGCTTTTACTACAAAAATTTTAGTCAAATTAAAATTGGTAGAGTGTAATTGTATTTTTGACCCCTGACTGTACATTGTCCGTACCTACAATATATCCGTAACAATTAAAGTTGCCCAAAAAAGCTAACGAGGACAACAGCAAAGATGAAATTCACATAGATAACCCAAACACATTTCAGTCTCGAAATATCTTCGAAATAAAAAGAAGTTTAGAAAAAAATGCGGTATCCCAACAATGTCGTAGTTAGTTTACTCAAGTTTACCATGTCTTTGAACTCTTAAAAATAGGCATTTAAAAGTATTTAAGCTAAAGCACAAATGTAAATAATAAAATGTCTAATACAAACACTTTGAATTATGTTAATAACTGGCAGGGTCAATAAATTCACATACATGATAACATGAGCTAAGGAGGTACCACACAATGTAATTGTAATTTTAAAACAAGACTCCCCACGCGGCCGGTCGTGGCATAAAATTGTAGAAATGACACTTTGTTCACTCATGGAAATTTATAATCTGTGATGCCTTTCAAATAGGGATGTGAATGACAGGACATAATATAAGTTCTTATATCGATGTTGGAAAACAGTAAACTTAAATTATTACTTTTTAATTCTTAATGGCTATCGTCTTTAACGAAATACTTCTCAGTTTTAGTAATGCCCATATTTCCATATCAATCCAGATTTCATTGAAAACCTAAAACAGCGATATTCCCGAGCCAATCGGTCGCTATATCACGAAGCATTACGGTAGCAATATCGAATTACCGAATGATTTATACTCCGAAGTGTCGTGCCGAATTGAGGCAACTAAATTAATTGTTCTCTCGATAATAATATCGTTTAACGTTTAACTACGAAATGATTTATGTTTTAGTTATAACGTTACTCGGATCCTGGTGGCCAGTGATGTATTTATGAATTGCTGTTAATGTCTTTGGATAGTGCTCTGTTTTAATTTTAAAATAAATGTTGGTTTGATGTAAATTATTTGTTGTCACATTGAGACTTCATTTCTTTGTTCGGCAAAAAAGAAATAAATGCGGAGTGAAATTCAAATTGGGATTTGAATTCGATATTTACACGTACAGATGTGGAACCGATTTATTTTTTTTCTATATTTAGATACTTTCCAAACGCTACCAAAAGAAAGTTCTAAAACTGGTTTCGTTTACCTAGTAAAACTTTAAAATAATTTGATGAAAAAGTACAAAAAAGCAATGTCATATTTACGTAGGCCTGGCGTTTTAATGGTTCTGATCAATTTCCACTAATTTAAATAATAATCATCTGCCATAAATTAATATTTTTACGACGTTAACAACTCATTAATTAAAAATTATGATTCTCCCACAGTTTAGCACTAAAATTTTATATTTTTGGCTCCTATGGCGTGAAAGACGAGCCTTATTACAAAATAAATTATAATTACGAGAAATAAAACAATACTACGAATAATAACTGAATGAAGCTGCATGATATCTCAATTATAATAATTGCTGATTGAACTGATTTTAAGATCAGGAATAATTCTTTGGAGTATACTTTGGATTCAGTGAACTTAGTTACTCGGTAATGGAAACAGCGGGGTTCACAACAAACACATACATAGTTCTCCCTAAAATTTAATGACCATAATAATAAAGTCAATTCAAATTGAAGCTTTTCATTTGGGCTGTGAACGTCGTGAGTAATAAACAAACATACACGCAAACTAACCTGCCCCACGAATTTGTAGATGGCATCGGGCTTTGCGCCTGCGCACTGAACGTCAAACCGTGCGTTTGCGCAAGACATCGTGCGGGACGAGCCGCTCACACCATCAGTAACTGGAGTTGACACCGCACCTATCTCGTGGATCTTAATAAAACCGAAATAATTGATTCCTGTGAGACCTTGTAACGATTTTATTGATCGAGTATTAATAGTATCTACAATCTCCTAATATTGTAGAGAATGAAACGTAAATTATAATATACTACACATTTGGCCATAAATAAACTAATCTCCTTTTCGTATAATCAAATAATTTGTAAATTATCATCCACACCGTAATCCTTACTAACGTTTCCACTTACCTCACGCACACGCAAAAATAATCTCGATCACAAGTCACGCGGCCCTGTAATATGACTTGAACTACTTCGATCTAGATATTCTAGATGAGCGTAATCCTAATTGCGCATTGTCACCTGCAAGCGCAACGACGGATGCTCGTGCGATCGTGACGCTGTGTCGCAAACAACCGTGATTTATACAAATTACCAGTGTATATGCGAAATACGTATATATAATGTTTAAATTATAGCGATATTCGATCGGGATCGCTTGCGCAGGTCGCTGGGACAGATTGCTGTGTAATAAAGCTGTAGGTAATATTGTTTTCATAATGGTGGTAAATGATGTTCTTTGTTGCACATTCTAGTGTTGTGTTAGTAAGTCGTGCTACTTCTACTGATGGCATATTTCGTACTCTGATTTTGTAGAGCGGGAATTTCAAAATGGTTGCGGATTCATAATTCTACCATATTTTAATATTTGCTCACTCAGCCTAACTTATATACCCAGAGCATTAATTTTATTCAATGAAATTTAAGCTGTTTAATTTAAATTTTCGCAGCAAAAAAAAAAGTACATAATATTCACTCAATTACATAACATATGTATAACCTGGTGACTAGAATATTTTTCAGTGTACATGTCCAAGCAACGTTTGAATTAAAAAAATGCTGAGATATTTTTGTACATAAATAATTTCGCATAAATATACAAAACAGGAAACATATTATATATAACCATTATATTTTTAATTCGTTGCGGACGGAAATATCTTGTTGTGAACGGAAACCGGACGACATTCAGATTTCAGAACACTAACGGAAGATATATTTTGGCACTGGATTTAGTGCGAAACCTTACCATTTAATCTTATCAGCCTTTTTAAGATTTCCAGCGGTATTAATAAACTTTTTGTGACTTTTAAATAACTATTTATATAAAAGAAAATATTCTAAAGGCCAAGCTAATTTCTTTCAAAACCACCAAGGTCCTTTAAAGTAACATTAGATGCAAGAACATATGTCTGGCATGTCAGATAGCTAAAATACTTGTAAATTACACACTTTACTTCTCAGCAATACATATCGGTGACTTGGAATTCCGTATGAAAATAAATGAGGCCCGAAGCATGCGCGCGCGCAATTAGCGGTAGAGCTTAAGTGTTTGTGCACGAACCGACCGCGCGACAGAGGGCGCTGATAAATGACGCATTTGTAACACTATGATAAATATTGTAAGCTTGATTGAGATGAAAGGAGCCCATTAATATGGTGTCGATGGAAGTGCCTTTGATAATTCTGGTTTCGTAACATCGAAGGGAACAGTCTAGGATGTGGTTCAGAACTCGACTTAAATCATTACACGCTGTCAGTACTCTCTCCTCTGGGAAATGTTACATCGAATCGAACTAATTTAATCCCCAAGCAGTTGTACATACAATGTCGTTTCGAAATCTCGGACAAGGAAATGTATGGCACCGACAATTACTTAAGAAACGTTTCAACGTATGTACGGTTTCAGAATGTTACCAACAAAGAGAAAGGACCTCCACTAACATATTTCACTTCGAGCCCTTCTAAGTCGCGGATCACGTCCACAAAATGCCACACACACAGACAATCCATCAGTGCTATTCATAATCACGTTATTACATCCGTTACTAGCATTAATATCACCCAAAACAAACAATGTTCATCACCCGAAGCCATACACGACTCATACGGCAAAACCTTCAACTATTGTTAAACAGATTACCAACTTACAAATTCGTCTGACAAAACTTGACGTTGAAGAAAGTTCTTCTTCACTTCCCTGTAAAGACACGTGATCTCAACTGCAAAGAAAACTTTGTGCTGGTTGAGATGTAATTACTATAATGGGCTTTGTATCGTGATCAGTCGACGTATATTGTTATGATTTTAGACATGAAATCGAAAATGGTCACGGGTCATCTCCATGTGAGTATTCGTTGCGCAAAATGATCGGGGCTAACACGATTTCACTTAGAGGTGGGCGATCAAATGATTCGTTTCGATTATACATAGTCGATTAATCGATCGCCGAAATTAGACTGGCGGATTGAATGGTGCTTGATCGTTTTTGTGAATGAGTTTTTATAATGAATGGAGTTGTAACATGAATTATGTGCTATGCTCTGAAATTATTGTCATTTATCAAGATATATCTGTCGCTTATTCACAGATCACCTCTCAATCACAAATTTTTGTGTCAGTTGTGAACCGATTAATCGGATCAAAATCAAATTATTCGAATGACATAATGATGTAGTTGTTAACTGTCGCAATATTCTTGATCTCGTAAAGATTTTATCAACCGATATCTGTGAGGAAACTTGTCAAAATATAACTTCACATCCTTATTTTCATTATTTTTAGCACTCGATTTAAAATGTGTATCGATATTTTAAAAACAGTATATTTTTGTTAACTCTCTATTTGTCCTGATACATATTGAGAAATCTAGTCCTTATTTTAATGTGACGCAATTGCTTTTTAAACATATTGATATCACGTTCCCATTTTAAAACCTACAGAGCTTGATATTAAACGCACTATAAAATTAACGGAAATTAATTAATATAGCCAACTTTCCAGCTCAAAAAACTAAACTTTCGCAATATCTTTTCTTATACCCTCTAATTGTATCATCAAATCGTCAATGATAAATCTATTCTACGGACTGGTGTGGTCAAGACTTTCTATCTTGAAGAAGATATTATTAATTACTCGGTGGTAAACATTTCATTAGATTTCGTTTACATAATACGAAACTACTGCTACTTATCGCACCCGCATTCGTGAGGTGCAAATGGGCTCGATTTATAACGCGTCGTGTCAAAAGAAGCGGCGATTCCAATGCTCTTGCGCATACGATGTGAAACTAGTGTAGTTAGAGTGAATTTCTACGATTGTCACAAAAAGAAGTTAAGTTTGCTTGGCCTTGTAATTTTTAGTAAAAAGCAATTATAAACTTAACTGAATTTAAATTAAATTTCGATTAGTGTGAGAAAGAAATTTGAAAATGAAATATTTGGTAGTTTTTTCTAAACTTTCGTTTTTTTGTCAAACAAAAAGCATAAATGTCAACGTTAATTTAAGGATGACATTTATTTTTACAACACTCAAATTGAACGAAACGTTTTCGTAAAATGACGATGTACAGTGAAAAGTAAAATTTCTCCGCGGCACTAATAAATTTACCGCAACTTGGCTCATCTTGTTTTTTTTCTGTCTCACTCTAATGATGTTTTCGATTTATTGCAATCTAGTAAATTAGGTGCGGGGGGGCGAGGCCGCTGTTTTTAAACTAAAGGTTCCGTAGCTTTTCGCTAGTAAATAAGTTTTACTTAAGCTTAATTTTAGGAGACTGCCTAACTGTTGTAGACGTCACATTTCAACATTTTGGACCAAGACTGTATTCTTGAAGGCTGACGGATTACAAAAAGGTAGCAAAATAAGAAACTTTAACAAAACCTTGTTCAATAAAGATAGGTATACCTATAAAAAATTACCTATATTAAAATAATATGGGCAATCAGTAGCTAGAGCACTACTGAACCCAAACACCGACTTCCTCAAACCTTCAACTGATTAGTGCCATCGGTCAAAAATGTGATTAACTAAACAAAATTAAATCATGACAGCTTTCTCTAACCAGTGACAGTTGACGAGTTGATGATATTAAGGTTCGCTACACACCCGCGACCGTCCGCAGCATTTGACATTGTGTAACAGATCTGTATTAAAACGACGAAGACGGTTGTTGCGCACTTTCCATATTTGCATATCGCGTTTTCGTTAAGTAGATTAATGTTTGGCCACTTAAGTGTTACAGTTATTAGAACGTTAGATAAGATCAAATTAGTTTACGTAATTTATTATTAATTGTATTATAGACGTCGTTAATGACATGTCTGTGTCAGTAACAGATGGTAGATTTCAAGATCGTAACCAGTTTAAGAGTCAATTAATTTTTAAACGAATTGTTCGACACTGCAAAGAAGGGTGCAAAGAAACTATGAGATAGTTTACTGTTTATATCATTTAATTAGCAACTCCAAACAAATTCTAGTCATAGTCGTGGTGGCTCGTAGGTTAAGAAGCCCGCTTCTCATGCATGACGGTTCAAAACCTAGCAAATACCAATGTGGCTTTTTCCAAGTTATATGTACTTGTTGTTCAAAATGTTCAAACCTTCTCCAAGTGACAAGAGATTTTTTCTCAGCAGAGGGCCCTAATAGGCTGATGATGATAAAGAAACAAATTAATTAAAAAAAACTGTATTTTCATAACAGAATATAAACTTAAGCCTATTGTTGTATGTAAATTCTAAAGCCAATGCTCTTCGGGTTTTACAAATGCAAATATATTAACAGCTCAAACTATCATTTGACGTAGTGAAGACAGCTTGCCCTTTAAACAACGACAAAGGGCAGAAGGCAAAGATCAAGTTAGGCAAAACATTAGCAAATTGAAATCGTTTAGGTAGTTACAAACTATGTATGATTTTTCTCCGACAGCATTAAAGTGATCTCTTTCGTGACCAGTGCAGATTTTATAATATTGGATATTATCGTTATACTCAAAATCTATTTCCTTGTTCACTCTAAAATATACAAGATCTACACTACCAACAAAATCGAGACATCGCACAACAAATCTAATGAAGCAATTGAACCGAATCATTAACCTTAAGACGAAAGTAAATAAGACATACAGCTAGTATCGTACCTTATTTGCCTCCAACTTCTCCATAGATAAGTTCTTCACAAGTATCCAGTACTGATCAAAGGGCTGACGTTTAAGTAAACAGAATTAAATTACCAATCATTTGGTTCCACAGACCCGCATCGTTCAGTAGACCAAACACGGGCAAATCGTAAACAGTTCAGGAATCAATCAGTGTTTATTGTATGCATTATACGTAACAAGAACACTATATCCATTAGTACTGTTTCTCTAGTCACTGTCCTGCCGTTAACCAGTTCAGACAGTTGGATTACTGAAGAGATATTGACTGTACGAACCAGACAGTAGTTCAGTATTCAGGCTGGACGTGTTTATTGAGTTTACACGGACGATTTAGACTTTATTCCAGAAACTTCGTTCTCTTAAAGCATTGTCAAATAAAGTAGGCAATATGAATGGACGTAAAAAAATCATATTATGATTTCTTATTTAAGACCGATCATTTTGAACGATAAATATACCAGACAATCTCGTCTGTGTCCTTAAACTGGTAGCTACAAGGAAAATTCACAATGACTCGGTAATATTTGAACATAAACATAAAAATTCACTAGAAACAGCTCGTTCTGCACGAAACTAAACTACCGTTGACAATCTTCTTGATCGTCCAGACGTCTATATCACCCCAAGCGTATCGTCCGACCCCTGACCTTAATTAAATGCCCCAGTACGACCCGAACCAACGTAACTCAGCAACGATTTTACAGAAACTATTTATTCGCTCATTTAATCGAGTTGCCAACATCGAGTAACTCCTGAGCTATTGCCGATATTCACCGTCAATTAAAATAATCGATTAATTAACTATTTTACTTACAATCGATTTTATCGTTCGATCCATATTTATTGAACGTGTAATTTGTTAAATTGGGTCCAATTAATTGTATGTATTTTAAACTGAGTATATTGATATTAGTTAATTTTATTGGGTAGTGTAATTACTGTATTATTAGGCGTTATTCGATAAATTATATATAATTAAATTATACAGTCTCTCAAATTGAATGGATTTGCAATATTTGCTTACAGATTGCTTTAATTAAAGCACCATCCATCAAGGTCTGCCACAGGGGCGTATATTAGGGCCATCCTTGTATAATGACCTGATATTACATCAGATTACGGGCCAATAACCAACCAGAGTAGACACAATGCAAGACCTTGTTGGTCGTTGACATGTGACAAGTCTGTAAAGAATGCAATAACTCAAGCGTGATTAATGACAGCTCTCCATAGTCCCTTCTAACACCTGTCCCAACGTATGAATGAAAGTAGATTGACGGACACTACCGGCTACTTTAATAAGGACAATATGTCAATCATTGTTATTGATTGGTTTAATAGGAATTTTGCTCTAGGTATATTTGTTTGCTATGTTGTTTTCCTATAGGAAATATATTGGTAGATTGGAGCCTTAAAATACAAATAGTGGTAATAAAATTTTATGACCTCAAAACATTTCGTCGAAACAACCGAAATTCATTACCATTCTCAATATTTTATAGTATCTGTACTCGAAAATAACAATAACAAATTTCGAAAATCAAATATTTTAACTTGAAATATCTATAAAAGAATTGCCCTGTCAATTGAAACACCTGTTATAAGACTTAATAGAAAACATTAACTGACTTCTATACCAAAAAAAAAATACAAATCCTACCCTTTGAAAGAAACATCGTAATAAAAGTTGCAAAAGTGAACGTCTGCTGAACGTGTGTGTCCGTCTGATGTCGGATAACAGCCAGCTAATAGGAGACCACCAATAAAGTTGACTCGACAACCACTACGACACGATATCGCAACTCGGATGTGTATTAGAATCGCAATTTATAAATGGTAGTTCTATTTTATGGTCGACAGGATCGCGTTTTGTGTTTAGTACTGTTACCTTGTCCTTCCGGTTGGAATTTAATTTAGATACGGTCAATTTTCTCTGCGGTTAAGGTTATAAGTCTCCGTTCTTCGATCGGTTATTTGATTTCATGATCCCGAGCTGTTTTTATTTGTGTGCAGTATAAGCTTATTTTGTGATACACACAACAACAAGAGAATAATGTCTAACATCAATGAGAATTATCTTAAAACTAAGCTCAGTAATTTAAAAAATTAGAATGACTCAGCAGTCTTGGAACTAGTTTTGTCTTCAACATAATATGTTAGATTCAAATGGCTCACAAAGCTCTTAATACTAATAAAGTAATAAATAAAACACAATTTATTGACCCATTTTAAATTATATTGTAATCTACATAAAGATAACATTAGCTTGCCGATATTTATTTGATATGTGCAAGGTAACAGCTAAATAGATATAATGCTCCATACAAAGTAATGCGATAGAACTTTAATAGCATTTATCTGAACAAGAATATATTAATTAAAACCCAGAAGTTATAGAAGACTAACTTATAGATTATTTTAATTGAACGTGAATTGTAATTAACATGCTAGCCATGAACTAAGTTGAACCTAGTTCAACTTAACGGCGACATGATATCGCCTTTAATATCTTTATAATTATTGCCGTGTTCAATAATCATTTGATATTCACTATTTTATTAATTACAATTATCAAATACAGACGTTTAATCTGCTAAACAAGTTGTAGGAAAGAGGATTAGGTACATAGATAATTAAATTATTTTGATCATTTCGTTATGTAATTGTTGGAAGTCTTACAAACAGAATGTGAGGTCATGAATCAAAATTTGAATTGTAGTAAAATTGAATTCCTCCTCCTTAAAATCTAAGCTCGGAGCACAATGCACATTTCATTAAGTTAAATAATTAATTACAAGCAGTAACGCCATTACATAAATCTGTTATTCGATCGTTAATTTCGCTATAATTCAGTACTTTATACCTCCACAGGCTGAATCGTTGCTGTAATAGTTATTCGCCTACCACTTTCACGCTGATGTTGCGAATATATTGGATCGTAAATCCCTTATAGAATTGCTTCTCTCGCAGCAAGCCCATGAAAGGGAGTGTAATTAAAGTACCCCGGCGTTACAGTGCTACACTTGACCGGTATAATCGCCTATAATAATAATCTTTGAGAAGCCACAGTGCTGCCCCCCTCTGTGCCTCCAAGATATACGATCTCGACCCCGGCTATTATCAAGTAGCGATGAAATCTAACAGCGTATTAAAAACCAGTAGAATTCGTCGTCAATGTTCTTTAGAACGGGGATAATTAAAAATATTGATATTACCACCAAGTAACTGCTATTTAATGACATAATCTAGGTACTAATTACATTCCTCGGATCTTATTATGTGGACGATCTCATTATTGCGCCAATGAGCATCGTTTTAGAAAATCAAATGCTCATTTCGATGTAAAAATAAACTGTAAATGCCACCACCCATACACAAACCACATAAGTGTAATTTAGCCATAAATTGATCGGGCCATCTAATGACTTCCCAAGCTTATAGCGTTTAGAATAAGCTTGTATATACGTAAGAACATTTAATTTAGCTCAATCGAGTCTCGGAAGGCGTGTATTTAAATTGAGACGTCTAGATGCCGAGATAGGAGCTGGGAGCGGGCTAGAGAGATGCTATCTCTGGAGTTGGAGCCCTCGTTTGTAAGTTTCTCCGAGACGAGAGCCAACCATCGTATTAGATGTCTACTTACTACTATATATTTGATGATTCTTCTTGTAAAGTTTAACAGAAATAGTCTGTTGAGGATTTTTTATCAGAAGAGCGCTTGACTTCAACAAAAGAGTCCATACGTGCAAGTAAGTAACAGGTAGAATGCACTAGACCGCTGTATTTGTTACGGCACTTAACGTAAAGGTAACTGGGGAAATAAAGTTAGTACGGTATTTATAACGTTACAGCCGCCCCGTTCTTGTAGATGTGTTCTTTTTTTTCAACATACATTATATTAACTTCACAAATCTTTTTATTTCTGTCTGCATCACTCAAATTAACATTCTTTATTTAGTTTTACTTTATAGATACATCTGTGTAATGTTTGCTACATATGCTACGTTTTAAATCAAATTCCGATAAGATTGCTAAGTTATAAAATAATTTTCTAAATCGTTCAGAGGTCGGACATCACGTAGGGCGGCTATCCTTCATCTTGGAGCAATTCCTTTCGTATTCAAGCGACACAGATGGACATGTGGCCGGCTGAGCACTAGGTAATTGTATCACGTACTAAATGTAGAATAATCTTCGACGGAATGTCCCTGATGGATGTATTTTCGATTTGTAACATAGACTGGATAATTCACCCCGGAAGGATGATTCTATTTTACACTAAAATAGTATAAATATGACTTCTTATCACACTAATTTCGATTTATTCACTTTTAACAATTCGTATAGTAATTATGTTGCCTGACTGTGCACTGCAATATTTTGGCGAGACTTCAACTAAAAATCCAAGCAAAATCACCATTTTTTTATTGTCATTGTGTAAAAAGCATATCACATCAACAGTTGACATCGAGCTGTAACGTTAACATAAACATTACTTCGATTTTGATCCAGAATCAATTTGAAAATGTGCACAAAGATTGGCAAAAGATCAATCGTCTACTTTGACAGCAAAACATGTAGTATACTGTTACCAGATTACGCACCACCCACGTAGGAATGTTGCAGAAAACATCAAGCAAGTATTTTGATACACCTCGTAAATCATCGTAGGCATGTAGATTGTATGACCAATTGAAGTATTCATTGAAACTATATTGTAATCTACACCTGATCTTTTGGTTAGGTATGTCATTTTTTCCTTCGATAGTTCAACGATTTGACTATGTGCGTATTATTTTACACATACACACATGCAGGGTTAATTTCTCACATATGAATAAACCTAGAAGAATAGATATTCCATTTCAGTTTGCAAGACAAAAATACCTTATTCGTAGGAAATGTAAGTTACCAACAAAAAATCCTAGAAAATATTATAAAAAACGCGAATAATGAGACACAAATGTAATTAATATCCTTCAATCAGACACCACGCGATCATTTGAGGCCTCCTAATCAGTGTTACCGACTTTCGAACGGAGAAGAGGACGCGGGCATACTATGCCGTAATCTGGCGGTAATGCCCTGGTAATCCCTGATGGTCGCAGATGGTTGAATGGTGGGCAATCTACGCGACCACTGCCGGCGTCCGCCAGTAATGGCTCAGGTAATACCTAGACCAGTTTGCGACCTTTCAATCTAAGAATGTCAACTTAAAGCAGGGCTGCCACGTATGTGTTATTTATGACCAGTCAGTGGCTATAAATTATTGTGAAATTTCCTTTTTAATAGTTCCCGATTTGTTTGGTTAGCCATAAGAGTATTGCTTTAGTTGTATCTAATGAGGTTTTGAAAACGTATCTAGTTCAACAAATGCAGTGTGTGGCAATATTTTCGGGTTTCAACAATTTAGTTGATATTTCCATTTTATAAAAAAACAACTTGGAACAGAGATAGCTATTAAAACCTTACCACTATAAAACTCTTTAAAGTCGTCGTTTACCATAAATAAATCTTACTTCTTTTTACTATGGATGAAACAAAACCTATCGAAACATACCCACAATCACTTCACCGCTTGAATATATGTTGATACACACGCAAATTGCGTTCGGTTCATAAATTTTCTATTTTCCAACACCCATCAGCCCTGGCAACGTCGCCCGTGGTCTTTCGAAAGTACTGCTATACTTTCCGTGCGGTCAACTTGCACCTTATGACACTGTAACAAAGTCTCTATTACATTAATCTAACTTTTGTTGGCATGTCAAGTCATAATGCAGTAACGACCGCGATTGTCCGGTGCTATTTCATGATACAGTTTTATCTCATTGCGGGTTCGATTACCGGGTAAACCGTGTTACTTTTAACCGCTTAGTTTGCTTTAACGGGAGAAAACTCATAGACATCCTTTCCAAGAGATTGACGGGTTCTATTCTACATGTATTCTGCATGTATTTTGTTTGATCTGTAAAGTATTTCTGAAACTAAATTAGCAGTAGTTTCTTAGTACTATGTAACAAGCAATGTATTATTTTTCCGACCCAACGAAAACACCAGTCTCTGACTGTTTCATTACTGAATATACGTTTTTAATTGCTACTAGTTTACCAGCAAGAATATGATTATTTTCTTTAGTTGTCACTGCTTCCTTCTCCATTCAGTATGCATTTCAACTTGATCCCTTTCTTTCCTAGTTGAATAATATTCATAACAAAATCACACCAGTCATAGCTACGGTTGACATGAAATTCTTTACATAAGCCTTGTTTATTTAAATTGTATGCAAGTTACCTCAGAACCAAGTTACTCGCGTTTCCAGTTTTATCTAATATGAATCAGAAATATTATAATTAAAACAAGTCTTAACGAATGTTTCGTATTTAACAAGATTTTCACTAATGTAAATATAATTAGTTGTGTCGTAAAATAAGATTAATTAAAAACTTATTACGTGTATTTCATTATGTGGTACTTGTGAAGGCGTATGTACCTGATGTTCTTTTATTTTTGTAATAATTATATCTTTTACGTATCTGTGACGCTCCACTCTGGTTTTAAAAGTCGCAGCATTCTTTTACAATTTAAATTTGCAATTGAAGTCAATTATTTTTCCTTTGTATTAGGTATGTATCCCGGACGTAAAGTGAATCTCAATGTCACTGAGAAATAAAAGCTAAATCAACCCCTCCGATTTTGCAGACAACATCATATTATTACAATAAATTCAACTTGGTATTTTATATAATAAAGTCTTAATTTTTTTTTCTTCCGGTTTCTTAGTAGGAGACGAGTTAATTAATGTTTAATCTGCTTATGCTTCCGCTTCTGAAATTTATGGCAGAAACCAAAAAGCACTGATAAAACTAAACTGGAACGTCTCCTACGCAAAAGACAGAAACGCAGACTATTAGGTCTGCGATTCTGCCGTTTCGCCGGTGGAGCCTTATAGTTCACAGCTTTGATCAAAAGAAAGCTTCGTAAATTTTACAAATATTAAAAAAAATTAAAGCCATTCCGCGAGCCGAACCTAGTATCAATCATATGTAATAACAAAAACAAGGCAGTAGCCACAACGTTATGTAAAACAGTACAACTTAAGGCGCTATCATTTGTCGAAGTCTCGCAGTGACATCTGTCGGCAACAAAACGAGTTTATCTGTAGACCACACTCATTATTCAAATCTCCACTACTGGGATTCGAACCTGCGTCAATGATAACGATGGCAGATAAATATATTGTCCGCCTTTCACTAAATTTATGTAGGTATGTTTGGTTGTTCGTTTGTCGTTGGTCAATTGCCTGGCGTATCCTCATGGACATCAGTAGTTTAGTGCTGGCATGGTGTACTTCTAACGATGGAGGTCCTACCGATTTCAGATTAGAATTTTTAAAACATGCTCTATAGAAACACACTTTTCGGTACATAATAATATGTACATATATAAATTTAAAATAAAACTCTTCTACTTCTGACTATACTATTTCAATAAATACATTGAAAATAACATTAAATACTTTTATAAGAAAATAGAGGTCAATAAAAATATACAGTTTAATAGAAAAAAAACGACAAATGAAGATCACTCCATATAAAAATAAAAAGTATTTAAAAATCATTAAAATTTACGCAAACATATCGTCAACTTCTTATAAGGATTCGAGATAATATCGGGACATGTTTCCTTACCAAATGAATACTTTCAATTAGATATACATTTTACAGCGTTCTATAAAAATTATAAATGATCACTAAACACATTAGTATCAATCTATTTGTAATCATGATCAACATTATGTATATCGTTTGCAATCATCTTGCTATGCCATTCATGGATATCATTTCCATACTTTATGCTACTATTTTTAATAATAAACTTGTATTCATTTATTACGCCTTGTTATTTGTGTCTTAGTACTATTTAAAGTAAGTAGTCAATGTATTTTTGAATAGAAACTATCATGAGACATACGTATTAAATTCATTAAAAATCAATCGACTGCGTACTCATCAATTGTCCCTTTGTGATTTGAGTCTAGTAGAACTTTTCTCACGTTATTCACCTGAATATAGTAATATTTTGAATAATGCTAGCTTTATAATCTAAATACATTAATTAACATTTCGTGATGGGAAAACCTCTGGTCTTGAAGTCATCCTTATTCTATGATAACTATTTACTATCAAGCTGGTTCTAACCTTATAAAACCTAGGGTATACTGTCTCACTAGTACTTTGAGTCCTGGATCTGAAGCTTCGCAGTGGCATTTATAACCACTGAGCCAACAACACAGACTCAATTGCTATAATAGTCAAATTAGTCAGTTACCTTTTACGTATGAAACTAATGCAACTCCTAACTCGCTTCCCAGATCCAGTGATCATTGATCACAGTACATTTGCATTTTCTTACATGCACAGTTTAGTCTAGACTTAAACCTCGATTGAGAGATAGTTACCAAGGGAAAACCGCATTCCTAGACGAAATAAATTGACGACACACATACATATTTCAAACAACTATGAGAAATAAAAAGAATGCTGTAATCAACCTGTGCATAATCACCACATAAGGTCTACGATCGAAGCTTCTTTGCCTTAAAAAATATCCGTGATTAAATTAATAAAATCGAATTATCATCAAATTATCGATGATTATATACACTCACCTAGGCTCATAGACATTCAGAACTTACCAGATACCTTAATTAATCTAAGCTTAAACAAGTCAGGGTCAACAAAAACTAATAAAAAACTAAATTACTACAAAGCATGTAGTCAGATATAGACTAATTATATACTACGAGACATTGCAACTTAAGGCATCAATTTAATACAATAATCTGCACAATTTACATACTTTTACATAAATTTGTATTTGCCTGATTACTGAGATCCTAGCTTCTAGCTACTGGCCGTAAGAGCTGGAAAATCATAAATTATAGCCGACTCCGTGGCTACCGTACGAGTGGAACATTTACTAGAAAATAGCCTGGAACATTCGCGTCCATTGAGAGTGCATATCATCAATCGCTTGGAACTTGAACTGATATTTCTCTTAATATACACTTGAGGATTATTAGCACTGTCAAGTTCTTGGTTTCTTAGAGAATCATTTTCTGAACAAAAATAAATACCAGTATATGTATAAGTAAGAATTTTATATAAGGCCCTGTCTTATATACTTAGTGATACCTAACGTTACAACAGTTTGCTAACCCTATCTACAAAACAAAGCCGCAATCTTTACATAACTCTATGTACTTCAGCGCCACCCACAAAGTGAAATGACAGGAAAATGATAGACAGTAAGTGGAATGACATGGTCGCTCTATGCGGCACTATTCTGATGGCTACGGAACCCACAGATGATGGTCATTTGCCGCGTTTCACAGTTTCATAGATCTGCGCTGGCGCACCGCCTGATACAGATTATAGCTTTTATTTTCGTCGCAAAGTGAAAGGTTTTGGTACTACATCGTAAATAATAGGTCAGATATTTCTTTTGTGGTTTAATTTTATTGTATTTAAAAATATTAGTAGTTATATCCTACATATATAAAGGTACATATGCATATGTATATCTCAACCACAAATGCCTATTTAACAATTAATTTTACGATTTTAAGGAAAACAAATCGTACACAAAACAAAGTAGTAACAATTTATATTTTGATTAACTTCTTCAAAAACACATCTCGAACACAGTTTTTAACCTTAAAACGTTAGACATAACGTTTATAATTGCATAAAAGTAGTGAAGTATTTATTAAAACCTTTATCTATAAGACAATGTACCGGCTAACCGAAGTGTATCAGAGAAACCAAAGGTCCGGCCGGTCACCGGTCCGCGTAGAAAGTAAATAAATTGGCTTTTATACTTAACTATACACCTTCTATGCAATGTACTATTTCTACCACGATTTCACCTGCGTGCCCAGCACCCAAGCATTACAGCGTGATGTTAGATAACCCTAGCTATGACTTACGTGCAAATATTACGATTAAATTGTTTCTAAAATAATTAACAATAATTCATTTATCCTTATTTTTTTGTGATCACCAATATTTTCTACACACTAAAATTCTGTCATCTATAGGTGTGTAGGGATGTCAAGTGAAGTGGTTTCAGCAACGTTGTTAGTAAGTAAAAGCTGTTATTCCCTATAATTCTTTATCACCATTATAAATTGAATTGAAGTCCTCATTACAGCTTTCTCCTTTTCAAATCAAAATTACCAATACTCTAGTAACACAATTCTAACAGAAACCTATCAAACAAACAAACAAACACACGGATATATCTAAGTTATTCCTATTATACCATATTTGTTGATCGCGGCCTGCGCACGCGCCGCACGCCCGCGGCCCGCGCCTGCGCACATCGGACACGCCGCCATTACTAACTATAACGGTGCCCACCTATCAGTTGCTCGTGTTTTTATTAAATTAACGTTTTTTCTTTTTAATTCATAATATTTGGTCATGATGTCAAAATTTGATTGATTGTCGATTTTGTATGATGATTCAAAATCATTTCAATAAAAAATTGCTTACATTCACGCTTACAAAAGCTTTTAACATTTTTCTATCGTGCCAAGTTGACTTTTGAGCTCTTTTAACGATCGAAATCAAAGTCCTGTATGCTATATGTCCCTTCCAAGAATAGAAATTAACAACAAAAGCATTTATTTGAAGAGAAAAAGCTTAAACCGTACAACAGCGTAAATGACAGCGAGGTAATAGATTCGCTTTCCTTCCGCCGACACATGCATGATATATGGCGGATGCTGCTTCCTACCCCGAGATCCGGAGATCACTCATGCGCAATTTTCTATACCTATTTAGCCATTAATGTGCTAATTTTATGATTTTGATCGATTGTGGTCGTATGTTTAAAACTTTGTTGTGTTCATCCTGTATATAGCTTCGTAGCTCTTAAATAAGTAGCTGCAAGTTCTGTACATGTCATTTATTCACTACCGGCGTTGTTATTATTTTTATTTATTACACAGTTAATAATGGTGTCGTTAAAATAAAAACGGTTTAGAATGATTAACGAAAATATTTATTTTAAATTTAATAATTGATATAATTTAGAATTTAAATTAAGGCTACTTAAAATAGAATTTATAATTATAATAATACTTTTTCATTAATCTATTTTAAACCTTTTGATTTTTTTATGAAATCAGTCTGAATATCAACTGTTTTATTAACAACCTTCTGACAGACGTTAAAAGAGCACCCTATTCACTATCGGTTATTAAGCCCTGAGATTAAATGTATGTTTCACAATACTAATATCTTTTACACAAATAGTACATTTACTCAGTGCATTAACAAACGACATTAGAAGTTCATTAGCGCCCAAACTGACAAGCACAAACAGTTTATCGTATCTTGGGCCAATAAACAAGGATTTCTCCCAACAAAAAGTGGTGCGGGGCAACAATTGAAGATCTAGTTCGTAACGACGTGGGCGCGGTGTGGGACGCTCGCCACATTGTCGTTCTTGCGAAAAGATATGTTTTAAACCGATATCAAACTTGTTATTTATTAATACTAACGCCTATCGGGTTACTGGAGCCTCTGGTTATAGAGTATTTATAGTTTTGTGTATTTTTCTTTTTTATTTAAAAGTTCTCAGTTGTATTTATTATAAGGGTTAAATTGTCACCTTCTTATAATATTAGGATTGTTTCTTTCATCGTTATCAGCCAGCTTTCGTCCACTACTGGACATTGGCCTCAACAATTGCGATATGTTTTTTACATAGAAGTTATTATTAACTAAAAGGTCATACAATAGTTACGTTATACCAAGTTACAAGAAAAATCTAACCGAAATGGTCATAAATATTACATTATTACATGTAATTTCCAAATTAAAGGGTTTTAAATATGTTTTGTCCAATCTATAAAGTAGTCTACAATCATAAATTAATCTAAAAATGTAATAAAACCAGACGATTTTTTACCTTCCGCATAGCGTTCGATGATATGACTTTAAGATACTGACAAAAAAGGGCATTAATTTACATTTAATTAGCAATTTGCGTTGATTGATTGACAGCTCGCTTTTCAAGTTTTCTTCGCTGGTATTTTTATTAAAAAAACTGAACTTCCATAGTAGGTACCTATCTATACTGACGACTATTTATAATTACAAAATTCGATCCTACGGTGTCAGTGACATATATCTAGTCTTCATAAAATGTCCTTTAGCAAAGATAAAACAAAAATGTCACAACATCTTATCCACACGACTGTACCACTAATCAAATAAAAGCAAACAAATAGTTCAACACACCACCTACTTTGAATAATCAGTTTACCCGTAGGTGTACCCGATGTTGTCCGAAAATACCCGAAAGGTCGCTCGGGCTAAATGTCAAATGAAACACGCGAGGTCGCATTGTCTAGGCCTTGCGGCTATTAATTGTAAATCAATACGCTTAGATATGAATTATTTTGGCTCGTGGCAATTTGATGTATTTGAATAATGGATCATGCTTAAAGCACTTCAAATAACATGGCGACCTCATCTTTTGTTTCGCCACGCCTTACATTGCGATGCTGATCTTAATGGTTTGATTGAGGATGCTTTTTGGACTTTGCACCACTTATGTAAGTGCGGTGAAGAGCTGTGCAAAAATATTGCAAAACATTAGCGGTTACTAGCAACGGCTAAATCTTGTATATCTGCCTCTTTATTCATCAACTCCTTACTCATCAATTCCATTATATACCTATGGCCCACGTGAATAACATTAAAAGTAAAAAGAAAATCAGTATCTTACTGTTAATGTGTTCAAACAAACACACCATGACGCTACCATCTTAAATCGTAAAGAAGTAATTGGAAATAACCAAATACAAATGACATATTTAAAAGAAAATGCGTTTTAAACAACACCAATCCACATAATCTTTCTAAACCGACATTATAAAGTAAGTTCCACTTTCCATTCAACTAAAAACTAAATCATCCAAACGACCAAAGGTTGAAATTACTCAGTTTTTTTCACATTAACGTCGCGTGCGTGCTGTCACTCGTAATTGTACGGCAGGTGCGTATGCGCAGCGATTTTGTAACAGCTATGCAAACCATGGAATGTGCGGTCATACGCTTTTTATAACCACAACATAAAATATGCGATGTCGTTAGAACAACTGCCCATGTTATATGTTTATGACAAATTTTTTTTTTTTTTTTTGGTGGTCGAAATTGGGCTAATGACTTCGTGAATGTGCTGTGTTACGCATGTTATGATGTAAAGTCATCACTCAAAGGAAGTCGGATTTCCTTAATGGTGTGACGTTTGAATAATTTCTTTAACACTACGCAATTTGGATAAATTCGAACTGGATCTTACGACCAACATTGGCTACCAACTGTGAATTGACCACATTGGCTGGTTGGCCCAACTTTTGCCAACCAACATCCGCTGTTGCGCAAAACACAGATGCTTCAATGGTAGGTATATTTTAAAGTCATCAAACGGGTTCACTTCCTTCTTCCATTAGTATTTGCGATCAATATTAATGAGAAACAATTTTTTAACCTTTTTTTCTTTTGTATTGTCAACCACAAGTAATACATGTTTGTAATATAATACGTCCTAAGTTTGACATTTGTATAATCGCAAAGAACATCTGTTGGTAGCAGATTGTTGTTGAAAAATATCTTATTATTTGCATTTCAAATGTGGTTCTAATTTATGATCGGACTGACTGTATTGTACGTGTTTATAGTGTGTATTATATATTATTATTATGTATATTGTATTCATTCATGTATTTTTCCTTAATGATACTTGCATCTTTATGAACACATTATTTTTTTGTTTTTATTTGACGCAGTTGTTGACCAAGAAGTTCATAACAGGCATCTTGTTTATTATCTGTTCTTATTTTATTGTATTAGTATTACATTTTTTTTATTATAATGGATAACATCGCAAAACCATTAACAAAATCAACCGCAATTTTAAAATACCCAACCTGCATCGTAACACAAAGTTTATAAACTAGAGCACAAACAATCAAGCAACGATTCACGACTAAAAAATATCGATCACTGACCAGAGGGGTCTTGGGGCGTTTCGCACCACGAGTTATTCGAACCGCGGTCCGAATCGCCCAAGTACTATTTTTGAATGTGTCCTTTCGCACCGCGGTTCGAATCGCCCAAGAACTTTTGGTAATGGGTTGATTCGGACCACAATATAGGGAAAAAACATTTCTAATTTTGGATAGGTGAAGTCGGACAGAAGAGATGTAGTTTTTATTGTACATTTCGTACAGTACAACCAGGCACAAAATGATAAAAGATATCGTAGGCCCGCTACATATTAAGTATTGATGCAATTGCATTTTACATTTTTTTTACTTACTAAATATATTGATTGGCTTAAAATGTAGTAAACATACATTAAATACATGAAAAAAGGTGATGGTGTGCACACGCAAGTACATTCCAAGAATCTCAGGTAAAATTTTATTATCCCTTTGGTAAAAAGTTGACTTACCGGTAACATAAACAATAGAACAACCCTGCAGCACGAACACTTGTTTCTGATTGGTAGATGCTTTCTAGTGTCATTTTGCTTGCACTTTGGTCATTGAAGACGTCACAGTGTCTTATCAACTTTGAGAGTGGTGATGTGACTGAATAATTTGTTATTCAAATGTTGTGATGTGTTGATTTTATATGGTAAGTACAACTACATTTATTGCAAATTCATTATTAAGTAGGTAATAGAAACCATGATAATTTATATACATAACAATATAGCATTTCCATTTTTCTTTGTTTTTTATTTAATATCAAATTTGCACCTATATAGTACAATGTAAAACAAATTCATTTCAAAGACATGGTATTGGAAGAAAAAATGTGTTTAAATAGCAATTTTTTATTTAAAAAATAACTAGAAATAAATAAAATGTTTTGTTTTTAATAGATCTTTTGGATGTATATATGAAACAAGTGATCGCTATAAAGTAAAATTTAAACACGTTTTTTTCTTAGATTATAATCTATCGAAGTTTGTATTAATGATATAACTCAGCTTTATAATTAGTTATATTAAATTGTTGTAAAAGTAAAATGAATCTATGATTAACCAAAGAAGTGCAGTTTGAATGATAAATAAGTTAGTGTTGTCATCGATCGTATACAAACTCGTAAGATAGATAATAATCTAATGGTATTTACAATTTTACGGTGACATGCACATTTCACCGTTAAATTGTAAATAATAATTGTAAAGATAATAAATAAATAAGAAATAATAGTTGTAACATAAGAAATAATAGTTGTAAAATAAGAAATAATAGTTGTATTGTAAAATAATTGTTAAGTACATCAAAACTATTATTTTTTTTTAGGTCGCTGTTTCAGTTCTGTAAAAATGTCTGGTCACCCTTCAGCTTCACATGGTGAGCCTAGCACTGTCGTCTTTCAAAAAACAAAGAGAGGGAGGCAAATGCTCTGTCGCGCTGGATATAACTATGTGTTGAAGAGAACAAACAAGGATGGGTCTGACTTATGGAGGTGTACTAATAAAGACTCTAGTAAGTGCAATGCAACACTCAAAGTGAAACCAAATCCATTTATAATACTACATGAGACTTCCCATAACCATCCACCTAGAGGAGAAGCAGACATGGAAATAGATCGAGAGATGTATTTATGTACTGAAACATTGCAAAAGAACATTAATAAACCAGTAACGCAAATTTACGGGGACGCTGTACAAAATCTTATCAATAAAGGAATAGATTTATTAAATCCTTTACCTCAGTTTGATAATATCAAGAAAAAACTTTACAAACTCAGAAATGAATCGCAAGGTGCTAAGAAAATTAACTTCCATAAAGCCTGTGAACTCGAGGTGCCAAAACGGTACGAAGATTTATTGTTTGCGGAATATAAAGAAAACCAGAAGCGAATCCTTATTTTCGCAAAGAAAGAAATGGTCAAATATTTGAAAAAATCGACAAAATATCTCATTGATGGTACATTCAAAATTTGTCCAAAGTGTTTCTGTCAGGTATACACTATTCATGCAGATATCGGCAGCAACCAAGAATATGCCAATGTAGTTCCCGTGCTATATGCGTTGCTTCCCGACAAAACAAGGGCTACATATGAAATTTTATTTCAAATGATAAAAAGCCAAGTTAAAGAATGGCAGCCTACAGAAATTTCAATGGACTTTGAAGTGACTGCGATATTGGCAATAAAAGATTTATTTCCAAAAGTGAAAATACTTGGTTGTTATTTTCACTTTAACCGCTGTTTATGGCGTAAAGCTAAGCAGTTGGGAGTAGTCAAATCAAAACTGGGGGTAATCCATGTGAAACTATGCACACAATTGGCACATCTACCCCCAGACTTTTTGGATGAAGGGTGGCTATATGTGATGAGTGAAAGTCCAAACAATATGGAAGTCACTAAGTTCAATGATTATTTTGTTCAAACATGGCTTGAACATGAGGTACTCTCAAAGACATGGAATATATATAAACAATGTGACAGAACCAATAATATGGTGGAGTCATGGAATGCAAAAATAAAGAAAATCATTCCAGAAAAACCCAATATTGCACAATTCCTTAATGGAATAAAAAAAGACGCCAACTTTTACTTTAGTAAATCAAACAGACCAGGTGACATACAAATTTCAAAAAGAAAAATAGACACCATAGAAATGAACCAAAGAATTCATAATATCATACAACAGTTGTTATCTGGTAGTATAACTGTGGGCCATTGCTTAGAAAAATTAAGATTTTAGTTTAAGTAGTTATACTTTTTTTTTCTTTTTATTGATTTTACAAGTTTCTTTATCTTTGTTGATTTTTGATAAGTAAATTATAATGAATATCATAATCTGTGATTAGCAAGAGTTAGAATTAAGTTATAATGTTGATTAAACTGTGATTTTAAACCATTACCGTCTTACTACAAAAATGTAACCAGTATTAATACATACGGATTAGGTCAGTTTTGGCCGATTCTTTTTTTGTGAATTAGCACTTGTTACACCTGTGATTGCCCTTATTTAACTAATTATAAGTAAATTGTAATGTAAATCTCTGATTAATGAGAGTTAGTTTTAAGTTAAATGTATGATGTTGATCAAACTGTGATTTTAAACCATTACCGTCTAACAAAAAAAAATATAGCTAATATTAATATACACTTGTTATACCATTTGATTGTACATATTTAACTAGTTATAAGTAAATTACAATGTAAATCATAATCTGTGATAAGCAAGTCTGCTTTAGGCTAATTATGTTGATGAAACTGACTGTATATTAAACATGATTTTTAAATCGCATATTTTTTTACACTTACCACTTTTCTAATCGTCTGTCCAAATAATTAGAAATCTTTAATTATTTCTATGAGTTGAAATCAAGATACACGATATGATTATTAAGTACTTTCGCTCAGTGGTTCGAATCGACCCATTCCAAAAGATACCTTGGGCTATTCGCACCGCTGCAACCACTGTGGTGTGAATCGACCTATTCAAAAATAGTACTTGGGCGATTCGGACCGCGGTTCGAATAACTCGTGGTGCGAAACGCCCCAAGACCCGACCAGAGAGCCGTGCCAACACCACAATGAGAATTCTCAAAAATAATTCAAACATTCAATGGTCCAAATTACAAAAAGCAATCAGAGAGGTTTGTGATTTAGTCAGTAACGATAATGACTCGCGGGTAGAAAAAGAATTCGATAGAAGAGATATGAAGGGGGCTATTCACAAGCGGCAGCCGGCCTCATCTAAAGATAATCTATTTGGTATAACCCCACGACCTCCCGGTCGGTCGATGTAACAATATAATTAAAGAGAGATCGCTGCGATCCGATCGGTTGCAGGGTTGGGCTTCTGGACTATCAGATTTATGATTTGATGAAGAAGCAACGGTAATGTATTGTCTTCGAGGGATCTTGGAAAATATTGAGGATAATAGTGGCTTACCAAGTTAACTACATACCTGTAGCTCAGTGGACTGATGACACATCCTGTTATGAATTATATTTTATGATACTTTACTCCTTGAGCCTAATGACATCAGTACAGATTTTTTTGTTATAATTAACTTTTCTAATTTTTTATGGCAACTCTCGTCTAGTATTGATATTTACGTGGCAACCCTGACCGGTCCGTTTACCGGCCGGATGTCGATGGCTCTGTAAAAGGAAACCTACATGATTGTTGCTCCCAACGCGTTATAGATGTCATTATTTACTTGCGCCCGCGCTGCGCTGCTTTTTACATGTAGTACAAATTACTGGGTGCGGACTATGATTCGATTGTTTTAGTTTCTTATAGGAAATGTAGTGTTTTTTACACATTTGTATAAATAGTATTAGGGTTATTAAAGCAAGTGGCGTCCTCCATGACAGTTGAAAATTCATACATCGAAATTTCTTTTTCAATCGTCTTAAAATTCGTCAGTTGGTTCGCAGCACAAGATCTATAATCTTGTGCGGCGAACACAAAAATATATAAGTAGTATAACAGTATTGTACTTACCTTCTCCACTCGTAACTCCTCTAGTTTTGCGGGTGTCCATGGGCGGCGCCGATTGCTTACCATCAGCTAATTTGTATGCTCGTTTGCTGCCCTATCAAATTAGTTGAAGGAAGCTAATCAAAAGAACGCTCAGTATCAATGAAGTTATCTAAAAAAAGGCTACCTTAAGGCTACATATATATTTAAGTAATAGCATAAGTTAAAAGGCATTTCATTACCGACTATGTTACCAGACACTTGATTATGTTTACGAGCCACAGTTCGTTAACTCACTGTAATTTCAACAGCCAAGTTAATACTGGCGTTTATGAAGGCACCACTCTCGTTGTTAACTGCAAAGAACTTGCACTGAAAAGTGAGCCTATTTGGCAACTGTTATTATGGTCAGGTATTTAATTAAAGCTCGTTACTAGTTGACAGTATTTCCAACTGATCTCGTTTGAGTATATCATGTGTTTCCGTGCATCATGATATTTTGCTCGATTCCCTCTTTGTCTAGCAAATAACCTAAAAGTATTATCAAGAACTATATTTATAAAACATAAACAAAAAAGCACAATGTCGTACCCAAAAAAAGTTAACAATCAAATTCCTCAATCGAAAACTGGCCACACAGACTACAATTTAAATAAAGAATGAATCATAAACAAGCATGAAGTTACTACTAAACCAGAATTCAGAACGCACTTTTGAAAATGTTATAATTATCGTTCTTAAATCTAAGTGGCCAAAGGCAAGTTCGTTTTGCCTGAGACACCACAAAGCCACTAGAGGTGCGATAGTATCGCTCTGTGGGTGTATTGAGCAGATTTATCGACTGTTTAACCCGTAAAAGGTGATTTGTAATATCCCCCCACTACTCTAGTGAAAAGAGCTATAGTTGTAGAGTTGAGAGGTTTATTTATGTGTATTTTTATAACATTTTTTTTATATTCTTATTTTATGCTCTACGTCAACAGATAATTTAGTTTCTAAGAGGTACAATTTTCGTGGTACAAGCTTGCAGTTGAAGGCAATCTTTAGCACTTACAAATACTTAAATTTAATAAATAACAGCCTTATAATACATTGTTAGAAATCTACTCACACATATGGATTTAATAGGAGTATTATCTAAAACATAAACTAGTATCTTCAATATAAGTAATCCACAAATTATTCCATCATAGCAGCGAACATCGCTCCAATCTCACATTTTCGCCGCTGAAACATTTCGCTTACAATATACAATGCGCGAACAGACACTAATGCGGAGTAGGACAGCGTAGCTTCGCAAATAAAGCAAGCCTCATGTATATTCAATTGTAGCAACAAACATACGAACATACACATGAGCTATCTTGTCGTTGTCGCACGCCGCCCAGAGATATGGACTTGTTATCTGTAGGGAGACCATTTTGTGGAAATTGAATTTGGTGCAAGGACGTTTCAAGACAGCGGTGTCGCTTTCAAAGTCTTGTTAAAATATTTTACTAAGACATTTACCATTTCCAATAAACATTAAATCTTATTTGTTTGTAGTATATATAATATACAATTGTTTATTTAATTTACACGATCTATTAGCTACGTGATGCAGAATGAGAGTTTAAATACCCTGTTGCATACAAAAATCTTCGGTATAATTTCAAAACTTCCACCAATACGTTACATCGATGGTCACCGCACGCTTGTATATCCGCGTGCTCCGTATAAGGCCCATGAATTCTGCCACCGGTCTAGTTGTGGATGAAAGCCGGCCGGCTAATAACTATACCAGTTATAATACGATATCTACTTACACCCATCAGCGATGTGGTTACGCGAACTGAGACCATGATTAAAATAGTGCAGCTCTTGTAGATGAAGAACTTCTTTAATGGATATGGAATGACATGGATTCTTTTGTTCTAAATTTGATAAACATTAAATTGCCTGATATACCTAAAAAGCTATCGTGAACACTGTTTAACATTTTACTGAAGTATTCCTGGCAAACGCAGGTTTTTCTGGACGCCGAAACTGAAACATAAACTTGAACTGTAACAAAATTTTACTCTGTATTCACAACCGCTATCATCTTCGGTACTAACGGTGCCTAAAACATAAGCCAACATATAATTAGGTACGAAACACGGCCGCTAATGCAACTATCGGGTACTGGAGCAACAACAAGGATTCGCTTAGGAACCGGAGCGTGTTAACTAATCCTACATTAAACCCACTTACCTGAACACGGTGAAATAAGGTAGTGTTAAGTACTGCCTCACCGTGAACCCTATTTAGGAGTCTAGATTATCTGGATTAATAGCCTTTTTGTTCTTTAAGAGACCGATTTTGAAGCATAAAGCCTTTTTGTTTGTCTTGTGTACGTCTAAAAGTTTTTCTTAAAAATGTTACTTAGAAGGCCTAGAGTACTTTTTGTATTAGGTACTAAGAGAATCACTAAAATTGGGCGAACAATATTATGCCTTATTTAAGTCGTGACAATGTCAGGTAGCGACGCGTTTAAGTCTTTTGCTGCGGTAAGCTTTTATGTGCATACAGAAACTGAAATAAAAATACTTGTCTTACAACGTCAACGTCATATAAATATTAATCACTAAAGATAGACATCTCACTAACTTTCGACAGATTTTCTTGAAAACCAGCCTCATTTTATTCATATCTTTTTCTTCTAATTCAACTGGACTTAATTCAGTAGTTTTTCCACTACTTAACTACTACTTTAAGACTAAGAAGCTCGATTAAAGTAAAACGCATAGATTGCAATCCGCAGTACGTCCCGAGCTGGAGTGTCGGCGCACTTTCTTCAATCGGCCGCGAGAGGGCGCGCCGGCACGCGACCGCTACTCGTGCCACCTCAGAGACGTGGTCAGATCTATCGATAAACTTGTAGGGATTTTATTTTTATTTGTTTTATTATTTAATACCTACTACCTGATAGACTTGAAGATATTAGATACTTTCAATATGAAATATAAAATAGTATACCTACATGTTAAAAAAGTTTTTTGAACAAATAATATAGGTAAGTATAACAAAACTATAAGACATTAACACCGTTAGTTCCTTCGTTTTTAATCACATTTTAAAATAAACAATATTTTTAAACTAATTTCTTAAAAAATACAAATAAATACGACAGCAACATAACAGACAACAAACTTATCATTCCAAACATCTGACCCACCACCCTCCAGCACTTACATTCAGAGAATCTATCGATACATCGACACACGAACTAAAACATCGACTAAATAAGCAATAATAAATCATTGACATCACTATCTTACAAGTGGCACGAGCCGATAGAATCTAGCAACCGATGATACAAGTAGATTGTTTCACCGGAACACCGCTCCACAGATACCAAGAACTATTTACTCGATTGTTAATAATACGATTTAATCGTGAGTATCGATTCACGTTTCGAAAGTGCTGCTTTTGATTTAAATAGAGGAATAAAATCCGGTTAGAGGTTAGGTACTGGCTAATTATAATATACTGTTATTTGAATTTTGAATTGTGTTCTTTTTCTGGTTGGTAAGTGACCACAACCACAAATGAGGTTTGAACGAGTGGACTGACCTTAAAATTTTACATGACGTGATGACAATTATTTACATTATAAGTATTGACGTGACTGCCCATACATACCTACCTACCATTACCTAAAAAATTAGGCATAGATCAAATAAGATTACTTATCTTATTTTTCAGATTAACGTTACAAAATTCAAATTTATTATTATTAAACAAAAATTAGCATACTGTCCTTTTTTAAAATTCAGAAATTCGATCTTTTAAAATCTCAATAACAGGTGGTTTTATCCTTTTTACGACATTTCTTAGACGAAAAATGTGAAGTTTATTTTGATTCCAACAACAACTTCCATCAAAATATTATAATCGAAGATTGCATTACCTATCTACTTTCACCAACTAATCGCATCACTAATGGCAACATGGAATCACTTAGTTATGCATAATAGAACAGGTGTAACAATGCAATAACTTATAATAACTCGGTGTGGTTGAATAACGGTCTGCGCTTGCGCCTGTCTGTTTACTTAACGGGAGTCGCGCCGCCTCCAAGAAGGGGACTACTACGAACATGGTTTGTTAAAATATTATTTTTAATAAACTTAAGATTCAAATACACGTTATATCAGCAATGAAAATAAATATTGAATGTCAAAGTCAATAATATGTTCACACATCTTGACTTACCGTATCAGTAATCGGTATTATCATAGTTTATCTTATAATCGTTCGATCTCGTGACCTGTTTGATCATCGAAACGAGTATTGACTTTATATGGTCGGCAAATACATTATATCAGCAGTAAGTGCCAAATGTTTGACACTGAAATATTTGAACTAACAAACCTACTAAAAAAATCGTAAGTATGCCTAAATGTCTGATACTAGGGATGTTAATTTCCTTTAAATAATCGCTATATGCGATAGAGAGACCAACTATAAGAAATACAAGCAGTCATAAAAAAAACATTCTTAATCCGAAACTGCCAACAACTAAACTACAGTTCTTGAAGTATCGAGTGTTGCCTGAATACTAAATATTTATGTTGTTGGATAGTTAAGCAAAATAGACAAGCAGTTTCTTTTAAGAAAGCGAACTCGTCGTATTCATTCGTTGAGGTAATGAATATTGTGCTAAACCCATTACTCAAAGCTTAAACCTCACATTTAATTAACAAATATCATCTCACATAGATTTAACTACTCCATAAAGTGCATAGTAAGACCCCATATATCAATAATTACGTTCAACCAATAAATAACCTATCTTAACCTCTCGCTTGTTTAATTTACGCAGCATCGGTTAAATCAATTTTGTTTCACCAACGCCAAGGGGAATAGCTATATTGAAATAGCTTATTTCATTAGCTGTGCACATATTGCCTAGTTAGTGGCGGAAGGTTTGATTAAGAACCGCTTATAACGCCTTATTTAAATACTTTTTGAACTGGTAGCTATTTTTGTTACTTTAATTGGTAAGCAACTTTTTAAGATTAAATAGCCACACTTGTAATTAATTTGTCTATAGGTTTATTCATAGAGCTTAGTACAAATAAAGCAACATCGCTAAACCATAAATAACAATACAATTTATCAAGCAACCAATCAAGTTATTTAGAAGCTAAGATAACTAAACAAATTAACAATGGAACTCCTATTACACACGAGTAATTTATTTAATAAGGGATATCACAACACATACTTGTTGCAAACAATCTATTATCCAGACTTGTATTAGCTCGATAATGCCTATAGGTATAATGGCATTACATTGCTCAAACATAGTTCGCATTGTTCAAAACACCAATATATCAAGAGCTCTCAACGCGCTACACCAAAACAAAATAACAGTTCAAGTTACACAGACGGTAGTACGCTAACATTAGCGACTGGGCGTTCTCTATTCGGATGTGATCGGGAATGGTCGGCAACGTTCGGGTGTGTTAACCCCGCCCACCTGCGCGCGCGCTTGTTCCTATCTCTGTCCCTCTTGCGGCCCTGCATCAGTCTATCTCGCGCCGCTGGCTCAGCCGGCCGCCACACCCACAGATCAACGCTAGGCTATTTTCCAATTATTATGTAGGAGCTTTTTGCGCGCGCACCGATGCCAACAATGATAAGCTTTCTAGTAACAGAATGAGTAAGGTAATGTTTTTGTTGTAACACAACAATTTGGACTAAATTTATAAACATGATTTATTTTGTGGGATATTTGAGGCGTATAAAAACGATATTACAATACTATTTATAGTATTCCCTTAACTTTGATTGATAAAGGAATGTGTTCAAGAATTTAGAGGTAAAATATTAAACAAGAATGTGTGAGTAATGAAAAAAGAAGTAATTATAGTTCTACGCTTTACGATATCTCATACAAGACTAGTTTCATTCACAACTCTTGGATGAATAAATAACAAGTTTGTTACGCCCATAGATATAACTTAATGTTAATGTATTCTATTTTGTGATAAATACATACATACATTCATAATGTATATATAATGAATACACATACCTACGGAGCATGGAAACAGTTCGTAGCAAGTTGGATTTTCCAGTAATATTCCGCTTGTTTTTCTTTAAAATTTAATAACCGCAATGTTAATTCATAATTGGGTAGTTTCCTAGGTCAAAAATAAAATAAATCGACGTTTCGATTCGATACAATAAAATATTGATACTTTTATTCATCGATCGATCGATACACAAAATTTTATATTTTGTCTTACTAATTTAAAAAAATTAGGAAGCTATTTGACGCGAAAATACCATGACAGTACTGTAGAACTTAGTTTTTCGTACAAATTTCATAGAAAAGTATAGTTTTTGACATTTGGATAAAGGTATTGAATTTGACTAGTTGGAAACTACCATATTGTTATCATTATACTGGTACTACCTATAAGTAACAGGTACGAGTAACCGATATAGGAACAAAACTTCCAATAGACATACAAAAACCACAAATTGAAACCATTATCTTCACAATAAATATAAAAAACGCACTAAAAATAGCAAGGTACGAGTGCGGTGGCAATTACTATCAAAGTGATAGTTCACGAGGTGGCATACCTTCACGCAATTAAACGACTTTTTACTTAAGACGTAAAAAATTAATAACATAAGTGGCCAAGTACTAATGGAGTCCATTACTTAAGTAAAAGTTAGAAAGTCGGTATAGTTAGTAGTAAAACGACAATTGATAAAAAAATGCGCATGCGCACCGCCCTGACCTCTTACCTCTTACTTCGGACAATGTTACGAATTTCATTAGATGATTTATCTATGATATAATGTTTTAAATTATATGTATACTTAGTCGGGTCATAAGTTCTGTCAAAACCTTATATTTTTAATTTTCGATTACTGGCCAGAAATTCTTCGACTTATTTTAAAAATAGAACTTTCGCGCTTGTAGAAAATAAAAAAGAAATTATTTTTTATTCATTTTTAAATATGGAGTGGTCGAATAAAGAAGACAGAATCGCGGTTATCGCGTTGCACCGCTGTGGTTACGCGCCAAAAGACATTTTCAATATTCTTCAAAATTTGAAAATAACGTTACGGTTTGTTTATCGTACTATCAAACGATACACCGAAGAGTCAAGCTTCGAAGATCGTAAGAGAAGCGGCCGACCTCGCACAGTTCGGACACATAAGGTCATCAAAGCAGTGAAGGCGCGAATCGAACGAAATCCCGTACGTAAACAAAAAATCCTAGCTCTGCAGATGGGGCTAAGCAGAACCACTGTTAAAAGAGTACTAAATGAAGACCTGGGACTACGAGCTTATCGTAAAAAGACAGGACATTTTTTGAACGAGCGTTTAAAAAAAATTAGGCTAGACAGATCCCGCGCTTTGCTACGACGGTACGCGGGAAAAAAATACCGCGAAATTCTTTTTTCGGATGAAAAAATTTTTACTATTGAAGAAAGTTTTAACAAACAAAATGATAAGGTGTATGCCCACAGCAGTGAAGAAGCAAGCGCGCGTATTGCGAGGGTCCAGCGTGGGCATTACCCTTCCTCATTCATGGTTTGGCTTGGAGTCTCATATTCAGGCGTAACTGAGGTGTTTTTCTGTGAAAAAGGTGTGAGAACTAGTGCCGAAGTTTATCAAAATACTGTCCTAACAAACATAGTGGAACCTCTTTCTCAGACAATGTTCAGGAACAGGCATTGGATATTCCAACAGGACTCTGCACCGGCTCATAAGGCACGAAGTACGCAAGACTGGTTGATCGCTCGTGGAATTGACTTCATCCGGCATGAAGACTGGCCCTCTTCTAGTCCAGATTTAAACCCACTGGACTACAAGATATGGCAATATTTGGAGGAAAAAGTCTGTGCTAAACCTCACCCGAATTTGGAGTCTCTCCGAGCATCTCTGGTTAAAGCAGCGGCAGACATAGATATGAATGTGGTGCGTGCAGCGATCGATGACTGGCCGCGTAGATTAAGGGCATGTGTTCAAAATGGGGGAGGGCATTTCGAATAATGTAAATAAAATTATATTGTACATTTAATGACCTTTCATTTCATATATAATTTTTAAATAATTGTCAAAAGGCGTATAAGTTATTACATCAAAAGTTTGTGACAGAACTTATGACCCGACTAAGTATACAAATTAATAAAATCAAATCTTATGTATGTGTTCTTAGTGCTACTGAAAAGAATTTTTTTTTATCTCAGTACTTACTTATTCAGGCTATTTAAATGAACCTTAAAAACTGAAGGAGCTCTATAAGTAAGCTTGCATTGATAACTTTTACCTTATGTTTAGCAAACCGGTAGGTTTAAGTAAGGTATTAGGTATTTCATTAAACTAGTTAACTTCCAGCCTAAGTAATTTTACCATCTGTCATTTCTTACATAAACTCATAGTTTAATGAAAAATAATTATAGTCAGGTCTCAAGGGGTATAAATTCAAAAACGTTTTAATTAATTTCAGTTCCAAATTAGAATGATCCAGAAGAAATTGAGTCACACACTAACCTCGAGCATTTAAGTGTGGAATTATAAAAATAAAAAGCTTTGCTTAAGAAATGGCGATGCGATGGTCTCAGATTATAATTACGGTAGAGTCGGTAGAACTCACCCGTGCACCGTCACTCACCACTAAATATAATACTGATAGGGTTATCAACATTTCTATTTCATTACTAACACATTTTTTCTGATAAGTTTTCTTCGTCATAATGAATCTTGGGACATGCAGTTATCTTATTAATAAGCTTAACTTGAGTATAAGTTCAATTCCTCTATATTTCGCAACCAAAACAGACCAAATAGTGATTCCGAATATTATAACATTCCCCTTATACATATGTTGTATGTAGTTACCGTTGCAGCTACACAAAAAGAAACATTACTACAATTCCGCCTTCTATTGTTTTCCTAACTTAGTTTACAACGTGCTATATTTACTCTCTAAATACGTGTGCCAGCCCTAACTGAAGCCCTGTGCGTTCCATGCTTTAAACTTAATAGCAATCTTTATAGCCTAGCCTCCGAATAGTGATGTTATCGTTCGATACTCGATGTCGATAATGTGTTATTATATTGTACAATTGCGGGTTACGTATTGTTCTTTGTAATGTTGTATAATTGTTGCAATCTGTATTTGAACTTAATTATCATGTTAATTAAATTACTACTAAAGTGCTACCTGTGATTTGCGATTTAATTCGTGACACAGACAGTTATTACGAGTTTACCGTTAGGAAATACTTATACGCAATTAGCTTACGATTTCTAAGTATATTATTTCACTTTACAGTTTTAAGAGTGCTTCTGTTTTTGCTATAAATAACGTCGTTGCAAACTAGAGCCAGCTAACGCCAGCAATTTAAAATTCAAACTACTGATTGCTATTTACCATAAAATATTCACTTGAAAAATTAACTGAGCAACAAACAGCACTTCAATAACTCGCGCTCGGATCGCTCGGTCGATAAACGTCGGTATAATTCTGGCGAGAACGTGCTTGTCACAATTTATCGTGGCGGCGCATCACTAGCCGGGAGCAAAGGTTTGGCAGAGGGCGCAGGCATCAATTTGCGCGCGGTAGCGGCCGCGGGCGCCGCGCCGCCCCTGTCATTAGCCCCCCTCTGCCCGCGTCCCGCGCCCCGCTCGACCTCAGGGGAACATACTTTAACCTTTTTTGCTCCCCTGCAACCTGTTCGGGACGCGGCTGCTGCGCGCGCGCTGCGGTTCATGGCCGCGGGCGATACGCAGTATCTGCAAAATAGGGCTGCTAAGTATACGCGTTTGTTTTTGTCCGTAACTGGTTGTAATTATATGGAGATGGAAGGGAATGTTGCTATAAAGTGCACTTTAAATAAACTTTTTTGTAGAGCTTTGATATTGGTTTATTTATCTATCGATTTATTTTATCGTTTATAATCACTTTAAAATAATCATTGCACGAATTATTCCTCATTCTTGAGTAAAAATGATTTCTTGAAATACAATGCCTAAAAGATTATTCATAGAAATAAAAAAAGGAAACTGTCTAAGACACAGTATTCCTTTTTTCATATTGTTCAAAAAAATATTATATTCACCAAATATCATTCTTCCTCAACGATCAGATGTTATCCAGCAACCCTACGCAACCTGTTAAGTGCACAGGGCGCGTAATAATGTAGGCTCGACGTTAGTTACCCACAGGCTCCCAGAGTGCGCGGCAAAACAAGTGCAGGCGCAGCCTTACGTGATAATAACCAATTTATATCGAAGCAGCTGTCCTCGTCAAAATGTGATATTAACTTATGACTTATCTAAAGGCAAATTAATGGTCGGCTTCGATTTTAATGTGAGTGCTTAGTTTTTAGTACTCTATTGAAATAATATTTGTTGGCATTCTCTTAACATTTCTAGATATTTTTCATGAAATAATACGAAATTGAAATGATAAAAAAATTTAGCAACAAATAAAACATTTTCAACTATTGAGTATCAAGAAAATTATTTAAAAAGCTTAGGTACCTACACGATGCTCTTCTATGTAATCTATTACATTACTTTCAAAGTATATAATTATATGTCAGAAACACAGTTTTACAAACCGCTTGATCAATACCTACGTCGACCATGGTAAACATGTGAACAAAAAATCACCATAGACTCTCCCGTTGACTTTGAACCGTCCAGATAAAAAGGTCACCGCCGAAACAGGTCTGGCTTGCTTCCCCGAACCAGTAATTTGAGCCACAATTAAACAATTTTCTTGAATATCATTCCGCTTCATTTGAACGGTTGGGGTCACTTGTGACCCCGGGGCACACATTAGGGTCCCGGTCCGATTCCGTGGCTCCATAAACCCCATTAAACATAAACATGCCCCCAAACCACTTGCGTCGTCCCAAGGCCCAACAGGCCGCTCTTTCGTTCCACTTTATTTAATTTCAATATATTAGAACGAGAAGTTTTCTAATCTTGCTCAGCGGCGAATGGCTCCACATTTGCATAAAAGTAAATTTGCTCCCAAGCCCTGGATAACGCTAATGGCAATCTCAAAAGGAACAAAACGAGCGCCGCAAATTGACCTGTCCCTCAGCCGAGCCGCGCCGACCTGTCGCCGCTACGTTCCCATCATCTAGCCAGTAGCTATCTCACTTTAATTATTCATAGACTTTTTATACGCTATCGCTTTTTACCGCTCGACGGCCGGTCGAAGCCTTATAAAATTAAAAAATAAAATAATCGAACGTCGGCGCAATTTAAAAAAGAAATAAGTCGGATGACACGGATCGAACTCCGGGCAAATGTCGCGCTGTAAAAAGTGGTCGAGCGGTGCGACGAGAGGAGAGCGGGCCGAGGCGCGGGCTGGTGGCGGGCAGCGGGGAGGGGGGCACAGGACGTCACGTAGGCGGCGCGGTTTTTGTCAACGTTCCCGCGGAGATGACAGGTCGCTGGACGCGCCGCCCGCGACCTGCCCGCAAATCATCTTGATGCTTTTCATTTAACACAATAGACTCATCTCAAAACTATCATAAAGTAATTTAAATAGTGAATGCCTTCCAACTGGTAGCTATATTCGATATTAATTGCATGTATCCGGCTGTGTAACAAAGTTAAAAGCCTATGAAGAGATATGAATATGCATGTCTGTACTATAATTAGAGTAATAAGGTAGCACACTATAATGCAGGTTTTATACCACTTGACATAGTTCTGGCGTGTAATTAAAGTTAACTAGCAGTAACTTTTATTTATTCAAAGATATTTTATTTTAAAACATCAGTATTGGATTAAAAAATCAAGTATCAAGATCTGTTGTAGTCGAGGCACGGCGATGCTGAGGTTGTGGGAGACAGGTGCACCTTTACCGCAGCGCGTTGATGTCTAATATACTGTAAAACCTTATAATCTTCAAAATAATTTGGACTGAAACTTCATAACTTGATATGTTAATAGTTTTAGGCAATAGTTGCTTGTTCTTTTTAGTAATTATTAGTTATATTATAAATAGGTTTCAAAATGTAAAACCCGTTATAACGAAAAACAATATTTTTAAGTATTTATTTTTATTACTTCACATGATATGTTCTATGAAACATCTGTCAGCCAACAAGAAATACAATGACTTTGTTACAAAAAAGCTTTAGGAAATAACACAATCGTTTTTCTTTTCCAGAATTTCCGTGAACAAAGAATTGACGGAGCTGGTCTCCCTCTTCTCACAGAAGATCACCTAACAGGGATGCTGCAGATGAAGTTGGGGCCGGCTCTCAAACTGCGAGCTGTGTTGGCTAGACGGCTCGAGCCCTGTGTGCAGTGTCAGGCCGCGGCCAACACCCTAGCTATAGCGCCCAGGATAAACGGTGCCGCGCTCAAGTCGGAGCCCCGAAGCAACACAACCAGCCCCAGTTAGGGTCACTTCGAAAGTACCTAGTATTTTTAACGCGTATCGTTCCTGCACAACCGCTTTTTGTTTACATAGAAAATATAAGAGCCTGCTCTTATTTAATTCCATCCGTTTCAGTATGTTCCTATGAACTATTATGTTTGTTCATTTTCTGTGGAAAGAAAGAGCCGTATTTATGATACATTCACTAAGACATTGACTTCTGGAATTATTTGTAAGGCCTAGACTTAAATATTTGGGCCTTAGTTTTCGTCTGACAGATTTCATTCAATCATTTTTAACAATCATAATAATACTAGTTTAATTATAGTCATCTGCCTGCATTCGTACAGTCTTCTTGTTCATAGATTTTGCATTTAGTTATTATAAGACGCTTTAGTTTATACTTTTAGTTATATAAGATTTTTGTTTTGTATATAATAAACGAGTTGCCGTCCAAATGTTTTAAATGTAATACTTGCGTAAGAAATATTTTTGTATGTTAATTAATTATCGAAATATATAAAATATGGGGTCGGTTAATATAAAAATTTTGTCAACGCCCCAAATTAATGTTACGTACAAAAATGTTTTGCTAATAACGAAATTACTTCGGTGCTAAGACCCTGTTTAACTTAAATATGTTGTGTATATAATGGCCGTTTTGTAAAGAAATATTGCTTAAAGAATCGAGGCTACGTGTCTACAGGGTCACAAAGATATAAACGGTTTGTATATAAATACAGTAGTTGTATAGATGTTTAGTTATATATACGTGGATTTACGATAGCATTTATTGTCACCACACCTGAAGAAAGCTCAGTAATACCGATCTACAATTAAATACATTGTAGTTAAATTGTTTAGTTAGCTGTATAGAGGACTTAACTTCACAGTGAGCATAATATTTCCTTTGTAATTATTGTTTTTCTGTAATATGGAGAGTTTTGTAAATAATGTAACGACTGCTCGTAGATATTATAACGTAACTGGTACAAAAAGATGATGGATTTTGTAAATACATCGATAAAATACTAGTGTTTTATGTGTCAAATTTTACCAAAATTTTATTGGGGTTTCAGTAAATTTTGTATTTTTCTGTTTTTACGATTTGACCAGTTACGATCACAGACGTCGTTTAAAATAGATCTAGATAGTATTTTCTACAGATATTGTAAAGAAAAAACGTGGTTTTCCTGTGGTAATCTCCTTAATTGCCAAAATAGAATGGTTAAATAAACGATATATACTTATTTAGTAGATAAAACGGGTTGCTGGGGATGTCAACACGTCGTACTGTTGTTAGAATGTGGATCAAATAATACTACTTACCCTGTTACAGGAAAAAATATAATGAATATACTTTTGTAACGATATTTTGACTTGAAATAACTTTTGTTTGATCTCTAAAACTTTTGACCAAAATATAACAACTTTTATGCAGTATTGATATCGTTAAACCGTATCTTACTTACACTATAACAACTTAAAATATAACAAAAGATATATTATTTTCAAACATTCATCGTCATATCTTTATATTAAATAAAGCTAACTAAAATATCAAATAAATGTAATAGAAACAAATTTTTAAGATCGGTAAACAGTTTGTGGTGTTTTCAAGTCAAAATATTCGAATTTCCAATTAATAAAACTCACCAGTGACCTTTATAATCATGTAACGACCAACATATCATCAAAATCGTAAGGTGCTATTTCGGTACGTTGAATAAACTGTGCCTTCAACAGTCTTCCTTAATTAGAATAATAAAAAAATATTATAACAATATTATTATTTTAATAAATAATCATAACACTTTCAGAAAAGTATTACGGTTGTACGCTTTAAATTGGACGATAATAATACATAATAATAATAAATAGTTTTCTATACATAGATTACTGGACGAATTATTGTTAATAAGTGATTATTTTATTAGAACTTTATATATATGATCACAGCTTTTATCGAGTAAATAATGTTATGGACAGTGACTTCCTGGATATTATACATAGATGTGTAAATTTGTACCTACATATAGTTCTGTTAAGTTCTTTACAATGGCTAAATTTTATTAATAGATAACTGTTTAGTCTGTACGAAGAGAACAAAGATGAATACTATAAGTCTTTGTATAATTGCCCAACGACTATAAAAAATAAGGGCAGCAATTTTTTTTTAAGATCTTAATCACGATTAAACAGTTTTTTATTAATACAATATCATCTCACACAGGGCTGGAGATAAATTAGGGACTTATTGTTTTGAAAAATAGAATTCACTTGTCGTTGTCATGTATCATTTTTGGCTTTACAATATCATCGACTTGCTGATTATTTTTATTCATAATTTTGTGATTACTCATCAAAGAATTCTTTACACGAATCGTGATCGATATATCAATGAAGTATACCATGTTTTTAGATATCTAAAACAAAGCTTAGCATGTGATTTGAGAGTCTGTTTAATTGTCGTTACCTTCCATAAATACTCTGTGTAGAAGGAACCCTTAACCAAAACACATGCTAAGTAAAGTCCCCTTAAGTATCTCCACCCTAAAGTCCAGATTAAATGTGAAGAAATCGTGATTTTATTTCAATGATTTTTTGTGTTTTCGACATAACTTCGGTTATTGTTATTTTTAATGTACTATAATTATTGTGTATAACAAGGGTTTAGTCACTTTGTTAGTTTCCCTGCGAACATTGTACTTAGTTATGTGTAGCTTGTCTAGCCGGTCGAGATCGATCCAACCCTTTAAGTATTTATGTGAAGAGAAATAAAAGCGACAATTTAATGAAACTACTCTTTATTGTTTTATTGTTTCTTTTATTCTTCATAATGTCTTTTGATTTAATTTCTTTCTACATTTTCAAGTACATTTTAAAATAGCCAAAGTTTTTTTAACATTTTTGCAATCCTTAGTTAATTGTTACTTTTAATTTATAAGTACGTACTTCTATCTATTCTATGACTATCTAGTTTACGTTAAGAATACTCGTTAAAAACTTAAAAACTATTTTTAATGAGGACTGATAGTTTACAACACTTTTATACAAAACTACTGAACATTTGAAGATAATATTTTGGTTTACAAATAGATTGATTTAGTAACTGATGAACTTAAGTATTTACACATTTTCCTGTAATATTTAAAAATACTTTAAAGATAGTACTCGTGGATCTCTATGATAGCATTTTACCTAGATTTATTTATTTTACAATTAAAATATCATCAAAAACGTTAGTGCATTTTCCGATCTTCGGTATGTATGTTTCTTGTTTAAAGACATGACATTAGATACAGCTGAAATTTATAACCAAAATCAATCCAATTCTAAATCTGTAAATAAACATCACTTTGATATTTGCTATATAGAGTTTCCAATCAAAACAGAGATCAATTCTGTGATTTCTGATTAACTTGTGATTAATGATATCAGTTATTGATTTTGGTCGGTAGTCAGAAGGAGACCATGGGTTTCTATTCAGGTTATTTCAGATTTTCAAAACATGAAATTCCTACACTTAGTTACATGGAACTCACAACACCATATGCTTTTCACATTGTCAATAAGATCATACCTAAGTAGACTTTCAGTAGTCCCCTTCAGCTTCAGAAGTTTTCCTTAGAGATTCTTGTTCCGGTTTCTTTTCGACAAGTTCAAAGTTCCTCTCGAGATGATGAGCTTTCTTTACTTTGTACTCCATTAGCTCTATGATGCTGTAGCCTAAGAAACCAACTAGAAGAAAGCCTAGAAGGCAGTATAACCTGAAAATAATAATGATAATCTTTGTTTCATATAATTTATATAAGTGTGTGAGTAGAAACATTTCTCACGTGATAGAGTTTGATCTTTATTTTGAAAAGACCTTTCCTAAAATATTTTTTGAAATACGTATGATGTACGTATGAACATAGAACTGAATATACTATGTTGCCATGGTGGCACAAAGGTTAAGACTCGACTCGAGAAGTTGGGTGTCCTGGCAAGTACCAATATGACTTGTTCCGAGTCATATATATTTTGTAAGTTCATCATACGGTGAAGGAAATCATTGTGGGGGAACCTGGACTTATAATTTCTAATTACAAGTTTGAAATCGCCAATCCGCATTGAGCAATTAGTGCAAGGGGCTCTTATAGGCTGATGATGTTGAGATGTGAATAAATGATATTTTATAAAACCAGTCTTGTTAAATTTATTAATTAATTTAAATTTTGTAATGATCTACGTGCTAAACAGCCATAGATCTCACATCTGTAGGAACAAATACATACATGTACCTAATAAACAAATCAAGTTTCATAGCAAAATCCTTCTTACCTCGTCCTAACACACAAGTATGGTGCAGTTGCATACGACAACACACTGCCGGTCGCCTCCCACAGACGGAAGTTAGAGTAAGCTGCCTCCTCGTTGCCAGGGAATAGGATGCCTGAAAATGCTGAAATAGATACCAATATGCGTCAGTTGTGTTTCAAAGAAATTTTAATGAAACTCTTTTGAAAAACTGTTTCTTCTATAGAACGTGTGTGTATTTTAAGTCGATCTGTATTTTTGTCATAATATAATCAATAATTCTACTTATAACACAAATTCAGCTTTATGTTTTCAGTAGCTTGTTTAGTAGTACTCATTACAGAAACATATACAAAAAATATATATTTTTGCGTTATATTTTTCGTTTATCTGTAAGCTACAAACATTAACATCAAAGAAGTGTGAAAAATAATTTATAATAAACATTATTCGTATCTGTTTATTTACCGAAGAATAGATTACAGTGCAAATTTAAGATGCATTAGTATATATTTATACTATGAGCTGTTTTCCAATGACTTGTAAGTGGCAAAAAAGTAAGGAAATGTGTTTCGGAGATGGTGATTCTTAATGATTTATCCTACCATTAACTTGGACCAGCCACACAGCATCAGCAGTGCCCCAGATTGCAGCTAACGCGTAGAACACCAACCATTGCTCAGGGTCTGGGCGCCAGTAGAGCAGAGACGTGAGGAGACACAGGTTTAGCAACTGAAATTACATATTCAACATATTAAGATAAACTTTCTTTAAAAGCGTAAAATATAAGGTTCAATAAATTGTGACAATTATGAAAATATTAAGGGCAAGTAAAATTTTTCAGAAAAAAGCATTCTATTTGACGTATAAACATTATTCAAACTAATATTATGAATGCGAAAGTAACTCTGTCTGTCTGTCTTTTCGTCATGCCTAACCTACCGAACTTATATGTGAATGAAGATTACAACACCTCCAAATGAAGACTCAGTAAGCTTCGACGACTCGAACATAGTGGGAGATACACAAATTACACAAAAAACACCTGTTAAAATAAGTATGCAAAACCTAAGTGAACTAGTAATGTCACGTTTGAAAGAAAATAACAAAACACTAGTAGAAGAATTACAAAATACAATCCACACTGAAATAAACAAAGCCATAGCTGAACTGAGACAGGACTTTGATTACAAAACAAGAACTTTAACCCAGCAAAACAAGGAAAGGAAACAAGAATTAGATATAGTCACTACTAAACTGAAATATCTTGAAACCGAAAACACAATCCTGAAACAACAAATTTTAGAACTCTCTTCACAAAAATTTAAAAACGCAAATTTTCAGGAAAGTAATATGAGGAAAGTGGTGCTCTACGGTTTAGCCGATTATACAAGGGAATCTGAAAGTGATTTATATAATAGGTTGATTGAATTATTTTACGACATAACAAATGTTGACTTATCTGGATACATAGAAGATATATATAGAATTGGAAGAAAAAACACAAAAAAACCGCCCATTAGTTATAGAACTGATAAGTAAGAGGATGACAAGATATATAATAAATAATAGCCAGTATTTTCAGGGTACTGGACTATATATATCAGAGTTCTTAGATAAAAATGTGCAAAAAGAAAGAACGCAGCTACGAGAAGAAATGTATAAGGCCCGTAAAAACGGTCTACATGCCGTAATAAAACATAATAAGCTATACATTGAAGGAAAACCAGTAAACATAAAAGTTAGCAATGACACAAAAAACACTACGAGTGCTGAAGACATAGAAAAAACATATGCTTCTGTTATGGTAAATAATTCATACCAACTCGACACTACACAGGAGACAGATAATAGCAGAATTGATATGTTTCGAAAATAAAAACAAAGCATTTAAAATATTATTTCAGAATATCCAAAGCCTAAACAATAAACAGGATGTCGTAGAATCCTTTCTCGACCAAAACCCCAGTTATGAAGTATTATGTATCTCGGAAACATGGTTAACACCAGATAAAATGGAAATAATTAAATTCAACGGATATACTTTTGGTTCAGCATACTGTCGAAGGACCCGAGTCGGCGGTGGCGTGAGTATACTGCTGCAAGATAACATAGAATATAAATGTAGGGATGATATTACAGAAATGTCCATAGAATATGTTATAGAGTTATGCGCTGTTGAATTGTTAAATGAAAATTTATTAATAATATGTATGTATTGGAATAGAAGGGAAGAGGAATTATTTTACCAACAATTACAGTCAATTTTAAAATATGTAACCAATAAGTACCCTAAGCAAAATATAATTATAGGCGGAGATTTCAATGTAAATGTCTTATGTAAAAACGCCAAAGTCAACTACCTTCTAAACTTAATGTTAGAGTATAAATTCACACAACACATTGAAACTGCAACTAGAATAACTGATCTTACTGCCACATGCTTGGACCTCATATTCACAAACTTTTACAGCAACAGCATATACACAACAGTAGATGAACATGGGTTTTCAGACCATAACAGCACCACCCTACATATTGACCTCCCACAGAAAACAAAAAAGTCTACAAACTGGTTTACATGGAAAAGATTGTACACATACACAAACATACAAACATTTAAAATGGAATTGCAAAACTTGAACTGGAATAATATAATTACAGATCAACGGAATATTAACGAAAATTACATGACTTTTAATAATAATTTGTTAAAAACATTAAATAAATGTATACCACTACGTAAAATAAAACTAAATCAATTATATAAAAAGTATTGGCTAACAAAAGCAATAAAAAACTCGTGTAGAAATAAGAGACAACTAAAAATAATAACAAATAAGACAAAGAATCCTATTCTACTTAAATACTATAAAAACTATGAAAAAATACTAAAAAAATGTATAACTACCTCAAAAAGACTACATTATAAAAAGACAATTATGAGATCTGACAATAAAGTGAAGTCAATGTGGAATATTATAAACGAACGCACAAACAAAAAAGCTAAAAAGGAAAAACGCAACTTAACTATTGAAAAAGACAATAAACTAACGTCAAATCCCAAAGAAGTATCTAATATATTCAATGAATTTTTTGCATCAATCGGAAAAATCCAAACATTTAACATACAAACCAACAATTTACATTCTCCTCTCATCTCAGAAAGAATAGAAAACAGTATATTCTTAACTCCAGTTAACGCGTATGAAGTAAACCGAATAATAAAAAATCTAAAGAATAAAAAAAGCCACGGAATACATGAATCCCATATTATTTAAACAATGCGCGGACGAACTGACGCTTCCATTCTTTAAACTACTAAATCAATCCTTTGAAGAAGGTTGCTTTCCTGATTTATTAAAAACAGCTTTAGTAAAACCCATCCATAAGAAAAATAATAAAACTGACCCTAACAACTACCGCCCTATAGCCCTCTTGCCCACAGCTTCAAAAATATTCGAAAGAGCTATGTGCGATCGGGTATATGCCTATTGCGAAAAATATAAAATATTTAACGACCATCAAAATGGTTTTCGCAAAAACAAATCGACGGTTCTAGCTGTCTATAAATACATCCAGGAAGCCTTGAACATAATTAATGACAAAAAATACGCTGTAGGACTACTAATAGATATGACAAAGGCCTATGACAGAGTACAATTTAACATATTATTACAAAAATTATATAGTATCGGAATTCGTGGAAAGTGCTATGACTGGTTCGCATCTTATTTAAAAAATCGAGAACAACTAGTAGAAGTTGAATATTATAATCACTCAACAAACGAAATTGAACTAATCCGATCCGACATCGAGCCAATAAACGCTTCAATCCCACAGGGAAGTGTCATAGGATGCTTTCTATTCCTGATATACATTAATAATTTACCAACATATATTCACGATCCATGTGTCCTATTTGCTGACGACGTATCTATATTGACTTCTTGTGAAACAAACACCAATGTAAGCGAAAAACTGGCCTCCATTCTTAACACTACTACGCAGTGGATGGCAGAACATAACTTGGAAATAAACCTCAGCAAAACTAAATTAATTGCATTCCACCCTCACCAGAAATCCACCATAAACATTAACTTTACTTATAACAATTCACAATTAGAAGTCGTTAATAATTTTACATTACTTGGCATAGATATAGACACTAACATAAATTGGAAAAGTCACGTACAAAAAGTGAGGGCAAAAATATCAAAGTTCTCATACGCGCTCCGAGAGATAAAAAAGACCACCGATTTAAAAACCGCACTTGTCACCTACTACGCTTACGCCTATGCGTGGCTGAAGTATGGTATAATACTATGGGGAAATAGTACAGACTCACAAACACTATTCACTCTACAAAAAAAATTAATTAGAATCTTAATGAATATTAAAGAAACAAACAGTTGCAAACCGCACTTCCAGGAACAAAAAATACTTACCCTCCCTTGTATTTATATCTATGAAATATGCAAATTCGTTCGTAAATATCCAGAATTCTACTCCACTAGAGAACACATACAATGTAATTTCACACTAAGACATAAAAAAAGACTAAATCTACCAACATCACGATTGAAAATACACTCTTCTGGACCTCTAGTCATGTCAATAAAAATTTATAATAGGTTACCACAAGAATTAAAAAGTGAAGATAAATACAATAGATTTATTATGAAATTGAAACAGTTTCTACTAAATAAGGCTTATTACAGTATTGGAGACTATTTTAACGAAACGAGACACTTATGAGCACACAGAAGTGCATAATACAGCAACAGGTCTACAGGCCATAAGTACATATAATTGTGTTATTATTATTGTTTTGATGTTGACTGAATAATTGAAAAGTGTATAATCTTGATTAATGACATTTAGTTTTATTTTATTTTATTTTTTATTTTTTATACTTTTCTTTAATTTGATTTTGTTATTTTGGTGTGATTCTATTTTAATTTGATTCTGATTATTTTGATTCGATTGTGATGACTTGATTTGATTTGACTTTGCCTTTTATTTACATATTTTATTTTTATTTTATTTTGACCTCAATTATATTTATTTTGATTGTAATAATTTAATTTTGACTTTTATATGTTTAATTTAAATTCGATTATATGTTACATTTTAATTATTAGAAATTTGATGATAAAATGTGAACTTTATTGAAAAAATATTAACTTCATTTTATTAAATGTTGCTGTGCCCTTACGGGGTCCATAAATGTACCTACTTAGCTTTAAGCGTATTGTAACACCCTATTTACTTTATGGAATGCAAATAAATGAATATGAATATGAAATATGAATTTTAGTACAGACATGGGCAAGAACCCGAGAAAGAACATATGATAGTTTTAAACCAAAAAGGTTCTGTAGGAAGCCAACTATTTCAGGCGAACAAAGTAGCGGACTTCATACAAAATTCATAGAAGTATATCGTTTTTGGCAATTCAATACAAGTTGAATTCGAGTAGAAATTGAATTGGACTAATTGGAAACTACCGGATTCCAGTTCAATTTTGATCTTAGATGAATAGTATGTGTAAGATGCAGGCATGGTTCTTGTAACAGTGCAAACAACAAAAATATTGTCTGTCTATGTTAAGCTATTTTTTAAACACTTACCGTTGTTAAGTGGTTATTTAACCCATACCTGGGCATTTGTTTTCGAAGCACATCATAACAAATTAAGTTATCACAAACTGTATTTGAGTGCTAAAGTTAGAATTTAAACTACTTCAGCCAGCAGTAAGTTACCGCGGCCTCGGCCTAAATCAGAAGAAGGAACGGGGAGGTTTTTAGTCAGTAAGAGTATGAGACTGTTTCTCGCCTAATCCTGGGCGAGAGAAGTCTTTTGATGATTTTCCCCTCACAAAAAAACTACTCTAAATAGTTTTAGGTTTTTTTTATGGAATAGGAGGCAAACGAGCAGAAGGATCACCTGACGGTAAGCGATCGGCGCCACCCATATACACCCGCAACACCAGAGGAGTCACAGGCGCGTTGCCGGCCTTTTAAGAAGGAGTACGCTCGTTTCTTAAAGGTTTGAAGGTCGTATCGGTTCGGGAATATCGCCACCGGAAGATCATTCCAAAGCTTTGCTGTGCGGGGCAGAAAGTTACGCGTGAAAGGTAATAATAGGTGTGTCTTACCAATGCAGTGACCATAACAGGGAACCTGCCGGTGACCTTGACGAGCGCTCCAGCGACTGGTGCAGCCAACGCATTGAAGACTCCGAAGCAAATCATCACGTAGCCAATGTTACTGATACCGTACGCACAGCCGATGAACGCCTGGCAAAATTGTTATAGCTATACGTAAATCTACAACTAGTAAATGTTTTATTGAAGGGATAATCTTCTACTGAAATATTTATATTAGTACTACAAAGACGTATAAGAAGTAAGACGTATTGGTTTTAGTTTACTGTTTTTCAAATAAGTTTTTTTTACCAATAGTTTAATAGAAATAAATTGTCAGATTCGACCGCTTTCATCAATTATTTATTGGCATACGATAAGAACCCTTCTAATATTATAAATGTGAAAATTTGTAAGAATATATTGATGTGTGTTTGTTATTCTGTACCGCATATATGGCTAGACGGATTTGGTTGACAAAGTTAATATTATTTTGCTTCTAAATTACAAAAAGAGAGAGAGAGAGCATAGTGTTCTTTGGAGTTGTGAATATTGTCATTGATCCGCAATGGGTTAAATATAATCTTGCTCTTTCTTTTTGGACAGGAGGAGGACATAACCAATGGTTTGTATATCAAAAAAATATAATATACAAACTACGTACTAATTTACCATTTACTTATTAGATACTTCTTTCTCTCTTTTTTCTTTTTTTTTTCTTTCTTTTTTTTAATTAAACGTTGCCCCACACTAGGATTCTCTCCTGTGCGGGTGCGTTTACAAACATACAAATTCACATACACAACACACCCCAGAACCGAAATAACAATTTGTGGATCACACAAAGTATTGTTCCGTGCGGGAATCGAACCCGCGACACGTTGCACAGCAGCCAGTTGCCCAGCCACTGCGCCAACCTTGCAGTCAAACTATATATACTAGATTATAATTAAAAATTCTTTCCTAACAAAATACTGACCTGAGTGAAATCAGCCGCCATGAAAGCTTGTTCAGCACCAATATATCCAATGACTGGTAAGAGTAGCAGTTGGTACTTGTGTCGCAGCTGTCGAAGAGTTACCGCTAACAGACGGACTCCAGACTTACCCTGACAGGCTGTGTTACGACCTCCGGTGTATCTGCGAATGGGAGGAGGGAATTCATGAAGTCAGTTTATTGTGACCGCTATAAAAAAAAGAACTTAAAATGTTTCTATATTATCAAGCGTGGGAGAGCCATGCTTCGGCACCAATGGGTGCAGTGATGCCACGGCTTTAAAGAAAACCAGCGTGATACAAATATAGTGTTAAATTTCGCTGTGTAAGTGAGGTTACCAGAGGTCCAATCCCTCCCCAATCTTAAAATCTCGTAATCCTAATCCAAGAAATGCCGATAACGCGCTTATTATATAACTCCTCTGGTATTGCGGTTGTCCATGGGCGGCGCTGATTGCTTACCATCAAGTAATCCGTATGCTCGTGTCACATAAAAAAAATTAAGTAATTTCTCGATTCATTTGAAACCACGCTAATTACTGGCAACACTGGCGACAAAAGACTCGGTGAGGTGGGGTACAACTATGGAACCCGTAGCTTCCAGGTGTGACTTGAAACCAATCGAGTAACCTCGACACATAATTACAGAAAGTGTCATAGAGTACAAACTATAATCCTTGCACAACTACCCTTATAAAATATTACGAGATACTCCGTACGTTTGTAAACCTAGGAAAATTGAGCTAAGAGTCATTTTACCTGGTTAGTGAGTCAACTCCAAACGCTACCAGGAGAACGGCGGCAGCCATACACGCGAGATACACTCCCGCTATCACCTGAATCTTCAGTTCTGAAGGAGGTTCTAGATTTGTATTCCCCTAATAACAAATAAGTATTAATTTCTACTTTTGTAAATTATAAAGAATTAATCGCTTAAGAGTGGCTGCTAGTAACACAATTTTCAGCTTTGAATCGGTATAGAAAAGGTTTCTTCGTGAAGGAATAAGATCCAATCTCTGAACAGGCTAGATGACCAAAAAAGGTTAATCATACCAACACACATATGTGATCAATACACTGCTTATCACTAATATTCCTGATGCCGAAAGGAATGCTATGTCTAGTTTGACATAATTATCAAACTAGACATAGAGATAGATTGTGTCAGCCATTATTTAGATTGGCAAAGGTACACAAGTCGTTCATGGGATTCAGCGTTAAGTGTTATAACAAAATCCCAGGCGAAATACAACAATTAAATGAAAGAAATTTTAAATTATGTGTAAAGAAAACTTTGTGTAAAAAAGCATATTACAAACTGAGAGATTATATTGAGGATGAGGATGCTTGGAGACGGGCTGGTCCTGCTCCACAGGATAATATACCTACATGAATATAAATAATGTTCCAGTGGATCTTTGCTTGAACGGAACTTCTTAGATTTTGTAAATTTGTAACCATGCCATTTTTATTGTTAAACTTGATAAATTTGTAAATGTGAGTGCCCTGTAACCTATTACAATTAGTTAGACTAGCAGAATGTCGGTCCTTATGTCAGCTTGGAGTTGTCATGCTCACTCAAAGGTCACATTGGCGGTGGCACGGTCACTGGATCGCTCGATTCCCTATATTATGGTTGAGTTGGGCGATGCTGGTGTACGTGTCATGCTCGTGAACGGGCGCCGTCAATTGGGACTGGTCAGCTCCGGACTGTCTATTGTCCTTAAGGTTATTTTCTTTTTATGTTTCTCTGCATACACGCGTTACACTGTTCTCACATATTCAAACCAACTAAATAATGTATTAAAGAATCTTTATGTGACATTGATTTTAAAAGAGTAACCATGGAGTTTCTTGCTCGTTCTTCTCCATCGGAATCTACACTTTGGAACGAGCGAATAGCTTCACTAAGAGGACTGACCGTCAGACTGACACTTTATATCTTTAAAATTTTGTTTGACGTTCAAAAGTGCCTGTATTGGTCTAATTGAAATAAATGATTTTGACTTTGACTTTGACTTTGAATGCAAACCAATTAGTGAGAAATAAATAAGATGAGAAAGCCTATTTTTTTTTTGATAGCTACATACATGGATATTTTAAGAACTTACATGAGAAGCAGTGGCACTGCAAAAGTTGACGCCGCAAGTAGACCCGAAGTCTACAGAAGGCGTAGTTTCATTAGTGAACAGATCTGCTAGGCTTGAAGTCGTCGCATTCCATAGTTTCGGCTCATCGCCCAGGTTAGAAGATAGGACTGAAAAATAAACAGTCAATGGATTCAATATCTACTTTGACTCTTAATCTAATGTCACCGACTTACTCCTTACTATATTAAAGATAGTGTACAGTTGTAAGAGAATATAAGCTTAAACAAAAGATTACACGCTTGGCGTAGTGCCTGGGCAACTGGCTGTGGTGCATCGTGTCGCGGGTTCGATTCACGAACGGAACAATTCTTTGTGTTTGGTGGCTAGTGTATGTAAATTTGTACTACTCTGTCAAGAAAGTACCGGGAAAAAGTCAATAATACACAAAATGTTTGTTATTCATCTAAATTTATTTTATCGCCTTCAAAGTATGCTCCTTCAGAAACGATACACTTACGCCAACGAATAATCCAATCATCGAAACTTTTTTTAAACGCTGTTTCCAGAATTGAGTTCAGTGCTCGCCGCGAATTCTCCTTTATGTCTTCTAACGATTGAAAACGGGTGCTTCGAAGGGGTAATTTGAGTGTGGGAAAAAGAAAGAAGTCGGCTGGAGCCATATCTGGTGAATATGGTGGCTGCTCGATGGTGTTTGTTGAGTGTTTGGACAAAAAATCGTTTACAATGATGGCCTTGTGCGAAGGCGCATTATCGTGATGCAAAATCAAAGAATTTTCTTTCCACATTTCTGGCCTTTTTCGTCGAATTTGTTCTCTTAAAGACCGCATAACGCTCAAATAATATTCTTTATTTACCGTTTGACCTTCGGGCAAGAATTCTGAGTGCACAACACCGCGATAGTCAAAGAAAACAGTCAACATGACTCTGACTTTTGATCGACGTGGTTTTTTCGGTTTTGGTTCAGTTGGAAGGCGCCATTCCGAAGCTTGTTGACTAGTTTGCATGTCAAACTCGTAAACCCACATCTCGTCACCAGTAACAATGCGTTTCATGAATGTTGGGTCGGTATTGGCTCGTTCTAGCATGTCCTCAGCGACTTTCATGCGATTTAGTTTTCGTCTTTTGGGACTAGCCGAGCGGCAACACGTTTCATACCCAAATTATTTGTTAAAATGGTACGGATCGACTCGTGAGATACAGAAAGTTCGGCGGCCGTCTCTCTCAAACTTGAATGAGGATTTTCAGTCAATATTTCCTTCACTTTTGCGATGTTAACTTAAGTTGCAAACGTTGATGGCCTACCAGAACGAGGCAAATCTTCCATCACATCTCGACCGCTTTTGTACGCTTTGTACCACTCATAAGCACGTGTTTTTGATAAAGTCGATTCACCGTAAAGCCGGGTCCAGACGAGTGTAACGTGTAATGTAAGATTACGTGTAATTTAGTATCAACAGTGTGGACGGCACACGAACTCAAAGCGAATTGTGAACGCGAAAATATTTCAAAAGCTGTTTCCACTCAGTTGCTACGAACATGCCGAATAGGAAGGTCGTGATAGCTGGTGCGGCTTTTATTTTCATGTATTTACTAACTGAAGACCGCAAAAGTCGGAAGCGTCGATGGTGGAAAACTAATTTGTATAAAAGAAGATCTTCTTTACTTGTGGAACTAAAATCTCAACATATAAGTGGTCAATATAAAAACTTTACCCGGATGTCGCCTACTGACTTCGAATATTTGTTAACAATCATTGCGCCTAAAATATCAAGACAAGACACTATAATGAGATCTGCAATTTCGCCGCAAGATAGACTGGCTCTAACACTAAGATTTTTGGCAACAGGAGATTCATTTACAAGCCTTCAATACACCTTCAGAATTTCAAAACAGTCAATGTCTTGCATTGTACCAGAAGTTTGTGAAGCGATTATAAAAGCATTGAAAGAAAACATTAAGGTGAGTTTTACATATTTTTATTTATTTATTAAAATAACAAATTAAGCTATTGTATTAAGTAGGGTAAGCAAAATTAAAATTATTCCAAAATTAAAATTAGAAAGTTAAATCAAATTGTATCTTCAAATCATGTAGTACAAAATTTATTCTTTTCAAATCAGGTCATTCACAAAGTCTACATCTTCATATGAAGTTTGAGATAATTCTGAGGGAACAGGTGAAGCATATGGAGCAGTAGGGCAACTTGTCTGATTTTGACCTGTTGAATACCCTGAAGTAAGTTCTGAGCGATTAGACAAAGAAGGTGGTTCATTGCAGTATCTTGATGAAGGAACCGAGCCTGTTGTATACCCACTGTAATTGAATGCCGATGGATAATAATGTTGAGAAAAGTTAGTGCACCCTTCATCGGCTTTGAATATTACGTCCATTATTGCTCGCTGCACGGCATTTTTAGTACTTCTGTTATATTGTTGCATCTTGCTGCATATAAAATTTGAAAAGAAAAGGGTTTCACTGTCAAAATTGTTTGGATTATTGTTCCGGGGTTCAGGAGTAGGACTAGAAGCAGCACTCTTAAGCAGGCCAAGAGCCTCCGAAAGCATACCCATTTTTTTATTTTCGTCTGATTTCTTTTTTTTGGGGGCCTGACCATTTGGTGATATAAATTCTGAACTGTTATCATTTTCGACACTTGTAGATGCACTCTGTTCCGGTTCATTTGTAATCTGTAATTAAAAAGAAATTCATTGTTTCAGCTGCCAAAAACAGAGTCAGAATGGATCCAGATCTCAAACAGATTTGATGAATTGTGGAATTTTCCCCATTGTGCCGGAGCCATGGACGGTAAACATGTCATTCTCGAGGCTCCGGTACATAGTGGCACAGAATATCGTAACTACAAATCTAATTTCAGTATAGTGATGTTTGCTTTAGTAGACGCGGAATATAATTATAAATTTCTGGATGTCGGATGTCAAGGCCGCATTTCAGATGGTGGAATTTTTAAGGAAACTGAATTATATAAAAAACTAGGAAATAATTCGTTAAGATTGCCTGCACCTGAAGCACTGCAAGGTAGAAACAAAGTAGTACCATATGTTTTTGTAGGAGACTCTGCCTTCCCTTTACAAAACAATATAATGAAACCCTATCCAGGAGAATACCCCAAGGGATCGCCGCGAAGAATTTTTAATTACCGGTTAAGCAGAGCTCGCAGGATTGTAGAAAATGTATTTGGTATCACAGCATCTGTGTTCAGAGTTCTACGAAAACCTATGCTCCTTCAGCCCAAAACCGTGGAGACTATAGTCATGGCTATTGCACACTTGCATAATTTTTTGAGAAACACGGATTCATCTAAAAACTTGTATGCACCCCCTGGCTCACTTGACAGCGACCAAAACGGAAGATTATGTGAAGGTAGTTGGCGGAGAGATTGTGAAATGTCATCTTTACTTCCATTGAATAATGTACCTAGAAGAGCTGCCTCAACGGCAAAACAAATTAGGGATGAGTTTAATGACTATTTTATGAACGAGGGTACAGTTTCTTGGCAGAATACATATTGTTAAGTTTTTTTTATCAAGTCGAAGGAAACTATTACGGGCATTACCTCTAATGGCACGCCTAACGAAACGGCCCCCAGTTCCCGGTCGCCCCGCTATTCTTGGCCAAGTCGGCGGTCATAGTAACGGCGGGGTAGGGGGTGCTAAGAATCTCCGGGCTATGAAAGGCCGACAACACCAACTGACTCTGGCTACGTATAACGGACGCACGCTACGGCTCGATGAACATTTGGCACAGTTAGAGGTGGAGCTAGAAAACGTGAGGTGGCATATCCTGGGGTTATGTGAAGTCCGAAGACAGGGAGAGGATACCGTAACTTTGGAGTCTGGCCACCTCATGTACTACAGGGAAGGAGACCAACCATCACAGGGTGGCGTCGGGTTTTTGGTCCACAGATCTCTGTCAGACAGCGTTGTTGAGGTCTCCAGTGTGTCAGCAAGGGTAGCGTACCTTGTGATCAAACTCACCAAGAGGTATAACCTAAAGGTCATCCAAGTGTACGCACCTACCTCGACATACTCGGATGATGAGGTAGAGGAATTGTATGAAGACATTTCCAGGGCCTTACACACCACCCAAAAGGCCCATTTCAACGTTGTCATGGGAGACTTCAATGCTAAAGTGGGAGTACAGACTAGCGGCGAGTCGGTAGTAGGACCACATGGTTTTGGAAGCAGGAACCATAGGGGGCAAATGCTCGTTAACTTCCTGGAAAAGGAGGGGCTATTTTTGATGAACTCCTTCTTTAAGAAGCAGCCCCAACGGAAGTGGACGTGGCGGAGCCCCGACGCTATGACAAAAAATGAAATAGACTTCATTATGACGGACAAGAGACGAATATTTAGAGATGTCTCAGTGATCAATAGGTTTAATACCGGAAGTGATCACCGACTTGTGCGAGGCACTCTAAACATCAAATATGACTCCGAGCGTGTCCGTCTCATGAAGTCTACGCTCCGACCAAACTTGCTCCAAGCCGTGGTTGGGTCTGAAACATTTCAGTTAAAACTGGAAAACCGATTTGCTGCCTTGGAAACCACAAATGACATTGATATCGACCAGGAACTTGACCAAACAGTAGGGATCCTCCGAGACGAAGGGACGAGATTATGGCGGAAGCAGAATACCGGCAGGGGCGCCAAGCTTTCGGGAGAGTGCCTACAGGTTATGGAGAGGCGACGTAACAACCCATCAGTCGCTTCGTCAGATCTTAATAAAAAGATCTCAAAGCTGATAAGACGTGATCTCCGAAGCGCCAATACTCGCGCTATAAAAGAAGCGATTGAGCGAAACCGGGGGTCAAAAGTCTTCAGCCAGCAATTAAATCGAAGCCATCTGACGAAGTTGACCACACCGGATGGTAATATCGTCTCTTCTAAGCCGGAAATTCTCGAGGAGGTTCGGCGCTTCTACGGTGATCTGTACACCTCAAAAGCACCGCGTCCATATCGAGACTCGGGGGATCCTAGGGCCACACTTATCCGCCACTTTACCGAAGACATGCCAGAGATCAGCCAAGACGAGATTGCGTTGGCTTTGAAGCAGCTTAAAAATGGAAAAGCCCCCGGAGAGGATGGAATTACAACGGAGCTCCTAAAGGCCGGTGGAAAGCCAGTGCTTGAGCGACTTAAACGCTTGTTTGATTCCGTTCTATTCTCGGGGAGAACTCCAAGGGCGTGGGGCAAAAGTGTCGTCATTATGTTCTTTAAAAAGGGAGACAAAACCCTTCTGAAGAACTACCGACCTATTTCTCTTCTGAGCCACGTCTATAAGCTGTTTTCCAGGGTCATAACAAATCGTCTCGCGCGAAGACTCGACGAGTTTCAGCCCCCTGAGCAGGCCGGGTTCCGAGGGGGATATGGTACCGTGGACCACATACATACAGTGAGGCAGATTGTACAGAAAACCGAAGAGTATAATCTGCCCTTATGCCTGGCGTTTGTGGACTACGAGAAAGCCTTTGATACTGTCGAAACCTGGGCTGTTCTGGAGTCCTTGCAACGGTGCCAAGTCGACTGGCGGTATGTTCAAGTGTTGAGAGATCTATATGATGCTGCCACTATGGTCGTTCAAGTACAGAACCAGCAGTCTGAACCTATCCACCTGCATCGGGGCGTAAGACAGGGGGACGTTATTTCCCCCAAACTGTTTACTAATGCTTTGGAGGATATGTTCAAGACGCTGCGCTGGAAAGGCCGGGGCCTAAATATTAACGGCAAGTATCTCTCACACTTGAGATTTGCAGATGACATTGTAATCGTGGCTGAAACCGTGCAGGACTTACAATATATGCTGAACAGCCTGGCTGATTCCTCTGCTCGCATCGGACTCCGGATGAACCTACAAAAAACGAAGGTCATGTTCAATGAACATGTTCTCCCGGAGCCGATCACCATCAATGGATCTCCTCTCGAGGTTGTTCAAGAGTACGTCTACCTCGGGCAAACTATCCAGTTCGGTAGAAACAACTTCGAGAGGGAGGCTCGTAGGAGGATACAGCTTGGCTGGGCAGCGTATAGGAAACTCAGTCGGGTATTCTCGTCAAAGATACCGCAAAGCCTGAAGACAAAAGTCTTCAATGAGTGCGTCCTACCAGTGATGACATACGGAGCCGAGACGTGGACACTTACAGTGCGACCAATTTAAAGTCGCTCAGCGAGCTATGGAAAGGGCTATGCTTGGAGTCTCTCTGAAGGATCGTATTCGAAACGAGGTGATCCGACAGAGAACTAAGGTTATCGACATAGCCCAAAGGATTAGCAAACTTAAGTGGCAGTGGGCAGGTCACATCTGTCGAAGAACCGATGACCGATGGAGTAAACGTGTTCTAGAGTGGAGACCACGTCTAGGCAAACGTAGTGTAGGGCGCCCTCCAGCTAGGTGGACTGACGACATCCGCAGGGTGGCTGGCAGTGGTTGGATGAGAAGAGCTGAACATCGAGCTCAGTGGCGTGCAATTGGGGAGGCCTATGTCCAGCAGTGGACGACAACAGGCTGATGATGATGATGATGATGAAGGAAACTAGTTCAATGCAGTTACCTCTGTGTTGCGTCGTTTCCTTGGATTATTTCGATCTCCTAAAAATGCCAGCGCCTCGTAAGCAAACCATGTACTTTTGTACGTTTCATCCCCACCTGTAAAATAAATTACAATAAATAAACAATACAATAGAATATAGTACATATATGTATAGTAAAATATAGTAGAATATAGTAGAATATAGTAATATAGTGGGTATACAATAGAAGTAATAATTGTACTAATAGCAAGTAAGTGATAATACCTAAGTAAAAACTAAATTAATAAATAAAAGTGTGTAATATGTAAAGCAACAGAAATTTATAATAAAACATACCTTTTCCGGAACTATGGCTCTTCTTTACTTTTCCTTTTTCTCTTCGATGTGAAGCAAGCAAACTAATCATTTTGTTTTTGCATTCTTCTACATCTCTTTCCAATGAATGAGCAATATCACTCCAAGCATCGTGTTTCAGATTTTTTTTATAGTATTGCGGGTTTTTTGGATCCCAAATAACAGGTTTTTCTTGATACAAACTAATAAGTTCAAGCGATTGTTCGTCACTCCACATCATGAACGTACATACGACACAACCGTCACGAACGCCGTCCAAACGAGCACTGCGAGCGTCTTTGTGTTCGCGCGAAAAACCGACAGCCGATGGATCAACCCCGAGCGCCGCGCGAGCGTTACATGTAATGCTCGTAGTGCCGTCCACACGTAGAATTCGTGTTACATTACACGGTGGATTACATTACACGTTACACTCGTCTGGACCCGGCTTAAGCCTTCTGTAACACTTTGAGTGCCTCCGAACACGAAATTTCATTGGCGATGCAAAATTTAAGACAAACTCTTTGTTCGATGTTTTTGTCCATTATGAAATTCGCAATACGCACTAGATATTATAAAACTAAAAACAGCACTGTTTTTAATATAAATAACAGATGCAACTCAAATTCCGCGCCAAAATGGAAAACAGTTATGCCAATCTAACAACAACAAAAAAAATTAAAATTCGAATTTGGAACCATAAAAAAAACATTCATTCCCGATACTTTGTTGACTGAATGTATGTTTGTAAATGCAACCACAAAACAGAACAAAAAACTAATGCGGGGCAACTTTTTTTTAACCTAAAAATATAATAAGCCGTTGGCTGGTTCGTATAACTTTTTGGTTTAAATCTGATGAAAACGTAGAGGCTTGTCACGTTGTAATTTTCTAATTAAGTACAAAGTGAACTAAAAAGTAATCATTAGCTAAAGATTACCGAACTGAAAACTGAACAGAAAACAACAATATGACACATATATCGTTCATTATTCCAAACTATGTTTTGTTACTGAAAACCTTTCAAAAAATCTGAATTATACTTGACTGACTCAACAAACGAATACGGAAACTTTAAGATCACAAATCCCATTTGCAACAATTCTACCAAACAGGCAGTCCCCAGACACCTAAATCATACTTCCTAATATCCTTACTTCCACCTCTTATCATACTAATTGATCAATAATACTAACATTTTATCGCCATTAAACCACCCAAGGTCATTCATTACCAAGCTTAACTTTCACTAAACACTTGTTTTTGCAAGGAAGTATGTTCCGAATTTATAAAATGACCTTGTATTGTAGTACATTCAATGTTTATTTCGATTTTTTGTTACTTATCATGCGTAAACAGGTTTTTGTCTAAAAAGCATTGACCTTGTTTCTACTGAAAGAGGTTTAATCACCCATTCTCTATTACTATTACTTTAAAAAAAAAGTTATTTTTACTTCGTTGCAAAAAAGTGTACTTTTAAAGTGTCATATTACGCATTAATATCAATGATCGGTAGAAGAGGGTTTAAATAATACCAATAGAATTATACACGCTATACGCGTCCAATTCGGTTCCAATCGATACGATTTAAAGAATTTGAAACACAAGTTATACAATAATAGGTTTTGTGATTTTCATACTTACATTATTGTAACGTTGCCACGCAACTTATTATAATAATAATTGAGTATTCATAAATACAAACACACGACTCGACATAATGATTGATGATTTTAATTAAAATATAAACTGCATCCTTAAATTAGTTCACAGTAACTATAATACGTTCAACTTATAATATCATCATCGTCATCATCAGCTGCCTGCCAGATGTTGCCCCCTGGCATAGGCCTCCCCAATTGCACGCCACTGAGCTCGATGTTCAGCTCTGTTCATCCAACCAAGTGTTAGAGAGCCATGCTTCGGCACGAATGGGTCGGCTCGACCGGAGTGATACCACGGCCTCACAGAAAACCGGCGTGAAACAAAACGCCGTGATGTTAAGAAAAATAAATCAGTGTGCAACCAACTAGCGAGTTTAACTGGCGTTCTCGTCGTTCCCTTGCAAGTAGATACCTAACACCAGCCACCCTGCGGATGTCGTCAGTACACCTATCTGAAGGGAGCTCTACACTACGTTTGCCTAGACGTGGTCTCGTGGTTATGATATAGTCCATAAATAAATAAAACAAACTAAAATAATAAAAAAACTTGGGACACTGCTTCTAATAGTGACTGAAAATATTCATTGCTTTTTGGCTTAAGGATTATGGCATGTTATTGCCTTATTTTTATCGCAACATGATTTAAATAAACCTAATTAATTGTAAAACCTTTTTATAGCACCAAGAATACCAGTGAAGTCCAGCCTAATAGTACCTACATTCAGTCAACAAAGTATCGGGAATGAATGTTTTTTTTATGGTTCCAAATTCGAATTTTTTTTTTTTTTTGTTGTTGTTAGATTGGCATAACTGTTTTCCATTTTGGCGCGGAATTTGAGTTGCATCTGTTATTTATATTAAAAACAGTGCTGTTTTAGTTTTATAATATGTAGTGTGTATTGCGAATTTCATAATGGACAAAAACATCGAACAAAGAGTTTGTCTTAAATTTTGCATCGCCAATGAAATTTCGTGTTCGGAGGCACTCAAAATGTTACAGAAGGCTTACGGTGAATCGACTTTATCAAAAACACGTGCTTATGAGTGGACAAAGCGTTCAAAAGCGGTCGAGATGTGATGGAAGATTTGCCTCGTTCTGGTAGGCCATCAACGTCTGCAACTGAAGTTAACATCGCAAAAGTGAAGGAAATAGTGACTGAAAATCCTCATTCAAGTTTGAGAGAGATGGCCGCCGAACTTTCTGTATCTCACGAGTCGATCCGTACCATTTTAACAAATAATTTGGGTATGAAACGTGTTGCCGCTCGGCTAGTCCCAAAAGACCTGAATTTTCTTCAAAAACTAAATCGCATGAAAGTCGCTGAGGACATGCTAGAACGAGTCAATACCGACCCAACATTCATGAAACGCATTGTTACTGGTGACGAGACGTGGGTTTACGAGTTTGACATGCAAACTAGTCAACAAGCTTCGGAATGGCGCTTTCCAACTGAACCAAAACCGAAAAAACCACGTCAAAGTCGATCAAAAGTCAAAGTCATGTTGACTGTTTTCTTTGACTATCGCGGTGTTGTGCACTCAGAATTCTTGCCCAAAAGGTCAAACGGTAAATAAAGAATATTATTTGAGCGTTATGCGGCGTTTAAGAGAACAAATTAAGTATATCACAATTAATACACATCGTAAAGCTAAATGGATAACGCGAGGGATCAAGGCTTGTAGTGTTAAAAAACGTGATCTTCTTTGGCAATACAGGAAGAAACCCAGCCAGGTAAATAAAACTAAACTGACGGAATTTTCAAAAAGATATAAAAAAATAATTAAATTAACACAGCGCGCACAAAATAACCATTTAATTAACGCGTCAAATAATAAAAGTAAATCAGCATGGAACATTATCAATGAATCTAAACAAAATCTACCAATTGAGACTATAACTAGCATTAAAATAAATGACAAAATAATAACTGACCCCTGCGAAATATCTAATGCTTTTAACAATTATTTCATCGATAAAATAGTGCCTAAGAATGATTCACTCAATAAGCAGTATAAAACTTATATGTCTTCTAAGCAAAAGTCAATGTTTTTGAAACCATGCTTACCACTTGATGTTTTGCAGATTGTTAAGAGCTTAAAAAATACGAACAGTGTCGGTTATGATGGTATATCAACTAAGGTCTTGAAATATATAGCTATGAATATTTCTGCTCATCTATCCTATCTGATAAATCTGTCTATTGAGGCTGGCATCTACCCTGACAAATTAAAAATTTCTGTTATAAAACCCATTTTCAAAAAAGATATTGGAGAATGCCTCGAAAACTATAGACCTATTGCCTTAGTTCCAATTATTTCTAAAATATTCGAGAAATATATCCATAAAGAACTTAATAACTATTTAGAAAGTAATAATATTCTAGCAAAAGAACAAAAAGGTTTTAGACACAATAAGTCCATAAATATGGCCATATATGACTTTTTGAATTTTGTTATGTTTAATGTTGACAATAAAGTACCTGTCTGCTCTATCTTCATGGATATGACACAGGCTTTCGATTACGTTGAGCATGATATATTGATAGGTAAACTTAATGATTATGGAATAAGAGGTAATGTTCTGAAATTATTTGAATCATACCTCAAAGGCCGTCATCAATATACTGAATTGACTAGAGTGAATATCCTAACAAAAAAAGAAGAAACCTTTAGATCATGTGAACGTCAACTAAACTACGGTGTTCCTCAAGGAACCGTTTTAGGGCCATCACTTTTTATATTATACATCAATGACTTACCCAATGCCACTAATAACCCTATAGCTCTTTTTGCGGATGACAGTACAGTTACGATAAAATGTAAAGATAAACATACTTATGAGGATGATATAAACAACACATTGAGCTCAGTCATGAATTGGCTTAGTGCTAATAACCTCAAAGCCAACCTAAGCAAAACTAAATTAATGCACTTTAGACAGCGTTTACCGGCCCCAAATAACCTAAACATAAATTTTGACATGCAAACAATAGAAGAAGTAGACAATTGTAAATTTTTAGGCTTATATATCGATGACAAAATGACATGGAAGCCGCATATTCAACAATTATGCAAGCGAGTTAGTAAATCTGCTTATGCCCTACATACACTTGCATATAAAATAAACTCCAGTTCTCTTTTAATTGCGTATCATGGGCTGGTGGCATCTGTTCTCAGGTACGGTATCATTTTTTGGGGCAATTCCACCGACAAAGATCTTGCCTTTAAAGCACAGAAACGCTGCATTCGGGCTATGTTTGGTTTAAAATCAATAGAGAGCTGTGTGCCTTTCTTTAAAAAGCACAATATTCTACCTCTACCGTCGCTATACATATTTGAAATAGCTGTTTTCGTTAAACAAAATCCTCATCTATTTACCTTAGCATCTATAGCTTACAATCGAACCCAAAGGGATGAAAGTCATCTGTGTGTACCAAAAACGAGTACTGCCTTAATGTATAAAAGTGTCTTTCACATGGCACCAGTTATATTTAATAAATTGCCAAAAGAGCTTAAAAAGCTTAATTTTAATTTATTTAAACAAAAACTGAGTGATATGTTGTGTAAAAAATGTTATTATAGTGTATCAGATTTTTTATCTGATAAATTTTGACATTGTGTAATCGCAATTTTTGTGACATTATGTAACTTCATGTAATTATGTGACTTCTTTGACAATATTACAAATCATAATTAATTATTTAAATAATTTCTTTGACATTTACTTAATAAATAGTTTTTGACATAACTTTACTAACTTCTTTGACAAATTACTATAATTACTTATTAAAATCCTAATTAATTATTTAAATCTGAATTATCTTGACATTAACTTATTATTATTTTTTATTTTTGACATCCTGTGTTAATTGTTCTTATAGTAATGAAATAATTCAATAATTTATAATAGTAATTTAATAATGTAATCATTTATAATAATAATTTAATAATGTAATCATTAATGTAAAGTATTTCTTGTTCACTATGAGTAAGTTTTTGCTAGTTGAGTATAAAAAAATTTAATTACTTAATTCTTTTTTGTATGCCTATAGTAGGCAGATCATAGCGCACTGTAACCCCAAATATGACCAACCACTGTAACCTATGTATCACAAATAAAATATTTCATTTCATTTCATTTCATTTCATTTCATTTCATTTCATTTCATTTCAAATTCGACGAAAAAGGCCAGAAAATTAAATGTGGAAAGAAAATTCTTGGATTTTGCATCACGATAATGCGCCTGCGCACAAGGCCATCACTGTAAACAATTTTTTGTCCAAACACTCAACAAACACCATCGAGCAGCCACCATATTCACCAGATATGGCTCTAGCCGACTTCTTTCTTTTTCCCACACTCAAATTACCCCTTCGTGGCACCCGTTTTCAATCGTTAGAAGACATAAAGGAGAATTCGCGGCGAGCACTGAACTCAATTCCGGAAACAGCGTTTAAAAAAAGTTTCGATGATTGGATTATTCGTTGGCGTAAGTGTATCGTTTCTGAAGGAGCATACTTTGAAGGTGATAAAATAAATTTAGATGAATAACAAACATTTTGTGTATCATTGACTTTTTCCCGGTACTTTCTTGACAGAGTAGTATACCTATATAAGTACCAGATGGCATACCATCAGGTAATCCGTTTCCTCGTTTACCGACTTATAAAATGTGATGTGTGACGTAATCAGTTGATGTATTATTATGTGGAATCTTCAATGTACGTCGTCACGCGTCCTTTAATTACACATATATAAATAATAATGTACTTACTTGCAGATGATATTAAGTTTCCCCAGATCTGTGCCATTTGGTAGAACATGAAGAAGAGACCAAAGAACCGCACCACCAACACTTCAGCTGACACTCCTGACAGCTTGGCGTAAGGTTCAGCTACCTGAAAGGTTATATTATTTATTAAGCTTTAATTTTTTTATCACATGTAAAATATTTTCAACATATATAGACTTGATTTTGAGTTTTAATGAATTCAAAAAATATCTATAACCTATGTATATATATGTATATTGTAACAACATTTATCTCAAATCATGCTGCTTCACCTCGACTATCGCTAATATAGCATTTTGAACATTGAATGGTATGTACACTTATACAATTGTAATTAGACATCAGACTTTTGTACTGTTTGTAGTTTTAACTGTGTTTTTCAGTCAGTAGCCTGTCACTGAACCAATCTACTCATTAAAATGAAATAAAATATGTGGTTTTGTATTTAATTCTCTATTCTGCCTATAGCAAAAATATATATAGTCAGGTTTAGTAAAAGTTATAATCCTTCTAAATATCATTTGATAATGTATACATCTATTATTCTATGCAAAGCACACACCATTAGAAAAGTAATTAAAAATCATGCCGGTACCTTCATGGGGTTGACCCTTTTAATTTTTGAATACAATATATCATAATTCTAGCATAGGATATACAAAACTTTAATTAGCATAATTTTAAGGAAGGGTTACTGTTATTAACGCAAGTTAATTTCATTCGTAAGCCGACTATGTCCCAATATGCCATCATTTATATGCCAAACTTTATCATAAGACAATCAAAGGGTCCAAAATTAAATGAAGCTATACATATTCTTCAAACGTAACAATTCATACGAAAACATATTAGCTACTTCCTCAGGTATATATTAATATGTAAATACCTACATAAGCCTATGAATGATAATCGTGAATTGTATACGGGTTTGTACAAGCCAAAAAAATATAGCATACTATTTATAAAATGTACGTGTCTATACATTTTAAACACCTTCATAGTTAAGGTTTATACTTCGTTATAATCCTGTTTTGAATACAGCCTGTTACTCGTGTATTAAAGTGACCTCTTTGGCTCATAAACGTCGGTTAGGTCATATAAAACTAGTTTTTTAGTTCCTTAGTGAGCTTATCAAACCAGTATTAATTAGAATGACACGATTTATCAACATTTACTTTGTTAAGGTCGTCGTTTACAAAAAGCTCAGTTATGTAAGTATACTTAAAGTAGGAAATAGAATGTTAGATGCATACATATGAAATGAAACAGAAGAAATGAAAGAAAACAATAAAATGAGATTTCTCTTACGTTAAAACAAAGGCTGATAACGCATTCTAAAAAACTTTGTGCCGTCATCTCTCCCAAACTCTAAAGGTTCATTACCTTACCCATCTGGCTGTATAAAAAAGCTGAATATATGTCTTACCACGGATAAATACGTGCATTTGGCGCACCAAAGCGGTCCTCCACCAAATCCCACCATCATACCAGCTGGCACCAGGGTATACAGCCGGGGGTAGAACTGTGCTGCTATAAACGGCATATAAGCTATGAAAGATATAGCCACAGCCCACTTGCAGCCCAGCCATCTGTAAGGAAAATGGTTTCATGTTTTAAAATGGGCATAAGATATAGTCATTATCATCATCATCAGCCTATAAGTGCCCACTGCTGAGCAAAGGCCTTTTCCCACACGGAGAAGGTTTAAGCATTAATAATCACGCTTGTTCAAGGCGGATTGGCGGTTTCAAACTTATTTTGAAATTATAAGTCCAGGTTTCCTCACCATGTTTTCCTTTACCGTATGTCAGTGGTGTCTATATAATCATAGAAAGTACATATGACTCGGAAAAAGTCACATTGGCACTTGCCAGGTTTCGAACCCGCACCCTCATGCGTGAGAAGCTGGCGCCTTAACATCCGGGCCACCATGACTTTTTAATTTCCTACTGTTTAAGATATAGTAACTTAGATAAATAAAGTGAGAAAAACAATTTGCCCAAAGGCTTTAAGGTACTGTCAGCCGGGGTTGCGAGTCAGTCGTAATAATTTACCGCGGCCTCGACCAGGAGCAGGAGAACGAACAGACACTCCCTTTCACGCTACCTAGAGTGAGAGAAAGAATTTGGTGATTTTTCCCCCTCAAAAAATTATTATTAATAAGGCGTTGACTGACCGACACCGGCAGAAAACTGTAATAGCCAATCAATCCTCCACCATTGTGATTGCTTAGGAGCATAGAGGATGCAACCACTTGGTTGGGAGTGACGCCACAATAAGTTTACTTAAAATATTTTTGGATAAAATGAACACTTACTTGATGACAACAGCAGGAAGGAGAATATTAGACAGAATCAGTGAGAAATATATCGCTGCGAGAGTAAATGTTCCTGCGCCTGCGTCGCTGTTCACTGAGCTCTGGAGGTTGGCAGTTCCGTGGAAAGCGGTGAAGTGCACCATAAAGGCGAATCCCAGCACCAAAATGTTGCGATTTATTCGCCATTTTTCATTTGTGCCGAAGACGACTGATGCTTCCGGCATTGTAGGTACTACCTATTTGCTGAAATTTAAAAAGGCAGTAGTGAATTAAAAGCTATTGTACATTTTCTGTTGATATATCTACTTAGCCCACGTAATGTATATATAAATGAATCGCAAAACGTGTTGGTAAGCGCATAACTCAACAACGCCTGGATCTGTTTTGCTAATTCTTTTTTTGTTATGTTTGTTATTGTCAGGAGAAGGTTCTTATCAAAGAAAATATATGAAAAGTAGAGGGGAAAATTGAGAAAAAGTGAGTAGCGAGATGGTTGGACCCGTGCGAAGTGGGGGCGGGCTGCTAGTATCTAATAGATTAGCAAACTAATATAGGCTAGAAAAATACCCATATTTTGAGCTACTTCTAAACATTTTGGTTGAATGCTTTTGACATAATTAAATATTCATTCATACGGGCAAACAATTAGATATTTTAAATAGAACTATTATCCTATTAAAAAGGTAAATAGATATCACAATTCACAATACGTGCTTCGCTTCCCTTCTCTTAGTTTGCATTCAAGGATATCGGAATTAACTGATTGTGTCGATATCACCAGGGCAAACCGGTTATGTGCAAACAAATAACTGAAACAAAATGATATGGCCTATAAATGCAAGATATGTAATTGACGTATAAATTGGTCTAGAGAGTCTACAGTAGTTCAAAGCCGAAAAAAAATTGAACCAAGAATTCTCATAATAAATGTTCTATTCATGTAGTGACCATCCGACTCTAGACTCAATCTTTTTTATAAATTACAGGTTCCTTTAAGACATAATTAATAGCCATTTAAAATTATAACATACGAGTAGATAGGCAAAGAATATTGACGCTGATAGAAAACAGAGTTTTATTAAAAGTAATACTTACTTACATAAAACATTTTTAGCATGAACAAACGAATACCAACAGGGCAATAATTACATTTATCAATTTATTCTAAGCGCATAGACAATAAATTGTGAAAAAAATATTAGCTGATTAACAAGCTCAATAAATAATAAAGCTAAGGTTCATTATAAAATACTATTCGCACGGTTACAATACTAACTTAGTAACCTTGGCCCGCCGTTCATTTAAGGTCGATTGTTTGCACGACCTAAATTGATCAAAGCTTAAATTAATTTTGCACTTCACAAATAGATATATATGAATCATTCATTTAGTAAGCTCTATAATTACTTAATTAAATACATAATGTTGTTACTATTTCTTATGTCAAGCCAGTCTTACTATTTGTATTTACCTAACTAAGTAACCTATCTTCAATACTTATCATCATCAGTATGAGTCTATAAGTGCCTACTGCTGAGTAAAGGCGTCTTCTCGTACGGAGAAGATTTAAGCAATAATCACCAAGCTTGCTCAAGTGCTCAAGGCGGATTGACGATTTCAAACTTATAATTAAAAACTATAGGTCCAAGTTCCCTCACGATGTTTTCCTCGCGTAAGTCAGTGGTGTCTAAATAATGTTACAAAGTGGGTACAGGAAAAAGTCACATTAGTATATGTCAGGTTTCCCATGGATGAAATATAATATAACTTGCCGACAACAATATTATTTCTCCAAAATCTTAGTTTTTATGTAACTGAGTTAATTATGTCACCAATACCAACACGTAGACATGATAAAAATCATTATTTATTCGATGTGAGTAGCGTTACGGCAATCAAATCAGTTCGTTGTATGTATTGTCATGCTAAACATACGCCAATATTGCGTATCGATCGATCGACATTCGTGAAGCAAATTACCAATTTTAAGATGTATAAGATCGAAATCACGATTTTGATGAGTCGAAGACACTTAGGACCTATACATATATACACGCACATATACAGCTTAACAATATGCTGCCATCTAGTATACTGTTTCCTGGTATAATTGTCACTTAAGTATAGTTATTTCAAACTAACTTCCTTGATCAATGTATACCATCCAACTGACAAAATGTTATTCCTTCGTAGATATCTAAGTGTTGTCGTCGTGGCCTAAATATGGTCCAAAAATAATAATGGGCTCGAAACCTGGCAAATATCAAAGTGACTATTTCCGGGTCATATACTTATACATTCTAAGATTACGTAGGTACCACAAACAGGAGGTGAAAAGGTACACCAATTAGCTTCCAGAATCGCCGTGGTGTTTAGTACTAAAACTTTCTACGTGTGAGGTAGGGCCTTTGCTCAGCAATTGGGACGTATTAGCTAGCGATGATGATAGTGATTTTAAACTAACTCAAAAGTATCACAGCTGAAAATACCAGATGGTAGAAACGATGACTTTTGAGATAGATATACATATAGTATTATCTCAATCTATTCAGTATTCGTTTGACAGATATCAACCATGATAATAATATTATGTCACTACATTACTATACATTGCTTATGTTATTTATAATTATAGTTTTTATGGCCTTGGCAATTGTATGCTTATTTCAATACTTTGCGCAGAATACGAGTACTATCAATAACGAACACTACATCGATTAGTTATGATTGATTCGATTTAAATTGGTAATTCTGTGGCGGTGATGTATGACATACATATAGGTATGTATTCTTTAAATATGTACGTTTTATATTGTGTTTATTACTTAGGGACTGGGTTACACACAGATACTTGTACTAGGTATGGTAAGTTTATATGTTACGCTTATAAGTTACATATAAAATAGTAGTTTTTTTTGTGAGGGGAAAATTATGAGATGACTTCTCCCGCCCAGGGCCGGGCAGGAGGGAGTGTCAGACTCTTACTGACTAAAAACCCCCCTGTTCCTTCTGGCCGAGGTCGCGTTGCCTCATTGCGCTAACCTCGCAACCCCGGCAAAATAAAATAGTAGTTGGAGTATAATTTTGTTTAACTTTAGTTATTGTCTATTAGAAGCTTTTTTGAGGGGAGATTATAATCATATATCAATTTTGGGACAGTCATGCTTCGGCACGAATGGGTCGGCTCATGACCGGAGCGATACAACAACAACCACAGCGTTATGTTTCGTCGTGTGAGTGAGGTTACCGGAAGCCTAATCTTTCCCCTCCCCAATCCCTCCCTAATCCCTAAATCTCCAAATCCCTAATCCCTAATCCCCAAAAGGTTTGGAACGCACTCGTAACTCCTCTGTTGCGGGTGTCCGGGCAGCGCTGATTACATACCATCAGGTAATCCGTCTGCTCTTTTGCCGACGTATTACTATTAAAAAATACCCTTCCTTCGCCCAGGGTGGGGCAAGAGGGAATGTTAGTCTACCAAACTATAAACCACAACAACCTTATTGAGTTTACACCCGAAGCCACGGAATTATTAGCGGTATTTTCTAATACACATATTTGTAATGTTGCAAACGTTGAACATGAAAAGCTTTCACCAAGCGCCTGTTCTTATTAGGTACATTGTTGCTAATTATTAAATAACACTCTCATTGTGTGTAGCGCCGTCCTATCAATTAGCAAAACTAGCATAACCTACGAACAAAAGGGAAATGTTCAGAATTACTATTAAGTGAATTCATCCAAAACAAAATTATCTTCCTAAACCCCGTAACCCGGTTGTTCGGAGTTTTTTAAACTTTTTCTTTAATCATTGCTATTAAATCAAGCGATAATAATACATTTAGAATCATGAAATGTATGTATATGTAAAAAAATAAAGTTAAAAAAGGAGTTTGTTATACATAATTAATTAAAGTTCAAGTATCGTATCATGACTCAACGATCCTAATTAAAAGTAGATAAGGAAAAAAATGTTTCTTGTCTTGTTAGTTTTTGTGGCCTGTGCTAATATTATACTCGTAGTAAGGAACTAAACATAATAACGTTTACTACACTAGCGAATGTACAACTTACTACAAACGTAACTGAATTAGCTATAGTAAAGTATTGAAATTGTTTTAAATTTGGAGTAAAGAATAACTTAAACTCGTTGGTAGGTACAGTTGGGTGAAGAAAAACGTATAAATACGTTTAAGAGGTTTTTCAAATCACACAAATGGAGGTTTCTCTTCTATTTAATGTAAAATTAATACGTCTACTTAGCTGATATTTAGAGATAGAGCCAAGTTCCATCACCAATGAATTGGAGCGAGTGGTACCACGCCCTCACAGAAAATCGGCGTGAAACAATCATTGTTGTGTTTCGCCGTGTAATTCAGGTTACAGAAGACACAATCTTTCCGCTCCTTCAATCCCTAAGTACATGGCATTCGTAACGCTTATCTGTTTCTTATCATCAGGATATATGATTGCACGTTAATATAAAAAAGTAATACGTATTCATTAATCCAAACTCGATCGTGGACTACGAGGTGTCTACTATTCTGAAAACCTTGTTCTTATTTCGACATAATTACAGGACAAAGACCTAACTAACGTAACAAATTATACGCTAAGTAGTTGTCAAAATATAGGGCACTCATCCTTGATTGGCAGAATAATAGGCCTGCTACCAATATTACGATCTCAATTACAGTGACACTAAAATTACTATATCATTCTGTGTGTGACAAAAAAATCTATTATAATTACATGTATTATGTGTATATGTTAGTAGGTTCCTACTTTTGGCCTCTATCAATAGATACATAGACTTGAATTACATAAGACTTGGTCGACATGTGCTAGTTTTTATTATGCCTTGGACTAATAAGCTAATGAAATTGCAATATCATATATTGTAAAAATAAATGAATTGATTTGTTACTGTTTGCCTAGTACCGAACGCTGATTTCTTGTTCTGTGATTTGATAAAATTGAATGACTTTATGTTAGTGTGACCTAAAATTACTTGACTATTTTTGTATCGTACTTATATTTTTGTAACAATTTTACTATGGACTAAGTTCAATCGATTTAATTTTCAGTACCATTTTTTTTAAATACTAGCGGCCCGCCCCCGCTTCCCACGGGTCCAACTATCTCGCTATCAAAAGGTCACTTTTTCCTAATCTTCCCCTCTAGTTATCTAACATTTTCTTTCATAAAAACCTTCTCCTAGCAATAACAACAGACGTTGTTGAGTTATGCGCTTACCAAACATTTTGCGATCCATTTTTAAATATAAGAAAGAAGATTATTTGTAACCAAATTCCAATCGTCAATCGTAATCAGCAGCAAAAAATAGCAGTAATAGGTATTCTATGCACTATAATTCTGTATTCAGTACCAAATGACTATAAATGTAACTTTTAATAATAATAATAATAAGCCCCCTGAAATCTAACCACACGTCCCGATCGACCATCTGATCACGTGGGGGGCGGGCAACGCATAAATGAAATTACTGGGCGGCTAACGTGGCTATAGTAACCCATCGACGAAATGGAGACGAGAGCAATGAGAAAATTACGTTTAGGATCGCTGCCCGGGGGCGATCGCCGGGGCACGCCTGGAGCCGATGCTGGGCGTTCCAGCATACGAACCATCGGTGGTAGTGAGTTGAGTCCGCGGGCTCCTACCGGGTCACCCGAACAATGTTACAGCAGACCAACTTCCTCAATTTCCCTGTTCCCATCACTTCCTTCTTCCCCTCTCTCATGTCTTAACTATAATACTGACTCCCCTATTTCTTCACCTACTTCTATTAACTCAGCAGCCGTGGATGTTGTGCAGGAGGCAGTAGCCAACAACCCTGCACCCACCACAGGCCAAGTTCGCGCGCGATTAAGATGGACAACAGAAATGAACGAGTTCATCTGGCGCACTTACCTTTACGTTACAAAGTTAGACACCAAAGTTCGAGGTTACCTAGATCCATTATATACTCAATTCATCGCAAAATTTCCCGGAATCAAAATTTCTAAACAAAGATTAGGAGACCAGAAACGCGCTATATTAAGGAATAAATTACTGCCAGAAACCAAGTTAGAGTCAATAAAAAACGAAGTCCGGTTAGCCCTTCAAAGTAGCGATATAACCCAGAATACAAGCGTCTTTCCTCAATCCCTCACAGCAGCAACGCAGCAACCTATAAATACGAACACCCGCTTGAGGTGGACTGATGACATTAATGAAGCAATTATCACAGAATATTATAAAATCACACATATCGAAAGCAATAGAACAGCTTACCGAAAACCACTTCACACGATTATCACGCATAAATTTCCTAGCTTTGCACATGTCTCAGAACAACGCATAGCTGACCAACGTAGGGTAATTATTAACAATAGACTTATTTCAGAAGATAGATTAGAGGAAATAAAGCGGGACGTAAGAAACAGTCTGAATATACAAGCAATAGAAAATACTCAACACGATGATACACCAGGCACTTATACAACCATAGAGTCGAACCTCTCACATTTTAACGACGAATTAAATGAAATCAGCCCAGGTACTCAAGATAGTTTGCAAGTAGATTCTGCAGTTTTGAGGAACGATTCTACAAATACAGTTTTCTGTGACAAAAATCTTGACACTACAATCACTAACAGTTTTGAAGAAATATACAATAAATATTTACACACAGATCCAACAAAACGACCATTCATTCCCAAACAAAAAACTTCTAAAAAGTTTGCTTATATAATTTCCCACTTAAATAATACAGTTTTACCCAAATATGGGTCCATCGAAGATGATTTTTTAAAAACTCACGCACTCGTATATTGTGCTGCTCATACTGCCGCTCTTTGCAATGGGTCTAAAATCAAAGATCACAGCCATACATCTTCAATACTACAACAAAACTCAACAATAGATAAAAGACCCAATTGGTTAAAACGATTAGACAGGAAAATACTCATCTTACGCAAACATATAGGAAGAATGACCCAGTATATTAACGGAAATAGAAATTTGAACCTAATAACACACATTGAAAGAATTAAACTCAAATACGGTAAACATTCTAGCTATGAGGAGCCTAACATAACTAACGAACAATTCATGGATAGTTTAAAACAAAAACTCACAGCAATAACAAGCCGACGCCGCAGATACTTTAATTGTACTAAACGTAAAGACCAAAACACCCAGTTCACTAATTGCGAAAGACAATTCTATAGAAACTTAACAACCGACACAGCAAACACATATCAGACACAGCCACAAGCATCAGATAGTCTCAATCTGAACCCTAGACAATTTTATAGTTATTGGTCTAACATATGGTCAAACACGTCCGAACACAACCAGGCTGCTGGATGGATACATGACGACAAACAAAAGGTCGAACATTTACCAGATATGTTATTAGAAGTATTCCCTCCCTTTAGAAGTATTTATCGACGTGATTAAAAGGGCACACAACTGGAAGGCACCGGGTACGGACAATATTCACAATTACTATTACAAAAAATTCACCTACTTATATCCATCAATTTACAAACATATCAATGATTTTATCAAAAACCCCCTGTCAATACCAGAATTTATCACACAAGGTCAAACATACATGATTCCTAAAGATTCAAATTGCATAAATCCAGCTAAATACAGACCTATAACTTGTTTGCAAACCATATACAAATTAATTACAGGCTGCATATCTGAAATAGTATACAAACATGTCACACAAAACAATATTCTAGCGGAGGAACAAAAGGGATGTCGCAAATATAGCCAGGGTTGTAAAGAACAATTAACCATAGATTCCATAGCCATGAAACACAGCGTTAAATTAAAAAATGATATTTGCACTATGTACATTGATTATCAAAAAGCTTTTGATTCGGTTCCACACAGTTGGCTACTTTATATACTAAAACATTATAAAATTCATCCATCTATCGTAGAGTTTTTGACAGAATGCATGAAACATTGGAGCACTAAAATTAAGCTAGGAAAACTGATAGAAACAGACCCCATTCCTATCAGGCGAGGAATATTTCAGGGAGACGCCCTCAGCCCTCTTTGGTTCTGTCTCGCTTTAAACCCTTTATCCAGTCTTCTAAACTCGCATGGACACGGCCTTACAATACAGTCTAATAACACCTCTGACTTTAAACTAACTCATCTGATGTTCATGGATGATATCAAACTTTACAGTAATAGTACATCTGGACTACATTCTCTTGCAGATCTTACAAAAACTTTTTCAGATGATATACACATGGATTTTGGTATTGACAAATGCAAAACGTTTACCCTCCGAAAAGGACAGTATATTGAACATAATCCATACATACTAGACTCAGGACAGACAATAGAATCAATGACACATAATAGTTCATATAAATATCTAGGTTTTGAACAAACACACCAAATTGATCAAAAACATACTAAAAATAAAATAATCGCTAAATACAAACACAGACTTAACATACTGATAAGATCACAATTAACATCCCGTAACTTAATCAAGGCCATCAACTCATTTGCCATCCCCGTGCTCACCTACTCTTTCGGAATCATAAACTGGTCTAACAGCGATCTCACTAAGGTTCAACGATTAATAAATACAATTTTGACCACCAATAGGAAACACCACCCTCGTTCTTGTGTACAAAGATTGACATTGCCGAGAGACGATGGAGGACGGGGTATAATAGACATAAAAAACTTACACAATCAGCAGATTTTTAATTTGAGAAAGTTTTTCATGCACATGTCACAAAATAGCCATTTCCACAAAGCAATATCCCAGATAGATAAAAAGTATACTCCACTTAATCTACATTCTAATGGCCCTCAGCCTAATGAACAAATAACTAGTAAATCAGACAAGATAGCAGCTTGGACTCATAAATCCCTCCACGGAAGGCATCGCCTCGATCTGCAGCAACCTTATGTCGACATGAAAGCGTCGAACGCGTGGCTGCGGCGAGGTGAACTCTTCCCTGAAACGGAGGGATTTATGATTGCCATACAGGACCAGATTATTGACACAGCAAATTATCAAAAATTCATTATTCGTAGACCCAACTATAACGATTCATGTAGAAGATGTCACAGTGCCTCAGAGACTATTCAGCACATCACAGGTGCCTGTAGAGCCATAGCCCAGACTGACTATAAACACCGCCATGACCAAGTAGCTGCAATAATTCACCAGTCACTAGCCATACAAACTAAATTACTCACTGACAAGGTACCATATTACAAATACAAACCACAAGTAGTATTAGAAAACAAACATTTTAAATTGTATTGGGACAGAACCATCATCACAGACAAAACAATATACAACAACAGACCAGACATAACTTTGCTAGATAAACAGAAAAAGTTAGTTTACATTGTAGATATAGCCATATGCAACACCCACAATCTCACAAACACACACTCCGAAAAAATAGCAAAATACACAGACCTATCAATAGAAATCAAAACACAGTGGAACATTACCCATACCAAAACTGTCCCAATAATTTTATCCACCACGGGAGTAATCCCGAAAACTCTCCACAGCAGTCTTAAGGAATTAAATATAAGCCCATCAACTTACCTTCTTCTCCAAAAAGCAGTTATTTTGAATACCTGTCGTCTAACCCGAAAATTTTTAAATGCATAAGTAACAGATTTTTTTATCAACCGCACTTGGCTTCGGCCCGTGTTTTATAAACCCCACTTAGATGGGAGAAACATAAAATGTTCTAGAAATAATAATAATAATAAATAATTTATTTCAGAATTGCTTCCATAATTTGTTAGTAACAATGTTCTTAGCCTAAGTTAGTACCAGTATAATAAAAATGAAAACAAAACAAAACAAAATCAATGAAAATATTTTAGGCACTTGCTTTCGCGTGTAAGCCTATACAGTGCGCTATTAGTACGGAATCCCACCGGCCTCCGCACGCGGCCAGGATGGCGCTGGGGCTGCCGCGCACCCGGGACAATAACGATGCACTTCGCTTGCGTATGACGGCGTAAAAGCCGTCCACGCGTTAATGCAAACACAAATGAAATAAATAAACTCATTTGTAGATTTACAATAAGTACCGGTTTATACACGACTATGTATGTAGCTAGCTATACATATCTATGTCCTGTATTAATATCCTATTCCACAACTAGCTAAGTTATTTGAGATGTCCCATCAAAAAAACCGTCAAATTTCCTCTCTAATTTTGGAATTTTGTTTAAGCCATATACTTCAGACATTGTCTATTAGAGGTTTTTCTGAGAGGGGGAAATGGAGGGGCGAAAGGAAGTGTCTGACACTTACTGGCTAAAAACCACCCCGTTTATTCTCCTGCTCCATGCTGAGGGACTTTATTGCGCTTGCCCTGCAACCCCGGCTGATCAGTTTAACAAGAAAAATTATTTTTAAAAATTATTTTATTTCACAATTTTAAGTGATAGGCAGAGAAAGCTAGGAGAGAGTGAGAAGACGACGGCTACTTGAGACCGAAAATCACAGTAATGGCAGTCCTGAGTTAGTCAGCTTTCAGTGCCGTAAATCGTTGAGGAATTCCCGCGAATGTCAATGACCTCCATTATCAGGTATAATGCAGACCTTCATTATACATAATCCATATAGGTGCAAAGTTTTCATTGATATAAACGAATGAAGTCCAAACACGAGGTAGTTACTGTAAACCGTTCAGGAGTTCCCTGAGCTGTCCATGGTTCTCATCATCAGACCCTTAATGACAGTCACGACCAATCTTGGTGCAAAGTACTCACTAATACGAATCATTCAAGCCCGAACACAAGGCAACTACTCCAAATAGTCAAGGAGATCCCTCGACTGTCTTCCGGCTCCATCATCAGGTCGGGTTTGAACATCGGCAAGTTGTAAATTTGTCAAAAGCCTACTAAAATCATAGGCAAAAGCACCACTCGCCTCTACAATTTTTGAAAGGTCCCCTCGATTTCTCTGGTCTTTCATCATTAGATCCTGATTTCCTTATCATGGGACCATTCTGGGACTATTTCCTTTCCAATAAAAAAAGAATTATCAAAATCGGTTCATAAATAACGGAGATATCGGCGAACAAACATAAAAAAAAACATATATCGGTCGAATTGAGAACCTCCTCCTTTTTTTGGAAGTCGGTTAAAAAATGGCTTTTAAGACGTGAAAGAGCTTCGATAAGAATGTACTGGTTTGATTGGAGAGATACGTAAAAAACGGACGTGGGAGTCTCCAAAACCTTCAGTTCTGAAATCACTTACAACTTAATGGTATTGTAGACGTCAATAGGCGGCGCTGATTGATAACCTCTAGATGACCTTCAAATCGTTTGCTAGCCCATCCCACAGAGCGTTAATAAAAGTTAAGGACAACAATACAACCACTATTTTAACCATATTTTCTTTATTTTATTGCTTAGTACCTATGTATGTTGCAGCCAACATGTCAAAAAAGTCCATCAAAAAATCAGCTAGCCATTTCGTCGCAGTACAATTTGAGTAGCTGTTTATTAGCGACTGTACTTCGATTTCTGTGCCAATCACAGTTTTAACCTAACCTAACCTTTTTTTTTTTGTTAACAGCGGGTAACCTTCAAAAGGCGCCTAGCTTTTGGGGAAAAGACTTACGTAACATACCATTTTGGTAGTAACTGGGTTTTTATTTTATGGTGGAGGTCTGTTACGAGCTGGCAGATTACATGATGGTAAGCAATTAGCGCAGCCCATGCACACCCGCAACACCAAAGGAATTACTAGTGCGTTGCCAGCCTTTTAACGATACGGGTTTCGGATATTTAAGGATTGGGAAGAGATGGGGGGACGGGGAGGGATTGGGCCTGAGTTTACCTCACTTACATGGCGAAACACAACGCTGTAGTTGTTTCACGCCGGTTTTACCGCGGCCGAGCCGACCTATTCGTGCCGAAGCTTAGCTTTTCCACACTACACAATCCCTGCACCATTCAACTGGATGAGAAACTTAGTCATAGCTATGAAACGACTAGTCATTCAGGCTGTTGGTTGGATGGCTGATTCCACTATTTAGCTGCGACGCCTTTACCAAATAGAAAGGTCAAAACTAGTCATTTCCGTTCATGTTCAATTGTTCCATGTTAAGTTCAATGGTAATATATTCCATGACTCGTATAATAAAACAAAAAGTAATCGTTTGACACATGAATGATGTCTGCGATGTGAATGACATTTTCGCTAATCCCACCCTGAGCGATTTACAGTCGTGACTACCCATTACTTGACTTTTGACAGCACGGTTGGCGCGATGGCAATTGGTTTTACTAACGTTGAGACTGACAATTCAGTATTGAAATAAATATTTTACCTTTTAAATCATTTACTAATTGCTTGATATGATAAAAAATCATTGTAATGACTTGAGTTAGTTCATTAAGAAACATAGGTACTTAATAGTTATTTTAATTTAGATTTTTGAGATATCTAATTGTTGTTTATGTATAAATAAAAAAAAAATATCTTATTTAAAAAAGAATAAATAGGTAAGATACCTATTTGTCTCTCTTAACTCTAAATTAAAAATTGAGATTTGTAAAAAAGTTTCGAAATAAGTTAAACTTTTTACGCACGCATTTAGTAAAGATATTTTGTGTCCGTTACCCAGGCCAGATGTTGTCGACAATGGTCATTTGAATCTTATAGATAATTAGTTGTGGGGCTTCTGTAATTGTTGCGCACATTTTTAAATTTGTTGCGCTTATAGTTTTTTAATTATTTCACAAAAACCTTTCCTGCTGGCGTAACGTTACCACAGCCAGACCTTTTTCTTTCTAATGGGAATATTTAAATAAATATTAGCTATAAAATTAGTTGTCTAGATAAAGTAAATGTTGTGCCTTATTTTGTATTTGTTCTTTCTTCGGTTGCGAAGTTATTCGAGATTTTGCTGCGGCAACGTTTTTGGTTTTGCTAGATCTTTTAAATGGTTAAGCGGATTCTTATCATATTTTGTACACGACTTCCGAGGACTTAGTTTAAATTTGTTGTGCAATAACAAAACCAAGATAATGCATATTTTAAAGGTTTTTTCATTAAATAGAAAAACACTTCAATTGGCCCCAGCACTCTCAATAAGAAGTCTAAAGACTTACTTTAAACGTAATTTTAAAGCTTGTAACTGCCTCCAAATGTATGTGAAGTTTCATTAGTATCCCGTAAGTATTTAACAAGTTATGATGATATTCAGTTCTTCACGAGCACGGTCTTAATGCACGCGGTGTTATTTGGCCACTGGATTGGATATATGAACTGAATGTTATGTCAATAATTAGTTGTTTAGATCAGTTGTATATCAGTAAAATTTCAGCTCAATACATTGGATAATTAATGAGATAATACTATGAACGTCATTAGGAAGTGAATGACCGTGGTAAGCCGACCAAGTTTAGGTGGTTACGAAAAAGCGAAAACGCAGAACATTGTACTATCTTTTGAAATGTTTAGTATAATACACCTTACAATTTTGGTACAGACGCGTACACTGTTTAATACCTATATAATAATAATATAAAAGAAAACATTATCTTCCAGTTCCACAAAATTATCAAAAATCACCGCTAGAGCATGCCGTTCGGTAGGACGCAGGAGGAGTGGGGTGAAGGGGTAATACATTGTTTGCATAATGCACTCAGTCTTGCCAGAAGGTTACTTTTGTAACCTTTTAGATGATTTTTGAACTGCATTTTGAAATAGAAATGACAAGGACGGGTGATGTTTAATCGGTTGCTAAGCAACACAAGTTTTTTTATGTAAGGTAGTAAAAGTTGAATTGATATGATTATTTTACCTTTCAATAAAAAATCTTGAATAATCATGTAGTTTTTTTTTTAAACTTCTGTACATGTCTGTACTAAATTTATAACACTATCCTACATATTTTAGAAGGTACCATAATGTTCTGCGTTTTCGCTTTTTCGTAACCACCTAAACTTGGTCGGCTTACCACGGTCATTCACTTCCTAATGACGTTCATAGTATTATCTCATTAATTATCCAATGTATTGAGCTGAAATTTTACTGATATACAACTGATCTAAACAACTAATTATTGACATAACATTCAGTTCATATATCCAATCCAGTGGCCAAATAACACCGCGTGCATTAAGACCGTGCTCGTGAAGAACTGAATATCATCATAACTTGTTAAATACTTACGGGATACTAATGAAACTTCACATACATTTGGAGGCAGTTACAAGCTTTAAAATTACGTTTAAAGTAAGTCTTTAGACTTCTTATTGAGAGTGCTGGGGCCAATTGAAGTGTTTTTCTATTTAATGAAAAATCCTTTAAAATATGCATTATTTTGGTTTTGTTATTGCACAACAAATTTAAACTAAGTCCTCGGAAGTCGTGTACAAAATATGATAAGAATCCGCTTAACCATTTCAAAGATCTAACAAAACCAAAAACGTTACCGCAGCAAAATCTCGAATTACTTCGCAACCGAAGAAAGAACAAATACAAAATAAGGCACAACATTTACTTTATCTAGACAACTAATTTTATAGCTAATATTTATTTAAATATTCCCATTAGAAAGAAAAAGGTCTGGCTGTGGTAACGTTACGCCAGCAGGAAATGTTTTTGTGAAATAATTAAAAAACTATAAGCGCAACAAATTTAAAAATGTGCGCAACAATTACAGAAGCCGCACAACTAATTATCTATAATATTCAAATGACCATTGTCGACAACATCTGGCCTGGGTAACGGACACAGATATTTTTGACTTTCATATAAAAATATACTTTAAGTATTGAAATCAAAGAAATGAAAATGAAGATGAAGAGAATTAAAACTTCTACGATAAAATTTTATCTATCACGCATTTCTGTACACCATATTAATGAATAAGTCAATAACATAAAATGCTTTGTGAAAGTGATTTTATAAATAAAAAAATAACTTGAAAAACGTTTACTCACCTTCACTTATTAAAATGAAAATTCTTTGTTGGTAATGCGACGAGATTCACTATAAAAAATGATTGTTTGAAATTATTTTCTTTAATTAAACTTTTCGTGACACATTTAAAAAACGCTTAAGTAGGTAGGTACAAAGAAATTCATCACTTTTAAATTTTACCAGTAAAATTAAATTCCCGCCTAAATGTGACGACCACAGATAAAAAAAATATCAACTTGTATTATATTTTTTATTTTCGGCCAGCCATTGTGTCGAGTTTATAAGCGCGTGGGTGACCGTGCAATGTGTCCGAACCACTAGATAATAGGTGCCTAACTAAGTAAATGGAACTAGAGAGCCTGTGCAACTAGCTGTACGAAGGATTCGACGCTGTTTTCATTGTTCTTTAATGCTTACTTTTGAATGTAATAAAAATTGATTGATTATAGACGCATAAATATGTATGTTAATCCTAACTTAATTACGATCTCTTTGGTCGAATGTTCGGAGTTCAATTTGATAAAATATTTACAAGTTCCTGAACTGTCCAAAATAGATCTAGGTGTAATGTAGATTCCTATTACCTAGAAGGTATAAGCGTTATAAGCACTTACAACCAGTAGAATATTAACAAGTTAATGATGATTTTGTTAATTATATTGATTTATGATATTGTTCCCTGTTATAGATTACAGCGACGTTTGTTAATAGCGGATTGAAGGCAGATCTCCTCAATAAACTTGATCGACTTTGAATAACTGCATTCATTTCGTTTTTAACCTACGTAAATATGATCGTGTCCCTCAAAAGTTGTGCGCAGGAAGCAAAGGCGCTACCCACTCTATTCTCCTTCATTGACTCATCTTTTTCGCTTTTTCCTTCAGTTTCCAATACATCACAATAATTGCCACCAATCCTCTTTTATTTTTCAACCTCAGCCCTGGCCTATAGCAGGAGAAAGAACGGAGTGGTTTTTATTTAGTACGAGTCTGACAGGAGTTGTCAATAGATAAAAAAGAAAATGAATTACAACCTCCTTTGACAATGGAAACGCGCTTTACTCATAAATTATTCGTAATGCACAATTTTAATACTTAATAAACTTAGTAGGTGCTCCTACATAAAGACTAGGGGACTAGGTACCTACTTTATCTACCTAGTATTAGGTAGGTACATACCTACTTTACTTTAGGTACATACCTACATCAGTTTGCGGTGGTGGAAAATCTTTGCAGTTTTATGACTAGCCACAAAGTCAACAGAATCATAGTTCTGATAGACAAGCAAAGGTATCTTTAATGGTAATTTATAGAAAACTAGCTTCTCTCGCGCGGTTTCACCCGCTGCTCAGCGCCATTTGATCGTAGCTTAATGTTTTATAGCCTATAGCATTCGGGAACATTGTAGCTATCTATCAGTGAAAGAATTTTGGCAATCCGACCAGCGGTTCCAAAGATTACCCCCTACATACAAACTTACAAATTTTACGTCTTTATAATATTAGTATATACTAAGACCAATTCTCGTGACTTAAATAAGATCGGCTCTACTAGTTTCAAGCCACACAAGCTCTTATCATGAAAAGTGTGCGCGTTTATTTTCATTAATGTCATTAAAATATTTTTGATAATTATCTAACACAAATTTTACTCTTTTTATATAGAATAAAAAAATATTTTCTCACACATAGTGCTAGAACAGGACAATTCTGTTTGTATTGAATTGTACAGAAGAAGGCTAAAACATAACTCACCAACAGGTTCCAAGCATCGGATGAAACCGCGTGGGAGTAGTGAGTTGAATAATATAACAGCATGTTGTACCTAGTAAAATTAATTTATTTTATTTACAATCACATAATAATAATTATTATTATTTATTGTCACTTATAATTATGAAAATTAAAAATAATAAATTATCACAATCAATATTCGTTTTCCATTAGGTAATTGATAAATAACACATATCTTATTACCTACATAATTAAATATTTATTACTAAAAAATATTTATTCAAGTTTATGGTGTTGGCAGTTATTGCATTTATATGGGGGACGTTATTGCAAAGACAATATATATAGCTATGAGGCACTTTATTCGATGGGAAATAAATTACGACAAGAGATTATATACTATTTCGCTGCACTAGGAGATTTAGTATAAAACCTTATTAAACACAAAATCATAATTTTAATCATTCTAACCAAGACTTGTGGGTCAATAGGGTACCGCGGCCTTGGCCTGGAGCAGGAGATGAAACGGGGGTATTTTAGTCTGTAAGAGTCTGATACTCTCTCTAGCCTTACCCTGGCCCAGAAAACAGATTAGACGAGCTTCCTAGACAGTAAGAGTCTGACACTCTCTCTCGCCTTATTCTGGGCGAAAAAAACATTTCTAAGTTTTCTCCTTACAAAAAATGGCATGTTCCATCGTAGGCCATATCACCTCTTACTACCAGACGAGATTTAGGCCAAGAACCAGCCCGTTGCAAATAAAAAAAGACTTACAGTGAAGCTCAGTAGGTACTCCATACTACATGCAACCACTCCGGGGTTGCGGAGTAAGCGCAATGAGGCACCGCGGCCAGAGCACGAGAAGGAATGGGTTTATAGTCAGTAAGTGTCTGACATTTCTTCCCGCCCTCCCCTGGGCGGGAGAAGACATTTGATGATTTCTCCCACACAAAAAAAATATCAACTCAATTCTGAGTAATATCAACTCAATTCACTCAAATTCTGACAGGATAATGGAAAAACATGCTTGGTCTGAGCTTGGTAGGCAATAACAGTCACTATTAAAATAAATGCCATCAAAAAGTTGAAACAATAGACACATCTTTAACTACCTATTATAATTCTACTTATAGCAAAAATTACAGCCACGATGTTTAATATACTATTCGTATTACTATCGGCATCGTAAAAAATAATCACAATCATTCTTTTCAAGATTAAACATTAAAATAACCAAATTATAGTTATGTACGAGTTTATTATTTTCAAATCAAAAGAAAATAGCAACTCTTCTTGTTTTATGGCGGCTTAGCTTAGCTTTGATTTCATATACAATGCACAATTAATTAATTACGTACTTGATTTAGTCTAAAACTTATTATTTTAGCTTTTTAATGCTTAAAATATTTCTACCTACCTATTCATTGATTTTAATTTATATTTTTATAGCTAAGATTTAAGAAAAAAGTTCGTTATCGATGCACCACGTAAAACATGACGTCATTACAACGCACAAAATTCAATTTACTAATTCGAAAAACACACACAAAATTATGGTTTGATATGTTCCCAAAATAAAAATACACTAATGTAAACTTTATTCCACCGTATGAAAGGCGATATTGTCACAACCCTTGGTGTTAGTAATATAACATAAATCCTTCTTTTTATTCTCCATTGCCCTTTTGTTTCTATGCTGCTGGTATTCCACTATGAAGTAGCAAGCTACGCCAACGATCATCATGCCGAAGATGAGGTAGGTTTTGGCACTAGTCCTAAGATATGGGGAGATGACATAGGCTATAATGTAGCCTACGGATTCCCATAGCCTGAAGTTGGAGAAGGCTGCCTCTTCTCTTCCCGGGAATAGAATACCATAGTACGCTGGAAAGAGAAAATAATGTTGGTTGAACATATTTTTAACACCATGTTTTAATGTTGCGCAGTATTATGGCGCTAACATTTTCTTTTGCATCACCCGCAGCATCAGAGGAGTTGCAAGTACGTTGCCGGCCTTTTGGGGGATTTGAGGATAAGGGGAATTGACGATCGGATAGGGGAAGGGCAAGGTTTGGGCCTGCGGTAATCCCACTCATACTGTGAAACATAATAATGTGCAAGCTTTGTTTTACTCAGGTGTTCTCTGAAGTCGTGGTGTCTGTTATGTTTTTATTTTATTAACCTTCCAACTGATACTGATACTCTATCGTTCTAACTGTATCTTATTTACTCGGCTTATTTAATAAACTACATAATTATTGTCATAATCACTTCCTTTCACAATACACACTGTAACAACAAAGGCCTTACTGAACTGCCACATGTATATCTTGTACTAGTAGGTTTTATGTAGGTATTATCTTCTTTACCTGCAGTATCACAAAAAGAAGCCTAAGTATATTTTATTACAGATTATTATATCATTTAAATCCTTTCAGTTGTTTTATCGTAAAAGTGTAACAAACATGTATCCATATAAATTTTCACGTAGGTATTTTTATATACATATAATTTTAAAAGTAACTAACTTTGGAAGATGTATCATCGCATCATATCATCAGCCTCACTGCTGAGCATAGGCCTCTTCTCACGCGTAGAAATTTAATCTCCACGCTTGCTCAAGGCGGATTGGCGATTCCAAACATTTAATTTACAAATTATAAGTCCTAGTTTCCTCACGTTGTTTTCCTTCACCGTTTGTTATTGGTGTCTAAATATTCATAGAAACAAAGCAAAATACGTTAAGTATACGAACCATTAATCTGCACGATCCATATAGAGTCACAGAGTCCCCACAGCACGGCAATGATGTACAGCACGTACTCCTCGCCAGCGTGAGGCCGCCACGTCAGCACCGCCGTGAACAACGCGGCGTGGGCTATCGTCGCGCCGCAGATCAGAGGTAGACGACCAGTTAACTGAAGAAAATATTATCTATATATAAAAATGAATCGCAAAATATGTTGGTAAGCGCTCCAGAACCAATTTTGCAAATTATTTTTTTGTTATGATTGTTATTGTCAGGAGAATGTTCTTATAAGAGAACATTTTAGAAAAGTAGAGGGAAAGCTAGGTATTGGTGACCCTATCGTTGTTAGCTGGGTAGTTGGAGTTGGAGACCCGTGCGATGCAAGGGGGCCGCTAGTTATACATAAAATTGCTGAATTGGTACGGATATACGTAATAATAAAGAATTCTTTGCCCTCATATACATATAAAACACTAGATTCCGCCCGCGGCCCCGCCCGCGTTTTATGTTGATAAAAAGTAGGTACCATATGTCCTATGCCAAATTTCATCCAGATCCGTCCATCCGTTTTGGCGTAATTGATTAACAAACGTTCAAATACCAAACATCGTAACTTTAATATAAGATAAAACATTATTTATAAACTATCAATTATATTATTTAAAAAAAAAACTTTGCACTTATAAAAACATATTATCTCCATAAAATTATTAGTCTTTTTTTAGAAGAGAAAATGACGGAGTCACTTCTGAGGAGACCGGGAGTGTTAGAGACTCTTACCCCCTTATTACAAAACAAGGTTTATCTTTAGTCCAGGTTTAAACCATTGAGTCGGGTTTTGAATTTTGAATCTTATTGTCATCTACCTTCAATTCGAAATACGAAAACTGGCTCAATGGTTTAGTCCTAGACTAAAGTCCTAGACTAAAGTAAAACCTTGTTTTGTAATAAGACCGTTACTGACTAGTGACTAAACCGTTTGCTCTCCTGGTTCTGGCCGGGGTAGCAGTACATTATTGACCTTAAATAAATAATATAATTGACTAGCTACTCTCGCGCAGTTTCACCCGCTCCTCAGTTCCATTTCATCGTAGCGTGATGTTTTATAGCCTATATCACTCAGGAATGTTGTAGCTATCTGTCAGTGAAAGAATTTTGGCAATCCGACCAACGGTTCTAAAGATTACCCCCTACATACAAACTTACAAACATACAAACTTACAAATTTTACCTCTTTATAATTAGTATAGATAATATATTCCTAAGGTTAACATTCACTATCTCTATCCCTATCTTTGTTAATTCATCTTAGTTTGCAATTATTGTTTCGATAAATTTATCGAGTATTTTTCCCAATTTTTTCAGCAACTGTTCTTGCTAATATTATCTGTATTGTTTACATTAGAGATATCAGATGTCTATATCCTTACCTTCGCCACATATCCCGTTAGCACGCATCCAATAGCATCGGATAGTCCGTACGTCATCATGACAAATCCTACTGAGCCGGTACCAACAGCACACGACACGAACGCCTGCAAACAAAGTCATAGCAAATTGTACCTTATCAATGATAATAAATAAAAAAGAAACGTTGTTGTCTGTCCTGATGTATGCTTAGATCTTCAAAATTACGTGACAGATTTAGATGCGATTTTTTGATAGATGGAATGATTCAAGAGGAAGGTACAGGTGAAATGTTTAGTAACTATACGTAAGGTGCAGTAAATTAGTGAACTATATCGACCAAGTAATTTAAAACTTACAGCAGTAAAATCAGCTCCAAAGAAGGCCTGCTGCAGTCCAATGAAGATATTGATAATGACGAGCAGTAACTGTGTGGGTTCCGCCATCAGTTTCAAGGTGACAGCCAGGAGAGCCATACCTGACAGACCGCTACCAGACCCTGAACGACCGGAATCGTACCTGAAACAAGATAACGTAAGTTTCAGTTCAAGATCTGAAGAAAGAAAAAGGTAAACAAAGCTAGACCCAGCCACCGCTTAGCCCTCTTAGAAAACAGCCTGGTTTACGCATGCGAGCGCTATAAATGTACCGCGACCCCAGCCCTAAGCTGGAGATGGATCGCGGTGGTTCTTAGTAAGGGTCTCCTATTCAGGGCAAAAGACGTTATTTGATGATCCTTCCTCCCCCCAAAGGGGTTACCCCCCTCCTACCCGGCTTTAAAATATAATAACAAAAGAGTCTTCTTCACCTCTTCATAGAGTCAACGCCTACAGCTACAATGAGCGCTGCCCCAGCCATACAGGCGAGGTATATTCCTGAAAGACACAACGTAAAAATATTTTACTAGCATGTATTTTACGGACTTCAAAAAAAGGAGTAGGTATGTATTTTTGGACATGCATTGTAAAAAGGATAAAAATCTTTTTCAATTAAATTATCAAATCGTTAGAACGTGATCTCACACTAGGATTTTGTCCTGTATCGTGGGGTCAGTCTGGGGACTGCACAACCTGGGGGCAGCGTGGGCCTGTACAACATTTTGGGGATCACACAAAGTTGTTCAGTAGGGGAATCGAACTCAGAATATAAACTTTGCTATTACAGCAGCCGGTTACCCAGCTCCTGCTCTAAAAGTATAGTCGTTACATTCAAATCGCCATGTAGGTAAACAACCATCTCAGTGAATGGATTTCTTTGACTATAATTTCATTGTGTGTTCTTAAAATATCTTAAACTGAATATCGTTCCACAATAAGCTACAAAAACCACTGTCATGTCATGTTAATTTTTTTTCATTAACACTACAAAGAAAATTTGTTTTAAATATTTCCAAACAATATACAAGTGATTGAAACAAATTGACTTAGTTAAGATCGGCTGATACTTCCGTTATTTCGTTAACTGGAACATTTTACTTTTAAATTGCTCTAACTATAGTGTTTTCTATGTCTTAGCATAAAACAATGTTAAGTAACGATAACGAAAAATTATTATCAAATTATCAACTCTAAAAAGAAGATTCTCAATACAGAATAAGTATGTATTTTGACGTTCAAAAGTGTCTGTAAGGGTCTTATTGAAATAAATTATTTTTGACTTTTGACTTATCTTTTAAACATTTTTTTTTACTTAAATGTTGAGTACATTTATGTGTGGAAGAGCTATGCTTTGGTACGAATGCGTCGACTCGACCAGAGTGATACCACGGCCTCAAAGAAAACCGGCTTGAAACAAACACAGCGTTGTGTTTCACTGTGTGAATAAGGTTACCGAAGGCCTAATCCTTACATCTCCGAAAACCTAATCCACAAGGATGGCAACGCACTTGTAACACCTCTGATGTTGCGTAATCCGTCTATTCGTTTGCCGTACTATCACATACAAAAACATCATTAAATGTCTAAACATTTAAAAACTCTATTTCTATACTTTGATAGTAATTGCTCTCGTACCTGAGATCATCTGAATTTTCTCTGGTGGCTGTGTTGGCAGAGCTTCTCCAGCATCAGCACTGGGCAAGAAGTTGGCACCACATAGAACTGGGATCATCGATTCATTCACTGCCGTTACTGCTGCCGTATTGTTCCCGGATGATAACACTGAAAAAATATAATAAGAGTGACTATGACTAACTACAGACTGACTAATTGAGACCTGCCGGACGTTAGTGTTTAGGAGTTCTCATGGTTGTATCAAGTGTAGATTATAGCTTACAGCGTTGCTGCAGCAAATTTGGAAGAGTGTGGCAGGATTGTCTCATTAACACGTTTAACGCCATGGACACTATCTGAACCACGCTAGCGGAGGATTTGCTATCAATAGTTAATTATCGGCAATGACTTAAAATAAGTGTATGATGTTAAATAGAAAATAATAGAAATAATCCTTCGTGTTTTCACTTCTTAATAACTCGATAAATCTATCCTAATTGTTATTCAATCGTCCATGAGTAGAAGCATATATGTATATTAGAAGCAAGTTAATGCATTTGTATGTACTGACCGGCCAAGTAAATAATAGTTGGTACCTTGTAGGAAAGTGAGATATCATAAAGTTTAAAAAAACAAAAGAACTGAATCAATTGAATACATCATTATTCATCATCTACTACAATTAACCAGGAAATGAAATTTTAGAACCAGTAAGAAGCTATCGTTAGATAATACACGATATACTTAAGTAGTTAATATGTACACTGCTCCGTAATTCAATCCAGATTTCCAAGCCTTTTCTAGCGTGACGATCTAAGTAGCTGTAACTTCTTATACAACACCGATATAGGGCTAATAATTGAAACCTTTTCTTGAGGGGGGAAAATCATCAAATGACGTTTCGCACCTCAGGTAGGCTATTAGGAATTGTCAGACTCTGACTAAAAACCTCCTTTTTCCTTTCTCCTTCTCCGGGCCTACGTTATTGAGCTACGTGGTCTTTAATTCCGGCCGATAATTGAAACAATGAATTTATTTTTGTAAATAGGTCATAAAACAGCGCTTTTACATTTCAAAGTTGGAACCTTACTTACCAAGTGAAGAAATGAGATTGCCCCAAACTTGGTTCATTTGAAAGATCATAAAGAACAGGCCCAAGAAACGCACCAGCAGAGCTTCGGCTGAAATATTGGATAACTTGCTGTGGGCTTCAGATACCTGGAAAAAATATTCACCAATAAATAAGGTGTTTTTGGTAAATCATGAGAAAGAACGTCAGGCCGTCGTAACGCACTCATAAAATTCATTAAAGTTTAATATTTTATTGTGGACATAATACATAACAAAGGCCTGGCTGAGCCTTGAACGACTTCTTCTCACCAATTTGGTGACCAGTACTTATGATGAATTACAAATCGCAAGTAATAAAGGAAAATAATTCAAGACATATATCGGCAAAGCTCTTAAGAATCAAAAATTAAATCAGTTTCTTGTACCAACACGTTTAGACTGCATTATGTGTTTATATTTTCCATGTCGAACGTATAAATAAAACCTGCAAAACGTTATTAAGCATCTGATCACCCAGCTACACCACCAACCGTAACAGAAGGGAAGAATAGAAAGGATTATGGATAGACAGGTTCATTTCGAGAAAGAGTATTTAAAAAGTCGGAAGACTTCGGTTTGCAGCAGTGAGGTTTTGAAGGGATCCCGTTTCTATCCCCCTGAGTCGTTCAACCACTTCATGAAAATTTTGAGTAATAACAAATTTAGCATCCTGGGCTACTCTACTACAAGACCCTTTCCTGAATACACGTAAAAGATATCATAAGAAGAACAACTCACCACAGACAGGTAGGTACACTTGGCGCACCAAAGCGGCCCGCCTCCTAGACCCACGATCAACCCAGCAGGGATCATTGTGTAGAAGGTAGGGTACAGCTGGGCAGCTATGTAGGGCATGTATGTGATGAATGACAGGGAAATCGCCCATTTTGTGCCTAGCCATCTGAAATATAAAAAGTGATTTAATAAGTATTGATATGATAAATTAATACAAAAGTTTATTTTGAACTATCTTACAACATCCACTCTTCGTCCGTGCATTTTTGTAGACAAGTAGCTACAAAGCCATGATTCAGCACGGTGTACGGTGTATGTGAGAGGTTACCGGAGGGCCAATCCCCCCCCCTCCCCCCGTTCCTCTATCCTCAAATCCCTAACAACGTACGAGTGCCCATGAGCGGCGCCGATTGCTTACCATCAGGTATTTCGTCAGTTCCTACGACATGGAAAAAAAAATCTTTCATCCTTAGCCTATTGGGCATAACGATAGATGGTGATGGTGATGATGAGAAGAGATACCAATCTTAAACGAGTAGTGTCTTCAACTGATTGAATTACTCACTTGTTTTGAAAAACTTACTTTATGACTACAACAGGAAGGAAGATATTTGAGAAAATGAGGCCAGCGTAGACCGCAGCTAGTGACGCGGTACCCAGCCCCGCCTCTGCGTTTATCGAGCTCTGAAGGTTAGCTGCACCCTGCAAACGTCAGTTACATTTAAATGGCTTATTTTCTTTTTCTCTCTTTCCTGATGAATTATAACAAAACATTCTTGTTATTCGCCAAATGAGGAAAAGTGTTCGTAATGATATAGTGACTCTGTTTCAGTTTTCATATTTGTCATCGATTCGGTTTTTTTAAAGCCCCGTTATTAGTACTACCGATGTCTTGAAGTTGTCCACCAAGATTTTTTTAGTTTTAGCTGAGTTTAAGTTAAGTGTCCCACACTTAACTTGAAAAAATCTATTCAACAGACTATAACTCGTCGGTCTTGACGCTTCCGGAAAGTCTTCTTCTAAATGTAGCATCATATTAAGTGATTCTTTTTTTAAATAGATACTTGTCTACTCAATATGCTAATTGCATACAGATTTTTGTTTCAACTATATTTCCCTCTTATACTAAAATATCCATTAGTGACCTTGAATCATTGTACATAATTATATTTGTTACACACAAAATTACCATTTTGTTTCGGATATCGAGATCGAGAATAACAATTTCCGACTAATCGAAAATAGCCTTAAAAAAATTGAAAATTTTACAAAATACAGCTTTACTTTCTACTCGCTTTAATGAGTAGAATAAACATCGTACTCAAATGATTATTATGAATGGTTATTTAACAATTCCTGACAACGATTTTGTTGAGAAAACAAAACCTAACAACTGGGCACATTATTTATTATTAATTAATACGAGTATGATACATTTAAATTGTTTTTGAATACTTCAATGACTAGTACCAGTGAATGCGCATACATTTTGGTAAAATAACAACTTTTGTTTTCAAACATACAACTTCACATACAGATCACACACAGAATCGTAACAACAATTTGTAGAGCAAACAAACAGTTGTTCCGTGCGGGAAACGAACCCGTGACACGGCGCACTGCAGCTGGTTGCCCGGCCACCGCGTTAACTGTGCAATCGAATCTTAAATCTCAATACCTATCTAAAGGTAACATTTGAAAAAATGACCGGTAATTTACAGCTTTATAAAGACAAGTGATCTTTTAAAAAGTGCAAGTATGTACCTACAGGAAAATCCTTATATTTACCTCAATTTTGTTTATATCTTGTAAATGACTACGAAACGATATTTGAATACTTAAATTTCAAAATTAAGTAATATGTAACATCTTAAAAAATAAAAAACATGAAGATATGATTAGTAATTCATCGTTGAAAATACACATTTACAAATCGCCAACCGGCATTGAGCAAGCATGGTGATTAATGCTCTAACCTTCTCCGTATGAGAAGAGGCCTTTGCTTAGCCCTGGGCACTTATAGGCTGATGATAATGATGATGATGATGAAAATACACGTTTTACATTTACACATATACATGTACGGCGGACGTATTGGAAGGTAATTAAGATAGTTACTATAAAACCAATTAGGATTAATAAATATTTAAATAAACCACGCGATGCGTACTTATATTATCTTAATCTATTTTCGATTTTGACTTAACAAAATAATTACAATTACTCTTGACAGAATTTAGTATTAAAATCAAAATAAGTAGTTAGGTGATGCCCCAAAAAACCTTAACTTTTATTTAACAAATCATTTTCCTCCCGGGTAGTTAGTTAAGCATCTTATAGTACCTAAATTATTATTCAATATTTGTAATTGATTGCTTTTGAAAGTAGTGGTGCGATTTAATAAAAAAAATCTACTGGATCGGTAACTTTTGGTTGAGTATAAGGGAAAATGATTAATGTGAAGAATCACATGCGATTATTGAACTTAGTATATACATCATTAGTAGATTTGTGACCATCAAAACTAAAGATGTAACTATGTTAGGTTCCATTTCAAGATTACACGATGCACTAAGATTAATGTTTCGATCCTCAACAACATTCTTAATACTAGTTGTATTAAGAATGTAAAAAGCCGTTTCAAGAATAAAAAATGTGATAATTTTAGGTTATTTTTGTTAATTCGAAAAGTAACGCCCCCTAATACTTGAGTATAACAACATATTTTTTTAAACAAGCTCCCTGAACGTTTTCCAAGTACATACATAATATCCTTCCTATTGCTGTACTACATATTCTTTTTATTGCTGAACTATGAAATGTGATTAACAGTTTTATCTTGTGAGCGAACCGGCAGATAGAAGACAAATTATGTAAAAAATAAACAAAGTAAGTAATCTATTTTACTTTCTTTATAAAACAGTAATACCTAAAACAAGAAATATACTAATAGATTCTTAATTTCGAAAAAAAACTGTTTGTATATTTGTCTATTTGCACAAGTTTATCTCCGTAACTAATGGACCGATTTAAATGAAACTGGGTAAAATACATATAAGAACAGAAAAAATAATTTTACATTATGTCACTAGTCTACACACGCGAAGTTGTGGGCAGATGTTAGTCAAATAAATATAAGCACTTACACTGTAGGCTGTAAAGTGCACCATAAAAGCCAAGCTGATGACCACCACATTCTTCATGATCCTCCATGTTTCATTAGGCTTCAGACCCTCCACCGGCACTGGTGACTTTTCCTCAGACATTTTCACAAAACACTTTTTTAACTCTTATAAAAACTTCTTTAATTTAAATTAATTTTGTGTTTTTTATTTATTCTTTTTTATTGTCTATGTCAATTTTATTGTCAGGCCATTGTATTATTTTTGTTTTTTATTTTATTTAGCACTTCACTTTTATTCCTTTTATTTGGTATCTGAAAAAAAAAAAATATAATTTTTAATTTCGTATTTTTTATGTTTTTAGAGTTCATCTATAAGTACTCCGAATAACATCATTAATTTATTGAAATTTAAATAAAATGTATATTGAATTACATATTACTTTTTTCAATAACTTTAGTCGGAAGTTAACGTCTTGCGTTCGTTCCGTCTTAAGATCCACTGACAGTAAACTGAATCAACGCAAACGCATCACAACTATACATATCTACGACAAACGACCTTGTTTCAAAAGAAGCCCCAGTTTTTTCGGCTAATATTTACAATTGTACCCAAATCCCATCATAGTACGGAATTACCCGCTGATTATAAGATTTAATCAAAAGTTATCTATTGTTTCATTTTACTGTGGGTTAGGCCATGAGAGAAGCGATCAGTATAATATAAAATAATGTGTAAAACATCTTCTTTCTGCATGAACTAATCTATATTAGTTACTTAAATACAATTACAAAATATTTACTGAACCTCAAATTCTACTCCGTTAATTACAGAAAGCACTTGAACCGGGCGCTTAAGAAAATGCAGCAAATAAAAAGCCAGTAATATTTTCCTCCTTTTTCTAACAAATTGAATCGACAGATAATAAAGCGATCTGTCATAAGATACGTTGACGTGCCACAATTAAAAGTCACTCAGATCTAATGACGACGATAATCATCTAAACTAAGTATAACACGTGACAGCCATTAACACCTATATTAGAAGAAAAACTTCACAATTTTTAACCGTTCATATCTAAATAAAATGACATTCTTTTATTTATATAGCTTGCAAGAAATTTATTAAATTATCAAAAACTCCGAGAATGAGTGATTGGGAGTGCCATTACCAATTTACCATTTATAATTAGATCCTAGTATGAAGTATAATTGTTAATTTGTTTTCATACTGACACAATCTATAGTAGACTGTCAATCATATTTAACGACAAATATATGATAAAATAGTTCGATGTGTGAGTGAGGTTTCCGGAGGTCCAAATCTCCAATCCTTAATTCTCTTACCCCAAGCCTTACCCCGAAAGGTAGGCAAAGAACTTGATTCTTCTTGATTTTTTGATGGACATCGATTACCATTAAATTAAACCAGCTCTTATAAAGAGACAGAGACGTTTGCCGACCTATCCCAAAAAAGGAGAGTGATGATCCTATTACCTAGTTATTTCATCATTCTCTTAATATCCTCGCGATATTGATGGCCCCACAAATATAAAATAATAATAAGTTTCCACTCTATCGCTTCATAACATCAAACATGTGCCAGCAACGTTTGTAATATCGAGTCAATCAAATCAAAACAACGTTTTTCATTTACCGACTTAACCATCCGAGTTATGTTATAACATTTTTTTGTTATGAACACAATAATCTGGGAGTTTTAAACGAACCTTTAAAGATGCCTAGTCATGAATGTTGTTGTGTAGCTTCAGTTGGATTTTTTTATGGTACCTATATGTCGGTAAACGGGGATGATAAGCAATCAGCCGTGCCCATGGACACCCGCAACACCAAAGGATAGTAGTGACGAGTGCGTTGCCGGCCTTTAAGGCAGGGTTTCAGATATTCAGGGATTGGGAAAGGATTGGAGAAATTGGGCCTCCGGTAACCTCACTCACACGGCGAAACACAACGCTGTGGTTATTTCACCGGTTTTCTATGAGGCCGTGGTATCACTCTGGACCCATTTGTGCCGAAACTTAGCTCTCACACACTTTTAGAATTTTAACACATACATATATTGTCTGGTAGAAACAAAATTATCGTTTTTATTTCAAAACAGAGACTGTCTGGAAGTGAAGGTTATTGAAGATAGTGTAACTAACACACTACTGTATTGTGTCGAGTGTCTTTTACCGTAGTAAATTTATGCAACCGATAAGTTTCAGGCGCAGGCCATCCGTAGTTACAGATGCAAACTCAAGAATGTACCGATACCCAGCTCGTTCTCCGAGAGACCGAAGGAACGGGGAGGCAAATCCCACACTTCTTTCTACACTAGACGTACCCAGGGCGGAAAAAAAATATTAAATCATTGACTGCCGACAGATTACAGTTGAGGACTAATCCTTTTTTTATGTAATATGTCGGCAAACGAGCAGACGGATTACCTGATGGTAAGCAATCAGCGCCGCCCATGGCCACCCGCAACGGAGGAGTTACGAGTGCGTTGCCGACCTTTTAGGGATTATTTGGATTTGGAGATTTAGGGATTGAGGAGGAATTGGGGGCGGGGTAGGATTGGGCATTCGGTAACCTCACTCACACGGTGAAACACAACGCTGTGGTTGTTTCACGCCGGTCTTCTGTGAGGAGGAGGAGTTAGATGATTAACATTATGCACGTATCGGACTTATTCTAGTCGTACTCTTAATTCATCTGAATAAAGGACATTTGGTGATTATGGTTAGTCATGATAATTTAAGCGTTATTTTCATACGGTTAACCTTGCAATCGCAGTAATTCGAGACACAATATTAAGACAATAACGGTTGGCTGGATGGGTGCTACTTGGGGTTTGTTGAATTAAGGAAACCTGGCCATTCAGCAAGATTCATGAATTCTCCGTGTGAGAAGAGGCCTTTGCTCAGCAGTGGGCACTTATAAGCTGATGATATGCAAGTCTGACTCGCACTTGATCAGTTCAATGGCATGGCTTTGTTTACGTAAAACAATCAACAACTGACATCGAGGTACAGCAACAAATATAACTCTATTTATATCTATTTTCACACGTAGGTAGTAATAACTCTCGCGTGTAATCACATACAGGAAAAACAATGCCTAAACAATTATATACCTACCTACATAATTACCTAATCACCCATCTCCTGCTGCAGTAAATTGGTGACACGTGAGTCAAGCAAAACTTTTTGTGTTTACACAGCACGTCAAGTTATACCAAATATTTCGTTAATCCATTTTCGACTTTATAATTTCGTTGTTTAGTCGAAAATGGTTTTGTGTGACGGTTTCGGTTAAAAAAATAATCTATAAAAAGGCTTACCCATTACTTGTGTATTAAGCAAGTACAGAGGAAAGCTACCTAAGTTTTTGCTTGTTTATTAATAGATTTTTTTATGTGATAGGTCGGAAAACTAACAGACGCGATTTCCTGATGGTAAGCAATAAGCGCCGCGCATGGACACTCGCAACAACAGAGGTGTTACGAGTACGTTACCGACCTTTTGGGGATTAGGGATTTAGAGATTTTGGCATTGGGGGAAGGTTTTAGCCTCCGGTTACCTCATTCATAAAGCGAAATATAAACTATCAAAAAATTATATCAACGATCGACGGACTAAATGCTAGACATCTCCATCTCTATATGGAGATGTCCATAACTCCGACTATTATTTCCATTAAATAAGTAGGTTAAGGTCGGTTAAATTCTCTATTTTTTTGATAGAAAACTTCATTTAAATGCACACAGTTACCTCCTATTTCAGCAAATTCACGGTCTTTACCTAATTTATACAAAATTCAACCTTAATCCGATGATATTAAAGGAAATGTTTTTTAAAATGTACTCGTTAATCAGATGGCACGATACTTCCTCAGTTTTAACCTTCCTTAGAACGAGAATAGTTTTCCTTAATAGGAATGCAACATGGCGTTGTCAATGCTGTTTCTTAAGGCTTTTCTATTCATATTTATTTTTTTGTAAAGCCTTACTAGTAAGAGATTTTAATGCTGAAGAAATTATTGAGAGGCTGCTTTCTACTGATACTTCTAACAAAACTCAGATGGGTGGTCAGAAAACACCGAATATGGACACCATAATATCAATTCCCAGAATATGCTACTATTTTTGTTGATATAAGAATGAAAATCATCAAATGACTCATGTGGAGCAATAGGTCCACCCCGTTCGGATATTTTAACCTGCCTAGGATACTTTTGGAAGTTTGTCGTCTCTTCGATCTTAATGCAAGGGGCATTACGATAAAACCGTCTAATTCCGTAACGATATGGAATGCAATTAAGTATGAGCTTTTTGAAAAACCGCTAATTTCAACAATCAACTACTTATCCCAACTAGGGACAATCAGTATAAATAATATTCCAAAATTTGGAATAAAATTTAAAATTTTTACAATTTACAAATTAATACAACATTTTCTTTTGAATAATTCTCCATTTCAAGTTCAAAATTAAGTACAACAATAGACATCAGAATGGCCATCAAAGCCCATAGATTTCGCTTAGATAGGAACTGGGTTAATCCTATTTTAACAGATGATGACGTCTGTATTAATTAGGAAGGTCGAGGTGAATCTCTTCTTCCGCATTCACGCCAAAATGTCAGTTTATTAAATGGACAAGATAACATTAATGTGAGTTTTTTTAGCTACCAATTAACTAACTGTGCAAACGTACATAATTATTTTTTGATGAATACACTCATGTTATACGTATTATTATGTACTTAAATCTAATTGAAATAAAAAACGTATAAGTACTTTTTATTTGCCATTGAGTTTAAAAAACTCGCGAATGCAAAGGTTTCATTACAACTCTTATCTAATAAAGTTTGAATTTGTTTGTTACTATGCGTTCACATTGAAAATAACAAGCTAATTTCACGGTTTCAACACTTTATTAAACGTTTCATACTTTATTACTGAACATCCACTATAAATCCCGGGTGTTTAAAAAAAACAGCGTTTAAAGCGATACCTCGACTAAAATACGCAAATCAGCTCACAGCACTCGGACACATTGTAGCTATCTATCAGTGAAAGAATTTTGGAAATCCGACTAGCGGTTTCAAAGATACCTCCTACATATTAAGTTAAAAAAAATATTGTTAATGTTATTAGTATTTATATAATTTTCAGGCCAAAAAGTTGCCAGCGAAAAATTTTAAAGATTTTTCATGTTAAGGTCCCGATTCAGCTAAGTGGCACGCAATTAGACAATCCCATTATGAACAGTGGATGAAAACGAGCTGATGGTGATGTTTGATGAAGAAGCAAACCTCAGTCCACTCCTGTTGAGTAATAACAGACGTAAACCAAACCTTGCTACCACAACTTGACTGCACGGTTGGTGCGGTGGCTGGGCAACTGGCTGCCGTGCAACGTATCGCGGGTTCGATTCCCGCACTTAAGAACTCTTTGTGTGATTCACAATTTGTTGTTCCGGGTCTGAGTGTCATGTGTATATTTGTAACCGCACCCACAACACAGAAGAAAATATTAGTGTTGGATTTTTTTTTAAGAAAAAAAATACAAGAAAATAAAAGAAAGACATCCTCAATTCCTCCAAAACTGTCAGTGCACTTGCAATTCCTCTGATTTATAAATGGACGGAACCTAACCATCTGGCGTTACAAATGCTCGTTTGCCGCCATATCACATAAAAAAGTGATGTAATCACATATTAAATACACTTACAGTACTCAAAATACTTCCAAGTCACCATGGGCCAGCACAGCCAATAATAAAACGTTAGTTTTATAGCAATAAACAGTTATCTAGCATTTACTAGGACCTGGATAATCTCCTCAAACATTATTACAGTCTTAATGTAATTTGTACTACAAACAGCTAAAACAAACTTCAAAAGGGTATAGTATTAAGTGGATATGTGCCCACTGATCTCTGTCTCTATGTGTATTCTCGTGGACTGGATAATAAAGACCCATTCAGCTTTATAGTATATACGTTATTTTAATTTTGCTTTTGTATTATGTACCTATATTGTTATCGAATTGTTATAAATAAGTTATTTGAAGCCGTTTTCTTGTGCATGTGGTGTTAACCTTTAATTAATTGTTGCACTTGTAAATGTTACGCCAATCATTAACTTACAATAAATGCATAAGTGTAAACAATTGTTGGTTAACCTAAATAAATAAAATAAAATAGTAATCCATTTGTAGTGATACGATATCGTGGATGTAATATGTAACCTTTTTCGGAGGGGGGAAAATCATCAACTGGCTTCTCCCGCCATGGAATGTGCGAGACGTAGTGTCAGACACTTCTACTGACTAAAAAACATCCCGTTCTTTCTCCTTCTCCCGGACCAGAGCTGCAGTATATACTGCTCTTGTTTGCGTGTGTTTAACCAAAGCTATGGCTGAACATCGGCCCTATTAGGCCATATCTGTGATGGTCTGTCTAATGGTACCTATATAACGAGAGTCAAACTGATAGTTCTTAGAACTGGCCACTTATAAACAATATAATAAAAAAATAATTAAAAAAATTGAATTTGAAAATAGAACTCTGGCAATATTACAAAGTTTATATTTCATTCCTTTGTCATTTGTTTTACGATTTGGCGGCAAATTGAAAATTGTCTGTGTCAGGTTCAGGACATGGATTTTGCAAAATAAAATGTTGATAAACGCAATAGATATATCGATAAATACGACCCAAACCAAATCAGAAGGTCGTCCAAGGCCGAAGGACGGCACAGGTCGTTTAATCATTTTAAAGTGTTAGTACGTCTTTTGGCAAAATATTTAGGCTGTACCATTTTGTGGACTCTTCGTTGATGACCAGTTTTCGTCGACATTTAGGTACCCAAAAAAACCTTGACAGCTAAAACAAAAATTATGTAAATACCACAGACATCAGCATAACCAGTTACAAGATCAAATTCTTAATTACCGTCCCACAACTAATCGGGTTTTAAATTGTTATTATTTTAACCAATCACATTATAATTATATGTTCTAAGTTTAAGTAAGTAGTCTCAAAACTACTCGTCTCTACTAATATTATAAAGAGACAAAAGTAAGTTTTCTATGTAGGGGTAATCTTTGGAACAATATTTCCGAGTGCCATAACTGCAGCGTGTGAAACCGTGACAGAGTAGCTAGTAATATTATAAAGCTAAACTGCTTTTTTTCTTTGACCCGCCCTGGTAAAATATTTTTGTTTTGTACTCTCATTTTATCCAGAAAGGCTTAAGATATAGAACTTACGCTACGATAAATTGAAAGGAGATGATCAGTTCGTCGAACCACGCTGGAGTAACTAGTTTGAACCATAAAGTGGTTAACTCCAACATGCGTGATGCTAGAAAATTTTGAAATAAATCAAAATAATTAAAGGTCAAAAATAAAGGTGTTTTCGAGAGGGGGAAATCATCAAATGACTTCCACCGCCTTAAAGAGAGTGTCAGACTCTTAACTACTGACCAAAATCCACCAAGTATCTTCTCCAATTTTTTTTTGTAGGTGACACCTACTTGGTGTTGGTTATAGCGGAAAGTAGGCTCAACTACGGATTCACGTCCTAAATTAATGTTTTGGTACTAACTCCATACCTTATTTATTACATACACACCGAAACACGTATTAGTTCAAAGGACTACAAAAAAAAACAAAACAAAAAATCTATAAAACAACGCATATGAAAAACTATTGACAAGTTATTCGTTGTCGAGAAAAACGTGTGACCTTGAGAAGACGATTAATAGGAGTGTTTAGTTATTCTTTTTGTTTTTAAAGGTTACTTACGTACATAAAAACTTATGCAAACTAGTCGTTTATAAATAAAGGAGCTCCTTTTATTCATCACCCGCATTGTCAATGAAGGATTTAGTGACATTTAGATAGGCTAGGCTGATCTGATGATTACATATTCCAAAAATGAAACCAGTAGGAACCAGTTTTTATATAAAACAATAATAAAATTCTAAATAGGCTGCCATTATAATTTGATAGGCAAATCCTCAGATTTGTCTTTTAAAACTAAATTAGATTATTTTGAGTCTTTCCTATGTTTGTTTTATCTATATTACGATTTAGTGTTATTTTATTTCGTTCTACCACTAATTTCTATTATTTGGTTAAGTCAATAATTGACTTCTCCATGGAGCCGGTCAGTAAGAGTCTAACACTCCCGTGTCAGATTCTTACTGACCTTTTGGTCACCACCCCGTTTATTCTCGTACGGCGCGTAGCGTTCCGCGCGCGCCTCAAAGAGCTATTAGACCACCACAGACGGGGCCCTAAAGGGCTGATGTTCAGCCGGGGTTGCGGGGTAAGCGCAATGTGGCACCGCGACCTCGGCACAGAGCAGGAGAAGGAACAGGGGGGTTTTTAGTCAGTAAGAGTCTGACACTCCCTCCTGCCCGGCCCTGGGCGGGAGAAGTCATATGATGATTTTCCCCTCACAAAAAAAAAAACCGTTTATTCTCCTGCCCGGGGCCGGGGCCGCGGTGCATTATTGCGCTTTGAAGACGCGTTTGACTGGAAAATATTTTCCTAAAACTAAAGATTCATTATTCTTTAAACGTGATATTTTTTTTTTTTTTTGTGAGGGGTGGAGGCTGCGGTGCCTCATTGCGCTTGCCCCGCAACCCCGGCTGCCAGGATTGATGTGAATTAGGTACGTTAGAGCATGGCATAAGTTAAAAGATACATACAATATAACATCCCATTAATGAATCGAAATTAAAGGAAACTACTGGGCTAGGCTCTATCTAATTTGTCTAATTACCTACCTAAGTAACTATAGTAGGTACAGTTTCAAAACAAAAATATATGCTTAGGTTTAGGTACTGTTGTGGAGATTTCATAAACTGTACAAAACATCAGATTTTTATACAATTCCGTACACATATAAGTAAATAAATATAATTACTAACTGATGTTAATAATTTCTTTCTATACTTAATTAGAACAATTTATGCGGATAAAGTAAATAAGAAGGCAATTATTAACGCATTTTGATTTTCTCATTGTTATGTTTATGTATGTTAGTTATGTTACTGCGCGGTCATGTATCGCGGCCTAAGGCAGCAGGTAAGCGATGGAGAAAAAAATGGTTACAAAAGTGTGAAAAGTAAAGCATGAAATTTAAGTGTGGGGAGAGCCATGCTTCTGCACGAATGGGCCGGCTCGACCGGAGTGATGCCACGGCCTTCAGAAAACTGGCGTGAAACAACCACAGCGTTGTGTTTCGCCGTGTGAGTGAGGTTACCGGAGGCCCAATCCTTCCCCTCCCCCAATCCCTCCTCAACCCCTAATCCCTAAAAGGTCGGCAACGCACTCGTAACTCCTTCGTTACGGGTGTCCATGGGCGGCGCTATTGCTTACCATCAGGTAATCCGTCTGCTCGTTTGCCGACCTATTAAATAGTAAAAAAAAAAATAAGCCAGAAAAAGGCAATGCCAAATGCCAATACTCAGAAGAAGGTTAACCTGAACTGAAATGCTGAATGCAGCGAAAAGATAAAAAGTCAAAAAGAAATATACATTTACAGATGACACTGACATGATTGCACCACTGCACCTACCTACAGTGACAATATTTTTTATCAGAAACCTACTTAACTTTATAACCCTCAAGGCTTAACTTGGAGACGGTTCACATGAGCACTTTTTTTTGCCTTTCGATAATTGCAGTTATTTGGCTTCTTAGTTCATAAATGTGGAAGAGCCATGCTTCGGAACGAATGAGTCGGCTGGACCGGAGTGATACCACGGCCTTAAAATACCAGCGTTATGTTTCGCCATGTAAATGAGGTTACCGGAGGCCCAATTCTTTACCTACCCCAACCCCTAATCTCTAAAACGTCCGCAACACACTCGTAACTCTTCCGTTGTTGCGGGTGTCCATTGGCGGCGCTGATTGCTTACCATCAGGTAATCAATCTGTTCGTTTGCGTCCTATCATATGAAAAAACCGTAATAGTCAAAATACGTCAAAAAAACAATTTTATCCTCTAATCTACCGATTCTTGCAAAAAAGCTATAAACGCAACGCACGTGTTGTATTGAACATAAGTAGGTAACTACAATTTAATAACCGTCGAATTATGGTCGATCTTGGCACACATTATCTTGTCTTTGTCTAACCTGTAATTTGAAGCATAGGTAGGTAGGTACCGGCCAAACCGCTTGTTAGGTACAGATACTCGTACGCTATGTGAAGCCCTGTATTTTAAAACACTGGGTCGCTGTCCAGTCAAATTTCGCCATGACAGTTGTTCACGATTATAAACCCCCGCCAAGCTCGAAACTTTTCGAATAACTCTGCTATTTTTTGTGCGAGAGAGCCAAATGACGTAATAAATTGAGTATATAGGTACTTAGATATATATTTTCTTCTTCATTTTTAAGGGGAGGGCGGGGGGAAATAATACAATGACTTTTCTCGCCCTGCTTGTTTCTCCTCCAGCTACTAGCCAGGGCACTGTTACATTATTGCGTTTGTACCCAAAACCCGGGAAGTTGACTGCATATCCACTCAAACTTTTTTACCGCTTTGGAATCAAGAGAATTCTTCAGGAAATAATTTTATAGTTTTGTCTTTTTCTTACATTATTAAAGATACTTATAACGATATAAAGATATAAGTATTGTATTATTCATATGATAAGTCCATACGTCGTCCAACCACTTATTTTAAAATTCACTTTAGTGACAAATCCGGTGATGCGCAACTTATTCAAGGTAACTTTGCTTTGCCTAATTATACCACACACTATTTTTTATTATTTATTTTTTTACTGAACCTGTTATTCTAATGCTCTCTATATTTTGATGTGATAGGTATGTACAGTCACCGTCAAATAGGTACTTATGTATATAGGGATATTTTGGGACTGTATTACTAGTTTTTTTTACACTAGAATTTGCAACCGAACACGTTTACACCTTCATCATTGAAACCTAAGTCCTATTTTGATAACAGCGGGCAACACTACAAAAAAATTCTTAGCTTCAGGGGTGAAAGGGATTTTATGTAGGTAATTGTCATCACCTATAGAGGGCTCTGGGTTTTCGAACACTTCGCATCGCCTGTCACGGCAGATCCAGGGGGCTGTAATCTCCAAAAGAATAGGTTTCGTTTTTGATAGTTAGGTAAGTATTACTTAATACCTAACTAGTTTGATAGTTAAGTATTAATACCGTAAGTAATACCTAACTATTGATTGACTGACTGCACGGTCGATGCGGTGGCTGGGCAACTGGCTGCCGTGCAACGTGTCGCGGGTTCGATTCCCGGACAGTGTGTGATCCACAAATTGTTGTTTCGGGTCTGGGTGTGATGTGTATGTGAAATTGAATGTTTGTAAACGCACCCACGACACAAGAGAAAACCCTAGTGTGGGGCAACGTTTTTTTTTTAAAAAAAAAATGATTTTGGTAACTAGTATCGACATTAGATACTTATAACTAGACGGTAGAGCCACGTACACTTCGTTAATTTTTACCTGTCCCATGTTGTAGAGAAAAGCCTTGTTAGTGCATTGAACCCTGTATTATCTGTTGTGTCTTGTTTAGCCGTCAACCTTGATATATGATAACTTGTTTTTTAAGATGAGAAAATCATCAAATGACTTCTCTCGCCCTAGAGCATGAAACAAAATCCAGGATTGCTTGCTTTGCTTCATAGCGGGGAGGTAGGGAGTGACTGCTTTGCTTCATAACGGGGAGGTAGGGAGTGTCAGACTCTTACTAACTAAAAACTGCCCCGTTCCTACTCTTAGTCTAAGCTGAGGCACCAGGTGTTGAGTAATTTTTTTTATATAAATTAAAAAACTTTATTGCCCTCTTTGTAATGCTCATTTCATTTGATAGAAAACCAGTTCTGGATGACTGAAATGATGTCTTTAAGCAACTGAGGACCTAAGAGGTAATTTAAAAAAACTGGTTCTTAGAACATTGTCTATTGGTATTTATTAAAACTAAGTATAATTTTTGTTGTGTCGATAGAACGCTATGTTTAAAATTTCTTACTTCAGTTTATTAGATCATTAGATACAATTCAAAAATAGGTAATATTTTTAGCAACAGAAACGATTGGCGAATATCTCTACTCAAATATTGATAACGACTGAAATTTACACTAGAAAATAATAATGCACAAACTTACCTATCAAATTAGAACCATATAAAAAAAGAACACTTCAACATTTTATTTAGGCGCGAAAATATTAAAAAAGTTGAAGAACGCGCGCGATTCTCCTGCACGGATCTGTCACAGACTAAACACGGCCACAATACGAGACGTCCGCGGCCGAAGCCAATGATCTTGACGACTCTTGACAGCTCACGTGTTCGTCACTTACAGAAGATTACCTCTTAAATAAACACATCCTGCGATTCGGACCAGTTTTACATACCTACCTACCAATTTGTATCACAAACCGATACTTCGCGGCCACACACGATAATCTGATAATGGAGTAATATTACCGTTTTTTTTAGAAAAAGACGAAAATATGTTTTATGTCATAATAATATTTATATGATAACATTATGTTTATATTATTAACTAACTACTCTCGCGCAGGTCCACCCGCTGCTCGGCTTCTATACGTGGTGACGTTTTATAGCCTATAGCATTCCCCCTTAAATTGATTTTCCGTTACAAAAATAATTGTTCAATTTGCAACAGTAGTTTCAGAGATTATCCCGTTCAAAGAAACAAACACTTCAGCTTGTATAATATTAAAGTATAGTATAGATTTGACATCATGACTAGGACCATCGGGTCAGAGGAAAAGGGGTAGACCAAATACGCGATGGATAGACGATGTCATAAAAATAGCAAGCACACACTGGATGCGAGAAGCTGATAGCAAAGAAGCATGGTCATCTTTGGAGGAGACCTTTACCCTCCGTTGAGAGGGGTTCTTGTACCCATAAAATATAAAAAGAACATAAAAGAATAAAGCACCTAATTCGATGTTATTTTTTTTTTTATTTTGTATCTTGATTGTAAGCCTTTATTCAACCTATAATTGGATTTGTAACAAGAATTAAAAGGCTTTTTTTTATTTATTTATTATCACATAGTAGATTCTACAACAATACCTAGTGATTAGCGTTAGCGCACGCAGTATCAACAGGACTCGCGTTTGCGGATCAGGAGAAGCAACGGGATGGCTTTTAGTCAGTAAAAGTCTGACACTCTCGCCCCACAAAGAATATCAACGTAATTACATAAAAAATATTTCAGACCAATGTAAACAATACGGAAAATCTTTGCAGGTACCCCCATTCTCGTAGTCATACATAGACATCTTAACCCTGAAAAAACGATACGTTGACCCACTTCTATGTATTATTTGCTTTTTAAGATTCACGTCTTTATTCTTTAATCATTTAATCTTATCACTCTTGATAAAACAATGGCTTAACTGTCCGCCATTTCTGGTACACATCTCGTAGAGGGATTAAATAAAAATGCGTTTGTTATAATTGTCATAATTTGTATTATTTTCCAAGAGCAGTGTCGTGAATAAACCATGAAAGATCCCATTGCTCACTAACCATAGCTAAGGCATTTCCTGTAGTGTGAATTTTCGACAAGTTTTGTTATTCACTATACATTCATATTATTGCCATTTATAAATTAAGATTACATTTTAATCGATAGTTCCTCATATTATTGGAAAATAATATAATAAAATAATTTGCTTTCAAATAAGCGACAAATTAAAAGTAGGTAACAAAGGTTTTCACAATTCGGGCCCTGTCCACTAAGACGAACCGTAAGTATAAATAAACTTCATACCCGATGTAATACAAAGGAATTGAATATTCCAGCACAATAGTATGTAAGAAAATAAAAGAAATAAAGAACTCATTTCAAAGGTTAATGAGTGAAATAAGAAATTACGATTAACAGTTTATAACTCTGTGTCAAAGTAACGGCGTGTCTAAGCAGGCACAGACCCTGATGTGATGTTACAAAACGTACAGGTAGAGTACTAGTTAATTCATCGCATAGTTACTAGATATGCATTTGCATCATTACATTATGAAAGCAGTCTTAACAGTTAAAATATCTTCATTGTCATGAACTTACCAACACCTTGGTATACTCACAATACCTCAGATGGGTATGCGTTCCTTTATGATTTATTTGTAAATAACGTTGGCATCATTTTCAAATAGCAGACTCTATTCGCGCAGATAACAAAATATAATGAAATATACAATGTTTAGTCAACACGCCATAGAGCCATAGCGCAGTAGTACGACGAAGGTCGGCACGATAACAGGTGTAGTACACAGTCAAAACTCTCAATATACATCATAAACGGATTCTAGCTATCTACCCGGCCCAGGAGACGCGCCCCCTAAGGCCTGAACAATTTACTATCACCTACCTAGTGAATGAGGCCCTAGTTCGGAACAAAACATACGAGGGAGTTTATACAGGTCTGGAAACGTAATAAGGGGAATAACGTCAGCGTTATACTGTATACATCCTCGAGCCGAGTGAGGGTCGGGCGGCGCCGGAGTGTCGCGGGCGGCGGAGGCGCCTAGTTCTCGTCATAGAGCGGCGTGGCGTCGCCCAGCGACATGGAGCGCGGCGACGTGTTGGTGTGCGGCGTGGAGCGTAGCGACATAGCGCGCGACGAGCGCCCCGACATGGCGGCCCCGCCCGGCGTGCGCGGCGTGCGTGGCGTGCCCACCGAGCGCACGTCGCGTACGTCCCTCACGTCACGCACGTCACGCGGCGTGCGAGAAGCGCGGGGCGTGGCTGAGGCGCGCGGCGTGGCCGACGCCTCACGGTTGTTGCGCCGCATCCAGTCTTCGGCGGCCTTCTGCCAATCTGCCGGCTCTGTGTAGCCTGTGGGAGCTCTGACCCGAGCCGGGGGCGGTAAGAAGTCTGGTTGACGAGGAGTGGTCGCGAATGGCGTCATATAGGGCGTCTGCGCGGACGGCGTATATGGCGTATTGATGTAGGCGGGGCCTGGCGTATGCGCCGGGGTGTGGAAGGCGGGCGTGTGGTTGGCCGGGGTGTGGTACGCGGAGGCGGCGTGGGGCGTGCGCGTGGTGGCGGGGGTGCGCAGGGCGGGCGTGGCGGCGGGGGGGGGCTCCCGGAAGTGCTCCTTGAACCAGCGCAGTAGGCCGGGCAGGGAGTCGAACGTGCGCTGCCGGTACTTGTACCCGTCCGGGGTCACCGACACGTACTCGTGCGTGCAGCGCGCCCGAGGCAGGTACGACAGCAGAAAGCGGCCCGGGTAGTTCTTGGCGGCTGAGATCACGTAGTGGATTTTGTTCGGGTTGCGTGCCTTCTCTTCTTTAAGGATTTCCTCGGCCTTGTCTCTCATGCCACCGAGGGGCTTGTAGTACTTGTACCCGATGAGGTCCCGCGCGAGCCCTGCCATTGGGGTAACGTGGCGCGCAATAATTTCGTCTAAATCTTCAAATTCGGATCCTTGAATCCATAAACTTCGACCTACAAGACAAGAGTAGTGATTAATAAAATATTCTTAGTTATTCAACACAAACTCTCCAACATGGGCTATACCTACCTAACGAGAACGCGTTTTCCTTTCCTTCTTCTCGTACATCAATGTGTTGGTAAATGCCGTCTGCCACTTTCCATGTGACAGTGAGGTGATCTGAACCCTAGAACATCAGAATAACATTATTTAATTAACATAAATTAGCAATGTTGACACTACAGTAATTGGAAGAGGACTTAATGCTCCACTAGCGCCATCTACTGAGCGCAAAAACCCTAGAAATCTATAACTAGGTCATACCTTACTACTGGGCCTGACAATGACCTCTCCCTGGCCCATCTTCTCCATAAGTTTCTCAGCTTCCGCAAACGATATATTGTGGAAGGCAGGATGCACAATAACTCGCTTCACATACTGCATGCGTTCTTTAGTCTGTTTTGCCTCTTTCTCCTTACGAAGGTCCTTATCTTCGCTTTCTTGATCGTAGTACGGATCTTTTGGAGGTCTACAAACAAAATAGGCGAATTGGTAACACCGAAAAAATAATTAAGCAAGCATTTTAAAAGTAATAAAATCTAGATTACGTCATCATTTAAACTACTAGCAGAAAAAAAACACTACACAAAAATCAAAAAAAGCGCCATTGAAATATGAATAAATAACTTATTTTCTTTAGATCTATAAGCCAAACGTTTTGTAAACTCACCTCCACTCATTATTTTTATCCAATAAATCTGAGGATTTAGATGAACAGTCTACTGAGAATCTCTCGACGTCTATTTTTAATATCCTACAGTGTACAGTCTGTCCGATTCGAACGCGTTCCGTGGGGTCGGACACGTGCCGGTCGGATAGATTTTTGATGTGAATGTAGCCTGATAGACCGTTGTCTAGCCGGATCCGAACACCCGTCGCCTGCCCAGGACATGCGCCTGCGTCGAAGTGGTTCCATACCTGGTGAAACGAAACATTCGTCGTAAGAAGAAATTTCTCTCTGTCTAAAAATCTTTCAAACTGCTTTTAAAGATCATTTTCAAGAATACAAACTTCAAAAGTTTTACAAAGATTATCGCATTAATACCGCAAAAAGCAACACAATTATGACTTGTTTTCTCAAATGGATGAGCTATGTTCCAAAAGAATTCAACCAAATTTTTACACTCACCTCAGACAATTCGGGGAAATCGTTTTTGTGGCAGAAGGGACACTCCCACAATCCCGTCTCATCGTTCCTGACGGGGTTAGCCTGGTCCAACATTTCTCTCTGTGGCTTCCTATGAGTAATGCCAACTACTGACGCCAACACCATCTTCCCTACATAGAAAGTCTCTGGCGTTTCCTTAGTTAGCACATCAAACAACTCTTCGGGCGTGAGCGAACGATAAGCGACCCTAAGGTCTTTATATCTAGAGTTCAATTCTTCTCTAATATCGTACAACGTTATACTCTTATTACCGAAGCCTTGCCGCTCTAATTCTTCGGCGAAGGCATCCAAATCTAAGTCTTTCAGTCTTTCGGGAGCTTCTAGAATTTCTTCTAACGCGCCAGCGGGGTTGGCGTCCTCGTCTTCGTACTCGAGCGCATCGACAGCCATCTTCCGAGCCCATTCGTACGTTTCCGGATGTACTCGAGAACCATCGAGAACTTCGATGTAGGCCTCTGTACTATCGCCGAGACTGCTCGTGTCGATTTTGATGAACCCTGAGCAGTTGATGAAGACTTTCGGCCCCATGTGGCATACTGTGACGAGTTGTGTTCTGTTTTCTAGTTTCTGGTTAGTTTGTTTAAAGAGTTTTATGAGTGCTTGAGCTTTCCTTGGTCCGAGACCGCATACGAACTGTAGGAGCTCGGTGCCCCGTCCAGTTAGTACTGCTTCATTGACATCCACACCTACTTCGTTGACTCTGTTTACGAATTCAAGCTCTATGCCTTCAAGTAAGTCTTCCTTAGCTATTTGGTCTTGCAGTGTGTGGTACCTAAGACATAATATTTCCTCGTCTGGGCCACACAGTTGTGATATTTCCATTAGAGGGTCCTGCAGTAAGCGTGCTTGACATATAGCTTGGCGAAGGATATCGGGGTACTCTCTGAAGTCATTCTGTTGGCAAGGCAAAAATGTTGAATGAAAACACATGTATATTTAATTTTAATTGTGCTTTCCCACCACAGGCTGTCTTCTACCATTATATTTCTAACTTTCATATCAAATCTTAATCAGTCTACTTTACTTTTTCTTTTTGTAAGGATAGGACTGCAAATGAGCTTATCGCCTGATGGTAAACAAACGATGATTGTAGTGGCGGCATTTTTGTGGATTAGGGATGGGGGTAAACTACTAAAATAAATGTTGCAAACTTACCCGTCCCCTAATACTGTTGCTGTAAATCTTGCTGATATGGTTGTCAGCTATCTCTATAGGTATCCGGGGGAACTGTTCGTCCTCCACAAGTTGTTGCACGCACTCTGATATGTCAGCCTTCACGTTGAGAGCCTCCCGCGACTCACCGCCGATCACAATCACGTGCGGCTTCTTGCGCAGAATGAATCTGTAGAAGATAGAACGGGGATTTTAGAAATCTCTAAGATCTAGTGACTTCTTAATTTAACTTTTCTTGACAAATAAAACAATATCTACTTTAGGGGTTGCGAGGCTAGCGCATAAGGTAAAGCTAGAGAAGAAACTTCAAGAATCATGTCAACAATTTATTTAAATTATTTAAAAACAGAGATCCTTTTGCGAGATTATTTTACTTTAACGTGAATGGCAGTCGGCGCTCTAATTGGCCTGTTCTAAGTTAACTAACTAATCAGGTGGCAAAAGGCGGTAAACTTTTGGTCGCTCTAAAAAATATTTAAAGCTTTCTAAAGTTTTTTATACAGACTTCTTTGGCTTTAGAAGTTTTGAAGTTAGTTTTCTAAAGTATATATTACATACCTGCGCAGGGCAGTCATGTCGGCCTCCTTGTTCTGGCGCTCCCTGGCGTCCCAGGCGTTCCTGCGACAGAGCAGATGCGGCAGACGCAGATGGTCGGCGAGCTCGCCGCCGGCGCCCACGACGCAGGCGAACGCGCTGTGTTGCCGGTCCGGGACGTACGCCACCGACAACACGCGGAGACCTGTGCGGGGGGAGGGACTTGTTATACATAATATATACATTCATCCAGCTGGCGTTCTACACAATAAGTATGACATATATAAAAGAGAAAATGTGTGTATTGTTTCTTGTTTTGATCTACATTCCTGTAAACATTAATTTTAATAGAACGCCGGTTTACGATAAATGCAACTATTAAATAAATACGAAAGAGGCGAAGAGATTGAAGTAACCTATACGTTTAAATTAAAAAACTGGAGTGTTTTTAACAATTCATTCATATAGAAATATATTTATATGGTGTCTACATACACAAAAATAAGTTTTTACAATTTCCGTATATATGTCTCCCGCTAATCTTTAAAATCGTCTCCGATTTTGAGATTTTATTGGTACTTTCATTTTTGAAAAATCTTTAATTATATCTTAAAAGAAGTGTTGGTCAGTGGGTCGTCTTAGGGGCGGAGTAATTAATTAATTTTTACGTTGACGAAGTCTATAAGCTATTATCTAAAGAAAATCAGTCAATGTGCTACTATGTACACTGAAAAAATGAATATGATGTCATTATTTGCATTTTCATACAAATTTCATAGAAATGAGTTTTTGAGATTTGGATAAAAGTATTAAATTTAAAAAGTTGGAAAATACCGTATGACACAAGTAAACAAGTAAATAAGCACTCACCATTGGAATCTGACCATTCTTCATCATCGTCATCGGACACTCTTGACTCATATGGCGCCACCTTCAGCCAATCATACAGCCGACGACGACAACACCTATAAAAAGAACACAATACATATCATTCGTTGTTATTATTAGTACTAGTATATAGTTTACTAGGTACTCTCGCGCGGTTTCACCCGCTGCTCGGCTCCATTTAATCGTAGCGTGATGTTTTAGCCTATAGCACTCAGGAATATTGTACCTATCCATCAGTGAAAGAATTATGGAAATCCGACGAGCGGTTCCAAAGATTACCCCCTACATACAAATTTACAAACAACAAACTTACAAATTTTACCTCTTTATAATATTAGTATATCAATTAAAAAATAAATTAGACCACTACATACATAATACAAAACTAATTCGCTTTCTCTGTCCCTATAGACCTATATAAGAAGGTGTCTTTACAGCCTGAATAACCTGTTTTTTGAGCACTACGCTTTTAAAATAAACACTTATGCGAAATATTTGATTAGTAGGTATACATCATACACAATATTAAAAACATTTGATTGATTTTTTGTTTGAATGGAATAAAATACCGATTAGAAAAATTCTTTCACCGTTGCAAAATTACATTATCACCGGTAAAAGCGGGCAACACTATCGTTTACTATATTTGAAACACTAGTGGATTATAAAAATATAATAACTGAAAAAAAAACCGTGAAATATCACTATATTCGTGAAACAAAATCCTATTAACATTTTCAAACTAATATTAACTTTATAACAAACTTACTTAAGTACATAATCCTTGGACTCCTGCAGCAGGATAGCCTGCAGTTCCCTCCTTAGCTCCGGCATCACGATCTTGGTGAGCGCGATGGTCACTGCCTCCGCTCGTAACTCGTTCCATGCCTCTACTGTTGCTGCAAATTCATCCTATGAATGGAAATATTTGGTTCAGTATTTAAAAAGATAAAATAAAATACACCATAACTTAATAACCAACCCTCGTTTATTCGTGCTTCGGCACACGAATGGGCCGGCTCGACCGGAGTGATACAACAGCCTCACAGGAAACCGGCGTGAAGCAACACTTACGCTTTGTTTCCACGTGAGAGTGAGGTTACCGGAGGCCCAATTCTTCCCCACTCCCCCTGTCCCCCATCCTCAAATCCCCTATCCTTAAATCTCTAATAACCAACAAAAGGCCGGCAACGCACTTGTAGTAAATCCTTTGGTACATGTGTCATTTGGCACACGAGTGTCCATGGGCGGCGATGATTGCTTACCATCATTTAAACATTTAAGTGTGGGAGAGCCATGCTTCGGCACGAATGGGTCGGCTCGACAGGAGTGATACCACGGCCTCACAGAAAACCGGCGTGAAATAACCACTGCGTTGTGTTTCGCCGTGTGAGTGAGGTTACCGGAGGCCCAATCCTTCCCCTTCCCCAATCCCTCCTCAATCCCTAAATCTCCAAATCCCTAATCCCTAAAAGGTCGGCAACGCACTCGTAACTCCTCCGTTGCGAGTGTCCATGGGCGGCGCTGATTGCTTACCATCAGGTAATCCGTCTGCTCGTTAGCCGACCTATTACATAAAAAAAAATTTAGAATTTAAATGTATACTGAGTTGTCAGTCTGTTTTTCTCTGTCTTTCAACCTACCTTCTGATACAGTTGTTTCAGTTCCTCTAGGTAACTGGCAGACGTATTTCCTTCAATCTGTTCGCTAATATTCAGCTCGAGGAGTTTATCTTCGGAAGCCATCGTCAGCTTCAAGAACTGATCACCAGTGAGATCTCGTACGGGTTTTTTCTTCAAATACTTCAAGCTAGATAAATATAAGATAATATAATTTCAGTTAGCAATTAGTTAAGAGATAGGTACTGTATCGTGTTAAAAGTCAATCAAAGTTTAAACTTTACAAAAGCGCATTTTAAATTTTATAAGAAATAAGTGGTGTTGTGGTTTGGCAAAAAGTATAAGTGGGTAATGTTTACCTGTAGCAGGCGTGGTTCTCGTCGATCTCCTTGAGTCCGCGCGGCGTGGGGCGCACGGAGATGGTGGCGCGGTCGCGGAGCGCGTCCCGCAGTGTCGCGCGCAGCAGCGGCTCGCGCGCCAACTGCACGCCGCACATGTACACCGCGCGCCGCACCACCTCCGCCGCCGACCCGATCGACCCCGTCTATACACACATACATCACTATTACTGCACGCCGCACATGTACACCGCGCGCCGCACCACCTCCGCCGCCGACCCGATCGACCCCGTCTATACACACATACATCACTATTACTGCACGCCGCACATGTACACCGCGCGCCGCACCACCTCCGCCGCCGACCCGATCGACCCCGTCTATACACACATACATCACTATTACTGCACGCCGCACATGTACACCGCGCGCCGCACCACCTCCGCCGCCGACCCGATCGACCCCGTCTATACACACATACATCACTATTACTGCACGCCGCACATGTACACCGCGCGCCGCACCACCTCCGCCGCCGACCCGATCGACCCCGTCTATACACACATACATCACTATTACTGCACGCCGCACATGTACACCGCGCGCCGCACCACCTCCGCCGCCGACCCGATCGACCCCGTCTATACACACATACATCACTATTACTGCACGCCGCACATGTACACCGCGCGCCGCACCACCTCCGCCGCCGACCCGATCGACCCCGTCTATACACACATACATCACTATTACTGCACGCCGCACATGTACACCGCGCGCCGCACCACCTCCGCCGCCGACCCGATCGACCCCGTCTATACACACATACATCACTATTACTGCACGCCGCACATGTACACCGCGCGCCGCACCACCTCCGCCGCCGACCCGATCGACCCCGTCTATACACACATACATCACTATTACTGCACGCCGCACATGTACACCGCGCGCCGCACCACCTCCGCCGCCGACCCGATCGACCCCGTCTATACACACATACATCACTATTACTGCACGCCGCACATGTACACCGCGCGCCGCACCACCTCCGCCGCCGACCCGATCGACCCCGTCTATACACACATACATCACTATTACTGCACGCCGCACATGTACACCGCGCGCCGCACCACCTCCGCCGCCGACCCGATCGACCCCGTCTATACACACATACATCACTATTACTGCACGCCGCACATGTACACCGCGCGCCGCACCACCTCCGCCGCCGACCCGATCGACCCCGTCTATACACACATACATCACTATTACTGCACGCCGCACATGTACACCGCGCGCCGCACCACCTCCGCCGCCGACCCGATCGACCCCGTCTATACACACATACATCACTATTACTGCACGCCGCACATGTACACCGCGCGCCGCACCACCTCCGCCGCCGACCCGATCGACCCCGTCTATACACACATACATCACTATTACTGCACGCCGCACATGTACACCGCGCGCCGCACCACCTCCGCCGCCGACCCGATCGACCCCGTCTATACACACATACATCACTATTACTGCACGCCGCACATGTACACCGCGCGCCGCACCACCTCCGCCGCCGACCCGATCGACCCCGTCTATACACACATACATCACTATTACTGCACGCCGCACATGTACACCGCGCGCCGCACCACCTCCGCCGCCGACCCGATCGACCCCGTCTATACACACATACATCACTATTACTGCACGCCGCACATGTACACCGCGCGCCGCACCACCTCCGCCGCCGACCCGATCGACCCCGTCTATACACACATACATCACTATTACTGCACGCCGCACATGTAAACCGCGCGCCGCACCACCTCCGCCGCCGACCCGATCGACCCCGTCTATACACACATACATCACTATTACTGCACGCCGCACATGTACACCGCGCGCCGCACCACCTCCGCCGCCGACCCGATCGACCCCGTCTATACACACATACATCACTATTACTGCACGCCGCACATGTACACCGCGCGCCGCACCACCTCCGCCGCCGACCCGATCGACCCCGTCTATACACACATACATCACTATTACTGCACGCCGCACATGTACACCGCGCGCCGCACCACCTCCGCCGCCGACCCGATCGACCCCGTCTATACACACATACATCACTATTACTGCACGCCGCACATGTACACCGCGCGCCGCACCACCTCCGCCGCCGACCCGATCGACCCCGTCTATACACACATACATCACTATTACTGCACGCCGCACATGTACACCGCGCGCCGCACCACCTCCGCCGCCGACCCGATCGACCCCGTCTATACACACATACATCACTATTACTGCACGCCGCACATGTACACCGCGCGCCGCACCACCTCCGCCGCCGACCCGATCGACCCCGTCTATACACACATACATCACTATTACTGCACGCCGCACATGTACACCGCGCGCCGCACCACCTCCGCCGCCGACCCGATCGACCCCGTCTATACACACATACATCACTATTACTGCACGCCGCACATGTACACCGCGCGCCGCACCACCTCCGCCGCCGACCCGATCGACCCCGTCTATACACACATACATCACTATTACTGCACGCCGCACATGTACACCGCGCGCCGCACCACCTCCGCCGCCGACCCGATCGACCCCGTCTATACACACATACATCACTATTACTGCACGCCGCACATGTACACCGCGCGCCGCACCACCTCCGCCGCCGACCCGATCGACCCCGTCTATACACACATACATCACTATTACTGCACGCCGCACATGTACACCGCGCGCCGCACCACCTCCGCCGCCGACCCGATCGACCCCGTCTATACACACATACATCACTATTACTGCACGCCGCACATGTACACCGCGCGCCGCACCACCTCCGCCGCCGACCCGATCGACCCCGTCTATACACACATACATCACTATTACTGCACGCCGCACATGTACACCGCGCGCCGCACCACCTCCGCCGCCGACCCGATCGACCCCGTCTATACACACATACATCACTATTACTGCACGCCGCACATGTACACCGCGCGCCGCACCACCTCCGCCGCCGACCCGATCGACCCCGTCTATACACACATACATCACTATTACTGCACGCCGCACATGTACACCGCGCGCCGCACCACCTCCGCCGCCGACCCGATCGACCCCGTCTATACACACATACATCACTATTACTGCACGCCGCACATGTACACCGCGCGCCGCACCACCTCCGCCGCCGACCCGATCGACCCCGTCTATACACACATACATCACTATTACTGCACGCCGCACATGTACACCGCGCGCCGCACCACCTCCGCCGCCGACCCGATCGACCCCGTCTATACACACATACATCACTATTACTGCACGCCGCACATGTACACCGCGCGCCGCACCACCTCCGCCGCCGACCCGATCGACCCCGTCTATACACACATACATCACTATTACTGCACGCCGCACATGTACACCGCGCGCCGCACCACCTCCGCCGCCGACCCGATCGACCCCGTCTATACACACATACATCACTATTACTGCACGCCGCACATGTACACCGCGCGCCGCACCACCTCCGCCGCCGACCCGATCGACCCCGTCTATACACACATACATCACTATTACTGCACGCCGCACATGTATACCGCGCGCCGCACCACCTCCGCCGCCGACCCGATCGACCCCGTCTATACACACATACATCACTATTACTGCACGCCGCACATGTACACCGCGCGCCGCACCACCTCCGCCGCCGACCCGATCGACCCCGTCTATACACACATACATCACTATTACTGCACGCCGCACATGTACACCGCGCGCCGCACCACCTCCGCCGCCGACCCGATCGACCCCGTCTATACACACATACATCACTATTACTGCACGCCGCACATGTACACCGCGCGCCGCACCACCTCCGCCGCCGACCCGATCGACCCCGTCTATACACACATACATCACTATTACTGCACGCCGCACATGTACACCGCGCGCCGCACCACCTCCGCCGCCGACCCGATCGACCCCGTCTATACACACATACATCACTATTACTGCACGCCGCACATGTACACCGCGCGCCGCACCACCTCCGCCGCCGACCCGATCGACCCCGTCTATACACACATACATCACTATTACTGCACGCCGCACATGTAAACCGCGCGCCGCACCACCTCCGCCGCCGACCCGATCGACCCCGTCTATACACACATACATCACTATTACTGCACGCCGCACATGTACACCGCGCGCCGCACCACCTCCGCCGCCGACCCGATCGACCCCGTCTATACACACATACATCACTATTACTGCACGCCGCACATGTACACCGCGCGCCGCACCACCTCCGCCGCCGACCCGATCGACCCCGTCTATACACACATACATCACTATTACTGCACGCCGCACATGTACACCGCGCGCCGCACCACCTCCGCCGCCGACCCGATCGACCCCGTCTATACACACATACATCACTATTACTGCACGCCGCACATGTACACCGCGCGCCGCACCACCTCCGCCGCCGACCCGATCGACCCCGTCTATACACACATACATCACTATTACTGCACGCCGCACATGTACACCGCGCGCCGCACCACCTCCGCCGCCGACCCGATCGACCCCGTCTATACACACATACATCACTATTACTGCACGCCGCACATGTACACCGCGCGCCGCACCACCTCCGCCGCCGACCCGATCGACCCCGTCTATACACACATACATCACTATTACTGCACGCCGCACATGTACACCGCGCGCCGCACCACCTCCGCCGCCGACCCGATCGACCCCGTCTATACACACATACATCACTATTACTGCACGCCGCACATGTACACCGCGCGCCGCACCACCTCCGCCGCCGACCCGATCGACCCCGTCTATACACACATACATCACTATTACTGCACGCCGCACATGTACACCGCGCGCCGCACCACCTCCGCCGCCGACCCGATCGACCCCGTCTATACACACATACATCACTATTACTGCACGCCGCACATGTACACCGCGCGCCGCACCACCTCCGCCGCCGACCCGATCGACCCCGTCTATACACACATACATCACTATTACTGCACGCCGCACATGTACACCGCGCGCCGCACCACCTCCGCCGCCGACCCGATCGACCCCGTCTATACACACATACATCACTATTACTGCACGCCGCACATGTACACCGCGCGCCGCACCACCTCCGCCGCCGACCCGATCGACCCCGTCTATACACACATACATCACTATTACTGCACGCCGCACATGTACACCGCGCCCACATATCGACCGATCAAACTCATCCATACACAATTACAACATACTATTACTATATCGGTACTTTGTTTTGTCGTAGTGACACGGAGGTCAGACGCCCGCTTCAAAATCCAATTTTATTATTGATAAAAGTTAGAATGAGAATAATCCAATAAAACAAAAAAAAATTGCCTGTCTTTTTAACTTGCCTAGCACAATTCCTACATATTTTTAAGGAACATTCTTGTAGTGTCGTATTTATTTTAATGATAAATTCGGTTGGTTTCACGACATAGTTATCCGAGCACGCAGTCTATGAGCCCTATAGAGAATCGAGAGTAGTCGGGCATATCAAAAATGAATTAAGTAATAATAAACTAAGCAGTACTTACATATTCAGCGGCGGCCTCTAGCGGTGGCACGGGTTGTTGTTCCACCTCGTGTCGCTGGTAGTTGTCGCGCACGTTCTCCGCAAACTGCTCCGGCGATAGACCAAACTTCTTCACCAGAGGCTCTGCAAAATATACAAATAATTAGATACTGCGACATATGAATCTTACATACTTAAGAGAGATTTAAATAGGACCTTTTTTTTTGAGGATGGAAAATTATCAAATTACTTTTTCCATCCTGGGTGAGATGACACACTAAATATCAACCAAATGGGTCCAGCCGTTTTAGCGTGCAAGAACAACTCAAACATATATCCATACATACATTCTTACAAACTTTCACATCTATAATATTAGGAGGACTAGTAGATGAGATATCTCACCAATGCCTGCTTTCCTGCACAATTCATAAGGTCCGGAGCGCACGGCATATTTGACCTCAGAGACCTCTTCCTCGTTAGGTTCAGCAGCTTCCACTGCAGCGGCTGCTTCTTCTGGATCCTCGCCGTTCCTGTCGGCTTCCTCGCGAGCTAGACGCCTGAGAAGCAAGGAAACTTGAAAGAATTCTGCAAGTAATTTGTAAAAAATTACCTTTGGGAACATACCTAATATTTAGTAGATATTAGCCAAATAGTTTCGTAACACCTGAACTTAGTAAAAGAACGGTCTTTTACTAAGTTCAGATATTACGAATGTAATTTTAGGTTATTCAAACTACTTCGTACTAAATAAAGTTCAATTTAACTGTTAAAATTAAGATTTAAATACAATGTTCAATGAAATGAATTGAAATGAAAAATAATAAACATTAAATCACATTCATTTATTTCCATATCAATATGAAAAAAGTGAAATAAGATTTTTTAATAGTAATTTTTATAATATTAATTTCTTACTTCAATATTATTCATTTGTAATTAAAACAGAATAATCTATACATAGAAACAAAATTGAAGTGTCTGTGATATTAGAATCAAAGATTAATGCGTGTCGCGGAATGCTGCTCATGTATATGGGCCTCTAGCATGGCTTGAAACTAGTTGGGTATCTCGTCAAATTATTACGTGAATAAGCCGCATACATGCATATTTACAAATTTTGTCTGTCCTCTGTCTTATGGTTCCAGCTAATCCCTGAATGGCTACACCGATTTTGGCCATACATTTATTGGTAGATATATAGCTGATGTAATAAGGAGTAACTTAAGCTACTTTTATTTTGAAAAATATATTTTATTTTAATCTCGTAAGAATGTACGGTTGTCGCGTGAAATTTTATAAGCTAGTATTGAATATATCCAATACTTGAAATGCGTTCAACAAACTCAACAACAATAAAGTATCAAACTCACTTTTTCTCCTCCAAATTCCTCTTCTTCTCCTTAGAACGCTGCACCTTCTGCATCTCCGGCAGGTCAGTGGAGTAGTACAGCAGGAAATGAGTGTGCACGTCGCGCAACTCTTCTGACGTCTGCACGTTCTTCAGTCTGTGAAGAAATAAAAGATCATCATGAATTATTTATTTTATATTAACTTTGTGTCACACTACCATTTTTTTTTCTGTGTCGTGGGTGCGTTTACAAACATACGATTTCACATACACACAACCAGACCTTGAACAATTTGTGGATCACACAAATAATTGAACTGTTCCACCATAAACGCGTTATTACATGTAGTAAAATACTTTAAAAGCACATAACTACATTTGTACGAAAAATGTCAAGAATACTCAAACAGTATTTATCCATTTCTTTTAACCATTTTGTTATGTCTAGAACTGGACTCGATAAATGAGACTCAATAATATTATTAAGAAAAGAACTATGTATCAGTAAGCAAAGATTTTTACCTCTCAATGTCCTCATCCTTGATGAGCCTCATGTTATCCGGGATGGGTGCGTCAGGGTTCTCCATAACTTTGTCCAGCTGGTATTCTCGCATGTTCTCAAACAACTTCAGGAGGTTCTCTTTACGCTGCTTCAGTTGACACCACTGGTACAAAAAATTGGTATTGAGAACTTCGGTGGTACTAGATACATAAGTGTTTTACTAGTATTAAATTTTACTAAAAACTATGGTGTGAGGGTGCTTTGGTGTATTTACACGTAAATTGTAAAATTTATTTTATCTACACTAATAAAATCAATGTAGAAAATAAGTTTAGTCATTACTTGTCTACATCTAAACCATAGCCAATTAGATGAAAGGCACAAAGATAAGTAGTCAAACACCAATAGATAGGTATATCAAATACCATTATAAACCAACCACATCAATTTACTTCTTAGCAAACTTAGTAAAAGCTATTTGAATAGCAGGAACATTTCACATACCTTGGCATCATACTTGTACACCTTCCAAAGGTCATTGATACTGAGCTCCGGCTGCACATATTCCTTGCGGTAGAACGCTATGAAGGGCACCTCCAATGTCTGATTCCGCATAAAATCCAACGCTTGACGGATCTTGGTTATTGTGCTGTTACCTCTGTAACACAATGTTTTAGTGTTAATACTCTTCTATATTAAATATTAGGCAAGGATGCAAGGATCTCAGATCGTGCCTAGTTTTCTAATTGGTGAGGCCAATTAGAAAACTAGGCACAGTCTAAGAAAGAAATATACTATTAATTCATCAAAACCCAAGCGAACGCCTTCGTTCGCGCATCCATTATCTTATTAAAACTTCATCTCTAACTTTTGTCACCATTAAAGAATTAAGAGTTTATCCACTATATTGGAATTGATTTAAGTATAGAAAGTATTTTGTATGAACTATGTACTACATAAGTTTATCGCATACTTATATGTAGGTGATGAATCAGGCCCTTACTTTTGTGTGTGTGTTTTGTGACTTTTACAAGAGAAATTTAACTTCCACGCGAATAGTCGTAGGCGGACATTTTGGCTTGGAAATTTGTATTGTATCTAAGTCACTCAACTGAAACCAAATAAATATAAATACATATATAATAGTTTACCTTCGAGTCCTCTCCCTGGCTTCTTGTGCATCAGGTTTAGACACAGGCGGCTTCAGGAAAGCCTGCTTGTATATCCATTCAGCCTCATCCTCTAGCTCAGTGCTGCCCTCCTCAACGGGTGTGATTGGCACCTCGCGAGTTTGCATACGTTCCGGCACATCAGTTTTACGAATCTATTGTAAAGACACAAACACTGTCAAGAAGTATTTGATTGAAAAATTATATCTTACATAAAATTTTGGTATATCACGTGGATAAGTTCAAATAAAGAGTAGTATTTGATAGGTACAGTATGGCCGTTGTATCTTAGCGAGTCTGAATTTAGCCGTTTGGCTGCGCAATTGATCTTTTAGGAACAAAATTGTGTACTGCACAGCTAATAGGCTAACTTCAGACTCGCCAAGATATGTTGGCGGTATTGAATGTATTATTTGACTACAAAAAAAAAATATTTGTCGATAACAATTATTAGAAAATTAAGTTAATTTCACATGATAATAAGGTATCTCTTACAAGAGTACTTAACTACAATTCTCTATCAGAAGGGATCCAGTAACTTATCACCCATCAAATTATTAAAAAATAATGCTGTACAACAAACCTCATTGTCCAAATCAGTGAAGTGACTTCTCTTCAATTCGCTTGGCTCGTAGATCTCGAATATAGATTTCTTACTAGGCCTCTTAGGTTTGCCCTTCTTTGTTCTGCGCTTTTCGCCTGCATTACAAATAGTTATTATTATTTCATTACACTTTATGATTCAACTAATCTTTATTTTTTAAACCTGATGTTTGCATGATACTGGAGGTTCTTGACCCTAAAGACGAACGGTCATAGTTGGAACAATATGAAGACAGGTCAAGGACGATGCATTTAAAAATTTAAAATTCGATTTGAATAAGAAATAAAACTTCTACGAGAAATAGGCTATTGACCGAACTATTAACACCTATAGTTTAGAAAAATGGCCAATACAACAAAATGGAAGTCTTATAACTTTTGTGGGACATATTTATTTAAAAAATATGACACATTACTGTTTCATGAAGAGTCTAGACTAATTTCGAGTCACGAAAGGGACCCGTAATTATGAGCAGCAATTCACGACAAACATCAGAAAGAATGTCGCGCAGTATTTCGTTAGTGAGCTATTCAACATAGTTCAATACACAGTGTTCCACTTACCTTCTTCTTCCTCATCCTCGAGGTATTCATCCAGGTCCTCATCCTCTTCATCTTCATAATCCTCCTCACCATACTTCTCAAACTCATCATAATCAAAGTCGACACCAAATATGTCTTGACCTTCTTGTAATGACCTGTTACATAAATATTACATTATTTTGAATCATTTTTTCATTTATTAAATAAAGTTCTTGCACTTAATTTTTTTACATAGGTACTTAATTCCTTGGGCATTCTTTATCAGTAGACAAGTAATAGTACACACACACAAGAAGTTAAAAAACAAGCAAAAATTTACATTACTGTGTATTCATACGGAGTGTTCAAGTAAGTGTAGTTTGTAGCTAAAACTAGGTATGTGGAGAGTTCGAGTATATAATATATAGTTGGTAGCTACAACTATGATAACTGCCTATTATTTTAAAGGATGTAAAGAAACAAACAGGGTTTCATCTTATATTAATAATCAGTCTATATTGATAATAATCATTGGGATTACAAGGTTCATTTGGGATACAGTTATAATCCTTATTTTCTCATAGCATGAATCTGATATAAATAACAGACTTATTTATTTCTTTCTAGGTAACATTTCTTTTACTTACGCATCAGTGAAAATAGGTTTCCTCTTCTTCTTGCGTTCAGCTATGGGTCTACCATCATCATCGACAATGAAATCATCAGCATCCGACTCTAGGTCCTCATTCTCATCATCATATTCCGCTTCTCCACGAGGTGCAGCTGATTCAGAACGATTTTCATCCTCCTACAATATTCAAAATGAGTATGAAAAAAATGCAAAGGCAAAGAAGAAAATAGAAAAAACATCAAATGTCAAAAACCAAGACAAATTCCTTAAATGTTAAATGAGTCAGTTAAATAAGAAACAAAAAAGTAATTCAGTATTATTCATTGATACAAATTATGATACAAGAATTATTAATTCATTCAAATAAGATTCTAATAAACTTGGGAAAAGTATCAAAAAAATTTGAATATAAGTGATATTCGTTTAAAACATTATATTGAAAGAAAATGTAACATGACAGAAAGAAAAACATATATGTTCACCTCATCTGATCCTCCAACAAAGAGTTTCTCAGCAATGACTTCCCTCTCAAGCTCTGGATCATCGTTACCTTCATTGTCACTATCATCATCTTCATCCAAACGACGCAACCTCTTGAATTTATTCTGTGGAAAATAAATATTTGTTAGTGTTGAAACAAGCAGATGCTTGTGGAGCAAGGAATTCACTGAAAAACTGGCTTCCAAATAATATTTTAACATTTCGAAAGTGCATATATGTAGTTTAAATTAAATTTACACTGTCTGAATATTTATTATTTTGATTTATTTATTTTATTATATTTATTCAGTAAAGGATGTAACTAAGAAGCCACAGTGTAATGTGATGTTATTAAATATAAGGCTTGTGTTTATAATAGGGAAAAACATTATGTAAATACATACATATTATACTTTGTTGTGTATTTGATTGGTATCTGATTAATTACATGAAGTAGTACCTTGTATTGTTTGTAATTGCAATCTTCATTACTACTTAATATTAATATGCATAAGAAACCAACCATGTTTGAAGGTAAATCAATATTATGATACTAATTAAAAATATATCCTACATGATTATGATAACATAAGAAGATTTTATAAAATTAAAAGTATAATTATGAAGATATGAATATCCATATTGCTTTTCAATTTATGCTAAAAGATATCATTTAATTTGTTTACATGTTCTTATGCTTAATCTCTGTAATAATAGTATTAATGTAATTCATAGTGTGATAAAAATAAGTAAATAAAAAACAAAAAAGTTCATACAGGTTTTTCAGTAAAGAATAATTGATACTTACTCTCGCAACTTTAACACCTAGATTCTCCTCAATCAGGTCATAATCCTCATCTTCCAATCTATCATCCAGTTCATCGTCACTTTTTTTTCTTTTCTTTGGTCCTGCACTAGCATCTGAATCCTCTCCGTCACTCCCTGACTCCTCTATAGGAGCATCATCTATCAAATCTTTGAGTTCTTCCCGGAGACGCTCTTCATCATCTAATAACAATTTTCATGTTTATATTGTGTACTGTATTTGTTATAGTGATTAGTTTGTTTGAAAGTGTGTGAGCTAATTTAGCACCATGATGTGCAACCTTTATTATATTATTGATTGAATAAGCCTAAAATTTAGTTGATGAAGGTAATTTGTTTACTGGTAACAAAAATAACTATTCAACTTTGATATAAATAAACAAAGTGAGAACACTAAAACATTGACAAACACCTGACAAAATTGTGTATACTTAAAGTTTTAGAATATCTAAGTAACTGTGATTTAGTATTGGGGCTACAAGAGGTGTGCCAGATTTGAGTCTCAAATTTAGGACACCATGATCTGTGCATCACTAATAAATATTTTATACAAACATATACTTTAAAATTATCGTTTCAATACAGAGAACCGGAGTTACGCAGTAATGTTTACTAAATGATAAAATTACTTCGTGATACAAGAGAAAGTAGGTACACGATGTCAACAATACCTTCTTCATCCTCATCTTCGTCATCACTTTGCACGGCAGCCTTGCGCTTTGGTTTCTTGCGCTCCGCTGGCTGCTCGTCTTCAGAATCAATCTACAATTAACCATCAAACGTTCTCAGAAACTACGCCATCGTAATCTTTTCTCTAAAATACCACAAGCTCATTGAACTTTTTACTAACCTCGCTTTCCTCAGCTTCGGATTCCAGAAAATCAGCCATTATAACTTAGAGTTCACTATAACCAATAATACTTTACACTTAAATAATTGATTAACTAATTAATTGGTAATACGAATGTAATTTCTACAATCTAGTAAAACTAAAATTTTCGCTTGAAAATATGACACGAATGAAAAGGTAGAGAACTACAAACTACAACCACAGATTCTCTAATATCCAGTAAAAAGTAAAAACTCAAATGCAAGAGAACGAAACGAACTATTGACCGAGCAGCAAAATAGAGATGATATTCTATTCTTTATCACTGATTATCGGTTTTTAAATTACGACTTTGCTTTTCTTTTTTTTGTGGTAATGTTGTCAGTACTGTTTTTTTATTGTAAGTATTGCCAAGTATTTAGTATTTTTCGTAAATGTTTCTGATAAAGATACAATTTATTGTTTATCTATACTATAAAGAGGTATTTGTAAGTTTGTATGTAGGGGGTAATCTTAGGAAACGCTGGTCGGATTGCCAAAATTCTTTCACTCTATCAGTGATATGATATGATAGCTACAATTTTTCTGAGTACTATAGGCTATAAAACATCACGCTACGATTAAATGGGGCCAAGCAGCGGGTGAAACGGCGCGAGAGTTGCTAGTTTTTTTTTTTTTTATTGATTATAGGTTCGCGCTTGACCGCTATCTCACCTGATGGAAAGCGACGATGCGATCGACGATGGAGCGCGCTTACCTAGAAGTAACCTATTCACTCTTGACTTAAAGATACCCAGATTGTAACTATCAGGAAACACCGACTCCGGCAAGGAATTCCACTCCTTGGCTGTACGCATAATAAATGTGCTCCCAAAACGTTTTGTACGTATATGTGGGACATCCACCATGTACCGGTGGCGCAATGCCGTACGTCTGGTGGTCCGATGATGGAACGGGCTAGGCGGAATTAAATTATGTAATTCCAACGCACATTCCCCGAAATGCAACCGGTAGAAAACCGACAGGCTAGCAACTCGGCGTCGATGCTCAAGACTTTGAAGTCTCGACTCGACAAGTGCATCATCGCCAATGATCCTCTTGGCTCGCCTCTCAATAGACTCAAGCGCATCAAGTTGGTATCGGGCAGATCCGTCCCAAAGATGAGAGCAGTACTCCATAACCGATCGAACTTGCGCCTGATAAAGTTTAAGCAGCTGTTCCGGCGTGAAGTATTGTCTAACCCTTGCGAGGATTCCCAACTTTTTTGCAGCCAGTTGAGCTTTTGCTTCGATGTATGGCCCAAAATTGAGAGTAGACGTCAGCGTTATACCAAGAAGATCAAGATGGTCAGTTATCGGCACGGATACACCCCGGAAAGTTGGAGCAGGGCTAAATTGACTCCTTTTACTGGAAAATAGACACGTCTGAGTTTTAGCTGCATTGAACCTGACCATGTTGGCATCGCCCCATTTAGAGACAGCCTCCAAGGACAAGTTCAAGCGCCCAACCATAGCCTCTCGAAGAGTCTGGATCTGTGACCCACACGCTCGTGCGCCGGACGTGTAACTCTCAACAACAGTGCTGTCGTCTGCATACCCAAAGGTTATTATATAAAACTGCATAGTTTGTAGGTACATAGTATAAAACCAATTCACTTTGTGCTCTCTGTTGTTATTTTTGTATAATTATGTATAACCATCTTTATACTTAAGAAACACTGATATTTTTAATTTTAGTGATGATATATCAAAATATAAACAAGTCAAGAAAGATCTACGAAGTCCACGATACCATAATATGAATAATATCTTTCTGCCATGATAGACTCACAAAACTACCTTTATGTTCAAAAATTTTATTAAAGTGCTACATTACTTTTCTCCTTTTAATACGTTTAACTCTCTTCCTTATTTAAATACGTTAATATTAGATGCTGTATAAAATGCGGATTTTTTTAGCCATTACATGGATCAAACAAGCTGTTTAAAAGCATCCATTGTAACAAGCCAGCGCTCACTACTTTGAAATGATTATCTTTATATTTTGCTGTTGATATTTGGTATTTATCGGGCCCATTTTGACATCAGCGTCTGCAGCGGTGATTTTTAGCCCTCTTTAATTTAAAATAAGGTTGTAGTATAGTGGTTTATATAGAAATGTAGAACGTGTCGGATGAAGTCGGCTTTCAAAATTGTACTAAACATTGAATTGTACCTTTTTAAGACAAATCGGAGCAACATTAATCCGCTGTCAAAGATTGACAATGTCATTTCAATTCATCACAAAAATCAACAAAAAAAAAAAAAAAATTGTAATTCGAAAATCACGTATGGTTGTGGTGTGAATACAAATAAATATTTGTATACCTATTTTAATTTAATTTTATTAGTGCCATATAAAATGTCTCAGCCAGCTCCTATAGTCAAAAGCCTTATTTATGCTGGGCAGAAATATATTCCAATTGCCAACGGCAGTAAGGTAATGAACATTCTTCTAATCTTAACTTGTTAAGGTAAACAATGTTTCTTAATGACTGATCTACCATCACAGGTACATTTCCACTTCCAAACGTGGAAACTAGGGAAGGAAAGAGTTTTGCTAGATGACAGCAAGAAGATTGGAAAGAAAGAACCCATGGTTTTAGTTATAGGACATAAGTTTAAGCTGGAAGTTTGGGAAACTATAGTCAAAATGATGGCAGTCGGGGAAGTTTCCAGCTTTAAAGTTCAGAAAGAGGTAATTATTAATACATTATGAAATAATACAGATGTATCCTTCTGTACATTATTTATTAATTTCTTATTTTTCATGTGAATACACTGAGAAAATATCTACTAGTTTCAAGTTTAACTTCAAAAAGCCTTAAGTCTAGAAGATAATGATATCATGATATTGATATATGTTTATATGACACTTTCCCACCCCAGATCCCGATAGCAAGTTTTTATAGTGTACCAATAATCTTATTAAATCTTTCTATTCACATCTTCATCTTCTAAACTAATAATATAATAAAACTCTTTTGTTTTTATGTACCACAGTGAGTATTAATACAATAAATGATAATTCAATCACACAACTAAGTGCTTAGTAGTATTAATTATTACTTATAAATTAATAAATATATTTTATCTACAGCTAGTCTTCAGTTATCCCTTCATATCAAAGACTCTACGAGAATTAGGTCAGGAACAGCACAAGATAAAACATTCATGTACAATGACCCTGCATACTGAAGGTCTTGGACATCCAGACTTAGATGACCTCATGAAGAACCCTTGTGACCTGGAGTTTATCATAGGTAAGTGAATTTGTTCTGTCAACAATTAGTATAAAAAATCATGTTTTATCAGTATCTATCGGAATTATGTTTTTAGGATATTGAATATTATATTTCCTTATAAGATATGTAGCTGTGTAAACAGCACACAAATCAATAAGCTATTTCCCAAATGCTCAGAACAAATTGTTGTTTTTAAATAAATAAATTTGGCAGAAATGATTGATCAGTACCTCACACTAAAAAAAACATGCAAGGTTGCAGGGCAAGCGCAATAAGGCACCAGGGGATGGGCATGGGGGGGTTTTTAGTCAGTAAGAGTCTGACACTCCCTCCCGCCCAACCTTGGGCGGAAGAAGTCACTTGATGATTTTCCCCTGATAAAAAAAAACGCTAAAGTTAATCTGCAAGACAATTGTTGCTGTTTATTGGTAAAACTTCTGAACAAATTGTGATGAAATTAAGCATACATATAAATGGATCATGGTTAAACCATGTAATCGAAAGAGCCCAAAATGAAATACTCATCAATACAACAAACCACTTGGCTATTATCTTATCTCATATTCAATCAATATTGTATGATATTGACTTTGTTGTGAGTAACTGTGGTTCCTTCTCATGCAATATATTCTTAGGAAGCTCCTACTGCTTTTTATAGTTTTTTTTCATAATTTAGGATGATATTTTATCGGTTGAACTGTCATTGATAAACTAGCATTGATGCAACGGTAATAGTAATAATAACAAGGGACGATCTCCGGCTACCGTAAGCGCGGGTCTGCGGTCGGCGAGTATAGGCAACTCGCCGCCCAACCAGAACTAGCGTAGCGTTCCGCGCGCGCCTTAAAGAGCCAATAGACCACCACAGACGGGGCCCTATAGAGCTGATGTTCGGCCGGGGTTGCGGGATAAGCGCAATGAGGCACCGCGAGCTCGGCCCAGAGCAGGAGGGTTTTTAGTCAGTAAGAGTGGCATTACCTTCCGCCTGGCCCTGGGCGGGGAAATCATTAAACTACTTCTTCTGCCCATAATGTCAGACTTACTGATTAAAAATCTCCCCGTTCCTACTCCTGCTCTGGGCCGAGGCTCATTGCGCTTATCGCGCAACCCCAGCCGAATATCAGCCCTTAGGGCCCCTTATGTGGTGGTCTATTGGCTCTATAAGGCGCGCGCAGATGCAAGGCTCCATACGCTCTGGAATATTAGCTTATATTATGACATCTATTCCATATCTTTCTTTCTAGAAATACTAAAAGTGGAGAGATCAGACGAATATGAGAAAGAGTTGTGGCAGTTGAATGCTAAGGAGAGGACAGACCTCATACCCATGCTGAGGGAGAAAGGCAATAAACTATATGTACAGAAGAAGTATAAGGAGGCGGAGGATGCATACAGTGAAGCTCTGTATATTTGTGAACAGCTCATGGTCAGGTAATAAAAATAAAACATTTTTTTTATTGAGTTTATTGTAAGTAGTCTTTATTAAGTTCAAATGAGCGTTTTATCAAATAAACAGTTGGATGCGCAGGCTGCTTATGTATAAGAGTCCCGTTGTGACTTGAAACTAGTTGAACTTTTCTGAAAATCAATAAATTTAACATGTCCTAAGATAGTTACTGGTGGCCTAGAGGTTAAACCTGGCAAGTACCAATGTGACTTTATCCGAGTTATATGTACTTCTACACCACTGACATATGGTGAAGGAAAACATCGTGAGGAAATCTGGACTTATAATTTCTAATTATAAGTTCAAAATCGCCAATCCATCTTGAGCAAGTGTGGTGATTAATGCTTAAACCTTAAGTTGTCTTGAGGCCTTTGCTTAGCAGTGGGTACTTATAGGCTGATGATATGTTATGTGAAGATAGTTACTATTATGTGTGTATGCATGTAAATGTCAGAAGCTATGAATCTTATAACTATCAAAAATTAGGTTCGGTTCACCCTCTTTTGAACGGACTTAACACAGCCATAACCAATGGCATAAAGTGACTTTAGTTTGTGAAGTTTTTTTTTAATATGAACCTAACTGTTTAAAACTAGCTACACGTCATACGTAATTTTATAATATTTTTTTTTATTTTTTTTTTTGCGTTACTGTCTTGGTAATTTGTATTGTGTACCCACTTATTTGTCAATTATTAATTTGTATGTATCTGTTATTGTTTGTGCGGAATAAATTTCTTATCTTTTTTTATTATTCTACAGGGAAAGAAAAGGTGATGAAGAATGGGTAGAGTTGAACAAAGTGAAACTGCCGATACTACTGAACTTTGCACAGTGTAAGCTGATCAATGGAGAGTACTATGCGGTCATAGAACACTGTAATACCGTTCTTGAATATGACAAAGGTATTGTGATGTATTTGTTTGTATTCATAAATAGTTTTCTTAAAAAGCGTTATCCTGCTATAGAATTTTTTGTCACTTTTTTATGACATAGGTCGGGGAACAAGTAGACCTGATGGTAAGCGAATCGGTGCTTCCCATGGACTCCCGTAACACCAGAAGATTTGCGGATGCGTTGTCGGACGGATTGGGATTCCAGAGATTAGGCGTTTGGGGTAGGATGGGGTAGGGGAAGGATTAGGTCTCCAGTAACGTCAATCACACGGCGAAACACAACGCTGTGGTTGTTTCATGACGGTTTTCTATGAGGCCGTGGTATAACTCTGGTCGAGCCGGTCCAGTCGTGCCGAAGCAGGGGTCTCCCACACTTCACTGTGCCAACTGTGCAGTTACTTAATAGTTAGTGGAAATATTGCCTATTTATTAGGATAAACTAGAGCCTCCCCCTTAAATGCGTTTTGTTACAATGTCTACGAAGTTTGGAGGTGGCATTTTGATCACAGGATAAGGGATGCTGTTACCTGTCTCTCGGTCGCCTTGGCAACTAGTCAAATTCAATACTAGTTTTGAAGAATTAAAATCGACAATTTCCTTTTTTCTTACGAGAGTATGCGCGTTTTTAAACTGTATTTTAAGACTGTATTACAGTGAAAATAAGATATTTTTTTGCAGTACATAATATGTACCTACGAAGAACCACCTAAGGTCATATAAAACTAATTACTTTTTTCCAGATAATGAGAAGGCCTTATACAGAAGAGGTAAAGCTCACATAGGCGCGTGGAACCCTGACGAAGCTGAAGAAGACTTCAAGAGACTAAAGTCCTTAAATCCGTCCATGTCGGCAACAGTAGACAAAGAACTCGAACATATAAAGAAATTAAGAAAACAAAAAGAGGAACAAGACAAAGATGCGCTTAAAAACATGTTTGTGAAGAACGCAAATGGGACCACATAGCAATTGGAATAAGGTTGCATTTATAATGGGCTGTGCAATGTAATATGGTCGAAAATGCCTCGTAAATGGACATGTTCTGTTATCAATGAATACTCGAGGTTGATGGTGGATAAAATTATATTCTTATGTCCTTAGTCTTAAGGTTGAAAATTCATCAATCAATCGAATGAACATTGATCTTACATCGCGTAGCCCATTCGGAACGAAGAAATAAGTACATAGTAGTATAGTCATGTATTTATATGTAAATGGAGCTAATATATTATTTTAATATAATAATTATATTCTTCGAAGGAATTAAATATATCCTTTGAAATTATTGATAGTGTGACATAATATCTTATTTATTTCTTAAATTGTGTGCTGATAATTATTATTAACAGTTGAATGCAATAACGTTGACGCACATATTGTTAAAGAATTTTGCGTTATAATTTAATTATAGAATGCAGAGTGCACAGAAATAGAAATTTATTTGTATTACGATCTCTATTTCTATGTAATATTAACACATTCAGTGCCCCCGACGCGTATGTGCGTTTCCTCGCACGCACATACGCGTCGGGGGCACTGAATGTGTTAATTTATGTACCAAAGCAATATCATGCAAATAAAAGTTTTGATTTTAGTTTAGTTTGATATACATTTTGTTGATGCAAAGAGACTTAAAACAGTCTTTGGTCTTTAGGCAGCCAAATTAAGTGAAGAATTCTGTAGTTGTGTATACTTTATATCCTCCTTAAAATCATTATACATGTATAAATTTTATGAAATTGGCAATAAGAACCATTTTCTTTTACACAAAAGTAGGTAAAGGTTTTGTTTCACCTTTAAATGATAGTGACATTATATTAAAACTGGCTTTATTGTCAGCTAATTAAAATGTGTACTTAAATGTAAAAATTTTAGACTAAATACCTCATACTGTGCTATTCTATCGTGATAGTATATCTTACTTCCATGTATTTAGATAACCTTTTGTACGAAGAATTTTCTAAATCTATTCCGAATGTAATTTATTTATTTCAAACTTTATTTATTGTTATATATCTTAAGAAATATATCATACGTTTAACGAAAATTGATTTTCATTATTTTGTACGCCTCGATGTTTAAATATTTCACCAAATATCTAGCGAACATACCGAAAAATGTTAAATTATAACAGAAATTGACTTAAACATAATATTGGAATTGGATAATAAACGTTTTTTTATTATACAAGTTTTATAAGCCAGGCAACAAAATCCTACCTTCAGCATTTCTAAACGAAAATGAATGTCAAATATTGGCACTGTCAGTTGTGATGTGTTGTGTTCCAGATACCAAAAAAGTTGTATCTGTTGTGATAAAAGGCATAATGTTGTTTTTTGTCCTACTCACACTGTAAAGATTTTCTCAATGTCAGAATAGAATAGCTACAAAAACACGCCACTTTTTATAAATACTGAAAAATAACCTCAAAACAAAACTTTTACGAAAGTAAATAGTGAGTTTATTTATATTGTTTGTATTTTAGATAAAGAAATGGCAGAAGAAAATGGAACAGTCGATGCTGTTGAGAAAGCTCCCGAAGACAAAGAAGAGCAGGTTGAAGAAGAATATGCATACTTAGATCGAGGTGGTTTTTCTTCGGAAAAGTTTAAAATTGAGCTGCGTGGTTTGCCTAAGTTTTATGGGATAGCGGTAAGTTAACAGCTGTTAATAGCTAAAGCATATATAATCATTTTAATAACATCAGAACTAAGTTTTTAAATTCTCTAATTCGATAGAAATTTATAAGTATACAAATATTAATGTTAAATATATTGTATTCTAAGTTTTTAGTTTTACTAAATAACAAGCGTACTTTAGTATTATAATAGGTAGTACTAGTAAAAGTAGCAATTATAAGTAATAATTACTTATTACTTTCTCTTTATGTTGAACCTTTCAATATAATTTTTAAAACCAAACTAATACAAAATATTTTAATTTTTAGGAACTAAAAAAGTTAATGAACCAGAAACTGGGATTGAAAACAAGTAAAATCAAAAGGCCTAGGAATGGCAGCCAGTGGTTGTATGCATGTTTTCAGAATGATGAGGATCGGAAGAGTGCCGTTGAGGCACTCAATGGTTATTCCTGGAAAGGTATGTGACGGCATCTTATATTTTATGCCAAGATAACCACGTTTTAATCTTTTATTTAATATTTTTACTAACATTAAATACTTAATTAAAATTAAGCTACATTCTTTTTGAGTCCCTGAAACCACATAGAAAAAAAAATCATCCAAATCATTGGAGCACTTTGCAAAATCTTTGCAAAATGTATAGATAATTGTATACAAGAATTGCTCATAAGATATTTTATGTTCATAAAAATAATCTTATGTTTACCTATTATTGTTAAACAATTATTCATTTACACCATTCAGGAAAATAAGAACAATGTATGTTGTAATACATTTTGTTACATTTTGGATGATTTTACAATTTTTTTAATTTGTTGACTATTTTTTCATAAGATCTATATTTTAAGCAAGTCACATATTTTCAGGAAAGACCTTAATTGCTGAAGAAGCTAAACCTGCCCCAGATCCTTTAGTTAGAAAGAGAAAACAAGATGAAGAAGTAAGCCAGAACAAGAAGAAGAAAGAAGAGGACAACAGGAGTCAAGAGGAGAAGTTGAAAGATGCTACCACTCCTTACTGGAATATTGCTTATGAGGAACAGGTACATACAAGATTTTATAAATTCATATGAAAATGAACCTATAAATATTTATTTAAATGTTTAACTATTTTTATAATTATGATCAATAAAGTGGCCTTGTAAATTATGGGGTATAACATAAGCTGTGTCAATAATAGTGAGAGAGCACTATCAGCACTCTCTCACTTTACAAAAATGGTGCCCTTCTAAATAAAAAGCTTGGTTTGGCATCTTTTCTTTCCCATTTTCGTTCATTTTAGTTCTTCCACTGTGATAAAGCCAGTCCCTTGCTAATTTTTCAAATCGAAGCATTCATTGATAAATTGTATTGGTCTTACCAATTTCTTCTATTCTGACATTTACTTTCAAGTATTTCTTGGTTAAGAACAAATTTAAAACTGGATAATGTCGATTCCATATTGTTTTTCTTGCTAAAGCTATTTGTTTTACAGTTGAAACTAAAAGAAAAGGAAATAAAGCAGATACTTATGAAGTTTGACAATGAAAGGTGGAAAATAGACAAGAGTAGGCGTAATGAGATTGAAGTTAACAGAAAGGTTCATGATGGCCTGAGTTTTGAGTTAAGGCCGATCGAGAAGTCCCCTGTTACTGTGGGGTATAGAAATAAGTGTGAGTTCACAGTGGGGTATGATGAAGAGACCAAGTTGCCCACTGTCGGGTTCAGGTTGGGCAGTTATGTGACTGGCACAGTAGCCGTTGGACCCATACAAGAAATGATACACATCTCTGAAAAGACCAAGAAAGCTGTTTTGGTAAGAATAATCTTTTTATTAAATGTTTGAAAGTGCGACTTCTGAAAGAGTAACCTTTTCCTCTTATTAGTAATTAAATTAAATTAATTAAAATTTAATAATCTTTATTTCAGGCAATTTTAAACCCATAGCAATATATATAAATTCTAAATTCTAAAAACTGAGCAATAACAATATAAAGTAAGAAGTATTTATAATAAAAAGCCTCTTCTCTCTTCTAAGAGTAATAAAAGTAATTATATGTAATGATTTCAGCTATTTCAAGACTTTGTCCGTAAATCAAAGATGGCGCCGTTCTCTCCAGCTGACTACACAGGGTACTGGAGGTTCCTTACCGTACGGGACTCCACTTCAACCGGAGATGTCATGCTTATAGTCGTTATGCATCCCCAGGTGAGTTTGTAAACGAAATAAGTCTTTATTTATTGAAGAATAAAGTTCAAAAAGTATAACGGACAGTAGGTACTTGCATTTTGTTAATAAAATATTTTTAACATCTGAATAAACCAGTTATTCAAAAAGTCAAAAGTCAAAAATCATTTATTCCAATTAGACCTTTACAGGCACTTTTGAACGTCAAACAAAATTTAAAATAAAAAATTGTGTCAGTCTGTCGGTCAGTCCTCTTAGTGAAGCTATTTGCTCGTTCCAAAGTGTAGATTCCGATGGAGAAGAACGAGCAAGAAACTCCATGGTTACTCTTTTTAAATCAGTTTCACATACAGATTCCTTTTACAAACAGTTGGTTCAATTATGTGAGAACAGTGTAACACTAATATTTATTCAAATATAAAAATAAAGTAACCTTAAATTAACTTATTATTAATATTTAGCTTACTTTTCGTGTAACTAAATATTTTAATGAGAATGAAATTATTTGCAGTTTCTAAATACACCTATGAATTTAGAAAAGCGGGAGCGTGCTAAGCTAAGTTCAAGTAACAGAACTGGCGAATATCACCGTGTGTAGTAAAAAAATCTTAAACTTTATTATATTTTTATTTCAGAATCTAACAGAAGAAGAAATAGATCAGGTGAAAAAGGATTTAATCGAACATTTTAATTCAGAGGAAGCGGTCGCGTGCGGAATTAAATCTCTATATTTCGAACTGGCTGTCAAAAAGTAAGTAACTACATACTTTTACACATTATTATCTATTTTCAGTACAATCGCTACTTACATCATTGTTATTTTTATTTTTTACATATTTTTGTATCGAGGACAACTTTTAGTTTTATATGATTTATTTTATTCCTACTACTCTATCTAGGGTCGGCAATGGGGAAATGGCATGTACAAAAATATTTACGAGAATATATGACTCCTGGGCTTGGAGTTCATCATTATCATCATTACATTTCATACAGTGAAATGTAATTTGTGTACATAAAAATTTAAGTCTTTATTAAATGGTCAAATTGTACCTAACTGTAACAGTTATATTATACTATATATTCGGCGTGTAGCGTTCCGCGCGCGCCTCAAAGAGCCAATAAACCACCGCAGACGGGACCCTATTAGGGCTGATGTTCAGCCGATATTCCACTCACAAAAAAATCCCCTATATATTGAGTGAATATGTTGATTTCCCCTTTCAGACGAGTGGGCGAGGATGGAGCTAAACCAGTGCATCTATCTGGCTCCACGCATATAATTGACACAATACTTGGCAAACAGTTTAGGATATCGCCAGAAGCATTTTTCCAGGTAATCTTAATACTAAACACATATTGGCTGGGCACCGATCACGAGAGTAACTTGTTCTTACTCCGTGGCACCGATATATGTATAAAAAACAAAAAAGAAAAACTGAAAAATACCTAGTACTTAATAATTATACTTATGGCCAGTTTCACATTATATTCTTGAAGCCAATAGCTGTCAAACATAGTTTAACGATAATTATTTTAACGTCACAATGCTTCATCATTTGAATATAGATCATACCTAGCGCTTGCCAGTTAATAAAAAAACTGTGATAGGTACCTACTTGACGTAGGAGTAATACCTACTGGTTCTTAACATTTTATTCAACCCACACCTTTGTCCAACATTTAAATAGGTACCTAATCTATTCTGTACTAATATTAAAAAGAGGTAAAATTTTTAAGTTTGTATGTAGGTAGGGGGTACTCTTTGGACCCGCTGGTCGGATTCCCAAAATTCTTTCACCGATAGACAGCTACAATGTTGCGGAGTGTTATAGGCTATGAAACATAACACTACAACCAACAGAAACTGCGCGGTAGTAGAGGTTAATATATATCTGTTAATTAATATATGTATATAATTATATTTATTTTGTTGTAGGTGAATACGGCAGGTGCTGAGGTATTATACCAAAGTGCGATCGAGCTGAGCCAAGTGGAGAAGGATTCTACCGTTCTTGATATATGCTGCGGTACCGGTACCATTGGACTGTGCTTTGCTCCGGTAAGTACTTAGATATAATTACTAAATAAATTAACTTTTTATAGATCATTTATAAAATCTTTATTAGAGAGAAAAATGTCCCGGGACTAAACCCTTTTGTATGGATTTAGAGTAAAGTTATAAAGCTTAGTTGTAATATTCTTTATTACTGTGTGCTGCTCTTTCGAACTGGAACTTCAGACAGGGTATTTCTTTTGTAAATAATTTGCTCTTATATAGTCTTTTATTTATATGTTTTAATAGTCATGCAAACTAGATGTGTTTACGACAGAATCAGTTCAATCGGTTGAAGATAATCTGCTTTAAAATTTACTTACCCAACATAAGTCCATGGCAAGTTAAATAAAACTTTGTAATTACATACAATAACTTCTGTGTAAATCCAGTGCTGATGTATGGGCTCATTACATAAGAGGGATTGGTTTTATCTCCACGAAAGGCGTAGATGTTAGTGTTTATTAGAGAGTGCTGCTGTACTCATTTTACTATGTGTTATTTTGAATGAGCTCATTCATCGTCATCATCATCAGACCATAAGTACCCTTTGCTGAGCAAAGGCCTCTTCTCGCATGGAGAAGGTATAACCATTAATCACCACGCTTGCTCAAGACGGTTTGAAAGCAAACTTAGTTTTTTAGAATTTCTAAAATCAATCTAAATTATCTAAAAAACTAATGCCCGGTTTCCGAAAGCCCAATCAATGTTAAAATCAACAAACTAGGTGTCAAATCACTTGTCAAGTCATCTGATTGGTTGTTGATAATTCAGTCAGCCAATCAGATGACTTGACAAGAGATTAAATTGATTTTAACATTGATCGGCCTTTTGGAAACCGGGTGTAAGTCAAACAGACTAGTTTTTAAGAATTTCTTTTCAGTTATTTGACGATTATTAAACAAGGGCATTGTTTAAAATCCGTTAAATAATTTTGTGATTTTTAAACGCTTTCATTTCCAGCATTGTGGAAGAGTATTAGGCTTGGAAATGATAACGGAAGCGGTGAAGGATGCAAGAGCGAACGCCGAGCTGAACGGTATACAGAACTGTGATTTCTTCGCTGGCAAGGCCGAGGATATTCTGACATCGGTACTAGCTAGGGCTGATGGGGATGACATTATTGCTATCGTGGATCCACCCAGAGCTGGATTACGTAAGTTACCTGTTGTATTGTTGATATAGATATTTATAATAATATGTAGATGACATGCGGTTAAAGGACAAATATTACCTCTTTACTATAGGTACACACTTCTGACTTTCGCTTAGGGGTGATTACGATTAGCAATTCAGTATTACCTTTAAGCTTAATAGCTAACGGAACTCTGAGTTTGTTTCGACATTTCTTCTCAGACTAGTCAGGTTTTTAAATATAATTTGACGTGTAAAAGCTTATTTGCAAAAATAAATTCATTGTTTGAATAACGCACAAAAAGTGATAAAACTAGAAGATTTGATTCAATGTTTTTTTAACCCTACAAAAAAGTGTTATATCAAATATTTTTCTTTACTTAAATAAATTATTCGTATCAAAATAAATTAAAACAACTAGTGTTTTCACACTTGATATATCTATTATACCTAACACACGTTGTTAACACACTTAAAAAAATAGCATTACTTATAGCAAAAATAAAATCGATACTTGTAATTTGAAACAATTTCTAGACATGAGAGCAGTAACACAACTAAGGAACACCCGTAAAGTGACTCGCTTAGTCTACATCTCATGCAGTCCATCGTCAGCTGTGAAGAACTTCGTGGACCTCACGAGGCCGAGTTCCAAGACGTTAAGAGGAGCACCCTTCGTGCCTGTCCGCGCTGTACCTGTCGACATGTTCCCGCAGACCAAACACGTCGAATTGGCTATATTGTTCGAAAGAGAGGTAAAATATTTTTTTACATGACTTTTGTCTTTGTCGATCTTTTTTTTGAATATTTTTTTAATAAGTTAGCAAACGTCATGGAGCTTACGGTAGCAGGGAGTCCTGCTTAAGCTGAGGCTCGGAAGTGATCGGCGGCGGCGACTTTTCCCTTCCTTTTGATCATGATCATCCAGTCACCAAAACATCCCTTTACCATTTAATTTGTGTAATAACAATCTATACATTTTTTGCAGGAAGCACCGTCTTCAGTAGGAGAAACTAAATCAGATGGTGCCACGCAAGAGGACGCTGCAACCCAAGAAACAAGTGAGACTACAGATGTAGATAGACAAGAAACTGATGATAATAATGTAGCGTAAAGCTATAAATATATTGTATTTGTTACAATAAAATGTTCATATACTTTTAAGATTTGTATTATTTGAACCTTTTGTCCATTTTGATGCCCACTTATCTTATAATTTAAAGTGACTTTTTTTGTGAATGATTTCTCCCGCCCAGGGTGAGGAGAGAAGGAGTGTCAAACTTACTGACTAAACCCCTCTCTTCCGTAACTACTCCTGCTCTATGCGGTGTCTTAGATATTGTGCTTGCCCCGCAACCCCGGCCGAACATTAGCCATATAAGGCACCGTCTGTGGTGGTCTAAGGGACGAAGGAAGGAATTATTATTATTAAGTATGTTATGATCATTTGATTAGGTTGAGTATTCACCTAAACTTTACTACTTCTTTCTCAATTTTAGAAAAGAAGTAAAATTTAAACATAGTTATTGTAAGACTGACAAAAAATTTGTAAATAACGAATTACATTATTTAACTTAGAAATGCTCTACTAGTTTCAATTCACAACAAAACTTTAATTCTTGAAGAGCGATCAAGGCAACTTCGCAGTCGACAGCTAGGCTGCGACGACGACCTTTCCTTTCGAAATGTACCTATTTAATAACAATAAAATTTAATGAAAAATTACAGACTGCAATTAAACACTAGTGTTACTATTTACCTATATAAACATTACAAAACAAATCTTGACTCTAAATAATTGACGAGCACGTCGGTTAACCACAAACCTATCTACCCTCCATATATCCGTAATGAAATAAAATGTTAATCTGCCGGGTCCTCATCTCGGGCGGGCGTCAATTCGCCAGGAATTTAATATAGCGCCCGACACCGCCTTGCATTCCACCGCCCAAGTGCCGAGAATTTCTATGAAGATAGGTCCGTATGTATTATTAATATAAAACTTTCTGGATATCTTCACGTATTCAACTTTAACTAGTATTAAGATCCCGATTTTAGCTATGTTTAAATTTTAATTGAAATCTCATTGTCCTAATTAATGACAATAGACATACTACCTACCTACCTAGGTTATTTTAGTTAAATGGCAAGAAATGACTTCCCTACCTAATTGATTTATAAAAAGCTAACTAACCCATTGTACTTACTTTTATTTTTTGGGGTTAATCTACGAATTAAAACGATGTACTTACTTCAAGGTGCGAAATTTATAAACGGCGAAATAGGTTAGGTTACTTTAGTTACGATATCAATATGATATAGTCAGTTAACATGATTTGGTTAGGTACTATGTATTACGAAGTCATTTAAATAAAGAACTAGATACAGTAAATAATTATAACGATATTAAATGCTGTCACATCAAAAAAATAAAAAATAGAAAGTTGAAAAAGGATTTTCTTCTTAACTGTCCTTAACACTTTTTCACCCAACTGTACAGCAACCCTCATACCGTCACCTCTCTCAATAAGTTATTCGAGCTATATATCTTTGCATAGTTGTGAAGCTAAGGGATCTTCTCATTGTCTATCCGACTGTCGGGCTGAGCGGTCAGGACGCACCAGTCTTAGTTCAAGCAATGTTCTAGCCACGGACTCGTAATGGCGCTAAAGTGCATTATAACAATTTTATCGTTATTTGTGTGTTCACATTTCACGTATACCATCAAGGAAAATGCTGGTAAGTAATTTTGAAAAAAAGAAAAAATATTTTAATAACGATTATTTTTAAAGAACTTTACCTACAATTTTTTTGCTATCTGCTAGGCTTGTCTTTTTAACTGACTCCATTTAGGTAACATCTTAACTTTGAATGTGTTAATAGAGAAGAGAAGTGTATTATTACAATTAGGTATTTACGGATTTTGTATAAGAAGTTATATAAACTAATTATGCACTTTGTTCTACCAGACAAAATAGCAGAAAGTGAATCAGTGTTGGATCCGAATGGAGACTTCTTGCTAAAATGGCAGATCAACTATTCAATTCGGAAGATTCAGTTTCAACTAATAATATCGGACAAAGCTCCTACGTTCTACTGGTTTGCTTTGGGCTTCTCTGAGAGAGGAAATTTGAATAATTCTGATGTCTGCGTGTTTTGGACAGATTATAAAGGGAAACATCATTATGAGGTACGTTTTCGGGAGATATGTTTTTACTACTTAGTTTTAGGGAGATAGGTACCTATATATAACATTCCCTGTCTGTTATACACCCTAATTAACTGGCCAAAGATGGTCTATATTTTCAAAAAGTAAAGGTTATAATAAACTTTCTTATATTATACCGAAATATGTTTTTAAAGTATTGGGCGTCCTACAATTTGTTCGAACATTTATTAACCTACTTACATTCCTTTCCTCGACCGAGTAAATTTCTACTAGAAACAGTTTACTTCACCTCCATAATCCCCTCGAATTCTTATTCAAAATCGAATTATACTTAACATATTAAGAAGCAATTTTGCTGTTTTCACAGGACATGCACGCGGATGAAGAAGGTAAATTGTTACGGGACTCGCAACAAGACTGCGACGCCTTCCACCCCGACGCTGACACTCAGAGCTTTATATTTGAACGGTTTTTCGACACCTGTGATGATGACGATTACATTATTGAGGTAAGAGTCGGTTATCCTGGAAACGGTCGATTTTATTCTACCAACGTAGGATTTGCAGTGAAAACCTTGCTGGTCGGATCTACTCAGGCGAATAAGGCATACAGTAGTAGGAATGTATCTAAGTTTGACTAACCAACAGGTACAAACTAGAAAGCATGTGTTTCTTTTTCATTTTGCAATGAACTATGGTTGTTAGCTATTTTGTATATTTTATTAAGAACGTTGCCTCACACTAGAACCTAGTGTGTCCTTCTGTATCGTGACCACAGTTCCGAAACGGAATAACGATTTGTACCGTACGGAAACCAAATCTCGATCTTATCACAGTAAACGTCGAAAAATGTCTTGAGAATGTCCATTTTTAATAAATTTTATAGGTCTTATGATAGTTGATATAGAAAAAAAAACGATTTTCTAATTTTCGCAGGATGGTACAGTACACATCGTTTGGGCTCATGGCACCGACAAGTTGTTCTCGTCGAAGGGACTCTGCTTAACTTGCACGCCATCACATGACCATGGCTTCATCAGAGTGCGTCTCTTCACTCCAGTAGGAATGAAGCAAGTCACTGATGCGTACCAACTTCGTATAACCAACAAGGACTTGAAAGTTCCCGGAGATGATACCACGTACTGGTGCCGTGTTGTTAAACTGCCCGACTTTGTTACCAAAAAGGTTCACCATATTATTCAGGTGAGAAATTATAGGAACATAAATATTACGTCACTAGGAAACATAAAAAATATCTTAGAAGTGTTACGAACGAGACTTCAATCACAGTGCTAGGAAGTTTTAAATTTTTTTCTTGTGACGTTAGTTAGGAAATGTGAAAATGGTGGGTAATCCCACCATGAATGTCTCTACATATTTTAACACCATTTACTTAAATGTAACGACGTGAATAACGTGAGTAAATTCCTTATTATTTTCACAACAACAATCATCAATTTAAAGTGAGCGTAGTCACCGTCGCCGCAACGCGCACGCTGCTCATGGAAGTCCAGGAAGAACAGGAGTCCCGTCCTATTCTATTCTATTCACCTGAATATCTCGTTATTTGTTCCACGATCGTCCCGAAAATACTGCTAAGTATTTAGTTTTGGTTAAGGATGTTACCAATATATCACCTAGATATTTCTTAAATTGTAGTTTGAATCAACAATCACAAAAGGCAACGAAGGCTTGGTCCATCATATGGAAGTGTTTTATTGCGACGCTGATCCCAACAAGGAGATACCGCTGTATGAAGGCAATTGCTTTGCTCCAAACCGACCAGAAATCACTAAGACATGCTCCAAGGTAAGAAGGTCTTATACAAAAATAATACTGAGATTCCAAAAGGATATTTTTTATTTGGTAGTGTGGCCTCGACTTGATAATAAGCTTTTTAATCCTCGAAGGTTTTTTTTGCGTATGTGGTGGTTGCTTGGTGGTGTGGTGATATGTCACACTCTTACTGACTGAAAAATTACCCCGTTCCTTATCCTGCTCCTGGATGGACTTAGTGGGTTGCACCTGTTGTGATCTGTTGGGTCTTTGATAACATCCGTGCTTGCGGAGGTAACATCTAAGAAGTACAAACTTAATGTAGCCTTCTAAGTCCAAATACCGGATTTCGAGCTTTTACCGAAAATTTTCGAAAGACCTACCAACTTGAGTTAGTACCAACCGAATTTGAGTTCAGAATAGATATAGATGCTTCTTCCATAATTTAGGTAAAGGCGGCTTGGGCAATGGGAGCTCCTCCGTTCGTTTATCCAAAGGAGGCCGGCCTGCCTCTCGGAGGACCGAAAGCGAATAAATTCATCATGCTCGAAGTCCACTACAACAACCCGGAAATGAGGAAAGGTACGTTTTATACTTATTAAAACGTTATTTTATTTTATGAATAGTTGGACAGGTTGTAACATAGTTCCATAGACCACGTAAGAGATGAGCCTATTTTCATAAATCGATTTCATAATACCAGACTTCACGCTAATTCGGACAGATTTTGAAATAACTGAAATTACCAAAAATACATTTTACTTTTTCTGTGGGGAAAAAGTCATCGAATAACTTCTTTCGTCCGGTCAGACTCTTACTGACAATGAGCAGTCGGATAACCTTCTTGTAAGCAATCGTCGCCGCCCTTTTGGGCATTAGGGTTTCAAAGATTGGGCAGAGATGGGGAGAAGGGAAGGATTGGGCCACCACTAAGCTCAATCTCACGGCGAAGCACAACGCTGTGGTTCTTTCAATATACGATAAACAACATGTGTATAATGTGATATACGGTATACCAATTTTCTAGTTTCATTATCTCTTTCTTTTCCCAGACTGGGTTGACAGTTCAGGTATAATTCTTCACATATCCAGCCAGAGACGGAAGTTCGATGCGGCCATCATGGAACTCGGGCTAGAATATACGGACAAAATGGCCATTCCTGGAAGACAGAAAGCTTTCCCATTGACCGGCTACTGTATTCCACAGTGTACGGGCGTGGTAAGTGTGAAGTTAAAGCAATTTACCTATTTATTTATATTTAATCGTGGTAATTTGGGACACAATAAAAGAACACTAGGTGCATAAACGCCAAATTAAAGCAAACGCTTGGAGTTTGATGATTCAATGATTTTTAGCTTTCCGGTTGCGGCTTCGCTCGTGAATATCCAAAGATTCTAACAGATGTTGAAGAGGAGTCTGTCCTCCCCTACAACCTTCTCCTTGCCGTCGGCAAACGTGCACAGGGATTACCTGTTGGCAAGCAATCAGCGCCGCCCATGAACACTCGTAGTCCCTACCATAGGAGTAACTACAAAGGTGTTGCCAAACCCTTGTGGGATATTAGGCATTTAAAGATAGGGTTTTGAGTAGTGAGGGTGTGGGGCAAGGATTGGACCCCGGCGACCACACAAACACGCCGAATTAAAAAAAAATACCTGCCGGCTTTTATTTTACCAATTTTGATTCTCTTATTAAGATGTGTACATACCTACCTAGGCAAGTAGTGAATGATGTGGTCATAAGGCATAATTGGAAAGGCTCGTATTATCCGCAAAAAATTGTAAATATTATTGTATTTTTTTATTGATTTACAACACCGTCTTTATAGGCACACCACCTAATGCGACAATGTCGTCATACAATTGTGCAACCTCTGTTGCTATCCAATAAATAATTAATAAAATTTTATTGAGTATATATTATATGTATATACGTACTTGCATATTTTCCATTCTAGGGTCTCCCATCAGACGGTATTGTGGTCTTCGGCAGTCAGTTACACACGCACTTGACTGGAGTGGCGGTTTGGACGAGACACTCGCGTCAAGGGGTAGAGCTGCCCTACCTCAACAAAGACACACACTACTCCACGCATTTCCAAGAGATCAGAATTCTACATAGACCTGTCAATGTTCTCCCGGTAAGCTATGGTGGTAAAATTTAATCTGGATTTAGGTACTTGCTATTGGTAAAGTATAAATGCGGTGATTCAAGTCGGGAAGCAGAAAATTGTTATGAAACAAATATTTTTTTTATTACAACATGACCTATGCAATTTTAAACGATGTTTCTTAGTTAATCTTTAATTACCTAAAAAATATTGCGGTTGGTGCGGTGGCTGGGCAACTGGCTGCCATGCAACGTGTCGCGGGTTCGATTCCCGCACGGAACAATTATTCGTGTGATCCACAAATTGTTGTTACGGGTCTGGCTGTCATGTGTATGTGAAAATGTATGTTTGTAACCGCACCCATGACACAGGAGAAAATCTTGGTGCGGGGCAACGTTTATTAAAAAAAAAAACCTAAAAATAGGTTTCGATCTAAAACATGTCATCCATAAATATGTCATAAACCATCTCTAAAGTCTCCTTGCAGCATGAATATCCTAAATAAGGCAATAGCTGCAGAAAAAATGGGATTTGTAGAAACGGTTGTAATGCTACCCACATCTACTACACACATATTTTATACAGTCTACTCTAATTAATGATTGGATGGATAAAATACATGTTGTGATGTAATGGTTTTCGGATGTTCCAAATTCTCACTTTCAGCTGGGCTTAGTACCTACTGTTTCAATGGCAATAGTATTAATTGAGCGGCTACAAAAAGTGTTGTCTATCAATTTATTTCTTCAGGGAGACTATCTAGAAACGACTTGTATCTACAACACGGAGGAGAAGGAGAACGCCACTATCGGAGGGCACGCGATCACAGACGAGATGTGTGTCAACTACATTCACTACTACCCCGCCACACAACTCGAGGTCTGCAAGAGTGCCGTCTCTAACGCTGCTCTAGAAAACTACTTCAAGTTTGAGAAACGGTAAGATAAAGGATCTTTTGAACCGGTTGAATGTCGGTGTACTTATAAGACACAATAGAAAAGACATTGTGTCTCAGATAGATCCACGTCTAAACACGAAGGGTATTGAAACGTATGTCTATGTAAATACCTACATATTTGTTTTAAGTGAAAGTAAAATCTTACTCAGTTAAATCAATTGAGAAAAGCTCTACTTGTTTCAAGTCACAACGGGACTCTTATTCGTAAGCAGCGTGCGCGGCGTGGTGGCGTTGCGTAGCCGACTGGTACTAATATAGCCTTTTCAGTTGATTCACGTATGTTCAAAAAATTGTACAAGCATCATGACAGTAACTATTTAAACAAAATGTACTTAAATATTTTTATTTTTTGAACCGTGATTCCTACAAACAGGCGTTGTTTGTAATTCTTAAATGCCAAAATCTTTGTTTTAGTTGGGACAACATGTCGATTTCCTACACAGCATCACCTCGCTCCAATTACCTCGCCATCAAACCTTGGACCCACCTGCGAGCCAGCTCCCTGCACGCCCTCTACACTGAGTCTCCGATATCCATGCAGTGTAACAAATCTGATGGTAGTAGATTCCAGGTAAGATCATTTATATTATTGATTGCGAATAAAATGCTCCTGCCCAATTCAGGATGCAGATTTTAAGAGCCACCGACATGGTGATTCTGGGTCTTTTGCCAATTTCCATATTCGACATGGGCGACTTTAAGTCTCTCTGACAGACCAGAAGTAAGGGATCACGTCTCTGTCCGTATGTCATCAACACACCTTGGTTTTAAGGCACTGCGGGATTTTTGAACAGAGGATGTCGCGTTACTTCCCGAACCTCTTTATCGCAGTTGGACCTACCTAGCTAAATCATCCGCCCTAGATATGTATTTATAGTCATAAACGTTGTACAGTTAGTCAAGTATTTTTATAAGCAAATACGAAAATAAAGATTAATTCGTAGACACAGCTATTGTTACTATTTGTTACATTGTATTGTAGATACCCTTTTAACAAATCCAAGTCTTTTGTAACAGTAATTTGGTTTAGTAGGCAAGAAACGGTTCCTGATTCTGCTAGTTGTTTCTGATCAACTGTATTTTTAGTTATACAGGAATAGGACCTATCCGACCCCTATACCTAATCCTTTCCTATCCTTACTAGAGCTACCTACATAATCTACCTAAAACTTTTTGTGAACCACTCATAGTTGTTACAGATGCTTGTGCTGTTTGTTTTCGTTTAGGTTTGCATATGCGGATGGTACACCTAGGAGATAAATTAAAAAGAAAATGTTTCTATAACTATTTATTAAAACATAACCTATTTTTCAGGGCGACTGGGAAGGAATATCGATACCAAGGATCAAGTTACCACTGCCGGCAGAACAAAGGATTTGCCCTAATATGATAATTGAAAAATAAATAGTTGTTGTTATTCATATACCTACATAATTATGTAATGTAAACAAGTGTTAGATTCATATTATTTTTAAGATTGAGCAACACACAACGCTTTGGATATTGGGGTAACTAAAAAAATAAAGATATAATCCGGCTCTTTATTTGTGAGGGGTCTTTAAAATACTTTTCTCGCACGGGGTGAGGCGAGAGAAAGTGTCAGACTATTACTGACTTAAAACCCCCGTTCATTCTTCTTCTTTAGGCTGAGGCGCCACCTTCTTGCGCTTGTTCCGCAAGATTATCCTGCTAGTCTCGACTCGACTCTCTCTTCATAACGATAGTAAAGTATCGGGAACATTTTTAATAAATAAGTACAGTTTATTTTAAAAATAAATGTTGAAATTGAAAATCAATCCATTACATACCTACAGTTAACTCATTTGAACCATGTGAAAATAAAATAAATCATTTTAAAATTAAGGTTGATGTTTGTGATAACATTATGAGTGAACATTGTGATAAAAAAATATTAATATTGGCTGTAGTAAACCTATAATGTAGATTATTATTATTATATTCTCGTTCAAGTTTGACGTGTACCTAGGTATGGATCTTTGCTTACCATTTTTTCGATTAAAATGTGTATTTAAATATTAAAAAAGAAATGTGACATAACGCAATAACACATAAACCAATGTACAGTAGAAGTTTGAAATAAAAACTAAATAGAGGGCTCTCTTGTTTTGCTTTTTTATTACTCACAGGTATTTATGCTGTTAGGTTTGGGTTGATGAAATAAAACTAAGTTTATTTATCAAATAGCAGAGGTGGAATTTATTATTTTACTTTAGGAGGTGTGTGTTGCCTGAAGGCGTTAGCAGAACCGAATGAGGGCGAGATGCAAACATCTCAGTGAGGGTTAGCTGGCCACTTAAGGCACTTATAATAGTGGCGTGAGAATAATGAGTAGATTGATTTTTGTTATTCCAACACGCCCTATAATATAAGAGCTAAGAATAAAACATACCTACCACCCATTTTCTCCAAACAAAAGACTCACACAGTCACGCAGGGGCGTACCTACGGTGGGGCAGTTTGTAACATTTTGCCCTATCCTAAAAAAACAAAAGTAGATACCTATGTAGGTACTTGGCACTAAATATCACATTACCCGCCCCGCCTGTACATTTTGTGTGTCGACTGCTAAGAGGCCTCTCCTCACACGAATATTGTATGACCTTTATCCACCACGCTTGCTCAAGGCGGATAGGCCCGCAGCAGTCGGGTAAAGGTAGGCAGTAGGTACCTTCTCCCAAAGAACTTTAAAAGTAGGTAGGTACTGCCTACTTTTTGAGTGGAAGTATGATCGAAAGTCAGAACCTGTGCTGAACTTGTTCTCGGTATGCTGGTTGGAAGTAACCCCGGAGCGAGAGGCGAAATAGCGGCTCAGAGGGTCTTCCGCGGCAGCTGGAGCAAGAGGAAGTTAATTTCCTCCTGAAACTGCTTCACAAAAGAAGAATGCGGCTTTCTTATTCCCTTGCCTGGCACCATAACCTCGTTTACGTTTAAGCGGTGCGATGTGTGGTTCGTCATACATTGCTCGTGATGTTCATATGTTTGTTTTTGCACGGCCACGGCACACGATTTGATGCTGTAATGTACGACAAACGAAATACGCGCCGCGCAACGCCCTGCATGTACGTAAACGAGATCTTAATGTTGGAAGCGAGAGGTTGCCATCGCCGACCTATTCCCTTACTTATATAGATACGACACGGTAGTGCCAGTCAAAACCGGTAAGTTCCATAACAGTTACTACGGAAACCTCCAGAGTGTAATAAATAAACCTTCTGCATCAGCTGGAAGTTAAGGTCACCGAGGCGTTATTTTAGCCAAACTTCAACGAGGAAACTTGGCGCCGCTATAAGTATGAGAGGTCGCCGACCCATCCTCGGCACGGTCACAATTACAAATTACGCGCTATCTCTAAGACCCACAGAAAATCTTAAAACTTACCTATAGGTTACACACGTAGGTAGGTACTTTGGAGGTTGTTAGAGTAGGTCTGTATTTTTTTTTCTTCAGCCCATAATGCCAGGATTATTTAACATCATGATTACTATCCCTCCAAATTCACAAAAACTAAAAAGTCGACAATCCACTTGTATCACAGCATACAATACATATACTCAGTTGGACCCCTTTTACGTGAGGGGAAAATCATCAAAGGACTTTTCCCGCCCAGGGTCGTGCGGGAGATAGTGCCAGACTCTTACGACTTAAAACCCCCCCGTTCCTCCTCCTTCTCTGGGCCGAGGCCGCGGTGCCTCATTGCGCTTGTCCCGCAACCCTGGCTGAACATCAGCCCTATAAGGCGTCGTCTGTGGTGGCTAACGGTGACCGGAATATTTCCTACTGCGGCGACTGGGGCGTGAGGAAGAGGATAGCTCCCTCAGGCGGTCCACCTCCTTCTTCATGAGTATAACTGCTTCACAGAAAGAGGAAATGGCTTCCCAGTTCCTCTCGCTACGTACCATGGCCTCGACTAAGGCCGGGCGTGAGAGGTCGCTGCCGCTTCCCTGAGGTCACGGCGGTGCTCAGCTCAAGCAGGGCATACCGTGACTTCAGGGTGGTCCTCACAATGACGACACTCGGGCGTTTTCTCCGCCGGATCAGAAAAAGGTCAGGATGCGTCAGGCGGAAGGTGAGGACGCCGTGGCATCTTTTAAGCCACTAAGCCAAACCTCGAGGAGGAGTCTTACTACTGCTATAAGAGCGTGCCCGGGGATAGACACCTTGCTACACATTTTTTTTGTGTAAATGTATATGTTTGTCTATTTCCAGTTTATCTACGTATAGCAAAACAAATGGTTTAACTCCTTAGTTGTAGGTGGGTATCCATAGGCACCATCAATAGACTTGCTCCCACTACGCCTGAGCCATAAAATAAGATTATGAACAGTTAAACTATTTCTGTTTAAAATCCTGACTGATTGAAATGGGATCTTGAGCTCAGTTTTGCCAGGATAAACAACCTTAGTAAAATAATATAACTTATAATAAAAATGTTGTTGCTTTTAATTTCTGAACGTTAAGAATCTTTGACAGTTTTCTTTTTGGGCATATCACTGACATTCTTGACATTTCACTAAGCGACTGACATTTTGTTTTGCTTCCTTCTTGCGAAGTTCCTCTTGTTTATAATTTTCAAATTTATTTCTGGAAAACAGTATTGTGATCTGTAATCATGTCTAATGATTATGGGTTTAACAGTGATGATTCGCCTAATAAATCAAACACACATCTACAATTGCCGAGTCCTATAATTACGCGGCGGAACCGAACAGCGTCGACGTAAGTTTCTGTGTCACTTTTCGATACCTACATATTTTAAAAATTATGCATAACTTTAGAAGATTATGATTAGTAATTTCTATTTTATTATAGGTCAGAAAGAGCCTTAGGAAATCCTATAGAAAGTGGAAAAATCAAGTCTTTCTGCCGAGCAAAAGGACATGGATTTGTTACCCCAGAAAGAGGTGGCGAAGATATATTTGTCCACATCTCCGAGTGAGTATCTTTTTCTTTGTAACCTTGTTTATTTCTACGTAGACTTATTTAGTAAATGTTTTGGTCTACTGTAGGTATCTCTTTGTTTTATTTGTCTGCCTATAAGAGTCTGTTATAAATGTTCAATGTTAAGTAATTAACATAACTCAGATTTTTAAAAGTTTTTTAAATCTCAAACTGCAGTAAGAAACCATAATAAATTTAAATAGTTCATCCTACATGACTTAACAAATAATGGTTTCTCAAAACCAGACATTCTTTATGAGCATGATGAATGAAGGAAATAGAAAAAAAATTGGCTCTTGAAACATAAACAACATGCTTCAGGAAGAAGTTTTGAATACAATTAATATTACTCACACATTTTTTGTTTGACTTTAGTTACCAACCAGTATTGTAGTTGATAACAGATAAAATATTGTTTTATACATTTAGGCAGTTTGTTTTATTTAGCACATTTAGAGGTCAAATGTAGGTGTTCTTTGTTTGTCTTTGTTGTTGATATGAGTCTACATTAGAAAAAAATTTTTCCAAGGTTTAATCTAACTGGTGTTACAAATATTCTTTTTGTTTGTACAACACTATGAAATATGTTTCATGATTATAATAGCAGACATTTTTGTTGTGCACATTACTTACATAACATAATTAAACAACACCTTATAGATAAGATTTGAATTTGGTGAGAAGCTGCTATGTTATACGATCTTTTGTTTTACAGTATTGAAGGTGAATATGTTCCATTGCCTGGTGATGAAGTAATATACCGACTCTGTCCAATTCCCCCCAAGTTTGAGAAGAACCAAGCTGTCCATGTCCGTATTGTCCACCTCACGCCTGAGAAGCACGTCAAGTGGGATGAGCCCCCACTGTAAACTGATCCCTCTGCCACTCTTACCTCAAATTCTTGAATATCATTTGCAAGGTCCACTTGCTCCCTAAATCTCTCTGTAGTGTCATATCTTACCTGTCGTCTCTCGCCATATTGATGTGTGTTACGCATGTTGTATTTTTACTTTCTATAATTGTATTACTATTACTCTATATGTACACTATATTTATATATAAGTATTGTGTCCTGTTAAGTGAATATCAGCAGAATCGAATGCAACTTCGTCAATTCTACACGTCTGTATCACAATCAATCTATTGAACTGAATCAAAATCAACTAATTCTACTCAAAATCTGCTCATTTATTTTTAAACATTGCCATGAAATGACCAAGGTTGTATTATTCGCGTTTGTATATTATGTGCAAATCGAATTCAATATTTAAATATAGTGAGAAGCCAACATGTGGTGCTAAATTTTCGAAGGTTTTACCATCGTCTTAAGATTTTGATAACAGATGTATTTCACACAGTGAATGGATAATGGCTTCTTGCACCAAAATGTAGTTTAACAGTTGTATGATAGAGGTTATGATTGAATCATCGACATAATTGGCCTAATTTTAATATCTCGCGTATTTTTCTGTACTTAAGCATCATTGTATTGAGTATATAATTAATGATAGTATGTAACATTGCACAAATACAAAGTGCCACTGGTTAGTGATGTGTGCGATCTATGTGTAGGATTGTTTTGTTTAACACATTGTTGGATTATGCTTAATCTCATTTTGATTCTTCTCTCTTTTTATTATAATTTTATTTGTATGTTATTGTATTTAAGTGCAAAAATGTTGCAACTACCATTCCATGAACTAAAGTATTCTCCTTGTGTTGGGTAAATCTGTTTTATTTTATTTGTGGTATAATTAATTTTATTCTATTTTGTATCTGTGTTGTCACAAGCCTATTGCAGGAAGTATTTTATGAAACTGTAATCGACGTGTTGCCATGCTTTTTGTGTTTAGTTTATAGCAGTATTAGATAATATACAGCGAATATATGGAATTATGTGGAAGCAGATACTTTGTTTTATTACACTCTCCTATCATTTTCGACAGGATAAAGTGATACTATATAAGTGTCCGTTACCCAGGCCAGATGTTGTCGACAATGGTCATTTGAATCTTATAGATAATTAGTTGTGCGGCTTCTGTAATTGTTGCGCACATTTTTAAATTTGTTGCGCTTATAGTTTTTTAATTATTTCACAAAAACATTTCCTGCTGGCGTAACGTTACCACAGCCAGACCTTTTTCTTTCTAATGGGAATATTTAAATAAATATTAGCTATAAAATTAGTTGTCTAGATAAAGTAAATGTTGTGCCTTATTTTGTATTTGTTCTTTCTTCGGTTGCGAAGTTATTAGAGATTTTGCTGCGGTAACGTTTTTGGTTTTGCTAGATCTTTGAAATGGTTAAGCGGATTCTTATCATATTTTGTACACGACTTCCCAGGACTTAGTTTAAATTTGTTGTGCAATAACAAAACCAAAATATGCATATTTTAAAGGTTTTTTCATTAAATAGAAAAACACTTCAATTGGCCCCAGCACTCTCAATAAGAAGTCTAAAGACTTACTTTAAACGTAATTTTAAAGCTTGTAACTGCCTTCAAATGTATGTGAAGTTTCATTAGTATCCCGTAAGTATTTAACAAGTTATGATGATATTCAGTTCTTCACGAGCACGGTCTTAATGCACGCGGTGTTATTTGGCCACTGGATTGGATATATGAACTGAATCTTATGTCAATGATTAGTTGTTTAGATCAGTTGTATATCAGTAAAATTTCAGCTCAATACATTGGATAATTAATGAGATAATACTATTAGAGTCATTAGGAAGTGAATGACCGTGGTAATCCGACCAAGTTTAGGTGGTTACGAAAAAGCGAAAACGCAGAACATTATGGTACCTTCTAAAATATGTAGGATAGTGTTATAAATTTAGTACAGACATGTACAAAAGTTTAAAAAAAAACTACATGATTATTCAAGAATTTTTATTGAAAGGTAAAATAATCATTTCAATTGAACTTTTACTCCCTTACTTATAAAAACTTGTGTTGCTTAGCAACCGATTAAACATCACCCGTCCTTGTCATTTCTATTTCAAAATGCAGTTCAAAAATCATCTAAAAGTAACCTTCTGGCAATACTGAGTGCGTTATGCAAACAATGTTTTACCCCTTCACCCCACTCCTCCTGAGTCCTACCGAACGGCATGCTCTAGCGGTGATTTTTGATAATTTTGTGGAACTGGAAGATAATGTTTTCTTTTATATTATTATTATATAGGTAATTACCAGTGTACGCGTCTGTACCAAAATTGTAAGGTGTATTATACTAAACATTTCAAAAGATAGTACAATGTTCTGCGTTTTCGCTTTTTCGTAACCACCTAAACTTGGTCGGATTACCACGGTCATTTACTTCCGAATGACTTTAATAGTATTATCTCATTAATTATCCGATGTATTGAGCTGAAATTTTACTTATATACAACTGATCTAAACAACTAATCATTGACATAATATTCACTTCATATATCCAATCCAGTGGCCAAATAACACCGCGTGCATTAAGACCGTGCTCGTGAAGAACTGAATATCATCATAACTTGTTAAATACTTACGGGATACTAATGAAACTTCACATACATTTGAAGGCAGTTACAAGCTTTAAAATTACATTTAAAGTAAGTCTTTAGACTTCTTATTAAGAGTGCTGGGGCCAATTGAAGTGTTTTTCTATTTAATGAAAAAACTTTTAAAATATGCATTATTTTGGTTTTGTTATTGCACAACAAATTTAAACTAAGTCCTCGGAAGTCGTGTACAAAATATGATAAGAATCCGCTTAACCATTTCAAAGATCTAGCAAAACCAAAAACGTTACCGCAGCAAAATCTCTAATAACTTCGCAACCGAAGAAAGAACAAATACAAAATAAGGCACAACATTTACTTTATCTAGACAACTAATTTTATAGCTAATATTTATTTAAATATTCCCATTAGAATGAAAAAGGTCTGGCTGTGGTAACGTTACGCCAGCAGGAAATGTTTTTGTGAAATAATTAAAAAACTATAAGCGCAACAAATTTAAAAATGTGCGCAACAATTACAGAAGCCGCACAACTAATTATCTATAGGAGTCAAATGACCATTGTCGACAACATCTGGCCTGGGTAACGGACACACTATATAAAGGTGGCTCTATCTTTAAGTACCTAATCTGATAACACTTACGTTTCGATTTTTGTTATGACGATATTATTTTATTACGAACAATATGCGTACTTCATATAGTTAAACTCAGTAATTATGAACTCCTCCACGTTAGTTAGATTCCAACGGAGCTTCAAGATAAACGGCGACATAAAATAAACTGCGATCTTAATTCATTTAACATTGTCCTTGTTAGTGTCAGTGTTAAGTGATATAGGGCTGATTCACACGATTCACAAGAAAAAATTCGCAAATATGGATCACTAGATACGATCATTTGATAAGGCTTTCTATTAAAACCTTAGTGAAATAATTTTTTTACTTTCATTTTTTTTAAACTCTGTCCCACCCTAGTTTTTTCTCCTGTGTCGTGGGGGCGTTTACAAACATACAACTCCACTTACACAACATCACACCCAGACCCGAAACAACAATTTGTGCATCACACAAAGTGTTGACCCGTGCGGGAATCGAACCCGCGACACGTACTTTTGATACGGTAGACCTCCACTACTTACTGAACAAAGACCTCAGTCCTACATGTCAAACAAAAACTCGCCAATTTCATCCTTTGCTTCAGTATCTAGATGGAGGCGCAGAACATATAATATACCTATATGAAGAGCAGACTGACTGTGGTCGCCGATCACTTTTCTGGCCTATCTGCCCTCATTTCTTCGAGCGATGTGGCCTGCCCATTGCCACAACAGCTTGCCACGCAATCACAAGATCACATTACAATACTATTCTATTCACATTGTATTTTTTCCTTTGCGCTTTCTGTCGCGAGTATGTACAAGCCTTTATCGTCAGCAGGCAATAATTTATTTACGCCTTTCATTGATTAACTGAATATAGACTGACCTTCTTACTTGATATTGACTTGGAACTGGTTTAGAAATAAAACGAATCAGCTATTTGTGTCACATGTGTATATTTTATTAGTAAATGTAAAACGTAAGGAATAAATAACAAACGAGCCGTGCAGGCGATTCTCTGAACGTAGGTATCCATTCAATAGTATATTTATATGAAATTACACTTACAATAACAGCTAATATTAGTTTGATATCCTAGGGGCTTCATATTATAGTGATCACACACTTACGTAGGTACTTATTGAAATAGTATCGGCTATCGGTGTAGATGACACGCGCCTACTCGTAAAAACAATGAGCGTCTCATAACACGATTGTGTAAATTAACAATTAAATTAGTAATAATAAAACATCTATACATAAAGGTACATAGACAATTCACATTTTTACGCCATCAATAGATAAGTTCCAGTTAATAACTTGCTAGATTCACTTGTATCAAACAAATGTGAGCCTTATTCCTGGTAGATAGAGCTTATCCAGATAATGTGACCCTTAGTCTTGTTGCTTAAAGCTTAAAGTCTCGGGATTATGCAGGCTCAACCATCGTGGGGATCAGTACAGTTTAAAGGCTTGTCGAGCCTAACGCGCCCTCAGTCCTTCTCTAAACACGCTAGGGTATTACATACTACAACCTATCATTTCTACATTACCTACTGTTGAATACGCTTAATTGTTATCAATCATGGATGTCTATTAGCAATTGGGCGACGTTTTAGAGTAATCAACCGTAAAACGATGACTTTAAGATTGATTTTTGAGCAAGTATGTCTTCGTGCCATTTTGATTTATTCTGCCATTTTGATTTATTTGCCTTTGAAACTCGGTTATATTAAGAACGAACGTGCACTATAAATTAGGTAAAAAAGTGGAAAATTATATCACGCTGCGAACTGCTGTACTAAGCAAAGCAAATATGGAAAATGACCTGTCACGATTTTTGACAATTTTCTTCGATTTACTTCAAAAAAGAAACGATTCTTATTCACCCACGTATTCTTAGATATACCCAAATACGTATGCATAGACATTATTGTGACATTTATTATTAGTTATTATGTAGGTAATAATCGGCTAATAAGCGCCTAATAGTGATTTATTTGATTAAAATGCTATTAGTTACAGTGTAAATTGTATAATTATTATTATTACTGATTGTCATCCACGGGGAAGACATTCCCTCATCGGTCACAATAAACTGACTACAATGAGCAATCGGCAAGCATGATGTAAAAAATTCGTTGTATAATATAATGTATATAAAAATGCAAGTACAAAATGTCTTCAAAAATAATTAACAGGGACCTCAACGTTTCATAAAACTCGTAGTAGCAGTGGTTGGTCGTTTTCACTTGTAGCCTTGAGGGAACGATCAATCCTTGCCGTTTTCCACGTTTCCATTCTGCAAAAGAATATATTGTTGATAATGATAAAAGGAAACTTGTACATAATAATACGTATGTTTCGTATGTAGCTAAAATTATTATAATTATCACTTCCTGTAGATATCAGTATGTATGTGTTGTTGTTTACTGCAGTATTTCAGTCGTTAAAGATATTAACAATATAAGTGTAGGATTTAAATGCAGTATTGCAATATAAGTTGCAAGAATTTGGTAGGTCAAAAATAATATTGACTTTTCAGTACAATAAATTATCAACATATACTTTCATACATTGAATTGACGATACATTTCATTTTAAATTTTCCAGTTAAATATTTAAAAATAACTATACTGTTTGACCTAACACATTAAGAAGTAATATGTTCATGTTGCGATCTCATACAAATTTCATTGAAAGTATAGTTTTTGACATTTCAATAAAAGTATTAAATTTGTCTAGTTGGAAATTACCGAATTGAGATAAAATCATAGCTGTCATGTAGAATAAGTAAAATAAATAATGGTATCTATTATCATCATATCATTTAGTGTTTGTATATCATAGATTTCAAGCGTGAGAGAGCTAAACTTCGGCACGAGTGGGTCGGCTCGGCAGCGTTGTATTTCGCCGTGTGAGTGAGGTAACCAGAGGCCTAATTCACCTCTTCCCATTTTTAAATTCCCTAACCTGTTATCCCCGGGCCGGCAGCGCACCTGCGATAACTCCTCTGATATTGCGGGTGTCTATAGGCAATGCTGATTGCTTACCATCAGATAAAATGAATGCTCGTTTGCAACCGTATCACGGGAAAAAAAGAGTTCAAAATAGTTTAGTTATATGTAATACAAACCTCTTCTAGTTGCGCGAGTTGGTAATGCCTCTTGCGTAGTGCGGCTAGTCGAGCTCGTTCCGCGTCGAGCGCAGTCTCCAGCTTGAGGGAACGCACCTTACTCTCCATCTCAAGGCGACGCGTAGCCGTCAGCGATAAGGAAGACGTGTCTAGTGCCTCTGTTTGACAAAAACGTAAATATAAGTTTATGTAGTTTTTTTGAGGGGGAAAATTATCATATATCATTTTTTGAACGGGGACAATCATCATCACCAAGGATGAGGGAGTGTCAGACTTTTACTGACTAAAAACCACCTCGAATCTATTACTGCTTTGTTAGGTCCCCATCTGTGGTCTATTAGTTCTAATGGGCGCGCGCGAAACGCTACGCGTCGTCAAAGAAAGCATAAATCAACTTTTTTGTTGGTGGAGATGAGACCATTATATCATTATATGGAGATGAGACATCTCACCAAGGGGGGTCCCACTCCATGGGTCTGAAATTTAAAAAAAATACCTCAAGATAGCTTTTGGTGGGTGTATTTGTAATACCTTGTTCGAGTACGAGTGCCGAGCCAGCCTTGACGGCGGCGACGAGTGCCCCGGTGGCGGCTGCGACGGCGCGGCTGGCCTGCGTGAGTCGCGCGAGCGCGGGCGAGTCGGGCGGGGCGCGCGCGCGGGACGCCGCCACCAGCTGCGCCGTGCTGCCCGCCACCTCGTGCGCCGCGGCCGACACGCCCTCCACCTGCCCCGACGCACCCACTGCCTCGTCCGCCGACGTCCTGTTCCAATACACATACTTCCATTACGACAAATCTTTTACTAGATAAATTCGTTTTCGTGTTTACAACATATAATTACGCAGGTATTTACGCGAAAAATAATTATTTGTAATACCTTGGGAAGTAAACGTCAAGCCTAACAAGGTATTTAAATAATCATTTTTCACGTTAATACCCGCGTTATTATATGATATACATAGGTTAGATCGATAGATTTCGTAATTAACCGGCGATATCTGGAGCTCAGATCTATGCGAGACACAATGTGTTTTCTATTGTATCTCATATATCGACAGACGAAAGGTTAAAGATCGTTATCTGCGATATCAAAATTCTATCGTTGGTAGAAAAATTTACAGACATATTACTCAGACCAGTAATTTTTGTACTTTTAAACATTGACGTGTTAATACAATTGGATTTTTGGCATGTTACAGTTAAAATACTTTTAGAAACTGTCAAATTGTATTGTTTGATATGTGACGTCATGCGTTTTTTGCGTCAAATAGCAAACATAAAATGCAAGAACATTACGAAAATGAAGTAATATTTAATTTCATGTCACAAGTTTTCGTGTCACAAGGTTTTTTTTTACTAAATCAAATGTCCAATTGTATATACAGTATATACTTTAACAATAAACATTGAAAACTAATTCTGAGTTAGCATATCGCATTACGGAGTCAAACGACAAAATAATAATAAATTGCCATTACAAATCAACTTACCATTTATCAACGTAATTTGATACTAGCCTATCGAAAACATAATCGTGATAAAATATATTTTGTAAACAAGTTCATAAATTCTTTCATTTAATATATAAAAGGGAGTAAGTGTGAGAGCATACTGGTGTCCGCTTAATGATTAGTAGACTAGATTCAAACAAATCTATAAACTTGTAAAAATCCTACATTTACATTTGTTTGTGTCTATTGGAGGTTGCGAAAGGGACAAACCAGCTATTTTATTAGCATTGCATTTTTTGTTTCTTTCTTGCATAAATCTAGTTTGACTTACCTGATAATAAAAGAGGCTATGGTCTATCTGTTTAGGTAGTTTACTAAAGGTAAACAATCTTGGTATGTGTTTTATATTAGAGAGACAGAGTATAAAATTGATAAAAAGCTTATTTAAATTAAACTAATGAGCTAACATCAACTTAGGTAACTTACCTGATTCTAAACATTTATTCTTACAATTTTTACACTTTTAAATAAAAAAACATGCCAAGATGTTTACAATTAGTTTATTACCCATACCGAATTTGCTTTTTATTAATGCTTAACGCGGTAAAAGTTCTTTACTTTACGTGCAAACTCATATAAGGCACTCAGAACTACCTAATAGAAACTAATAAGTAGAAGTAGAAGGAACTACCAAACAAGTAGGAAGATTAAGAAAGTAATAGTCGAATAAAGAATGGAATTGATTCACTAAGAGTTGTGATTACGAGCGCCTAATAATCCAATCATCAATAATAGGAAGCGTCGTTGTTAGTTACCTCCAGTAGTCTTTATCTTGAAATGTTGCATGTACAGTCGAACATTTTATGGAAAGATGAATATTGAATGAGGTATCTTTTAAAATATAATATCATGTCTTGTTATGCGCCACTATCTTTGTATCTTTTTCATAAAATTTCACTCATTTAGTTCTAATCTTAATTTCGCGCTAAAATTCCAAGTGACAGTGACTTAGACATATGTCTCGAAACTAAATTTCCCTACGTAGCCATAGATACCTTAGTAACCAAGGCGATCATATGACAAATTCTAAGGCCCTTATTGTTGATTTGTATATCGTGTCGTCATTTTGAGCTTTGAATCCCTAAGCCACATCTTGTTATAAAACAAATTTTTGAATACTTTTAGCAGATATAAAAAAAATCTGAAACATCCGTCACTTAGGATTATAAAAAAAACTACAAAAAGGATAGAAAATTAAGCATACAAGTGAAAATACATACACTAGCAGTTTAGCAGCGAATACAACAGCTTTAGCCGCTGAAATCAACCCTTCAGACCACTGAGGGTTCTTTCTGTACATTTTCTGCCTAGTCTTGGGGTCTCCAAGTTCATTCTGCAGTTTGCGAGCATCCTGTACAAGGATCTTCACAGCTCCCATTAAAGTGGTGCACGCGTCCAGGATCTTGCCGTTGACTTCGAGCTTGACCCCTGAACCGCCGGCGCGGGTCGCTGCTAACATGTTCTGTGGATTGTGAAGGGATTTTAGAGATGTACAAAATTACAAAACCGAAGCGAATGGCACATGTATGCTCCTTTAAAGCAATGGGTGATGGAGGAAATGTATTATAGGTGGAATAAAGAGAGAAATTCGTAGACACATTAAGCATAGTAACTAAGGAAGTTTATATTTGTGGGAATGGATAAAACTTCTGTATGAGCAAAGGCTAGTATTTTTTTATTTAGAATGTCTCTTCGTTCTTTCGTTTGATAAGTAAGAATTGCGGACACTGATCTCACGAAAACTGTCAATTATTGTTGCCATTATTATAAGAATTTGTTTAAAGGGCAATTAAAATTAAAGTGGAAATTTACCTTAATTACCAATTATTTACTTGTCGACTAAATAATTTAACATATGGATATGAAAAAAATATGAGAAAGGAGTTGAATCCTAAAGACTGATAATAAAACATCTGACTGACCTCAATCTGTGAGGCGGCTTCCTCGATAGCTCTGTCCATGTCAGCCAGTTCGTCGTCGACACTCCTGGCGCCGCTGTTGAGTCGGTCGGCGGCCGCGGCTGACGTCATCAAGCTGCGCACGCGGCTCCGCGCGTCGGAGCAATGCGAGCTCGCTATACTACCACCCTTGATCGATTCCAAGCATTCCTTCGTCGCCATCAACATTGAACGGCATTCGTTATTTAGTTCTAGAAGACAAGAAATATTACTACTTACTATAGGTACTCGGCACACATTTCTACAAAAGTACAAAGTCGTGGAATCTTACCTATGCTAAACCGATTTTAATGAAACTCGGTACAATAATACAAGTAAAAATATACCAAATTTAAATTAAATTTCATAAAATAATTTTAGATTTTGATAAAGTATTTTAAGTTAAAAGACTTTATCAAAATTTAAATTACTTACTTAAAAGTTTTCAAGTACTTAAGCTACACTCGAGGGCAGACTGAATAACACTTAATCTTTAAAAATACGTTTATGACTTAGGACTTTGAGTAGAATTTCGAATTAGTAGAAATAACTTTTTGTTTTCTGGCAACATTACAATGCATACAATTACACTTACTTTCAGCTAGAGCTATATCAGTGGATACGTTAGTCACGTCAGCGACGTAGGCAGACAGCTGCGCCGTGTTGTGTGCTGCGAACATCGCAGACTTGAGTACCGACTCCTCGTTACCGGACACCTAGAGAACATACAAATATATTGTAGTATTACAGTGTACTAAATTTAAAAACAATGATGTTTTTAACTAGGCCGCTCCGAACTTCAGTTTTTCTGTTTATTATTTATGGTTGTATCTACTGTGTAGATGGATTGTCCCATAAGAAAAGTAAAGAAAAATGCTTGAGAATTCTCCAAATCTTACACTCAACATTTTTAGACCACGTATAGCCAATAATATTGGAAAAGATATTATAAACACAGACAACGTACGTGGTACTTACTTCAGTGTGCCTGGACAGTTCGTCTAAGGCTTTAGCAGCTAGATCAGCGGCAGCGGTCACTGTATCGCCCGCTTGTCCATTCTCGAATGACTCCAGCGCTCCATTGGCGACCTCGAGAGCTACTTCACCCGCGCATGTTACTAGCCGCGTTGTCTCTGTACGCCCAACGTAATTATTATTACTATTCAAATACATATGACACAGAGAATAGGAAGTAGAAAGAGCAATATATTAAGTCTTTGCCTCATAAAGACTTTTTAAAACAGCAAAACACTGATATTCAAGATAATCTGACCGATGTACTCGTGATACGGATAATAGGAAAGGAATAAGCGAGAAGAAGCGTAACTATACAAGTTATACAAAGAATTGGAATGTATACTGACGGTTTTGCAACGCCTTCTGCGCCTCCTCCAGCTGTCTTTTCACAGCCGCCAAGTCGGCTTCGAGCACAGTATTATGTTGCAACAAATCCTGTAATTCACACTCGGCATTCAATCTCTTACTCTCGGCGTGGCCTAGCCTAGTCTCCAACAACTATACCACCATAGAAGAAGTAAGTTCCAAGGTTCCAAGCGAGTCCAAGAGCGCAGTCCGAAAGGAATCCATGCACAGCGCGGCAGGTTGCGTAGATATAGAGGAAAGAAAACATGCAATTTAGATATCGTTACATGCTTATAGTACAGCCAAAGAAAATAGTGAACAAACTAGTACAAGATACGTGTTTCAAGAAAACTAAACTACTACTGAAATCAACTCAAAATTGCATTTTGCTGAGTAAGTAGAACATGAGAAATGACCACAACCACAAAACCGTAAAACCTATTCGACACTTTATTCCTAAGCCTAGTAGGTTACACAGTAAACTACAACAAACACACACGAATGACCCGCCACCACATAAACTAGGTGTCCACCAAAAAACGCAGTGATATCGACACACATTCCACTCAACGGCATTGTGTTCCTAACCTGTCTCTCGCGTTCTTTCTCAGACATTACATTATCCATATCTTCCTTCTCTTTCATCTTTTGCTGCTGCAATTCTTCAAAGTCATCCTTCAGTTTTTGTATGTTCGCTTCAGCCTCCGCTATAGTAGCGTCTTTCAGAGCAATTTGTTCATTGAAACTAGTTTCTTGGCTTTGTATTTTATCGTTCAATGATTGGATTTCGTTTTCTTTTTCATCTTTGAATTGTTCATACTCTGATTTCAAATTAGTCATTTCATTGTTCAGTTCAGTCAATTGAGCTTCTTTCTCAAATTTCTCCTCTTCATGAGCTTTCATCAAGTTATCGTGTGCTACCGTCAGTTCCAATATTTTGCTTTCTAATACCTATTTAAAGACATAATAGATTAGGGCACAAATTAACTTTTGGGACGTCACATAAAACCACACATAAATGCGTAACACAAACCTCTTTTTCCAAGTTCATATCATTTGATATTTTTTCTTTCTCTTGTTCCAATTCCGTTTTCTGCGCAGTAAGTTCATTAATTTTGTCGTGCAAGTCTCTTAGTTCTTGATTTTTCATTGTTAAATTGCTTTCATTCGTATTAACGATTTTTTCATGTTCCTCTCTCAACGACAAAAACTCATTCCTACCTATTTCTAACTCTGCCTGTGTTTCGTTTAACTCATCCTTGAGTCTTGTGTTCTCGTCAGCCAACTGAGTAGCTTCAACGTTCAGTGCTATAACCCGTCCGTCTTTCTCAGCTACCATCCCCTTCAAGTTGGCAATGATTTCATCCTTGCTTTCAGTAACTGTTTGGAGCTTTTCTTTTAGAATTGTTATTTCACAGTTACAATCTTTCAGTTGATTTTCGTATGACGCCTTTTGTTCCTGTAATTGAACGTTAGTTTCTCTAATAGTAGCTTCGAGTTCAAGAATATTTTTAGATAAGTTTTCGGATTCAGATAGTTGTCTTTGTCCAAACTCTGATTTCTCATCAAGCGCGGCTTGTAGACGTTCTAATTTGGTATTTTTTTCATCAATAGTTTTCTGAATTTCTTCTTTTAGTTTCATTACCTCTTGATTCTTACTGTCCTCTAATTCTTTTAATTTGGTTTCAAGACTTGAAATTTCTGTTAGTTTTTCTTGAAGACTAGATTGCATCTCGTCTTTTTCTTGTAATAGTTCTTTTACTTTTATACTTAGTTCGTTTCCATCTTTAGCCAGTTCTGCTTTTAGAGTTTCAGCCGCGACTTGGTACTGAACTAGCTCATCAATTCTTTGTTGAAGTTTAGACATCTCAGAGGCATTGTCATTAATTTTACATTCGTAATCAGTTTTAGTATTATCTAACTGGGCACGCAACTCTTCGAGTTGATCTAAACTTACCTTAATTTTAGATTCTTTTTCACTAATACTGTTATCGAACTCCAGATTTTTAGTTGCCATCTCAACTCTTAATTTTTCGCATTCATTATTTAATTCTCTTATTTCCTATTAAAATCAAACGAACATCAATTGGTTGTTATTGGTTAGGACTTATTAGATTAGTTTTCTTACAATTTGACTAAGAGATACGCGGTGTTAAACAGTAAAGTTAAAGGGATGCGTAACAGACATTTTGGTTAGTTGGATTATCTACGTTACAGGTTAAGACATGAAAAATTCATGCAGACAAGTACCTCACTAGCAAGCAACTACGTATCTACACTCCTATACAAACTACATGCGTATGTATAATATTTACAATACTGACCTCTTTCTCTTGTAAATGCTGTTGTTGTAACTCCGCTACCTGTTTCAGCGCAGCTTCCTTCTCTTCTACTACCTTTTTATATTCCTCTCCACTACTCTCCCGAAGTCCCACCAACTCTTCTTTTACTCTACTCAATTCAACTTCTCTCTCTTCCTTTTCTTGTTTGATTTTTTCTAAAGTTTCTGTAGTTTCTTTCAATTCGTTCGTGACCGTTGTTAGTTTTTCTTCTTGTTCTTTTGTTGCCGTGTTGTGTTCTATTTGTAAGGTTTCCATTGTAGCTTTTAAAGTTTCTAATTCCAGTTCTTTTTGTCTGGACTGTTCGAGTTCAGTTCTTAGACTTAAAAGTTCTGATTTGTAAGCTTCAATCTCTTCGCTTGATGACGCACTTTGTTGGAGTAATTCAACATCTCTATGGAGAAAGAAATAAATACCAAATATTTAGAGTGCAATATTTAAGTTGATTAATAGTACCACTACGCAAGCCTAGTGGGTGAAATAGAATTACCGCAAAGTTTCCTATTGCTTGAAGGATCAGGGAAACTTTAGTTTTAGCACTTTTAGAAATGAGAGTTTTTCATAAGTACATGTTTACTTTCTATTCACAAAAGTTTCTATAGAAAGCCTACCTTTCTATAGCACCTACAAAGTTTTCATTAGCAAGTTGTATATTATGAAAATGTCTAAGTAAACAGTATCCTCACTTGTTCCTGTCGTTGAGTTGTTGCTGTAGCTGTAGCCTGGCGCTCTCATGCTGCGCGGCGGCCGCGCGCAGGCTGGCCGACACCTTGTCCACCTCCGCTTTCTGCACACGAAAGACAACTTTATTGTGTTGTCATTATGGTATTCATTCGAAACCTTATGTAACCTTAACAATAATAAGAGTCGAAGTTTCAAGATCTTTGAAGTTTTATTCTTTAAGGAACCTATCGTCATCATGACCATCTTCAGACAGATGCGTTAGATGAAAATACATATAACAGAATGTTCTTAGCTATCTTATCCTACTACTATTAACTTCCGTTTGTGTAGTGTATTTAATATGCACCGTACAAATGGTAGTTAATCCATTTAGGTATTCAAATTAGGCATTTTTTCTTTTTACTATCACTAATATTAGTTGGGGATCATTAAAATAAAAAAATAAATGAACTATTAATTAGATTCGTGCCATAATGAAACATAACATACGTGGCCATTGTAAAGGCAATTTATGATAATATTAAATAAACTTTCACAAGTACTAACCTGCCTTATCAACGTAATATGTTCTTCCCGGAGCTGCGTGTACGCCCCTTTTAACTTTTGGAATTTCTCATCTGTCACTTTGGCTTTCTCTTCGGTTTCCGTCAGTTTTTCTATAATCAAAAGATAGCATATGTAACATATATATATTAACACTTTTGTTCTATACAAACATTTTAAAGGAATTGTGAGTGTTATATTTTAAATTTTACGCTAATCGATTACATGGCCTCGTAGAAAACCATCGTGAAGCAATTACATTGTGTTTCGCCGTGTGAGTGAGGTTACCGGAAGCTTAATCCTCCCCCCCCCTCAGCACATACCCTTTTCTTAAATCCCTAATAACCCACAAGAGGCCGGCAACGCAATTGTAGTAACTCATTTTGTATTACGAGTGTCCATGAGCGGCGCTGATTGCTTACCATCAGGTAATCCTGCTCATTGGCGACATAAAAAAAGTGATGACAATTTCGTCACTAATAAAACTTAATAGTACAGAAAGAACATTAAATCAAATACATATGTATATTTTGGTAGCTTCGGCACTTAATTGTAGTACTTACGTTTAATTTCAGGTGTTTGTACAGCTAATATTTCAGCTTTTTGTTTCTCTTCTTCTAATTCTACCTGTAAGTAAAATTTCGTGACATTACATATTTCAACAAAGACTTTATTGTCAACTAGAGATACCAGCCCAACAAGCTATACAGCCAAAAGAAATATAAGCCCCAGTACGGCTTGAGACTGATCGAGCATCAAAAAAATCATTCATATTTGTATTTGTATACATACAATAGACATTCAACCTCATTACTTTTTACGGGTCAAGCGTGATAAGGTACTTTAGCCTCGGCCTGGAGGGTTTTTAGTCAGTAAAAGTCTGACACTCCCTCTCGCCTCACTCTGGGCGAGAGTCATAAGTTGATGGTTTCCCCTCAAAAAAAAACCTCATTACTTTGCAATAAAGTTAAAATTGTATTACACTGATGTTACGGTACAGGGTACTTTGATGAGCTGGTGTGTGAAAAGCAAAGTTATCTAGTTACCTTGGCATTATGCAGTTGGGTCTCAATACGTGAACAGTGTTCTCTCATTGATCCTATCATTGTATTTCTTTCCTGTACCAACTGTGAAACTTCGGACCTGTAAGAAAATTTAAATACTCTTAGGAACAATTTACTAAGACAATATGAAAAAATATTAAGTTGAGCACATGAAATTTGGTGTATAGATAAATATAGTCAGTTATACGATAAAGGCTATTTTCATCCTGGTATAACAGGCGACGGCAGAAACTAGAAATAAAATAAATTGCAAAGCAATGTTTAAACATGAATATATTCTGTATATATAATATTATAAAGCTGAAGAGTTTGTTTGTTTAAACGCGATAATCTCCGGAACTAATACTTCGAATGAATATGAATAATCTTTGTGTTCTTTAGTCCATTTATCGAGGTAGGCAATAGGCTATACGACATCATGCTATGACCAATAGGAGTCAAGCAGCAGGTTAAACCGCGCGAGAGTAGCTAATTCTGTATATTATTGAAATGAATAAAATGCATATTTTTCGTATAAACGTACCTCATCCTTTTGAGTTCGTTTTGCAAATGGTCGATGAGTCGGTCACGTTCTACGATAGGGTCGGGCTGCGGCGACGGCGAGGGACGAGCGTCGAAGTCTTCAAGATTATCCATTGTTGCCTGTTTATGTATAAAAACCATTAATAAAATTATCAGAAAAGGGACAGACAAATATTAAAGGGACTTATGTAAAGATGCAGTGTTTAGTATTTTATAATTAATTCCGTATCATCAAAGATTGCTTATTAACTTTTAGCAACTTTTAAGTTGTTGATTGACTGGTTGATTGTTCCTATATAAAAAGGAATCTAGTTTTTTCGTTGACTGCAGTAACATATTTAAAATAGGTTTTCATTTGAAACCTTGAACGTCATACCGATTTGCGATGCCCTTTGTGTCTTTTATTGAAGTATTACCTGACTCATAGTATCTGAAGTGTCGATGAGAGATCCAACGGAATCGACCTCGTCTGGCGGCGGCTCCGGGATGGTAACTACTGGAGTCACGTATGTGCCGAAGTCAGACTGCAAATATATACCACATTAAAAATCTATACATATAAATGTCTGTTTTTATATAAAAATAACCGATATTTATTATATGCATATATGATTAAATACTGTGTATTTTATTCCTATTGTATATTTATATTTAATTTAAATTAGTTTTATATTTAAATTAGTTTTAGACATATTGGTTATTACAATCCTTAAATTTTTGCCTTGGAAAAAATATATGTAAGTACATATTTTAGTTTGTTTCTTTGCTAGTTTAGTTAGGCGCGTTAATCTTTGAAACTACTGGTTCGAATTAAAAAAAGAACATTTATTTTTGGAAGAAGGTTTCATTACACCTAAGTCTAGATTACATTCAGTCAACAAAGTATCGGGAATGAATGTTTTTTTTATGGTTCCAAATTCGAATTTTAATTTTTTTTGTTGTTGTTAGATTGGCATAACTGTTTTCCATTTTGGCGCGGAATTTGAGTTGCATCTGTTATTTATATTAAAAACAGTGCTGTTTTTAGTTTTATGATATCCAGTGTGTATTGAGAATTTCATTAACATCGCAAAAGTGAAGGAAATAGTGACTGAAAATCCTCATTCAAGTTTGAGAGAGATGGCCGCCGAATTTTCTGTATCTCACGAGTCGATCCGTACCATTTTAACAAATAATTTGGGTATGAAACGTGTTGCCGCTCGGGTGGTCCCAAAAGACCTGAATTTTCTTCAAAAACTAAATCGCATTGAAAGTCGCTGAGGACATGCTAGAACGAGTCAATACCGACCCAACATTCATGAAACGCATTGTTACTGGTGACGAGACGTGGGTTTACGAGTTTGACATGCAAACTAGTCAACAAGCTTCGGAATGGCGCCTTCCAACTAAACCAAAACCGAAAAAACCACGTCAAAGTCGATCAAAAGTCAAAGTCATGTTGACTGTTTTCTTTGACTATCGCGGTGTTGTGCACTCAGAATTCTTGCCCGAAGGTCAAACGGTAAATAAAGAATATTATTTGAGCGTTATGCGGCGTTTAAGAGAACAAATTCGACGAAAAAGACCAGAAATGTGGAAAGAAAATTCTTGGATTTTGCATCACGATAATGCGCCTTCGCACAAGGCCATCATTGTAAACGATTTTTTGTCCAAACACTCAACAAACACCATCGAGCAGCCACCATATTCACCAGATATGGCTCCAGCCGACTTCTTTCTTTTTCCCACACTCAAATTACCCCTTCGTGGCACCCGTTTTCAATCGTTAGAAGACATAAAGGAGAATTCGCGGCGAGCACTGAACTCAATTCCGGAAACAGCGTTTAAAAAAAGTTTCGATGATTGGATTATTCGATGGCGTAAGTGTATCGTTTCTGAAGGAGCATACTTTGAAGGTGATAAAATTAATTTTGATGAATAACAAACATTTTGTGTATTATTGACTTTTTCCCGGTACTTTCTTGACAGAGTAGTATACCTTGAGAAACCGCGCATAATTGATTTGGTTGATGATTTTACCTGTTGCAAGAAGTTTGGTGGATTGGAAGGAAGAACTGGCAGAGTGAGGAGGTTCCTGTAGTACTGGAGACTGCTGGCGTGCTTGTAGAAGGAGCTTAACTTCTTAAACTGTTGCCGGAATCTGGAACAAAAATCCATACATACCATTATATTACCAATTATCCTATGACTAAAACCCTTTACACAATCGTGGGTGCGCTAATCAACACATTAACCACAGAAAGAAATGTTTTATACAGGGGAATTAAAACATCGATTCTGGCGAACCAATGTAAATTGGAAACATATTAACCAACATAAAAATTATAACGACCATAAGTTAGCTGCACGTCGTCGCCGTAACAAGTTGCTCATAAACAAGACTCCCGTTATAACTTGAAACAAGTACAACTTTTAATCCTTTTTTTATGTGATAATACGACATACGAGCTTACAGATTACCTGATGGTAAGCAATCGGCGCTGCCCATGGACATCAGAGGAGTTATAAGTTCGTTACTGACCCTTTGAAGGTTAGGTTTTCGAAGAATTAGGGATTGGAGAGGGGAAGAAGGATTGGGCATACGGTGACCATCTCACAACTCACAAACTCACTCACACGGCCAAACACAACGCTGTGGTTGTTTGACGCCGAATTTCTGTGAGGCCGTGGTGTCACTCCGGTCGAGCCGGCCCATTCACGCCAAAACATGGCTCCCCCACACTTAAATTACGTGAATAAGTCGATATTTCCAATCGATATTGCAGTGTCCCTAAAACGACACTAGCGCCACTGCAAAATAGTGTAGTGTGTTGTGTGTTTTAATAAAGTGTTTATTCCAGTACCTCTCGCGATGTCCGGCGAGGGTGTCTGCCGGTAGGGCGGCGTGCAGACGGAACAGCAGTCGCACGTTGCAGTCGTAGAGTTGCGACGCGTCCTGCGCGCACGGGATCAGCGCCGCCAGCCGGCACTGCCCGCTCGCTGTCATCGAGTTGGCGCGCGCGTTGCCCAAGCTATCGAATACTGTAATATAACGATGACTCTGTGTAACCTAGTATTTATCAACATGACTATATATACATATGTACCTACTTTAAAAGTATATTTAGACGCAAATAAATAAATATAATATCGAGCCTGGGGACAATATGAATAGTAAATATATATATTGCTACGAACCTGCTGCTTGCAAATTCAAAATTTCGTCCATGTAGTCGAACAATTCCACGCAAAGCTGGAAGCTGTAACAAAAGATTTTCATGTTGAAAACAAGACTAATTTTTCAGTTTCAAACGAAAATAAACCCTGTATTTGTTAAAATTTACGCCGTTTTCCCATTTATACACAACTTTAAACAGTTTTTTGGCACATTGAAACAAATGTTTTTCTGTGAGGCCGTAGGCCGTGGTATTTCACTCCGGTCGAGCCGCCTCATTGCATTTATTACATAAAATACAATTATTTGACTGAAAATCAGTCTTGGATGCCCATTTTGCCCAGCTTGTGTTGAGTTAACGACCAGTCGGATTGGGCATGTCTACCAACACAGCGTAGTATGTTTTACTATTAAAGTCTATTTTACTATTTTATCTTTCTTTTTTTTTATTTTAAACATACATATTTTGTTCTTTGCGTTCATAAACAAACATTATTCACTCTTTCTTTTTTTAGCCATAACAACAATCCGCAATAATCTAGTACATATTATAAACCTGTAAACTTACTAGTTGTTGACATCATTCTCCGCAATGGCGTCCAACTCCTCAGCAGTAAGCTGCATGTTGCCGGGGAAGCGAGGATTGCGCGCGTGGAACTTCAGCTTGCACACCAGCAGGTTGCAGTACAGGTGAACTAGCTTACCGTAACCTTCGCGTAAATGTACCTACGGAAGAGAATTAAAGGTTACATTAGTAGTCCATGATAGTCTACATAAAAGGGGTTTTAAAGAATGAAACGCACACGAATGGTCTGTTTCAACCAGAGTGATATCACGGCAGCAAAGAAAACCGGCGTAAAACTACGCTTACGTTATATTTCGATGTGTACCTTCGTTGCCGGAGTCCTAGACCTCTACTTTACTGTCATCACACCGCACTCAGATATAGAATACACAATTGACCATCAAATAAATATAAAAACAGATACTTTATAGTTTTTCTGAACTACGTCAAAGGGTTTTAGATTGCCATGTTTCTTACTAAAGCTTCCAACATCGATAGTTTCCAGGCACAATCTCTAATTCTAACACAGGCTTTAATTCGAGCATAAAACAGAAAATACTACCTATGCGGTAGTAACTTAAACCTTGATGCAGATAAACCTTCCTCTTCCTACCCCATATCAGTTGTTGTCACATGTTTACAAACTGTACGAAAACGTAGTAAATATATAGTAGTTTCGTCGAGACAATCAAAACTACATTTCCTGTAAATCTCATATCGGAAACAGTATCACGATCACACACAATGAACTCAATGGATTACCAAACACTCTTCAATTGACAAAGTCTTTGCAAATAAGCAGGAACCTTTTTCAAAGAAACGCTTTGTTTGTCATTTGTAATTTCCATTGAGATTTCGTAACTCGGTAGGATTGGGCAGACAATAACATAACTTAAATTATTATTACCTACTGTCAATTTTTTTTACGAAAAATATTCTGTTCCTTTCATAACATAAAAAGTTTATTTCAATGCCCCTAATTCGTCTTAGATCCAAATCGATAGGAAGGAATAGAATCATTTATTTATATTCTTAAATTAAAATAGACAAGTATGAGAAACAATGCTTTATTTTATTTATTTAATAATTTTTGTACACACAGTAAGTTGGACAAGAAAAATAATACAACAATTAGGTACAAAGGCACAGCTTATTTCTTCAGAAATCTCTTCCAGCAGGCCCGTTATGGGAGAGTTAGAATAAAAAGTTGTGTAGACTGACTGTGTAAACACAATTAGGAAAAAGGAAAACAAGAATTAATAAACTACAAAAAAAACAGCAAAAATATATAAATACATAACATATAAACACCAAATAATACATACATATATATATATATATATATATAAATATATATATTATATTACTTGGCGCTTACATGTTATATATATATACTAACAAATATATATACATACCTATACCATTTAATACACATATAAATATATACCTAATGCTTGCTTGTTTATTTATAGGTAAATGTTTTTAAAAACGTACCCATAACTTCCCCAAGTTTTCGATCATGCCAATATGTCGCTGCGAATCATCGAGGCAGGCTGGATGACCCTCGCGTAGCAGTTTGTGTGTCACGTGACAAAACTTCCATGCCACGATGCGGTTCTCTTGTAGTGGAAGACGTATGGCGACCATCTGCAGACAAAAAAGTACATCGTTTATTATCATAACTATAGCTGATATAATAATATGAACAGCGAGTAGTGTCGTCTTTTTGTGAAATCACATCTGACATTCCTTAATACAAAACAGAAGAAGTAGGTATATATTTTGACTTCTGCACCTTTTTTTATGTGGTACGTCGAGAAATGATCAAACCGATTACCTGATGGTAAAAAATCGGCACTGTTCACAAACGGACAAACAATAACGTCAGAGAAGTTGCAAGTGCGTCGCCAGCCTTTTGGGCCATTGCAGGGCAAGCGCAATAAGGTACTGCGGCCTTGAGATGGAACAGGAAACAACAGGGTGATCTTTAATCTCTCCCTAACCTTGAGCGACAGAATTCATTTTTTGATTTTCCCCTATCAAGAAGGTACAAGGAGTTTTTGAGATTTAAGGATTCAAGGAAGACTGTAGGGAAAAATTGGGTCTTTATAATAATTTTGTTTGCAAAAAGAAGACATAAGTTTTTTTAATGCCAGAGAGCCTTATAATTATCTTCGAAGACATACTCTTCAATGGACTGGAACCAGATACAAACCTATTACATAATAATATGGACAAAATAAGGTACATAAATCCCCTACAAGAAGTTAAAGGCCGTGTTTCATAAATGTATATTACATTACTCTAATGCTTTACAAACAGCAGATCACACGACTTCGGGTCACGACTATGATTTTATTCACGTAGCAGTGAAGGGGAGCACAGTGATCATTCAGGAAACAGTTAATGTGCCCACATTATGTCAAGTAGTATACTGTCACATTGAGAGTAATATTTATCGATGTAACAGCGACGGAGGGCACGTTGGACTTTCTTTATCATTTGAGAACACGTTCACTTATAGTTGATAACAAAGACAGTCTTTATTAATCAGATTAATAAAGCTACAGTGATTTTTGTAACGTATACATATAAAATGTATCGAAATTACGATGTTGATACGCGTATTGAGATTAAATATTGGGCTAAAACGCAGATATTGGGAGGTCCCATTTCATAGAGATATCCAACTGATCTTAGCCTTGATTTCACTGGTGAATACAATAACCAAACTGTTTAAATAATCTCTAGCAGCTTTATTTCCTAACTTAGGATTTATTACTTCCATTGTTGTCTATCGACAGACAGGTGTATGAGAGCCATGCTTCGGCACGAATGGGACGGCTCGACCGGAGTGATGAGTGAGACACTCACGTTGTATTTCGCCGTGTGTGAGTTTCAGGAGGCCAAATCTTTCGCTCCCCGCACCCCATTTTCAAATCCCCTATCCGTAAATCGCTAAAATTCCAAAAGAGGTCTGTAACGCACTTGTAGTTACTTCTTTGGTAACTAGTCGAGTGTCCACTGGCAGCGCTGATTACTTAACATCAGGAAATCCATCTGCCGACTGATGTCTCATTCTATGTTAATTTTAATATTGAAATCATCCAGTGTGTAAAATTACAGTCCGACTTTTGTGTATGCCTATTAAAATATCAATACGCATACAAATTCTGCGCACTCGATACCACACGTGTCAAGATTGGCAATTACTGCAAATGTATTTAGACTAGGATGACCATTTACTATAATAACAGTCAGGTGGTTATATAAAAAAACATAGGTTTCTTACCCAATATGTGACGGCGCTCTGTTCCTTGAAGGTCCCAATGAGAGTGCTCCGAACATGTTTCTCTTTCACGGGAGTCTCGTTAGCGTTGATAGCTTTCTGTATAGCTAGTGTCTGGAAATGTATTAAACCATTAATATCTAAACACTAATTATAGAAAAGGTATTCTGAAATCATATAAACAACGTGACGATGCATAATGAAAAGATTGTTGAAAGAAATGAAAAGCACCTGTTTGGCCGCCTTCACAAGTATTATTGTAGCCCATGTATACTAACATTATAAAGAGGTAAATATGAAGTAATATTAAGAACCGCTGGTCCCGCCTCAAGGATCCAGCATTATAGTAGGAGGGGTTTCCATCGCTGTTGAGTCCACGATGAAGTACCTCGGACTCGTTCTCGACAGTCGGTGGAATTTCGGGCCGCACTTTACACGGCTCGCCCCCCGGTTGATGGGCGCCGCTGCTGCGCTGTCGCGCTTGCTGCCCAACCAGGGGGGGCCCATCTCCTCCTGCCGGAGGCTCTACATGGGGGTCGTACGGTCGATGGCGTTATACGCTGCGCCAGTATGGGCGGACGCCCTGACGGCCCGCAACATCGCCGCGCTGCGAAGGCCACAGCGCGCGATGGCCGTCAGGATAATCAGGGGATACCGTACGATCTCCTTTGAGGCAGCGAGCCTCCTAGCCGGATCCCCGCCCTGGGACCTCGACGCAAAACTCCTCGCGTCGCTCTATTGGTGGCGCGCGGAGGCAATCGAGCGAGGCGAGCGCCTGGTGCCTCGACAGGTTGAGGCACGCAGGGCAGAACTCCGCCAGACCTTAATGGCGGAGTGGCAGACGCGCTTAGCGCAACCCACGGCGGGGCACGCCGCTATAGAGGCGGTAAGGCCCGTTCTAGAGGAGTGGCTCAATAGGAGCCACGGCGCCCTCAGCTTCCGGCTGACGCAGGTGCTTACCGGACACGGGTGTTTCGGGAAGAACCTGTGTCGCATAGGTCGGGAGCCGACGTCTCAGTGCCACCATTGTGGTGATTGCCGCGACGATACGGCGCTGCATACCTTGGCGGAGTGCCCAGCTTGGGCCGAGCAGCGTCGTGACCTGGTCGCGGCCGTAGGTGCTGCGGGAAATCTCTCGCTTCCGGCTGTAGTGTCTACTATGGTCGGGAGCGAATCAGGGTGGAGTACCGTCGCTACCTTCTGCGAGGCCGTGATGCTCGCAAAGGAGGCGGCGGAAAGGGAGAGAGAGGCTGCCTCCTCTCTTCCCTCCCGCAGCAGACGCACTAGACGTCGTAGGGTGGCCGACCTGCGGCCACTGTAGGGCGCGGCCTGCGGACGACAGACTCGGGGCGTCTTGTCGTCCGACCAGCAGCAGGCCTCGAGGCGGCGGCGCCGTGTTCCACGCGCGCCTCATAGTGGAGTCCTGCGGTCGGGGTGACGGCCGCAGTGGGTGACGGGGCCCGCCTTACAATCTGGCGGGCCAACACCCGTCGGGGGGTTGCGACGAATGCTTCGGCGATACCCGCCCCTCCGACACATGGGTAAGTGAAGGAACACCGGGTTGGTTTTTAGTCAGTAAGAGTCTGACAGTACCCTTCGCCCTTCCCCGAGGGGATGGGTCTCCATGAGGATTTTCCAACCCGACACCAAAAAAAAAAAAAAAGAACCGCTGGTCCGATTTCCAAACTTCCTTTACTGATCGATAGCTACACTGTTCGTGAGCGCTATAGGCTATAAGTAAATTATACCTGATTTGCGTATTTTAGTCAAGCTATAGTTTAAAACGCTGCTGTCTTTTAAATCCCAGGATACTATTATACTTTATACTATATATATATACTATAAATATATATATATATTATATTATATTATAGTTTATACTAATATTATAAAGAGGTAAAATTTGTAAGTTTGTATGTAGGGGGTAATTTTTGGAACCGCTGGTCGGATTGCCAAAATTCTTTCACTGATAGCTACAATGTTCCTGAGTGCTATAAAACATCTCGCTACCATGAAATGGAGCCCGGCCTTAGTCGAGGCCATGGTGCGGAGTGAGAGGAACTGGGACGCCGTCTCCTCCTTTTGTGAAGCAGTCATGCTCGCAAAGAGAGAGGCGGCCCGCGTGAGGGAGCAATCCTCCTCCTCACGCCCCAGCAGCCGCAACTGGCGACACTACGGGCGTCGGGGATCGAGGGACGATCTCCGGCCACCGTAAGCACGGGCCTGCGGTCTGCGAGTAAGGGCAGCTCGCCGCCCGACCAGAACCAGGCCCGAGCGTACGGCGCGTAGCGTTCCGCGCGGGGTAAGCGCAATGAGGTACCGCGACCTCGGCATAGAGCAGGACAAGGAACAGGGGGGTTTTAGTCAGTAAGAGTCTGACACTCCCTCCTGCCCCTCACAAAAAAAAAAAAACCATGAAATGGAGCTGAGCAGCGGGTGAAACCGCGTGAGAGTAGCTAGTAGTTCATAAAGATAACGTTATATATTCAAATTTATCTTGTAAATAGTAGCTATAAAGACATTTTGAGACAGGCCTAAACTTAGAAGACAATAGGTACCTAACACTAATTGAAATTTTATCACAGCGTTAAACCAAATGTGTTATTTAAATAGATTAATCATCTCATTAAAGTAAGACACGGATTAAATATTTACCTAATTCAGACCAGAGATTAAATGAGATGATGATGATGATACAGATGTGAGAGTGTTTGTAATTTTTTATCCCAATGTTAGAAAATGTTAGTTAATATTTATCAATTATTGTCATGGACGCACATTATCTAATACATTTTAATACTAATTATTTACAGACGAAAGATGCATAAAGTTGCTTATTGTATTAGCCAAATGTGGTTTAAAATTCCTAAAAATAACGTAAAATGTTTTACAGTAAACAATAAAAACTCCTTCCATGCTCGCATTTAAAAGTTAATGGAGAAATGCAGTGCATTGTTCTAGAGGTCCATTGACCTGGTTTTGTTACGTGTTTAGAGTTAACCTAAATCAAGCATATTGGCCTTTAAACGGGTAATACAATACATAAAGTATAAAATGTTCCATAAAAACATACAAAAGTAATCATAAAAACGATTCATATTCCGGTCGAAAACGGATCAATGAAAAATTGCAGATTCACGTAGAATGTAAACAGCAACAAGCTAGGCACGCTAATATCTTTTAAACTTCCGAAAACTATGGAATTTAACGACAATATTATTCGTAAAATATTCGCTATGAATGGCAACAAACAATCGCATGTATTCGTATGCACCAACGATTGGAACTTACGTCATCGACTTTACTTCGCAGAATTCTCACAATGTTGAATCGATTTAAAATTGTAATTAAAGCAATACAGACCTCGTATCAGCAAAAACTACTGCAATATACGCATCACTGATTCATCTCATTCGATGCTATAATGTTGAAATAATCGATTTCCGTTATCGGTAGATGATTTGAAGTCTGTGTTTATATGTATAACTTTATGCAAATTCGTGTACTGAATATTCGTTTGTTGTAACGACCCTTAAAGTAAAGTCAAAAACTAGGTCTCAGACTTTAAGGTCAGACTGGTAGTCTTACTGCTGCTCAATAGTATAAGTACCTTTATAATGAAGCTAACGGAAGATAAGTACTCAATTTATTCTAGAACAATCTAAGGAAACAAATGCCATTGGAGAAGAACGAAGATCCGACAAAAAAAAAACCTCTTGTGAACTTGCAACATCATTCCTCAACGAAATTAGATTCGAACAAAAAAACCGTAGTCATCAGATTTATTTTTAAAGGGGTATAAATCAGGGGTATTTCAAACTTGGAATATTCCAGAAAGTTCCTCTCAAACAGTTTGTACCTACATAAGATTCAGAGATAGAAAAAGACACATGCGGTTATTTTGACTAAGTTTATAGTTAAGCCGACATCTCGGACCAGAAATATATAAAATCTTATAAAATTCTCCTATTCGATACTTATCAGTTCACTTAAATCGGTCTCGACTCGTAGATGCGAGTTTTTTTTTATGTAATTGGTCGGCAAACGAGCCGACGGATTACCTGATGGTAAGCAATCAGCGCCGCCCATGGACACCCGCAACGGAGGAGTTACGAGTGCGTTGCCGACCTTTTAGGGATTAGGGATTTGGAGATTTAGGGATTGAGGAGGGATTGGGGGCGGGGAAGGATTGGGCCTCCGGTAACCTCACTGACACGGCGAAACACAACGCTGTGGTTGTTTCACGCCGGTCTTCTGTGAGGCCGTGGTATCACTCCGGTCGAGCCGACCCATTCGTGCCGAAGCATGGCTCTCCCACACTTAAAATTTATTTAAAGATAACTACGTTATTATTTGAAATGAATCTAAATCTATATGCAGTGTAAGTAGTTCTTATGTTTCTAAATTATTGTAAGCTGAGTATTCATCTTGTGACTGATATAAGGATGATAATGATGACCTAAGCTCTAAAAATTACATATCATAAACATCCCTGTGCAATAAAACTAAACACTTGAAAAATCAATCTTATCTATAACAGGACAAAGTTACATTTGCTTAGCAGAGATTAGTTTATCCTGTTACTGTGTTTACCGTAGGCGTTAACAAGGCTGAGTCATTGAATCTTACTACAAAAAGATAGATAACCTTTTTCGTGTAAATTGTGAATAATATTTATCGCTACATTTTTATCACCAAATAATCGATATTTTAGATAAGAGTTTGTATATGCTTACGTACATTGAACATTGACTACAAATGCCATATAAATGAGGATAAGCAAGTAGACACTGTCATTGTGTGACACACTTACAAATAAATACTGATTTCCTTACGGATAAAGTACTCGTGTTGGACATATCCTTATATCGCATACATACCTACTTATTTATAACTTCTTGGTATAACTACTGCATATAAATGGTGTTCGTATTCTCAAAGGACATTTATCAAGGACAAAGAATGCTGTGTTTTTGTATGTCAATGACTTTGATTTTCAATTGTCAAAGAAAATGATAAAAAATTGAAAACAAACCGACTTTACGAGGTGATTACTTGGTTCCGCTGAACTGGAAAACGCTTAAAGACCTGTTCTGATCAAATCTGGATCTGAACAAACATTACTACAATTTTTTACAAAAAGAAACAAAAATAAGTTACCATTTTTCCAGAAATCTTCATAAATATAGATTCACTATACCCTATGTCAGGTAGAAACTTTACAAAAGGAAGGAAAACAAACAATCGTTGTAAAAATGTACTAAAGTATTAGTGGGTACTTGGCCGAACCACATGTTTGTGAGTAAACATGAAGCGGGTGTGCTACACGCTACTGAACACATGTTGCCATTCCGTTGACTTCGCTATTTTTAGCCAGAGTAGCGCGTAAAACGCACTTATATATATCCCGGGAGGAAATAAGTATTTACCCGATAATAAACAATAGGAAAAATCGATAAAACATTGGCTTTTGATACGCTTCCGAACAAAAAAAGGAAAAAGAATTCTCAAAAATAAAATATCGTTATTAATTTAAACAAGCCACTTCCTGCCAAATATTCTATGTCATCCGCAACGAAGGTAAAACTCCTGAACAGAACGGTTGCCATCTCAGACCTCGACCCTAGAGCATTCAGCACTCCTAAATTATACAGTAGACATCTGATCCAAGTGTTCCATTTTGCAAATTCCTCAAGACTAATTCAGGTTACCCACACCACTGGAGGGAGGTTAGGCCTGCAATAATTAGTATCGTTAGTGCGCTAGATGGAATAATAAATTAATTTAGGGCACCGGTGCTAGTGAGACCTGGCTACTAGATTACTTGTAAGCCTAAGAGAAACGAGAAACCGTCAAAATTGGATACTAGCGGTATCCAATTTTCACCTTCCTTAAATATATTTCCTATGAAATAGAGATTCTCTAAATCTTTACAATAGTTACGACGTAAGTTCTAAAATTTCTTTGAATGGATGCATGAAAATATGTCAAAAGGTCCAAAAAGTGTCAAGATCATGCAAAATCAAAAACGTCCGTAAATGGGGATAAACTTATATTTCTGCTAAAAGTGAAATTTGTACATATAATAACATAAAAGAAGACTGAATCAAGTCAATTGCTAAAGTTATACCAGTACAGAGATCTTTTCGGGATTCTTGTTATTAAAATATCAATAGCTAATTAATTTGTAAAAGTTTAACCTAAATCATGAATTTACCGAGAGCCAGGGAGCGAGTTTTCTTTGCGTTAACGCATGAAAACGTTACCCCTCTGATTGGTCGATTAACTTGAAGCAGGCCAATCAGGACGCCGAACGTCATATCGCATCATCGTAAAGCGAACTCGCACATTCAGATTTTGAATAAGTGATAGTAACCATTCATCATGATAATGGATTAACGATATCATCACCACATGTGTTGTATGAATCGCAGCAGCGGAAGGTCATTATCCACAAAAGAAACAGTGGACTAATTTCAACATACATGGAAAGATCAACAAATCCAATCTGGGAAATTCGTAATCTCTATGCAATATTATGGAAAGACATTAGTTATGTTCTGTGGTCGAAAGTATATACCAGCAGCAAACATAAACTGGAACAATGGATTCTATTTCAGGTCACGATTGAGAATCAGTGGATTTTAGATTTTAAGAACTAGATTTCGAATTGCTAGTTGAACAGTTAGTTAAATAGTGGAAACATTTTGTCGTCAAGCCTAAGCATTAATTAGTGAGTGAAGTCCAAAAAGATTGTATGCGTCAGAAAAAAAATAAGGAAAATTGAAAACTATTATAATGCAGATAAGAACCGGAATGGGAAATGTACTTAAAATATTGATAAAAACGTTTCCCTTAACTGATAAACTAAACGTTTCAAATAAGTAGTTATAGTGTGATATACCTAAGGTAACTTATGAAAACAGTAGAACTTAAAAAAAAATATTTAAAGATTGCGTTATATTCTGATTAAAATATAAATAAAAAACACGAAATAAAGGACCTCATGAGAAGATACCTATTTAAGATGCACAAACGCTTCGAGGCACGAGCCAACGCGAAGCCTTCGTTTTTCTCTTTTTGCAAAGCGAGACGTGACTCGAGAATCGCTTCTGAATACTCTAGAGAACCTTTTGTATAGGTTTTAATTAAATGAGTTTTTATCGCACGAACCGTTTTTGTGGAACCGAGTGGAACAATGATAGAAATAATCGATGATGCGTGATAACAGGTGCATTGTTGTGTGGCAACTATACAGAAACGTGTGACTACACTTTGTGTAGCTACTAAAGCCACTACATTATCGTATCTCGATAGTATTTCATTCATTTGCCGCCGGGCATGAAGTACAATGTGTTTTACCTGTTACTACAATTACAAATAATGATTTTGGAAACATTAGTCTTTCCAATTTTTTGTCAAAATTGTGTTTCTAACACTGCATATAGGGCGGCGCTGTTGTCGTCTAAAAACCTTACCATTCCTGTTTTTATTTGTGTCAGCAAAGTTTTGTATGGAAGAATTTCGATGTGGTGTTCATTAGCCTTGTAACAAGTATGGTGTAATAACGTGGATGTACACTCACCAGCTGATAGAAGCGCTTGTCGTTGGGGTTCGCCATAGCGTGTTAGTGGAGAGCGGTGTCTGAATCAGCTGCATGCATTAGTTAAGTGCCGAGCTGTGGCGCTGAAATGAACGCGCCACACTCGATTAGTACTGTTAGTGAAGGTGACAATTATTTCATGAAAGACCCCTTTCTTTTCGGCTAAAATACCATGGCATAATAACATCGAGATAGTTATGGTAATCGAAAAAGAAGTAGAAAGACAACAAGCGAAAGACTGCTATGATAAAATTAAATTATGTCAAGTTATATTAGCCCAAAATGCTCTGCAAGTGGATCGGGCCCATGTGTCCACATCAGATGCAGGATAAAATAATACAAGGCGTACTGCCACGTAGTAGTAGTACAAGAATCATGTGACCAAGAGGACAGGTGACAGCGGATTCATAACACTTCCATGCTAAGATAAATGCACTCATGTTAGGAAGCAATTGCAAAAAAAGTCTTAAAAAACTTAATCTTTTCTCATCTCTAGACATTAAAAAGGAGATATAAATATTTACAATGCAAATGTTAAAAAGAGATAGAAGATATTGAAAAAGTTAAGTCTGTACATTAAGAATTCAAATGAATGATTCAAAAAATTGGTTATTGACCGGCTGGATTCAACCGATGTTCTTGCACTAAGCGTCATGCAGGTGTGAACTGAGAGTGTATTGCAAAAAATCAGCAAACCAGTGGATCGGAACACCTTACCTGTAACAAAACAAAAAACTATAAGAATTGGTGCGTTACGAGAATACATACATGACGAAGAAAACAAATTTAAGAAGTTCGTAGACTGTTTACTATTATAATTCGAATTATCGACATGCCGCGGCTTCGAACGGGCGCAACCCTGATAATTAATTTCTCCACTATTTAATGGATGTTATTTATTATACATCCTCTTCAATCACTCTGTCTATTGAAACAAAACCAGCCGTTATTCGTTTAGTAGTTTCAACATAGGAATATAAAGACAGAAAAAATGACTTTGTTATGTGTATATATATAATGTAGTGATGATGTGAGGAGCAGAAGAAAGTTCTGGAACGTAAGGAAACTACAACTCTTGTTTTTTAGTACACGAAAGACTGGTGGACAGTAAAACAATGTTTGGCGTAATATTATAGGTACGTCCCCGTGAGAGTTCCATTGGAATTTACCTAAATGTACGTAATTTTTTTTTATGTGATAGGCCGGCAAACGAGCTGACGGATTACCTGATGGTAAGCAATCAACGCCGCCCATAGACATCCGCAACGAAGGAGTTACGAGTGCGTTGCCCAGCTTTTAGGGATTAGGGATTTGGAGATTTAAAGATTGAGGAGGGATTGGGGGAGGGGAAGGATTGGGCCTCCGGTAACCTCGCTCACACGGCAAAACACAACGCTGTGGTTGTTTCACGCGGGTTTTCTGTGAGGCCGTGGTATCACTCCGTTCGAGCCGACCCATTCGTGCCGAAACATGGCTCTCCCACACTTATTGATTGTTTTCAAACGATGTGACGAAGGATATGTGTGTTAGGTAAATCAAGTGTTCTTATACAGATAAAGTTAATTGTATGTATAGTTAAGTTAATCTGTTAATCCATAATAACATCTAATATCTTAACGCGATCTTAAATTGAGTGTACGATCTAATTGCTTGTGGTAACGACCGTGTGGGGTGTGGGTCATTACTTAAATTATCTGTAACTAAAACAAACATCTTGTATTGGACCATATTTTTATTTTTAATTTACCAAGAATATAAATACCATTTTGTTTTCTGAGCGCCATTCTTTATAAACTCATAACCGATATTATCTGTCTGATAGATTTTTAAAATATAAACTATATCAAATATTTTTCGGACAGAGCGGCAAGCGAACAGGCTAGCAATAACGTTATTGGCGTTTTAGAAGTCAGGGTTTAGGGATTAGGGGAAATTGGGGATGGCAACTTGAAAAATTTAATTCTTTTTCAAGTTGCCATCTAGATACAAGCAGTAACATTAAAGACAATTTATAAAAAAGTATTTAGCAAAATATCACCACACCTCTTTTCTTTCGAACTGTCCACCCACATACATACAATGATTACTCAGCGTTATTGATATTGCGACCCCCGTCTTATACCATAGGTACCTACAATAAGAAGACCAGATATTAGTAATTAGTTTAAAGTACCTAATAAGTAAATGAACGAATACCATTAAGTGACATACAAAAATAGCGACAAAAAAATCAATAAATGGGTGTCACTTTGTGAGATAAGCTGTGTAAGCTAGGTATGGCTTCAGTTGGCACACTTTTATTCTCTCGTTTTGTGGATTTTACACCGTCAAAACACGTTGAATTAGTCAGTGGGCCAGTGCAGAATACACTTTTGGGAGTGGAATCGGCAAATAGAATTTTCAATAACATTAAACAAGTAGTAGTACTTGCAAGGACGTATCAAATCCACAACAACTTTTTTAAAGTGTTGTGACTTACTTATATGTTACCTGCTACCTCGGTATTTCGGGCGTATTTGGAGGCGAAATGTTAAATGTTAAATAACTTTTAACAATTATGCCTCTAAATACAAGATTTTATCTTAGTAAGAAGTCAAACTGTTATACCAACGTTTAATCACTTAAAAAAACAATAGTCGTAGTCGTCGTAAAATAACATTAACGTTTCAATTAAAAATAATAATAATGGTGTGCACGTTTCCACGCGTTTAAATGACCTTACACATATACATTCTTGCTTATATAGAGAAAATGTAATATCGGCAAAGTCTGGAATTACTTGAACACAATAATGGCCGAGACTACTTAGGTACATAATTATTTAGTAGATACACATGTAACCTGCAACTATCTACTACTTCGATCCGCGAAAAGCAAAAAAATACACCTCATTTTTTAGTCTATGACCGATGCATAGGAAAAGTGATTATTTTTTATTTGAAACATATTAAAATGGTTTTTTATTTAAGTACTTATTATTTTATTTAGAAGTGTGTTGAAAAACGTCGTATGATACACGTTTGTATTGATGATTAACGCCCTCGGGTTAACACCAACAATACACACTACACTGTACCACACCACAATGTACTATTATTTAGTGTTTGCAATGTCAAATGAGCATTCACCTAACTTAGATTTGTACTTGATTTCAAAGACTTCGTTATCTACACTTGGAATTTATTTTCTTTCATAACAATATTTAAAATTCAAAAGTATAGAAAACATTTATTGAATGACAATTTTCCTTACATTACAGTCATGAATATGGTAGCCGACAAGTAAAGTTGAGTAATGGATATTCTAAATGAATAATGTTGAATGTCAAATTGGATTTTAAAATTACACTAATCTTTACTATAAAACAGTCCCTACATTTCACCATTATTTAAAATAGGAATTGATGGAACTTAAAATATGTAAAATTGTACAGTTACATTAATACGGACGGCATGTCCCACGCAGTGAACGCCGACGTGATCGTGCGTTGGCGCATGTCTAAATCAGGAAACTGCACTTTACGAGATACAATCTCCGTTCGAACACACCAATCCAATTGACGGATGCAGTCGAGAGCTAACAACATCTGGTTTTTAACACCATTCCGCCCAATAAATTTCTATCCTGTAGACAAACATAAATCTACCTCACAGCTTAAGGAGATGTTAAATTTGTTACACCAGATCGCACTCTGGATTAGAATACTATAATGTTAGGTTTCTAAATTAGGAAATTTAACAGCTGTTGAAAATTTTCTATTTTTTCTTTTTCTATTGCAGCTATAAGGCTCATAATGCTAAGCCCACGTAAGCCGGTCATCATATTCTATGACACTTGAGCCGGTATCACCTACGCTAGGCGCCTGCGTCGGTTGAACTCTGTTGCCAAGACAATCGTGTTGTAGGTACGTTCACAATCACAATAGTGGCGATTTCACAACTTGCCTATTGTATTAACATAGAGATATACAAATGAATTTCAATTCCCATCGTTTAACACAATACATAGTTTCAGATGTGATTAGCAATGAAATTGCGTGATAAGGCTATCAAAGAAAATTAATTCTGACAGTAAGATTTTTATAATAATATGTTTATAAATGAAAGGTTAAAACTATACCTAACTGTTTCACTTGCAAATAAACAGAAACAAGTTATTTCAGCAGACTATCGACGAAATTGTCGAATCATATTACCGTTTCGAAATTAATAACTTGAACAAAAACTGTGTAGGTACGATTTGTAGTACGTAGATATTATGTAGTTCGGTTCTTGATTCATCGTAAAATGGGAGCACTGGTAATCTAATTAAACGAATTAACAGCATTACAATAACATTAGCGACAATGACAAATACAATTAGTGTTATTTACAGATACGTGGTACGTTTAAAAATAGTAATTAGCTACTGTCTATCACTGCACTGACTAATTTAAACGTCCAATTTTTAAATTTGGAATCTATGAGTGTACGTGTATGAGGTCTCGCCTATCTGCCACGGCTTATACCGAGCTGACATTTTAGAAAGAGGAGACGAAACTCTTGCAACTATAGTCAGGTTTGCCAAGTGTTGCAGTTTAAACAGCTACCGACGTTCATGTACAAATCCACGTACCCCTCAAGACATTTACCGATCCAAACTAACAATATAAATGCGAAAGTAACGCTGTCTATCTGTCTTTTCTCCGAGCCTAAATTACTAAACCGATTTCTGTGAAACTTGGTACAGACATGGTTTGAACTCAAAAAACGACATAGGATAGCTTTTATACCAAAAATCCGCAGGAAGTCACTTTTTTACTTATCTTCATATCTTGACAAAATAACCGTAATGGCTGATAAATGGATAAAGTAAAATAATTATGGATTACTTTACTTCCTCCAATATACCAAGGAGAAAGTCTCATGAACACTGCTAAACGGTGACACTTCCTTACAGTTAAGCTATTGCTTAAAATTATCTTTATAATGTCAAAAAGTCACGCAATTGAAAAATATGAACGGGATTCCTGACATGTACCTTCATTCTTTTGAAACAAAAGAATGTGTTTCAACACATTCAGTTCATTTAGTTCATTCAGGTAATGACTTTGACTTAATCACACTTAAATTGTTCTACCAAAAACATTTCACGTAAATCTTTGAAGACTAATGCCCGGTTTCCGAAAGCCCGATCAATGTTAAAATCAACTAACTAGGTGTCAAATCTCTTGTCAATCTGATTGGTTCTTGATAATTCAGTCAACCAATCAGATGACTTGACAAGAGATTAAATTGAATTTAACATTGATGGCCTTTCGGAAACCGGGAGTCAGACAAGACATGAAGCAAAATAAAAATGTAAATAAAATTCAAGAACTCCTGCAGTGCATTTCAAAACACAAAACAGGATAAATGCTAACTGGATGTTTGTGTAGCTGTTCTGCTGACGACACAGTCAGTCAACAGGGAAGCAGCAATCAGTTCCCAGTGTGCATCACACATCACATAAATCAGTGTTCCGCCCCGATTGTAGCAGCACTTACTACATTATTACAAGTAAACGACACGTAACCAGTTGCATTGTTACATTTCCATCAAACTATCACCGATAGTTGCCGATGCGAGAAGAGCATCGAGTAATATTATACGACTCGAATCGATAACGGAAACCGTATCGAATGATCAGACGAAACGAATCTCTAATAATACTGTTCTAAAATCAAATTTTATATTTAAAAATGTTCGATGTCAAACTTGGCATGGATGTAAGCGAAGATTAGAAACACACCTTAATCCATTTTTAATTCAATCATTTATTTGACTAAAATTAATCAAAATAAAAAAGAACTTGTATATTTTGATAAATAGATGTCAATTTATGGTGTGAAAGCCAGTCTGACTACAGAATACCGCTATTTATGAACAATGAACATACAGGTACATAGGGCGAGTAATTTGAAATGGTCTGATTGCGACCAACAAGTCTATTTAATTGAAATAAACGTTTGGGGTACAGACAAATTAATATACATATACTGATACATTTAACATAAAGATTGCTCTAAAATAACGGATAATGTATAAAAATACGAAAAAATGATTGAACTTCAGTTTAAAAATAATAATAATAAAGTAATTATTTGAAAACCAAACCCGTATTGTAATACGAGTACATACATAGGTACCGTCTAAATACGTTTCGAAAAACAAATGACATACGAAGACTTTGGAAAACCGTCATAAACAAACATGGTCGTTATATGAAATCGCATCAACTGATAGCGTGTCGTACATCGAACTTATCGTGAAAGCACTTGCAGCCTGCGCGAAGATTGCACCGATTTAAACTTGCGAAGCTGGCCGGAAGAGGACGCTGCGGTGATTGAACCGGAGTACACAGTATGTAGACCCATCCACTTCCCATCTGGTGTGATAGTTTACCCATAGAAAACATTTAGCAGTATTCACTGGAGGATCTCCTTCAGTGGATACTGGATACTGTCTTCAGTTATCTAACAGGAGATTGGACAACTATGTCAAAAGTAAAAAGTGAAAATCATTTGATTGACCCTTGCACTTTTGATCGTCAAACAAAACTTAAATATAAAACGTGTCAGTCTGTCGATCAGTCCTCTTTAGTGAAGCTATTTGCTCGGTCCAAATTGTAGTCGCGATGGAGAAGAATGAGCAAGAAACTCCATGGTTACTCTTTTTAAATCAGTTTCATATACAGATTCTTTGGTACATTACTAAGTTGGAATACGAATATTTATTCAGAGAAACAAAAAGAAAATAACCTTAAGGACAATAGACAGTCCGGACCTGACGAGTCTCAGTTTGTGTTACAAAAAACATTCGAATTTTGCAATTTCAAAAACTTTACAATATACCTATATTTTTATTTCATACTGTGAATGAACTTTGTTTCCGGGTTATAGTACCCTAACCAATATTGAACTATGCTAATTGCATCCCGCTTCGAAGAGTTCAATAGAATTGGTTAGCATTCGAGTTGTTTACATTCTAAATTGGAAAATGTTTTGTCACGCCATGCATATGGGCCATTCCATAGAAATTTCATTCAGCAAATTCACTTACTTTGTAAAAAAATATTCAGTTATACAATAAAAAAAATCAACCCTTTTAATTATTTGAGGGCAGTGTCGATCATTAGACATTTTCGTTAAACTAAATTACATGTGTTTTTTATTTAAAAAAAAACGTTGTCCTACATTAGGACTTTCTACTGTTATATTTATGTGCAATGGATTATCACAAGCTTACTAGAAGAAACCCACACACAACACAGACACGTTATTTAAGAAAACAAATACAGTTACAATTAACTCCAAAGCTCATATGCCTCGACCGTCAATCATCATTATTACACGTTTGTATAACATCAGTGAGAACCCGATTATGATCTAAATAGACACCATGCTCCACATAACATCGTAAAGTAAAATAAAACTACAGTAGGTACATATACTTATGTGAAACGGTAAGAAAATCGAGAAAGCTGTTTAAATGTCGGTACAAGAACATTACTAGAAATAGCACATCGAAACGTGCATTCAAAGAAAGCTACGAACGAGTCAATTGAACGAATAGAAAATGTTAGAAGTTATGAGAACTTAACTAATCAATAAGCCTAGACTTAGAGCAACTCTTTTTTGTGAGGGGAAAATCATCAAATAACTTCTCCCGTCTAGTGTGGAGCGGGAGGGAGTGTCAGACTCTGACTGACTAAACCCCCCGTTCCTTTTCCTGCTCTAGCCCGAAGTCGCGGTGCCTTATTGCTCTTGCTCCAAAACCCCAGCTGAACACAGACCAGCTCTAAAATTACAAGTGAATTAGTAAATAAATCTTGTATTACTAGCTTCCGCCCGCGGCTTCGCACACGCATAAGAGTAAAGTAGGTATCCCGGGATGTTAAAAACAGCAACTTTAAAAGCGACAATACGACTTAAATACACGAATAAGGTATAATTTATAGGCTTATAGCACTCAGGAACATTGCCATTGCTTCAGGAACGTTGCGGCTCATGCATCAATCTCAGAAATCCGACCAGCTGTTTCAAAGGTTACCCCCTACATATAAACTTACAAATTTTACCTCTTTATAATATTTGTACGGACTACCAAAAGATCGCGAATGATCCTTGACCTCTGTCAAAAAAACGTTCATTTATTAACACTACTTAAGATAAGTTTTCAATAAAAAAGATATTTTCGGTACACGAGATAAATAAAATGACGAAAACATTCGTATATTCATTCATTTGTGTCCCAAGCAAGCAGAATCAAAATTTTGCTGTTATGATAAATTAGCCATAAAGTCGTAATACTATTTACTATGGACTGTTTTCTCGTTGCAAAATATGAAACATCGCAACACTAGGTCAGTGTAGTAATATTTCTTCCGTCGCAGAACCGGTTTCGAGCTCGCGGCATTGGTCCAAGCCCGGAGCTGCACATTCATACAAGCTTAGTCACTTTGCAAGTGTACTAACTCATTGGAAGTAGGTACTGGAAAACTCCTCACACCTTTTTGTCATTACTGATAGTAATATTTGAAATAACAAGGCACCTGATTCAAATAAGGGCAACGGTTAAAGACATGTAAATAAAGAATTAGGTCATGCATGAGCAATCAACACGATTATTTTATTTTCAAGGAATATTTATAATGATAAGTATTAATTAGGAGGTGGAGAGCGAAATAAAGAACACGGATATTTAGTTCCCAGCGTTAAATTGAGATATGACTTCCAGTTTTTTGTTAAGGCAAGCTGCAAGGCCAGTTTCGCTTTATCGAAATCTTGACCTTATAACTGTTTCACACATACAAAAGCCTGCAGAAACAGATGTTTCATTTTATTTACTTAGGCGTTCCGATAAGAATATCAATTGTGTGCTTATTCTAAATATTTACTCAACTGTATACTGATTGAAGAAACACCTGATGACTTGGCAAAAGACAAAATGATATTGAACTGTTGTCCTTGTCTATTTGTGGCAGCTTAAGATGCAACTAATGGACAAAAGGATTAATCTAGTAGAATTATGTACTCTATTTCTATGGAATTAAAACTCAAGTATAGATTAGCATATAGAAGGAAAGCAGTCAAGATACCAAACACGTGTACCTATGCTATAATTTGGTAGTAGGTAGTATAATTTGGTGTAAAAAAATCCCCAATTTTGTGTTTTGATTCGCTAGATTTAAATTTAAGTAGTTTAGATAAACTCAAATAAATGTTATCTCGTATTCATTATTGTACGAGTAAACATGACTCACCTATATTATGCTATTTCTCAGTAAATTAACTGTCGTATTTACGTCATATTAGACCAAATACGACACTATATGTATATCGATATATGTATATCGATAGATACTAGAAAGACTTCAGTGAATGATTTTTATAACACCTGGGCTGAGAATTCTTATTGTTAATACCTGAGTTATTATGGTTTCATAAGGCTAATGGATAGTAGGAAACCGCATACAAAGACAGAAGGTATAATAGCTTTTGAGATTTATGATGGATAATGGAAACGTGGTGATGTAGTGTTATCAAGTAAATACTTATATCCTTCCGGACAATAACAAAATACAAACATAATCGCAATTGGCATATAAACGTACGTATACATAGTACAAGTGACAAATTCATTGCATATCGTATAAACGAATTTGTGGAGCATACTACGGGCGGAAGCGGACAATCAGACTCGTTTTACCGGACAACCGCAATGATGAAGTACTATCTACACTATCAGGATTGAGAGCCACATTGACGACAACAGCGAAAATATCAAAATCACCTTCTATTGAGCATGAGCAGAGACTGATATGTAAATATTTAATATAGAATCTAATAATCTATTTACATTGGCTATAGCTTTTTTCATCTATATTAGATAGACACAAGCCAAACTGGGAAAAATCGTTAATCTAGAGTTCTATCGTTGTCATTGCTTATCCTAATCCAACTTGCGTGTTTTTAACCATTAAATCGTGGTAATTCGAGACACAATATATAAGAACAGTATGTGCGTGAACAGCGTTTGATGAATTAAATGCACGACTATATGTATAAATAATTTGGAACCATCTTCCGATAAGATTAAATAGTTGTATTAATTAAGTAGGTTTACATATTGTCTTCTCAGAAAAACTCTTGTGCACATTAATGTTAGCTAAATAGGTAGGATGGGGCAACATATGTTTGATAAAAGCCCCAGAACAAAATCAATATAACAGGTAGGCTCTAAAATACTTATAACACTAAGCAAGGTCTATATACTCCATATCCATGGTCACTCTAACCGACCTGCCATTTTTTTTGTTATGTATAAAAATGAAAAAATATCAAAGCCTAAACAGTATTGTACTAAAACTTGTCAAGTCCTTGAGAAAAGCGAGCATGATGTTATGTAGAGTCACCACATCAAATACACAAAGGAATGTAAGTAGCTAGGCAGCACGAATTAAAAACGTCCTTGACACTTCAGTATTTACTAAGGTAACTTTCATAGCGTGTAAATAACTATAAAACCGAAATTATTGTAATAAGTACCTTAAAACACTAAGTGGTAAACTAGTGAGAGTCGATATTATATTCTGTAGAGGAACAGTAGCAAGGCAATGCACACAAGTTATTAATTACAAAACAACATTCAGTCCTTCAGCAGTGCTCGCAACACGAAACAAAGAACTATATTTATCTCCAAAATACAGTTCGTTCAACCGAGACTCGTAGCGTCGGGATTAGACCGTGTTTATTGAAATGCAGGCAAAACTCTTACCAAAATAGCTAACGACGTGTGGACACAAGATAACAGTATAACACTAAAACAAATTTTAACTAGAAACTTCTTTGTAGCACGGGTATAATCCACGGAATCTATTTGTAACTAAATGAATGTTGTCAGCAGACTTAGTATCGTTTGATAAGTTATCGGACGCGGGTCCTCATAGCGTTCATTATCTGTTTGATAACAAAAAAACTTTGCAATAGCGAGCTGTGGGTACTTAGTTGTCACTATCTCAAGCTCGGCATCGACGCAATCGCGATATTGTAGTCGATATAACAACATTAAATCATAGCATTACGCCTTTGTTTACTTGACGTGGGCAGAAGTGGTTAATAACTTCCGGCCAACGGTAGACATTGAAGATTTTAACAAAAAGGCAGACATTACATTATTAGGTGCATCGTCTAGTCATGACCCGAATAGGGGGATTCTTTGTCAGTACCTGACTATGCATATGTTAACACTGCTCAGTAGCAATGGAAATTTGAATTACAATTCAAATATTTAAAAAAATTGGCACTAACTAAGTTTTATTTATAACACCAGTTGGTACTAAAACGATTGATTTTTTTAAGGGATAGGTCGGCAAACGAGCAGAGGAATGAAAATTAAAATCGAGACAATCGAGTACACCTATTACGATACGCATTTTAGCACATAGAATTTAACATCGCATTCAATTGTTTACCTCGGAACGGATGACTAACGATTGTCAGCGAAAATAAACAAGAATAATTCCCGTTCAAGTTTATTTCCATTATTGCAAATACATATGTATATGCGTTGTACTACAGTTACCGCGAAACGTGCGTAAAAGATACATCTCACGCCTACATCAATCATCTGTTTATTCTGTTTCAGACTCAACAATGAATGGCAATATATCAATCGTTTCGTGTGGTTTACGCAACAAAGAAAAGGCAGAAGACAATTCATGTTAAAGCCGGAAACTTCGATGCATACAAAGAATGCCGGTGATTAGCTACGTTACAATGTGGAATAGACAAAGAGATAGATGCGGCGATATGATAGTAATGATAGTCTAATTGTTAGCACTATTCGTATGCTAAGCTATGCCAGTGTTTGTATACAACCTACATAGTGACGGAGGTGACGTAACCGACAGTTTGCGACAGCCATGTCGCGTATCCCCAACAGTGGCGCAACAAAACGCCACTGACAATTTCCCTCCAATTTCGTATATCCGCGGCACGATATAAAAAATGTTACAATCATAATTGAATATTTTTTAAAGGTGTTTATTTTGTATTCGTTAATCACCAATCACTATTATAACACTTCTTAGGCAATATTTTTGTAAATTGTTGGTTCTTGTTTATTTTGGCCATACAGAGAATAACTGATCTAGAAAATTAATAGGACAACCCCTATTAATTTTCAAGGTAAGTTACTGTTTCATACACATTTGAAATGAATAAAATAATAATGGGTATTACCTAGGATGTATGATATGACTAGAAAGATTATTACCTAAAATTCTGATATTACAAGTAATCATGTTGACTATGAATATGACAAAAAAAAAAAGAAAATGCATGGTTTTATTGTTAAAATATAAAATATTATAGATACAAACTAAATTTATAAAAAAAAAACTTAGACAACTTAAAAATAGTAATAAAAAAGTCTGTTTTCAGTTTTTAATTTAAGTAATATCTGTATGAGGTCAAAACTAGTTTTGTAGTTTACAATAATATCAAAACTATTAATCCCAGAAGGAGTAAGCAGAGCTCCCATTCCCATGTTACGGAGAATGAGCATATTCTCTGACTCCTAAAAATCAGCCCCTAATACTACTCATTGACCGTATGTTTTTGTACCATACCAATGCCTGTGACAAATGGGTATTCCCTTTAGGTACCTACATTTTGATTTTAAAATGTTTTCACAGTTGGTCATGCAAGACAAATAGAGCAGTAGAGAGCTGAATGGGTTTAGAACAATGTGAATGGATTATTAAATAATATAATTATTTAGAAGCAGCATATCTTGGTGAAAACTAGTCTGTGTTATTCCAGACAAAATACTATCTCTGTGCTGGGTCTTATCAAAATTTATTTAATAGGTTTTGTGTCAAAGAGTTGTGTATTATAATGATTCTAGAATTGATCTGTTTTATAGATTTAATAATTATGTTATATTATATATTTACTACAAACGCAGCAGTTAAGGAAGGCCAAAATAACAAGTTTAAAAGTAAGTCAACAAACATACCTGAAACTTTTCAAACTGCTCGCGCTCAGCATCCAAGCTGTTCTTTTTCAGCTGGAGGACTCGAGGTAAGGATAATGACGCCATAGGGTACACACATGCACACACCTACGAAAAATAGCAACTAGCGATGGTACTTAGACCAACCACGACACGATTTAATATTTTAAATGAGGGCGAACTAGGTTTATCTAAATCACTGCATCTACACTATTGTACACTTTACTACAAATTTAAACTGCTTTTAACCAATAAAATTTAAGCTTTCAAATTGTTATTTATCCTATACAATAACGTAAATAAAATAGTTACGAATATATCAACATACAACACGTCTGCCGTCCGCCCACAAAAAATGAATGAATTAGTGAAATATGAATGAAATTCACGACGACTTGAATGAACAAGCTGTCAAACTGACGTAATGATTAAGTTTACAGAGAAAGTAACAAAGTTATGTGATGTCAAGTGAATGGTTATCTTTATAAAAAACATTATTTTGTTTAAATGAAATAAAGAAATAATCGATATATGATACAATCTTAATACATTTACATTTACAATTTATCTTAATACAAGTTTCCATCTTAGTACTAAAACAAGTGGGTAAAAGTTGTTATTACTTGGTAACCCTAAGCTTGACAGACTTGCTGTCATTTGGCTTAAAGGACATGTATCCAGGCCATAAACTCCAAAAAAACTTGCTGTCACAAACGTCAATTTTGTTGTTTCGTTGATAGTTCGTGCCGCTGATTTTTTTCATACACTGTTTAGCGCGTGGATGTTTCTGACCACATTTTAAAGCTTTAAATTGTAATTTTACATTTGTTATAATCCAGTAAACTAAGAAAATGGAGTTTCTCGAATACAACGACGTCCAGGCGGAGATCAAAGGCGCTATGGTAGGATTTGTCGAATAATTTGTGTTTTCTTCTACTCCGCTATTGTTAATTGTAATTATTTAACTTTTTAGGTTCCAGGGAGACTAAAGATGACAGACCAGAATATAGTGTTCAAGAACAGCAAGACTGGCAAGGTGGAACAAATCCCAGCTAATGAGATAGAATTGGTGAACTTCCAAAAGTTTATAGGATCGTGGGGCTTGAGAGTGTTCCTGAAGAATGGCACTCTACACAGATATGGTGGATTCAAAGAGGGGGTTAGTATTACCTAAGCTAACTTTTGAACAGGAAAATCCAGAATTATTATTATCATACATAATTTGTCTAGTCTTACACTCATATGATGCGAGTCCAATAAGATAATGCAATAAAGATGTTAGTTCCAAATCATCCAAGGACACTGTATGTGTCATTTTGTAGATGTAGACCTGTACTTAATACACCAAACTTGTTTTTACTAGGTTTATAAGTTGCATCCTATTCATTACCAACCATTACTATTACAGGAACAAGAGAAGGTGGCAAAGTTCTTCAAAACTAATTACAATAAGGACATGTTGGAGAAGGAGCTCTCCCTCAAAGGCTGGAACTGGGGAACTGCTAAGTTCAATGGAGCAGTACTGAGCTTCAATGTAGGATCAAACACAGCTTTTGAGATCCCGCTACACTATGTTTCTCAATGCAACACAGGCAAGAATGAAGTCACACTTGAATTTCACCAGGTAAATGCTTAACTATATCTATATATATGATGTCATAGATTGAGTCACCAACTAGTTTTCCAGGTCTTGACAAGAAACATAAAAAAACCATGATTAAATTTACTTTTGTGGTGCTATTATTTAACTTTTTTGTATAAAATAACAATTTACTGATGATTTCATTTGTAACAAAGGTGTCAACTGAGGTTTAAAGTAAAATACAGATAATATTTTCCTGAAAGATTTTGTCACAGTTACCAAAACATACATTTAATAATGTTTACATAATATTGTGCAATGTTGTTCTAACATAGACAAGATAAGGAGCCTGTCATAGATATTTATAATATTTATAATTGTCACATAGTTCCAATTTTTACCAAGGCAAAATGAGTGTGGCTACAGCAATAAATTAATATCTTACTCACAGAATGCAAAATGCAACATCTAATGATTGAGATCGACATTGCGAATGAACGTGACTTTGGTATAATTATGTTAAAAAAGAAATGCACCCAAGAATAACAATATAACTATCAATAATAATTCTTGGGCTGGAAAGCTACAGAAAGAAAAAAAAATATTAGATAACTTATACTTAGAAAAGTAAAATGTGCACAAACTATCCCATTAATTGACATAGTCCTCATTTTCCGACCTACATGATTTGATCCAAATTTTACCGTTTTATTAACAGAATGATGACACTCCAGTGTCTTTAATGGAAATGCGTTTCCACATCCCAACCAGTGAGTTGGCAGGAGACATGGACGCTGTGGAGGCATTCCACCAGCAAGTGATGAACAAAGCCAGTGTCATCTCCGTCTCAGGTGATGCCATCGCCATCTTCAGGGAACTGCAATGTCTTACACCTCGGTATGCACCATCTTATTTTTAATTTTTGTTTATATAATAATATTGTCAAGATCGAGATCTGCATATATTACTGTCAGAAAAAAGTAATACTAATTTTCTTAGGTTCCAGTTCTTATATTTATTGACAATGCAATTTTTTTTATCTAAATAAAACCTCTTTCTTAACACTTTTAACAGATTTCTCTAATTTGACTATAATTTTTGTCCTTAGTGGTCGTTACGACATCAAGGTATTCCAGACATTCTTCCAGCTTCACGGTAAGACCTTCGACTACAAGATCCCGATGTCGACAGTACTACGCTTATTCTTGCTACCACACAAGGATACGAGGCAGATGTTTTTCGTGGTGTCTCTCGACCCACCCATCAAGCAAGGTCAAACTAGATACCATTACTTGGTACTGCTATTTGGCATTGAAGAGGAAACTAGCTTGGAGCTGCCGTTTACTGAGTAAGTACCTAGAGTTCTACTTTATTTCCTATTGTTGTTATTGTAAAGTGAAAAGTGAGTGGTGTCTATCGTCTAATACATCAAAAAAGTGTGTTCTCACATTAAATATTTACCAATAAAAGCTTAATAGTGATAAAGAAAATAAAAAAAGATGACACTTAGTGTGTGAGAGCCATGCTTGGGCACAAATAGGTAGACTCGACCGGAACGATACACCGGCCTCACAGAAAGCTTGCGTGAAATAAATACAGCATAGTGTTTCGCCATGTGAGTGAGGTTAGCAGAGACCCAATCCTTCGGCCGCACCCAAATCCCAAGCTGAAACACCAATGCCAAAAAAGACTTAACTTCACTATTGGTCATATTTGCGGAATTTCGGCTACATTGTTAATAATAAGACCAATACCTATTATTATTGCTTAAAGCGAAACTCAATACTTTATGCATAACTTTCTAATTAACTCGACTTGTTGCGTTTTCAGGGAAGAATTGAACGAGAAATACGAAGGAAAGATAAGCAAAGAATTGTCAGGTCCAACTTACGAAGTACTCGCGAAAATCATGAAGGTCATCATCAACAGAAGAGTGACAGGACCTGGAGACTTTTTGGGGTAATAAAATACATATATGTTAAAATATAATGTAGGTACATCACTATCATTGCATAGTTTAACAATGTCACTTTCTCTGTCCCATTGTCTTTATGTACGCTTAAATCTTTAAAACTACGCAACGGATTTTGATGCGGTTTTTTTAATAGATAAAGTGCTTGAAGAGCTTGTTCGTATGTACAATAACAATGATTAAATAGTAAAGAAATTTAGTATAACAATAAGCGTAACACGTTTCGTGTATTAAAACATAGACTAACACCCGGTTTCCGAAAGGCCGATCAATGTTAAAATCAATTTAATCTCTTGTCAAGTCATCTGATTGGTTGACTGAATTATCAACAACCAATTAGATGACTTGACAAGAGATTTAACAGGAGATTAGTAAATTTTAGCGTAGACAAGCCTTTCAGAAACCGGGTGTTAAATACAGATTCTCAAAGTTTAGCTAGATTATTATAAAACTAGCTTCGCATCGCAAGCGTCCTAAAATAATGTATCCCGGGATTAAAATAACAGCAGCGTTTATAGCAAAAGCATGATTTATATACGCAAATCAAGTATAATTTATAGCATAAAGTACTCGGGAAAAATCAGTAAAAAAAAATTTGGAAATCCGACAAGTGATTTGGCCCTACATACAAACTTACAAAGTTTGCTTGCTCTTCTATATTATATAGGTATAGATTTTTAAACAATGATTCAGTTACATTGAAAAACAATTAAAATAAATAACTTAATTAAAACAATCACATAAAACTGCATGTTAGACTGCCTATTCACAGGTTTCTTTTAAATTTTCATCCAAAGGTCTGGAAGTAATCCCCTACATATGTGATAAGACAGCCCATTGTACACTCTGTATTTGCAAGCCTGCTCTTTGTACAAGTTTTAATAATGTGCACAATATAAATAAATAAAAAACGTTATACATAGTCTATACAAGTAGTATTAACACATTCAGTGCCCCCGACGCGTATGTGCGTTTCCTCGCACGCACATACGCGTCGGGGGCACTGAATGTGTTAAAAGCGAAACTACGACACCAAAATTACACTAATACTACTTAATTACTTACTTATAATAATCGAAAAAAACATGTAACTCATTCCAGTCACCACAAGACGCCGGCGATAGCGTGTTCCTACAAGGCGGCCGCCGGTTACCTGTACCCGCTGGAGAAAGGGTTCATCTACGTGCACAAACCTCCTGTACACATTCGATTCGAGGAAATTGCTTCTGTCAACTTCGCGAGAGGAGGTGCTTCCTCTACCAAGTAAGTCATATTGTATAGTCATCAGCGGTCACCACGGTATATAAACAAGTAATCTGACAAATTATCCAAATAATATGCCGAATTATCCAAATTATATGCCGAATGGACAAAATCAGGCCATTCAGTAAACTCAATGCCATGTGGCATTGAGTAACAAGATAGAATAACTATCCATTCGGCAACGTCATGTCCCAAGAAGCATCATTAATTTGTTTTCCACCTATTACTGGAAAAAAGCCTCTCCAGTAGATTTTGCGTATTTTACATTCAGCGCAACGCCTAATCAAAAGTAGGGAAGTGCCCTACGTTTGATTAGGCGTATATGCTTGATATTAGCTACTACTAATATTTCGTTATACAAAAGTATCGTCATGATAATTCGTCTAGTATGTAATCAAAAGAATCATTAAATAATTGTAGTAAAAGTTAAATTCTTAAACATTTCTTACAAGAACTATTGAAACATCTATAAAATATGAGCAAAGCGCAAAACACTGCCGTTATTTTCGTAGCCGTAAGTCGTTATTTTCAATAAACAAAAAAACACTATTTTTAAATTATGTCATATTGCTGTGTTCAGGTCTTTTGATTTTGAAATCGAGTTGAAACAAGGTAGCGTGCACACGTTCAGCAGTATCGAGAAGGGAGAGTATGACAAACTCTTTGATTACATCACCTCCAAGAAACTACACGTCAAGAACACTGGCAAGAATGTAAGTTTTTTTCTTCTTCTATTTCCAATAATGCCGTACATGTTGCCGCTCGGCACCTATTGGCAGCGTAATGTTATGTAACTTGAAAGTTTTTTCCACAAGTGACCAATCCAACACGGATATTTTTTCAAATCGAACTATAGTAGTGACCGCGTTATCGCGTTAAAACAAACTCTTTAGCTTTACAATATTAGCAAACTTGATATAGTACAAAAAAATACTATGCAAATAGGTCGCGGTTTATTTAATCAAGTTCAATGATTTACTACAAAATACCTGCGTCATAAAAAATATAAATATGACAGTTAAATTTATAAAACACTAGCGGTCCGCCCCCGCTTCGCACGGGTCCAACTATCTCGCTATCAAAGGGTCACTTTTTCCTAATCTTCCCCTCTACTTTTCTAATATTTTCTTTGATGAGAACCTTCTCCTGACAATAACAAACCCAACAAAAAAAGAATTAGCAAATTTGGTCCAGGCGTTATTGAGTTAGCTTACCAACACATTTTGCGATTCATTTTTATATATAAGATTATAAGACATCCATGTATGACTCATCCTTTAATTAGGCAAAAACCCATGACAACAGCGAAAATCCAATCAAAATAAAACCTTATATTTTACAGGATAAAGCCCTATACGATGATGACTTTGGGGACTCAGATACGGAGAAGGAACCTGATGCGTATCTCGAACGTGTTAAAGCTGAGGCCAAGGAACGAGATTCCGGGGACTCAGACTCTGATGAAAGCACTGATGAAGACTTCAACCCTGATAAGGCGAAGGAAAGCGATGTCGCTGAGGAGTTAGTACTTTTATTAATTTCTTCTTTTAATAATTGTAACAGCCTGGAATCTGTTAAAGTAAATCGTTACGTAACGTAGGTCACAGGTACCCTTCGAAGAGATAAATGTGTCTAATAGTCAAACAAAATTCTATAGCCGGTTTATTTTCGTTACAAATATGCGATTCAAAGTCAAAGTCAATATTATTTATTTCAATTAGTGCATACATGCACTTTCTAACGTCAAAAAAAACTTAAAGATAACATTTTCAGTCTGTCCATCAGTCCTGTTAGTTAAGCCATTAGCTCGTTCCATAGTGTAGATTCCGATGGAGAAGATCGAGCAGGAATTCCTATGGTTACTCTTTTTAAATCGGTTTCGTATACAGATTCTTTGGATAACACTGTAATTCTGTGAATAAGTTGAAAATTGTAATAAGTAAGCTATTTGAAAATACTATGAAGTCATCATAACTCAGATTTTCATACTAATTTCATAGAAAAGTATCGTTTTTGACATTTGGATAAAAGTATTGAATTTGACTACCGTATTGTGTGAGAACAGTGTAACACTTATAGTTATTCAGAAAAATATAGACAATAGACAATCCCAATTGACTGCGCCCGGCGATCTAATACCCAGACCCAGAAATTCAATTAATAGAACATACGGAAAGTTTTTCCATGTGGGAATAGCCCGTGTTGACCCTTTGCAGACCTATTGCATAGCACCCCATTGCGCATTGTGCAATTACTTAATCCATTTAAATTTCACATTAGTTAAGCTTAAAATAATAGCATTTTTATTCATATTCAGATACGACACCAACCCATCATCGTCAGAAGATTCGGAAGGATCTGGTGGTGGCGGCGGCTCCGATGATGAAGGCAAGAAGGAAAAGAAGAAGGAGAAGAAACCCAAGAAAGCTATCACTATTGTAAGTATACAGATGATGTTATTTTACGTAGCATACTTATTGATATTAACCCGTGGTATGCCGGAGCGCAGATACACGCGAGACACAATGTGTTTTCTATTGTGTCTCATATACCGGCAGACTAGCGGTTAAACTACCAGCCCGTTCCCGTGCCATTTGATGAATGTCTCGAATTTTCCTTCAATACAATATTTGTTTTCATAGAAACATGAAAACAATTATTGTTCTAGTCATTCGGTTCTGTGATTTATTTTAATTTCCTAAAAATATACAGTATACATTTTAGAAGTCTTATTGATTACAATATTGGTTTCATATCACCATTATAAAAGGCAGATTAGTGTGTTAATTTACATATAGAACTTATATTCGCAAATAAAAACTATTCTGTATGTGTGAGGAATGTTTTTAACGAAATGTTTTTACACTGACGGGTTTCAATTACACAGTAATGTAAAAAAAAAATATGACTTGATATACTTTGATATACTTTAATTCCTGTTCTTTAAATCCAATTTACTTGGCATAAGCACATTGTAATTTCTTTTCTGGTCTGCCTTTATTGAGTTCTTTGTTTGTTCTGACATCATCCTATCACATTTTTCTTTCTGTCTTATACCTTCTTCTTCACATAATTTTCCAATTTCTTGTTTGAAATTTTAATATATTTTTCATGTATTCCAGTCGGAAGCACCACGCAAACGAAAAGAAAAGTCAAAGAAACGCGAGAAGGACGTGAATGCACCGAAACGGCCGGCCACTGCGTTCATGTTGTGGCTAAACGAGAACCGCAAGAGTATCGTAGAGCAGAATCCTGGCATCAAGGTCACCGAGATCGCCAAAAAGGGAGGAGAGCTCTGGAGAGATCTCAAGGACAAATCTGTATGTTATTTTACAATTTTTATCACGTTTTTTAGTTACTGTTTATTATTTTTTTTTGTCTCCAACTTATGAATTCTGGTCATGAATATCATATTAGAATACTTTGAAAAATTTAATTGTTGTGGTGGCCCGGAGGTTATGGAGCCCGCTTCTCATGTATGAGGGTGTGGGTTCGAAACCTGGCAAGAACCAATGTAACTTTTTCCGAGTTATATGTACTTTCTATGATTATTTAGACACCACTGACATACGGTGAAGGTTAACATCGTGAGGAAACCTGGACTTATAATTTCTAATTATAAGTTTGAAATCGCCAACCCGCATTGAGCAAGCGTGGTGATTAATGCTCTAGCCTTCTCCTTGTGAGAAGAGGGTGCTCAACAGTGGGCACTTATAGGCTGATGATGAATACTTTGAAAAATGATGCCATTTTGATACATAGTAGTGTTTTCTTTACATTGTGATTTTATGTAATCATAATTGCGTGCAATTCAATGATAGTGCTGTAGTCATTATTTAATATTTCGGTTTTATATTTAAGTAAAATAAACATCCTAAATAATTCCAATGCAAAATACGCACTCTAAAATTTTTGTAAAATTGAACCTCAAGACCATTCTGTAGATAAACTTCTGCTTTTTGAGACAATAAAACAACCATTAATATAATTTGTGCATAAGAATTAAAATTTATTAAAAAAACAACACAACTTTATAAAACAACTTATATCCTAATACAGGAATGGGAAGAGAAAGCAAGCAAAGCGAAAGAAGAATACAACATAGCCATGAAGAAATACAAAGATAGTGGTGCTGCTGACGAATTTAAGCAGAAGAAGAAACAAGCAGAGAAGGAACGTAAGGCCGCAGAGAAGAAATCCAAAGCCCCAGCAAGTAAAAAATCAAAGACTGCCAGTAACGCAGGCGCTGGTTCTGGTGGGAAGTTCACCAGCAAGGAGTACATTGAAGATGATGATAGTTCTTCTGACTCTGATAAGGAAAAGGACAAGAAGAAGAATACTAAAGATGTAAGTTAAATGTTTATAATAATAAGGGCTGATTTTTCAATGGTTAGATAAAAGTTATCTGAGGAACAATAATTATGATGCTGTCGCGTCAGAATGTTTGTATGAAACAGTGACAGCAACAATTTTATTCCTCTGATAGCATTTATCTGACTATTAAAAAATCAGCGCTTTAGTTTTTTTCTGTTTTACATTTAGGAAATGTAAACATGTTACTTCCCTACAAAATATTAGACTTTTAACTACTTATGCAATTCTAGCTGATTCGGCTAACTCTTTACCGCCTTGAAATTAACTTTTTTCTGAACCTGGCCTTTGAAGTTTACCCTCAATATCCATGAATATTTCACTACCAAAATAAGCCAAATTGCTGTAGCCGTTCTTAAATATTAGCGAGACTAACAGATCAGCAAACCGTTTTTACACAAGATTTTGATTTATACTATAACCAAATTCGTTCGTCGTCTGTATCATAATAGTACAGTTAGATTAAAATTCTCTCTCATCTCAATCTCCATCTCTATCCTAGTATATGCATTTTCGTATCTACGTGTGTTTACTACAAAAACTTTAATATATAATACAATATATATACAAAAGTTTTTGTTGATTACTTGTCGATTGAATAGTACCTATGACTAGTTCCTTACCCCCGATTTCTCATCAATGTTATATCTCAGCCTTCTAAGTGACTCTTTCCTGAGTAAACTTTGTTCGTAATCCTGACTATAACATTACAATAACTCTTAGGTTATTGTGAGATTAAAAACAATCTGATTCATCTTTACATTGTAGGATTAAGAACATCATTTATTATGTTTTTAGGATTAAGAACATTATTTATTATGTTCTTCATATACTTTAAAAAATGCAAAAATAATCATACTACTTTAATAAACACTAAAATTTGAAAATATGGATGGATGTTCTACTACTGAGCGCATATAAATGAAATTTGGCAAAGATAGATTTGAATCTGGAATAACAACACATGGGATTACTTTTAGCCTAGTACTGCAGTAGAAGCCACTGGCCAGAAATTAGTGAAAAATATAAAGTTCTGTAATAAAATGCAAGTTTTACGTTGTGTAATAAAACGTATGTTCATTCACACAACACGTGGTGCCGTGGTCACGCGCAAGTGATTCTAATAGTACGAGTATAAGTGTAGATTTTATCAAATGCATACATAACAGAGTCGTTATGTCTTCACATTCAACTCGATCTAGAGTTTATTTACCTAGTGCGTTTAATGTGTTTATTGTCATTTTTTTTGTTTCCATACAATTGAAGATAATAAACTGTAGGCAGATAAGACTGTTTAAGTATTCAAACATGTTCGATGATTGTAGTTTTTCTTACCTGCGTTTTAACAGTTGGAACTAGTTTCAGACATTACATAGACACCTTCAATATTTCCTTAACTAGAAATATTGTTGTAAAGCTTTAGGAGACGGGTACCAGGTAGTTGGTGATACAAAAGATCGTTAAATCTGTTTTTAACGTAGTTAACGTTAAAATGCAAATCACGCTTCTAATTGTTCTGCGAGGTGTGTAAAATAAAAGAGGCTGAATAGAAATTAAGCCCACTAGGTACCGGCATAACCTCAACAGTCGACAGCGTCCTTTTGTATACTAGCTTTGTTCACAGAATAAGCACACGTGCTAGTTGAAAATTATCCCATGCAAAAAATTGAAAAAATATCGGGAAGAATGTTGTTACGTGTATTATTTCTGACTTACAACTCACGAGTATTTAGCTTTTCCATCGCTAATTTACAAACATCCATATTTTTTTACCAGACGACTACCAGCCGAGCCTACCGATTTTAATTAATTTATTAAATGTTCGTTATAAACATTTCTATTTTTTTTTTCTAGACCAAGGAATCTAAGAAGGAGAAAGCAAAGAGTTCATCGTCAGAAGCTGAAGCGTCTTCGGGAGGATCCGGAGACGAAAGCAGAAGCGGTAGTGATTGAAACCATAGTCTTCTTAAACAATAAACTAAACATTTTACATGATACCTCGGATTTTGTAGTTAATCTCAACTTAAAACATTGTTTGACATACCAAAAACATCAAAACACCCTGAAATTTCATGTCTTTAGAAATCTGAGATACTTAGAACTGAATAAAAAATTTTTTTGGTTATTTTGAATCATTGTATGTGATGTGAATGTTATTTTCCGTGTTAATTATGTGTTATGTATGTTACTTAATATAAGCCAAGTCTAATATTGAAACTGTTATTATTACTCAACTGCATACGATTCCGAAGAAATTCCCGCCATTTCATTAAATTCCTTCTATCGTAGAGAATTAGTATTTTGTGTATGTGATATTGTTGTATTATTACCATTCAATTAATGTGAGTTGAGTATTTAAAATAATTTTCTTACATAAATGTTTTAAAGTTGGTAAAAATTAACATTACTGAGTAAATGTTAGGTTATGTTTCTGTCTCAATTATACATTTGTCAAATACTATTTGTGTGACAGTGATAGAGATAAGGCTAAGCCAGAACTTTTGTATCTGACTCCCATGTAAATATATTAACTAAGATCAGTTGTGATTGTCCTAAAATTCGTATTACGTGGTATGTGAACGTTTAGCCCCATTTTAGATGTAATACTAGTGTGTTAATTGTTATTATAAGACTATATTTTTATTTGTTGTTTTATTTTACTTTATTCGGCTGTATCATGATTCTTAACCGATTCATTATGAGATAAGTATTAGGTAATATTAATAATTATATCTCTAGGTAATAAAAATAATAAGAATCTATTCTTAGTCAAGTTCAGGTAAGAGCCATGTTTAAAGACAAATATGTTAAGCCAAAAAGTATTACAAAAGATATGGTAAAACAATAATAATTGCACCCAGAGCAGTACAAAAGTATAACCGTTACTTTTAACTACAAAGGTGCATCGGGGCTCAGTGGCGTCGCTTCCCCTAGGCGCGTCGTATAAAAAGTTATAAAACGCGCCTATACTGAACTAAAAGTGTGGGGTTTGTGCCGCAGCGAGAAACCGTCCCGATGTCGCCCCTTTTTTACAGAGAAGGGTCCTAGAGCTATTGTATCGTCCGGTTGATTCCCAAGAAGAGCAATAAGCGAGCTTTGCGGTAGGTTTGGCAAAAAAGAAAGTAAAAACTGACAGGTCTGTCCCTTCGGCAAATCGCAGTCGGTCTTCAAATTTATATATATTTCTAATAAAAAAAAGTAGTCAATTTAACACTAAAAAAATGCAGTTTAGGACTAATTAATTTAATATTATGTATCTAAAAGGCAGGTAACCTAAATAAGTAGTACGTATTTGTTTTATTTGAATTTAATTAAAACTTAAGCACCCATATCTATCTCTACGTGCATAAACCAGTTAAGGAAAATGCTAAACAAAAACATAGAAATAAAGTGCGTCTGTAAATGAATAGGTAAACAGTCATATTATTCATTTATGATGCAAAACGTTATGTAGTAGCTAAATATAGGCAAAACAAAGGCTAACAGAAACATGGCTCAATACTTTTAAAAATCGAACTTCTCTTAAATTTATTTTGTAACTGGAATAGAAAACAGCTTATCACGTTGAATTAAGAAACTTATCATGTAGTAACATAACAGGTCAACCTTACTTCAGTTGGCGCTCGTTTAATCGGTCAGCACAATGATAACTTGATATCAACACGTGTCTGCGCTTTTTATGCATTCTTGCACTACAGTTCTGTATCACACAACATCCTATTCAAATATTTATGAATAATATTTATTTGTAGGTATATCTAACCTATGTTCAAGCAATAGACGAGGAATAAAACTTTTCGTTTTATTACAATTCGTTCAATGAGCCCATACCAAGAATTTTAATCTCATACCTATGACCTTATGACTAAGTAAGCGTCGCTTATGTTTGGCTTTAAAAGGCAAAAATACACAATCTGATTAATCCAACACTAGATAGGAGTCTACCGAAATGATAACTAAATATTCTTATAAACAAATTACTATCGTTGTAATTATCAAATCAAATGAATTGCAAGAAGCAACAAAATGAAAGGACCTTGTAACGGTCGTCTCTATGTGGGAACGCAAGGCAAGGATCTAAAAAAATGTTCTCATGTCATGACAAAGTCTATTAATAGGGTTGGTTAACTATTGAGCTCTTCGTCGCACGGTGTATTAAAGTTTTATAACCCCAACCCCTCAGAAAGTAAGGCTTTATAACAAATGGCTAAGTATTATACTTAGGTATTCGCTAAAGGAAAAAATGCATTGATATTATAATGGACAGCGCATGGCACGGCACGTAAACAACATGAGCGTCGCGTGTCGTCACAAAACCAGTAAAACCTGATCCGTATCGAATATTAAACGGGGAGTAAAAGAGAGGCCACGCTTTATTTCCGCTCTTCCATTATACTTACTTTGCAAATTCGAAACGATTTCGAAAGAGTCAATCATGATTGTTTTACTGTTCGTCATAGTAAGGTACTTAGGTAAATACGTTTTTTTGTTTAGATAGATATTTCAAGTAAATAGGTAGATAAGTACCTAGGTACTTAGTACTTTATCATTTAGAGTATTTTATCAGATTACATACTGCAGCAGTCATCAACATGCGTATGAATTCAAGTTGCAAAGGTATTTTAGAACCTATTTTTATGAGCCAATATTATTTAGAAAGTTAGTTCGCACTTACTGAGTGCCCGCTATGTAAATACCCACTGTACCGCGCCGAAGAGGCGATGGACAGCAGTAGCGTTGTCGGCGACCGTAAGCACTGACTCCCCGGTAACAATGCGGTCAATCACCTCGGTAAATACAAGGTGGTGAATTGGACTGTCACTTGCATCCTTTTTTGGAGAGATCTCTCTAAAGGTGTAATTGCTGATATTTTAATGTAATAAAACAATGAGTTTGTCATACATTTCTGAACAAACAAAGTCTATAAAGACAGTAATAAGCCAAGTTCATATTATTATTATTAGGTATGTACTTATTAACTTAGTAACTAATACCGAGATTGATGTGAATGCCTCTAAAGTATTAAAACATTCTTATTATCAATGTTTCTGTCCAAGTACCCAGATGGACCATGTACCCAGATGCTCCGTCAAACGAGAGCCAACTACCAACTACCGAAGACCTTTTCAAGACATTCCTGAATTCTCATCTTTATTTTTATCATTTAGAAAATTCTCTATTTAAAGGAAAAAACATTTGCTTTATGTTACACCCCTGATTTCAGCAGCAGTAAGTAATGTTTAAGCTGGTTTGTCAGTGTCCAAGCTTCAGTAAGCAAAATATTTAATAAAGGACATTAAAAGAGGCTTGCAGAGTCAAAGATATAATTAATAGGCGATCAAATCTGATCTGACCAACGGCGATCTTAAATATTTAACATAGGCCTACACCAACAGCGTTTTCCAAACTACGGGAGCCGGGTAAGCCAACAAATCAAAATAACAAAATACAGAAATTCTATGCAGGTACATATTTAGATGTATGTATACTATGTAGGAAACGAAAATGCAGTGTTATCTGGCCATAGTAGAACAATCTTATTTAGGTTAACTACTACTTAGTAGATTACCCGAGACTATTGATGATTCAAGCTTAGGCGTTTTAAGCGATGATTATATTAAATATCATCAATATTATTTTAAAAATTGATGATATAAGACTCAACACTGATAGCAGAACTATCGTTAACGCTACATAGTATAAACAAAGACCCTTTCTCTGTCCCTAGATCCCGGTGTATGCTTAAGTCTTTACAACTACCTTCGCAACGGATTTTGATGTGTTTTTCAATAGATATAGTGATTCAAGAAGAAGGATTATATGTCGGTTTAATAACATCCATTAAATAGTGGAGAAATTAAGTATCAGCATTACACCCATGCGAAGCTGGGACGGGACGCTAGTCATCGTATAAACAGCGTCATCTGCTGGTTATCAAAATTATGTGGGACATTTATAGGTCTCTGGCTACAGTTGTAGACATCATAAATTTAAAACAATACGATACCTATAACAAAGATTGAAATTGTTAATTCCTAGTAGAATAAAAATATGTAAGGCGAAAACTACTACAACCATAAATTAGAGCTTTCTCTTTTTATAGGGGGAAATCAACGAATGACTCCTCTACCCTAGACAGAATGAGTACCAGACTCATACAGTCATACTGACTTAAATCCACCCCGTTCCAACGCCTGCTCCGACCTGATCGCGGTATGCGTCATAACGCTTGACCAACATCCCGCTACTAATTAACCAAAGCGTCATGTTTAGGTACCATTTGGTTCCTTCAGGTTAGAGTTCCAGCATAGTTTAAGTGGCTTAATAGATAAGTACCTTATTGCAGGAAAATAATTCAGTCTAGTACTCTGAGGCCTAACGGTACTGCCGTAAATTATATACTTATAACAATCTGTCATTAGATTTTTAGATCGACATACCTAGCAGTCAATCGCAAATCTTTTCTAATTTCAATCTAAAACTTTCTTGATTCAGTTTATGGTTTACAATATTCATAATATATAGATGCCTACATACTTAAATAACCAACAGTGACGTTTGTAACTTCCCCAATATGTACACTTACTAACTGTTTACGTATGCTCTACCCACACTATCATTTAATTAAAAAGGAAATTACGGTGGGTACCTACCTTATTTCTTCAGACAATCAATAAATTGACGTTCTTCGTTGCCAATGTAAACAAAAACAAACAAATACCGTTCTCAGTAACTTCAATCCTTCTACCTACTTACAAATTATTTTGATCATTTACTTTAAAAACTTGTAGCGTCATCTTAGAATATACATAGTACTTATGTAAGGAATTTAGAAACGCCGTTGTATTGCTCAGTACCTAGTTTTAAGAAAAGATAACGTAATGAGTTGTAATTAAACCTACAAATATGACGCGAATAGGTAGGTATAAGAAAATAAAAAGAGAATCTTACGACCAATAAACAATATCAAAATCTATCAGCCTATTAGGCACCTAAATGTAACTAATAATGTCGATATGTTAGTATTTCTTTTCATCGAATATCAGAACTAGGAACTAAGGTATTTACGAAATTTTAATGCATATTTATAAAAATTACATCTAACTTTTTTGACAGTGTCTTTCAATATTGTTATATTGTGTATTCTCTAAGTTTATCTTGTCGTATTCAACAATGTATTTTAGGTATATGACCTTAAGAACTAGGGACACCACACCCTTATATCTTTGAAAATAAAAACTATTTCTCAAGTTCCCACGAAATATCAAATCGTAAACAAACGTGCTGCCATTCAAGCGCTATGTTTTATTGGCGTCCCTTTCCCGCTAACGTTTACCGCGCTTTTTACGTTTTCGAAATCAACGTTGGCGGCATTTAAAATAGGGCGCGAGTTCATTTCGATAGGAGTCTTGTGTTGAGTGGACTGGGTCATTTTTTGATATACTTATTTTGTAAGTATGTTAATTGTAATTATTAAAAATATTTAGTGTAAGTTTTCTGACCTTATGATGTCAAAATCTAATCATTTCTATGCGTATTTTCATCGAAATACGACGAAATAAATTTCTAAAGCAAATGTTCTAGCTCGATACGTCTCATAGAAAGTAATCTGTACTGCCTAGTCTTAAGGTTGAAATTTCAATGAACAAAGCAATCGATACGTCACGGATATACGTAGTACACGATGCTAAGCCGTTGCCGTGCGGTTGGTACAATCGTATAGACGGACCAATCACAGTCGAGATAGATGTCGCTTTTGAGCCGACGCGAGTCGACCCCAAGCTAGCTTGCTCTGGGAACATTTGCTTCGAGCTCCATACATTTTCTTCTGGTTCTCTACGTCTATAGTTTGGTTGTGCACCAGTTCAAAAATAATTTCAAAATTTTTGCCCTCAGGTAAGTACAGTTATTTTTCCAATCAAAGTAAAGTGTTTTAATAAGTGTATTAGTGTTTCTTAAGGCTGGATTCATTGAAATAATTTTCATTCCACGTTGGAATTCGCATTCAAACATGGCTATAGGCATCGTCGTACTTTCCTTAGTACGCGTGGGTATGGGAAGGACGCCTTATTTCAATAATTAATTTCTCGGATCTTTACTATTAAGGGACAGGAACAGTTCTTCCATAAGTTATAGCTAAATAGTCGTCGGATTATTTGGTAATTAGGTCATCTTTAGTTATTGCGTATTTTCAACACAATCCGTGAAAACAAAATGGTTCTTTCGACCCAAGCCTAGGACAGTGAACTCGTTGTATGGCGAGATAACTATTTTTGTTAATAACTACATCTTTTTATGTGTTTTTATAGTGATTGTTGTTGTATTAAGCTAGATTTTTGTTATATTAATACTGGAATTATTATATTTTCGTCTTAAAGACGCGTTAGCGTGTTTCCCGCCAAAACGCCGCCCTACTGTGCCATATAAGCAGCGTGAAGGCTAGTTACCGATCGGATTCTTCAAGGCATTGCCTGCGTAACCTGTTGCCATGTATTTCTCAATAATTAATTAAAATTTCTTTTGTTCGTTTGCAGGAAAAAAGTTAAAATGACGGACAAGCCTAAGCGTCCCATGTCAGCTTACATGCTGTGGCTGAACAGTGCCAGGGAACAGATCAAGTCTGAGAATCCCGGCATGAAAGTCACCGAAATTGCCAAAAAGGGTGGCGAGATCTGGAAATCGATGAAGGACAAATCTGTAAGTAGGATTTCGTCATATAACACCTATTGCCTTTGTTCGTTGTAAGTTATCTAATATCCATATTTTTGCCAAGGAATGGGAGGAAAAGGCCGCCAAAGCCAAGGAGCAATACGCGAAAGACCTTGAGTCATACAACGCCAACGGAGGAGGTGGCGAGGGTGGCGGCAAGAAGGCACAGAAGCGAGGAAAGAAGGGCGGCAAGAAGGCGGCACCTGCTGTAAGTATCAATGGCGTTATAACGTATGTCTGTGTTAACGCATTTCTTTGTGGTAAGCACAAACTAACTTCTTGTTTTTATTTTAGAAATCCAAGAAAAAGAAGGAGGAGTCAGAAGATGAGGATGGTGATGAAGAGGAAGAGGAAAGCGAATGATCTCCCAACTTAATACGACATTACTGTTCATATTGAATAATTTACTTGGACTTAATTTATTACAAAGTAAAATGGGACTGACTTTCCAAAGTCTGTATGACATTTCACATTTTTTTATAATTTTTACAGAGTTGAATTTATTAATTTTTTTGGCTCATGTTTCTGATGCATTATAACAGTAATTTTGGTCTACACATGAAATTGTTGATGTTTCAGTGTGTTGTTTATCTACTACTTATGTTTTGTAGTATTAATAATAATGATAGATGTATGTTAAGAGCATTGCAGAGTTTGGAAAGTTCTGCCGCTGGCTAGGGTCTAGGTTTCTAAGCCTCAAAAAAAAATAATGTTTAAGTGTTAGCATGTATACACCGGGGAATTGTACAGTTAGCCCTCCCTCGTTAAGTTCGCTGTGACTACTGGATGCTCACTTTAAGATGTGTACCTCAACTGGTTTCATCAAAACTAGTATGTCTGCAATATTACCTGATTTGCTGTATAACATATTTATGTTAAAGCTGTGCTTTGATTTAAATATACCATATTTTTTAATTAACTGTGTATTGATAAGTTGTGTGCATTAATTTTGGACATAGAAGTTTTGGTCAGACTATACCAATATGTAAAATTAGAGACTATTTCATAAACGTATGTGGCGGCTTATTGTTAATTATAAACCTACCTCTTCTCATTGTAAATTTCAATGCTGATAATGGTACCAAACTCTAAGCTAAGATCCCACTTAGGAAATTGATGTGTATGTTGTATTTTTAGTTAGTTAATAGGTAGGTTTTCGATGTGATTTGTCTCTCAAATTTTACATTTGTGTTATTTTGTAAATGAGAATTAGCATTCCTCATGTCAATACGGATTTTACATGTTCAATAAAGTAATTTCATATAAAATATTCTATTTTTCAATTTGTCTTTTCATTCTTCTTCATATTGTCACTTCTCTTTTTAATTTACTATTCTATTGCTAAATAACCTAAAATTAGGATTGATTAGCCTTGATTCTCTACCAATGTCGCTGTGTCCCTGTCAAAATGACCGACATTAAAGTGATGCACGTGACGAAGTAGGTACCGCGTGGCAAGGGATGGCCGTGCCTAAGTGCGCCACGTAGGCGCGACAAACTAGGAGAAGTATCTTTGACCTCTATTTACTATACGTTTACATAAATATTGTTTTGTTTGCAAAACAACGCTATTCATAAGTTATTGTAGATTTGGATATTGACATTATCGTTGTAGGTATGCGACCATTTTTTATTACACCGATGTTCAATCAATAACAAAGGTGCTTCGTTCATTTTTAGCATCCCCAGAATAAATTCATAGTTGATTGCATAATAAATACATAGGAACTTAAGTTACTCGACACCCAATATCTGCTTTTAACTAAAACATAATCAATAACTAGGTACCTAGCTGATTGGCGATTACCAGACTGATGCAAAAATAAAAGTTTACGAGCCAATCATAGCTATGCCCTATTTAATTGATGTCAAGCAACGTCATAATTCTATAGCGTCACTGGGGAGGGGTCGATTCGATATTGATATAAAGCTGAGAACACACTTATATTTAAAGTCATATTAACAATAAAACTGGAACTAAATTGGTCGACCTAGCCTAACGTTACCGAGCGACGACCAAGTTTGGTGAAGAAGTTTGTTTGTGTTCTTGAAATCTTCTATTCGCAGCTGTTGTTTAGTAGAGATGTATAAGAGTAGCAGACGAGACCTTATTCCTAGTTTAATACATCATTATTTATCCTTCTTCTATCACGTTATAGAAATAAATGTATTTTTTAGATAAATATGGTGAAGTGAAGTGCAGTTATTACCGATGTGACAATGATAGTTAAAAAAAATTGGAATAAAAATTTATATATCATATGCATTTTAGAATAATAATATTTCTCGATTTTTGAAAATTAATTACTTCGATAACGTTTAGTCCTTTTTATCGTATCCTACACCGTATGCTAATAATAAATTGAGCAAAAATAAGATAATTATAAGACATAAAAAATTAATTATAATAATATGTAGGTATTATGAATTTAAAGCATAAAATAGAAATGAATATTACTGTTCAATGATGTTAAATATTGTAATTAATTAAGCATAGGTCATACTCATATAAAATGTACTCATATTATTTTTTATATGTCAGTGTGGAGCATAAAAAACTTGTAGGGTTTTAACACTACTAGTTTTTTAGTAGGTAGTACTTTAGTACTAGTTAGCTTCACGATTTTTAGCTTATGTTTCATCTGCTATTGTAACATATCTGTGAGAAAGCGGTATCGTGTAAATTATCCTTTAGTGCGTGAAATTCTCGATAACCTCACTGAGGTTACAAACAAATTTGACATATCATTCCACTGTCAATGTCAAATCACTTTATTTTCAACTGTCATTAAATATATTGTTACAAACGATCCCAAAAAATAAAATAAATAAATAAACAAGATATCGACTAAAAGCATTTTACACAACAAGAAATTGTACGATTTTAATTAGTTAAGAATAGAATTTTAAGCCTTCGAATTAAGACATACATGCCGTAAAATTTATACTTATTCTGATCTGTCCAAAAGGTAATTTGAGGTTATGGGTTGCGAATAAAATATTTTGATATCATTAATGTTTTCAGTTAGTCATAGAACATGTGTAGTAAGTGCAGGTATGTCGGGGGATGGCAGTGGTGGCGGGTCGGCGGTGGCCCTAGTTACCGGCGGATATGATCATACAATCAAGTTATGGCAAGCACACAGTGGCGTGTGCCTGCGGACCATGCAACACCCTGATTCCGTAAGTCATTACCTACATATTCTGTTCATTAAATATTGGACAATGGGTATCCTTAATGCTATGCTAAGTAAAGCACTCAACTAAAAATCTTATTTGACTGCAGCAAGTGAATGGGCTAGAGATATCTCCCACTGGACAAATGGTAGCAGCGTGTGGCTACCAGCACATTCGCATGTATGACTTAGCCAGTGCCAATCCAGATCCTGTCGTTAACTTTGAGGGAATTACGAAAAATGTTGCCCGAGTTGGATTTCAAGTGAGTTCCACTATGATTGAATTAAAAGGACAGAATATTTTCAAAGAATTTTTGACCGTATTTAGCATCTATTTTATCGAGAAATTTTACTTATTCACCTTGTCATATATTCATTAATGAATAAACAAATAGAATAAACATTTTTTTTGAAAACATTTATGGACTGATACAAAAAGAAACCATAACTAAAAAACAGCCATAACCAAGCTTTCTTAAACTGGAACTTATTTTATTTTTAGAAAAATGATCTTTGGATGTACACTGGTGGTGAAGATTGGACAGCTAGAATATGGGACCCAAGGTAATAAGGAAGCCAGTTTAGATTGAGACTGGCCTTTGATAATTTTTGTTACATAAATGTAACACAAAATTTTTGAAAAAATATAAAATTGGGGCACAGCGATGGTGTTGGTGACACTAATTAAATGATTGCTAGCAATAGTAGAAGATAGAAAAACAATTACCACTAAAGAAAGTATAGATAGAATAAATAACATAATTTAAATTAGAATATAAATATGTTCTAGGGCAGCACCACAGTTTCGTTGCACAAAGATATTCCAAGTTCAAGCTCCAGTTAACACTGTTACATTGCATCCTGATCAAACACAGATTATGGTGGGGGACCAAAGTGGCATAATACACATGTGGGACCTTCGGACTGACCAGAACGAACAGCTGGTAAGGAACCAATTACAATATGAGATAGATAAAAAACTTATGAAAGTAACAGCATTTTGAAAAATCAATACTAGTTTTATTTGAACCTTGAGTTATAGAAAGATTATATTCAATTCATTTAGGGAACCAGGACTTATCTGTATATACTAAAGTCACAGACAATAACTGACTTGTAATATTTATATAGATACCAGATGCTGAGGCGTCAATACAAGACATAGCAATTGACCCAGAAGGCAAGATGATGGCTGCAGTGAACAACAAAGGCAATTGTTATGTGTGGTCACTAGGAGGCACAGCCCCACATCCCGTGCCACTTAAACACATTGTGGCACATTCTAAATACGCTCTTAGATGCAAGTTCAGCCTTGATTCCACGTGAGTACATTCGAAATACTTTTATTGTGTATAAAAGTCTAATGTTGTATTATTGAACATTTGATTTCGGATTTAATTAAAATTCTGTTCATAGAAGAGTTTCCGAGATCAAATAAACAATATTTCCAGGATGTCCTTGATTTATTTACCCTAATCGATGTTTATATAAAAATGTTATCCAATTACGAATTAGAATTGGTAGGTACTTACTGCTTGTCAGGGTTGCGCTTGCGAGTTTATTTATTTTGATATGAATATCACGTACATATAAATGTCACGTAGCCTGGATGATATTCATTAAATCAATCACAAAAAATAGAATTACGAGCCTAACTACAAAAGTTAACTTAACAAACTCAATAAAGTTTCAAAACTCGTTTCGACATGCAAAAACCAAATTTGAAAGTTTGACAACTGCTTAGAAGTGTTGCCAACTTATAAGAATGATCGTGTCAAAGCAAAATAGTAAATTGATGATGATGATTTAATATTTTGTATTCTTCACCAGAATGCTTGTTACCACGTCTGGCGATTGCTCAGCAAAAGTGTGGCGAACTAGCGACTGGACATTGCTGCGGGAACTGCGCAACGACACACAACGGTGGGTGTGGGATGCAGCATTTAGTATCGACTCACGATACCTATTCACGGGTAAGTCAAAACTATTGAAACTTCATGACATAACTCTTAGGTATGCTTATATTAGTCTGAATATTTCTCATTTATATTTAGATTAGTGCGACCTATACACCCTTACAGTAACTGATTTTTTTATTTATGCTCTAGGTTCCTCGGACAGTTACGCTCGACTCTGGGACGTAGAAAAGGGCACGCTAGAAAGAGAATACTGCGGACATCAGAAAGCCATTACTGCTCTTGCCTTCAGAGATCAGGCAGTTTAGCAACTCTAAGCTATCCCTACGTAAAACGGGGTGAATAGAATTTGAGGGGTAAATAGATATTATCGAATTTTCCTTGTATCTATTCACCCCTCGGTCTCTATTCACCCCGTTTTACCGTAATTAATAATTTTGTACATGGATTATTTATAGCGATTATTGCTTTACATAAGTGTCTGATTAGGTAAATTGCATTTATTAGTGCCATTAATTTCCAGAATGGTGTACGGAAAATGGTCTGTAATTTAACCAGTTCCTTTTAACCCGACAGTTACGAAGGGTTATTTGTTATTGCTATCGTATCTTTATATTTTTTTAACTGCCATGTTCTTTGTCAAAATGAGTTATCAAGGGCCTTTCACGTTGTTCAAAATAAAATGTTAAATAATACACAGGTAACTTTATCGGACTTTGAAGACCCTAATTCTAATAAGTAAGGTTACTATCTATTTATAGAATTTGTAACTGATCCTGAATTGAATTTATAATTTTGTACGAAAAAATAATAACTGCAAATATCTGAGTGGGTAGATACTGTTGCATTTGTATATTTGTAAATAATGTCTTACTAGATTAGCGATATGTTCTTATAAGTTTCAACATTTTGTACTTGAAAATACTTACATACTTTTATACGAAACAAAGCCAAATATCATAATTGAATCGCACAGACAAAGATTATCAAAGTCTTCATTTAGATGTGTATGCGACTTCAAGTTTGAATAATTGTACGTGCGACGCCAGTTACGCCGATGGCGATATCCAGATCATAACTAAGTAAATCTCATGATTGACGCTTGTGCTCTTTAGTTCCATAATACTTATGTGTTCGATGCATTTACTATGTAAATGAATTACAATAAACTTGTAGTTAATAATATTATTTTATAAAATAAAATACTAAGTTATAAATGCAGTTTTCATTTAATAAATAAGATATTAGTGCCGATCACATAATATACAAAATATTGAAGCTTAGTTTATTTGTTACCAAGCTAATGGATGGAGAAAATATATAATTACACATTTGAAAATAACATAAAACATTTATTGTAGGGTTATATTGCACTTTACGGTTCATGGTGGTGCTTCAACACAAACATTATCCTAATTCTTGTACATACGGTTGCAACATAAGATACACAGTAAGTACGCCCCCAACCTTCCTTTATTACAAATATACTAATATAATACTGTGCTAGTTACAGATCTCAGTAAACACTGCAATGCTTTTATTTTCCTAACGATTTCACTTTATAATCACAACTTGTAAAAATGAGACCTAATAAGTACACAATATAATTGAATACAATAAGTACATAATGGAATGTTAAATAAATGCTTTTTCCGATAATTATAATTCAATAATAAAATTCTCGACTAGAAACAATTATACATACATTCAATTACACGAAATTTTATAATATACATATCACTCAGTCAAAAATAAACAAAGTACGTTTGTCTGTACTTGATAGTTATCCTACTGACGCTGAGAATCATTCGGTATCACCGTTACAAAGCTTTAAATCCGGTACATAATAAAGCATTCAGCGATGATAACTATGGATTGATGTTTAATGAACACACTATACTTGGTCTAGCGGCAGATCTTTGACGTCACCGATTTCTGAGCAAGTGTCGTCATCACACGTGTAAGAGATGACGAAGCGAAGGTCGACTGGTGGCTTGGAAGCAGGCCTGCCTATCAACATGACCTGAGTGATGGCTGGCGGCGGCAGAAATGGGTTGTACTGGGGCAGAGTCGTCCCCGACGGCGTAAGCAGGCGAACTTTACAGCACTGTAACATGTTAAAATTTGTTTAACTACTGTTTTTTAGTATATAGGTTAACTCTTGATCAATTTTCTCAACAACTCCGAAATTCTATTGAAAAGTTATTTCTAACTAATTATGTAGTAGATACAATACGGTTGTTTCCAACTAGTCAAATTCAATACTTTTATCCCAATGTTAAAAACAATACTTTTCTATGAAAATTGTATGAAACATTGAATTATGACGTCATAGCATTTTTGTGTCAAATAGCTTACTTATTTTTAAAAAATATCTAAAACTTAGTGTATTGATTGATCGATGAATAAAAGTATAGTTATTTTTCAATATTTTATCGTATTAAAACGTCGAATTAATTTATTTTTGAGCTAGGAAACTACCCAATTGTAAATATGAATGCAATGTAACATACCTTAGGAACCACACCTTGAAACCTAAAATCTATAATAGGCTTCTTATTTTTGTTCGTCGTAGATATCACTACAACGTTGACGTCAGGCCTTGGTTTATCTTTGCAGAAGTGTAACACTACTGTCAGACCGTTTTCCTCCTCAAATATAGTCATTGGAGGAACATTGCCTGGGGTTACGTTAGACAAGGACACATCTATATCCGTCAACGGTTTCACTTCAGTTTTAGTCTTTTCTCTCTTTTCATCGGTCGATTCGATACTTTCAGTGGGGGAAGCATTCTTAGGTTTGGTTTCTTCTAGAGATATACCTAAGTCCAATATTTTATCAATGGGGGATTCTGTGAGGTTTGTTGTCAGTACGCCTGAGGTGCTAGGTCCGTCAGTGATGTCTACGATGACGTCATCAGGCGGTGATGGTGGCTTGCTCAGCACCTTCGCTGGCTCTGCAGGTTTGGCATGTTCCTCCGACTTTTTGGTAAAGAAGTCTAAGTCGAATAGTGCGCCGTTAGTTGTTGTTGTTTGTTGGACCTCGTGTTTGGGCGATGATAACGCGTTCATTGGTATTTTCTTGGATATTTTACTGTAATAGAAGGTTATATTATTATTAGAATTGTAACATTTTGTGTGAATGATCAAGGTAATTTCATGAATCTTTGTTTGTTTTTGCCACAGAAAGACATTGAGGTACCATATGTAAGGATATTGAGAATAAGGTAGCTTGTGGTACGTGTAGATACACATTATTAATACACTGTTTAATTTTGATCAATCTTTACAAATATTTCTTATTTATACTAAAACTAGCGACACGCCCCGGCTTCGCACAGGTGCAATGCAAATACTAAATTGCCTCAAAATGTCATAGATCTTCTTATACATATAAACTATCCTCTTCAATTACTCTATTTATTTAAAAAACTCCGCATCAAAGTCCGTAGTTGCGTAGTTTTAAAGATTTAAGTGTACATAGTGAGAAAGTGACTTTGCTTTATACTGTGCAGTGATTTTAAAAATGTACGCTTAAATCTTTAAAATCACTAGGTAAAGGGACAAAGAAAGCAACTTTGCTTTGTATGTATGTATATACAAATATTTCTTTTGTCAAGGGAAAATCATCAAATGACTTCTCCCGCCCAGGGTAAGGTGAGAGAGTATCAGACTCTTACTGACTGAAAACCTCCCCCTTCCTTCTCCTGTTTTAGGTCGAGGCCGCGGTGCCATGCTTCGGCACGAATGGGTCGGCTCGACCGGAGTGATACCACGGCCTCACAGAAAACCGGCGAGAAAAAACAACAGCGTTGTGTTTCGCCGTGTGAGTGAGGTTACCGGAGGCCTAATCCTTCCCCTCCCCCAATCCCTCCTCAATCCCTGAGTCTCCAAATCCCTAATCCCTAAAAGGTTGGCAACGCACTCGTAACTGTAACTCCTCCGTTGCGGGCGGCGCTGATTGCTTACTATCAGGTAATCCGTCTGCTCGTTTGCCAGTACCTAGCTGGATCATTTGATATGATAACAAAGTAACTTACCTATTAAATCCTTCCAGCCTTTTGATATGGTCAGGTAGGGACTGTTTGATGAGTTGTTCTCCAAGTGAATCCAGTTCATTCCAGCCTTCAGCTTTACTCGGTTTGTCTCCTAAAAGGTCTACGTCCTCTGCAAAGTTTAAAATTCAAATTAGTATTTTATCAAAAAGCTATAGAAAGTTTCTATAAATTGACTTTTTGGTCAGAGAGAACATGCTTTCATTTAATGGTTACTAGACCCCCCCTCCCCCCCTCTAAGCACGGGTCCAACCATCTCGCTAACAATGAAACCCTTTTTCCCCTGTACTTTTCTCATATTTTCTTTCATAAGAAAGAAATTGGTCCAGCCGTTTTTGTCCACACATTTTGCAATTCATTTTTATATTATAGATAAGTACGGTTTATTTCCAAATTCTTAAGAAGGGTAGAGACTGGTGGTTCTTAAAATATCCTGTTCCGTAACTAGCGATATATGTATGAATGAACAAGAGCAGCAAAATAGCTGAACTTTATCCGATAGAACACAGATTTATGAATGCGGGATAAAATATTTTCCTACAATTAAGGGCTGATCTTCAATAGTCAGATAAATGTTATCTGAGGAATAAAATTGTTGCTGTCCCTGTGTTATACAAACATTCTGACGCGACAACATCATAATTATTCCCTAGGTAACTTTTATCTAACCATTGAAAAATCAGCCCTAAATTTGAGAAATTGTAATAATTACCACTAGGCATCAAGTTGACAGGTTTTAGAGGTTCCACAATGCTAGCATCGCTTCCAGTCGAGAATATATCTCCTAATTCATCAATTGCAGTACTTTTGGAAGTGCTAGGTTGCACTGTGGCATCGTCTCCCTTCCCCGAGTTACCGGCGAAGTCCAGCAAGCTGTCACTGTTTGAACCTTGCGCTTGATCCGTACTTGAAACTTTGGCATTTGGATTTTTCTTCTTCTCCTTCGTATACTTAGAATAGGCGTCGTACTTTTCGAAGACTTCGTCCAAAACTTCGCTCGCGTGTAGTATGTCATCTAAAATATCAAAAAGGAGAGAAAATTAATGTGCGGTGTGGTTACAAACATACAACGAAATGTATGTTTGTAATACCACCGCACCCACGACACAGGAGAAAATCCTAATGTGGGGCAATGTTATTAAAAAAAATCTATTCTATCTTAACTCTATATCTTATTACAAGCTTCTGTCGCGAGATTTAACTCGCTGCTCGGCTCCTAAAAATCGTAGCGTGATGATTTACAGCCCAAAGCTTTCCTCGATAAGTGTAATAATAATATATCTACAACAAACAGAAGTAAAACATATAAGAAACTAGTAAAGACATCGCGCTATCTCTTTCAGGCGTATTGTATTTAAGTAAAGACGTTAATCCGAATTTAAAGCAACATACAGAGATAACAAATTAAAATACTTAATAGATTGGATGAATCATTATTATGTGAAGTTGGATGTTTATAAATGCACCCGCGATACGGTTTTGTCAAAAATAGGTGATAGTAACATTGAAAAATGTCTGCAGACTAGATATAGATAGAAATAAATAGACCATTATATAGACATTAAGTCATAACTTAGTGATCTTAAGGTCACAAGTCCTGCCTACAACATATACACTTTTAGAAATTATCTAACATGATATTACTTAACAACAGATACCTCAGTTAGCTTGTAAAGAGCTTCAAGATAAGAACTACTGGGCAATCGTTGAGCTTATCACTTATCAGGGTGACAAAATCACATGTATTATCTGTGTGCTTTCGGCATACTGAATGGCAGTACGATTACGCACCTATAGTTGTGTACCTATGTATATAGTAGCCAGTTTACTATAGTACTATTTTATACCTATTGTTCTTGATTGAATGATGCAGAGTTTGAACTTCCTACTTTTAAGAACATAACATCATGCAACCAAGGTTCTTTATGGGATTATCCAGCAAACGAGGAGCCTTAATAATTATATTTACTTAGTTATATTATATTTCAAATTACGGCGTGACTGTCACACAACACTGAAGTCGCAAGTGCGTTAACGCCCTCACTTACACCTTGCTACTTGATTTAGGGATGGGGTGGTGAGAATGGGGCTTTTTTTTTTATTTGTTTGTTTTAAAAAATGTTGCCTCACACTAGGATATTCTCTACTGTTGTAAGTGGGTTAGCAAATATACACAAACCGAGTATGTATATTAATGAGCTTTTCTTCTTTCTTTTTTTATTCTTTCAGGCTATAACTAGTATGCTACACTAATCTCAATACAAATTAGACCATCCTAGACCTAGTAATCCAGCATAATGTGGATCAAGTCACTGAATTTTCACTACACTAAAAATCTACACCTATTATAAAGAATTACTCTTTTTAAACTAGTGTAATTTAATTCAAGGCTTTACTAACTCTGATCATAGAGTAATTAAAATACTAGACTATTGTTTATACACATTTGTTGTCGATCTACCTGCATAATGCGTTGAACGAGCCCATTTCCCGTTATATGCAGATAAGCCTTAATGTGATGTAAACCTCAATTAGTATGACTGTTATGTATAATTAAATTCTGACGATTCTACTATGTAATAAAGATTCTGAGTATGGGCAGACGATTGGATATTTCTTTTAAAAATTATGGAACAAGCTAGATTCCGTAAGCGGCTTCGCCCCCGTTGTATGTTAATAAAAAGTAGCTTTTGTCCTATTCCGGAATGTATCCTATGCCTGTGCCAAATTTCATCGAGATCCGTCTAGCTGTTTTGGCGTGCTTGAGTAACAAACATCCAAATATCGTAACTTTCGCATTAATAATATAAGTAAGATACTAAGATATAGAATAACACATATTATTATGCTACTTTAAATACTGGTACCACGAGCGAGGCAGTTGCTAGGAAGCTCGTCTATACTAATATTATAAAGAGGTATTTGTAAGTTTGTATGTAGGGGGTAATCTTTGGATCCGGTGGTCGGATGACCAAAATTCTTTCACTGATAGATAGCTGCAATGTTCCTGAGTGCTATAGGCTATAAAACATCACGCTACGATCAAATGGAGCCGAGCAGCCGGTGAAACCGCGAGGGAGTAGCTAGTTTGTCAGTATAAAGATTAGCCTGGCTCCTAAAGAGATTGAATCATCAATTAGAAAGGTCTCTCTTTTCAAGGGAGGAAAAATATTGAGAGAATTTCTCCTGAGTGTAGCGCAAAGGAGTTTCAAAAACTCTTACTGACTTAAAACCACCCCATTGGTCTCAAGCTCCGAGTCGTGTACCGTGTACACGATTACGCTTTTACAATGTTTCTGAGTGCTATAAGCTATATTTTATATGTGTACAGGAAGTAGTTTCCTTGGCACGCGGGCGACGCTACGTGAAACAGCTAGTATGATGTTTAAATGGATATTATGATAATGTGATGATATTGTCTGTAGAAATGTAGACAATACAGTATTACATTGGCTGACTAATAAAACTGTTAATTAGTGCTCTTTTTGGTTTAAGACACTTTTTATACTCATATCACTTATAGAGCATATATTTATAATAGCTGTAGACTTCAAGTTATTTAAAATATTTTTACTAAGACATTGTATTTTGTTAAGACAAACTACTACTACTACACAAAAATGAACATTATTTACGTCTACAAATAAAGCTTGTAATGTAGCAAATAAAAAGTAATGAAAATAATAAAAACAAACAGACAGACAGACAAACACAACACATATAACAATGATAATGATGGAAAGTAACAAACCGGTCCACTCACTGAGACATTCAGGTTGGGACTCGGAGGCAGCCAAGCGTTGGAGTGCCAGGCGGAGGGTCCCACAAGACATGTGGAGCTCATGTATCAACTGTTCTTCCTCTGGTGACGCATCTTCGGCGTTCGCAAGCAGTTCCTTAAGGAGTTCCGCGCTATCTAAAGCATTCCCCACTTCTTGGGCACGACGACTGCTCTCTTCATTACGACGCTCTTCCTAGGATATATAAAAAATCACTTATGACATTTAATATGTAATGTATAAACTACATAAGAGGATACTATATGTAATAATATATAAAAATGGTAAATATTCATAATGGTGTATTAATTTATATTTAATATCTTTACGATACACTTACAACAGTTAGTATTTCTTCTCAAATCATTTAGCATGGCAAAATGAATTAACCAATGATGTATAATAAAAGTTTAATGTTGTCTAGAATATATATTATCTACTTTTAAATTGTGTTATTTGGGACATTAATAAATGCTATTAAATATCAACTATCAATATATATATGTTACGGCTAAAGGTCGGTGTGAACGTAAACTTAAGATTAGCCGGCTAAACTTAGGTTTATCTTCGAGAAGCAGCTAAAGTTCGATAACATGTTAGTTTGCGTCGTGATATTCCATCTTTAGCCGGTTAATGTGCACATTAACCGAAACGAAACGGCTAAAAATGTATTCGATAGGCGCGCCGGGCCGGCGGAAGGCTTAAGGGGGTGCGGGCGGTGGAAGAAGTTTTATTTTGTAATTTTAAATACCTACAGAAGATTCTGTAATGACCAAATGGTTCCTTATTATTTTATTTTAATGATTAGGTTAATATTGTTTTAACGACGACACGTTTGGTCTAGTGGTTAGTAACGCTAGTCACAAGACCAAACGGTCGCGGGTTCGAATCCCGCTAGGGGCAGATGTTTGTGTGATGAGCACGAATATTTGTACCCGAGTCATGGATGTTTATTATATTTATGTATGTTTATCCGTTATCTAGTATCCATAGTACAAGCTTTGCTTAGTTTGGTACTAGGTTATTAGTGTGAATGTCAAAAAAAAAACTAATTAAAATACCTACATAGTACATAAAAGTATGTGTAATGAAAGTGATTATTTTTTAATAAAGTTTTCGTGTCTTAATAGTAAACATTATTACATTGTTTCCTTTTCCATTTCCTTCTACACTTTTAGCCAAGGACCTGCAGCTACACCTAAGTTTAGCCGGCTAAAGATAGAACAAACTAACATTAACATTTCGTCGAAGATAAACCTAGGTTTAGCCGGCTATTCTTAAGTTTAGGTTCACACCTACCTTTAGCCGTAACATATATATATAGTATTTATTACATCATCAGCCAATATTAATTTGGTTAAATAATAATTAATTTAAATAGTGCAGGGTACAAAGGTGGTCTTATTGCACATATCTTCATAGATATATCTTCCAGGCAATTGATTTGTATTATTAAAGTAATTATAATAACTCCATACTTACTTCCCTAACCATAGTTTTGATAAGCCTGTTGGCATGTTGGAGATCTTCAGGCTTTTTGCTCTGTAGCAACTTTTGTAATAACTTAGACTTTTCCTCATCCTCAAAGATTGCATTCTTAGCCCTATTTCGAGGAGGCACCACATCTTCAGGAGGTAAGGGAGGAGGCGTCTCTTTCACCACACCTTGGTTCTTCAGCATATCATATGCCACTTTAAACTTAGACTCCTTTGGATATTCAATTGACCATGCATGAAGTAATTGTAAAACCTAGAAAAATATAAATATATAAGTAAAAATATTATTATTATTTAATATTAATAAAAAAACACTATAAATTGATAATGTTTTGAAGTCAATGGATAAATTATTCATGAATTTGCCCATATCATTCATGAATACTTTTTCATTTTAAAATCCTTTATAAAAATGTTCAGTGCAATTAGTTTTATCACTGTATGGTAATAGGGTAAAATTTTGTTATCTACAAATTTGAAGTGCATATATTTTTTTAATCAAATTGTATGAGGAAAAGTATCTGAAAAATAGTACAACAGCATGTTCCATAACGAGCAATACAAGGACAAAGATTTTAACATGAAATACCAACTGTACAAAGTTAACACATGTTTAAGTTAAACAAACAAGTGAACAATTTAATTCTAACCCTATTCTGGTAAAGGTGAAACTTTGAGAGAATACACTGCCCTACGACTTATATAGAATTGTATAAGCTAAGTTGAGAATATTTTTAAAACAAATGTAATCTTACCCTTGTCCGTACTTCAGGTGAAGTTCGATCAGCAAAATATTTAGGCGAAACTAACTTAATCATTTCATTAAGGAAGCGAAATTTGCCGACTTCTGCGTGGAAGCCGGCATCACAACGTCGCATGCAGCGATCAAGCATTGAGAGAGCGAGCAGAGCCTCCCGAGCATTTGGAGTGTGTATGCGGGCCGCTAGAGCTTGTGCCGCCAGCTGCGCACCCTCCGCAGCGTCCTTCATCACCGCACAAAACGCTTCCAAAGCCGCAGCGTCCGGACATGGTAGAGATTCATGCGTAGCTTTTACTAAAATGAATAACAAATACATTCTCATTATAAAGTCAAAAGTATTTAATAAAACAGAATGAAACACTCAAATATTACTTACAAATTAAGGCTTCTAAACTGATTAAAGTCACGTTCATCTTTTATAATTAACAGGAAAACACTGTTTTCGTTTAATATAAATAAATTAGAATAAAAATTTTGTTTCATTTCGTTTCAGATCAAGTTGACATTTTGCTTTGTGTCAGAGTTGCAAGTCGAATGATCTAATACATAATATGGTTTTATGCTTGAGTGAATATTTCCTGAAAAAAAGATTTGTATTTACTAAAATTATTTAAATTATTAAATAAGTTTCTTGAATACTTAATTATTTAAAGTCCAACTGAAGACTTCTTTAATTACTGAATTTGGTCCAGTGTTTTTCAAATCTTGTTCGATGTATGGCAACTTACTGCCTAATTGTCATTTACTCATTTGGCTTAAAGAACTTGTATCCAGGCCATAAACTCCAACAAAAAAAAAACATTTACTCATTCACTTTGACATTGTTTGTCATATATCAGTTGTCACTTTGTCAGTCATTTGTCAACTAACAGACAAACCTCTGTCTGGGACTGCGGAAGAAATTATAGCTAAAAATAATCAAATCTAAAACAAACTTTGAATTTGAATTGAATTTCAACAAAATGGCTATTCTTCGATTTACTCGGTTGGTAGCGCAATCGAAAAATCTAACAAAGTTTGAGAACGTCGTACAAAGGAGGACTGCTACAACCACACCGACTGGTGCTATTTTGCCTGAACCAGAGAAGACCCCTGGTGGTCTTATAGGTATAGTGTTGGCCGTGGTGCCAGGCTTGCTCATCGGAGCAGCTATTAGTAAAAACATTGCTAATTTCTTGGAAGAAAACGAACTGTTTGTTCCTTCCGATGACGACGACGACGATGATTAAGATACATCAGGTACACTCATTGTGTATGTCTTCACGCTTCCATGTAGTGTAGTTTGATAACTATACTGTATTCTGCTTGTAGATTAAAGTATTATTTTTTATTAATTTTAACAACAATTTTGTTTCAGATAGTGTATTATTAATGCGGGTTTATAATAAATAAGAATCACATTTATTGTTATATTTTATTATAAGGATTGTTACAAAAACATTAAAATTTTGTGCTCAACATCAAAATAGCATTGTTCACAATACTTAAGAATTTTGTTTAATTTATGGATTTTATTATATTAAAAATCTCTTATTTACATGATTTACATATAAATACATTAAATTGTGATCATATAAAATAGCATTCTATATACAGCTACATTAAATATGCATCAATCAAATCTTGTCACAATAATAAATGCATTACAAAAAAAATGCATGTTTCATTTGTCAAAAGAGTGACACACAAGGCAATCTCAGCTAATCTAGTCAGAGGTTACTCTCACAAATGTAGCAATAAACACTTGTGCTTAATACTTCATATATGAATGTTCAATCAAATAAATGAAATAATGGCATGATTCAGTCTTTCATTTTTGACAAACCACTTAATTTTCTACTGCAATAATGATGTGATGAAGGAGAAGTAAAGTCAAGAAAATAAAACAAGAAAGTTTTTAACAGTTGCTAAAACATGAGGAGTGTAATTAATATCAACATTATACTCCCTTGTATTATGTCTATCTGGAAGCACATTAAACATTCACAATAATGATAACTTGTAATACTTGTTATAGCACATTTCTGTTATTGACACATACTGTAAACATGTTTATAAAAACTTCAAGACTTCAACGTTAAAACATATCATCTACTGAATACTGTTTCCATATAATAATGTTATTATGAATTTATGATGTCAATGTTAATCTTAAATATCAAAATAAGTCCAAAATGTGTTGAAGGAACATTATGTCTTGTCTTTTTAATAAAATGTGTGCCTCAATTTTACTTAATAACTAAAACTCACTCATAGAAAACTAGATATGGGTATGTCTAATGGTTTCTAGTCGTTGGCGAATGCAGATCTATGGTTTAATTTACTCGGGAGGCCTCTTGTGTTCTCCCCATCCATGGAAGCACTTGGTAAACCGCCGCGACTCCTTGTTCTTGAGAGTGAGGAAAAGCTTGCGTGGCTTGTCCGGTTGCATAGATTTCATGTGTTGGATGTAAACCTTGGTATTGAAAAAAACAAAGAAAAGTGGTAGGTATTTATTTAAATTAAAACTGTTAGAAATACGCGAAAATGACATTCATCTACGTTATTAGTATTATGTTTTCGTTGGAAACGTGAACTTGTCCCAATCCTACTCCCCAAATCCCCTAACCGTAAATTCCAAATAACCCACAAAAGGTCGGCAACACCCTTGTAGTAACGTCCTAGAAATAACGACAGCTCGTTTGCCAACGTTTTCCATAAAAAATGTATTATGGACCTTTGCTAATTGTTTTCAATACAAAATTGGTAGAATGATGAGAAAATTAACGTCAACCATAAGGCGGGTATCGATTAATAATCCATGTTGCTAAAAACAACAAGTTGTTAAAATTCTGGAAAACAAATAACACTACATGTAATAATTACCTGTGCAGATTTGTAAGCCAATTTTATCTCGACTTCGGAGCACTTGGCACCGAGCCATAGGAACACTTGGTCGCCGTTGTCTAATATCATTATATCGTCGTCAGCCAAATCATCCTAGACAAACCAATTTATTATTATTATATTATTCTTCACATATCATAAAAAATATTAATTGGAAAATACATACAATATCTGTTACGATTAATAGTCATTATTATTGGTTTTGTCTATCTAAATACTGCTATTAACAGCTAATTATCGTGAAAGTAATTAGCACTACTGTGTGGCGACATAAAAGGTAGTCAAGTAATGAAGCGGAATGAATAATATGATGCTGATAATATGCATCTATGAGTTTATTTATTGTTTTATTTCAATTTTTAGATATAGAATATAAGATCACAGAGATAAACAAAACCACTTATGCCCAGCTATATAATGGTTTAAAGAGAAACATTACCTGACAAAAATCGGTACATTTCTCGGAGACAGTAAAGTATCCTTTCTCGTTGGAGCATCGGAACAGCCTGGTGTAGTTGAGATAATCTGCATCGGTGTCGTAGGGCTTGCGGCCGCCAATACCCACCCAGAAGAAGTTGTCAGGCTCGCTGCCTTCTGTTATTACCTGTTTTTTTGGTATAAATTATTATTAATTAATTAATTAATGCATGCGCACCCACTACGCTCAACCGCATCTAATATGAAAACTAATCTTTTCGTTCGACGTTCACTTTTTGTTTTATTTCACTTCTGTAAAAACGAATTTGAAGGTCTCAACAGTTGTTTCATCTTATAGGAAAATTCATTAGAAAATAAAGGTACAGGTGCTGAATATTCCTTTAGGAAATTCTTTCTGCAGTTATTAAGTAGGAAAATTCAACACGACACAACATTGTAGGCACATTGTTGTGTTTTGTTGAATTTTCTTGTTCTCCAGTAACAATCATGCATGCATTGGTGCATTGCATTTTCCTACAAACAGGAATAATTTAATACAATACCATTTGGATGGTTTTCCTTTTTTCAAAATAAATACTATTTTTATTTCATAACCAATCATCATCATCAGCCGGAACCCGTCCACTGCTGGACAGAGGCAAGTTGCCACCTGCATCCATTGGCTCCCCGCGACTCTGACGATGTCGTCGGTCCACCTAGCGGGAGGCCTGCCCACACTACGTTTTCCGGTCCTTGGTCGCCACTCTAGTACTTTTCGGGGCCATCGGCCGTCAAAAAATCTTTATCATATATATATTCTCTCTATTTTTAATTATTAATATTATATATTACTTACTACACACTAGTCATCCAGATTTATGTGACAACTAGCATACATTTTCACATTGTTATTACCTGCAAGCTAACCCAAGGGTTGTTGAACTTCTCCTCAGCGATCTGTTCAATGAGTCGTGCGGAGTCTGCGTCACTCTTGCTGCCTATCCACGCGTATACGATGGCCGAGGACGTGTCGTTAGCGCCCTCTAGTGGCACGTTCAGGATGTAGCTGCAAAACCGACGAGTGTTACCATACTTTTTCTTATAAAAAGTCCACTAATAAACTAATAACATTCTCTATATAAAAGGTGTTTCGTGTTATAATCTCTAAGCTTGGCAGACAGGTTGGAGATCTATGTAAAATGTTTAGATTTATAAGAGAGGATTTTCTTCTCTGATAAGCTGCCCGGTTTCTGTCTTTCAGTTGTGGTTGGTTCTACTCTACTCAAACATTTTATTTGTTTAATGTAGAAAATTACTTTGATAAGAGTTTTGAGCGCCGTTAATAAAGCACTTTATAATCATCCCATTCCTTGTATGGCATTAGTTAATTAGCCGAAACAAATTTTGTTAATCTTAATTACCACGGTTGAAAAGTTAAGGTAGTCCATATAATTATATCGAAGAAGTCAATAGGCCGTTAAGCATCATGCTAAGCCCAATATACCTGAGTAACAGATAAAACCCTTACCAGAATGCGCTGTTGAGCTGTGAGGCGTCCGCTTTCACTTGTACGAGTCGCGTGCACAGCGCGGATCCATTGCTTCGTAGTTCGTAAAGTTCTACCGGCTGGCGACCGCTCTCCTGAATGAAAAAAAAACTTGTATAAATGGTCAATACTCTAAATAGATTGATTGGATTGTGGGATTGCACGATTTGCACAGTGGCTGGGCGACCTGTTACAGCGCACTGTGTCGCGGGTTCACTTCTTGCACGTAACAACACTGACCACTGATCCACAGATTGTTGCTTCGAGTCTGGGTGTCATGTGCATGTTGAAATTGTATATTTGTAAACTCACCCACAGACACAGACATAGGAGAAAATCCTACTGAAGATACAAACATTTTCTAAAAGAAAAAATATAGTTTGACATCTTTGTGAGTCAAGTAAAGTCGAAAAAAAGTGACTGAAATTAATTTACCAATAATTCTAACTTGAAACGAAGTTACTCAAAGAGTTTGATGTACAATAGCTATGAAAGATCATAGCACATAGTCATAGTAATTTTTAACCATAACAAGATACGTAAAAAAATTACATACCGGCTTCTGATTCCTCTTGCCATCTTTAATGATGAACCGCCTATGGAAGTGAGCCATGAACTTGAGGCTCTCTTGTTGCTGGTGGGTCCTGACGACGTCGAGCCTCTTGCAGAGCTGTTTGAACTTGCGCTCGAGTCCAAAGGTGAAAGTCAGCCAGCCCATGTTAGGGGCGCGCCGGCCCTGCCAGAAGTACACCACCCAAGTCGCTGCCTCCGATTCCGAGTCGTCTTCGCATGGATTCGTTGCATCAGTCTCGTCTTCCGGCTGTTACAATGATAGAACAACCAATTTAAGCTAATACGATAGTTACCAATAAGTCGAATTCAATACTTTTCTCATGATAAATCAAAAACTATATTTTTCTATGATTTTTTTATGAAATCGAAACATAATACGACGTCATTATGTTTTAACATCAAATAGTATATCCACTTTTATCTGAAACAGTAGCCAGAAAAATCTAAAATATGTAAATAAAAAAAGTATATCGTCAAATCAATGAATAAAAGTTTGATTATATACTATTTAAACATTCCGTTGTTATATATTATAAAGCTGAAGAGTTTGTTTGTTTGAACGCGCTAATCTCCAGAACTTCTGGTTCGAATCGAACAATTCTTTTCGTGTTAGTCCACCTATTGAGGAAGGCTATAAAATATAACGCAAAGATACGAAGTAGACGAGCAGTGAGTGGAACCGCGTGAAAGTAACTTGTAAAAATAATATCTTACCTCTGCTGGTAAGACATATCGGCACAGGAAGACGTAGCAGTCACAGCTATGGAAGACGCCGAGCTCGTGGTCCGGCAGGCGCACGAAGTGCCTGCCTTCCAGCACGAATGCTTCCATTGCTTCTAGATCCTCGTTCCACTCGTCCGCGAGAGTCTTGGCCTCTGCAGCCCCCATCGCTGGTTGCCGCGGAGTGAATAATGCTGAGAGATCCGCTCTGAAAGAATTGTTTATATTAGAAGACTGATTTTCTAACTAACACTATTCTGAAATTCCGTTGTACCTTTATTTATTTAAGGGCTAATTTTTCAATGGTTAGATAAAAGTTATCTGGGGAGTAATTATGATGCTGTCGCGTCAGAACGTTTATATAAGACAGTGGCAGCAACAATTTTATTCCTTAGGTAACTTTTATCTAACCATTGATAAATCAGCCCTAAGTCAGGTAAAAATTAAACTTGTTAAGTTTTATTATGTTCACAATAAATAAATGTGTTGAGTATACTATTTGCCATTTTTTTTCATTTATGGTAGAGTCAAGCCCCCTCAAAATGTTTCTCTTTTTATTACTATTATTATTTGAACTTGCTTTAACATACACATGTTAGTAAACTATTGTATAATATTTGCTTTTCAATATAAACTCGAATTGTTGCATTGCTTATTTTCAGTTTGTGTTGTATAGCAGTATAAGGAACAGACAGAAACATACTTGGTCTCTTGTTGTTTAGCCCAGCTGGCGAGGTCAGCGCCAGTCCTGGCGACCGACTCCGCTGTACGCGTGAAGTCCACCGCTATAACCTCCTCCCAACCGAGGAAGTAAGTCTTGAACACCTTCGAGCAAAAGAAGAGAGAGCTATAAGAGACATGCCAAGTGATATCGCGCTTCTCGAACGCACTCGTAACTCCTCTGATGTTGCAGTTCGGGTGTCCATGGGCGGCGGCGCTTGCATAGCAACATGTAATTATTAGGTATATAAAATGGTATTGTCATATTTTAACATGACAAATGTGTTAGCAGAAATAGTAGTCAGTTCAACCAGAAGTGATACCACAATCTCTTAGAAAACCGGCGTGATATAACGCTTGAGTTGTGTTTACCACGTGTTTGAGGTTGCCCGACGCCCAATCCTCGCCATTTCCTTACCTGATATCTTTGTAAGGATAATAGTATAGACTTTTATAAGCTAAGTTGTACCTGTGTCTCGGTTCCCTCTTGCAGTCGTGTGACGAGTGCATGCGGAGGTCGCGCCACCATGTTGAATAGCTCTTGCGCTAATTTCACCGCGGCTGCGCGGACTAGGCGAGATGACTTCTTGCCAAACCTGACATAGTTAAAATATTGACATTAGTATAATATTAATTAAGATAAACTCAAAACTACACAACGGATTTTTATTGTATAATCAGATGCTGGTGATAAGCTGAAAGTTTTCTGCTTTTCTTTATGTAATAGGTCGGCAAACGAGCAGACGGTTTACCTGATGGTAAGCAAACCGCGCTGACACCCGTAATACCAGAGGTGTTACGAGTACAAGGCCTTTTGGGATGAGGGTTTCGGAGATTTAGGGAAGATGTATACGCTTTGCTAGACTTCAGAGTTTTGTTGTTTTAATGGTTATATCTACTGTAAATCCTGGCTTACAGGAGTTTTGGGAGGTTGCGATGGGCTTGTGTTATTAAAAAAAGGCTTTACTAGACAGAGACTATTACAAAAAATGACTATTTTTTTAAACAGAAGCGGGGTTAGATTTGAGCAAATTGTATATCGACATAGGTCCGTACCAGACAAAAACATCGACATGAGCGTCGAGTATGTAGACGTTCCTGGTGAGTAGCACTGCGCGCGCGAGAGGACAGCTCTCCGGCTGCGGCAGCTCCAGGTAGCCCATGCCCAGCTCCACGCGGTACAGCCGCGCCCCCGCCCACGTGAACTCCGCAGGCACGTGCTCCTGTATATGCGAAATAGTAGAAATGAACATTTATATAGAGGTTACGATTGATATTAACTACTTTCTTAATAATTATAAACGTTTGTAAACCAAATATAAAAAAAAACATGAAATTTAATTATAATTATCAGCATAAATATCGAAATGTCCATCATATAAGCCAAAGAATTGAAAAACCGTAGTCCTATACATACGTAAACTTAAAACTTTGGAATGCCTTGTTCACGTAATGACCATAAGTCAATTCTGTTAATTCTATGGATTACTAGCTACTCTCGCGCGGTTTCACAGCCTATAGCACTCAGGAATGTTGTAGCTATCTATCAGTGAAAGAATTTTGTCAATCCGACCAGCGGTTCCAAAGATACATACTTACAAATTTTACCTCTTTATAATATTAGTATAGATGAGTCTTATAATTATGATGGCCTAAATTTTATTCATACATTTTAATAAACATTACAATTCATTGTTATAGAGTTTTTGATATTGAATTTCTGTGAATTTGAGAAGTATGTTAGAAAATAGGGTAATTCGCTCTTCTTTTCAGTCTGTTTATCTAAATAAAACTAGACTATGTATATGCTATCAGTGCTTCATCGTCATACATTATTAATTATATTGCTAGGTACTATTATTGCATGTTTCTGTGCAATTTGTCGCAAGGTAAAGGTCAGGGTTCATTGTTAAATAATCATATTTACTATTCGATAATGTTCATTTTGTATTAAAGTGCTATAAATTAATTAATGTTTCTCACCTGTGGTACATAGGGCAGATCTCCTTCATATCCAAGAGTCTCCCAAAAGCTGGCCGGCTCTTTGCCGGGTGCTTCAGTAATCAATTCAGCCTTGTTCTTCCTTTCTTCTTTATTTATCTTCTCCGCAAATAAACGGGCTTTGGACTTCAGGGTGTTCTTTGCTTTTTTCCCATACCTGCATATAAGTTAAGAATGAGTATGTTTTGAGAATCAATTCATTAATAACATAAAGGCTAAGAACTCACGGAGCGATTTTGAACCGTGCCCGCCGCGGTAGCGGAACTGCGGTTTTATTTCCAAACTCACGATACCGGTTATTTGGGCGGTTACACAGCCGCCGCGGTTGCGATCATCGCCCGCAAACGTGGCGGGCGATGATCGCAAGATTGCAAGACGGGCGGTTAAAACGATCAGTTGAGGTCCAGACCACCATGGACACACACCAGAAACGAGCCGTTACGTTATATTTACTTCACAGAAGACCCGCCGGCCCCCGCGGTCGCTCGCCAACCGATCGCAAAGCGCGCGGGTGCCACCCGCCGAGGCTGCGGGTAACCGCGGCCCGCGCGATTCTACTAGTTGCCCGCCGGTACAGCGGGAGCCGCATACAACCGCGTACACCGCGGGCGTAAAACGCGTCGTGAAATGTGCTTTAATTTTTTATATATATATATATTTGAATTCTATAGAAGCTGCGGGCCCGCAACCGCAGCGGACGCGGGCGAAAATCGCTCCGTGAGTTCTTAGGCTAACACGAACATTTTTTTTGACTTTTGACTTTGATTTTTTGACTGCACGGTTGGCTCGGTGGCTGGGCAACTGGCTGCTATGCAACGTGTGATAACGAGTCACGGGTTCGATTCTCGCACGGCACAATGCTTTATGTGATCCACTTATTGTTGTTTTGGGTCTAGGTGTGTGTGTGTGTGTATATGAAGTTGTATGTTTATAAACGCACCCACAATACAGGAGAAAATACTAAAATTGGGCAATGTTTTTTTAAGAAAAAAAACACCTTAAAGCCTTTCCTTTTCCTTAAAAGAAGCGGGTCAGTAAGATTTTGACACTCCCCGAAAAGTCATTTGATATTTTCCGCGTTCAAAATTAGTCCAAACCAATCATGAATAGGAAAATATCCCGTAGTTATAAATTTAATATAAATAAGCACTATCAGTTTATAGAAACTATGACAGTAATAAACATGTATTTTTAAAGCAAATTGACATCATATTGTTAAAAATAAAATAAACTTCATGTACACACAGGATAAGCCAAACGGAAAACATTCCAATAATAACAAGTACCTATTCAAATTAAATTGTTAATATCTTTACGCGATTCTTCATTACAATCATGGCCATAATTAAAGAAATCTTTGATATGGCCAAATCATTGTTAAGGTTTAAAAATACTGAGTTAACCAAACATGTACATACATGATTAGAAATTAATAACAGTATTCTACATGGAGTGGCTTCCATCTATCCTCCATATCTACTGTTATTATATTTATAAAAATAAACATTAAAGGACTTATCATAAACAAATTTACAGGGTTCACGAAGTAGCTGGGCAATCGGCAGTCGTGCAAAGTCCGGGGTACCATTCTATAACAACTCTTTGTGTGTATATTCCAAGCATTGTCCAGATCTAACACCCAGTTTCCGAAAGGCCGATCAATGTTAAAATCAATTTAATCTCTTGTCAAGTCATCTGATTGGTTGACTGAATTATCAACAACCAATCAGATGACTTGACAAGAGATTTAACAGGAGATTAGTTAATTTTAGCGTTGACAAGCCTTTCAGAAACCGGGTGTAAGAGTGTGATTTGTATATGTTTTTTTTTTTAATTTTTGTCTAGGACACAGAAGAAAATATAAGTGTAAGGAAACATTTAAAAAATTGATTTGAACTCACCACAAATAAATAACGAGTCCAGTATCAAGAACGAAGACGTAGCGAGGATCGAGTGAGTCGGCTTGCACCGCTACTGGTTCCAGGTGGATACTGTTGCCGGCGCCGTGGACGCGGTACAGCCGGGTCACGTAGTGCTACACAACAATATACAATTCTATATTATTCAAAAACAATAAATAGTACATTGTGGTACACGTGTAAAGTTGGTGAGGCGAGGGTCTTAAGGAGTCGAGGACGGCAATCGCCAATACTTCTTATTAAAATAATACTTACAATAAAAAACTTCAAAAGAGAAAACGGAACGAGTTGTGAAAAATGTTTCGTAATGGCGGGAAAAATTAATCAGTTTTCTTGTGCGCACGCATCGGCCATAGATTAAAACGTGAGGTTTCTTTTTTTTTTGGGCTTTTCGCGGATCGTATTTTAGCACAAGCGTAAGCGTAACTCAAACAATAATATTAAAAATGACTCTATTACTCACTTGTGAATAATAGTAATGAAAAAGTCTCAGGGGTCATTACGTGCCTAATTGCCATGGGATTAGAGCCACTTTATGAGGAAGTGTGTTCAAAAATATTACAAAATTATAAAAGAGGTGTTTACTTAATAGTTGTAACTTACCGGGTCATCGACCGTGAAGAACCCTGAGGGTGTGTGACTGCCCTGTATGTAGACGGGCGGGGTGGGGAACAGAGCCAGGAACTCCGGTGTCTCGTCTGCCTGCTCGTGTCGCTGGGTGCGCTTCGCCCCGAGTAAGTTTCGTAAATTAACTGCGTGCATCGCCGCGCACGCTGCCTTGTCCAGCTATAGAAACATAGACGTTAATTAGTTAAAAATCATTTTCAATGTATATGTGTATGTTATTGAAATACAATTAAATTAAGGTTATTGCTTCGTTCAGATTAACCTGTAAGTACATCATATATTAATATGATAGCCACCACCATCCACTCTGGCGTAATAATATCAGAAATATTAGAGTAGCCATTCATAATTTTATCAAAGAAGTTTTTTTTAATAGCAAACTTATGTTATAATGTTATTTTTAAAGCTTTTATGTGTACTTACAGTAGCTTTAGACCCGATCCAGAAGTGTATGTCCCAGGAGAGCTGTCCTTGCTCTTCGATGGCAGTCTTCAAAACTATGTAACAATCGCCTTCGAAAAATTTACCGTGTGCCACCTGAGTAACAAAAATATTATTTATGAAATAATAGAAATACAGATTCCAATAGACACTGCTACCACAATAGCCAAGGTCTTCTTTCGCTTCGCCTCCGTACTGCATTCAATTCAAAGTGGAAAATAAAATAGCTTGAGAATCAAAGCAGTTGGAATCCACAACTGTCAAGCCACTACCCATTATAGGAATCTACTATAGGAACGAAATGGTGGTGAACCAACAAGACTCGCACATACATTTCAAATGACCCTTCTAAACTAAACTAAACATTATTTGATTTCCAACTTTATAGTTTTGGTATAATGTCAAAAATCCAATAAAAAATAGACAAATAAGAGTAGGTTGATTTAACTGGCTATAATAAAATTCCTAAAGCTTATTGATTACGAAGCAGATAGCTAGATACCTCATCGACTGGCGCTGGTATGAAGTTCTCGATCTCCCACACGGTGAGGCCGGGAGTCTGTCCCGTGTCCTCGTCAAAGAACTCCGAGTAATCTAGCGGCGGCTTCTCCAAGCTCTCATCCCATCGCTTCGGTCTACGACATACATATTATATACTGGACATTGTGTGGAGTATACTTAAATGGATATTAAACGGAGAACTCTTAATCAGTGTACTAAATGCAAGAATGTGCTAAAGAAAAAAGATTTAATTAGAATTAAGTGAAGGAGTGTCAAGCTTCGGCACGAATGGCTTGACCGGAGTTATTCCACGGCCTCACAGAAAACCGGCGTGAAACAACCACAGCGTCGTGTTTCCCCGTGTGTGTGAGGTTACCGGAGGAACTCCTGTAGTGTTGAGGGTGTCCATATGGGGCGCTGATTGCTTACCATTAGGTAATACGTGTGCTAGCTTGTCGACCTATCCCATAAAAAAAGAATTTAAAATGTTATAGGCATTATTTTATGTCCAGTCTGGTTTACAGATGGTTGATGTACCGCAACAAGGTTCGGAGCAAGAGAAGGAACGGTGGGGTTTTAGCCAGTAAGAGTCTGACACTCCCTTTCGCTCAAAACAGGGCGTAAGAAGTCATATGGTGATCTCACCGCCCCTCAAAAACAAAAGCTATCATGGTCTTATGTCATAATGCACTACATGGTAACAAATTGAGAAAATGTTTTTGACAACTGTACCTAGCTAACAACTTTGCGAGAACATCTTTAATCCATGTATAAAAATACAGAAGTATAACTAAAATCCAACATATTTTTGTCAACTTCATCCATCTTTATACCAAAATTTCAGGTACTTAAAGAAATATACATATACTTACTTAAGTTCAGAGTTCTTCTGCTCTAGTTTCTGGTCGTTGTGCTGAGTGTTGGCCTGTTCCTGCATACCGCGGAGGATAAGTGCGGAATCACGTTGTTCCGGCTCAGCTCGACCACGTCTTAAGCGCATCTTTCGAGCGATTGGGTCGGATTTTACACCTGAATAAATTATGGAGGTTAAATAAGATTTTTAGGAGAAATAGTATCAGGTTATTGCATTCAGCATTAGCTTGAGAAACAAAATGATTTGACGCAAGTGGTCGCCTTCACCCCCGTGCTACCAACTGCCGCAAGACTAACACACGGTTTCTGAAAGGCTTGTCAACGCTAAAATTAAGTAATCTCCATCGATCACTAATAAAGAACGAACGAAAGTTCTTTATTAGTGATCGATGGTAATCTCCTAATAAATCTTTTGTCAAGTCATCTTTGTTGTATTTAATTGTTGATAATTCAGTCAACCAATCAGATGACTTAACAAGAGATTAAATTGATTTTAACATTGATCGGCCTTTCGGAAACCGGGTGTAAGTGTGGACACGCCAACAACCTGCGCCCCAAGAAGAAGAAGAAGAATTACTTTATTTCTTTCAATTACCATCTTACTGTAGTTCTTTTTCATTTACAAAATAAAGGTAATTTTAAAACAGTTTGTATGTATTTGTCACTGACAATATTGTTCAGTTTACGCAATAGTAACCTTCGAAGCAAGTTACACGTTCGCCCTTAACTTGTGGAATTTATCTGGGAAATAGATATGTAGAGAGTAAAGAAATTTTTTATACATACTGTTAGGCGTAGTAGGTTCATTGGAAGCGGCACCGGCCAGTTGCAGTTGAGCTTGCAGAGAGAAGTCAATGTTATAATACTGGAGTCCAGCCCCTCTTGGTCGCTCCACTGGCTTCGGCGGCATTACCAGATCAGGGTTTCCATGCAGCTGAAGACTTTCTAAGTCACTCAGTAGGTGAATAGCGTCAGGGAGCGTGATAAGCTTATTGCAACTTAGATTCAGTTTCTTGAGAGATCCACATCTGTTAAAAAAATAGTTTTTGTTATTTACAAGTCTGTTTAAGAGGGTATACATCAATAGTCCATTACAATCTACTGCTGGTCTATGGGCAATCTCTACATAAAGATGATTTATCATAATTTGATACCACAGCTAATCCCAAACGCCCCAATCCTCAACATCCGAAATACAGAAGGCCGGAAACCCACATGATTTTATCCCATTTTTGCATGCGTGGGCGTGTACTGATTGCTTACTACCAGGCGATACCGCCCGTTCGCTAGCCGACTCATATCATAAAACATAAAACATTGTGTTTCTTCATCTGTGATTGGTTGCAGATAAATAGGATATGTATGGTAATAAATAATAGGGGTGGTAATAAACTTGTGTATTCGACCTCTTATGGAGGAGTACATGGCTATTAGGGGGGCAGGAGTATTGTAAGTTATTTGTTGATTATTGGCCAGTCTCTAATCCCATGCAAATATTAAAAAACCCATCATTCATACACAGAATTTAAATTGTAAAAACACGGGACATTTCATATAACTGTCAACTAAATCCCTTGCATATGTAGGAGTGATTTCATACAAATTAAATTTTATAAAAATAAACACATACATTTCTAGTAACATTTATTTTTTAACAGATTTTTTTATCTTCAGTCCATCAACAAGCAGTCATTATTCATATGCCAAATTCTTTTAAGAATCACATGATATCGTAGGTACATAATATTTATTCGGAAAACAGATTATATTTTGTTTAGTAACTGATGTTCTATCAACACGATTTATTATTTAGTAGAGTCTCGCTCAATCTTCGTAAGGTTTTGCCTTTCGGACTTGCCTTGGGATTATTGCTAATGTTGTCAAATACAACAAATAACTCATTTAGAACAATCGTTTGGAGGATTTCATTCGTTTCGACGGTTATTTATTATTTGTTTTTTTTTTTTATTAAAAGCGCCAATCCTTACTTGTCTGCTGACAAGTTGATTTACTACATAAAACTACCTACATACATACAAACTTACAAAACTGACAATTTACTGGTGTGTATAAACTTATTCACCGCCACTCTATCTATTGTGATAGATAGGAAATGAGACTTTTATTAAAAACGAGCCATTTTGAAACCATCTATCCTTGTATTGTGTATTGTTGTATAATACTATGCTTTAATCTGTATTTCGAAAAACTAACGCGATGACAGGCTGTGAATAATGTGACATGGTTGTTGACATTTTAGTTTACATTTTTAGAAATGTCCCATATAACTGTTAACCTAGTTTCTGGCGTAGATATATTGATGTTAATTCTTTTGATAATTTATTAATGGCATACTTGATACATGGCAGTGCGAAAGTGGGTATAAATTTAGTCTTTCATTAATAAAAATCGCGTTAGCCGTCTGAAGTTTTTATTTGACTGACTGGCGTTGTAAATACTAGACCCAAAAAATCGGTTTACTAGCAATAATTAAAAAAATAACAAAATTGGTATTCTTATCGTATTCATTAACACGGCTTTTTAGTGCAAGTTAATCTGTAATATCAAAATATGCCTGCCTACCTGCACAGTCCTTCAGGTATCATCTCCAACAAGTTGTTGGCAGCTGAGAACACTTCGAGGCTTCCCAGCTTCCCAATGCCAGAAGGTATACCTTCAAAGTCCAGCTTATTGTCGTCCACATGCAACCTCCTTAGATTCTGCAGTTTGCATAAAGAAGCAGGCAGCACAGTCAGGTTGTTTCGTGATAAGTTCAAGCTCTCCAGTTTCTGCCAATTGTCCATAGCTGGAACAATTTATTCATAATTCATAAGTAGGTACTTAAAATTGATGTTCCGATATTGCTTTTTTAATTTGAAATGTAAATGAATATAAATACAATTTTCATAACTTTAAACTGTGTGACAAATCGCTAAAAATAATTGTTGATTTGATTTGATTCCGCCATCCCAATTTCACCTTCGGACATCCCGGCGTACGGCGAATATCCACCCCTACGTTGTTGAGACACCTGCGGCCCGGACTAAGCGTTTTGCCTCGTCATTTATACCGCGTACATCGAGGGATTGGAACAGTTTGCCGGCTGCAGTCTTTCCGTCCGAATACAACTTAGGTGTCTTCAAGGCTAGAGTGAATAGGCTCTTAATAAACTAGTGCGCCTTACCATCAACGATTGCATCACTGCTTAACATCAGGTGGGATCTCAGTCAAGCACTGGTTTATTGCAAGTAAAAAAAAAAAAAAGTTGTACCTACGCACAACAATCACTTATAAATTAATTTTGGCAGTAGAAACTTCATGAAAACTCTAATAAAAATGGCGCTGTCGTCAGTTTAGGACGTAGCTGCCAGTCACAATGGCGTTGCAGGTCACTAGATTGTTCTAAAGGTATATTTGTACGTCTAAGGTCGTCCTAGGTCATGGATCGACGGTCGTGGCTACAACCGTAACATCTATGGTCGCTTATATACCGTATCAAGTGTCTGCACATGTTTTACGGCTTTGTTTGATAAAAGTTTCACAAAAGAGTTTTTGTTCTCGTGTTTCACTTACATGTGGTTTCCCTTTCTTTTGTTTTGTATTTTATGGGTTAACATGACATGCAACAAAATTAGCAACAAGATTTTAAAAATTCTGTTGTGAACATAGTAAATATAACGAGACATTCCTCTAGCTAGTTTTAAGCGCAAACTTTCTCTTTTACTTTTCAGTAGGCATGTTAAAACAAACTGAAATTGAATGTTCAGAAAGTATAATATGAGTGTACACGGGTATAGCCCCATGTATGACATTACACTAAGCTCTTAGAGGCAGCCAAGCACTTATAAATAAGGTTGGATTTTTATAAATAAACGGTGGCTTGATGTATTGTGGCGTCTTAATAATAAGAGATGTTATGTAAAATAATTTTAGAATATTTATCAATTAATGAAGGTGTGGCAGCAAGGAAGTGCATTATTGAGAATGACTCAAACTGATTACACTGAGATAATGCAAGTAGCAATAAAAGTAGCCATTACTACTTAAAATAATGTAAAGTGGTTTTGCAAGGACTTTAAGCTGATATGCAGATATTATTTGGCACAATAAAACCCTTTTATTGTTAGGGTAAAATCATCAAATAACGTCTCCCAACCAGGTGAGAGGAAGTGTCAGAGTCTTACTGACTAAAAACCTCAGTTCCTTCTAGTACTCTAAGCCGAAGCCGCGGTCTCATTGCGAAATAAAACCTTAAGGTGTAGAACAAAACCTTGACGTCAATTGAAAGAAGAGTTACCAAGAATGTGAAATTAGATGTTATATTTAATCTTTGTGTAGGCCCTTAATCGGCTCTTAAAACATTCGAGATTGGTTATATATGTTTATTCTCCTGCCTGCCATCATAACATGATAATCATGATAATGGCTATTTTTTTTTATCGCAATCTGTCTCTCTGTAAGTAATACTTCACCCAAATAAACCTTTCATTATGCCACCAACAGCCCATTGAACTAGATAAAACAAAAATTTTAATAGGTCAACTTTTGTTTAGCATCTGAACCAACAATAGAAACTAGTCATAACAGATGTATAATTTATAAACTATGCATAGTAAAATAGAAAGCATGACTTCACAGTAATTGATGACAAACATGCAAACGCATGAGTGAAATTACTATGAGTTTTTATGTGCATTCGTATCAACGAGCATCGTAAAATTATGTGCACCGATGGAAATCTGATTTGGTCATGCATTTTTTTCTAGACAGCTTGATTTCATAATATCCATCTATTCATCTTAGTTGTTTGAATGTCGCGGATTTTAACGAGCGTTTTTTATTTTAGAGAACTAAATAAAATAAATATTTGAGCCCAGCTTGAAACTCATACCATAAAATTTATGCTATCTTTTGGGGAAAGAACTTCTTAGACTGCACGGTTGGCGCATTGGTTGGGCAATTGGCGACCGCACAACGTGTCACGGGTTCGATTCCCGCGCGAAACCACTTTTTGTGTGATCCACAATGGGTTTCAAAACAACATCTTAGGAATTTATTAAAGTACACGCGTAAAATGGTTATTACATTTGATAAGCTCTTTGCTTATCCTTTCCGGCAATGCATGATATTGTAAAAATAAGTGACAATAAATATTTCCTAGGGATAAGCATGTTTAACCAGGCAAACAAACCGCTAATAGCGATTTAGCAAATTTGTATAAATTCGGGAAGTGTCATTGAACGTCGAAAGTTATCTAGATGGGACAACTTAATCCAAGTAATGTACCTATTGTTTCGTAAACCACAGATAAAATTGCTTACTCTACGTAAACAAAAGATTATTATCTAACAAGCAATAAACAATGGCAGAATTGTTTACACTAAAGGTTCATTGGAGGAATGAGATAAGACAGAAATTTGGCTCCACTTAGATAATAACTATATCTATAAAATGTGATAATATCTAAAAAAACATAAATGCTCTGACTGTAGCTCAACCCTATTTGTATATTTGTAAGTTAGAATGTAGGGGTAATCTTTAGAACCGTTGGTTGGATTTCCAAGTTTCTTTCACCCATAGATAGCTACAATGACTCTGAGTGCAATAGGCTATAAACCATTACCCTATGACCAATAGGAGCCGCGGGTGAAACCGCGCGGCAAAAGCTAGTGTAAACTGAACATAATCAATTCAAGCATTTCATATATTTCAACCCACATAGAGCATCACTCATTCATTTGCAAATTGCCATTCTCTTTTATGAATAGATTAGTAGTAAAATAATAAGCTTCAAGACAGGCTGATATTTAAAAAGAAAAAAATTACAAAGGATTGTTCAGTAATTTTCTTACCTGAAGACACTTCAGTGATTTCATTGTCACTGAGGTTCAATCTCTTGAGGCTGAGCAATGAGTATAAGGCATCAGGGACTTTGGTTAAAGCATTCTTCGATAAATCCACATCTGATAGGTTGGAGAGGGTATCCAGAGATGACGGAAGGTTGGCAAGAGTCCTTTGTGTGTTCCGCATGTGAAGTACTTCCAGACTTTGAAGAGAAGGCAATTGTCTGAAATAATAATTATTATTATTTACTGCTGGTATTAATACATAATGGTGTTTTGTTTCTTGTTCCAGTTCTATGTCTAATTAAAAGAAATCCTGTACAAGCTTAATATTCACAGTATTTATTTTGGTTGGTTTCTATTATAAACTCAAGATAAAATGCTAGTATCTATTAAGAAAAATAAATATTATAGAAAGCTGTTGTTGGCATTCTTAGTCTAGTTCTAGTCTTACCTCAGTTGAAAAACTCCGAGGGGATTGTCATTAAGTATAAGTGTTTGCAAGTTTGCTAGTCTCCTGGTCTGAGGGGGCAAAGTCTCCAGCAGATTGTTGGATAGGTCCAGAAACAATAAGTCTGTCAGTTGCACAAATAATGTAGGTGGGATGCTCTCAATTCTGAAATAGCAGTAAAAATGTAACGGTCAATGAATACCAATTAAATTAACATAAGAAGCAGGTTTGGTGACACAAATTCTGCTTCATTCCACATCATTTGTATTAAAGTAATTTAGTAAAAATTTAGTAAAGTTTATAATTCTTTGCAGGTTTACTGCCATGTTTTGATGTTTTAGCAAATATATGTTTAAAAGTGTTACCTTATATTTTTAGTCTGGTTAAATTTAAACTAAAGATACTTTGTTTTCTAGGGCTGGAAACTAAAAATATATTTAAGAAAAATATCTACTCTAGACTTACTTATTATGACTGAGATTTAAGACTAGCAATGATTTGGCTTTCTCTAATCCTTCAGGAACTTCCTTCAGCCTGTTATGTGATAGATCCAAGGTGGTGAGCTCTTCCAACCTGAACAGCTCAGCCGGGATCCCAGAGCTCTTTACATTGTTGTGCCTTACATTCAGGGACCGCAGACATTTCAGCTCAGTTAACTCACCAAATAATTTCTCTAAACTATTCTTCTTCAATGATAAATTCTCCTGTGGTTTCAAATATTCATGGCATATTAAAATGTATTTTTAATTTGCACATTACATTGTTTATATAAACTTTTTGAAATACCTTTTAGTTAAAATACAAATCTGTGATTCAAATCAGTGAACATTATAATAACAAAAGTAAAACCATTGCGTTAATACATTTGACACAACTGTAGAGATAGATATAAATGCTTTGTTCGTGAAATCATCAAGTAAAAAAGATTTGATTAAAAGGCCTACTTACCAATTTCATCAACTTGCCTAACTCCTCAGGGATATCTGTCAGGTTAGTCTTGTCAAGTCGTAGCCACTGGAGGCCAGTCATATACCGAATAGCATCCGGGAATTTGTCATCCTACAAGAAAGAAACATTTTAGGATTCAAATAGGAAACCAAAGGTTAGGGATATGATATCATCCGTAATAGGCAAAGCAACGTATCGACAAAATTATACTACACTTACACTGAAATCATTACAGGTAAAGTCCACGCCGCGAACAAACGGCAATAAGCCTGTATTTGCCATGTTTACAACGATTTATTTATAAAAATACATTGGTTCTCTGTAAAAAAGTTGTCAGCTGAAATGACATTTGATTTGAACTATTTTGCACAGATAATGTATTTATAGACTGTGATGTGACGTAAATGGTCCACAGATTAAATAGGAACAGTATCTTAAAGGTGAGTTTCATTAAAAGAATTTAATTAAGTAGGTGTACCGAAAAATGAACATATAAAAATAAAAATATGAAAAAAAGATTTCCAAGTTATTGGTGCAACACATCTTGTGAAAGAAAATGCAATAATATACAGTACTTCACAGTTTACAGTTATTACATTTCATTAGCGTTATCTTGTGATTAAATACTAATTTCAGCACTACTCATAGCATATAGGTTTCCAATTTTCAAATTCTCAGTTTTGTGCATCCTCAATCAAAGACACACATACACTACATTCTTCCTCCATAACAATAATATGTATCCAACATCTTGGGTTGATAATATAACCCAAGATGTTGTTGGATAGCCTCAATTGCGTTTATAGGGTGTAATTACTTTTGTCAATCAAGGGTAAAGGGTCACCAATATTGATTTTTAGGGTTCTGGATTACCCTGACAATGCAAACTGGTCGCAATAACAATCTTTCGTTTGCGAACATCTCCCTATTTAAATCTTTAAGTACCTATAGAGTTCCTCGTGATGTTGCGGGTCAAGCGCAATAAGGTACCTACCGAGGCTTCGACTTGGAGCAGAAGGAACGGGAGGATTTTCAGATACCCTGGGCGAGACAAGACATGGGATGATTATCCCTCCACAAAAAAGTGGGCGTCATGTTAACTTTCCGTGTGCAAAATGCAGTTATTGCTAAACAAGTAGCACTCGATGTTTTCAGAGAAATTTTATTATACATTTAGACTTTGACCTGACAAGTCTGTATACTAAATACATAGGAACCTACTAATTCATAGCTCCCTAAGATGATTTCACACTAAGTAAAATGATAACAGTTTTTGTTTTAAATTTATTATACACTGTATTACTTTTTGCCACATTTTTACTATTGTACACACTAGTGTACACACTAGTGTAACAGTACATTTATTCTAATAACAAAGCATCTTCTATAATATATTTTTCACAAAATGAAACCGTCATCTCACTAACCAATCAATATAATCACAAAATTAGAAACAGTATCATGACTGCAACCTTCAGGAACAGAAAAACATAAACAGAGAAAATGCAACTTATTTTTACTACAATTATAATAGTTTATTAAACAGTAATTTGATTATTTTGTAAACATTTCAACTAAATGCAATTGGGTAAATAAATTATGTAGCTAACATACAATCAACTAATTGCTAGTTGCTATGCCCAAAACAAAATACCTCAAATTATGTTTAAAGAAGGTACCTATTCATTTTTTTTAACTAATACACTAACATTAAAGCATTCAGGATGATATTTGAATATTTCCTTTATATATCAATATTATAGTGAAGATTTCAAACTGTTTACAATGAATATATTGTTTGACTATAGTAACTGATCTATCGGGGCATCGGTGGCATGTTTGGCATGGGGCCTGCCATAGCTGTGTTGGTTCCTAGCAAGACCTGAAATGAAGAACATTTATTATAAATTGTCTCATTAATTATTTTAACACAATCAGAACAAGTTTAGAAAAAAAATATACCTGTTTCTGTTGTGACTTTTCCATTTCAGCCATTTGAGCCCGCTCAACTTCAAATATGACTGGTGCAAACAAGATTACTGATGAACTGGCTATTACCCACATCACAGAGCGGGACAATCCATACAGAGATTTAACTCCAGACCTGAAAACAATAATTCTATTAATTAAAAGAAAATAAACAGGTTATTAACAATGTCTTCAGTAAACTTTACAAACCAGTTAAAACTGGTTGTTACAGTCTACTAACTACAATAATTAGTTCGCTGGCTACTATCTACCACAATGTGAACTTACAACTAGTGTATATTGTATAACAAGAATTTAAAGAACTGATTAGATGGCACAATTCATTGTACGCAAAGTCCCTAAGTTCCGAGGTGTAGTGTGGTATGATCGCTGTTAGGCTGTTATTGTCCCCATATTGGGCAATTAAGAGTGCCATACCACTTTACCTCCATAAGTCCCGATGAATCATGCCATCTGACCACCGCTTCAGCAATTTGACATTATCAGTACAATAGCAATGTAACAGAAAACTGTAAAGTACTAATTACATGACATGTTTTGTTTCACAATTAGGCATCATTAAATTTGCACTTATGTTATGAATTGGGAATGATCAATAATAACTTACACTGTGTTTGTAGTGAATGTGTAAGTGCAGCTTCGAACACACTCCGGGAACATTTCAGTCAGGCCCCATAACCTCTCTGATAAGGTTTCATCAGGTTCCTTGAATGATAAATAATGTTATTGTCAATATTTACATAAATTAATATATCCCGATATTAGTTTTACAACAAACATTTGTACTATAATTCTAAAACCCTTAAACTCACATCATCGTATTCTTTCAATGGTCCAGCTAAATGTCCTCCAGTAGGTCCACCGATAGGAGTGCCAGCGCTGGGCGACGATCCAAGCTGTAAACAAATTCACTTTAATAATTTATCACAAGTTTTCTACTTTTCTTTATCAGTTGGTACATACTGAGGGGGTTATGAAAAATTCATCGGGCCTGCGCTCTGGACTATCATCTTTGCTCGCACTCAAAGACTCCATTCCGCTGTCACTTTGTTCCTGATCATCGGTTAATTCCATAAGCATTCTATCCGCACAATCGTTACTTTTTAACACTTTTTTTCGTGATTCCCTGTAGGATTCAAGCTTTAACTTGGACTAAGGCCCCAAAATTCCGTAACATGCAATAGCCGTGCACAAAAGCAAGAGACAAAGTTGTACTGCTGAGTGTTGCCAACAGGAATATATATTATCATATATCAGTAACACAAAAAACAATTATTTTGACCAGATTATAAATATTTTTTATTAATGTTATAAAATAACAAACATTATTTTAATGCATAATTCTTAAAGTCTAAAATTATGTATTAAAACAATTCTAAAACATTTGTGTCATGTTAAGACTATTAAATATTAATATCATGTAGTTAGCACTATACTATTTTAGGACTTCTCAACTTTAATTTCCCCAAAACGACAATTGAACCGGAAACAAAAAGTGGAACAATAAAAATAACAATTTGACCAAAATCACTCCGGTGCAAGCGCTAAATAACTTCTCTAATTATTATATTCAGCACTATGCTGCATGTAAAGTTTTAATGCCTGGGCCACACTAACCAACAAATGCCATTACTTATTGCGATAATAATGTCATAATTTAAATTTAATATTTTAATTTTCTTTCGTGATGTCTCTGAGGGTGAAGCGCCCGCTTCTCTGCACTAGAATGCGGGTTCGAAACCTGGCAAGTAGCTACCAATGTGACTTACATAAGGTGAACGTAGTGGTTACATACTCTTTGGTGAACGGAAAACATCGTGAGACAACTTAACTTATAATTTCTAATTATTATAAGATTAAAATCGCCAATCCGCCTTAAGCAAGCGTGGCGATTAATGCTCAAACCTCCCTACTCTCTGTGGTGAGAAGAGGCTGAGCAGTGGGCACTTTTAGGCTGATGATGATGATTTGATAGGTAATTTAATAATGCCATTAACGTTGTAGTTTGGCGATAGCTTATAATATGGCGTCATCATACCATACAGATATCAAAAATACGCTAAAATGAGTCGTTTGTGTGGCTCTAACGCAACTACAAACAGTCGTTGTTTACTTTTTTATCTTGATTGACTGGATTAAAAACAATTTAAAATTACCCTGAAATGTTATACTTATAATTATACTTAAAACCTGAAAAATATCGTTTAAATATTTACGTGGTCGTGGTAATCAGGCAAGCAGTCGGTTGGATTACTGCAAGCACAAGGAGATTCTGTAGGCATTTCTTGAAGTTAGCTGTATAAAACCAATATTATGTGATATGTGTGATTTAATTGACGTTGCTATTAATATTTATAAAATGTATTTTTTAGATTTACTGCTGTCATGGCTACAAAAAAAGGTTCGAAATTTAAAAAAAAAAACTATATTAAAAAAACGCATTAAGTTACAATCATTATTTTTTGATGACAGATATAAACAAAAAGTATCTGTTACGAGGACTATTGAGGTATAAAATAGCATTAGGTTCTAAACATTTTTTATACATATAGAACAAAGAAGACCGGTGCTAGAATACTGAAGTAAAATATTTTAGAGTGATGTTGAAAATAAAAGGCGTAGACTGTAGCAGGTAAATCAGAGAATAGCTGCTATAGACAGAATTTAGTGACATATTATAATACCTATATAGTTTGTTTTTCGATTGAGTTTACTGATCTGTATCGCCTAACATAAAACTAAAATATTTTATAAACTAGCTTCATCTACTTGTATAGTTTTTAACAAAAACGCTGGCAAGATAGCTTATTAATTGCGGGAGCTAGACTAAACTAGACTATTATTCTCTATATTGAATCTTTAGTTTTATAAATCGACTAGCGTAACACCAATTTTCGTAAAATTGCTCGAGAGCAATGATTGTGTGTGTATGAATCCTTACCTTACCTGTCTGTATAGTGTATACCTTGCTCTCTGGCTTGCAGAATCAATATTTCTCTAGTCCTAAAATTTGACAAATAAATGACATTGACAGTAGTATTTTTCTGGAACCTGCCTTATTTCGTGCAAATAATTAAAATTTTATTTTAATAGTTCATTATTCATTCTCTAATTTATGCTTTTAGGTTTCTGGTATGCTTTAGTCGCGTTATTTTAATAACTTGACACAAACAAGATTGGTCCTAATCGATCATATGTTACCCCCATTAAGATTTTATGCAAAGTCCTAATTTATGTTAATCAGTGAGTGTGCTGTAGCTGCCAAAATTGGTGAAGTCTGCACATGCACCGTTGAGATCCCTTCAAATCGTGCTTCAAAGGTATGTACGTATTTGATATTTGTTTATTGTTAAATTATATCCACTAAAGGCATTATTTATAAGTACAAAAATCTAACAAAGATTGTTCTGATGAAAGATAGGTCCGTGAGTCGTCTTAGGGGAAAGGCTCAAGATTATAATACACAAATAAAATGACTATTTTTGGAAACCCAATGTCAAGACATGCTCTCTTATCTTGAATGAAAACTCACCAAGTATACAATTATGTTATTCAATATTTGTTACAAAACTGTTTTTGAAAATTTATAAAAAAAACTGACGTCTTACTAAACCATTTAAACCTAATGTTGAGATATTACTAATATGTACATTTGCATCTTATTTATTGTTGGTGACAGCATTAGGGAATTTAGTTGTTATTTATTATTTCTGTCTGATAAGCTTATGAAATTGATAGTGTCCATTGACTGACAGCTAGAGTTATAAAATTATTGATTGGCAATAGATAGTGATGATGGAATAGTGGAAACTTGGACCTTATTTTATAAAACTTCTGACATTCATATGGTTATACATCATTGAGATAAACTGTGCTATTCAAAGTTATTTTTATACAATATCATTATGATGAGCTTATATATTGATTCATTAGTCATCTTCTACTACAGTTTTCCATTTAAAAAATTCTTTGAATACTACAAAGTTACTGTAGGCATAACTGGCATATAACAATTAGAAACATAATACCCAAAGGAGTATCTAACCAAAAATAATTCTATTTAACTGACTTCAGATTTTGGCTATCTGCAAGTTTATAAATTAGAGTAGATATGTTAAATGGTATTTACGACACTAACACACACATAAATTAGAATGGATATGTGTTATTTATTCAGCCTAACCAGGGTTGCCTACTCTAAAATATAGCAGTCTGGAAAAGTCTTATGCTAACACTGATTTTAGGAGTCTAGACCCTAGACCTAAAAGTTTTTATGAAACCTTCTTAAAAACTAACACCAGATTCTCAATTCCCTTTTATAATGAGCTTAACATTAAGAACACACACATCTATGTATATGAACCAAAATAAAAAACAACCATCTGACTTCATTGTTTGTTCTATTTAGTAGACTCCTACACATAAATATATATAATAAAATGCTTATGCTCTTTAGTTTCTTAGTCTATTATTTGTAATACTGGCCATGTCAATTATTTAAAACAGTGTCATTGTTTTTGGAAATAATTCTTATTGGAAATGCAGTATTAAGTGAATGTTCTCTATTTTCTCAAATAGAACTGCTGAATAGAATTTTATGTTGTCTTCTACTTATGGTTAGCTCACACCAAGATGCGATGCTGAGTGCACAAGAGTGCTTATTCAGGCTATCAAATCAACTTTATTTGCTACATGATATGATAAGCAGCAAAAGGCATCAAGGCTCACAATAAGAATTGACAAGGAGGCCTTACAGTATCGTCGCATATTGGCGTGTAGTGCCCCTGAGTGTGGAGTTAAAAAGTCTAATGTTGAGATATTACTAGCCAGCAGAATATTTAAAATGATCTTGGTAATAAAAAATGCTCTGAAGATTTACTTCAAATGACTCACTGGCAAACATAAAATATCTTGTAGAATTATTAATTTATCAAAAGAAGAAATGTAAGCTATCTGCAAATAGTTTTATTTAAAAAAAAATGCATATTTTGAGTTATTAGTACATATATTGAAAGGAAATACTTGTCTCAATTAGTCAAATTAGTGTAACTTAATATTTATGCATTAAGAAGTCAGGGATTCTGATTAAATTTCATTTTTATCTTTAATTCAGCAAACAAAGGTATCTTTGAAACGTTTGTGTTACTGCACATTTTTCTTAAAATTTGTATTAACATTTCCAAAAAAATATCTGTGCCTAAAATTAGGTACCCAGAGACCTGTCACTGCTGAGATTTAATTATATTATGCATTGCCAACCAACAGACGGAAATATTGAGTTTTTAATTTATTCACATTTTTCAAGAAATGTTTGTTCCCTTGCCAAGGATACATTAAACTGTTTGTTAAATAAATAATCTCTAGACTAATAGGCGAATATGTTTTGTGCCTATCTTTCATGTGAACATGTTATATCCACTTGCAATCTGTATGCTGCTGGCTGCTGTTATTTTTATCTAACTCTTTTCACTTTGTCTCTGTTTCTTCCAGCTCATAACTCTTGTGTCATAAACTTCATTTTTATGTAATGTTTTGGCATTCGCGCAAATTACGATTTAAATATAATATAAACATACATATTCCAAATACCATTCTTAAAGACCTATACATATAGCAAAATATGCTTATCTATTTTCGTATTTTATTAGCTGGGCACCCTAGTTTCCAATTAAAATAGCCAATTTATGATTCACCTAGTGAAATATAGATGGTTGTTTTGAATGTCTATTTTTGTCCCCGATTTACGTTCACACAATCTATTTTGATTTCTAACACTTTGAACTCGAATAACAAGTTTCGTTACGTTGATTTTGCTTCATGTATTGAGTTATGTTAATAAACAACTTATAAAAACAACAACAACACTCCTCCCACCTAATCTGTCAATTTCATTCAAGTGTTACATCTGACGACACTAGTGACGTAAGAACGCCATTGCACTGGTATAACTGCACTTGTATGACTTCCCATGTATTTATGTCTGATATGATTAGTGCAACACTTCCTTATTTAGCACGCAAATAGCTTTTGTTTACATTGAATATACTTAGTTACGAATTCGATTTTGTTACTCAGCTTGTACAAATGTCCATGTCAAAGTAGAAGTACGGTGCCGAGCTTAGATCGTGTTTGGAATTTAATTGGGGATTCGAAGTCGGCTGATCACTCTTAATTCGTGCAATACATATTGATTAATGTTTATTATGTGTAGGAAGTTAAATCAAGGAATGACCTTAGTTTTGGCGCGATGTTAATAAGTAATTACAATGAGTAGATTGCTTCGAAATAGCGCTGTAAATCTTTTCCAATTTACGTGTTCTGCAACGAATTGTAAGACCACTTAGAAAAGTATACATCCCGTGAATAATTCTGAGTAAACGAATGAATAATACATAATGGAGGGGAAGCTCTTCAGATAAATCTATTAAGTAAGTACGTACTCCAACTTCTGCGTAGCTAATATAAAATAGCAGAATTAAGGCATGTCTTTCAATGATCCGTCATTTTTACCAAACAAAACTATAGGATCGATGATCTCTTATCTCAGAGAGGCTGAACACAAAGTAAAGTCTGTTTTTAAATTGCTTAGCCGTAACATAATTTATCATTGTGTTCACCTATGGTCAATATTGCGTGAAATTACGTTCTGATAACAGGCACGATGACGTAACCGCACATGATTCAACTATTACTACTACTCAGTACTTGGTTAGTCTATCATTCTCTTATCGCATGATGGAACTTTCTCTAGTTGTAGTAAAGGTTGTCAAAGGTCCGTTAAACAGATGATTATGTGTTTGTTCTGAACGCGTGATGTCGATCTCGGGTCATTCTAGTGTGTTTAGGCTATCTAACTCGTGTCTGGTTTTTAGCAGTTAATTCCTGACCATTTTCGGTATTGAATTCAAGTGGATGATTTGCTAAAACTATATGTATAGTTAGTTGAAAGGGTCAAGTGAATAGCGGAGGCTGAATCGTGTTGTAAGGTCAATGCTACTAAAATCGCTTGATGATGTTTCGTGTGGAGGTAGATTTTGTTAAGAATTTCTTGTCACGTGATATTATAACATTTCAATTGTATCGCAATGTGTTTATATTCAACAGCTGACAAGTAAACAACTAATCATATCCGCCCAGGCCTTATGGGAAGACAATGTGCAAGTAGATTGATATTTCCCTCGGTCTCACACTCGTGGCTCGACGCCAAGAGCTGCATTCCTGGGACAGTTTACTCTGTAAGGCCGGGTCGAATGATTGTGATGATTCATTCACTGGAGACAATAAGTACCTACATCGGCAGCAGTCTCCGTACTATTGTTGATTGATTTCCATTCATTGACTTGTGATTTCTGGAACATTACATTGAAAGAAACTTCATCTCAAGAATACGCTTGTATCTATTAATAAAGTTAACCTAAATGTTAGTAAAATTGTTCTGAATTTGACGTTATAGTATTCCAAATACATATATATACCTTTATCTTCACCACTGCAGTAAATGCCTTCATTAAATTGCTTTGTCAGTCACCTATTTGATAAAAGATCACCTAATTATCATTATACTAATTATTTTGTTTTCATTTTTAAAATATATAAACACATTATTTTACAAATAAACATCATTAGGCTATCATTAATGATGAACCGAAAAGATATCGCACACGAAACATATTTTAGATTCTACGTGATAAACGGACATGATTTAATATATTTTATCAAATTATAAGTATTTGCCTAATTAACAAGATATAGATATAATTTCGGTGCTGAAATCACTACAATCTGCTCGTTAAATGCTTCCAAAGTCCATTCTAAACGGCCTGAAAAGTCATGCTAAGTGTGTGACTTGTGAGCCATGCTTCGGCACGAATGGGTCGTCTCGACCAGAGTAATACCACGGCCTCAATGAAAACCGGCGTAAAACAACCACAGCGTTGTTTTTCGCCGCGAGGCCCAATCCCTTCCCAATTCCTAAATATCCAAATCCCCAATCCACAAAAGGTCGGTAACGCACTCGTGACTCCTATGTTGTTACGGGTGTCCATGGGTTATTGCTTACCATCCAGCTCTGATTGCTCACCATCAGGTAACGCGTCTGCTCGTTTGCAGTCCTATCACAAAAAATATTTACACGTTAAACGCCATGGCGGTCACCGGTGACCTCCGTTAGCGGAGGATTTGCCTTCATCAGTTTTCTGTCGGCAGTCAAAGGCTTAAATAAAATGATATTTTGTAGTCCTGCTTTACAAGTAGAGGTTGGAAAAACATGATCATGTTTGATTGCAACTAACACATGGATTGCCTGACATTGAGTGAGATGTCACTATGGAGGAAAATAATACTATTTGCGCTTGACCCTTGCATCATCCATTTATCTTCATTGCGTCGGTACAAACAATCACTCTGACTAAATGAGTACCGACTAGTTTTCTGGGAATCGACTAAATTGTTAATGATTATTTTATTGCAACCTCCTCTTAAAGAACCGTGAAAAAACTAACCTCTTGAGTTGTATGAAGGCGAAATTTGATGTACACTATTTTGTTGAAGGTTAAATTGTGTGTTTTAAGTTAATGAAGGAATTCTTTATTTAATTAGAATTTATATCAAGCAGAATTTGGTACAAAATGGCAATGGTGAAAGAAAGGCATCATAATTTTAAGATGCATGTAAAGGGGATTCCCCTGCCATGGATAGTTTTACATGATCTATAAAAACTCGTATGTTTTAAAAAAGGAAAAACCATAGATAAGTTGGTAGAAGTGGTTTTACGTTTAACTAATCACGTTTATCATATCAGAGTGCCAATTCAATTCAATCACCACTATACACTGTTTTGTTTTGACGATAACCTCTTGGTTTACGTAATCACCACGATTATTTAATAATCAAATTCTACTTTGATACAATTTGAAGTACCTAAAAAATGAAAGTGATAGGTATTTTAAAACTGAAGAATTTGTCTTTTTGTGTTATAACAATAATCTCTTGGTTCAAGTGATGATCACGTTCGAAGGTTGAATAATCTCGACGACCAACAAGTATGGTTTATTATTTGTTATATTAGTAATTTATGATTCTATTATTGAAGAAGGTTGTGAATCTTATCTAGATATACACATCGGAATAAAAAATCTAGCAAGATAAAAAAACAAAACAGAACAACTTAGTTGCAAATAAATTGGAAATCAATAATAAATATATCAAACACGTCACTCACAAAGCAAGATAGGAGAACAAACAAGTCCGTGTTGTCTTACAAATGAGTATTGTACTGTTCCACTTAATGATTGTTAGTAAAACTTATCGAATATGTTGATTCAAGATAACTTGCACTATTTAGAGATGTTTAGGTGGTGCGGTCAATGACATCGTTATTATTGGCTGTAATTTATTATTGTTATACGCGCCGTTGTTTCCAAGAGATGAATTCTTGAACGAATTACAAACGTTTTTTCGGACAGCGTACACGAGTGAATTTACTCTTATTTTGACGTTATCAGGCCAAACAATAAATAAATTCATTGTAATGTCACTAGGAATGTCTTGATTTATATTCGAATGTGTGTTAACATAGTTGAATATTTTTCTATTCGTACAACTAAACATGAAATACGTAAACACGTATTAGTTGGAAGGTTACCTAACTTGGTGGTTTGTAAAAAACTTGCTGGACATCACAATAGAGTTGCTAACTCTTTGTTTTGTGTTGCTAACTAAGAAAAAGTTTCGTCATTTGTAAAGCTTCCTTACCATAAACAAAAATTACGTGTATACGAATAAGGTTTTACTTAAAGTTTTAGTTAAGAATAACAGCTCTAATTTTTAGTACGATAAATTGTAATAAAAAAGAGCAAAATACGACTTGTAAATTGTTTTTTTCGGCCGGTGTTCCGTTCGTGTTTAAACATTTTATTGAATCAGGATGTGTCCTTGCCAATGCACCTGTATTGAAGAATATCTATTATTGTGAAAAAAAGGCGGATGCGACGTAAATACTAATCACCAGGAATTTCCCGCCATATTATCTTATGCCGCATAAATTTAAAGCATTTTCCTATTATTTTTCGAGTATTTAAGTGATATTTACAATGATAAGTTGAAAAAAGTGATAGGTATATTTTGTTTTAAAGAGGCATAGACTTTAAACATTTTTTCTACTCCTTCAACTAATACTGATGATGCCACAGAGCGATTATTAATTAATGGAAGTAGGGCCAGTTAATCGATGTCTGACCTAAGGCAACCTTTCGATTTCTACTTTCTGCTTATATGGCATGATCTTGTCTTTACTAGTTTGGTAGGTATTGCAGTGTAATGTACTCTGCAAAAAAATATTAAACCTCTCTTATTTTTACTAATCTTCTCTTAATGGAAGTATTTAAAAGTTGCCAGCTTGTCTTTTACCATCAGACGCGTCAATCGATTTCGAGAAGATAATTACATATAAAAATCTACTAAAAATGGTTGTAAACCTTCTATAGATATGTATACGCGTAATTGCGTCCATTAATACCTAATACGATACGAAATAAGATAAAAATTATGTAAAAAAGTGTACAATAACAATATTTGACGATGACGCAGAACCTTTGCTCTTACGAGTATAACCGTCGTATGTCCGAACAAAGAGCTATTTATCGAAGAGCAATTTATTCTTTTTAAATAATTGCCAATGCTATAGGTACCTGCATGGTGTCATTTTGAGCTACTATGTTCTGTTAGCTTCAGTATGTATGAACATTGTGTAATTATTTTCTGTTATTATTGCCTTTAAAGCAGGTCGTGTACACAAATGAGGTACATAATAATGCTACAGTTGTACGCGTGTTTTCACTTAGTTTGCGCAGTACGCAAGCCACTGTAGTATTGTGTGGTAATAATGCCCAGTGGGCAATGATTCATTATTTATCGCTTTTATGTGCCTATGTAAACAAACACTGCGCACTTATTGTTTCTACGTTATTCGGCATACTTAGTTTTGTTTGCAATGGCTACATTGTTAAGCAGATTAATTAGTCTCTCTTACAAACATTTATTTTGTCTGGTTTATGCTGGTATTTATAGAAGTTCATTTATTATGGTTGTAAAGCAGTTGAGCCTTTTCGGTAAGCGCTGTTTGATTAGGTCTAATCCAGAACTATAAATAGATTTCAACTGCATGTGAATCTAAAGCTGTTAAATAAAATATTTGACTTTAGTAGTAGCGTGTTGTAACAAATGTCTAAAACAATATCAGGTGACTTGGTATCATTATTAAATATATGGAGTACCTACTAGCTACTCACCCGCTGCCTGGTTGGCTTAATTTAATCGTAGCGTGATATTTTATAGTCTATAGCACTCAGGAACATTGTAGCTACGTATCAGTGAAAGAATTTTGGCAATCCAACCAGCGTAGCATACATACAAACTTAATTTTTTATAATATTATATAAATGAATGAAATAAGGACGAACATAGCCTTTATAAGTAAGTTTATAAATTGGTTTTCGTGGCCTGGTTAGTGTTAGAATGTATTAAAGGGATGTCATATCATAGTGACGGAATATTACCTAAGCATTTTGGCCATCCATTATATAAATAGGGAGTGTTAGTTGATGAGGTTTTGCATGTCGCTTCAAGGTTCCTGTCAGAATGCCGTAGCATTACGTTGCGAGCTGCCCAAGGCCCTAAATTGAAAGGAACTTATATATATAATACAGTCTTCAATTGTTCGCTTATTCATTGCTACGAAAAATTAATCAATAACACATGAAATTGGTTATATTCAATGTGCACAGTAGTACTTTTGTTAACTATACTTATTTATTTTTATGATAGTATAGTGTTAACACGGTTTTAAAACATTTAAATACATTGACACAGAAACTGGTTATCATACAAGAAAAGGAAAACAGAAAAGGAAGAAGAAAATAAAGCAACAAGCATGTTAAAGATATAGCCTATTTCGTATAAATTTTCAAATAAGTCAGCTTTAACATATTCAGATAATCTAATAAATAATAAAGGCTTTGGCTCTATTTGTAGGACTAAATTAACTAAATTAATAAAGCAGGAAAAATACGAAACAGAAAGTGAACTGTTAAGCAAAATATTCAAATGAATTGGACCTAGCCTTTGCCAATTCTATTCTATTTAATTTCAGTAGAATCTATTCATTAGCAATGCATTGATATGTTTATATGAAGAGTAAATAGAAGCATAAATAAATATTCTAGTTTTCCTCATCTGTGAGATGAAGGCAAAATACAGGAAGATCAATTTTGAAATATAGTATTCGAACCAGACTACTTCCCTATCAATGAAGCTAATTTGTAATATTTATAATTAATAATAATAATAACCTGAAATCTAACCACACGTCCCGATCGAACACCTGATCACGTGGGGGGCGGGCAACGCAAAAATAAGCCCCCTGAAATCTAACCACACGTCCCGATCGAACACCTGATCACGTGGGGGGCGGGCAACGCAAAAATAAGCCCCCTGAAATCTAACCACACGTCCCGATCGAACACCTGATCACGTGGGGGGCGGGCAACGCAAAAATAATATTACTGGGCGGCTAACGTGGCTATAGTAACCCACCGACGAGATGGAGACGAGAGCAATGAAAAAAGTACGTTTAGGATCGCTGCCCGGGGGCGATCGCCGGGGCACGCCTGGAGCCGATGCTGGGCGTTCCAGCATACGAACCATCGGTGGTAGTGAGTTGAGTCTGCGGGCTCCTACCGGGTCACCCGAACAATGTTACAGCAGACCATCCTCATCTATTTCTCTTTTTCCTTCACTTCCTTCTTCACCTCTTTCCTTTTTAAACTTTAACACTGATTTCTCCTCTAATCCCTCACCCACTTCTTATAATTCTGCAGCCGTGGATGTTGCACAGGAGGCATCAGCCGACAATCCTGTGCCCACCACAGGTCAAGTACGCGCGCGATTGAGATGGACGAAGGAAATGAATGAGTTCATCTGGCGCACCTACCTACATGTTACAGATTTAGACACTAAAATCCGAGGCTACCTAGACCCGTTATATGCAAAATTTACAGAAAAATTCCCTGAAATTAAAGTTTCTAAGCAAAGGTTAGGAGACCAAAAACGAGCTATTTTGAGAAATAAATTGTTACCAGAATCCATTTTAGAGTCCATAAAAGACGAGGTCCGGATAACACTTCTAAACAGTACTGTAAACCAAGTCGCTACGTATTGCGAACCACAACAATCCTCACATTCAAACACTCGATTAAGATGGACAGACGATATTAATGAAGCGATCATAAGAGAATATTTTAGAATAACTCAAAATGAAACCAATAAAACTGCGTATCGAAAACCACTGCACACCATCATAACACAGAAATTCCCTCATATTGCACATGTCTCCGAACAACGTATTGCTGACCAACGCAGGGTTATCATTAATAATAGATTAATTTCAGATGACAGGTTACAAGAAATAAAACGAGAAGTAGGACACACACTTAACATTCAAACCATAGATAACACACAAATCGATGATGAATCAGAAACTATTTTAAATACAGATCCTAATTATTTACCCTGTGGTTACGAAATAAGCCAATTGGCGTCACAGATTCATCAGGACAACACAGACGTAGATATAACAATTGCGCAGGATACAATTGTGTTGGAGGATAATACTGCAAACACTACATATCTTGATAAAACTCTTGACACATCAATTGCAAAGACATTTGAAGAAACATATAATAAATATTCACTATCTGACCCCACAAAAAGACCATTTATTCCGAGACAACACACATCAAGAAAATTTTCTCATATTATCTCATATATAAATAATACAATTTTGCCCAAGTACGTATCTAATGAAGATGACTTCTTGACAACTCACACACTTGTTTATTGTGCTGCTCATACTGCTGCATTATGCAATGGTTCCAAAATTAAGGAAATAACCCACAACACACCTACACCTCAACAAAACTCAACTACAGACAAAAGACCAAACTGGTTAAAACGCTTAGATAGAAAGATACAGATAATACGAAAAGAGATAGGTAGAATGACCCAATACATTAACGGCAATAGGCATTTAGGATTAATTACACATATTGAGCGAATTAAAAATAAATATCGTAAACACTCCAACTATGAAGAGCCTAACACCACAAACGAACAGTTTATGGACAGTTTAAAACAAAAACTCACTGCCATAACAAGTCGTCGCCGTCGATATGTTAATTGTACCAAACGTAAAGAACAAAATACTCAATTTAAATATAACGAAAAACAATTTTACAGAAACTTGACTAGCTTTACTTCTAACACGCAAAATAGGCAACAAATACCAGACAGTCACTACCTGGATCCTGAACAGTTTCACAGCTATTGGTCAAATATATGGTCTAATACATCAGAACATAAACAAAATGCCACATGGATTGATGACGATAGGCAACGTCTAGATAATATTCCGGAAATGTTATTTGATACCATTCCCCTAGAGGTTTTCGTAAATGTAATCAAAAAAGCTCACAATTGGAAGGCTCCAGGCACTGACCATATCCACAATTACTTCTACAAGAAATTAACTTACCTCCATCCATCAATTTATAAACACATTAATAATTTCATCAAGAACCCTCAATCGATACCAAAATTTGTTACACAAGGCCTGACATATATGATCCCTAAAGACTTTGACCAGACGAACCCATCTAAATTCAGACCAATAACATGCTTACAGACGATCTACAAACTAACTACCGGTTGCATTTCAGAAATAATTTATAAATACATAACACAAAACAACTTGTTAGCGGAAGAACAAAAAGGATGTCGCAAACTGAGTCAAGGATGTAAAGAACAGTTGACAATAGATTTAATAGCTATGAAACACAACGTAAAATTGAAAAAGGACATTTGTACAATGTACGTCGACTATCAGAAAGCCTTCGACTCGGTTCCACATAGCTGGCTACTGTACGTACTGCAACACTATAAAATACACCCAGATATTATAGAATTCTTGAACGTAACCATTGCACACTGGAGTACTAGAATAAAATTAGGCAAATTGATAGAAACAGACCCAATACCTATTAAACGAGGCATTTTCCAGGGAGATGCCCTAAGCCCTCTTTGGTTCTGCCTTGCAATGAACCCCCTATCCAATCTTCTCAATTCATCAAAAAATGGTCTCACCATTCAGGACAATACCACCCAGGTCCTGAATTTAACGCATTTGATGTTTATGGATGACATCAAACTCTACAGCAATAATATTTCAGGCCTCCACTCTCTGGCAGATCTCACACAGACTTTCTCGGATGATATAAACATGTCATTCGGCATTGATAAATGTAAAACGTTTACACTCCGAAAAGGACATCACTTAGAAAGTAACCCGTATACACTAGAATCTGGACAGATTATAGAACCTATGACCCTAAATAGTACGTACAAGTATTTAGGGTTTGAACAATCACACCAAATTAATCAGAAGCACACCAAAAATAAAATAATCAGTAAATACAAACACAGACTCAACATGTTGATAAGATCGCAACTTACATCACGCAACCTAATTAAATCTATAAACACGTTTGCTATTCCCGTACTTACCTATTCTTTTGGTATTATAAACTGGTCAAAAACAGACCTCACCAAACTACAGCGGTTAATTAATACATGTTTAACCACAAATCGAAAACACCACCCTCGATCCTGTGTGCAGAGGCTCACACTGCCAAGAGATGATGGAGGACGGGGTCTCATAGACATAACAAATCTACACAACCAACAGATAGCCAATTTAAGAAAATTTTTCATGCAAAATGCTCAGCAATCTCCTCTCCACAAAATAGTGTCACACATGGATAAAAAATACACTCCACTCAATTTACACTCCACTGAACCACAAACTAACGAGCGCTTAACTAGTAAAGCAGAAAAGATAGCAGTATGGGCACATAAATCTCTCCATGGAAGACATCGCCTCGACCTGCAGCAACCCCATGTCGACATGAAAGCGTCGAACGCGTGGCTGCGGCGAGGTGAACTCTTCCCTGAAACGGAGGGATTCATGATTGCCATACAAGACCAAGTTATTGATACAGCCAACTATCAGAAATTCATAGTACGCAGACCTAACTATAATGACTCCTGCAGGCGCTGCCATGGTGCGTCGGAAACAATCCAGCACATCACCGGCGCCTGTAGGTCCATAGCCCAAACCGATTATAAACACCGCCACGACCAAGTTGCTGCAATTATCCACCAATCCTTAGCTATCCAGACCAAATTGATCACAGAGAAAATAGCATATTATAAATATAAACCGCAAACAGTATTAGAGAATGACAGTTTCAAGCTGTATTGGGACAGAACTATTATAACTGACAAAACAATTTACAACAATAGACCGGATATTACAATGATAGATAAACGAAAAAAAACTGTGTACATCATAGACATAGCTATATGCAATACCCACAACCTAATTACCACGCATTCGGAAAAAATAGCAAAATATACTGACTTATCTATAGAACTCAAAACGCAATGGAACATAACCCACACCAAAACTATACCTATCATTTTGTCGACCACAGGGGTCATTCCAAAAAACCTCCACAGCAGCCTCCATTCTTTAAATATTAGTCCAGCAACCTATCTGCTTTTACAAAAAGCAGTAATCTTAAATACATGCCGCCTTACTCGAAAATTTTTAAACACTTAGATTTATTATTACAATTTTTAAGTTTAATGCACTTGGCTTCGGCCCGTGCCTCCTTTAAAACCCCACTATGATGGGAGAAATATAAGATATGACAAGAAATAATAATAATAATAAAGAAATAAATAATAATAAATGTTTATTTGTTATAAAAAGGTAGATTACAAAATGTATAATATCTTAAGTCTAAGGCAAAGTACAATGTTTAACATTAACCTGAACTAGGTGCAAACCTGTGTTTAAGGTAAAAAAGTGCTGACATACTTCTACTACCATATTATTGCTTATCAAACTAAACTTATGAAATATAACAATTAATTTAAATAATTAGTATCTAATGCCCGTTTTCACCAACAGCCCCTAAAATTTAAGTGTCTCTTAAGCCAATATAAGGGGCACTTATCGCGAGTTTTGTTTTCACCAACGTTTAAGTGTCACCTATATCATTAGGGGTTCCTTATAATTTAGGGGATGAATTGACGACCCCGTAACGTTTAAGTGACACATAGTGTTAGGTTTTTTGCGAATCACCAAACAGTATTTTATCCTACTGAATTAAGATAAAAAATAATAAAAATGGATAATAACCACTATTTATTTGAAGATTTTAAGCAATTGAAGATATGGAATTGTTAAGTAACCGACATTTGTATAGACGACCTCGTATTTATCGTGAAAGATCGAAAGATTTTGAAAAATATGATGAAAAAGACTTTTTCATAAGATACAGGTTCCCTGCTCAACCTTACTTGTATTTAAAGAAATAAATCTGTGGCACCGATTAACCAATTACTGTGTGCCCTTAGATTTTATGCAACAGGCAATCAATTATCATCTGTAGCAGATCTCAATCCCATCAGTGTATCTACTTGCAGTAGAATTATAAAAAGAGTGTCTGACGCTATCGTGGTTCGTGGCAAAGCGAATTCATACAATTTCCAGACACCGAAGAAAAACAACAAATAGTAAAAGAAGAATTTTACAGAATAGCTCGATTTCCAAATGTTTTAGGATGTATAGACTGTACACACATAAAAATTCAATTATAATTCGTTTAGAGAAACACAGGTCCTTACGAGTAACCATTTATTCTCCTATGAAATAATACATGATTTAATAAGATGGATAGACACGCACTTTGTGTCATATTTATTGAGCCTCCAGCGAATACCGTCGTTCGCACACCTATCGTCTTTCTATGATGTCTCTAATAATGATATTCAAAAGTCTTTTAATTGTATTAACTAGAAACCTTCTTTACATTTATTCATGTGATAAATTATAGGAGGAGATGATGCCGAACTATTCTGGAATAGAAAAAGCAGTATGTCTATTAATATGCAAACAATAAGTACTGCAAAATTATTAATAACTGATGTGGTGACTCGCTAGCCAGGATAAACAACATTCTTTATCTTCAAGTGAAAAATTTTGACCACGTTTCCTCTTTTCTGCCATTGTAATTAATAAAAATTTGGTATTTTTTGAAAATACACGAAATGATTGAAATTAAACTGTCACTGGATAGTGGCATCAAAATGTCACCGGCACCGCGTCTTTGTAAGCTATGGCATTCAACATACAGCCAAAAAATAAAAACACAACTTTTTGTTACTAATCTAACATTCACCAGTTCAAGACTCTTCTTTTCGAAATAAATTGAAGTTAGAAAAGTTAATTACTTGTTTTAAGGTTGTATATTTACGAAAATAACAATAGAATTGTCTAATCGATTCATTTATCGATAACTGTTTGCATAGTTCCTCAACACTAAACGTCACCTAATTAGGGGGCTCTTAGTTAGGTGACACTTAGGACAGTGAAACAAAATTTAAGTTAAGGGATGATTTGAACGGTCCCCTAAGTTAAGTGGCCCTTACTAAGGTGACTGTTTAGGGGCTGTTGGTGAAAACGGGCATAAGTGTTACAGGTGCGCGTGTAAAATTACATAAACAGACGTCAGCTATTATTATATTATTTGCAAACCTCAAGTAATTCCTCAGTTTGTTCATATGTTAGGGTGTGTATATAATCAGTTAATACTTTTTTACAGCGATAATGGTTAAGGCTATAAATACTTAATTGTCTATTTATTCTATTGTACAAAAATGGGCCTAGGAAAATGAAGAATCTTTTTATAAAGGCGTGTTTCGACACTGATGTTGAATTGCAAACTATGTCATTCCGTCTTTTGTTAGTAAAATGATTAGTATTGAAGGTGAGTAATGAGTGCTGTTTACGTATTAATTGTACTATGTAAATTTGGCGAACAGTTAATACATTGCAGGTTTTATATAGAATTGATGTAGGGAAAAGAAAAGGAAGGGTAAAAGCTACTTTAAGGATAGCCCTCTGAGCACGTTCTAGAGGTAGAATAACCGTTTTTGATGCACCGCCCCATGAAGTGATACAATACTGTATAATAGACTGACATAAGGCTTGGTACACTTGCATGATTAATTTCATGTCGCCGATGTATCTAATTTTTTTGAAAACGTGCATCAGCTTTCTGACTCGTGATACCAGAATGCTAATGTGCTGTTTGAAGCAAAGAGTTTCATCGAGTGTGATACCGAGATATCTGATGGATGTAGTTTTTAGGATACAAGGACAGTTACATGTACCCGCCAGTTTATTTATACATTTATGTGCAAATAATTCAGGTATAAGGGTGGAATCTGGTATCTTACGCATAGAAAATTGAATAAATTTTGTTTTGTCTGCATTTAATGTTAGTAGGTTAGAACAAAGCCAACTATTAACCGAGTTAAAGGCCAATTGAGCGTTACTGTATAATTCAGAGTTATTATTTGACGAAAAAATTAGAGCAGTGTCATCGGCGTATGATATTAGTTTCCCATGATGCATTTTAAGATTACACAGATCGTTGATGTATATTAAGAATAGAGTAGGACCTAGTATACTCCCTTGAGGCACTCCATACCTAGTGTTTTTCTGAAATGAACTTAATACATTATCTATTTTAACACATTGGTAACGGTCATCGAGATAATCAGCAAAAAGTTTGAGCTGCGTACCTCTGACACCTATGCATTCCAGCTTCTTTAGAAGCAGTGGAATAGACACAGTATCAAAAGCTTTGGCAAGATCAATAAAGATTCCCAGCACGTGGTTGCCTTTTCCCAGTTCTTGTGATATAAAATCTGTGAGTGTATTTACTGCATCAGCTGCTGACAAATTTGCTCTAAAACCAAATTGCAATGGTGACAAGATGTTATTTTTATCGAGGTAGTTTTTTAATCTAGTATTAATAATTTTCTCGAGAATTTTGGATATTGAGGGCAGTAGTGAAATAGGTCTATAGTTATTTACTGACTCCTTATTACCTGATTTGAATACAGGAACAACTACTGCCTTTTTGAGACATGTCGGAAAAATGCCCTTAGAAAGACACTCACGAAAAATATGCGTCAGTGGGGGGACAAACACGTGCTTATAAGTTTTAAGGACTCTATTACTGATGCTGTCACAACCAACTGCACAATTATCCTTCAATCCCGTTATAATTCGAGCAATTTCATATTCGTCTGTGTCTAATAGAACAAATGATTTTTCTGTATAATTGTTTGATTGTAGATAACTTGAATTTGTCCGATTTTGAGAGTATGACTGTAACTGTGTAGCAAGATTTTTACCCACATTTAGAAAGTAGTTATTTACATTGTTAGCAGACAAGTATGATGACGATTCGGTATGTAGTAAATCTGAACACGATTCTTGTTGTTTAGTTGTATAAGTTACATTTCTTATGTGCTCCCACAGCTTTTTACTATTCTTCCCAGCCTGCTGCAATACGCTTTTGTCATAATCAATTTTTAAGTTCTTCAACAGTCTATTGCAAAAGTTTCTGTATCTTTTGTAAGTTAATTGTAAATCAAAATTATCTGGAAAACGTTTAGCTCTATGGTGTAGTTTATCCCGATGTCTGATACACCTAACTAGCCCAGGCGTAATCCATGGTTTTATGTTGCAATGTCTGTTTTTTGTTTTTACTGTTGTTGTATTCTGCAAAATTGCTTTTTCTACATTATTAATTAAATACGACATTGACGCATTAACATCAGCAGAATAATAAATAGGAGCGAAGTCAATGTTGCGCAAGTCATGTTCAAATTTGTTTATGTGAAATCGAGACCTAAATTGACGATGATTATGCTTCGGTAGCGAGATGTTTAATATTAGTAAAACAGCATGATGATCAGTTAATGTAGAGTTAGTGACAAGGCTAATATAGTTTGAGTTAGATTTTACCATCATATGATCCAAACAGGAACCGCTCTGATGTGTTGACAATGTATGAGCTGCTAAAAGTCCATGATATGCACATAAGTTGAGATAATCCTGTGTTCCTGAGTCATAATTCTCGGAATTTATTTTAATATTTATATCACCGGTTAGTATTACATTTCTAAATGAGGTTAGTGTTTGACATGTCTGATTTAATGAATGAAGAAACGAGTCTAAGTTTCTGGAGGAAGGTGGTCTGTAAATAGCTATTATTGCTGTAGTTGTATCAATTTTAATGACCAAGCAATTGCATCCTGGTGTGGTAGGTTTTTCTACAGTAATTTTTAATGAGTCTTTAGTATAGACCACCACTCCTTCGTTTTGGCTTGTATTTACAGTATTATAGTTTAAGTTATAACCCTGAATAGTGGGCAGGTTATCGAATCTATTTGTTAGCCAACATTCTGTTAGAATGATAATGTCACAGGTGAAGTTAAGCCTCTCTAATAGTACATGGAAACCATCTATATTTTTATATATACTACGGATGTTCTGGGTTAGAATTGTTAGCGAATTTGGAATATTGGACATATATTTTTTGCAATTTTCAACTTCACAAAACTTGCTTATATTTAAGAAAGAATTATCTATTTCATTTATTAAGTTAATGGCCATAATAAGTAAACTAATTAGAACTAAAAATAGAAAAATAGGTGGCGCTCTTAGGCGCCTTCATAATTAACGGAGTTGATGTACCTGTTTTCGGCTGCTTTTTTGGCTGGGCAATCAGCGTCTCCGGTTTGATGGTTGCTCGGCTTTTTAAACCGAGAACATGTAGCGCATTTCGGTGCAACGCCTTTCTTGGGACAATCTTTGATGGAGTGGCCCTCATCTCCACAATGGCCGCATGTGGGAGCAGCTGCCTGGCACGACTTAGCTGCGTGACCATACAGCTGGCAGTTGTAACACCTGGTCACCACCGTGAAGTCTCTTACTGGACATGATGTCCAGTTGATAAACACTCTGTCTTGCGTTATAAGTGCTTTACGGAAGGTGGCTGGAACTTCTATAATGTAGTTGCAGTGGTCGGCGTCTTTTCTTCCTGATTTGTGGCTTAATTTTATCGACGAAAGGAAGGTATCGCAGGTCAAATTCGGCAGCTTTTCGGCGACGTTTTGTTCAAAAATACATTTGAACACTTCCTGCTCGGCCATTGAGTTTGGAATGCCGATGATAATAATGCGGGGGTTACGCTTCTTCGGTTCGTCTACGGTGAGCCCTGATGAAGACAGCTGGACTGACTTTTTGAGTTTTTCTAGGTCTTCTTTGGTTTCTGTGCTAATAATAACACCTCCATTGCGTATCTTGCGGACGCCTCGAACTTTTAGTTTGATGTCTCCCGGGCAAATTGTTTTTTGGACGATGTCTCTTGTTTCATCGCTAGTCTTGGATTTATCGCTGGGATAGATGGCAACAGAACTCAAAGGACTGGGACGTATAAAGTTGTTTGCACCTTTTTTTACCATGTCGGCAAAAGAGCTATTTTGTTGTGCGGTTTTAGGCAAAGATTCCTTTATTGTTTCTTTGATTTGGGTCAGAGAATTTGCTAGGTCAAATTTTTCATTTAAGTCCTGTAAAGCATAGTGTTGAAGAAGGGCCTTATTCTTCAGGGCTTGATACTGCAATGTAACGTGGGAAAATCCTTGGCACACTTTACGGCAGAGATTGTTGATCTTCAATTTCTGCTCAGAGTTCAGTTTTCCTTCGGAAGAAATCGTGCATATTTCTTGTAGGTAACGCTCAATTGAACCTGTCCATTGATGAAGATCTGACGTAGATGCGGTTTCCGGTGGGTCAATTTCAATTTGTTCTTCTTGCTTTGGATTTGACGGCGGAGGGGTGCGGCGGGTAATCCCGCTGCGATTGAAGGGGCTGTTGTCCATATTACTTGAAATATTTGCACACACAGATTGTCATTATACTATTCAGATATTAACACTTGTTATATTTCAAAGTAGCAACAAAAGTAGGTCACTATTTATAAATTGTTCATTAATATAAGCAATATTATTTTTGCATCGATGTACACGTCTATACGCGTTGACGACAAAAAAATATTAATTATTATCTGGTTAAAATATAATTATCATGAAATATTTATTCAATTATTTTATGGCAGTTTTGTGGTCTAGTTCTCCATTAATGTTAATCGTGATTGATTGATTTTAGTTTTATTCTTTCCTTAGATATTGTTTCCTAGTGCGTAGTTTCTAAAGCGATCGAGTCGGCAATTTAATCCGGTATAGATAAATTCATCATACCCCAAGCGAAAGCCGGCGTTCGTGCACCTATTGTGAATCGAATTACCAAGATTGAAAGGTTAAGTACCTTTAACAAAGACGATTGAGCACGACACATTTCATCATCGTAATACGGAGCAGACAACAAAACAAGTATCTTGTTTTGAAACTGCAATCATCTCAGCTATCGGTCGCTAAATACTTGAAAACACGTATTTTGCGTGTCGGCAGTTCTGCTCCAGTTCCCTCGGTAGACAGCTGTTTTACCACGGCAACAGGAGTGTCACAGTTTCCCCTCTACATTATATTTTATTTAACATTGTCAGTTTGTCACCAGACTGACTGACGCGGGTACTTCGCTCTAGCCAAAGCCGTGACGGACCGTTCCATTGTTTGAATCTTGTTAGAACCATTCAACCGTACCGCAAAGTACTGTAAGTTTATTTAATGTTCAGACAAATCTAGAAACTGTCAGGTGTTTTGAGTATTTCACAGAGCAGTATGTTATTATAATCTATACTATATGTCTTATATGTATTATTACTATTATAAAGCTGAAGAGTTTGTTTGTTAGAACGCGCTAATATCCGGAAGTACTGGTTCAACATGAACAATTCTTTTTTTGTTTGTTAGTCCATTTGTTGAGGAAGGCTATAGGCAATAAAAATCACTACAATCTGTAGGAGCAGAACAGCGGAAACCGCGCGGGAGTCGCTATTTCTAGATAATGGTGGGTAAAATGTCAGCTTACCTTAGTAGTAGGTACTTTGTACCAATTTTAGTGGTTCAATAGTCTTCCCAGGCGATTGTCTTTTGGAATGTGTTTGTTCATTAAATCACTCGTTGGTCATGTTGGATGGCTCTCTAATTTCATCACATGACTGTTTGCTCCCAGTGTCATCATGTGACTTGCATGGCTCATGGCTTGACTTCCCAAAGTGGGTGTACGCGTAGAAATTTCTAGGAAGAATAGAAAATGATATTAAAATTTGGAACGATTTCGGTCTTCGCCTATGTCCTAAATAAATAGATATATAAAATTCCTTATGAGGCAGTCGCAAAGTAATGTGGCAAATGAAAATAGGTCCTAGGTTTAGTTTGAGATATGTTTAAAAAAAGTATACATTTGTAAATACAACCACAATACAGGGAAAATACAAGGTGGAATAACGCAAAAAAATGAGTGAGTCATAACGATTTTAAAAACATTAGGCACTTCAATATTTCTCTGTAGTACTTAATTTTCTCGTAATTGAAGATGGCTTATGGTTTCAAGTGATTTGACGTGTTTGATTTATCTACTATTCGATTACCTATGCGTGACGAGACACAAGACACGTGTTTGTTTGTAGTCTCCAAGTAATTTTCCATAATTATACGCACGCTGTCTAGGTAATTTGTTACGTAGCGTTCGTGCGATTTAGGCGCTTGTTGTATGCGAAGGCGAATCACATTATTAGCATCCGCTATCTGTTCTCCCTTGCGACCGCTGCACGCTGTTACTATGCGCTTACTAATTGTCGATAAAGTTTTTATCGATTGATTGTTGCACAGGTTGTGTAAACACACTGAGTTTGATTGCACTTGGCAACAAATCTTTATCATGATAAAAACTTCCTTTGTAGCGGCTACTCTTCATACTTATTGATTTAACGTCTATGTTAGCAGCTTAATAACTGTCTCGTCTTGTAAAGATAGTATCGATAGATGTAAGACGTTGATGCCTGTGAGAGTCGCCCCAGTTGGCGGGGCTCCATCTTGTCTTATACTGTTAATAATAATTCGCTGGAGACGCGTCTGTCTTAATTAACGCTATCGATTTTAGCACCAGAATAACAAGATGCAAGGCATAATAAAATGGGTATTATCAAGTATTCTTTGCAAGGCCACTTCATTGAGTTCAAGTTGTTTCGTTAGTATGCACATTGCCTTGTTAGATAACAGGTAAAGTAAACACGTTCAGAAGGATCCGCCAATTAGTGTCAAACGAGCTTTTATTTACAAATACAGCAGACACGTGTCCATATTGTCGTTCACATCACGGTACTGTTATGTTATCTATATCCAACACATAATCCGGAATACTTGACCGATACCGTTTAGGTACACAAATATAACAATATCTAAATTCGCATGCATATCTTTAAATTATTCGCTTTCATTGATAAGGAGAGCAGCACGACTGTACTAATTAGCAGGAATGTTGAGTAGAGTTACTTCTGATTCCAATTAAAACAGCACAGCGAATTTGCTGAATGCAGTAACCCAAGGAACTGATACGAAGTGCATTGTAATGTTAATAACTACATGATTAGTATTACATGTGCTTAGCTTGCTGCTATTGCCTAGCCTATTGTTTTATATGACGACGTTAATTATAATTGTGACAGGTATGAAGACTTTAACGATTATTACCTGCTGCTGACTCGTGTCGTTTAGATTGGGACAAGGATTTGAGAGTTGATAATTTTCTTCTCATTAATATTAACGATTTTATTACTTACCTGAAAATGACTATTTGTCTTGTCTGAAAGAGCACTGCTTCGGCACGAATGGGTCGGCTCGACCGGAGTGGTACCACGGCCTTCCAGAAAACCGGCGTGAAACAATCACAGCGTTGTGTTTCACCGTGTGAGTGGGATTACCGGAAGCTCCCATTCCTTTCTAATTCTTAGATATCCGAAAATCTTATCCCTAAAAGGTCGGCAACGCATTCGTAACTCATTTGGTGTTGCGGGTGTCCATGGGCAGTGCTGATTTTTTACCATCGGTAATGCGTCTGCTCGTTTGCCGACCTATACCTACTATAAAAAGAACACTTAAGAAGACTATTTTAAACGAGGAAGATGGTTTTTTTAAACATTTTGCGATAAAAGTTATCGCGTCATGACCTACCAAACAATACGAAATTCGCTCTAAATTGTAGTTCAATATTTGTACTTCAATTCGGGGCTATAATTACTTTAGATGACACAATTTTACACCAATCATCGTGATCGGGGTGTTCTGGATTAGCGAGCGATAATTAACAATAATAATATTAAATACGTGCGCCTAATTCAATTATACATAATTTTCCGCTCTATAATAAATTTATTTGTGTGGTTAGCATTAGGAAAAACGTGATTTTTACTGACAGTAAAACCAAATACTCTTTTATGCGGCTAGTAAACAGCGCTATTTAATTCTGTTTTGATTTTTTATAACTCTAACTATTAATTATAGTTAGATAAGCCCCGTGTAGGTACGATAGACGCGTGTCCGTTAGAGCTGATTAGATTAAAATTACGTAAACATATCCTGTAGCTATTAAAGTATTGTAGAGAACCTTTTTAGAATAAATTCATTAAAGATCTATATATTATTGTGTCGATGTGTCAAAATTGTGCAGTACGTTTATTATAAAGGCGGTACCTATAGTATATTAGCTGTTACTTTCCACGGATTATTATCAAAGAAAACAAATAGCACTTGGATACTATTCTCACCAATTTTATGTAGCGTTACTGACACTATTAAGCTTGTTGGCACCTCGGTGGATACACAGTTCCAACGTGTTGGTCGCTACATAAATATTGTCACTGCCCTCCTTTACACTTATCCTGGCGGTATTCCATACGGCAGCTGGGCACCACGCATTGCTCCCTATTCACATTCATTGACCACAATTTTGTCACTCCTCCAAGCTATTTTCGTTCAGACTAAGGCTAGGATACACCTTTAACTATGTCAATTGACGTTCAACTTTCAAGGTGAACTATTTTGTCTACTGATGCGTCACATTTGCGGAATCCCGGTCATCAAGTTATATTATAATGTCGCAATATTTTTGTTTTTGATGACAGCCGTGTTTTATGTTATGTTACACTATTTTCATTTCGATACGTTACCATTATAATAGCGACCTGGCGCCGGCCAACGATCGCTATTTATTACTTTTCTTTGGAATAACGCCAAGTGTCGGTCGACATCAGCTAAGTATCGACACATGCCAAAAGAAAGTCAAAGTTCGACGGCATGCGTTTAGAATATAGTACAAGCACTTCAGTCATGTAAAAGAGATAGAATCTACATCCAAACATACAAGTAACGGCAACAACATTTCGGGCACTTTCTGGGTTCTTCAATATCGTAGTCATTGGTGATATAAGAACAAATAATAATTTGTTCATTATTATAGGTACACCTAAATTACATAATATTATGACATCTACGAGTGATAATTTCAGATCTGATACTGAAATTAGATATTGTTTTGCATTTTCTTCCAGCAGTAGGAATCCCAAGAGTAAAAAGAAATGTTTCAAAAATATTCGATGTACCCTAAACCTGATACTAAAGAGACTAATGTTTCCGTTTTCTATAATATACTAACAGAGAAAACGTATGAGAAAATGGCTCAGTTTATTTTAAGATGTCTCTAAAATTATAAATATGAACAGTTATTTATAGTCGGCTAATTACGAAAAATATTACAGGTGCAGTGATGAATGATATATGTATTTATATTATAAACAGAGCTGCACAAATTAGCTTATTCCAATTTGGTATCAATATTAGTTAACCGCTGATTCTGATTCAAATATTAATTGCGATAAAAAGTCAAAATGATAAAAGTTTATACGATAAAACATATCAGTTTCGATAACAAATGTGTTCTAAAATATACATATAGGTACAATATTTGTTGTAATAATTAACAAAATACAGCACTGTATGATATGTAGCAGAATCAGTTGTATGAATCATGTAGAAAAGAAATGTAATAATACGTAGAAGAGATCCATATATTTCATATTATTGGTATGTCGCAACTGCGGAGACTGCTTATTATTAGGTATACACGAGAACCTTATTGAAACATTTATGTAGCTATATGTTGATCCTGAACTTTAGTAAGGTTCTTTCAGAAATTATCGTTTACAGGCTTTGAAGTTTTGAACCTCTATTAATCTTCTAGCAGAGCTCAGGTAAATTTTTCCACACTACTATTATGTCAGATAATGTGTTGATTTTCCATGATATTTACGAATTTATCCAGACGAGCATGCGCGATTTATTGTTACACACAGAAATAGAAGTGTGCAAAATATGGTTGAGATACAAACCAAATGTTTACGTTCAAATGCGTAGCGGCGTCTGTGGTTGTGGTGAAAATGAAGATATGTAGCAAATTTTAGTATTACGCCACACTTCGCCGTTACCAAAATAGCTGAATGTTGCCACATGCGCCACAAAAACGCACGAGATTCATAGTAAGTAGTTCCATTGAGGAAAACAAAAACATTTGCCCTATTTCAGTCTGTATTAACCAGTCTTTTATCAAGTTCAATGTTTTGATAGTTATCAAAAGAAACTTGTTATCTATATGACCGATCACACCTTCTAGAATATGTCTAACGTACAGCATAATGTCATTATAATGTTTTTGTTTTATTTGTGAATAAATTTCTTTGTGAATCAGTGCGAATGAAAGAGAAGATCAGCGAGCGTATCTTAAGGGTGACTTTATGTTTGTCGGGCGTTGCGTGAATTGCGCCGCATCGTCTGTGGGACGAGGGCGCATGAGTGGAGGGGGCACCGAGTGGTGACGTCATTGCCTGCGTGACGCCAACCCTCTACGCACCCCGAGGCCAAGGCCTAACAGTACTTCGACCCTCCAACATACTTGACATTGGGTGGACAAGTCATACCCAACCACATTTAAAGGTTAAGGTAGAACTAATAAATCTGGTACTTTCAAACATCTAACTATTTTATTTATGTTCCCGGGTGATATTCGATACTAATTAGTTCAATTGCTACTGAGAATAAGCTGTACGTTCATAAAACTAGTACCATACTCTATACCTGTGTATGAGTATTATGTACACAACGCAAATTGTAAACATTTTTCCTGGTAATGTTAACGATAACGTCTATTTTATAAGCTTTGTTAGCAGCTTAATTATTGAAATGTTTTCTGCGTATTTTCCTCGGAAAAATATTTATTTAGTCGATAAATTCGATAGTTCGTATTCCAATTTTGCTGGTAAAGTGAAGAAAGAAAATGCACGCGAAGTAAAAATCTTTAGTTTAACTACGAAGAATTTATTTTTGATTGCAAAAAGCATTGATATTAAGATGTAAATCTTCATAAAAAGATGACAATGGTGTCGTAGCAAAGAGTGAAGTGTAAAAATAAACTACATTGTTTTGTTTGGCTCACACAATTTCCTACTATTACGTATAGCGTTATGCGTAAAACAGTGTGTATACTTCGCAGCTTTGAAGATTTATATGCAGGATGAAGAAGATAAAGCAACTCCTAATCTAATATATATATTTTAAGTTAGATATCTAATACCCAAAAAATAACTGATAAAAGAATGTTAAGAAGAGTAATCATTATAGTTTGGATCTTACACCACTCGAAGCTAATACATACTGTTTTAGCATTCTATGAGGTTACTGATAGATAACCTCAGAGAAAAATATTGCAGATATTAAATTTCATGACAGCTCGTCGATTGGTGACTTTGTAAAGATTAATAAATACAAACTGAACGTATGTATGTGTTTTATTACATATGGAGATGGCACAAAACGTGACCATCCAAAAAAGTATTGTAGGTACACGTGTACAGAAACGTGGTCAAAAATAAATATTCTATGACTAGTAGGTAGAGATGTGACTGCGAAAGTCGATAAAATGCCCTTGTAGCATTAAAATATTCTATGGCTATATTTCTAGGAACGCACTAGTTCCGCTTAACGTATGATTCATTCTATAATTATTATCTACTTGCAATATAATTACTATTTTTCGTTCATGAATCATACCTGATACTCAGTTTAGTGGCTTGATATGAAAGCGATACGGATAACTTGACTTTACGCTCCGGTAAAGAACCTAAGTAGGTATACTGCTAAATATTAATACGTATGTATGGTATGTACAAAATGCGGAACAGCCATTGTTTCAAATTACCATAAATTATTTGCCTAATATGTTATAGAATTGTATGAACTCCACGTGCTACGATGGCAAAGTTTGTTAGCTGCTGAATTACGAATGATAAAAATAATCATTCATATATTTTGATAATGTTCAGAGATTTGGAAAGCCCCGTCGTAGTAGATGTAGACAGTGAAAAAGTGGTTAACTTTTTTCTTTCTTATGGATAGAGAAAAGCTTTTACTTTATAAAGGGACGTTTTCATATTCCAGTTGATAATCAAATCTTACTTTCTTATCTAAAACATACAAGTAATAATGTTTCACCCTCATGAACATTTATTTTAGAGAAATCGATAGCAAAAGGCTTGTTATATGAACAACAAAATTGTTGAGACAAGAGAAGATCTAATAACAATCTTATTTTGAAGATACTTTCGCTTCACACAAGGGAGTGAAGCGTCCTCGGGATGTCTAGCGGTCTGACCTTGAAGTTGATTTATCGGGAGACGGGAATCGCACTGCGGCAGTCCCGGACCAGCCTTGAAACTGTTTGATGCTTTTCTTAGAATTTCCTTAAGCTTAAGTAAAATAATTACTAGAACCAAAAAATTGAAGCATCGGGTTTTAATAAAATTGGAAGCAAGTGTGGTCTGATTTACTCTTTCATTTTGGAGAACAGTGTAGGAGGTTCGGTAAGGCTTGGGGTGTGTATAGCGTGGGTACCACTGTAAAAGCGTAGGCGTTACGTGGGCGTTACTTTGTGCCTGCTTCGCTTCAAAGCTCTTAAAATTTACATCGGTGCCTCTGTTACGTAATGGTGTTTTTGTGTAGACATAACAGATTTAGCGAACCTTTCGAGGTCAATAATTTCAAGAATAATTGGAATTAACTCGAATATCTGACGCTTATACTTGAAATTATCGGAGAATTCTTGCAGGTATAAATATCGCGACTCAAATCCAACTTTATAATATCACATTCTTAAATACCATTATTCAGATTAGTGTTCATGTTGGTCTAAGTTTAAAATTTATAAAAGTGACTGAACTTTACCTGTCTGCAAAAGTAGCCGTAGCTCTCTTGCACCTGCGTCATTGTCTTCTATAAAATATTCAGACTTGATTCGACGGCTCGCTTGCCCTGCCTTTTACACGCGATGCTGGTCTAAACATAGCCTGTAATAGCGGTACATCACATTTACATTTTAAACATATTCACTTCATCATCATTTCAAAATTCTCCGCTGTGGACTCACTCGTAGCGAAGAGAAAATGTGGTATGTAACAATAATCTCGCTTCATTCTGTTACATAATTATAAAGTTTAAGCCATAACAAGCGAATGCTAAAAAAATCTCCCTAATCTTTGTCTGAAGTTAATAGTTTCGGTCTCTTCACTTAGGTTGTTTGCCTTCATTTGTTCAGCAGACTGACCGATATTATATCCTACATGAACAATGTTACTCTAAGAAGTGCGGATGTGCGCATGTCTAACCTATATAAATTGCATTAACCCGAAATTCCTCATTGTTGCGGAAGTTGGTAAACTTGAGGATAAAATAATCGTTGGTTTAACCTTAACCTCAGACGGCGGCCTCAAATGTCCGTGTTGATGTTTCAAATTAATTTCAAGCAGTACAATTTGAATGGGGCGTTTCTGCTTCTAAATCTTTTTGGATTGACTGTGAACAGCTGGATTAGACAAAGGGCCGTATGAGCACTATTCTTAGTAACTAAATACATATTTTAAGCTACGGCAGTAGCTAAATATACCTTTATAACAAGCTTAAGGAAGAAATACCTTATGGGCTTAGGGACAGTATCACATTTCAAGTGACCCTGTCCAATACTTAACCTTAGTTATTTAACCTTCGGCTCAACACGTGGCTGACACGTTCGAATATACATAGGTACTGGACCTACCTGCTTATTTGTCTTTAAATATTCAATCCAAATATAAATCACCGAAGAGGTATATATTCATAAAAAATATTTTCAACAGTTTCGGCTGATACCAACAGATCCAATTAGATAAAACAAAGTCTATACCAAAATTGATTTTGTTTGTTGTTTATTTCATTAAGCCTGAAGAAACAAACATTGTTATTTTGTTATCGTTGATAACGTTAGACAAGTTTTATTTGCGTAAGAATGGATATACATATTAATAGAAATCATTGTGACGCTATCTCTATTATTATTAGTATTTAACATTAGTGTTCGCAAGGACTAAATAAGTAGATTCTATTTGCTAAACCTTTAATAAAATTAAATAAACGATTGACATGGTATTTTAAAGTTTAACGCTGTTGCTATTCGTGGTTTCGAAATGTAACAATACTTACAGGTGTATAGTGACGCCCGATATTTCTAATAAAGTAAACATTTCCAAGAAAGTTAAAAGACTGACACTGCAGTAATTTAGGATCGTGGTAAGGTAAAGAGGCCAGTCGATGATATACATATAGTAGGGAAAAACAAGACCCTATTTATTGTTTTATATGAACAACGCCACCTTAGCCACACAAAACCCGAGGAAATGAGAAAGGAGAAAACCCGGCCAACGAAAGCGCGGTCCTGCGGACGGCAAGTAAGGGTAGCTCGCCGCCCGACCAAATCCAGACCCGAGCGTACGGCGCGAAGCGTTCCGCGCTCGCTTCTAAGAGCCAGTAGACCACCACAGACGGGGCCCTGCAGGGCTGTTGTTAAGTGGTTTCCGGGTAAGCGCAATGTAGCATCGCGGCCTCGGCCTCACACAGGAGAAGGTACGGGGTCGTTTTTAGTCCGTAAAATTCTGACACTTTCTTGCCTTACCTTGGGCAAAAGAAGTCATTTGATGATTTCCTCCTGACAAAGGAAGCCACACTAAAGTACTGCATCTCTTGTAAACCAAGGACTGCAGAAGGTACCTAGCAGAAAGCAAATGTTGCAGTCATCTTTCCGTATAACGGAAAGATAAAATATCTTGCCAGATCTTTTATTCCGTTATTTTCTAATCTCCTATTTGTTTATCTAAGATGATTGACAAATCGTTTTCACAGGAAACGTTTATCGATGTTCTATTCCTGGATTTTCCTGATCCATCCATTTTGTTAAAAGTCCCAAGTAAATTCGATATAATAAGTTTGTTTCCGTCTGCGCAGAATTAACAAGACCTTCAGCTATTTTCGATTAAATTTAATCGTTGATCGTTATAAATGTTCTATTTCGAGACATAAACCCAATAGCATATAGCAGGTATAAACAAAAGAATGAAAATACTGCTTATTTCTGGAGGCGGGTTTACATACAATCGTTAGGAAGCGTGTCACCATGCAAACTGCCCGTTTAAAAATCAATGCATGTACGTGTATGACATGCCGTCTTCGGTTTTGTATTTGACAATCAGACGATGCTATCAGATCATCTGATATTAGATACATAAATTGTATTGCTACGTTTCATATATATTGTGTAATCTTAATTAAATATTCTATTGTGGTTTAAAAACAAAATCGTCAAGGTTTGTAAAAAGAAACGGTCTTAAAGTATTGAATAATTAAATGGCGTTCTTGCAGGCTTCTCGCGAATGAACACTTTCATTGTATGCTGTGTGATCGTTCCCTGTTTTGGTAGGAACAATTCTTTTCCGTAGATATGGTTGCGTGTTAATTTTAGGGCATCGAATATACCTAAGTACTTGAGACTGATCGTGACACATACTTCTTGGAAAATTATAGTTTTCGCAACAAATACGGCGAAGTCGTAACAATGAAGAAATACTTTAGCGATAATAAAATAATTTATGAAATTTTATTCTTACTTTGTACCTCCTTACATTCTTTTTGTCACGAATTTACGCATATACTTCTGGGAAAGTTTAATTTTGTCTAACTAGTGTTTGAGCTAAGAATGAGTCGTTTGTAGCGTGTGGACACACTTTAATTAGCACTGCGGGGTATACCTTGGCAAAATGCCATTGCGTTTGAGGGAATTCACCCGCCTTTGAATTTTACACAGCAGTGTTTTGTAAGAATTGCAATTTCTCGAGACTGCTGACTCAGAGGCGGCTTTTGTTTTATTAAGTATCAAATAAATCTTTATTTAAGCTGCTAGGGATATTTACAGCAAGCAGCAATTTTTAGCAAATTATAATTACTAATACGACCTATTTTTTTATAAACAAGAAAATGAATCGATTTATGGATTAAAGATTAATGATAGAAAACGTGGGAAAAAACTTTAAACCTAGCTTACGTGAGTTTGGCCGTGAACAGTGTATGTTATCGTCCATTCTTCTAATGCCCGATACCTTTTACGTAAGTAAGTACATATACAATACTTTAGTAACTCAATTAAAACATTGTTTATTGTGTTTCTGTCTCTTTTTTTCTGTCGGATTTAGGTGCTACTGAGATTATATGATACTTTCGTTGGTTGGTCATTCATGATGTCATTTTGATAAGGGCGTTGTTACGTATAGTTTGCACGCGATCTATATTTGGTTTTCCGCCGATAAGGTGAAGGTTAATGAGATATTTGCCGGTTTATGTGATAAATTGAATAATTCTTGTTTTTGTATTAAACAAACGTTGCCTATAGCAATAGCAACGCAACAAAGGTTTCTTGATTCAAATCTTAGTCAGTTAGGTTATTAGGTTCTTCGTTAATCCTTTTTACTTACCTTTTAACTGGCAGACATTACAAAATCTTTTACCATCCAACCTTTTTTTTGTCAGGGGAAAATCATCAAATGACTTCTCCCGCCCAGGGCTAGGCGAGAGAGACTGTCAGACTCTTACTGACTAAAAACCCCCCCGTTCCTTCTCCTGCTCTGGGCCGAGGCCGCGGTGACTAATTCCGCTTAACCCGCAACCCCAGCTGATTATATTATCCATCCCTAAGGATATAAAATACAGATATATAAATACATATACCTAATGTTATGCTTTGTTATCACAGTCTATGATTTGTAGTGGAAATTTTAACCACTTAATCCTTGTTGAATCGGCCGTTATCATTGTTATGGTGGAGATAATACTTACAATCTTAGCTGAGCTAATAGGTTGTATTGTGAAATTTAAGATCCTATAGCGTGTGCTAATACCAGGTGAAGGATTTACCGCTTCTTCAATATTTGCTTAGTTGCACATAACATTTTAACTACCTCCATACAGTGTCGGAAAATATTTGTTGATGGTAAACTAAGTTTTCTAAAAGTTGTTTTAACGCACTTGCATAATCGTATTGTACATAGTACAGTTTCATTGGAATATTATCGGTAGGGTTGGATCCACAAATCACGAAAATCTTAGCTTATTTCGTAGGCATTGTTGGTAACATTTTTTATGAAAGAGATACAAAAAAATGCATAGGTATAGGCGGTCATTTTTGTATTGTTTGTTAATGAGATTACATTTTAGGTAAATCACTAATCGTCTTAACAAAGTGACGTCATAAATACCTATACAAAAGCAATCAATCAAGGAGCGCAATAATACAATAAGACGGACAAAGTCTTGCAAGTTACACTTGCAATATTACACAGAAAAGTACATACAGTCGTTATCTTATCTGTTAAGTAATGTGGCCAGTAATCTGTGCTCTAGAGAGGTATTGTAAACCATACGATGTTGGTGTCAGGTGCGCGACGGACGTCGTACCCCGGCGCGGGAGCACATAGCTCCGATCTAAACTTTTCGAGTGCAAACTCTTCCCAATTTGAGGAGGTAAGAAAATGTTTTCAAAGCTAGGTACTGTAAAAAAGGGTTGTGAGGCAAGAGAAGAAATGTTTTGCTAATGATAGTACTTGATTAAATAAATAATTTTTAATTTATTATTATTAAAATTTTCCTTATATTTGTTGTTATGACGTGGTGCTATGAAATTTAAGTGCAATAGTTTTAGTTTGTTAGATCTGGGAATAATTTTCAATTTTCATCAAAATAGTCTTTGTTTTTATAAAAATAAATTCTTATAGGTACAATGAAATTCAACAAAGCACCTACAATTTGTTTAGGATAACATTTATGATTCCATTGTTATCAAGTCAGACGAAATGTCATTTCGAAGCGGGCTTACACAAAGGCTTCATAAAGGAAAGGGTTGGCTCACTGACAGATAACGTCAGGCTAATTATTGTGAGTTGACCTTTATCATTATAGAAAGCGTTTTATCATTTAAATGGTCTTATTCAGGACAACTAGATTGAAAGGGCTGAAGTCAATCGCTTTGTTGTTGACGTACCCGTATGTATGCATTTGTGCTTAGCTTTGAGAACTAGAACACAAGTGAGTTTAATTGCACCGTATCTTTGAAATGCAAGTTGATTGAGCTGATAGTGTAATCAAACTGCCATTCATTTTCCACGTCAAATCAAAGTGGATCTTGCAATGAAAGCTGTCTACAACAACGTTATGTTCTGCATAATTTAGTAGCTTCATTTTTACTATCATAAAAGATATTGGTAAACAAGTTATTGATAAATCAACCAGATCCTACCAGTTTATCGCAGTTATACAAACAATAACATGTTTTACATAGAACTTGAAAATTGTTTTGATTTGCAAAACACAAAATTCTTGAATGTTTAATTAAAATCAAGACAGGTTTCGACGTCGTCTGGTACTCAGTAAATAATCTCCATTTAAACTTTATTAATGAAAACAGTTTCTAAGTTATTATTTCTGGCTTCATATAATTGAAGGGGACTATAAATTCGTCTTGTTTCGAGTTCTTTCATTAACTGATACGTTAAGTGGTCCTTATGCGCTTCCATTTGCGTCTGACCGGACTGATATGAGACAACGTCAATGAACCATGATTGTTCAAATGTTCGAAGTAATTCTGCTACTACGTTTTCTAGTTATTGAGCTCAATTTGTAGCCCCAAAAGGTTCATTTTTTTTCTTCATAAATTTTCCATCAGTACCTATAAGATTATCTTACTGTTAGTAAAGTCAATAGGTAAAATCTGTAGTCTTTCTTATGTCAAACGTAATACTGGATTGTTGAACCATCTGTGATTTAATGTTAGAGTGTGTGAGCAGAAAATATAACTTACAGACATGCAATTGTACCTAGTGTGTATGCTTTCCATACTTATTGTCGAACTGATTGAGATAGACTAGATCAGACTAAATTCTGGTGAATATCATGCCAAGGAAATATTATTTCTGTCTGGCTTGTATTGGTTTTTCATATACATTTAATGTACGAATTAGCAAATGAAAGCTTCCTGGTAGTTTGCGTTCCGTAGAGATAAAAATATCGTGTTATAAGTAGTTCTGGAATCGATGCCATGCGTATGCGAGTTCTAATGCGTAGTTGCGTTTAAATCAAACATCTGTTTATTATATTATTAGTCTTAATGTGACGGATCCAAATTGAGATTCAGTATAAAACAAGGTGCAAACACAGTTTGGGATTTGCAATTTGAATTTTTGAGGCTTAAATACATTTTCAGAAAATCTGGTTTTGTTATGTTTACTTTATTCCGTTTTAACACATGCTATCCTCCGAGACGGAGTTATTATTATTTTATTGCGTCAGTATCTGGCGCCAGATCGAGAAGATAAACTTTTGCAAATTTAAACCTCATATTTGTAAGTGGTCAATGGCAGTTTCTGTATCTGTATTTAGACTATTTTGCTAGTTAGCCTCCTTAGCATCTTTAGATGTTGACTTATCTACTGAACGCGGATACTCTTACATCACAAGACTCTAACTTGAACTGTAAATATCAAATGGACTAGTTTTATGTTCTATGAATATCAATGAAATATGGCGAATTTTCCCTGCTTGTGTCCTAGAGTAATGTCAATAATGAAGATCTGTATTTTTTTTTGCATTTTGTCAACATTGTATTTAGCAGGTAGACAAGTGTTGTTTTATGTCCACACCACAAGATAAATATGGTACTTATGATTTTAATGGTAAATGATGATAGCTTTATTTCTGAGAAATTGACTTGTGTGTAGTTTGTAATTTAAATTCACACAGTATTTTTGCTACGTTCTCACGGGTTCATTCCCATATTATCTAGATTGTCGGATGTTTTTGTTACTTTTGTTAGCTTCGTTAAGCAGTTCAGCCGCCATTTTACTGTTACTTGCAACCAGGGGCTTAAATCATAGCTTGTTTGGCAATATTTCCGACACATGGAAAATTACTTGTTTGATGAATCGTCAGTTAGTTATCTATTTAAAATACATGAATAACAATAGCTTATTGTAGATCATTCATTATGCGATGTTTGATGAATAATAAACACCCAAGTGGTTGCATTCAAATAGACAGAAACTTAAACATATTAAATGTGTCTGCAGTTGCGTTGCGTTACATCGGTGACCGGAACAAACAGTAGCTTTTCCGTTGTAATCAGTATATTGTCATGTTGCAGGGGTCAAATGGGGTTCGTTTACACGGCACGGTAGTGGTCGGACAGGTACCTCCAGACGGGCTCCCGTGGCGAGACAATGCCGTCCCCCGCGGTTCCGGCTAGGTCGGGTATCCCTCGCGTCGATGTGTGCGACCTCTGTTTACAGATACGGCACACAGCGACTTGCTGCGCAACATTGATTCGTGGTTCGCGCTTCGCCCGCTATCGTCTCAGTCACTAGTGCGCAACGCCACGAGAAACAAGTGTTCGTGCTTCGCAGCGCTACTTTATTTTTGCGTTAATTTTTTTTTTGTGCAAGTCTGCGCTTCGACAAAGGGAACCTGTTTTAAATTGCCCGTGTATTCTTTGGTGAACACGAAAGAGCGGAATATAATTTCTAATCTGTGTTATATCGCTTGGCTCTACCTAGTTCGGTTCCTGTGTGTTGAGTAATATTCTGTGTCAGTTGTAGTGGTTGTGCTTGTGATAGAGTTGGACAATTTTATCGCGAACGTGTTCCAAATTGGGATTTCACCACGAGCGGGCTCAAGGAAGTTTATAGTCAAGTGAGTTAATGACGACATACACGCGACTAAAACTGTCATTTAGTTGTGGTTGTGTTTTGACTTTCTTTTTCTTATTAGGTTTGAATTTGCTTAAAAATGAATATGCAAATTTAGAAGGCGTTGAGACCTCTGTGCATAGCGTCTATTCATAATGCAAGCAGCGATAATCCTCTAGTTGAATAAATGTTGTTAAAGTAGAAGAACAAGTAGACGTTGTGTGGTGATCGCGTGATAGCACCGCTCGCTTTGCGTCGCGCCACCACCACGTCCAACGTCATTGTCCCACTACACGCTCTAGAGCGCCACTTATCTCGAACGGTGACGGTGTACTTGTAAACGAATCAATTGGTTTCATGGTTAAAATTTGGTTTAAAAAGTAATACGATCGTTCATACATTTGATAAACTTGCGTTTAAATAAAATAGTTTCTAGAGGAGTAGTCAAAACAAATATGCCTTGTGATTGTGTACTATGTGTATGTTTTATGAGTAAACAGATGCTTCATCCTAGTGTCTATTGATTCAAATGTGCTCTTGATTTAGGTATTTCCGCTCCGATACAATCTATTTGTTAATTTCGTTGGTAATATTTCTATCTATGTACTAAAATGAAATGTTTATATCCAAGTATGCAAAGTGAAGCTAATCCATATGTCTATAATGTTATTCATTCAGCTCCGTCTCACCAAATATTTGCTGTTTTTGTTCTCTCACATTCGTATTAGTATAACGTGTTCTGATAAACGAGTTCTTACGAATTTTCATATAGTTTCTTTATCACATACAAATATTGTTTTTAGGTTCTTAGTTTAAACAAAGTTGTTTTGCAGTTTTCTTAAATAGTATAGAGATTTTTATGGTACACCTGCACCTTATACTCTGGTCTGATATTTGATTTTCTAGAAAGAACAAACTGAAACAATTAACCCAATAATATGATGACGTACAAGTTGAATAGTTCAATTGAAGAGCCTTGTTTTGTTTAAGGACTAATAAAGTAATGAGTGATACTAAGTATGAATATTGTATCATCGTTTGTTTGTTTTCAATATGATGCTTAGGTATAAAGCAGTAGGTAGTTGCTTGGCGGCTTTTGTATGGCCTTATAATGTATTTTTTATCATTTTCATTACAATTTTCCTGTTCACAAGCATAATAAACTACACCTCGAATCACTGTTTCCATGCAAAAATTGCCTCATGTCGACTTCGTGAAGATTTTAGATTATCTGCCAAATAGTATACCTCTATAAAATTTTGGTTTGTATTATTTAAGTATATGAACTAAAGCAAGGATCGTCTTCATTGGTTGCACAGCTATGTGTAAGTAGTTGGTCTGTAAATATTTCACCACATTTTAAATGGACGATTCAGTTATTTCAGATATTGTGTCGTTCTTGTGGTCTTGTCTGGGCGTTATCTTCTATACGTATAACTTTTCATTCATGTATCCGCCCCCTAGCAACAACTAATACTTAGCATGAAAAATATCAATACAAATGAATATAATGAAGTGACCAAAAGGGTAGACCTATAATTGTCGAAGAATACACCGAATTGGTTTTTTGTTTGAAGTGCCCGTTATGAGCAGGGCAAAAATTTAGCTAAAGAAGAATTCGATACATTTACAGGGAATACCACAAAATTACATGTGAAACTAAGGCGGACTAGGTACTAGTTTGATTGAGTGTTGATATATAATTCGTTAATAATGTCTTTAATTTTTTTTATTCGACTAGCGTTTACCATTTCCCTCATAACGAAAAACTTACTATCTTCATAACTGTCGATTCTATACAGTTTTTTTTCCCCTGATTTGTCGTCGTGTACGTCATAGAAATGATTTAAAAAATGACATTGAACTCTGGTAATGAGCCAGGATCTGTTTGGGAGTATCAGTTGATTATGCAATTTTGTAATCAACATCAAACATTCTCCGAGTCATAATTGCCATGAGGTTACACAAGGCCGATGTTTACGTAAAATTGTTTGCACATCTCCGTCTGGACTGTCATTGTACGAGCTTAGTTACATTTACGATGATTTGAAGCCATTCTTATGTGTTTATGTTTTTATGCAAATGTTTTTATAATGATTGTTCTTGATTGGTTACCATCCGGTGATCAGAGAAACAGTATAATTACCGGGTCGTCATTTTCTGGACCGGACAAAACAATAGGTATTGAGATATTTCCGGTCTTAATTATTTCAGCAGATAATCAAGTGCTACTTGCACGTAACTTACTTATGCTTTTACAGCACGTAAATAAGAATTGTGCCCAGCATAAGGCAATTAAAGGATTCACCAAGCTAGACAACTTGTGGAAACTGAAGAAAATTAAATGGTGTAGCACTGTATTGTAGGTGTACATTGGACTTTTGCCTTTCTATAAATATGAAGTTAGGTGTGTCATTGTCTTACAAATAGAGAAGTTCAGGAGTAAAAAGAATCAGATCACATTCTCACACCAACTGAAATTCCGAAGCAACTTAAAGATGGTCAATAAAATTAAGTGATGATGATGATACTAATGTCAGTATTGATTAGTGTGGAAGATTCGTTCATTCTTTTAATTGATTGACATTGATTAAACATACTTACGAGCTTAATTTGCTAGTTATGAACAAACCCGCTAAACTTGTAGAACCAGTTGAACATTGTATGAATATTAAAATTTTCTCACAGTTTGTCATTGTAGCGAGCAAAGGCAAATAGGTAATTGAAATGAATGCGCTCTGACTTCCGTTGATAAATATCTAATTTATTAGAACTCCCGCATATATTGCTTTTTCAATGGTCTTGAAAGACCAAAATGTTGATGAAAGTGTTAGGTCATCTGCGTTTTCGAGTATATATGTAGGCAGTTAGCTTCGTTGCATCGATCGTATACAGTGAAAGTACGAGCTCAACCTGCGCCGGCGCAGCACTTGAGTCCGCTGTGTGTCGTAAGGCTGCGTGCTCAGAGGGGCTCTAGAAAGCTCTATGGAATTTTCCACGGACACAACAGGGTCCGTTGCTTTGTTCCGCTTCGATTTCGTAACCAAGTCTACTGCAATGACACTGACAATTGCATTATTAGTTTCCTGCATGTATTTAATATGTTAATTTTTATACTTAGCACTCTACACTTCCCTAGTGCAATTTGATCAGTAAGTTTATAAACACGTTGTGTTCAATGAAACTGTGTCATGTTTAGAATAACAATCTTTATCTGCCTGCCCTGCTTACGTGCATGTCGTCGTTATGTACGAGATACTACTATCTCGAGATGTCTGCAGCGCCAATCAATCACGATGCAGAAGGATACTTATCGTTCAAGTAATTAAGCTGGCAGCTGGGTGCACTTGGCGTGCCACACTGCACCAGGCGCGTGGTGGTCCACGTGAGGGCTCCGTAATCGCACTTGTGCTACCAAACAACTCTACATCTTGCATAGTATACTAATTGAAACAATTAAATGAGTGTGGGAGTGAAACTATTCAACATCAACAATCAAGATCAAGTACAGAGGTATTACAGACGTTAGCCGCCTGTAATACATTATGTAATAGTTTGTTAGTGGTACATACAGTTTTTGTCGTTATAGTCAGGTCAAGCTCAAGGCACACGATACAAAAGTTCTCGCCTACACATGTTGAATGATCTTATTGTTTGAAAAAAAAAACTTTCTTACATTTTTACGTTACATGTTAATTTATTGCCCAACTGAACGAAATTATCGATCTGTGCCGAGGTCGAGTTAGCCATTTTTATGGTTCTCATTCATACAGAATCTATAGTCTTTACACTACTTACTATTGCGACAAATTAAAAACAAATTTCCTGAATGAAAATGATGAGTCAGTCTTTTGGCTCGATTGGCGTGTTCTCATTCAAACCGACATCGTCCCGATCCTCGCCAAGTATGACGATGATGGACGAGCCTTCTTTACTCTTGTTTTACAGCTCTGCCCTAGAAACAAAAACGATTTGATGGTACAATAGTAATGTGCGAAGAAAAACTTGTTTTATGAGTCTGTGAACGGTGTCGATGTGCTGAAAGACAAATCAAAGAAATGTTCTGAAAATACAGACGTTCTTTGAAACACATATTGAACCAGTTTCACTATTGCCATTTTGTGCTAGAGCCTTGTAACATAGACAAGAGACTTCTGTCTGTAATTCGGTTGTGTTCGGTAGGTATACAAACAGTATTTTTATCCAGTCTACGCTAAAACTAAACACTTAGTTTCATAAAGAAACTTGATTGAAGTTCGTAATTAATACTTAAGGGTGGGAGAGCCATGCTTCGGCACGAATGGGTTGGCTCGACTGGAGTGATACCTATAGGCCTCACAGAAAACCGGCGTGAAAACACCACAGCGTTGTGTTTCGCCGTGTGAGTGACGTTACCGGACGCCCAATCCTCCCCCCCCCCCTAAATCTCCCAAATCCCAAATCCTTAAAAGGTCGGCAACTCTGTTGTTGCGGGTGCCCATGGGCGGCGCTGATTGTTTACCATCAGGTAATCCGTCTGCTCGTTTGCCGACCTATCACATAAAAAAAGACGTGACAAAACTATATATCTAGAGGACGTATATTATAATAATCAAAGTGGGTGATTGTGAAGAGTACTAGAAGCTAACCGTCCGGTCGGGCACAGTCAGAATCAATAACACTTCATTCCGGTAATGCTATTAATACACTACACAAAGAATATAAATATCGGTCGCGTATTGACGGTCATGGATGGTCGCGTCGATCATTGTGCATCGAGATTCTGATCCGTATGTCTACATGCACATGAAGTAGTTTCTTAAGTAGCATATGATTGTAACGCCATCTTTGCCTCGGTGAGTTTAATGTTCTCTTTATTGATAATATTGGCATCGGGTGGCAACAGGTACAATCTAGAATTATTGTTGGCAGACTCTTCAGTGCAGCACTTTGCCGCATTCCTTTATCACGTGATCATATTATGTAAAATCGCAGTCTATTTCATCTTGTGATTATTCCTGATTTTTAGCTAATTGTATAGTTTCTCATTTCATGTTTATGTGTTTCATCTTTAAAATATTTGTTGTTTAAATAACGATCACATTTTGTTTAAAACAACTAGAAAATCCCGGGAAAGCATCTATTTTTATGATCTTACTTTCCATCTACTTGCAGTCGCGGTCACTAATTCCAGGTCATGGTCCACCTCTGTGCCAAAAATCCAATGAGAAATTTGGAACGGACAAGGCAACTATTTTACATATGTCAAATGTTACGAACCTGTGGATCAACACTGATCTGTGATACTACGGCATAGGATTACTGGAACCGAAAAACTAGGTGTAGCCGCATAGGTACGAACGCAACCTAGTGACCCAAATTTACAAGTGCAAGTATACGCGACCTCGTCATTTTACATGTTATACTTTTTACAATATAACAGGTCATTTTACAAACTTATATTTTCCCCTGGTTTTGTAAATTTGAAGGGACACGACGTGAAATTTGGAAACGTCAAACGTTCAGTAATACAACATAATGCCTACTTTTTTAAAGCAAAATATTACACACCTTTGTTTGATTTTTGAACGCAATCAGTGCATTTTGAGGTTATTGTTGTTTCCTTATATCTACAATAGGTAATCTGATTGAGTGCAATTGCCATTTGACTGTATACTTTTTCTATAGACTTAACGTTGGGTCCTAATAATGAGGATGATTTTAATGTAAATAAGATTTCAGTCAAAAAATTAATGCTATTTTAACTTTGTTTGTTATTGAAAAACAAAGCAATTACCATTGTAATTATGTTACAGCCGTCATAACAAAGTTCAGTCATTTAAGTACCTATGTATGAACATTGTCTGAAATAAAGCAAATAAATTGTCGCTTCTGTATTTAATTTTGTCAATCTGCAAGGAGGTTCAATGAATTTCTCAGAAATATACGGCCGAATGCCCAGAATTCCTGCAGCGTTTGTTCACGCCAGGCAGGGTCGTTGAATTATTTGTGTTTGTCCAAAATACTTTACATTCTGATAAACAAAAGGAAAATTGTACAACACACAACCTTGAAAACACTTTTATCAGTTATGATTGCATCGTACGACATCATAAGTATTTGTTTATTGTTTGCATATGTCGTAAGCTTTTGTCTCGTTCAGTAATTAGTTGTTTTAAATGTTGCTTGTAGTTTTGTTCCTGTTTTGTGAAAATTTTGTCAATTTGCTGCTTGACTTAATTCAATTACAAACACTTAACAGCTATAAAGGTCTAAAGTCTAATCTCCCCTGTAGCTAAAAAGTTTAATTGTCATTTGGTTTCTTCCTTAAGTTCTTACAGCGAAACTACCATTAAATTTTTCATTGGAGCATTGTGGTTATCGTTTTTTCCGACCGGCAGTAATATTTATCTAGCCTGCGAGTTAACAGGCCGTGTGATTAGGTCGGGCATCAGTCGTCTCATTAGCGTTACGTAATAAACCGTTATAGTTATGCTCCGGCTGTCAGTAGTCTATTACTACCCGTGTAAATTTAACTATGTCGACACAACAACTCCTCGTCTCCTCGAAACCGGTCGTATCCGGTTCTCAGCACACATGACCTTATTATCTTGCGTTTACAAACATTCGTTTTCGTCACAGTTCAATGTATAGTGAGCACCAAGCGCTAGCATAATGTTAACTCGCAAAACGGTACGATAGGTACACAACACACGCATTTATTATTGCTCTTATCAAGAGTTTGAAGGTTTCGTCGATAATGTACAGAATAAATAATTCAAGTCTCGTCTTTATAACTTTTCTATTCATAACTGCGGCAGCTGCCTATTATTATGTTTCAGACTCCATGCTAGATTATTTTGGTTCAGAGTTTGGCAAACTGTCGTTGTTGTTTGGAACCATATGATTTTATGACGTGTATTTTTTTGGTACTCTATTTCAGTAATGGCTGGTAATGACGTGTTGTCGTCGTAGTGGTAGGTGGTTCGCTGACGAGCCTCGGACTATATGAGAGGCGGGGCTTGCGCGTCATGCAAATATACTCCGAACACACGCATCGCGGGTTCGCTTCTAATTTGGTGACGCCGCGAGCGACCGCTGGCAAGCTCTAGTAGCGCTACGCATCTTGACGATGTGACATACAGAATCGGAAAAATCGCACTATTCATGCGTCATAATAAACACTCATCGATTAAATTAAACAAAGAATAATGTGGTAAACACGAGAATGTTTACATCAAACATAAAGCCAAACGCACCCGCGTGCTCTACACCAGATGTTATGTGCCTGGAATGTATTTTGTACGAAAATTAAAGAGCCACCAGACGTAACAACCACATTTATAACCGAGGTATGTGGAGGCCAGGTGGCGGGTGTATAAACGGATTTTGTAGAAATGTCTGGATCGCTTTGTCGTGTCGTGCCCTTTTCAAAGAAACTGACAGTTGTGATTTGTGAGTGAGAGGTCAAAATAAAATATAATAAGCAGAGAGCTCGCGCAGTTTCTAGACTCTATTCAAAGCATTCGAAGGCCCCGGTCTTTAAATCTGACATTTACTGATTAAACTAGCTGTAGCCACTTGCATCTTGCACTGCTGTATGCTTTTTGTTTCTTTGTCTCACTGGCAATGAATGAACCAATCGTTTTGAACTCAATGTGAACCCTCTTCTATCAATACACTTGGTTTTATAAATAACTCGGTGTTGATCCTCAAAGTTGTTTGAGCGGAGCAACGATAAGGGTTTCGTGGTTACCAACTTTGTGAAGGTCGTTTCAATTAATTTTGTTTGTTCGATGTTAACAGATGCTACCCATTGTACACAGTTTGTAAATACACAAAAAAATATGTAAATATGTAGTGAATCCAATATTTTTAGTAACGAAATTATATATCATTAATTCAGTAAAGAACGTAAAGTGAAACACGCGGACGGAACAGCAACTTATTATTTAATAAGTTTACCATATTAGGTAAATTAAATAATCGTAACAGAATTGTTGTGTCACAATTTTTGTTTGATTCTATGTAAAATGTAACATATGTTATGTAATTATTATATGAAGAAATATTTTGTTGCATCAACATTTTAAAGTTCAATCGATTAAACTAGACTAGTGTCTGTAGCAGCCTACGTTTATTATCCATATAAAGAAACATGTTTGAATTTGTATTTCTGTTACCTATATAAAATGCTGCAATATTATGAAGACTGTTGTTACTTGTAATCAATTATTGTACAGTATTTCCCCATTACTTGAATTATGTAACATTCCATGATCTGTGATTGAAATAATTATAAGTAATTGAACATTAAACTCATTAAATATCTACCTAATTGAGTGATAATGATATCAAATATTGAATTTAAGAAGGCAATAACTCCGCCGTAGCCAAAATAAAATGAGATAAACAGGTACTAATAAATCATATTTGATTAATTACGTAAGACAGTCAAAATGGTCATTTTTTAATATTCACTTCATTTAATATATCGCCGATACCTAAAATGTTTTTCGTTTTGCGGTTAAGGTTTTTTGGCAGGTGGGGAATGCCTAATGTCGTCATACGCAATTATGATCAAAGCTAGTATCTACGTAGCATTTGTTATTAGTTTAAAACATTCTCTATATTGTCCAGTCGTCCATACACCGTCATTTCCTGGCTCATTTCCGTTCGTTGACGTTCTTGGTCACGTACTCCTGGGAACAGATCTATCATCACTATTCATTGCTATTTTCAATTCGTACTTAAACTAATAAGTAGGTGAACCTTCTTTTGTTTGCTATTTTCCCAATTTATAACCTGGGTCTCCCTTGTAGGTTTGCCGAATTATTAAACGATGTCTTGACACGAATCTTCAGCTATTTTTTTAAACTTTACCCCACACTGAAGTTTTCTACTGTGTCGTGAGTGCGTTTCCAAACATACAATTTTACATACACAAGACTGTTAGACCCTTAACAACAATTTGTGGATAACACAAGAGTTGTTCCCTAGGCATTGCAGCCAGTTGCCTAGCCATCGCGCCAACCTTGCAGTAAAAATAGTAATTCTATAGGTGAAGGTAGTGATTAATATATGTATTTAATTTGTGGTTTGTATTTGTTGATCAGGTGGACAGCGGCGGCGGTGGCTCGGCCGAAGTAATGGTGTACTCTCTTGGCTGGGGCATGGGGGAGCCGGAGCGGCGCGGCGCGGACCGCAAGCGCGGCCAGCCGGCGCCGGTCACCGTCGTACACACGCCGCTCTCACCTGACGAAGGACATGAAGTCGACGTTCTGCCCTTACACAATCAGGTACATCTATACTTATATTATAAAGCTGAAGAGTTTGTTTGAACGCGCTAATCTCCGGAACTATTGGTTCGATTTGAACAAAACGTTTTGTGTTTGTTAGTCCATTTATAGAGGCTTTATAGGCTATAAAACATCATGCTATGATCCGTAGAGAAACCGCGTGAGAGTAGCTAGTTATAGCTGAAACGGTATCCTTCATAGGCGCTCTGGTAGAAACAACCACACAGGTTTCTTGTTTAATAAATAGTTTTTGACTGCTGGTGGTATAATTGATCGAAAGGGTCTTACGCTTTATTAGAACTATCTAGGGAGAATGAATATAACAGTCCTTAACATTGAAATTGTGACTAATTATATTGCCTTACCATCTTAGAGAATTATTATACCCAGCCAAGCAAGATCTTAGTTTTAGAATTATGTATACCGAAAAACTAGCACCCTGTTTCATATCTGGTAGTAAGATTGAAAAGGATTCTCTTAACTTTAATCTATTGTCAGTTAGTAGTACCATTTATCTCCAAGCCAATATCCTCATTAACTTAAAACAAATCTAAAAATCTTTTGTACGCTACGGGATTTCGTAGCACCGTAGCACCTTCGTAGTATTTAGTTTGGCTTGGTGTACTGACAGTTATGATAACGAGGACCACTTACTTATTGGTCTTTTGCCGATCCACTTATTAATTAAATATGATTTTCACCTTTTGTTTCACGAGGCAACGAAACTACATAAGTTTGAAAATTTAATTTCACAACTACATAGATAATTAAAAAATGTATAAAACACATTAAATAACACATATATCATATTTATTACTGTAAACCCTTGCAGGAAATTGGAAAGATAAAGAGCAGACTAATTTAGGAATGATAAATTATTTTGCACTAAAATGTAGGTATCCGGATAACGTTATGATTGGTGTTTAATGTTAATTGATTATTATGTAAGAAACTGTATATGTTGGCCTGCCGGAAAGTACTATGACCTCACATAAAATGTTCTTTAAAAACGCCTGTCTTGTTTCTCCTTACCAAATTTAACCTTCAAATCACACAAACGCACTTGTAACTCCTTTTGTGTTGCGAAAGTTCACAGGCGAAGTCTCATCTCTCTCACCATCATCCGTTCGGTGATCCATTAACCCGTTAGCAGCCCTATCACATAAAAAGAATTAAGAATAATAAAAAAAACTACCAATTACTAATGAAATCCATAAACAAACCCGTCTATGATCCTTAAATATTCATTAAACATAATCTATGTCTAAATAATTCATTATTATTGACTCAAACTTTGTTTAACTTTGGCTAAGTCTGTACCAAACAAACTCGTCTTGCGTTCGGCTATATACAACTTTTGTTGAGCACAGTTCAAGTGCGGTTATGTTATTTAGCCTTAAGTCTATAAATAGAAGTAAAGCAGTTTCGAATGTGATATTGTATGTATCAAAATTATTACAAGCAATAATAGTGTACTGATTAATCCGTTGTTGTTTGCCAAAAACTAAATTCGTAATTGTTACCAAGTCTGAATTTTCGATGGAGGGATGTGTAAAATTTAATTAAGTATAAGTTACTCAGTCGTTTATAGAACTTTAATCCTCAAAAGGCTATCACACTGATACGGCACGATAACGGTGTATTTTTACACCTTAACTTTTGAACAGTAAAGACTAACACCCGGTTTCTGAAAGGCTTGTCAACGCTAAAATTAACTAATCTCTTGTTAAATCTCTTGTCAAGTCATCTGATTGGTTGTTGATAATTCAGTCAACCAATCAGATGATTTGACAAGAGATTAAATTGATTTTAACATTGATCGGACTTTCGGAAACCGGGTGTTAATTTTAGTTTCAATTTCATTCGTTTGTTATTAATTAATCGATTCTGTGATGGTTGCCTACTGGCCTGATATGTCTTTAGAATTGTATGCGTACATTACGGTGTGAGGTGCAATGCGCAAACTCCGCAACGTGGCGGAACGGCATTTCCAAAGAGTATTCATTGCTCATGTGCCTAGCCTATAGTGACAGACTGCCGCCGATCACTCGACATTTTATAACTAACTAATGTTTTAAATTATCTGATTAAAGAGGTCCTGTTATATGATACGTTAAGAATATAAAGGTATAATTGGTTATATGTAAGTCTTTACCTTGTTCCATTATGCAAATACGTGATCGTAATGCAACGACCTCCCGACCGCTAATTTGTACCTGCGGGTGGCTTATCATTGTCTAGACAGGTATCATATAAGTTGCTTACGATTTTGAATGTATACATATGTATATTAGGATGCTAGAAATCCGGGGCGGCCCTGTCGGTAGGGTAGTCGAGCCGCGCCCAAGTGTTGTGCCTGAGCCACAGCACAGGTCAATGGCACCACCTGCCATACTTTTTACACTATTTCTCACTCGCAAGTAATTCGATCGGTAGATGCATATTGTACAGACTGCAATTCGCTTTGCGTGTCATGTGAATTATTAGTATCGGTTGACGACGCGGTGTTATTTGCGCTTAGGTATACGAGTTTATATTTTACGACACAAAGTGATACCTGACTAATAGATTCTATTAGATATAGCTCCATGCGACTTTGATGACGAGCATTCATAATTTGACTCATACAGTATTAATATTTACAATGCACATATCTTAAATTAATGAAATTTAATAAAAAGTCAGTTGAAATTACATATTAATGTTTTATTTTATGTTTTTAATCTGCATAACGTTTCAATGTACTATGTGTAATTTACAAGAATTCCTAATTGCTTATTGCATTTTGCTAAAAAGCAGTACGTACACCTGTTGTACACACAATGGCGGAAAGGCAATGAGGTAGGAATTCATAATAAGAAAAAAATATTGTACATTATGGAGTATTTACAAACCTTTACAGTGAATTTTTTAATAAAGTTTTCTCTAATTGCGATGTTTTATGTGCAGGTGGGGGGCCACACTAGACTGTTGGTGCTAAACGACAGTACAGTAATCAAGCCGCTCAATATTCGCGAGTTGCATTTCTACCAGAACATTCCCGAAGACATCCAGAACTTCGTACCCAGATACAAAGGTGAGCATCACACTCCTTTGCCGCGTTGAACACGATTCAATATGGCCGACCAGTACGCTTTTACGATTCGCTGAATGCATCATGTTCATTCATTGCATCTTACATTATTCTTTAATTATAATGATATATCCGTTTTTGTTTACATAAATTGTGTTGTTTAAATGTCTTTGCATTTGAAGCACTAAGGAAGTTATTGATTTTATTAAATTAATTGTCATAAATTGATTAAACATTGTCGTTATCTGTTTTCCACAGCCTTGTGAATATCGTGTTTACGAAACATGGATGGTATCGAATTGGCAGATGTTATATCGATCGTTCGAACCGTTATGTACGTGTTTCACATGTTTTTGATCGATTGCCATGTACTTATAATTATTTATTTTTTATCTCTTGCGTCATTCGGTACTTAAGATTATCTAATGTAATCATTATTCAATCATGAAGCTGTGAAATATGATTAAACTGTACTTAATAAAAAAACTTTCCTTATTGCTTGATGATCGTAACCATCAGTCGTGTGTATGAAAGGGACTGTGTGTATGTTGAACGAAGCAAACCCGCCGACCGTTATACTATGCACCAACCTATAATAATTCCCACGGTACCTATGTATATTAAAACTATTTTACTTTGACATATGGCTATTAATGATATTTACTTTAATTGCTAATGTGTCTAACATAACTATACTTATGCAAACTATAAAACAGGCCCTTAGGTAAGTATTATGATAATAATACTTTTTTATGAACGATGATACATATATACATAGTACATAATATACTTACGCTCGATAATTTTGTTATGAAATGGTTTAGCGTGTTTCTATTTTGTCTTTACTTAATATATTTTGGTATATTATAATAAAAACATTCCACAATACCTGTATACAATAACTTGGTACATTTATGCTAAACCAGAACATTTGTGGCCACGAATAAAGATACCTATTATAAGTAATGACAGACAAAAGTTAACAATGTTGTTACTTGTCTTTCACGTTACGATTGGTGCACGATGTGGCAATATCAGTACGGATTTCAATGTATTTGTAAAAGATTTATTTGGAACAACATTTTGCCCAGTTTAATGAACACACGTATTGCTCGCATTGTGCATCATGATACATTTGAACTTTTACTGTGTTACCTACTGCGTTCTCGATTCCTATCTGCAAGAATGGCATGCGCGTACCTGCTGACTTCAAAGTGAGCAGACAACGTATTTACGTAACCCTTATTATTTAGTTTCCGTTTTATTTTATTTGCTAATTAGAAACAGTTTGGTTTGTAAGTGACCTTAGAGTTCAAGTTTGGTAATAGCGGACAACAGGTTTTGTTCGATGGGTTGTTGTTTGGTTTGGTGTTGTATGTTTAGTTAGATGCATCCGTGGATAGAAGTGCATAGTGCGTGCGTAACAAGTAAAAGTTCAGTGTATGTGCGAACGGCTAGGTTAGGTTAGGGCGTGCGTGGCACCGCGTGGCCAGAGGGACGGCGGGTTTGAGTGGGAGCGCGCGAGCGGGTGCGGGAGCGGGAGCGGGCCTGGGGTCAGGAACACAATATTAGTTTCCTTGTTGTCGCAAGGGCTGCGGCGCTGCGGCGGGCGGAGCGACGCCGGCGGCGCACCACACAACCGCCCCTAATAGCGCCCTAGCGGTAATTTTACATTTTGGGTTTGTAAACCTTTACTTAAAAACTACACCCACATCATACTTATACATACACGCATACACACCTACATGCATTGTCTACTTACAACAATATAAGTGTTTGATCACATACACGCCTACCGATGCAGTTACACGTTACACGAGACTCGATACAAAAGATATACAAACCCTGTTTAAAAACAAAGTAACTTAATCACTTCCTCATCAAATAACGCTGCCAACTTGCACCATAGTAAGTTAATGTTGACTATACGAACGTAGATAGTGGATCAAGTAACTCATTCAATGTCCCAATAACGAACCAGTGGCACACTGGCCAGTTCCGGGTCGGGACCCGACTGGGCTTGTTCTGAGTTTGCAATCTTCTATCTTGCACAAACTTCATTCACCTCTTGTACTGCCACAGTACAATGTTTTTGTTTAAGATGACGTCCCTACATTTTGAAGTTCGAACAGTCAGTATCGATGTTAATACATAGCTGTGGTGTGTGCGTGTGTGCTGGCGGACCCCAGTATTGATGGCGAGGCTGTTTGTTTCAGGCGTGATGCAGGCGTCTAACACTGGAGGGCCCAAATTGGACAAGCGGTACTCGCCTTGTTTCCGAGACGAGAACGGGCGCAAGCAGTCGCTGGGCGGCAAGCGCAAGCGCGACGACGTGTTCAAGTGCGTATCCGCGCGACATGCGGCGACCGACATCCTCGGCACTTGTCATGTGTCCTTTATCATATTTCAGAAGCTTTGACGTACGCCGGCCCGCCGCCGACGTCGCCATTAATTCATTCGATCGCAATACTTACATGACTATCCCACTAACGCGTGAGCGATGCACGACCCATTCACTCTGCGAGCCTCCGATGACTTGCGTCGTGGAGTCGTGGTAATGACATCTATAATTTGATTGAAATGTTGCAATATAACAGATAACAATGAATCTACCTGTGTTTCATTAGCTCCTCTGCTATCTGTCGATCGTAGCTTGCGTGCGTCTCTGCCAGATTGTTACAATTCTACTTTTCTCCTTGCAGATTCAAGGTACATCGAAATGGAAATGCAAGCGAGGTACTTAAAAGCATTGCACATATGGACAATTCAAATAAGCAGTGTAAGTAGCTACACACATTATATACAACAACAATATAACATATTCATGTTAAATACTTATTGAGTTAGTTGACGTTGTTTTGTTTGTGACAGATTTCTTGATGATGGAGAATATCACATCTTCGTATCGGCGGCCGTGCGTGCTGGACCTGAAGATGGGCACGCGGCAGCACGGCGACGACGCCTCCGCGGAGAAGCGCAGCAAACAGATCGCCAAGTGCGCCGCCAGCACGTCCGCCACGCTCGGCGTGCGCCTCTGTGGCATGCAGGTGTACGTGCCCGAGACCGGCGCCTGCGTGCGCCGCGACAAGTACTGGGGCCGCGCGCTCAGCGAGAGCGGGCTGCGCGAGGCGCTGCGGGACTTCTTCGCGGCCGGCGCGGGCCTGCGCGCGCGCGTCGTGCGCCAGGTGCTGCGCGACCTCGATGCACTGCGCAGAGCCATCGCCAAGCAAACTAGTTATAGGTTCTACTCATGGTGAGTACTCTTCCATCTTCACTAATGATGCACCATAATAAATCGATTGACAGCATAACATTAATACACAAAATCAATTGTTGCAGCTCATTGCTGATAGTATACGAAGGTGACGTGGAGACAGCGCTGGCCGAGGAGGCACGCGGCGTTACTTCTGAGTACGACGCGGATGCGTCCAGTAGCTCGGCGGAGTTGGCACCGTCGCCGGGCCACTTCGACATGTCCACGTTGCACGACGAGATCTCAACGGAGCCAGGCGCGCGCGAGCCCTTCCGGCCGCACTCCGAGGAGACCATGGGAGGCTACGAGGACGGGGAGGTAGCGGGGCACTCGCCGCGCCGCCAGCCGCCCAGCCCCGACTCGGCCGACAGCTGGATGGCGTACTCGTCCACCAGCAGCGAGTCGTGGCGCGGCGAGGCCGAGGCGGAGCCCGAGCCGGGCAGCGGCAAGCGCGCGCGTACGTGGGCGCCGCGGCCGGCGCGGCCCCCGCCCGACGAGCGCGTGGACATCCGCATGATCGACTTCGCGCACACGGCGTACGCGGGCGCCGCGGCCGAGTCGCCGCTGGCCACCAGCACGCCGCACCACGGGCCCGACTGCGGCTTCCTCACCGGCATCGACAGCCTCAAGCGACTGCTCACAGAGATCCTGCCGCCGCAGCCCTACAGTTAATGAGGCGCCGCTCGGCCCGGGGGGCCTCTCCCTAGAAAAAAACGTTAAAAATTACCCTCCTTTCGGACGAAATTCTGAGAGAGCTGTGATCGCGTCGGACGCTGTGCGGTCGGGGCGGCGCCCTCGCGCCCGCCCCGCAGTGGAAATCTTTCGGAAGTACGTTTAAGTTCGCCGGTGGTGAGTTTCGATGTTGTTGAAATGTATATTATATTTGAATGTAAAAACTATTTTCCTCAAAAATTTACCGTTCGACTGATGTAACTTTAAAAGTAGACAAATTACTAACAAGTCGCTGTGTATTTACATAAAAAGGACATACGCAGGGTATTTTCCATTTGTACGTTTCGTGGCTGAGTGAGCGATTTAAGTAACGATTCTTTTTATGTAATTGCATAGTGATAATATCGCACTTAGTGAATGTTGGCGGTACAAACTATGTTAATTTAATGTTTAAAACTATTATAATTTGATGTGGGACCCAGTAGGTATTCTTAAAATGTGTATTTGTAAGTATTACTGTTAAGTTATTCCAGATTGACGTGCTTTGAGTTGTTCTCCTAGCTTATAATTGATTTCCGAATGAGTGCTGATCAATGTGATTACCTGTAAATTGACATTAGACATTCCCTGTCTGTAGCGGTGGGCGCACCGCGCAAGGCGTGTTGTAACGTTGTAACAGTACCACACGGCACTCGAGCCACGAGTCCCTCTCAACTATTCTACACTTTGAAGCTCGCTTTAGATTTGATGTTTTCATGTAACAGTGTATTACTGGTTTAGGTCCAGGTGTTAATTATTCGACCCAGTCAGTCAGTCAGTAATGCCAAAATACTATTGTAATATTTATAAAGACCAGAACATGGTTTCCATAGTAGAAAATGAAAATTTTATTATTGGTGTTTAGAATTTAAATAGTTGGTTAAGTGTCGATTCAAAGTTTGTGACTTATACAAATCATTTGACTATTGTTGTGTGACTTGCGTTTAATATAAACATTATATTATTTAGCTGAACATCTTGTACGTGTCTGCGATGTCACGAGCATGTGGCGCACATCTCGGACAAAATGAAGTAATTATATTTCCGCCAACAGTATTATAATGTTGTAGCTGCCATTTAGTAAGCGTAACCATTGTGACCAACGACCATGTCGATCGGTTGCGGTACGAGAGACGTTTGTGGATGTGATCTGCATGTGGGCGTATTGCGTATTACGGTGCCCGTTCGTAATTACGATGCCGGAGGTTATAAATGAATCTATAAAAATTGGACGCCATGTGTTGAGTATTCAAAGTGGGTCGGTGTATCGGCTAGTTCAGCGCACGGCCGACGGATGTGTGCACTAGCGACACTAGTTAGCCAACATTCCTTCGTGCTGCATTCGTCATTGTTTGTCCTTATACTTTATAATTTTTTTATTAGTGGGATAAATTTTTGAAAAGTACCTGGTTTAATTAGGATGCTAGGTTGTATTGCAAATTATCATTTATGTCTGTTATTTTAAATAACTGTATGACACTATTTTGTTAAATAAATTTTAGGTATTAATGTTTTTGTTTCATTTTTAACATCACTACCATAATCTATTGTCATTTATAATGTCAATAAGAAAAATTGGCATACCACTCGTTTTTTTATATAACGTGTGTATCTATAGGGCAAGAAAACAATAAGCTTGTTGAAAACTACCAGTTGGATGTTTTCAACTTGTTGTTGATACTCCATAAAATACGATCACGCAAAGCGTAATAAATATCGGTAGGTAGCGGTAGGTACAGTTCAACAACGTGTCAACGGTTACAAGTGTTCAAAAATACATTTAAGTGCCCTAATACGGTAGTTTCCAACTAGTCAAATTCATTACTTTTATCCAAATGTCAAAAACGATACTTTTCTATACCACTGAGTTATGACGTCATAGTATTGTAGTGACCAAACAGCTTACTTATTTCTTTAAAATTAGCTGAAGATATAAAAATGTTGTGTATCGACAGATCAATGAATAAACGTATAGTTATTTTTCAACATCTCATTGCATTGAAACGTCGAATTAATTTATTTTTGACCTAGGAAACTACCTACCCAATTTTCCGCTGACTACAAACCCCACACTGCTGCACTCTTTGTGCCTGTGTATACTTATACTTACGACGTTTATCTTAAAACTATGCTAGATTGATTTGAGAGCAAGGTTTAAATGGATATAACAGGCAAATTATAAGTAAATTAACACTGATCATTTTAATCGTAGTGATCACGATCTGAACCCTACGAATCTTGTCGGATTCAGCAGCAACAAAACACAAGCGTGTCTGTTCACCGCCATAAGAAGCCCGCTCACCTTGGTTCCTGCTTTCCGGAATGTTTTCTTGAAGTACACCGACTGCCTTCAGCTCTTGGGAATTTAAATCTCCTCAAATTTAAACTATACCTAGGCGGTTCATTGAGTCCAAAGTCAAGGTAGCAGCTAAGAAACTGGGTATTCTTGCAAAGGTTCGGAGGTACTTCACACCGGAATAGTTTCTAAACTTTCTAATTTTATACAAAGCACATATATCGGGTCGTGTGTGGAGTACTACAGCCACATATGGGCTAGTGCTGCAAAATACTATTTGGCAGCTTTGGATTCGGTGGAGAAGCGTGTTAATTGGTGATCCGGATTTGGCTAAAACCTACAGAGCCTGGAGCACAAGTATTAAGTACTTCGAGATTATAAAATGGTTATTAATATTATTTTCTATTTAACTAAATGAAAACATGTATAATACAAAATATAATTTCTACAAAGAAAATTTATTTTTGGCTTTTTAGTTTACTTTTTGAAGTAGGAATATTTTTGTTAAAAATTATTTATTTCACAATTTTAAGTGATAGGCAGAGCAAGCAAGTATAGTGGTTTTCGAATGAGAAGACGACGGCTACTTGAGACCGAAAATCACGGTAATAGTAGGTACTTGTCCTGAGTTAGTCAGTGTTCAGTTAGTTTAGCTGTAAATCGTTGAGGAATTCCCTCGACTGTCAATCGTCTCCATTATCATGTAAACTGCAGACCTTCAATATACTTGAATTATCCATATAGGTGCAAAGTTCTCATCAATATGTATAAATGAATTAAATCCAAGCACAACATAATTACTCCAAATAGTCAAAAAGGTCCCACGATAGTCTTCCTGCTCCATCATCAGATTTACTCCATAACTTCATTGTAACACATATAGGGGCGAAGTCTTCATCGATATAAATGAATAGTCCAAACACGAGGTAGTTACTGTGAACCGTTCAGGAGTTTCCTGAGCTGCCCTTCGTTCTCATCATCATCTTGGTGCAAAGTGCTGACCAATACGAATCATTCAAGCCCAAACACAAGGCAACTGCTCCAAATAGTGCAGGAGATCCCATCATCAGACCCTGACCTCTCGGGAGTATAACCTTTCAAACAAAATAAGAATTTTGAAAATCGGTTTATAAATGGCGGAGTGATCGGTGAACATACAAAACAAAAACAATCAGCCGAACATATTAAGAAGTTAATACTGAGTTGTATTCGTAAAAGTAAACACTACCTACAGATTAAAAGTTATAAGAGGTGGAAGTTTCTGAAACAGTTTTTCAGTTTGGTAACATAGCATTGACCAATCCATGGCTTTTTCGCATGAACCTATTGTGAGTAAATCCAGTAAACTTTGGGGATTTGTATATTATTATACCTGTTTTTTTTTTGCTTGTCATCGATCACTAATAAAGAACCTATCGTTCTCTTATCTAGCGAACGGCGACTGGACATACCTACTTTATACCCAATTTACAAAGTAACTGCAACATATGTATACCTTGACGTAAGTCTGAGGCAATATTCTTTTTCATAGTAAAGTAATTAGTTCGTTAAAGGTTGACCCAATGACGATACTAATTAAAAAGTCAACGAGTGTGATAAATTTTTTTTTTAAATTCGTCCCTAATATTTTCTGTTTGTTTTACATACTTTCAATAGCCAGTCATAAACTAAGTAGATTATAGAATTAAAATCATATATTTTTTTAACATGCATAAATGGGCGATTTACTTATTTATTCAACGAAGGCTGACAAAAATTAAAAAATTAGTAAGTAAATACAATATTTTGTAGTAATTTCTAATACACTTTTTAACTATTTCTTTGCTCAACGTAGCTTGGCAGTATAAAAATTAATATCTGCCCTATGAAAAAAAAAGTAAAAACCGTTCCCGCCATTAAGCTTTGGCGTAGCGCAAAACGATTAAATAACTTTGTAATACGAGAGAATTGTTAATTTGAAGTTATCTGCAACGTAGAAACATGGAAGAACTAAACGATGTACAGGCTTTAGAAAAAATATCAAGCGAAGTTGACGAATCTCAAATAAAAGTTATTCTTTCGAGTCAATGCATTAAAGGTAAGATAACAAATGTAATAAATATTTTGTTGTACCTAAGTACCTACATTATTAGTTCACGATTTATATCTATAGGAGGCGAATAATTAACTGGCATTAACTGGCACAATATTAACTAATTTTCAAAGATATAAGTACCCGATAGGATGGATTAGGTACGGTTATACATCAAATTTATTTATGACTAGCGGCCCGCCCCCGCTTCGCACGGGTCCAACTATCTCGCTTTTCACTTTCACGGGTCACTTTTTTCTAAACTTCCCTCCTCTACTTTTCTAATATTTTCTTTGATAAAAACCTTCTCCTGACAATAGCAAACACAACAAGAAAATTATTAGCAAAATTGGTCCAGGCGTTGTTGAGTTATGCGCTTACCAACATATTTTGCGATCCATTTTTATATATAAGAAGATAAATTTCTTTACAAATAAGTCATGTTCTTTCTTCCGAGCACACTGCATCAGCAATTGTTGTACGTCTTCTATTCTAGATAAAGTTGACGGTATTGGTTACACCTTTACCATTACCAGATACAAAGTACTTACTTACCTAAATACGCTAGCTATTACATAGTTATCTATCGACATAGTGAATACGAACACATAAGATTAGTACCTATATCTATTGATGTACATAATCTAATTACTTAATTAATGTGGTGGTGGCCCAGAGGTTAATGCGCCCGCTTCTCATGCATGAGGATGTGGGTTCGAACCTGGCAAGTACCAATGTGACTTTTTCCGAGTTATATGTACTCTCTATGATTATTTAGACACCACTGACAAACGGTGAAGGTAAACATCGTGAGGACCTGGACTTATAATTTCTAGTTATAAGTTTGAAATCGCCAATCCGCATTGAACGAGCGTGGTGATTAATGCTCTAACCTTCTCCGTGTGAGAAGAGGCCTTTGCTCAGCAGTGGGCACTTATAGGCTGATGATGAATCTAATTACTGCTCCGAAATAGCATCTTCTTGGTGTGGATTCCATCCAAGTTGTAAAAAAATGTGTATCTAAACATTTTAGCTCAAGCATTTTTACTCGATAAGTTGAAGAAACAGGCTGAACGCCACAAGGAGACCTGCGGCTTTATCAGCAGCGCCAATTTGAAACTAGAGGCCGAAATCAAACAGGCAGAGTTGGAAATAAACAGGTTCGTCACACAATTAAAAGATTAACAAACAAAAAAATGTAGTATAATATGTAATAGTTCCAATGGTAGAAACCATTGGTTTCTCAGTAGACTACCCACAGACGATAAGGACGACCAGTCCTAAGAATAGTTTAGGACTGGTCGTCGTTTACAAATTGCTTGTGAATGCTCATAATCTAGTGATCCTGTCCTAGCGGAATAAGAACTACCCATACACATGCACTCTCCTATAAACACATAATATGCCGAACGTTGATAATCGACTCAAAGGTTACAACTACTATGGATTGGTTTTTAGACAAAGAGATAGTTTGTTACCTTGTTTGAAAAAAAATCTAGATATAGGGTTTATGACAGTCGCAGAAGATTCAATAATGATTACGAATTAGCTCATTAATGTATTTTAAAATATTACCTTTAATAAAGACCTTAGTAAGTAGGTAGGTATTTTATAATAACATTCATGACAGATAGTTTTGGAAAAACATTACAGTATGCAAATAGCCCAAGAGACTATTAAATCTGGCAATGTTGAATTGAGGAAAGAATTGCTTGTAACTAAAGTACGCAAGACAGACATAATTGAACGCGTAGAAGAGGGTAAAAAGAAGTACGAAAATCTATGGCAAGAATGTAAAGCTAGGTACGAGAGCATTCCATTCGTTCAAAAGCTACTTGGTTCCGAGGAAAAGGTTCGGGCTCTTAATAACGATATTGAAACTCTTGACAAAGAAACCATAACACTTTTTGAGTCGATGAAAATTCAACGCCAAAATTGTATAACTTTGGACAAAAAACGTTGCATTGAATTAGCTAACTTTGTGATCAATGAAATACCGAATGTGAGAACTATTATCAACGAAAAAACTAAAAATATTAATGAAATAACAAAACAAATTGAAAACATTAGAAAGAAAATGACTGCGATAACAACAACAGTCGTGGAGCCAGGAATTGAGGATAAAATTGAAATTCAAACTAAAGATTCAATCAAAAATGAAAACTTGGATAAAAACGATGATGATGCATTGGTAAGTCGAGTTTTTTATTATTAAATGATATATTTTTTAATTATAGGTTATTTAATTTTCATTTTATTTTTGTTCTTTCAGATACCAAAATTAGAACTGGCTAACTTAGACCTTGATATTATGAATATTAACGTTGAACGGGTAAGGAACTTTAATAAAATTAGCAGGTAGGTAGGTAAGTTCTTTTAAAATTGATTCTGAAATTACTACATTATATATTCAAACAGGCTAAAATGATGGACATAGAAATATCCAAAAACATACCAACAGGAACGGATGCTACAGATATTTTGGGCATTAATGATATTAAACCATACAATGATGACAGTAAAGCTTTTGAATATGTTATTTCACCGTATTTTAATTCGTATAAAGATAAGGAAGCGCACAACTTCTCCAAGAGAAAGTTGATTAATATCCTAGAAGATGTTCACATAAATAACGAAGAAGTGTACAACATTGTTAAAAAGGTTAATCTAAAACATCTTCGGACTATTAATGAGATTCCTTTGGGTGAAAATAAAAACGTTAGAGAAGAACAAACAGTTTCAAAGGATAGGGTAAGGCAACCTTGGAGTGGTCCAATTTTATTTAAGTTATGAATGAGATTTAATGTGTATTTTTTTCTGAAAAATAGTCTACGCCGATTGAGAGCGACAATATCGAAGAAGTGGATATTACACGTCCTAGTGCAGACGACATTTTAATACCACCAACACAATTCTTGGATATCACATTGACGGTAATAGATAATATTTAAAAAATATTATTTAAGTACTCAATTAGATTTTAAGTTGGTAGAGAAAAACGCTTGAAAAAAATGGCTTTCTTACATAGGTAGGTACTGGATAAATAGATAAAATAGCCATTTAAATATAAATGTATATTATTATTAAGACTTCCCAGGATGGTCTACAAAAGAAGAGAGTATCGTTTGATATTCCTTCATCGGTTAAAATAAATGAAATAATAGAAGATGTTGGTAAAATAATTAGTAATGAGGAAAATGACGTAAAAGATCAAACTATTAGTAGTCAATTGGATGTGAGTGTGGCTAGTGAGGATAGTTTTATGAAGATACAAGATATGATATTAAAAAAACATAATTTAGACCTATCACCGCAATTTGTGTATGCAAAAAATTGTACACTGCAAAAGGTAAGATATGTTTTTATAATAACTATCGTGAGACATACTAAATTAACTAAAATTCGCGGGTTACTCACGTGTAAATGTTGAGAAAAGCTCTACTAGTTTCGAACCACAGAGGGGTTCTTCCTCATGAGCAACGTGCGCGGACGCGGCGACGTCGCGCAGCCTACTGAGGTACGCGTAGGTAAGATATACAATAAATCGTCAAAAAATTAAAAGGTAAACTTTGAACTTTAACTACGAATCGTTTCAGAAAGATGATGAGACAATTGTTAAATCAAAGTTTTTCCAAAATGAAAACCTTGGGGCTAATGAAGTTTCGGACGTAACAATGGATGTAGATGAAGAAGCAGTTGCTTTGAAAAATGATTTACTACCCGCCGAAAATTTAAAAAGTACGGAGGAAGTTAATGTGAAAGAACATAATATAGCAATGGATGTTGATAACGTTGTAGTTTCCAGTCCGAAGGAGGATAAGGTAGGTGATTGATGTATTGATAGATGCTCTACTCAAAAGTACAGACATACTTTAAAAAAAAACCTACGAATAAATTGAGCGGAAGAGAAAATAATTGAGTGAAAAATAAGAAAAATCAGATTTTTCTATAAATCTATATACTTATATAAATCAATGTCACTTTTCGTTTTCGTTGTACTGTTATAACTTTCCGATTTGGCAAATTTTGGTCTACTTAGAATTATTTGTAGAAGCCCAGAAAAGGTTTGTACATAGAGAAAAATCTTGACAAAGTGTAAATTCGACATCCACGCGAGTTGAGCCGCAGGCGACCGCTAGTACCTTTATAAAGATGTTGCACTGATGATGAGAAAAATTGATTGACATTAATATCAAGCTATTGGTTAAAACCGTCAAGAAAATCCTTTTTTTTTGTGCAAATAAAATTACAAGATAGGTTAAAGTATCGGTATGGGCGTTTAATTTTTTCGTCATATTTTACCATGTGCAAGAAAATAGTGTGGGTACCATACCTACCTGTATGAATTTTCTAATTCAACTTTAGTTTATGAAAGACACAGCCTTAGCTGAACACAAAAATAATAAATTCAAAAAAAGATCTATCCTTGAGTCAAATTTGTAGTTGTAATTAAGGTAATAATAAAGTTAAGTAGTTATATATTTAAGCTAAGCAATAGCAATGAATATCCAACTTGATCCGTGAAATTGGAGCTGTTACCTCACAAATGACTGTCCTATACCAATGACTGACACAGCATGCCCAACTACCCGTCAACATTATGGATTGGATGTGATATATAACAGGATTCAATTCTAACACAAAAATAAATATCATAGTTACCTAAATTGAAAACCTCCTCAAATCATAAGTCTTTTTCAAATCTAGACAGATACTTCTGCCTAAGAGTTCTCCCTGAGAAACAAATTCAATTCAATATGTGAATGTAATTGAGTATGGAATTAAAGGGTAATATATTAAATAGAATAAATAGCCTAGAAGCTCTATCGTAAATCTGTCCTTTTGTTAGGGCTCTTCCATGACTAAACCAAACTAATAAAACAATAATGATTTGTAAATTTCTAGAAAAATGAAAAACCACCTGTATCTGATAAAGCTGTGACTGGATTGTTGTTTACTCATGGAACACAAGCAATACCTGATTCACTGAACGCATCTATGAGCACAACTGGATTTGAAGACTCAGACTTCCCACATTGCATTGGTAGGCTGAAAATTATTTGAACACAATAAGTTGTTTAATTCATCAAACCCCAAGCGAACAACAGAGTTTGCACACCTATTGTGTCTCTTATTAGCATAATTGAAAGGTTAAAAGAATATTCATTATTATAATAAAGTATTAATTTTCAGATTCAAGTCTTCTTCTATCCCCTAAAGCTGATGTACCTTTAAGCGGTGATAATGATGTCCAATCACAGGAAGTCCCTAATTTTCTCTCAGGTAGTTTTTTTATAAGTTTAATCAAAGTGATTAGTTGCTTATTCCATTTTCCATGTCAAAAATATTTCTTTTTAAAGGATTTCGAAAGGCAGGCTTGTCGTTTTTTGGAGGAGGAGGCTCTTCAGAACCTAAGGCAGATTCAAGTGCCCCAAATAATGATGATAATTTTAGCTTCAATTTTGGTGGAGAGAAGAAAAATAGAGGAGGCTTGTTTAGTTTATTCAATTGAGTATTTTTGGTTTTGTTTCAATAAATTTCTTTTGCTATAGAGTCATGTTTTTATTGTAAACAAGAAAACACAGTGTTATTGGTGTAACTGACAGGCTCTTACAGCTATTAATTGCAGAAGTATAAATAGAGGTGCAAAAACCTCACTATATTCTATTGCAGAATCACCTTGTAATTTTCTGCATAATAAGAATTTAAATACAAATGTCAGACCTAGAAATATAGCACTCCAAGAAGCTCTATATAGGGAGGCTTTGTATGAACTTTCTAAATTCATTCTTATACATACTATACAACAAAAATATGCATTCATAGCATCACTTACAAATAGTGGAGCAAAGACTGTCCACCAAGCACTGTACACCACTCCATCTATTTTCAAAGCTAACAACACAGAGAATATTGTTATAGTTATTAGATTAATCCATATTTCAAACACTGTTAGTCCAATCCACTGCACTATTTCATTCAGTGTGAAGAACATCTTTACTGGTTCGCACCGAGCATTGCTGTTCTGAATATCCTTATATGGATTGAAGATGAACACCTCACTTGTGAATTGAAGTCTAGCTCATCAGTCAGTGGCTCCAGGTCATCTGTAGAAATATGTTTACACAAATTACATATTGCACAGTATGTAAAAAAATATCAAACATTGCACAATACTTGTAAGTATAATTTTGTAGTTAATTTTCCACATAGCTGTAAGCCAAGCTAAGTTAATAACTGTAGTGTTAAAAATAATTATAGTAGGTACGTATTAAACATTGTACACACCAACACAGTCCACAGTTCCGGTGTTTACTTCAATCTGACATGTGCCCGAAAACAATATCTCTAGTTGAAGTGCCAGGTTGCAGCACCTCTGTATGGCAGCTCCTAAACCATGAAGAATTATTTCTTTTTCTCCTCTGGTTAAGAGATCACAGCACTTATCGAGCTGTGCCTAAAACAAACATTAATTAAAACTTAAAGGCATTTAGATGTTTCATCTACGTGGTATTATAAAGTGGCCATTACCTTGAAATTAGTCTTCTTCGTGATGTATATTACATTATCACCGTCCACAGGTTTCAATGGTACTCGTTTTTTTAAAGCATAGTTTTTGTTTGGCTGTCGTTTAGGTCTTTTCTTTGTATCTTCCTTCTTTTGTGGAGTGTTTGCATCTGCCATAATTTACAATCACAACTTGAAACTTCAAGTTGACATTACAAGTACAAATTGCAGAACAAAATGTCACAATGTCAGTTCCTTTGACGTTTAACAAATTTTGACAGATAATTTCAGTATGCTCACGTCATGCGGATCTTAGACCATAGATAATTTAATTTTGTTCATGCTTCCATTATGTTTCGCCAAGTGAGTAAGGTTACCGGAATGGAGGTCCAGCACGGGATGTAAATACCAGCGCAGTAAAAAGGAGTATAACTTTGCCTCTAGGTCCTTCAAAAGAGCTATAGCAGGCGCCAAGCTATAATCTATATTAATTATATAAAAAAAGTCGTGTTAGTAACACTATTTATAACTAAAGAACGGCTGAACCGATTTGGCAGAAAATTCGTAGGAAGGTAGCTAAGAACTGGAAGAAGGACATAGAATAGGATAGAGTAGGTAGTGTAGGGTAGGGAGAGTAGGGTAGGAAGAGTAGGGTAGGTAGAACAGAGTAGGTCTATAAATGTCTGATATGTCGTAATTTGTTATGCGTAATTTATGCTTTAGGATATTATGTTTTAGAACTTTATTCTTAAAAAAGTCAGCTTAATAAGTTTATGCCTAATCATTATTATGGATAGAGACATTATGCTTAAAAAATATGGATGAGCTGTTGTGTGTAATTAAATTATGCAAAAATATAATTATGCCAAACCACATTATGCTCTCGGTTCGTTTGGCGCTCATTTTCCTTGACATTTTTAAATCAAATGTGTTCCGCCCATTGCGTTGAAGATGTGCGCTCCAGAGTTAGCACCTGTCTTAACACGCCTTTTTCGGCACAGTCCCAGTCAGCTTCAGTCCTCTCGATCCCTAAAAAGGTGATCGTACATATTCATCTAACTACAGACCGATAGCCATAACTTCACTCTTCTCAAAACTAATGGAGTCAATCACTAACTGTCAGCGCCTTTGGTACTTGAATCATCAGCTTCTTAGTGACAGACAGAAGGGTTTCCGTAGGGGTCGGTTTTCTTGTGATCTTCTAGTTTACCTGACATACTGTCGGGCACAAAACACAGGCAAAGAGTTCAAGAGGGAAGAGATGGCGGTCAGTTTGGACGTAGCGAAAGTTGTTTCGAAGCTTGCACCGTATGGACTTCACGAGAAACTGAACTAAATGGGTCTAATGGGTCAGATTCCTTGTAGATAGAATCATAAAGATCGTGTTTAACGGTGAATGCTCTGAATGCTTGGGGCTGCGTGCTATTGGCCACGCTGTTCCTCATCTATATTAAGGTCTGTGTATTCACGGCTAAAAACTACCTTTGGCCGTTGGTCGTATCTCCTCAGTTTCAGAGTACCTCCCTGACAGCCTCGGCTGGTATGAGAATACTTGATGTCGACATATGGAGCGACGTTTAGTTCCGCGGTCACCTAGATGGTAAGGCTAAGTTAGTTTCGAAGAAGCTAGGTGTGCTCGCTGTCATCGCGACGATACGACGCGGCGCTGCATATGTTGGCGGAGTGCCTTGCTCGCGGCCGTAGGTGCTGCGAGAATTCTCTCGCTTCCGGATGTATTGTCTATCATGGTCGGGAGCAGGGTGGAGTGCCGTCGCTACCTTTTGTGATGCCGTGATGATCGCAAAGGAGGCGGCGGAAAAGGAGAGTTGCCTCCTCTCTTCCATCCAGCAGACGCACTAGACGTCATAGGGTGGCCACCGAAGTCATACGCACTAGACATCAGTCTCCCGCCCGGCCCTGGGCGAGAGAAGTCACTTGATTTTCCCCTCAAAAAAAAAAAGGGTGGACGACAAACAAAAAATTGTCGTCCGATCATCCACGACCTTGAGGCAGAGGCGCCCGCCGTGTTCATTAGGACTGACTTATAGTGCAGTCCTGCCAACAGGGTGACGGGGTCGTTCTACTCGTGGTTCTAACCAACTGGCGGCCCGGTTTTTCGGCGATACCGGCCCCGCCGACATATGGGTAAATAAGGAACACCGCGTTGGTTTTTAGTCAGTAAGAGTCTGACAGGAAAAGGTGCAAGTTCGGCACCATATGGCACACAGTGCTCTACTTTGCGCGGGGGCAACCCAGTACCAGAGGTTTTCCCTCTGGACCGCCTTCAGCGACGAGCTGTTCCAATGGTTGGGCTCAGACTGGCCGGACGCTTTGGCACAGCGTAGAGATGTAGCCTCACTATGATCTATCTATCAAGGGTAGTGTTCTGAGAAAGTTTTGGTTTGTTTTTTTTTTTCAGGGGAAATCATCATTCTCCCGCCCAGGCCTCTCACTTTCCTGAGGACACGGCGGTGCTCATCCCAAGTAGCGCACACTGCTACCGTATGCTTCACCGTGTCGTCCGGGTGGTCCTCAGAATGACGTCTCCCGGGCGTTTCCTCCTGCCTCTGTAGTCATGCTTCAAAGAGGGGTTTTACCGCTCCTATAAAATAGGGTCATCAGTTTGTTAATTATTTGAAGCTTTATTCGTATCCAAACCTTTAAGAAAAGATCGTACTCCTTAAAAGGCCGGCAATGAGCTTGTGTTGCCATGGGCGGCACTAATCATTTACGTCGCGAAGTGACACGTAGATTAATTTCGCTCTTATTTTTGTAAATAAAATGAAGTTTTACATCAAAATATTTATTAATACAACATTATAAAATAAACAATTTAATAATATAACACTATAAAATAAAAGTGTAACAATTAATTAATACAAATTTATAAAATAAAAGTACATTAAACAATTAATTAATAAGTACAACTTTATAAAATAAAAGGGTAAATTTAAAAATGTATTAATACAACATTATAAAATAAAAATATGTTACTTTAAAAATAACTAGGTATACATAAAATATAAAAAATAATATTAGTAATCGAGGACGTACCTAAATGTATAGTTTGTAACTTATAAATTATGGATACTTATGAATAGATATGTGGATACTTAGCTAATATTTATTAGGCGTTTTTGTACTTGTAACCTAGTTAAGTATCCTCATATCCTTATGCAAATGTCAAAATAGAATATTTAGGCATTTCATTTAAATGCCAATGTTCTACCACGTGATCTGCTAATGCTTCTTGTTTGGTTTATTGTCTTATGAAAAAGCGGTGATGGAGTCTGTATGCTACTGGGGGAGCGACGGAAGCGGCCTATGAGTTTGCGCGCCAATGCACGCTCATAAGATTGTGGGTCGTCGCCTTTCGGTGACCTGAGGAGCAGATATTTATCTCATTTCAAAATTTGTAAGTAATTTATCTAGAATTCAGTATTAACAGATATGAAATGTCACTTAAGAATAGGCAGTTGTAACTAAAATGTTAAAAAACCTGTCAGTCGCCAGAAGGACGATTGGCGTGTCTTGTAATGGCCTGTAAGCCTGCTGTTCAGGCTTTTGTGTCTGGTAAGGTTCTGTAATTTCGAAGAACACTCATAAGTAAGTATACACGGATGCATCACTGGACCCATCATTGCGTAACCAGATAACTTTCTTACCAAGTATTGGGCGTGGTTCATTTTCCTGAACACCTGCTTCGTCAGGCATATTCCCAGATCTGGCAGGCAAATTGGACATTTCATCTGGTCCGGCTCTTGCGCTGTCTGTAAGACAATGATATATGTATAACACACACATCACAAACGGCACAGAAGACGGTCTCCAACAAGATCTGGTTTAGACGTTTTCTGTCATTCACTTTACTCACCAGACCTTGCAACTAGAGACTTCTTGCATTTTCCAGAATTTGAATAAGTTCTTGACGGGAAAACAATACAATGCCCGAGAGGCAAAATTGGCCTTAAATAATTTGTTGACCGGGAGCGGCCGATCAGTAAGCGACCCGATAGCGGGGATCAGTTAGTGACCAAATACATTGGCAAACATGCTTTAATCGCATTTGCGATTACTTTGATTAATAATAATTCATCAAACCCCAAGCGAACCGCAGAGCAGGCGTTCGAACGTTCCCTCACCTATTGTTTCAAATTATTACAGTTGAAAGGTTACAAAAAACGCTTCATTTTTTTCCTGAAAAACTGCAATCTCATAGGTAAAGACCAAATATTAAATTAAACCTTTTCTTCAGAAGAGGTATGTATGAGGGATAAATTTATACAATAGACCTAATTTTCACCAGCTAATATAAAACTAACTGGGCTAGTTTCGCAAAATATTTATCGGTTCGTCCTTCGCTATTACTAGTCTAATAGGGTTCTTAAGTACTTACAAGCGAAATCAGTTAATTCTTTCTGTGCGTAGTGATAGCCCACTGAGATGCCGTACACCATCAGCATAAGAATGGCGAATATTAGCGCTATTAGCAAGAGACCGCAGCAGGCCCATGACAGGATTCTGGTGATAACAAAGGAAATTATCTTCTATAATACATATTCTTGACAATAACTATTAAAGGAAGAGGATGGTTTTTGGTATGTTAAAAATAATTTCAGATGAATAATAATGATGTAACGAGTTATACGTTATAGCTGTTTACGGTATGATCCTGAGCTCTGCAACAATCAGCAGTGTTGCTGCCTGCCGCGTTGATGTCGAGCTAAGTGGCAATGTTGACCTTTGCCTAGTTCATTCATCATCATCATCATCATTATCATTAGCCTATAAGTGCCCACTGCTAAGCAAAGGCCTCTTTTCACAAGGAGAAGGTCTGAATATTAATCACCACGTCACGAATCAAGTCGGATTGGCGATATCAAATTTATAAGTCCAGGTTGGTTCCCTCAGGATATTTCCTTCACATATAACTTGGAAAAGTCACATTGGTCACCTACTTGCCAGGTTTCACAACCGTGCCTTCATGCATGAGAAGCGGACGCATTTACCTCCAGGCTCCTAGTTAATTAAGAATTTAGAAAATAAAGAAGAGCTGGGCTATGTACGCCAATATTGACGCGCAACAGCTCTGCTACTGCATTGCTTCCTTGCTCGATCCTTTACGGTCGTCGTGAAATCTTTGCGGCAACATCACTTCTGTTTTTTGCCGACTTCGGCATCATACCTTATACCTTAACGATAACTTTTCGTAAAGGGAGTTGGAAATTCCTTTTTATGTGTACCTATTTGTACTGAATTTGGGATGACTAAGGTTAATAAAGTGCTTACCTTTCCATACAAAATGTCAAAGTACAAAAGACGGATTGTACGATCCCCATTTTTCTTGTATAGATGAATAAATTGGATCTGTATAAATATGTTTTGATTAATTTTATTATTATTTAAATATCGCACATTCTATAAAAGTATATTGATAGTTTTATTTGGTACACAAAGCTAATGCTTAAATCGTCATCGTCAACTGGAGGACAATTACTGGTGAACAAAGACTCCCTCTTAGTCCTCACGCGACGCTAATCGCGACGCGACATCGTCGGTCCACCTGGCGGGAAGTCGTTCCGCGGACAAATTGTGAGCAAATCATTTTTCACACCGACCCTGACGTTACATTCTTAGTAAGCTGAGTACTCGCAACTTTATTAATACATACTTATACAGGTAGGTAGGTACTTACTTACCACAAGCACGCGTCTAACTATTGCCAAAAAATTGAAATGTATCGTTTCAACTTTTTTAAATCTTCAGATTGGTATATTCATTTTCTATAATGATTATTAGTTGAGAGTTGATAACATTAGGTATTCCCTACTAAATTATCAAAAATAGCACCAAGAGGTACAAAATCATATAAAAATGTACCTACTCAACATTTATTCATTCTTCGGTGTCAAAAGTAAGTCAAACAGTAGAAAAGTGTATTCGAGACCAAAGACCAAAGTATTTGTATTATGGCCAGGTTGACCGCAGATTTAAAAGTTTCTAATTTCTTACCAACCTATATTTTCCGACATTGGGACCCTTTAATTATTTTTGCAATGATTGGTTTCTATTTCGTTGGATGTGTGGTGTGACGAGAATGGATAAAGTGAGAAATGATTATATTAGAGGAAGTTTCAAATTGGCGCCAGTGACTGAAAAGTTGAAAGGGAACCGTTTGTCTTGGTATGGCCATGTGAAAAGGAGGAATAAAAAACATGTTACAAAAAAGCCATTAGTATAAATGCGAATGGATGGAGAGGGAGAGGGAGACCAAAGAAAATATGGATGGATTGTGCGAGAAGTGATATGGAAGACAGAGGAGTTAGTGATAGCGTGACGGATGACAGGACAGAATGGAAGATAAAAACATATTGCGCCGACCCCAAATAAAACGGGACAAGGGCAGGAAGATGATGATGATGTTTGGCTTCTATCTCGTCTAGACAATTTATTCACTCGGAACTTGAAGACCGTACATTATACCAATTGGGGACATAGACTCTGGCAAATAATTACATTCTTTAGCAGTTCTTATGTACTAGCTGGAGACTTGCTTTGTGCGTGTGGGTGGGATTTATATCTTGAAGCGGTGCCGTTTTGCATCGGCAAAATTTACCCATATTTTAATTTACCAATTTACGCCGTTGCCACCATTTTACCACCAGACAATCGTGTCTGGTTTCGCAACGAGTTCTAGTGCATCTATTTGGTATTTAGCCGAGTCATCGAAATTGGTATATATTTTATTTAGCAGTTCCAGTGTGAAGTATCGTCGGACCCTCGACAAGGATCAATTTCCTACTACCTACTTACCTACGTCAGTTGCGCCTTATAGTCATTGTTTAAGGCAACATAAGAGTTTGCGTCAGAATTACGCCACGAAGATCAAGATGGTTAGTCACCGCAGTGGATACATAACAGAAACAGCCAGAGAAAATTGACTCTATTTGTCGGAGAACCGAAATACCTAGTTTTAGCTAGCGTTGGCGTCACCCCAACAGGTGACCGCCTTCGAGGACGAGTTCAAGCGTCCAGCCATAGTTTCTCTTAGATTACAGGTCTAAGCTCTCCTTGTCCGCATTGGAGATGTAGTGTCATCTGCATACCCAGAATTACAGGCTTAAGAGGATCGCTTATGTGCTACAAAAAGAGAGTTGCTAAAAGTACAGACCTCTGAGGAAATCCGGCTTTAATACTAAATTGATCAGACGCGCAGCGCAGCCACCAATGACTACTCGACTTCGACCGATCTCTCAGGAAGTCTCCTAACCATATGTACAGACCATCAAGAAGTCAATACGCAGGAACCTTGTCCATAAGGCTAACGTGCCTGACCCCGTTAGGCCTTAGAAATATCGGGCGAGACTGATAATGCTTCTCCGTTTAGATCTCGCCCTATATGTATGTGGCATACGTAAGAAGGCCCCCATTAGATCAATGAAATCTGTATCGCCGGTTATTGAGGAGATCGTTACCTTCCAGGTACGCGAGGAATCTTTTATTCAGTACATGCTTCATTTTTTGCAAAATATTGATGTGACCGAAATATAGCTCCATAGTTGTTAGATTCGGCCGGCACGACGAATAGGTCGAGCACACGTGCATGTGCCAGCTTCCAACCTTTCGCGACACTTCCACACCAAATGGAGAAGCAAACATTTTTGCTTTCTGAATTGCGGTGCAGGTCAGCTTGTTATGCCCAGCAGTAGCGGAAGTGAGGGACGACAGAAGTTCGATTCGACCGTTTTGGCCAGAGACCAAAATGCTTTATTGGCACCGACTTCAAGATTATAAAATAGTTATTAAATATTATTTTCTACTTAAGTAAATGAAATATGTTTTTTTTTTGTTTCACCATTTTAGGTGATAGGCAGAGCAAGCAAGGATGCTTCTCGAGTGAGAATACGACGGCTACTTAAGACCGAAAGTCACGGTAATGGTATTCCAAATTAAAGTTCAGTGCTGTAAATCATTAACGAATTCCTTCGACTGTCAATGGTCTCCATCATCAGGTATACTGCAGATCTCCATCTATATACTTATAATAACTCTGTAGAGAGGTCAATTCTGTACATTAAATATATTTTCAAAATAACTACCAGGGGGTGATAGGTAAGTGATCGATACTGATGCCAAAAATGCAAACAGTAAAATTTTTGTCTGTCTGTCTATCTGTATGTTCCTTATAAATGAAAAAACTACTAGAAACAAAACTTGGTATAATTATTCTTTATAGATACTCTTGGGCAGGTTATAGAATATTTATCATCACGCTACAAATAATAGGAGCAGAGCAGTGAAGGGAAATGTTGGTAAAACGGAAGAAGTTACTCCCTTCTTTAAGTTACCGTCGCCTGTGCCTTACACTTATTGTCTAAGTATGCCTGCTTGCCTAGGATAGTCAGTGGCCGGGGCTACCCGACTCTCCCCTACCCATAAAAATTAGACGATTTATAACACAACAAATTTTATATATACTTCGATTTTGTTCTGGCTGCTTTTTATCAACACATCAAGCGGGCGAAGCCGCGACTGTCTTTCGGCTCCAAAAGTAGGTCGAGTTCGACCTTCGTCATATAAAAAGCATCGATTTCTCCGGTCTTCCAGCATCAGAACCTGATTTCCTTATCCATATTATAGGACCATTCTATCTCCTATCAAAAAAAAAAAAAAAGAATTATCAGAATCGGTTTATAAATAAGGGGTATCGGCGAACAAACATAATTAAGCGTATATTTTATACGGTCGAATTCAGAACATCCCCTCCCTCCTTTTTGGAAGTCGGTTAAAAATAGTTATAACCTAGTATTCTTATTGCCTTCTTGCAATATTGAGATAGAGAACGTATAGATACAGTGGATTCCTCTGGTGTCTAGCCTGATAGGTAATAGGATTATTATAAATAGGTAAAATTTGTAAGTTTGTATGTAGGAGGTAATTTTTTGAAACGCCGCCGGTCGGATTTCCAAAATTCGTTCACTGACAGATAGCTGCAACATTCCTGAGTGCTATCTATAGGCTATTATGGTAGGCTGGTAAAGGAACACTGAAGCAAGTCGTAGTCAAGATAACTTGATGCGCTCTGTAAACACAGCACTATAACGAGGGTTTTAAGTCGGTTAATAAAATAGGTTTAATGTTAAATAATTTATTAATCTTACAACTTTAAAAAAATAAACATATATTACTCTATAAAACAACTAAACATAAAATCTAAAAAATAATAAGTATTAATAATCAAAGGCTAACTACACAATTTGTAAACCTTAAGTTATGAATGGATACTTATGAGTAGGTATGTTTACACCTACCTAATATTAGGTACCTACATAGGCATTTTCGTATTCGTACCCTAGTTAAGTATCCTCATATCCTTATGCAAATGTCGCAGTAGAAGATTTGGGAATTTCATTCAAATGCTATTGTTTTACCACGTGATCTGCTGATGCTGTTTGGTTGCTTCATTGACTTAGGAAAAGGCGATGACTGCGGCGGTATATTGTTGCGGGAGCGACGGAAACGACCTATGACTTTGCGCGCCAATACACTCTCACGAGATAGTGCGTCATGCCCTTTTTGAGACCTGAGGACCAGATATTTATCTCATTTAAATATTAACAGTCATGTCAATGTCACCCAAGAATAAGCAGTTGTTACTGATTCAAACCTCTCAGTCGCAAGAAGGACGATTGGCGTTCCTTGTAACCGCTTGTAAGAATGCTGTTCAGGCTTTTCTGTCTGGTAAGGTTCTGCAATTTCGAAGAACACTCATTTATAAGTATATCACAGATGCATCACTACACCCATCGTGGTATAACCACGTAAATCTCTTACCAATTAATGGGCGTGGTTCGTTTGCCTGACCACCTTCTTCTTCAGGCATATTCCCAGATCTGGCAGGCAAGTTGGACATTTCATCCGGTCCGGCTCTTGCGACGTCTGTAAGACAATGAAAAGTATATTACAAATCTTTATGTTGAAAGCGATTAGTAATACAGTATCTAAGTATGTTATAACATGAAGCCTTTTCTCTAGAAGGTCAACTTTTCGCCAGCTAATATCTAAGTGACTAAGCTGGTCTCCAAATTAAGCCACGTTGTCAGAATCAGATTAGGGTTCGTAGGTACTTACAAGCGAAATCAGTTAATTCTTTCTGTGCGTAGTGATAGCCCACTGATATGCCGTACACCATCAGCATTAGTATGGCGAACATAAGCACTATCAGGACGAAAGCGCAGCAAATCCAGGTCAGGATTCTGGTGATTAATACGGAACTTATTAGTAAAGACTTAACCATCAATATTACATAGAAAAAACAAATAAACGTTTGTCAGTTTGTGACGTTGACGGCGTTCATTTGCGAAACTACCGAACCGACAAAAAGTCGCAATTATTTTTAATGAGTGAATTTTTGGCGGGAAGTTTGAGATCAATAAGTGACGTGCCTATTTTCCAGTTGTAAACATAGGCTAGCCTAATCAAAATCCGTTCAGCAGGGCGCGAGATAATTACGTACATGTGCACTGCTGAAAAAGGCCTCTTCTCTCTCTCTCTTCCATCAATCACCACGCTTGCTCAAGGCAGTTTGGTGATTTTAAACTTACAATTACAAATTATAAGTCTAGGTTTCTTCACGACTTTATGCCAGTAGTGTATAAATAATCATAGAAATTATATGTGAAAAATGTCACATTGGTACTTGCCAGGACGACTATAATATTATTTTCTTAAACATAGATCATTCGTCAATCATTTTTGATACTATCAAATTATAAGAATTGAAATCGAGAAGAGCATATAAAAAAGGTTAAAGAAAAAAACAGCCACTTACCTTTCCACACAAAATGTCATAGCACAAAATAAGGATTGTACGATCCCCATTTTTCTTGTATAGATGATAAATATCTGTTGGAAGTAGGTTTATTTAGGTGTAATGTACAATCCAAATCCAAACTTAATATTATACTTAAATGTGAAAGTACCTCTGTCTGTCTTTTCTTCACGCCTAAACTACTGAACCCATTTGTGTGAAATTTGGTACAGACATAGGTTAGAACTCGAGAAAGGACATAGGATAGTTTTTAAACCAAAATTCTGCAGGACAACACTATTTCTATGACATAACCAGCTTTTGTCCACGACTTTTTCGCGTGAAATAGATTTTTGGTTTCGTGTATTGTATCATAAAAACCAATCTTGTATTTCCACTTGCACAGTGATTTCCGATTAAAAGTTAGATCTCTTTTACAAAGACACGGGGGGAGGGTGAGGATGACGGAGGAATCGTGCAGCGGCTTTGTTTACTGACGCTGACTTAGTCAATATTTTGATTTGAAAGTTTACTAACACCCGGTTTCTGAAAGGCTTGTCAACGCTAAAATTAACTAATCTCCTGTTAAATCTCTTGTCAAGTCATCTGATTGGTTGTTGATAATTCAGTCAACCAATCAGATGACTTGACAAGAGATTAAATTGATTTTAACATTGATCCGCATTTCGGAAACCGGGGGTAAGTGTCGATTTGGGCACCCGATCCAGAGTGGTATTAGGCTGTTGGGAAACAGCAAATAAGGCAAGTGCCGCGGGCGACAGGTTAGTAATTTATATATAAGGCGTTTTATTACTGTAAAATACATTTAACTGGGTAAAAGTATGATGAAAAGGAGGTTTTACCGCCAATCATTTAAAAGATATTCTCATCAATGTTTGGTAATGACTTTTTCTGTAGGTATTTGATTTTATCCATACTTCTAGGGACATCCTGTTTATTTGGCCCGCACTATGTATAGGTACCTACTAGTGCAAATGAACAGTACGACATCCCGCGTCTTTGTAAATCAGTCCTAATAATCTTGAATGCTTAATCTAGGTGCCAACAATGTGGAAAACATCCAAATTTATATGATACTTACAAACCTGGCAAATTTCGTTCCGCCTCAAAATTAACTTAAGTTTTCTGACCTTCCGTGAACTTCCACGAATAAATCAAGACCAAAGCCAAAGTCAAAGTCAAAATCTTTTACTCCAACTAAACCATAAACAGGTACTTTTGAAACGTCAAAACAGAGAAGTAGTCTGTCAGTCAGTTCGTCAGTGAAGCGAGGTGCTCATTCCAAATTGTAGATTCGAATGAAGAAGACCGAGCAAGAAACTCCATTCGTAACTCATTAAAAAAAAAAATTACAATTTCAATAATATAACATTTATAGTATACATTATTGTACCCTTATGAGAACAATGCAGAGACAAGTTGTTAATAAAAAGGAACAAATGTCTATCATTAAAATTTTAATCCTTTGTCGTCTCGAACATGGCGCTCACATACAGGGTGTAAAAAGTTGTTGCGAAGTAAAACGACCTACGTACTTATCACAGCGTTTTCATGCTAAGCTGTGAACCTACGCACACAATGACACAAAGCCCGTTTGCTTTATATTGTTAATTTTTTTTTATACTTAAAAATAAAAGTCGTTTCCCAGCGATAATTTTAGCGTAAAGCTATTTAGTTAGAACTGCAATATGCGTAGTTAACGGCTTCGTTAAGTGTCTTTTTACACCCTGTATGCTTACTCACAATCTTTAAGAGTGCTTCTATATAAACTTTTTGGATATTATAAATTAAGGATGCATTATTTTTGAGAATTTTACCTAACTGCTGACTTTATTTGAGTATTGTCCAGTGGAGCCGAATCAACACGCTGCCAGGCTTTCTTATCCTCAATATAATCTGAAAGCTATGTAAGTACTACGAAAGTATGCCTGTCTACACAATTCGCGTTTAATATAAGTTTTAAATTTTTGATCGTTAAGATTTAAAACACTACTTGGAATTTTATTGTAATAATTTACACAGAACCCCATAAAGGACTTCTGTACTTTGGACAGACGGAATCGTGGCACAGTCAGCTCTTGTATTAAATGTCTATCACTTCTCTTTTCAAATAATTGCAAATTTTTCCTTACGTACATAATATTTTCATATATAAACTGACAAGGCACCGTCAGGATATTTATCGTTTTAAATAGTTCTCTCAGAGCTCGGATAGCCCGCTTTTGTAGAATAAATATTGATTCTACTTCCGCAGCTCGACCCCACAGCAAAATTCCGTACGACATAATGCTGTGGAAATAGCTAAAATAGATAAGCCTTGCTGTGTTCACGTCTGTGAGCTGTTTTATCTGTCTAACTTCAAAAACAGCCGAGCTTAGTCTCCCCGAAAGCGTCTTCATGTGGGAACCCCATTTTTTGGGGTTGCCCACTAGACAATAACCCCAGTTTATTGTCTAGTGCGATACCTAGAAACACTGTCTCGTTGACAAATTCTAACTTTTGCCCATTTATAATTATGCCACAATCATTACTGTGTACGTTGGGCAAGCTAAATTTAATACATTTTGTTTTTTCTCGTTAAGTGCTAAATTATTGACTGTTAACCAATTATGAACTTGATGAATGGAGCTGTTTACTTGGTCAAAATTATTAGAATGTCGACCTATTTTAAAAATTAATGATGTATCATCAGCAAACAGCACCATACTTGGCTCAGTTTTAAATAGAAATGGCATGTCATTATCACACACTAAAAAGAGAAACGGACCCAATCTTGAACCCTGTGGAACGCCTATTCTTATCTCAGAGCCCTGTGAGTTATAACCACCTACATGAAATCTCAGCTGCCTATCCTCTAAATATGATTTTAGTAGACGGAGTGCAGTATGTCTAATCCCGTAATGATCTAATTTCAGCAAGAGTGTTTCATGATCAACGCAATTGAACGCTTTTAGAGGTCGCAAAAGACACCAACAGCATCCTGTGCTTCCTCCCAAGCACCGAGTACTTCCTTTATCAATGTGACATCGGCGTCAGTTGTACAACGACCTTTAGTAAAACCGTATTGTTGGTGATATAAGATGGCATGTTTATCAAAGTGATGAAGCATCCGAGATCGCATTAACTTTTCGAACAATTTGCTAAGAACCGGCAGAACAGACACAGGCCTATAGTTGTTTGGTTCCTTAGTGTCACCATTTTTGAATAATGGAATAACCTTACTGTATTTCATTAGGTTTGGAAAGACACCGTCATCTATACTTTTATTGAAAATCAAAACCAGATACGGCGCTAAAGTTCAGATAAGTGATCCTTAGTTAATTTGACCTTATTTCTTTAAAAACCTTTATTATCTCTAAAGGATTAGTATAATGAAAACTAAAGTCACATCCGCATGATTTGACATTTTCTCTAAGCAAAGTTGCCGATAGTCTGACCGATGATTTTAAATGAGCCGTTGTTTTGACAGGTATATTAGCAAAAACTCTCGAAATCTGTCCCCTTTCTGTGTTTAGACAAAATGCCGAATGTTTTAATTTCTTTCCTACCTGTCTCATTCTGTATTATTTTCCACGTAGTCTTTATCTTATCTTCAGCTGATTTTATTTTATTACTGATAAAAAAACGCTTTGCGGTTTTGCATCCTATTCTAAATGTCTTTGCGTACAATTTTTTCATGTTGATGAAAAAGAGCGTCGCAATTGTATGGTTTCATGCCATAAAGTTCAAAAAGTTTATCTCTACTCTTACGAATACCTGCGGTAGCCCAATCGTTAAACTTAAACTTAGCATAGACGTCTTTATTATTTCATTGGCAAAATATCTTGAAATTCCCTATTCAACACCGTAAAAATTTTTCGTATAACCTGCTTGGATTACTTGCATCAAAATTTTCTATACTTAATTTAGATGCTAATGAATCATTGAGTTTCTCTAAATTTTTATTTGTTATATGTCTAAACTTTATTTGAATTTTTGAAGAGGCAAATAAGAGCTGTAAGTAACCACAAGACCACTGTGGTCAGAAGGTAAACTGTTTATAACTTTTTTTTTCTAAATAGTTACAGTTACTGAAAATGTTATCAATACATTTGGCTGTGGAGGGTGTTATCCTAGTCGGTTTCCATATCTATTCTGAGTCTACTGGATACGTCTTACGGTACCGAACGTCTGTTAACCTCACAAAGAAAATTATAGAGAAACATTTTTAAATTAAATGAAACAAATTTAATAGCTCCATGCCACTTATATTGTTCTCCAATAAATTAATATTAAAATCGCCACATACAAGTGTACTATAAGCAAAATTAGCCAAATCGGAAAAGGCATTGTTGAGTTATAACAAAAAGTGGCATTGATTTTTTTTATATAGATTTCATCGTAGGATACTTACCAGTTACCACGCACATAAAATATCTCAAGAAACTGAAATGTTTTCTTTAAATATACAGGAAAGATATTACTTCTCCATAATTATTACTAGTTGAGTCTTGATAGCATTAGGTATTCCCTACTATATTATCAAAATAGCACCAAGTGGTACAAAATCATACAAAACTGTTGAGTACATTTAATTATACATACGTCAATGTCAAATGTAAAGTCACATTATCAAGGTTTACTTATAAAAGAAATCAAAAAGGCTCTTTGGTAAAAAGGTCGATTAAATCGAAGACCAAAAAATTATATGCCGAAAAAACAATTTATTTATCACCAGGTTATTGACAGATGCCCGGTTCCTATATTTAACGAATCGTCGTTGTATACGCATTACGACCAAATGACATTACGAATAGTTATCTTGACCGTCTACTGACGGTTAAATTATTTATAGGAACACCACAGACACCATAGATCTCCATACAATTCGCTTACCGATATCCGTTAGTTGCAAACCGTCAGTAAGTTGCACGACGAGACGTATATTGGTTTTAGCTTACGAGTCGTATATAAAACCACTATTCGTAATTAAAACGGATCGTTTCTCAATTATAGGAACCGGGCGTATATCTATATATACTCAGTCAGACTTTCATAGGTCATAGCTATATGTCACACGCATCAATCAAATCTCTAAAGATTGTCCGTCCATAGAACACTCTAACGCCCGGTTCCTATAATTGAGAAACGATCCGTTTTAATTACGAATAGTAGTTTTATATACGACTCGTAAGCTAAAACCGTTCCTATAATAAACGTCTCGTCGTGCAACTTACTGACGGTTTGCAACTAACGGATATCGGTAAGCGAATTGTATGGAGATCTATGGTGTCTGTGGTGTTCCTATAAATATTTTAACCGTCAGTAGACGGTCAAGATAACTATTCGTAATGTCATTTGGTCGTAATGTCATACAACGACGATTCGTTAAATATAGGAACCGGGCATAGACGAACCAGATGATGCAGACAAAAATAGCTCTCTTTTTTAAGTGAAAGGACGCTAAACAAGCAGATGATGATTGGATGGACAGTTAAGAGGGGTGAGATTTGAACGATCGCGCCTTTTGTTGTGGGGATAATCATACAATAACTTTATCGGCTTTGTGTAAGGCGAGAGAGTGTCAGACTTTTATTCACAAAAAACTACCTCGTTCGGCTGTGGTAAATTATTGTTCTTGCAATGTCAGAGAAGTTGGAACCTAAAAGTCAAATCAATCAATTAGATCCAAACTTCCAGGGATAACTTTTATATCTCAGTTTTATACGGTGTAGGGCGTCAAACAGAGCCTCTTATTACCTGGTGGTCAGGTGCTGAAACCCGCAACACCAGGATAGCTGTAAGTGTGTTACCGGTCTTTCAGGGTTTAGGAATTTGAGGATTGGCAGAATTCACGATAGAGCCTCATTCGCATGGCAAAACCCAATACCTACTAGTGCTGTTACATTTATAGTTTCATTTATATTTTCTATTAGGCTGTTTTTGCATTAATTCAATATCATTCAGTATCAAAAAGGATTATTAACGTGTTATATTTGGCATATTGCCAAAACCCCAATATACTATACTCTATGGCGAAGTATCATGAATCCTTCAGCTACCGTTTAGATACTTCTGTCATGTCGGTATACCTTCAAAAGTAGGGAGATATTTCAATTCAAATAGTTTCCTTTCTAAATGGGTGTTTAGGTAGATGACTAAATTGTTATGTAGGTGACAGCGTTTTGTAATATTAATATATGCTTCGGCCGACAAATTTCTCGTGATTCAATGTCGTCTCTACAAAATGGGTTGTGTGTGTTGTTCTCTAAGCTCGTTCATCTCGGTCGTGTTAGATGCTCTCGAAAGGTAAGTACTTAATGTTTAGTATAAGCAGTGCTAGCTCAGTGACCCCTACGGTCACTGACACTCCGTGCAAAAATTTTGTGGCGCCCAGTTTAGTGATTAAGGGAAGCAATATCAAGTGTTAGATCAGCCGGGGTTGCGGGGCAAGCGCAATGAGGCACCGCGACCTCGGCCCAGAGCAGGAGAAGGAACAGGGGGGTTTTTAGTCAGTAAGAGTCTGGCACTCCCTCCCGCCCGGCCCTGGGCGGAGAAGTCTTTTAATGATTTCCCCTCACAAAAAAAGTGTTAGATTATGCTGATCCTAAAATTTATAACTATTTATTAAGAATTTCGTCTTTCTATTAGCGCTACCTATAGCTAGCGAAGAGGAAGTAGTAAGATTTGAGAAAAAAAAGAAAGAAGAGAAGCTACAAAAATACTAAACATTAAAATGTATAAAAGATAGGGTAAAAGTGAGTTAGGACTCCAACGCCGGCACTGAAGTCAAGAGTACGTATTTGTTTATTTGCTAAGATAAATAATTATGGTTTCAGAATATCACTATGCACTGTATGCGCTATGCTGACGTGTTGCCTGTTGTTCACTATACTGACCGTGTTGGTATTGGGGATCGGTATCGGCTACCATTACTGTTTTGTACAAACCTCAGTGCAAAGCATGTGTAAGTAATGCATACATGAATACACTTAACTATAGCTAAGCAAGTAGGTACTTGTCCCTATTTAAGTTTTTTATATGTTTTTTTATGTGATAGGACGGCGAACTAGCCGTCGGATTACCTGATGATAAGCAATTAGCACCGCCCATGGACACCCGCAATAACGGAACAGTTATCAGTGCCTTGCCGACCTTTTGGGGATTAGGATTTAGGGATTTAGGGATTGCGTTAAGGTTCGGCGTCAGATAATTTCACTTAAACGGCGAAACACAACGCTGTGGTTGCTTCACGCCGGTTTTTTGTGAGGCCGTGGTATCACTCCGGTAGAGCCGACCCATAGGTGCTGGCTCTTAAACACTTAAACATTATTTCCTTGGCGTTTGGTATTAATTATTTACTGGTATTTTTTATTTACATTATTTTCTTGGCGTTTGGTGCATGCAAACTTGTGAATCAGACATCTTTTCTTTACTAAGTTATCTGTATTGTTTCCAGCGAACGCTGCGAAGGCGGCATCGGGGTCAGGGATCACTGACACTCGTCGCCATGGCAACATGATGCGCTCTGTAAACAAAGCTGTGCAGCGAGGGTTCGCGCACCGTCACTCGCGGCGCGACGCTGATTCTCCTCTAGGGGAGAATAATCTTACAGTCAGCAACAACTACACAGGCTCTGAGAACCTCACAGTCCGCAACCCACCTTCAATCCAGCTCTCATCAAATAATGCGACAAATTATACCGACTCTTTTATCAACTTTGTACCCTACTAACGTCTGTAAGCGTAATATTCGTAAATAAAATTCATTTTTTATACAAAATACTTTATTATTAATTTACAAAAGCCTTGGTAAACGATTAATAAATTACGGTACATAAAGTTATAAAAATAAAAAATACGATATAAAACAGAAAATAAAATAAAATAAATGACAATACATCATCAATAATGTAAAAAGTAAATTATTATTAATAAAAATAAAATTATGAAACATGTATAACAATATAAAATGAATAATATAATCATAAAAGAGGCTTACGTACGCCTTCAAAATTAAATATCGTATAAGTAGGTCGGTCGTACATGGTTTCTCAATAGGAGATCCATGTTGGTATTTCACGTTGTCAGTGGCGTAGTTTTTAGGTATGTGCTGTTAAAGGGCTTCAGAGGTTTGAGGAAAGGAGTCGTGTTGTTGCGGGAGCGACGGAATCGGCCAATGAGCTTGCGCGCCATTTCCCGCTCGTTAGGAGATAATTCCGGCTCTTTGGGAGGCCTGACAAAGAAATAGACTGGTATGTGAATGTTCTGATCACATCGTCGACTTCCTCATTTTATCAAATGCTTGAGTGCCTATCGGATGAATTAATCGTTTCTCGAAACTTATTGAACCATATTGAGATACAGTACGTTATTTTAAGTGTGAGAGAGCCATGCTTCGGCATAAATGGGTCCGCACGGCTCGGCAGGAGTGAGATTTTCGCCTTATGAGTGAGGTTACCGGGGGCCCAAATCACCTTCCCCCCACTTTCTCGATCCTCAAATGCCCTATCCTTAAATCCCGGATAACCCACAAGAGGCCAAGTGTCCATGGGTGGCGCTGATTGCTTACAATCAGGTAATTCGTCTGCTCGTTTGCAGACATATGACATAAAAAAACCGACTTAGCCGTATGTACATTTCTAAGTTTTTATACATAGTTATCATCACTAGTTTCACAAGCAAGCAATGAAAAGCAAAACTATTAAAATCAGTCGCAAGTCAAACCTTTCAGTTTCTAGAAGCACGATTGGTGTTTCCGACTGCTCAATGAAAATTTGTTGATCCCCAGGCTTCTTGGTTTGGTAAACCTCTGCAATGAACAAGTTATTTTCATAAGGTCCAAGAATTTGGGCTCGCTTAATCACTACATAGTATAAAACAAAGGCACTTTCTCGATCCCTTTTTTTTGTGAGTAGAAAATCATCAAATTTCTTCTCCCGTCCAAGGTGAGGCGAGAGGGAGTGTCAGACTGTTGCTGACTATGACCCCCCTTTCCTTCTCCTGCTTTAGGCCGAAACTGCGGTTACCTCGCAAACCTGGCTACTTTTTCGGTCCTTACACCTCTATGTGTGCTTAAAACTACACAACTGATTTCGATGAGCTTTTTTAATAGTTAGCTAAATGAAACTTAAAGGGGAAGGTTTATAATGTATGTATAATACTTACCATCATTAAAATAAATAGTGCAGAAATGTACATAGCATTCATCCGTGCGAAACAGGGGCGGATCGCTAGTCCTATATAATTTAGATATCTCACATAAATTTAATCATTTGTGAATAAAGTGCTTACCAAGTACTGGATGGGGTGGGTTTTCTTCCTCGGACCTGTTGACAGCGAGTAGACGCACTACCGGCCTGTTCTCTGGGCCGGCTCGCAACAAGGCGGGTTCCGTCGTCTGTCTCGACGACACTGTGAGACAAATTTATCATTAAAATATTGATAATCATTCGATGGCTTTTTTGGTCATGAGTGGGACAAGATTGAGTAGGTACAAGAAAGACTCTTGCTAACTAAAACCACACGATTCTCTCCTGCTCCGAACTAAATCGTTGTGTATCATTGCGTTTGTACCCGCATCCCTGGCTATAGAGGGTAATAGATATTAATTGTGGTAACCAAAATTAGCTGAATGTTGGCCTTCCACAACTCCTGATAGCGTTCTTGATTTCAGCAGAGTTGACTCGAGCCTTTAACGAACCATGGCGATATTTCTCAAAGGTTTTTAAAAATAAGAAATACTGGATGGATCCCTATTTTTTTTTTAACTAGGTAAATGTTTCACCACGGGCGTAAATTTTTGGTTACAGTAATAATATGCTCAAATTATAGAAATGGTTATTCATATTACAAAATAATAATACTTAATAGGACGAACTTACTAGCAAACGAAGCGAGTTCTTTCTGTGCGTAGTGATAGCCCACTGAGATGCCGTACACCATCAGCATTACGATACAGAACATCAGCAGCATTAGGAGGAAAGCGCAGCAGGTCCATGTTAGAACTCTGGTATTTAGATGAGATATTAGAAATATATAAAACATATCTACACCTTCTCTCCCTATAAGTCCCTAGAAGTAGGTATACCTATAGTACATATGTTATTATTCATACATAATAATAAACCTTCCTCTTCAATCACTCTATATGTATGTATATCAATAAAAATCGCATCAAAATCCATTGCGTAGTTTTAAAGATTTAAGCATAAGTACATAAGTATACTTATAGAGACAGAGAAAGCGACTTTGTTTCAAACCATATACCTACTTAGATACTTTTTAAAACAACATTATGATATGATCGAGTATGAGTGGACACACTAAACGCTGTGTCACCAACACTAGCGGGGGTATGTAATTTCCAAAAGACCTTGTCGGCAGTTAAAGGCTTAAAATAAAATATGTTTCTTACCTTTCCATACAAAATGTGACAGAACAAATCACGGATTGTATTATACCCATTGTGTTTATTATATATTAAAACTGTTACTCCATAGATCGCTTTATTTGCAATTTCACTTTAAGATTTAAGTATCTTTCTATTTAATTTTGTTCAAATTATCTTGAAGCCGTTATTGATAGCATTATTCGACAAAAAAAAAACAACAAGTATAAAAAATACACTACTCCAAAAATCTTGCAAAACAGCACTGAAGTCAGTGTCAGTGTCAATTGATAGAATAAAATAAAAACGCTTTTTATATTCTTTATGGCCAATTAATTGAAAAGTAGGTACTATAATATAAGATGAATTATTTATATCCTTCAAAACTTATTAAACATTTTATCAATAAAAAAATCATATACATATATATCTACGCTTATTTCGGAACATTAAAATGACTTAATAAATTAATTATATTTCCCTCGCGTATTTGTCGAGATAGGTCTACCAGTCTACCTACTAGATTCAAAACAAACCATGGGCTCATAATCAAGAGCAGCATTGCGCGATTAGGTTCAAGTGTGAGAGACCCATGCTTCGGCACGAATGCCACGGCCTCGCAGAAAACCTCAACTGCCCCACTCAGGCTCAACAACGCTGTAGGTAGTTGTTTCACCTCGCAGTGAAACAACTACAGCGTTGTGTTTCACCGTGTGAGTGAGGTTACCGGAGGCCCATTCCCTAAATCTCAAAATCCATAATCCCCAAAATAAAAAAAATAAAAATGTTACAATACGCTCCTTGCGGTCTATCCCGCATTTTTTATGGTACACATTCGCAACACCAAAGGAGAGAGAGTGAGATCCAAGCTTCGGCACGAATGGGTCGCCTCGACCGGAGTGATACCACGGCTTCACAGAAAATCGACGTAAAACAACCACAGCGTTGATTCGCCGTATAAGAGATTACCCAATCCCTTCCCTCTTAAATATCCGAAATCTCGTAACTATCCCTAAAAGGCACAGTCGTAACTCCTATGGTAATGCTGGTCTCCATTGACGGTTAATATTGCTAAAAACCAGTTAATCCACACGGATTCCCTTGCCGAGCTATCCCATAAATAAACACATTGATACTTACCGGATTTCTTGTTGTGTGTCTTGTTTCTTTTCTTCTCTCTTATATAGGAAAGTGGTATAGATAGGTGTTGCTAGATAAAAAAAATACGCAAATAATAATTATGAAACATTTTATTTAACAACTTGTTTAATAAAAATACAAATTATAACAGTCTCAGTAGATAAAAGGCACTCACAACACAACCAATATATTTTCAAAATAATAATATTTTTTTTTCAAATAATTTATTACAATAATTATTATTGCTCTTTAATAATATCTTTACGCTTACCATTATATAATCAATATAAAATAATATGTATGTACTTCTTTAGCCAGTACTTTTTATTTATTAGTTTATTTAAAATTAAAGTTATTTTCAAAAAGTGACACGTTAAAGTTTTATTTACATATCTATTTATCTAGAACATAATATTTTTGGTGTAATTTATACACACAGAATAATGATTGCAGTCATACTATTTTACGTATCTGTACAGAAAATAAAAATGTCACAAAAAAAAACTTTTTTACGATTGTTATTTTGCTATGCTTAGGATAAATAATAAAAAAAATAAGTCATAAAAAAGAAATAGCTAATAAATTCTATGCAATTTAAAAAAAGCCGGAAGCCCAAAATGACGTGTTCAAGCTCAAAAATACAATACAAAATATAGGTACCTTTTTATGAAAAATAATATCGATTTACAACAACAATCTCGATTATTTTCAATCGATTTTCAAAATTAATACAAAGCTGGACACGTGCCGATGTTTAATTAAAAATATTAAGAATAAAAATGTTTTATACACAATGATGGCAGTGTAAAGTAACTATAAAAAATATAAAGAGACAACAGAAAGAGACAAGGACTTAAAATTTAAACAGACGGTTTTAATAACTAACGCGCTAAGAACGCTGCAAAGGATCGGTATTGCTATAATATGTAATTGAAACTAGTAAGAATTCGATAGAATAAGAGAAGAAACATGAAGAAGTACAGAATTATCAAGTTAATAGTCAAGTAGAAAAATAAAAACAGTGTAAACACCTTTTGATAAATGTACATATAAAAATAACACCAATTTGAATTTGTATAGCATTCTGTTCATTAGGTTTAAACAAATTACACTCATATACAAAAAAAGCAATAAAATATCATCTCAAAAACATCAAACAAATCCGTACTACATCTGTACGACTGTATAATCCATTTGGCACGGAATAACTCCTATATAAATATTACCTGCATCACGTTACGCAGTCTTACGTTGCAGCAACACGCTTACTGTAACATGTCACGTCATTGTTTGGCATGTAGGAGATCCCATAAAGGTAGTTCTTGTAACGCTGTGTGTAACTCATGTTGTATCTGCGCGGATACCGCGGGAGCTGCGAGGGCAGTCGAAGCGCCTCGTAACCACGCGCACACGAGGTTTGAAGCCCCACTTAGCGGACCGAGACCAGTTACGTGTAAGTCTGCACAACTGGGGAAAGTGGAACATGTTTGTAATAAAACATGATTTATTGCAATGGAAGGAACATGTACCACAATGAAATTAGATCATTTGTTATTAAAATCACACGCTCTCGTGTAACAATGGTAGATTACTAGGGATTTCACAAGGTTGCGTTTTAGGTCTAATATTTTTTTTTATTCTAGATTAAGTAAATTTTAATACAGGAAGTAGGCACAGACCACAATTTATCAACATCATTAACAGATAGGGGAGCTATGCAATGTGGATGCTGGTCAAACAACTCAAACTTACTCTTACGGGGATGAATAATATTGTGGCTACTTACTCTAAGTTCTGTACTCGAAGATGGTCCAGCTGTGCGTAGGGCTCCCAGTGCGCGAGCCCTATAGTGAGCGCTAGGTGCAGCGAGTGACGATGCAGCGCTGCGGCCGCGCGGCCCGAGCACGATACGCCCATCGCACGGATGCGATATTCGTCGTAACCAATCTATCGAATAAAAAACCATTGTTATATCGGGGATTGAGAGACGATCTTCGGCCACGGTATGCGCGGGTCTGCGGACGGCGAGTAAAGGCAGCACGTCGCACATAGGAGTATTTAACACAAAAAGTCGATCAAAAGTCGAATATTACAAAGTATTAATAGAAGGTAGTTTTTGCTACCCGGCAAAACGGTAGGGTCGGGGGGACAATAAACCGCTCGACTCTCTTTTGTTCTTGCTAAAATTCCGTTCATAATTAGTCGTCTTTCTAACGCAAGCTTCATCGCACGAACTTAATACGCAGTGAAAGTGAGTCAACTTAATTGTTAAAAATAAGCGTGACAGTTAGATTACTCGGAATAAATCATATTTTAGTTATGGACGGTGCAGAACAAGGTATGTAAAATTTATATTACTGTTTTTTTTTGTAATATATACCTTTAACAATTATTTACTCCATCTTTTATGGGGTACATTAAAATGATGAGTTGATTTTAGCCTTTTCCAATATTTCAAAGTCTTTTTGTTGTATTTCCGGACTTTTCCCGGGTCAAATTCTTTTTTCATCCTGTTGTTAGATATGCATAGTAGAAATTTAAAAAGAAAATAGCTGCCAACATGTGCCAAAATGAAAACACTTTGAAAATTAAGTGCATGTGGTATTTACAAAAACAAACTTTATTTTGCGGTCACTTAAGTTAATTTCAGATTTCTCTTGTTGTAGGTTCTGCTGGTACAAAGGTCGTGACGCGAAATTATGTTTTCCAAAAATCGAGGGAGATACTGAACAAGATTTCGGAAAAAAGTTGGATTTATTGGAGTTTGAAATAATTAATGACTCTTCATTCCCAACTGATCAAAAATCAAAGTTTATTCAAACATTTTCTCGTCTCAAGTCTGAAATGAAGTCTAAGTGGCAGACAGCAAAGCGAACAGAAAGTGTATTTTTGAAAAAATACCATGATTGGATGACAAGACACTCTTGAAATACCGAAAAAAATAATAATATTGAAAATCCCGATAGAGAAGATGTATGTAGAATTATACACATGGTATCCAATGATTCCTACACTTCACAAAATTTTAATACATGGGCCTACAGTTATGAGGAACGCCATACTACCAATAGGGCCTTATCTGAAGAAGCTGCAGAGGCTCGTAATAAACATTTTAGAAAATTCAGGGAACAATATGCAAAAAAATTCAGTAGAACTGACTGTAATATGGATGTCTTAAATGGATTATTATTAACTTCAGACCCATATTTGACAAGTATTAGACGAAAAGTGTCTAAAAAATCAATACTTTTTAAACTAGAAACTAGAGAAACGTTAATGTCCTACGAAGTTGATAAGGATAAAGGGAATGCAGAAGATAGTGAACATGATTCAGATGAAGAAGAGTAGTTATAACTTATAAGCGATTTAATTAATTTAATAATTTATTAGTTTATAAGTTTTTAATTAATACGTATAAATTGTTAAAGATTGCAATAAACAAATAGTGACAAATTATTTTTTTTACACATTTTTCAAATTCCTGTTAAAAATATATCAAAATAGTTTTTTTTAACGTTTTGAGTACATTTTAATGCCAATAAATAAATTATAGCCAATAAATAATTTTGATCGACTTTATTGATCAAATACCCCTATGTGCGTCGCCTGACCAGAACCAGACACCAGCGTTCCGCGCGCTTAAAGAAGCCAATAGACTACCACAGACGGGGCCCTATAAAGCTGATATTCAGACGGGGTCGCGAAGTAAGCGCAATAAGGCACGTCGGCTTCAGCCTAGAGCAGGAGAAAGAACGTGGCGTTTTTAGTCAGTAAGAGTCTGACACTCCTTTTAGCCTCACCTGGGCGGAAGAAGTCATTTAATAATTTCCCTCCCAAAAAAGGCATGTGCGTAATAGGCTCTGCACTGTAGGGACTCTGGAGTAGGTCTATGGAGATGACCCGGTCTCCCTGTGTGAGGTGCGTGTCTTGACCACCGCGGCAGTTTTAGTGGAGTGAAAACCCACACTGCCCCTAGTCTTTTTTCCCTAAAAAGCAAGGCGCTCTTCCTCCCGACGAAGAATTTTAATAAAATACTAGTGTATAGTCACGAAAAATCGATGAAACTAAATCGAAATCATTTGTACCTATGTGTTATGAATGAAAATATAGTTGACTTACTTGTAAATCTTTTATCCTTAACGTGACGTAGAAGCTGGTCTTCATGGGGTCCGGTCGCGTGACGCTGACGTCACTGATCCTGTTGATGGTCGCCAGGTTCTTCACCCAGCCCGTGTCCGTCTCAAACTTGCCGATAAACGATAATGATCCTATCTGGAAAATATAAAAACTTGTTAATACTAAAGTTAATACTTACATTATAAGTTTTGGGCCCATTAATTGAGTCTGGCCAGACACCCCCTGACTGTTTATCCGTATGTATCAATATTGGTCAGGGGCAGGGGCCATAGTATTTCCATAGTTATCGTCTACGTGTCCATAACCACCCACACCCATAATCTAATAGTCCTGTTCTAACCGGGGATTGTCATTGGGTGCACTTTTATAGTGCATACAGGGATAATTGCCGGCTGATGTACCATTTCACTAATATTAAAGTTGTTCAAAGGGCCTCAGCGAGTTTTGGCTTCGGCCCCTCGTACGCCTTCGCAAGTGAACACATTATATAATACTTACAATAATTTGTTTCATAAAAATAATTCAAAATGTTAAGTGGCTGATGATGGTGATTTTATAGACTGTGGTAATCATCTCACCTTGTGCATGAAGGTTGCATGGAGCGGTGGTAGCTGCAGTACTTCTCGACAGCTCTGCAGCAGCGTGCGCCGTATATTGATGAGGATCATGTCTACAACCTTGTTGCCGTTCTGAGCTAGGCTGTCGATCATACCGCTGGAGGACAAAAATTTAGATTTTTTATTACATTTATTTACTTTAATGGACATGCGTTTGAATGAATGTTGACTTGACGCTTGTATTGTATATTAATACACACCTTTGATATTCTACCAGACTACATTGCCTATTTTTTGGATCGAAAAAATCTAATATGGTAGAGGCATCCGTTGTGACTTTAATTAAATGAACTTGAGCGATTATTCAGAGATATCAATAAAACAAAAAATAACAATGTTACATATCGTGCTGATTCAAACACAAAATATGTTTTTCTTTTGCTACTTCTAAGTAAATAAATGAAAATGTTGATGACAAAACTTATTAATATGTAACTGATAACTCTTGGGGAAAAATGATCGGCTCAAAAATGTTCAAAGAATCCCCCTAAGGATAGTATAGGTAAAATTTTAGATTGCCAAAGTTATCGCAGTGGCAGAATAACCCACAGTTGTTTGTATGAATGAATGAATATTCTTTATTGTACACGATGTGTGATACTTATTATAAATTGGATATGTATGTAGGTAAGTATGTGTTTGTAAATGCACAAATGATATATGACAAGGGGGTCAAGTGTAGCATTTAAAAAAAAAGAAATACCTGTAAGCTTCCATCAGCGAAGGGTTGGAGCACATGACCTCAGAAACGCTGGTAGCCTGTCGTAGTACCAGAGCTAGGTGCAGCTGTAGCTTCTCCCTCAGGAGCGCGTACAATGGTAGAGACACGGCCGCAGTTAGGGGCAGGTCATCTATACGAACAAATTGAGACTTCAAAGACCATAACATCCTGTGATAACATCTATGTTAGGTATTAGAAAAATATTAAATTATAACTTTTAAACTTTCGTGTTTCATGTTTGCAACATATAATTCATTACTTTTCGCGTTAATACTTCTGTTATCTATTTAAATAAAAACTTTTCGTTGTAATGTTAAAACTCAACAATGCCTTTATCGATTTGGCTAATTTTGGTCTAGAATTTTCGTGGAAGCCCAGAGAAGGTTTAAAAGGTCAAAAAACTTTTGAGGCGGTACGAAGTTTGCCAGGTAAGATAGTTATGTATAAAATTAAAGCATCAGCTTAAATGTGGGAGAGCCTTGCTTCGGTACGAATAGGTCGGCTCGATTAGATACCACGGCCTAAACGGAAGATCGAGATCGAGAAACAACGATCAAACTCCAATCTTTCTACAATCCCCCATCCCTTAATTATCAAACCCAAATTTTTCCTATTCCTAAAAGACCCGATGCAAAATTTCATGGCATGGTGATATTACTACGAAACTATAAAAATAAAAATATAAAAAATATCCCCAATAGGGGTATATTTAGGAAAAAACACGATTTCAATTTAAGACTGATTAAGTATCTATTTGAATAAAAATAACTGGTTTATCATATTAACTAGTTTACATTATTACGCAACTGATTGTGTGACATGATAGCAAAATTTTTAATTTTTTTATGTCATTCCGATTACCCGATTGACGTCGCCTATGGACATTGTAATTCCTAAGGAGTAACTATAAGTGCGTTGCCGGCCCCTTGAAGATTATTACGGAGGTTTAAGGATTACGGATGGGGGAGGGGTGGAGATGAAGAAAAGGAGGACTGGGATTCCGGTAACATTACCCACGCGACCAAATATAAGTGTTGATTCACGCCAGTTTTGTGTGAGGCCGTGGTATCACTCATGTCGAGCCGGCCCATTCGTACCAAAGCATGGCTCTCCCACATACAAAATGTTATTATAATATAAGTCATTGGCTCTTTTTTGGCGTGAAAGACGAACAAACAAACAAACGTAGACATACACGTTCTTGCAAGAAGTATGGATTTTGGTTTGGGCCATCGTTTGCCATAATTATTCTTGCTTTGGTCTTGGACGGAAAGCAAGTTATTCAAAGTGACGGTGATTACAGAAAGAGCCTATTCGTGTATTACAAAACTTTTTCGTTATCTTGGCAACAAACTTAATTGTTATGTCGAATGGTTATCAGGCGTGTAAGCCGATAACAATCGATTTACATACGAATGGCGGTAAACCGGCTAATATATGAATTTTAACTACAGTACCTATTGTATGACGTCCTAGTCTAGAATGTTATAGAAACTATTCAAAATATCTACTGACATAATATGACAGTGACGACAGCCAGCTTTCTATTATTTATTTTATTCTAACTAACAACATGTATTTATTATTGTCATGCTAGAAAGTGATCGACTTTCATCTTTATTGCTTTGTGTTAAAGTAAGAAATATAAAAGAAACTTGGAAGTGAAAGTAAAGACTATTGTAGATTTTACGACGAAAAAAAATGATTACAAATAGGTCAGAAACAAACAAAAACACATATCGTCGCACAACTTGCAACTTGTTCAATGTAAAAAAAAACATTTTAATTATTATTTAGATTTAATTTTAATTTTGGAACGCGACCGAAAAATGATTTACATTTTAAACATTCGATAAAAGAATTTGGTTCCTTAAAAGAAGTACGTTTTTCCAGTACTCCTCAGTCCTCAGTCCGTCTCCTGTAAACTTGTCATTTTTGACATAGAACTAATTGCATTATGAACGAAGATATTTTTTTCCTGCTTGTTCTATCTTTAACACTTACCTATATGCTTAGCTAGCTGCTCGGTCGTAGCGAATTCGTATCCGCCAGTCCGTTGCGGTGATGGCCATGACAACTGAAACCAATTAAAATAAATATTTTTAAAATACTAGATTCCAGCGGCTGTGATCTTAGTACCAGGGTAAATAATAGGCAGTTTTTTTTTTGCTAGGGGAAAATCATCAAATGACTTCTTTCGCCCAAAAAGCTTCGGCTTCAAGAGGAAGACTTCATTATCATCATCATCAGCCCATAAGTGCCCACTGTTGAGCAAAGGCCTCTTCTCACACGGAGAAGGTTTGAAAATTAATCACCACGCTTGCTCAATGCGGGTTGGCGATTTCAAACTTATAATTAGAAATTATGTTTCCTCACGATGCTCACCTTCACCGTATGCAAGTGGTGTCTAAATAATCATAGAAAGTGCATATAACTGGGAAAGGTCACATTGGTACTTGCCAGGTTTCGAACCCACACCTTCATGCATGAGAAGCGGGCTCCTTGACCTCCGGGCCATCACGACACACACCTTGTATTGCTACTCCAGACTAATTTATCTTTATGCCAATTTATAGGTATTTAGATCCATTCAGTAATTTTTACGTTACAGAGTAATAAACATCCATCCATCAAAACTTACAAATCTTCGAGTTTTACTTTTGTAGGATTACAGGAAGGAAATATGAAATAACAATCAATTACCTATACCAAAATATACACATTAATTATATTAATTTTAATTAAATGTATTTAATGTTTATAATTATAATTATTAATAATCCGTCTATAGCTGCATGCAATGAGTAGGCAAATTAAAACAGGTAAATTTAATTGTGGGAGACTCACGGCACGAATGGGTTGGCTAAAACATGCGTGAAACAACCACAGCGTTGTGTTTCGCCGTGTGAGGTTACCGGAGGCCCAATCCCTCCCTTCCCAATCCTTAAATATCCGACACCTTTCCTCAAGAGACCGGCAACGCAATTAACGTAACTGCTTTGGTGTTGCGGGTGTCAATGAGCGGCGCTGATTGCTTACCATCAGGTAATCGGACGCTCGTTTGCCGACCTATCTCATAAAAAAGAGGTTACAGGAAAAAAGCTAGTATGAGAATAATAATAATTACCTTTACCAAAACTTCATCATGTGTGAACTCTATGCCCGGATTGATGAATGAGAAGGCATCATCTTCTAGCACTAAGCCGACCCTCACATCTGCGATCATGTTTGATAATGATATTCTAGAATAACACAGTTTATGAGGTCAATACATTTAAATATAATAATAGCTAGGGTTATTAAATGAGTGTCATGGGAGACCTACCCATTCCAATATGATGGACAGACCTGAACAATAAAATTTTTAAACATTTTATTAAGAATGTTAGTATTTAATTCATTTAAATTACTTAAGGCAAATTTTTCAATAGTCAGATAAATGTTATTCTGACGTGACAACATCATAATTATTCCTCAGACAACTTTTATTCAATCATTGAAAAACCAGCCCTTTATAGATAAGATAGGTAAAAATGATAAGGATAAGTCATTCACTTTTGACTGCCAACAGAAAGCTGTTGAAGGCAAATCCTGTGCTAGATCACCTTTGTGGCAGTTATCACATAAAATATATGCTAAAACCAATATTTCTGCAAGCAAGTGAAAAAGCAGCAGTACTTGTGAAATTTATTTTATATCTTTACTAATTGAAGAACTAATTGAATTAAAAATTGAATTTAGGCGTCTCTGAAACAGCTTTACCAATAAAAAAACTTGAACTGGAAGCCGCACTACCCCCTAAAAACTATGCAAGTGAAACTGCCAGGTATGGCTATTTTTTATATTCTAATTTATTGATTGTGTACTTATTATGAATAAATATAATATTCTATCCACTTTAAATAAGAAGCAAACTTAAAAATATATTGTTATTACTAAAATAAATGGTATTTATTCACAAATAGAATGTTTGTAATGCAGGCATAGCATAGAGTAACACAAACAAATCCATTTACTGTTTTAAAAATAAATAATATTTATTGATTGCTTGAACAATTAACAATATAATAATGATAGTCAATAAACATTGCAATTTCATTCTAAATAAAATATGAATGCATTCTCTGTTCATCAAGTTAATTGTATTTATTACATTACAATGAAATGGGTGCAAGAATTTACTTTTTATTTATATGTTATTTATGTGTTGTGTGAAAACCTGGCTACTATGCTATTGGTCCATAGCATGATGTTTTTTACCTCTTAACTTTCCTGGATAAATGGACTATATGATATTAAAAGAGTTGTTCAAATACAAATACCAAATACTTTATTAAAGTATACATTTGAAACAAGTAGTTCTACAGGCTAGAATGTTTCAGCTAACAAGCAAATATACACTTAAAGTTTTATCATATTGACCATAGTGATTCTCGCACAGTAAAGTCTTAGAATGGCACTTGTTGTGTGATTGAGGTTGTCAGAGAGGCAATAACCTTCTTTAAAATAGAATAATAGTTTGTTAGTCTTTTTCTCAGTGAAGCTAGGTACTCATTATAAATTGTAGATTCTAATGTTGTTGGTGTGCATGGATGTCCATTCATCATAAAAAATATAAAATATAGATTATTAAAATATTAATAATGTGATTTACTTACACAACATGTCCTTCAGCCATAACAGGTATGAGATTATACAAGTTTTCATTAAATGCACTATACAATCCTTTTACATTGACTTCTCCAAGTGAACATCGCAGTGTAAGACTCATGGATTTCAAATCTAATGACAGAGCCTGCATATGGAATGTAGGTACTTTAACAAGTTCTAAACGGAAGAGGTTTCTGAAATATTTAATAAAGTTATTAAGTATTATTGAAAAGGTTGGTTTGGTAAAAATAAAAACAAAGTTTAATTTTGTATGACTAAGACATGCACTCAGGTTAATTTTGTGCCTATAGGCGATTGTATTACTAGTATAATTTATATTGTGTTTAAATTAAAAATAAGTATTTACACTTGAGTGTTTTTTGCGAAATACGAGGTGTCACCCAGGCTGTCTGGTTTGATGTGTTCCCCATTCTTCGTCTGCTGTAGAGCCACGTTCGTAAAACTCTATAAGTAAACATTTGAACAGCGTAATGTTATCAATATCGTAAAAATAAATTAAAGTCCTGCACAATAATAACGTTTATTTACCCTTTTGATAACATCTTGCAAGTTGGGCTGGACTTTTATTAAGAGATCACTTAATTCCTGCTCTATATCGACAATTTCTTCTTCAGACATTTTGCTAAATACATCAGCTTCACTGTAAAACGCTCATATAATTTTTTGACTATAAATTAAATAAATTATCACCGAATCACCGAAAACGAAACATATTGCAGCTGAGCTGACTGACGACGTGACATTGACAGCTGACAGGAAATTGTTGTGTTGTTACATTTTAAAAGACTAGTGATTTCATATTAAATAATCGACTAAAAATTTATTTTATTTCACATTGATAGATTCATTAATGTAAATCGTTTTAAATATTATTATTATCAATGTAAAATAATGAGGTATTAAAATATTGAGTGTCTCTCAACACTATTTATTGCAGGAAAGTAACAAGTTGGAATTAATGTATTCCCTTAATTTTAGTTTAACTAAATAAATTTTACTTATAATGGTAATCTTCGATCATATGTTTAGTACATATAAAACAAGTTATATATAATCAAAGCTCTTAGCCTGGCATCGACCGTAAATATTTTTGACTTGACTTGAATCTAAATTGATGAAACATAATTTTCCTGATTTTGTCGGTTATCCTTTTTCGAGTTCTCAGATAATTGATTTTAAATTTCAAATATCTGTTAGTTTACGTTCATAACTTGTTAACTACAGTTGTTGAAACGAAATAGTTCATGTTATGCACAGACTTCTTAGAAGAACTACCTTTATGTTGTTATGGGGCTTCTAAACTGACCCTACTTTACTGGTTTGTCTAAATGACCGGGAACTACAATGCTAAAAAGAAATATTTGGCATACCTACACACAAACATATCTATTAAAAATCGTATGAAGGTAGTTTTATCAATAGTCCGGCTACGTAATATACCTACCTACTTAAACTTTTATACTCTTCCTAAGTTACTTAAAATGTAGGTAAGTACCTAGGCAGGCTTAATTATTTCTCTGTCTTTTCACAAAAGCAAACAATTTAAGGATTACTTAAAGAATCAGGCACACGACACGTTGTACAGTAGCCAGCCAAACAATTACTGTGCCAATCGTCAGTAAATATCATATTACTATTTTAGTGTGGGAGAGCCATGCTACGGTGGGAATCGGCTAGCTTTACCGAGTGATACCACCACAGATACCACGGTCTCACACTGGTCTCACAGAATTGGTTATTTCATTGTGCCATATAATCGGGATGATTAAAAAAAAATCGCACATAACACGTTCGGGACAAATCAATGATAAATAATAAAACCAGTCGACAAAAACATTTCAAACAGATATTTATGTCACATTGATACAAAATTAAAATTATTTGTATTTCTTGTGACTGATATCCTTTTTGTTTCGAAGTTTTTTGGATATTTTTTCTGCATACTTTTTATTTTCTTTTTTTTTCTTTGACCGTGTCGTTGCATTGCTTGTTCTGTTTTTGGTAGCCAATAATAATCCGTTACCTTCGTTTTCATCATTATTAAATCTTAATTGATTATTGTCAGTGCTCAGGTTATCATCAGCATTTTGTGAATTTGTTGCTATTTGGCCTGGTATGAATAATGGTACTAAAACAAAATGTTACAAAGTCATCAAAACAAATGAAAGTTTCACGTTCAGATACTCACACAGCAATCAAATATATAGAACAGAACAATGCAATTTATTCTTACCACAATGAGGTAGACTTTTGAGTGATTCTACGCCATGTACCAGAGACGACGCCATGAGTGTTATAATCTCATTTTCAAGCACATGCCTGAAGTTGGCTATTAATGTGTTTGCTGGACCCTCAACCGTTAGCGATTCAGCTCTGAAAAAAAGGAAAAAGGAAACTTTATTCCTTATATTATTTCAATGAGATCCACAAACCTCTTTGATAGAATATCAACGGAATTATTTTGTATTTAAGGAAGCTGAAAACTTATTGTTTTAAGTCTGAATGGAGGTCTTTACTGATGTATAGATACTAGTATAGTAATTACTTCATTTGGTTCAAGAATTGGATGTCCAAGTCGACTGTGTCAGGCTCCTCGATCACGCTCAGCCCAAGACGGGCAGCTACTTCATTCGCGGTCAGAGTAAGCTCACCAGACAGGGACGGCACCCCCGTCGGTATTATTGCTTCATATTTGTAAACCACCTTAAAAAAAATTGGGCACAATTGTGGAACATTGACGATTGTAATAAGTGACGACTGAATAAAAAAATCTGCGAATACAAAAACAAAAAAAAATATTGGTAGGTATTAAAAAAACCTATAATATAAAATTGTTCTTTTGAGCATCATTGTAAATATTTTTTTTTGCCAAGTAATAAAAGCGCTGATATTTAAACAATATGTATGTATAGGTAATAATGCTTCAGAGGTATCTATTCTAGGACCATTACAGCATCAGCGTTATCACAACATAGACATAAATAATTAAATACGCACCTTTAAATTACTAAATGCGACGATGGAATCGATTTTACGAACTTTATCCATTTTATAACCCGTGGGTACTGATCGCCGAAACATGGAGTTTAGTCCGTGTAGAGCTCCATCGTGCAATGATATTTGCTAATAAAATGAAAGTAAAATGCTTTTAAATAAATTATGTAATATTTTTTAATCGCGTACCCTTTCGAGGGTATTGCTCGACTAGTCTCAGTAACGATAGGGACCCATAATCGTCGTGTAATTGACTAAGTTGGCTATCGATATAATAACACACACTATTCGTTAATTTCCGAGTGCAATGATTGCAGATGCTTAAGTGTTTGTTAGTTATAGTTCAGCAGTTGATTTCTGCCCATTTAACTGAAGAATAAAAACAGGATGGGATAGGACAGGCCCAATTCTTTCCTTCCCCCAATCCCTAAAATTACCTTTATCTCCAAGTATTGCGGTTTTTTTGGGTTGCGCAGCATTGCTTACCATCATGAAATCGGTCTGCTCGTTAGCCACATAATAAGATATTCCTACCAGCCCATGAATAGATTTCAGGGTAAAGTTTGGTATCTTGATAACGTCTGCATTCAATTTCCGTGTTCTGGCGTTTATCAGCGCTATAGATGCATCCGTATATTCTTGTAGCACTATAGTCTTCTCCTGGTCGTATTTTCTAAAAAAACAATTATCATTTTGAACATCCTCTGAGTTTGTTTCGGCATTTCTTTTCAGAGTAGTCAGAGAGGAAATTCCGGTCAGTGGGTCGTTTTAGGGGCGGAGTTCCGGCTTCATCTAGTTTTTAACATATAGTTTTGGCGTGTAAAAGTGCTGTTTTATGGCCTATTTACAAAAATAAATTCATTGTTTCGTGAAATATTTCATAGGCGGTTTCGACATTGGTGTAGGTCGCTTCCAATTAAGCCCCTAATCATGAAGTCATGGGGGAAATATGGTCAGCGGTGGAAGTCATTTGATTGATCTATTGAAACAATTGACATTATAACCATCCCGTTTTCCGTATTGCCAAGCCAACATGAACGGCAATCAAAGTCGTCTGTAAAATCATCAAAATGGCCTTCTCCACACTGATTGACGTGAGGGAGTGTCAGACTGTTATTAATATATAACCAGTCCGTTCCTTTTCTTGCTCTGAGTCGAGCAGCGGTACGTCATTATTCAAGCCAGGTTAACCTCAGCTAACTTGCCACCTGCAAGTTAGCTAAGGTTACATGCGCAACATCAGCAGGCTTACTCCTGCGCCCTGGCTGGAAATAGCAATCATATCAACAATACGCCCAATTTTTTACAAATTCCATTAACAAAAAGAGAAGATTTAAGTGTGGGAGAGCCATCTTTGATTGATACCACGGTCTCGCAGAAAACCATCGAGAAACAACTACAGCGTTGTGTTTTGCTGTATTAGTGAGGTTACCGGACGCCCAATACTTCCCGTCCCCTAATCCCTGAACCTCCAAACCCCTTAACCCCAAAAGGCCGGCAACGCACTCGTAACTCCTCTGTTGTTGCGGGTGTCCATAGGCGGCGCTGATTGACCATCAGGTAATCCTATTTTTTTTTGTCAGGGGCAAATCATCCAATGACTTCTCCCGCCCAGGGTAAGGCGAGAGAGAGTGTCAGACTCTTACTGACTAAAACCCCCCCTATTCTTTCTTCTGCTCAGGGCCGAGGTCGCGGTGCCTCGTGTGCGCTTTCCCCGCAAAGGTAATCCGTCTAGTCGTTTACCGACGTATCACATAAAAAAAGGTTTTAAAACATTTTCAAATATTTAGTATACGCACTCCAATTCTTGCATGTGCTCTATACCATCGAGCTCAATGTATATCAAGTAGTCATTGAAGTAATCTTTCATCCACTCATCCAAGTCATTTTGCAGTCTGCTGAGAAAAGCACCTGTAACAACATTTATGTTCAGACATTATTTATTCTTCAACGTATGCAGATATGCAATGTGACAACCCATGCTACTCTGTATTTGAGGGGTGTGGAGTTTGCTATTTGAAGATCGTAGTTTAGTTATATATTTGATGTACCTATGTATGTGTGTGTGTATGTATGCATGAATATATATTGCATGTAATTTTTTTTAATTCTATTCTTACACATGGACTGTCACCTACTACTACAACTCCGTCCACCTAAGGGTGCCTGGTAGAGATCGCTTTTAGCGAAAAGGCCGCCTTTGTACCCAGTACTAATGAATACTGTAATTTTTGTATATGTATGTCAACTCTTTTGGTGTACAATAAAGTTTATTTATTAATTTATTTAAAGGGTTTAGGTATCAGAGAGTGCTTTTTTTGAGCCGGGATAGTTATTAATGAGTATATTACTGACTAGAAATCACCATGTTCCGTTTCTTGCTCCCGGCCGTTCATAATTGTACTTGATACGTAGAGCAGCTGCTATTCGATCTTTTTCAATGTGTAGGCCTTTAGTCGGCTTTTAACCCACTTGTTAGAACAGTGTTTAGTGTTAGTGACACATGACACGTTACAAAAAACGCACGTACAGGACCAGTCTGGGGCGACCAGGTAATGCAATTCTCAGTCCCTTTTCTTTGCGCGATATTAGAGCGATTTTGAGATATTTTTAATTAAAGATAGTTTTACTTGATTCTCGAAATAAAAGTGTTTATTATTTTTAACCGACTTCCAAAAAGGAGGAGTGTTCTCAATTCGACCGTATTTATGCTTTTTTTTTATGTTTGTTCGCCGATGTCTCCGTTATTTATGAACCGATTTTGATAATTCTTTTTTTGTTGGAAAGGAGACAGTCTCAGAATGGTCCCATGATAAGGAAATCAGGATCTGATGATGGAAGACCAGAGAAATCGAGAGGAACTTTCAAAAATTGTAGGGGCGAGTGGTGTTTTTGCACGTGGTTTTAGTAGGCTTTTGACAACGCTACAACATGTCGATGTTCAAACTCGACCTGATGACCTGATGATGGTGCCGGCAGACAGTCGAGGGATCTCCTTGATTATTTGGAATAGTTGCCTTGTGTTTGGGCTTGAATGATTCGTATTGGTGAGCACTTTGCACCAAGATTGGTTGTGACTGTCATTAAGGGTCTGATGATGAGAACGATGGACAACTCAGGGAACTCCTGAACGGTTTACAGTAACTACCTCGTGTTTGGACTTAATTCATTTATATCGATGAAAATTTTGCACCTTTATGGATTACAACGAAGTAATGCAGTAAATTGTGATGATGGAGCCGGAAGGCAGTCGAGAGATCTCCTTGATTATTTGGAGTAGTTGCCTTGTGTTTGGGCTTGAATGATTCGTATTGGTGAGCACTTTGCACCAAGATTGGTCGTGACTGTCATTCAGGGTCTGATGATGAGAACGATGGACAGCTCAGGGAACTCCTGAACGGTTTACAGTAACTACCTCGTGTTTGGACTTAATTCATTTATATTGATGAGACCTTTGCACCTATGTGGTATATGTATAATGAAGGTCTGCAATATACCTGATGATGGAAGTCATTGACATTCGAGGGAATTCCTCAACGATTTACAGCACTGAAAGCTAACTAACTCGGACTACCATTACCGTAATTTTCGATCTCAAGTAGCGGTCGTCTTTTCTATCTAGAAGCATTATAGCTATCTGCCTATCACTTAAAATGGTGAAATAAAATATTTTTACAAAAAAAAACCGACTTCAAAAAGCACCTAAACTAAAAAGCAAAAAATAAATTTACTTTGTTCAAAGTAATACATATTTACATTTAGTTAAATAGAAAATAACATTTCATAAGTATTTTATAATTTTGAAGTCGGTGCCAAGTAAATACTACATAGGTACCAAACAACAACAGTTAGAAAAATATATTGATAGGTACCTACTAATCAACAAACTAGCAAGAGGTATATAGGTAATATCATTACACTACTATAGTTTTACTTGGCACCGACTTTAAGATTATAAAATACTTATGAAATGTTATTTTCTATTTAACTAAATGTAAATATGTATTACTTTGAACAAAGTAAATTTATTTTTTGCTTTTTAGTTTAGGTGCTTTTTGAAGTCGGTTTTTTTTTGTAAAAATATTTTTTCGTGCCTTCAATAAATACAGGTTTTAAACATTAGCTCCAAAAAATTTTCTTAATTTTTTTGGTAATTATTATTAACTAATTTAATCAGAATAACTACAGTTATGCTACTCTACCTATTGGTTTATCTAGCCCATTTAAAATTAAAGGTCTACTGTATTACTGATCATCACACAAATTATTAATTATATAAAAAACATAAAAATATTACCCATCTTTTCTTTTTCTAACCTTATGGCCGCACTTTCAATAGCTTGGTTTGTGTACTGAAAATGGAAAATATATTAGGCAAACTGCTTAACAACGAAGGCTTACACTTTACTGGGTAGGATCATAGAGAGTGGCAAACTCTTACTGACTAAAAACCGTCCCGTTCATTATACTCCACGCCACGGTCGGCGAGTAAGGGCAGCTCGCCGCCCGACCAGAACCAGGCCCGAGCGTACGGCGCGTAGCGTTCCGCGCGCGCCTCAAAGAGCCAATAGACCACCACAGACGGGGCCCTATAGGGCTGATGTTCAGCCGGGGTTGCAGAGTAAGCGCAACGAGGCACCGCGACCTCGGCCCAGAGCAGGAGAAGGTACAGGGGGTTTTTAGACAGTAAGAGTCTGACACTCCTTCCTGCCTGGTCCTGGGCGGGAGAAGTCATTTGATGATTTTCCCCTCAGAAAAAAAAAACGCCCGCGTTTTCTCCCGCAACCCGACTTCGGACTTTAAATATTTTTTCAGGGGTTTCAATTTATAAATGAACTAAAAAAATCCGACTTAGTTGCAAACCTATTATACATATGTATATTACTAGCTACTCTCGCGCGGTTTCACCCGCTGCTACATAACAGATCCTAGCATGATGTTTTATAGCCTGTAATAGCCTTCCATGATGAATGGACTAACAAACACAAAATCTGGTTCAATTTGAACCAGAAGTTCCGGAGATTAGCGCGTTCAAATAAACAAACAAACTCTTCAGTTTTATGATACAAAAAAATAATAATAAAAAAAGTATAAATTGTAAAATATACTCTTAAAACAACTGTTGTTACTTCTATTTTAATAATCCATATATGTTTCTAACATGAAAAAACACTTATTTACTTTCTGTTACATAAGTTAATAAGTACATAAATTTATTTCTACTCACCATCATTAGTGTTTCTTCGATTTCGATATCTGATTTGACTAGTTCAATGGTAAGATGTTTGTTAACCAATCTGTATTGTCCTTTCATTAAGTATTTCACATTCTTTAAAAGGAACCTGAAATTGTTGCAAATTATACACTCTTGATGGACCATTGACATTTGGAAAAAAACCCTGTCTGTGTTGTATCAGTAGATTGGATCGGATCAGATTGGAGTTTTCACAATCCATTTTTGGAATAAATATGAGGCAAAAAAAGCAGATGGATTACCACCGGGTGTCCATGAGCGGCGTAGGTCCTAAGAAGTCACAAGTTGTTGAAGGAGAACCCTCTTTTCTTAAAGATTTGAAGGTCATCCTTGTCCGAATATATTAGGAAATTATAGTTTGTTCCATAATTATGCTGTGCTGGGTGGAAACTTAAGCAAAATATGAAAATGAATTACGGTCATGATACACGATAAGTGTCGGAGTTCATGCTTCGGCTCGACCGAAGTGAAACCACGGCCTCACAGAAAACCGGCGTGAACTAACCGCAGCGTTATGTTTCACCGTGGGAGTGAGGTTACCGCAGGCCCAATCCTTCTTCTCCCCTAACCCTTAAATCTCCAAATCCCCAATCCCCAAAAGGTGGGCAACGCACTCGTAACTCCTGTGTTGTTGCGGTTGTCCATGGGCGGCGTTGAAAGCTTACCATCCATCTGCCCGTTCGTCGACTTATGATATAAAAAAACGGTCATCATAATGTCATTAGAAATTAATATTAAGTACATATGTTATATAAAAATGACAATCTTAAACTTACTCTACTTCTCCAAAATTGGGGGCGTAGATGAGGACCGAAGGGTCATCTTCAGTGAGTGCCCTCTCATAAGCTCCTTTGAGGTGTAGGTCAACGAGCGCCAGGTTTATCGTGATCATCATTTTGGAGATGTCATTGTGAATGAAATTGACACGGAAATGTGTGTTGTTGCGTAGCTTCATACGATGAAAGAATCTTAAAATATTTATAAGAATTAATCACTAAGTACTATAGGAAACAATTTCTGTTCGAACAGGTTCTAGACTGAGACTGCTTCAGAACTTATTGTAAAAACTAGTTTTGAAGTATGGTTTAGGATTTTATAAGAAATAGAATACAGTGATTTCTAAAGAAATATAGATACTTATTGTTACGTGCCTGACGTCACTTTCCTGACTATGCGGGCTTGGGTTACGGGATTGGATGAAATGAAACACTAATACCGGTTTTCAGACTTTCTATTGCACTTAAGTTACAGCGTCCACGGAGTTAAGTTATCGGCGTTCCTCTCCAGCAGAGTCCGGCTGACTGACACAACTTTGCCGTTCACGCTGACTTAACTCACTTAACTGACTGCACTTCACTATTTCACTGCACTTCACTATTTCACTCACTTTTCTTCTTTTTCACTTCTTCCTTTTCTTCCGAATCGCTTTAGACTTAGAACTCAACTGCCAGCGGTGAGCCGCAGTTCCGCTTATATACCCCCGGTCAGGTTCTGGAACATTCAATTTCGTTATTCTTTTTGATCGTCATGCCTCCAGAACCTTCCAATAATTTCGTTATTCATTTTTATTTATTCTCCTTCTCGCTCTTTAATTTTTCATTTCTTTCACACAAATAATTCCAGAAAGTTCGACAAAACTTCCATCAACTAAAAAACTTCATGTTTACGGCGGGACTCGAACTCGGGGTCTCTGTGGTGTAATCCACACGCCTTACCGATTACACCAACTCGTGTTGACAATTCACGACGAAATTTACAATCTCTAGGCAACGTTTGACAACCATCCATTGACGTCATGATGTCAAAGAGTTTGAACCACTTTTCCGTCACATTATGTTTCAGACCCATTTTCATGAATATGGGCCTCAGCATGGCTTGAAACTAGTCGAGTATCTCGTCAAAACAATTACATGAGTAAGCCGAAAACATAATAATCATTTTATATGTCTCACGAAAGTTATAATAAAAATATACTTGTCGTTAAAAATATCCTTTTAAAGGAAATAGGTAGGTATTTACTTACAGTACAGAGTCAGTCATTTTCATCATAGAATAGCCGCCGAGGTTCATCCCCGAGGGTATCATCCACGCTTTGTGGCTATATTTGTGTATTTCACGGAAAGCAGCCCCTTTTGTTTGTACCAGCCTCTGCATGAGCAATTCATAGAACAAAATGTTCAGTCATGATATTTAAAGCGGACTGACGACCTAACAGATATTAAGGACGGATTTTTGGAAAAAAATAGAAAGAAAATCAAAGTCAAAGACATTTAATTCAACTAACGCCCGGTTTCCGAAAGGCCGATCAATGTTAAAATCAATTTAATCTCTTGTCAAGTCATCTGATTGGTTGACTGAATTATCAACAACCAATCAGATAGATGACTTGACAAGAGATTTAACAGGAGATTAGTTAATTTTAGCGTTGACCAGCCCTTTCAGAAACCGGGTGTAAGCCATATAAAGGTAGGTATTTCTAAACAATCAAAAAGGTAAGGGAACACATGTAGTAAAGTTCAAAATGCCACCTTTTTTAAAAGCATACGGTACGGTAACCTAGTAGCCAGAATACGGTAGTCTAGTCAAATTCAATACTTTTATCCAAATGTCAAAAATGGTACTTTTCCATGAAATTTGTATGAAAAACTGAGTTATAACGTCATAGTATTCTTGCCTCAAATAGCTTACTTATTTCTTAATAATTAGCTACAAAAAATCTTAAACAAAATGTATCGATCGATTGATGAATAAAAGTATAGTTATTTTTCAATATTTAATTGTATTAAAACGTCTAATTTATTTATTTTTGACTTAGCTGAATAAAGGTAAAAACAACCTTTACCATAATCTTCAGTTACAATGACCGTCCATTCATATTTTAAAGATTATAAGAAATGTACCTACATATATATACAAATAGTTAAAAAGTACGTACATATATCATCGTGATATCAAAGTGAGCATCCATCAGTGCCCTTTGAGCATGCGCCCGCGTTTCATGATAACGTTCTGTGAATAAGTAGAAGTAAGTTATGGTTTTTTTTATCTCTCTCCTGTGTCGCGGGTGCGTTTACAGTTTCACAAACACATCACATCCAGACAACATGATGATAATCATTTTTGCATTTCCTAATTATTAACCTTTACTAACAATCTGCTTTCAAACTACATCGTAATTAAAAATGTCTTTCTCTTTCTCTCTCCCACTGCAATCGTTTTTCCCTTTCATTCATCGTCGTATTTGTTTTTAAATTGTTACCGTCAATTTCATCCAGGGTCTTAAATAGCGCAGAAGAATTCAAGGTCATCCAACATATCGATTCTGAATCGCCCGAAATTTCTGTAAACATAAAGTATCAGTTTAAATTATTCTTGCACTTATTTCGATACGGAAGTGTACGAATGTATAGTAGTTTAGAATAAATTTTACGCCATTTATAAGGTACATAATGGGGGGCCTTTCTTATGAAGCCATGGGCGTATCTAGGGTGTCTCGTCGCCCGCTTACAGATCTCAGAGGAGACGATTATTATGTACTGTGCAAATCAACGGTTAATGACACCTTCTAAGCGCAGATGGGGCTATTTCTAGAAAGTTCTTTTTTATCTTGGAAAATTAGTGCAGCTAGAGGATATAAAATACCAGCTTCAACACCAAAGGAGTGCGTTGCCGTCGACGTTGTTGTTGACGTCGGACTTTACAGACATAGTGAATCCCAACACGTGCGCTTTTTTCACGCCGATATTCGGATAGGCCGTATTATGACTGGTCTGTGTTTCTGGTGGACTGGTCGACCCTACCCATTCATAAAATCTGTACTATAATGGGAGTAAGATTACCGTTTTCATTACTTGCAGGTTCCGCCCTATTTAATCGAGTCTCATCGTCCAAATCACTTACATCATTATCTTTAGAAAATATTGCCAAATTAATATTAGAACATATAAAATATGCCAGAATCAACTTTCTCATTGTTCTTATTTAACTTTTACATTAATTCAATCTTTGTTAACCAAACCATTTAAAATCTTATCATCTACGACTTGCTTTTGAGCCATAAATCGGGAAATTCAATTAAAATTTACATAATTTATGTTCCTTTTTTCATTATTATAGATTTTTGGGTTGTGACTTGAGAGAAAGATAAAGGAATCGAGTAGTACAGAATGCATGCGAGGATGCTTGATATGTTTTCCGTTTTATTTTTAATTGTTAGCTTATCAGCTTTTCAGGCCAATTCGGAAACAATTGAGTCCGCTATTTATAAGTATTATAAAAGTGGTAAGAAATTATAACTATTTATTTAGTACACCTTTTTTCGGTTTTTATACCATGTTCCTTTAAGGTTGCTACATTTTTTACTATCCCATCAGATTTCATTCTGTTACAAACTCCTTTTTCTTCCTCATCAACACCGAATTTATTCATGTTTTCATAGGCGTTCTTTTTCTTTACATCCTTAACTAAATAACGAACATACTGCCGACCACCAAACGTAGGTATCTTCAAAAGACTTGAAGGAAAAGACATTTATGGCGGCGTTACAAATAAAGTCCTGTGAGGTTATTTTGTAAAAATAATCTTAAATACGGCAGTGTACGATTTTTGATTCATTAAACGTTACATCCTACCGGAAAATACAAAATTTTTTGTGTTTCAAAATGAACAACTGACTCCTAAAATATTTTTCCTAGTAAGTGTTTTTCCTAATTCTAAATGCAGTTCCCTTTTTACTGTACGTTACTTAATAATTGAGATTTTATTTTCATAGTACTTTTGTACAGATGGCGTTCAACAACTCAGAAAAGATTGGGAGCTCTACAGGAAGTCGATGGAACATTCCATAGCTACGGTAACCACCTACATATATCATCTGACACATAAACTTTATTTAAATTCCCCGTTTCCCACCTCATCAATGACTTTATAATCCCATCAAGACAAAATAAATAACGGTGAAAAACTTTACGCCTGAACTTACTTTGTACAACTTTCTCTATCTTTCGGAGGCTTTAAGACGTGATGACATATTGACGGATAACCTGATGGTAATCAGTTAATGCTGCCTATTGAACATCCGTAGCAGATTTCGGCAACACCAAGTGCGTTGTTGCCGACATTTAGAGGGTAGGTATAGGGATTTGGAGATCTCCGGTTGCCGTAGCAGACGTTTCAAAGGAAGTGATCGCTCAAAGATCTCCGGCCAGCGTAAACGTTGCGACACAGTATGTAGGAATTTAAGACAACCTTTTTTTATGAGGTCATCAAATGGCTTCAGTCGCCCAGGGTGAGGTGAGAATCTCTCGGCAAAACTCCGAGCGTCGCCAGAGGTCGAGAAGAGGTCTCCGGTCACCGGAAGCGGGGTCTGCGGATGGCGAGTTACCGCCCGACCAGATCCAGACCCGCGCGCCAAAAAGCGCCAATAGACCCCTACAGACGGGGCTCTATGGGGTTATGCTGTTCAGCTGGGGTTGCGGGGTAAGCGCAATGCGGAAGAACGGGGGGTGTTTACTCAGTGTCTGACTCTCCTTTCCGCCCGACCCTGTGCGGAGCAGTGATTTGATGATTTTCCCCTTTGGGGATGATTTTTCTCAGACAAAAAAAGCCTTCAAGGGTGCGGATAGATTGGTATTCCAATAATATGACTTGTAGGTTATTTTAAAATTTTTAAATTGCGTTTGGTTAGGTAATTGTTTACCAATTATTTAATATTTCAGAATCTGAGAGAAACTATGGGATTGGTTGGTGTTAATGTCTACATGAAAAACCCAATACTAACACTAGCGAAGGGATATTGCCACGATGACAATCAAATACGTCTGTTGGTATTATGTATATTTTTTTGTTCTTAACTAGCTTCGCGGGCACGGCTTTTCCCACGTGGATATCGATATTAGAATTAAAAATAGCGTATGAATATGGGAGTTGTAGGTACTCTTATAAGTAAGATTTCCGTAAAAACAGTTTTGTTTCAAAATTGCTCATAGGTTTTTGAGTCTTTTATAACAAATACTAAACATTTTATCAATATAGTATATAAAAATCAGTGCCACTTTTCGATGTAATGTCATAACTCAACAATGCCTTTACCCATTTGGCTAATTTTGAAGTTCGGGAGAAGGTTTATACGTAGATAAGTATAGTACATATCGAGAAATGTACATTCGAGAGAACATTGTCTTCATTTCAGAATCGTCAAGAACTTAAACTTACAAGAAATCCCTCGCTTTTGGATGCCGGAGGTGCAATTTTCTTTGGCGTCCAACGTCCTTAAGTTGCAAACTGGTCTAAGCAAAGTGATAGTGAACGCAGATTATACACTTATGCGAAACAAGACAAGAATCATTTACGATAAAAGACAACAGGATTTTGCAAATTGGTCGCCATTTTTGTACCAACAAGTTCAAAACAATGGGAAAGTTGCGTAAGTTTTTTTAGATTTTTTTTAATCACGCGCAATTCTTGGAATATTCAGGTATTAGCTGTTCTGTTGTATAAATACTTTTCTCTGTGTCGTCTCAATGTTTAGAGTAATTGCGTCTGAATAACGTAAAAAATAAACATGGATCATTTAAGAAAGTTCTCTTTGCATACACACCTACCTAAACAAATAACTTTATAATGATTTTCTGGTATGCAGTGCTTAGTTGAAATTGAATGAAGTAAATATTTATGTATAATATAGGAACTTATAACTAACCTATGAAGTGTGGGAGAGCCATGCTTCGGCACGGAAGGGTCGGCTCGACCGAAATGAAATCACGGCACCACAGAAAAGAAAACCTGCGTGAAACAACCACAGTGTTGTGTTTTGCCGTGTCGCCCGCCCTTCCCAAATCCCTCCCCAATCTCTCAAATCCCCAGAAGGTCGGCAACGAACTCGTAACTCCTCTGTTGTTGCTGGTGTCAATGAGCGGTGCTGATTGCTTACCATTAGGTAATCGGACTGCTCGTTCGCCGACCTATCACATAAAAAAAACTGAAATTTAACTCAAGTTTCGTAAAAATAATTTTTATTTCCATTAAAGAATTAATCAATGTTTTATGGTCTACACACGACGCGATCATCGTCACGTATGCGAGATGATAATAATATGGTGGCGAGGTGACAAATGGATAATCATTAAAAATACAAACAATCAATATTTATGTATTTAATATCTTTATACACAAGAATTTGTAATTTAGTCTGATGAGTTGGACATTGGAGGAGACGGTTTTTAGAAGAACGAAGATATTGTGGTATAGGTTTGCGCATATGTACTGCTAGTAGGAGGATAGATAGATATTATTGTGAAAATTCCCCAAATATCAAATGAAACATGTGAAGATATTAAACCATCTCCGTGTAAGCAGAGGCCTTTGCTTAGCAGTGGGCACTTATGCTGATGATGTGATGTGAAACATGACATGTTCTTTTTTTTCAGTTTGGTCTTGGATGATTGCATACTTTCCGGCTTTTTTATCACAACATTGAGCGGCAACTCAGTCAATCTAGGATATGATCATTTCAAATTAATAAAATGTGTTATCAATGTTGAGGTAATCAATGTTTTTATCGACAGTATTTATTTTGCAGTCAAAGGTTTAAAAGTGATTACCAGGAAAAAAATGGATTTAAATATGCGTTGCAGTACCTTTTTGTGTTTTTCGACTGTGTAATATTGAGCTTTCCAATTAATTATGCTTAGCAGGCATCAATGTCTCTTATTTACAGTATTGAAATTTAATACGTTTCTACCAATGAATAAATATCTGAAGAGTAAGTGGAGTTGCATAGAATAACCTCTTGAAGGATTGTGGCATGCATACGTGCAGTTTAGGTTCATGCAGAAGCCGTGCTTATTCAACAAATTTCAAATCGAAAAATACGAAAATGAACAAAGCTGCCCGCGTGGGCTACCCCACTCTAATAGTGCCTGCCATTATGATATTTAGTTATATCAGTGTCATCGTTTCTTATAAAGTCCTCAAGCTGCGGACCTATTTTGTGGAAATGGATTTATATCAAATACTAGAATTATACTAGTGTGAGAGAGCCATGCTTCGACACGAATGGGTCGGCTCGACCGGCGTAATACCACGGCCTCACAGAAAACCGTGAAATAACCACAGCTTTGTGTTTCGCTGTCTGGATGAGGTTACCAGGGGACACAATCCTTCTGGGCCCCCCTTCGGATCACCAAAACTCCGTAAACGCCTTGTCCTCAATTGGCTGGCAACATTATCGGAACTTTTCTGGTGTATCGTGTGTCCATGGGCGGCGCTGATTTCGCTTACCATCAGGTAATATGTGAGCTCGTTTGTCATCCTATCAGATAAAAAAAATTTTAATGCCATAATGCATAACAAATATTGCACGTCGTATCATTCAACGAATATAATTGTTTTTTTTTATTTGGTAGATCTACCATACAGGTGATGAGTCACCTCCAGTTATCGCGAAGTACCAGCCCCAAAGAGATGATGAGTGGAGTAAGTATAAAATTATATATCTACCTTAGGCAGCGTGTCATATGGGAGGCGTATGAGGGGCAGATGCCAACTGCCCAGATGTTCTTTAAAAAGCTTTTGACCTATGTGAAATGCGACACCAGCCAGCGCTTAAGGACAGTGCCTAGTTAGTGTAGGTCTTTTAGGAATAATGTGGGGTGCTATGATCTGGTATGATAGCAACTATGGAAGGACTATGGCATCTGCGGAAAATGGCGGGACTATGTAAACTTGTTTATTTGTAAAACCATCCACGATACAGAAGGACATTCTAATATAAGGCAACGTTTTTTAAAGAAGAAAGAAAAAGGATTGGGTCATAGTTTGTCTTCAAACTATTGCCATTGACGAATCCCTAGCAGCTTGTCGAACGTGGGGTTGGGGATTAAGGTTAATCTCCTAGGCCTAGGATTTAAAGGCTGTTGATGATTGATGATTAATTTGAATCTTTTCACTCAACAGGTCTCGGCCTCAAAGACTTGGTGTTAAAACCCATCGTAGAAGACCTGTACGGAAAGTTACAAGCGGCTATGTACAGTTTCGTTAACACTTCCTCCTTGTTTGGCGATAAACTTCAGGGATATATGTCAGTTTAAATTTATAACGCGCTTTTTAAATTTAGAATTTAAGTAAGCCTTTTTTACGCGAGGTTTTTCGACTGGCAATAATTGTGTAGTTTCCTAGGTCAAAAATAAATTAATTCGACGTTTCAATATAATAAAATACTGAAAAATAAGTATACTTTTATTCATCGATCGATCGATACACTAAGTTTTAGATATTTTTTAGCTAATTATTAAGAAACAAGTAAGCTATATGACGCAAAAAACTATGATGTCGTAATTTAGTTTTTCATACAAATTTCATAGAAACGTATCGTTTTTGACATTTGGATAAAAGTATTGAATTTGAATAGTTGGAAACTACCGTATTCTTTAACGATCGTATTTCTATTGCAGAGACGAACAGAGGAAGATATTCGCAGAAACTGCGACATTCCTAACATACATCCATAGGAACTTGAACAAGATTACTATTGACAGAAAGAAAACGCTGATTCCGTTGAATGACCATCATGTTTTCTGGGATGATGGAAAAGTAAGTATCAGTCTGTGAATAGGGAATTTCGAAAAAAAATATAGAAGTAACTATCGTGAGACATACATAATTTATTGAGAAAGAGAGAGAGAGAGAGAGAGAGAGAGAGAGAGAGAGAGAGAGAAAGAAAACCTAATGCTCAGCTAGCAAGTCGCTCCGGCAAAATGCTGTATCTGTGGCGTGCTCGTACACGTAAATCTATACTATCTATACTATATATTATAAATGCGAAAGTTACTCTGTCTGTCTGTCTCTTTTCTTCGCGCCTAAACTACTAAATCGATTTCTGTGAAGTTTAGTACATACACAGTTTGGAACTCGAGACTCCACGCGAACGGAGTCGCGGACAAAAGCTAGTCGTTAATAAATTGTATTGAATAGTTAGATATTTTGAACGGTGGACACAATAAATCTAAATGTGAGCAAGCAGTGCTTCGGCATTAATGGGCTGGTTCGATCCAAGTGATACAACGAACTTACGGAAAACCAGCGTGAAACAACCTAAGCGTTGTGTTGCCTTGACCAATCCCGAATTCAAAACTCTCATTGGCCGGCAACACACTTATAACTTCTCTGGTGTCTATGGGTGGCGACGATTGCTTACCATAAGGTGATATAGAGACTCGTTTGCCACCGTATCTCTTAAAAACAGATCGATCATTAGGAAAATAGTTATCACTATCGGAGAGCCAAGCTTCGGCACGAATGGGTCGACTCGACCGGAGCGATACCGCGGCCTCAAAGAAAACCGGCGTGAAACAACCACAGCGTTGTATTTAACCGTGTGAGTGAGGTTACCGGACGCTCAAACCTTTCCCTCCCCCGATCTCTCCCAATCTCTAAATCTCCAAAACTCTAATCCCTAAAAGGTCGGCAACGCACTCGTAACCTCCGTTGCGGGTGTCCATGGGTGGCTCTGATTGCTTACCATCAATTTATCATCTTACGTCTGCTCGTTTGCCGACCCCCTACATAAAAAAATCACTGGATTATTAGATTTTCTAACATTCTCAATAAGGACATGGGATCTGCGAAGTACGTCGTGTATCTTATAGGGCTTATAGCTAACCAAAAGTCTCACATTTTTACATACTTAATGTTAAAATAAACCATGAAGTAACGCTTTGTTAAATTTTGTTTTCAAAAAAGTCCGAGTTCGCTCTAAGTGCTAAGAAAAGCGTTGGCCAAACGGTAATTTTTAAGGAGATGGTACTCTTTGGATTGGACACGATGTACGCAGCTCATAGTGGTGGACCATACAAGATGGATACCATAATGATTGCTGAGGAGATGCGGTTTAGCACCTTACAGGTTAGTGCAGGAGTGAAACACGATCAAGTTACGAGTATCATGACTTTGGCATAGTCTTCGTAAGATTTGAAAAAACGGCAGTTCGTTGTACAAATGCGTATTTTAGAGGAACTTAAGCTATGTGCATTGAATCTGGTTGCGAAAAACTTAAAACTAAGCAATTTTTTTTAACAGGCAAATGACATATTTTCCTATTACTTCGCCCTCCTTAGGTGGGGCTAGAGAGAGTGTCAAACACTTACAGACCGTCCATTGGTCGCGGCTATGGTCTAATTACTCTCTGACTCTTTTGGGATGCAACGGGCCATTCGGTCAAGTGATGGTCGAGCCACGGTCTGCCATCTAAAGAACCGCGAGACCGAGCGCATTAGCTTGATATAAAGAGCTACGTCAGATTTGGAATTCGGTCGAAAACCGGCTGTTTCTTATGACACCAAGTAGAATTAAAATAATTTCTATGTAAATATTACAGGTCAAAGGTTTCTTCGAATTGGTAAAGGGGATGAAGTTAGATCGATTTTCGTTTGCAGCTGTAATAAACGATTTGGCCGTAGATCTTCAAATGGACGTACGGTTAGATGAGAACAAAAATAGAAAAATGTCTATTTTAAATGGCTGTTCCTATAAAACACTTCGGGTTACTGGATACAGGTACTTTTTTACACTTACTATTCTTATAAATTGTAATGTTTATGAGGATGGACATATACGTAAATATGGATGTCAGTCTTTTACTCTGGAAATAATGAACGTGCATTTTAGTAATTTGTCGAGTCTGGAATGACATAGACGTGGAAAAGCATAGCCTGAAATAATACATAGGTTACTTTTGATCCCATAGACACTAAATTGCTATAATTGTGTCTTTTCAAATGCACATTAATATAGCTCAAGTCTAGTGATTTAGTGAATAATCTAGTCCGATAAGATTAGATATTAACTTTTGCCAGTAACTAAAACATAAAACAAAAAATCATATACAAAATACGATTATGAGTTACACATATTGTAACCCGGGCTTAGTGCATTAAAGATTATTTTATTTCCGAATGATGAAAGATTTTTTCACAATTTGATTTAACTTAGTCGTTTAACTTTTTCATGGTATATCCCTCATGTCATGTGCCAAACCAATTCTTGACTGTTCTCCTGATGGTAAATATTCAGAGTTGCTTATGGACGGCCATCCGTAACCAGAAGTACCATTACAAGTGCTGCTGCTGCTTTCGGGCAATACTGAGAGGATTGGAATACTTAATTATTTTACCACCATTTTCAAGTGTGGGAGAGCCAAGCTTCGGCACGAATGGGTCGGCTCGACCGGAGTGATACCACGGCCTCATAGAATACCGGCGTGAAACCACCACAGCGTTGTGTTTCGCCGCGTGAGTGGGGTTACCGGAGGCCCAATCCCGCCCCATCCCCTATCCCTTCCCGATCCTTATATCCGCAACCCCTATCCTCAAAAGGCCGACAATGCACTCGTAACTCGTTTGGTGTTGCGGGTGTCCATGGGCGGTGCCGATTGCTTACTATCAGGTAATCCGTCTGCTCGTTTACCGACCTATACCATAAAAACACCTTACTATTGATTTCAGAGAAATGATACTAACGCTGCCATCTTACAAGCACGAGTCAATAGAAAGCCTGATATACGGCCACTTATTGAGTGAGTTGCCTATAGCCATTAGGATTCATTTGAAGGCCATTTTACGCGAGGCCTTACGTCCAACCACGACGACAACAACACCAGCGCCCAGATCAATGGAAAAGGAGAACCAAAGTAAGTTTATTTCAATAAAACTAAATAAATACCTACATATGTTTTTACTTTCTGGTATCTATAATGTGTGACAGTTGATGCTTCACTGTAATTTACATCAATTTCATCTAGTAGTCTACGATGGTTTTTTTAAACTTTTCTTTACACTACATTTTGTTTTTATTTTAAGGCTGTATGATGTTCTTTGATGTGAAACTCTTTGTGTTTTTGCCTTTCGTAAAGGCAAAATTTAGTTATTTTTTAGTTGCCATGCACTTTGGCGTTCTCCTGTGTATTGGGTGCAAATCGGAGGTGCAAATATAGATTTAAAATAAATATGATAGTGTCAGATACAGATAAATACGAATTGCGATTCAAATAACATCCTATATAAGTTTTAAAAGCCAAATGCCATTCTGCATTAATAACATTAACTGAGAGCAAATCAAGAGAAACCGTACTTACAGAATGGCATAGTAGTGGTCTTTGCCTAAAGTCTTCGTTGAAAAGGGCACCAGTTCAGCACGTGCAAGGTAGACTATTCTTGCACCTGCTATTCTATTGGTCCTTAACGTTTAGTACACGTGACTCACAAATAACGAGCAGCCAAAGAACATGCACAATAGTAACTTATATAACTATTAAATATCTGCGATATTGGTTTCAGGTGGTGCTATGCCCCCTGCAGAATGCTCAGAAGATGACGATTTCAAAGAAGAAAACACCAAACAAATTGTGAAGTTTAAGAATGCTTCACAAGAAGCAGTACAACGGAATGGAACGGGTACTCCTACAGCCAAAAACGACCGGACCAATTAATAGACAACACGCACTTTGAGGACTGACGAGGAGATTGTTGTGCTGTAAGAAGTCCGACAAGAGGAGGAACCTATACTACTAAAACACATGTCTAGTGGGTAAAGTCGGCAGACTAAGCTGAAAGTAGAAGCCACCAGCAAAATGCTGGATGACATCTTTAAAGTTTTACAACAGGAAGGCCTTCGAAAGAATATGGACAAGACGCAAGTCATGTCAAATGCCTGTATTACGGTCTACTCGATATCAGTACTGCAATAGAGAGCTAAAGTCTCAAAATTGTTGATAAATTGCCTGCCTAGGACAAGTGATCCAGTTGGATAGGTTTATTTTCTAGAAAGAACGCAACGTCTTCTCGTCCAGCATACGAAAGACGAAAGTCTTATTAATGTGAGTTACCAGTGACAGTGGCAAGGGAATGTGGTCTCTTACTGTGATTTAGTGGAAACGTTCAAGGTCACTCGGCATGCTTTGGATAAAGCCAGACTTGATGTTTTCCTGATTGAATTAGAAATGAGGAGATCTGCAAACGAATCACAGTCCCTGACATAATTCAGCGGTTAAATAGACACGTAGTTCTAATAGCATAGGTTAGAATAGTTCTAGAATTTAGGCCATATACTGGCTAGCATTGTAAGAACTGATTTAATAGTTTACATCGTGTGTATATTATATATATTTATTATTTAGGTTTAGTACCTGGTGTGAATCTCAAAGCAGTGGCTTGGGAGATAGGAGTTTAGTTGATTTTTTTATGCTTAAAATGTTTATAAATGAATAAACAATGCAAATAATAACTCTCTGGGCAAGATTTTGTTTTTTCCAAAGACTTGTAAAATAATCAAATTTTGCCTGAAGTTTTGGCGGAGTTTCAAATACCATTATGGGTAGATGTTTCGGGGCTCTAACTCAGTTATGCTTTTACTATTTTTTTGTAAAGCAAAAAACGCTTTCTATGTTATTTTTTTTTGGTTGGAGCCCGAACGTCGATTCCCTTTTTTGGTTCACAAGCGCAAAACCAGTCTTGTCTCGGCAGCCTGTGTATATCATTAGAATTGTTATTTTTAGACATTTTGCACAAACGGTTGACTTATCTAGATCCACTATTGGGCTGCGATTATTCCATACCAATGTGTGTAATTCAAAAATAGTACAATGAATAATAATTAAAAATTTTATTCGGATTTATCTGATAAGCGGCACAAATGGGGTGGATATAATAATAATATCGTGTGGAAGGCCTGTTATCATATTACTGTGTGTTTAGGATCCCTTACGTTGCGACTACGTGCAATTAAGTAGCAGTAATAGCTGTGCCATTAACGAGCTATTTTTATCTTCCATTGTTGCAGGAGAGCACCCTGTGTAGTGTAGTAAACAAGTCCAGAGCAATTCTTTACCAGATTTACAAATTTCATAAGATTCCACCATATAAAAAATAAATGCTGCCCCAGTTGCTATACCAGTATTTCTTTTGTGTGATAGGTTCATTAACATACATACAATTTTATATAAATATATAAACATCACATTTATCATCGAAACAGGCAATTAAAGGCTTAGCAAACTGAAATGTCAGTGGGCAGGTCACATTTGTCAAGGCAAAAGTAGTGTTGGTGGTTGGATGAGAAGAGCTGAACATCGAGCTCAGTGGCGTGCAATGGAGGCCTATGCTCAGTAGTGTACGGATTCAGACTAATGATGATATCACATCTAAAATACGGAACTACATACAAATTGTACATCAAAGATTTGTTCCGTGCAGCAATGGAAGCGACTGATTGCACGGCAGCTGGTTGGTCTGCCACCGTGTTAATAGTGTGAGTAAAAAGAGGAGGTAAAATTGATTCAAATTTATTAATAACAGATGTCATAAAGATGTTATCGATGTGGAAAGGTGTATCTTTGTAAGTTTAGGCCCACTTTCTACATTATTCTGCAGCTATACAGGCTTGTAGACAACGTTATCCTCATCCACATCTTCAGGCTCGTCAGCGATGACAGCTCTAGCAGTTGTCCCCCACACTCGCATCGGCACGTAACTGTGGAATCGGCACATAGATTACTTCATTGTAACCGCTTCCCTACTTCATAAGCTTTAAATACATATTAAAATTTGTACGAAAATACTATCTTAATAGAAGTTTTGACGAGTCGACGAGAGATTTATATGACTTGACCAATATTTTAATAATTATATTAGCCAATAATTCGGACTTATTAGTAGCCTAGTGTAATTAATTAAGGTAAAAAGTATCGTTCTCATTTCACCTTTTATGGAAATCATCACGTTGATTTGCGTTTGAAGACTCTTTTGCCTGATCCTTAAGGCCAATGATGGATACCGAATCCAGAGACTTATCAGGGATGGGGAACAAGTTCTCAGGCATTTCTGTGTGTTTGCTTCCCGATGTGTGATCTTGAACTGGTTGGAAGTTTCTCATCATTATTTCTGAAGATCCGCTTCGCCAGGAGACAGTCGGAATCATAGGGTTTGGCATGATGGATATAACTGGAGTGTCAGGACTTGGCCTATAATGTATAGCACCTGGTTGACCCTGAAACGAAAGGAAAGAACGATGTGAAGATAAAAAAAGAAAAACAGATCCTGGAGCAGGAGAAGGCACGGGGTTTAGTCAAAAAGAGTGCCACTCCCTCTCGCCATACCTTGGTCGATAGAAGAATAGGATGATTTTCCACTCACAAAAAAATATTATTTAAATTATACTAGAGTTGTGCTTAATGAGAAATAGAACTTTGTCTTCACGATATCTTTAAATGTCTTTTCAAGTGTGTGTTCACATTATTAGCACATAATCACGTCGTGGGCTACCACGACGTTAATGTGTGTTCAGGAGTAAATCCCAAATTGTCTTTGAATTTTGACGTTATTATTGGTTAATTTTTTTTTTTGTTTCTAGGTATTGTGCTTACCTGCACAGGAATAATTTGATCCCGATAAGACTGTTCCTGAGGAGATGGCTCCTGAATAGGTGGTTCTCTAATAACTGGTTGCTGGTTTTGCTGAACACCCTGAATAGGTACTACTTCGCGAGCAGGCCCACTCTGGACCTCCGCCCTTTTGTTTGGATTGTACCTCGTCAAGATCTCTGCATACTTCCTTGTATCTTGAGTCTTTAGCCATGTGTCAGCTAGAGGCTTACTTTCTGCTGGTGGTTTATGATCTTCATAGTCACTAGCGGTTCCATTAAATACTGTAAAAGTTTTTTTTTGAATTTCTTGTTTAATTATTATGTGAGAGCTATATGCTTCGGCACGAATGGGTCGGCTCGATAGGAGTTATAGACCCCGGTCTTACAGAAAATCGGCGTGAAGCACGTTGCGTTTCACCGCGTAAGTGAGGTTACCGGAGGCCTAATTCTTACCCCCTCTTCTATCCTCAATCCACAGATCCCGCTCTCCTTAAATCTCGAATAACCTACAAGAGGCCGGCAACGCCAATGTGATAGTGATTTCTTTGGTGCTACGAGTGCATGGGCGGCGCTGATTGCTTACCATCAGGTAATCTGTGCTCGCCACCAATTGCAAGTTTTTTTTTACTTTATAGTTACAAAAGACAATATGTCTCCCTTAAAAGGTCTGCCCTCAGCACCAGCTGAGAGCAATGAAGATTTTAAATTAGCTTTATTTCATAAATACGAACCTACACATACTTTTGGGAGACTTATGCTTATTACAAAGGTTGAACAATATTCTGTTATTAATGGTGCTTGTCTTTTTAAAGCTATTTGAGTGCAACTTTCTAATTCCTAGTAATGAAGTTAAAAAAATTTAATTTTGTATTAATTTGGCAAAATCAGTAAATAAGTCTATGTGATCCGATCCCTATTTTCATTGTAATGATTTTTCCTTTGACTTCCTAAAATTGTTAAGTTGAACATTATCCAAACTAATAATATAAATGCAAAAGTAACTCTGTCTGTCTGTCTTTTCTTCACGCCTAAACTACTGAACCGATTTCTGTAAAATTTGGTACAGACATAGTTTGGAACTCGAGAAAGGACAAAGGATAGTTTTTATACCAAAAATCTGCAGGAAGTCACTATTCCACGCGAACGGAGTCGCGGGCAAAAGCTAGTAATAAATATAATATTGATCAAGTACTTACAATCCTCTTCATTACCGCCAGATCTTCTTGGCTTTTTTTCTTTTAGTCCCATATCTATTGGTGCTAGACTAGCAGCATTTGAGAATGCTCCGCGCCTCATAAACACGGTGATATCAGAACCTGGGGAAAGTACATTCATAAACTTACGCTATTGTATTATAGTAATTAGGTGGAAAATCTATTGTACAAGACAAAAAAACACACCAAAGCATTAGTAGGTACTAGTCAAGCCACCGTGCAAGATTCATAGAGTTTGTTATCTCTATGAATCTTGCACGGCTTTGGCGTAAATAAACTACTAAATCAGTATTATTAATTATTGGGTTGGTTCTTTATAAATTGAATGACATGATAAGGTGCAAGTCTTAATTGCGGTCGATGCAGATGGCACATAATATTTAATGTATCAACATTTTAATAATTATTTTGGTCAATAATTCGGGCTAGTTGAAATCCTAGGGTAATTCATTATGGTATAAAGGATAGTGCTTATTTCACCTTTTATGGAAATCATCACGTTGATAAGCGTTTGAAGACTCTTTCGTCTTGTCTTTAAGGCCAATGATGGATACCGAATCCAGAGACTTAACAGGGATCGGGTTTGAGTTCTTGGGCATACTGAATATTTGCTTCCCGATGCAGTTAGTTATCTAGTTACTTAATTACGGTCTTTGCAGTTGACAATATTAAATATACTATGAATATTGATATTAATCTCGTATGATTGCTATACCATCTTTTGAATACATATGGATTTCAATAAGCGATTGAGTGATGAGTATAACCTTTTATCTATTTGTAAATGATATGGTACGTACGCGTGAATGTGATATACTCGGCCATTGAGTAGTTGTACCCATAGGCGATGCCACTGACTACGGCAACAGACAGTCCGCAGCAAATCGCAATGGCGAGAAGGCACGATAGGAAGAAGGAAATTAACCTGAAAATAAAAACAATTAAATTTACCCATTTCATCATCGCTAATTCCCATTCCTTAAATGGCCAGCAACAGACCATTTTTTTAAACACAAAACAAAAAAAAAACGTAATTAGAAATCGGGGTGGAACTATTTGGTTTTTATTTCGATTCCTTAAATAATATCTTGTGATTTATTTCGTTGCCGGATCCATTCGGACAGTCATTCAGGTCCCTTAGACGCGCCGAACTTCCGTTCACCGTTCCGGTTTTCTCATGGTTGTATCTACTGTAGATTCTGGCTATCATTGTAGCTGTATTCGTTGCAGTGGGTTTGTCTCACAAAAAAAAAAAAAAACACAATTGGGTGTCCATGCGCGGCGCCCGATAACTTACGATCAGGTGGTCTTTCTGCTCGTCTGCTCCCTTATAAGACAAAACACGACAGCATCATCTTTCTTTTTTTACAAGCCTATAATGTCCCACAGCTGGGCAAAGGCCTCCCCATCTCGCTTTCACACCTCCCGAACTTTCGACCGTGTCCATTAGTTTTGACGGTAGGCGTCTCGATCGTCACGCCATCTTTTCCGGGGCCTACACATTACCATTATACTCGAGCGTTCATCCTAAGGTGTCCACCTGGTTACAATAGTGGCCCATCTCTTCGGATGCATTCATCTATGTATGTGTGTATGTGTTCTTTACACTATTTGGAATTTATCCTGCGGCGAGGGCGTTAAATATCAGACTGGGAATAACATGGTATGGATCAGAAGAAGTGTTATTCCGTGCGAGAATCGAAGACGCGACACGCTAAACAGCAGTCAGTAGGATTATTATTAATTAGGATTCCTTACATAACAAATACATTTATAAATATAAAAACATGTGACAGTTCTTGGAAAACAAAAAACATAGAAGAAAAGGCTAATTTGGCGAATGACTGTATCAAATAATATTATGTTTTAACAAACGGTACGCTTAATATCCAAATTGATGCTAACACAAATCTGGGCCGACCTCAGCCGGACTAGAATACTAAAATATATAAAAATGTAACCACTGCCCCCCCCTCTTCGAGGACTTAAATGAATAGTCTTGTACCACTTTGACGGATCGAGAACGTAACTTCGCACCTTTCATTTGAGGCTCGTGGCAGGAATATTTAATGCTTAACAGTTTAGACTATACCTGCTAGGGTCATTATCCATTATTTAATGCCAAAGACTCTTTCTTTGGTCGAACACTAGCTCGTTAAACACATACAAGAGCAACAATTGAGATCAATGTACTTAGGGATCATTTACATGCTTCTAAAGGTTTTGTTTGGTTAGACCATATAAGAGATTTATTGTTTTAATTGTGTAAAACGGATAAGAAATCCGCATCAGGTACCTAAATTGCCCTTAAAGGGGTTAAGGTGTAGGTGCAATAATGTACATTGACCCTGGTCCGTGGCAGGAGAAGGAACGAGGTGGTATTAAGTTACTAAGAGTGGTACTCCCTTTTACATCTCATCTTATCTAGGGTGGCATTTGATGATTTTCCCGCTCAAAAAAGGGGCTTATTTTTTATAGGTTCCCGTCTGCAACTGTATTCCGTGTTAGGCAACAAGTCTATTAAAAAGTATAATATTACTAGCTACTTTCGCGCGGTTTCACCCGCTGCTCTACTCCATTTGATCGTAGCGTGATGTTTTATAGCCTATAGCACTCAGGAACATTGTAGCTATCTATCAGGGAAAGAATTTTGGCAATCCGACATGCGGTTTCAAAGATTACCTCCTACTTACAAACTTACAAATTTTACCTCTTTATAATATTAGTATAGATATGCGTATCCGTCTACTCCTTTGGAGATGAAAGTCGTGACCCTAGACGTTTATATATAAAATTGACTTGTACGAAAACATGACTTGAATTTAAACTATAATAAAAATATGCATCATCAGAACAGTAGACAAACCAATTTTTAAAGAAAATCTGATAAAACGTTTTCAGAAGGTGCAAATAGCGATATTTTGTAAGGTAGTGTTAGTCCCAAAATAATAAGCAATGAGATCTATTTATACAACTATTAAGCGAATAGAAAATAATTTACGAAAGGTTGCATTACATGCAAAGTCAGACAAAACAGACAGACACACGACACGGTCAAAGCAACATAAAGTCTAGAACAGTCAGGATGTAGACTGTGGACTCAACATAGTCAAGTAATCCATTAATGGAATTCCGAGTCTGAAGAATGGAAAAGGACACCATCTTTTCTTAGCATCGAACATAAGACTTGTTTCAGTATCTATTTGCTATGTAAATGAGTTCGCCACTCAAATACCCAAGTATGGAGTATTATCGTATTGGTGATCTAGTAGATTGCTTCATTTATATGGTCTAGATTACATTTTTAATTATAAAAGACGTTCGAAATTGCCTGTAGTTCGAAACTGCCGGGTTTAATTGAAACATTGATTTTGACGATGACTTTTCTTTTTGCCTTTTTGTTTTTTTTTTGAATAAATGTTACACTGCTGTCACATATTCGAACCAACTTCAAAAATGTAGTACAGAATCTGTATGTATGCATCTGTATCTGACTTGAAAAGGATAACCATGGAGTTTCTTGCTCGTTTCCGCATTGTAATCTACACTTTAAAACGAGCAAATAAACAGCTTCACTGAGAGGACTGACTGTCAAACTGACACTTTTTTCTTTAAGCTTTGTTTGATGTTCAAAGGTGCCTAAAAGGGTGAAATTGAAATAAATGATTTGGACTTTTGACTTTTGAAAGGAGGGAGCTTCCGAGAGACTTTTATTAAATGCGTGTTTATACATATATATTACTGACTCAAACTTGCCAGCAACTGGCCAGGGCCGGAACACGATTTTCAAAAGTATTTTATCTCATAACAAAAAGGCAAAAGTGTCTAATAATATAAATGTAAGTATCTAAATAACGGTTTTTAAAGTAAAAAATTAATCATTGTACACATTTATCCCTCTTAATACCAGTTACATATAAAATGCTGGAAAACTATTACCCAGTATTGAAGCTAGTTTAAGTTAATTAGGATAATAAAACAAAGTTCTAATGTTTAACTGTTCCTTTGTGGTTTTCTGCTAACTATCGCAGCTTTGCATTCATTTGGTGCAACTTTAATTGAGTGTCCAAAGAGATTTGCAGTGGTAAGCGAAAATCTTTTTTTTAAAAAGAAGAAAAAAATAAAAACCGTTTCTCTACCAATTTTAATTTCAAATTATTACACAAAGGATTATATTTTTGAAAGGTATTTATAATATTTTGCCTTTTTAACAGCATATTTAGGGCTAGATTCTACCTTTACATATAATACGATTATTAGCTCGCCGAATAAGTTTTATTGTTATTACATCATTAGAACTAAGAAACAAGCTTATCATTGAATCATAGACAACGTAACACAGTTATAAAAACTGCCACACCAAATCAATATTACTGGCCAACAACATAACAAAATTAAACTAAAAATGAAAATAAATAATCAACGCATATTCGGATTTCGAATTACATCCCTATTCAAGGTCATTTCTTTATGACATTCGCAGACAATAAATAACCATTTAAAATATTCAGTAGGTACCACACAAGTCCATCAAATTAATATTTTATTATTCTAACATCTGTAGGACGAGGTTGGCACGCAATTTGACTTAACCCTGCCGGTAAAATTTTCCTGATTAATTTTCATACGTCTGACCTGCTCAACGGTAACGTGAATTATGTATTTTATATTCGCTTTAAAGGATATATTTTGGTTATATGTATTTATGCGAGTGTTCATGTTTTTTTAATTTGAAGGTAGAAAATCATACAATATCTTCTGCCATCATGGGAGGAGCGCGAGGAAGTGAAAGACTCTATGTGACTGAAAATTATCTCGATGCTTCGTCTAGATTAGATGTAAATTTGATTAGCTTAAGCTTAACACTTTTTATTTCGTAATGGGCAAGCATTTAGCCGCTATCAGGCCAGGTGCCGCCCATGGACACCCGCATCGTAGGAGTTACGAGTGAGTTGCCAACATTTTAGGGATTAAGGATTTGGAGATTTAGGGATTGAGGAGGGATTGGGGGTGGGGAAGGATTGGGCCTCCGGTAACCTCTCACATGGCGAAACACAACGCTGTGGTTTTCTGTGAGGCGGTGGTATCACTCCGGTCGAGCCGACCCATACGTACCGAAGCATGGCTCTCCCACACTTAAAAGCGATGATGCGACTTACAATAGAGGACGCCTACCCCTAAGCAACCTATTCACTCAATCCTTGAAGAATAAAGACTCCGGCAAAGAATCCCATTCCTTAGCGGTTCTGATTATAAAATTAAGAGCAAACCGCTTCGTCCGTGACGGTGTAATAAAGCACGGTCAAGCAAAAACAAAAAGCAAAGTATAGACTAAAAGAAAATTGTTCTAAAGTTCTAGTATTTCGATATTACTAAGCAGACAACACTAATGCGCTGCCAAGTACGTACTGTCAAACTCAATTATGGTTTGGCGCATTGAATGTACTTCTCACAAAGCGAAGACCAATGAACGGTGTCCGCCTGACAAATTATGTGTGTGTACACTGTACAACCAACGAAGCATGACGGTAAACTTTGCCAATCCTATCAACAGCTGCTCACATCATTCATGTGATTCATTAAACATCGATAACAATTGACTTCGTTATGTCATTTGGTAGTTTAACAAGGGCCAGCAATAATTATTGAATGAAGATTTAATCGTATATCTGTAATGTCGTTTAGATAATTTTACCATCGATATTGATTTTAGTAGTTTCAGCCAGGGGATGCGGGTTTAGACGACTTTCCCGATTAAAATTGGAGCTTTGAAATGGCTTTAAAAATCTGTCGGCAGTTTTTTTTATACGGGAAAATCCTTAAATTACTTCTCTCGCCCAGGGTGAAGCGAAAGGGAGTATCAGTCTAATTGACTTAAAACCATTGCATTCCAACTTCTGCTCCAGGCCGAGGGTACGGTCCATTATCGTGCTTGACCCGCAACCCCGGTTGAGCTAACTGGTACACTGGAAGCAAGTTGCAAATGATAAGTACAGGATGAACTAAAAGTTTAGTTTATTTTTAATCTAACTATGTATTTAATCCATTTCACAGTCTTCAGCTTTAAGGAGGTATAATATGATGTACTAGTTTTTTTGTTTTGTAACATATACACGTTGCCTAGGAAGTATACCTAATATACCAAAACACCTAAAAGCCAATTTTCACTATACATTCTAATATTTGGAGTACAAAAAAAAAAAAAAAATTACCTGTATTAAAACTCAACAAAAAGCCCCATTTTTTTATTACAAAAAATACTGAGAAGATTATAAAAGAGACCTTTATCTTTTCCATTTCGTTTGTTCTTGATCTATGAGGAAGTATTTTCGTCCATTTTTTCTTGAGTTCTAATGGTAGTTTAATAATTTACAGACATTTTGATAAAGAGCTCATCGTTCTTGCTCGTTGTGATGATATGATCGCAGAGATTGTGACTAGCATTAGTAGTTTGAAGTTTGAATTGAAGTGGAAAATATCAATATAATTTAGGCAATTTACAATGAAAGTACTGGGCACTTTTATAATAAATTTAATACAATACTCAGACATTGATCACCTATAGTAAAAAGAGTCCAAGTTCACACAACAGATTGGGTTGGTCGAAAATTTTTAATTAAGAGCCGGCTAGCCAGCTTCTTTATACAACAATATATAATAAAGTTATTGCTTTATTTTAAGCCAAAACAAACGATAGCGAACACAAAGAGCGTTTATCGGCTGCCGCGCAACGTATCGCGGTTTCGATTCCCGCACGGAGCAAGTCTTTGTGTGATCCAAAATTTGTTGTTCCGCGTCTAGGTGTCTTGTGTATGTGACGTTGTATGTTTGTAAACGCACCCACAACACAGGAGAAAAACCTAGTGTGGTGCAAAAACATTAATTGCACGCCGCGCCGTTAGATAGATTGTAGTGGATCTCACTAATTTATATATTTGTTCTGTAACATCTTATGCTTGTACCTACATTCTTAGGGAATAAAGATTCTTGATTCTTGAATTTGTTCCATAGATAATATGTTGACCCCTTTGGAAAGAACCTTGAAAATGCCTAAGTGCGGAGCGCTCTGCCTATGTGAATGTAATGGAACATGGAAGCTAAAGAAATATATAAGGATTGTAGTAAATTACACTCTGTAGTGTCAGTACGGCCTCTACATATGTGATATTTATTGATCTGAAACTTTGTAGCTATCATATATTTTAACGAGATATTTAAAAGATTACTTTTACGATTACCAAGCGAACGCCGGCCGTTCGCGCACCTATTGTGTCTCGAATTACATCGATTGAAATGTAAAATATAAGTGAAGTTTGATTGTACACATAAGAGGCAATACACTTTAGTTAAAGAAGCTTCTGTCGCGGTTTCACTCGCTACTCGCCTCCTACAAATCGTAGCGTAATGTGTTATAGCCTAAAGCCTTCCTCGGTAAATGTACTAACAAACACAAAAAGAGTTATTCAATTCGAACCAGCAATTCTAGAGATTAGCGCGTTCAAACAAACAAACTCTCCAGCTTTATAATATAAAGGTATATAAAGGGACAAAAGTTATCACTGAATGGTACCCAAGACAGAAGAGGAAAAAAGGGTGGCCACATAAACGTTGGAGGAACGATATTGTAGAAGTAGCTGGGCCACTGTGGACTCGAGTGGCGCATAACAGGGCAGGTTGGAGATATCTGGGGGAGGCCTATGTCAGAGGACAAGTTGGAGGGAAACAACCGGTTATTGATGTTTAATATGTTAAATTATCAATGTTCACTTATAAAGGAACTTCAGCAATAAAGACTTATTTTTTTTATTTTTATTTTATTATATAAGTATATACGTTACGTCGTATTAAAGTGCTACCATGCTATTTGCTGGTTGAAAGCCGCTGGGTACAGGTAGCTTCCAACGCTCCGAACTGGAAGTCACTAATGAAGACCTATGTTTAGCAGAGGACGAATTGTACATAGCTGATGATATGATGATAGTGCTGCCATACATCATTAAGAACATTGTCATATTAACTAAAGTAAAACTTAATTCTATGTACATTAGTAATCTTACCTCTGTAGGAAGTCTAGGCCCCATGCAAAGCAACTGAATATATAGCACATAACAGCTCGTCAATCAGCTCAGCTGGTCTAAGGACACCATCACTTGTGTCTAGTCGCTCCTGTCTCTCCGAAACTGAAATTATTTTTAAAAGTAAAATACATGAATCAACAGAGCCAGAGCCATGCTTCGGCACGTATGGGTCGGCTCGGCCGGCGTGATACAACGGCTTGACAGAAAAACGGCGTGAAACAACCACAGCGTTGTGTTTCGCCATGTGAGTGAGGTTACCGGAGGCCCAATCCTTCCCCTGCCCCGATCCCTGCTAAATCCCTAAATCTCCAATATCCCTAAAAGGTCGGCAACGCACTCGTAGCTCCTATGTTGCGGGTGTCCATAGGTGGCGCTGATTGCTTACAATGAGGTAATCAGCCTGCTCGTTTGCCGACATATTACATAAAAAAAAACATGTTATTTTTTTTGTTGGTGGTATCAGAGAAAGCTAAGAAACTAAACAGCAGTGCCCACTTATAGACCTGTTGCTTTAAACATGCTATCAAACCCACAAAAGGCCGACAACCCACTTATTAGTAACTTTTGGATGACTATCAGGTAATCCGTCTGATCGTTTGGCGACCTAAGATATACAAAAAAAAATCATGGAGAAGTGAGGAACGGCATAATAGAAAACCTTCTTTTTTTGGAGTGAAGGTCCAAGTTTTGGATGTTGACTCCTACGGACTACAGCTACAGTTGATTTGTGATGATGTTTTTGTTGCGTATCGCGGTTTTGTCGAGTAATATATTTTTTTTATGTGATAGTAAGGCAAACGTGTAGACGGATTACCCGATGGTAAGCAATCGCCTCCCATGGCCGCAAAGGCAACACAAGAGGAGTAACAATTAGGGTCAGGTAGGGATTGCGAGCTGCAACGAAGAATTTGGCCTCCGGTAACCTCACTCACCCGGCGAAACACAACGCTGCGGTTGTCTCACGCCGGTTTTCAGTGGGGCCTTGGCATCATTCGTGCCGCACTTAAAGTACCGCAATGTACTGTACTTTCTAAGTTTATTTAGAAGAAACTGACCAAACAGTGAAGGAAAACACCGTAGGAATACTAAACTAGGGCTTATAATTTCTGATTTTAAATATAAATGCCCAAACCGAAACAATAGGCCTTTGCTCAGCAGGGGACACTTACAGGTTAATGATGTGGTATGTAGCAATATTCATATATCCATCTACAAACTGTCTTGTTGGCCGAGTTGCAAAAGCACGAGTATCAAGCAAAGGAAACAGCACAACAGAAAAGTGGTGAAAAATAATAGTTTCATTTCGTGATGTTCAGAGTGTAAATTAAATCTTAATTATCATTTATTTTCAAATACTATTTAACCTAACTCTACTTTCAATTACAACAAATTTAATAACGCGATAAAACATAATTTCCTCTGTCTGGAGCGCAGCAATTATTCTAAGTGAGTATTAAAACGCATAAACCCAGTTAATAATCCGTAAATGGGCGATAAAATAAATAAATGCAGCTATCAAAATGTACCTCAGCTATTCAAATGAACTTATTCTTACTACGTATTTTTATTTCAATCGATTTTTGACTTTATTGCGAAAGGATATAGTTGTAGATCCATCGATGTTATTTAACAATTTGATAGGACGGTAAACGAGCACTTGGATTACCTAATGGTAAGCAAAAGGCGACCATGGACACCCGCAACACTATAGGAGTTTCGAGGATTACAATAATCCTTATATCCTCACTCACAAAGCGACACAAACAACGCTTCACGCCGGTTTTTGCCGCCGTTGTATCACTCGGTTCGAGCCGACCTATTCGTGCCAAAGTTCACCAGTTCACGACTCTGTACCAGCGGGTCACTGTTTGCGAAATTGAGGTTACCTGTGCCCTGTGTTTATTTGTAGCAACGTTTGTTCGAAGCCCAAAGAATGCTAAAGTTCCGTACAGCATTGTCAAAGGTTGCGACACTAACACGTGCCCCGAGGGCCAACGCTTTGTAAGTGACAACAATTTTAAATAAATCATGCATGAAGACCCTGGCCGTAGTACGTTTGTGTAAAATTACTCATTATGTATGCCTCTGTCGCACCAAGACGCGACTTAACACATTTCTTTTACCTATTTAAATAACAAATCATTTTCAAAGCAACTCAACTTTTGACCAACTTATATCTCGCTTATCACAGCCACTTGTACAAGCTAATTAACTATAGAAACAAATTATTCATAAAGTTTCGTCTCTTGTTAAATTTTCCACAAAAATGTAAATACCGATCCTCATTAGCACATTTTTGTTGGACTACAAAATGTCCACACTTTCCCCTTTTGTAAAACTTTTGATAACACAAATGAAACTTACCAAAGTCAAGGACATAATATACATTTATAAAAATAAATTAATTATTAAGTACACACAACTTTAATATACTACAAATATTTGTTTAAAAAATATTCTGAAAACTCGGTATCTTCAAAAATGTCACGACCTGACATGATCATTAGAAGACAGCAAGAAGATCTAGTTCAAGTGTATAAAAATGCGTTCGTGGCATATTATTTTATTCTACGACTAAAAAGGTTTGAATACGACATTTTTGTTAGATATCTCATAAAAAAACCAAGGTGATATTCGATATTATTACGTAATAGGAAGCCTTAATAATCGAAAAACTATCCTGAGAATATAATAAAATCGATTTCCAATAAAAACAATAGTAGTTGCCTACGTCAAAAAAAAAACATAACCGACTTTTGAGAATAATTAATAACGCAGTATTTTACGATGACGCGTTACAGCAATTCGGAAATGTACGCAGAGCAGCCAGAGATAAAGAAAATAACATTTAAAACTATTATTCAATATTCGAATATTAAGAAATGTTGAAATGAATTTTAAAAATCGCAACGTGCGTTGTTCCTGTTGTATTTCTGGCCAGTAGCATTTCTTGGCTCGCAGCGGGTGGCCGCGCCGCCCGCCCTACGCACGAACACTTTCGCGGTCATGTCGCTATCGCTAACGTACAACAAATAAAGTTTCAACTTTTAATTCAATAAAGTGAACTAAATCAGTGTTCAGTGTGACTTTTGTGTGTTAAACTGGAGTTCTGTGGATTTTCTCAGTTTTTATACTTAAGGTAATTTAAATTTGTAGAGGTCGTTAAGTTTCCCCATCATTTTAGAGCCGTCAAACTGTCGACACCGCGTTAGTCTTAATGGAGACCAGTAGATTATAAATTGGCTTCTTGGTGGCACATCGTCCATTATAAATGGGTGTTACAAATTATTACAAAACCAGCTATATATTAAGAAAGGTTCGTGTCTTTGCAATATTTTCTGACTTGAGCTATTAATTGGAAGTGCGGTAAGAATGTAATTTAAAGTGTTGTGTTTCTAAAAGTACCTAGGATTTATAAATTTATTTTTTTAATTTAATATAGTTCATAATTATACCTTTAAATTTGTCTTAATAGTAGAATTGGGTATTATTATTTATTTATAAATATAACTAGTAAAAAGTAAGACTAAATATAACGGAACGCAGCAAGAAAAAGTTATATTGCGATGTATTAAAAAACAGCGTAACTAGGATTGAATTCCTCATACGGTACCAAAAATTCTGTAATGAATAGATAGAGATAGATATATATTACTGTCTATAGTAGCTTTAAAGTTTTCTATACATTATAATAGTAAACTACCATTGTAATTAAGATAGCAATTCATCCATTAAACTAAATTAGTAGATTGCTCACTAAAACTAAGAACGTTAATGAAGAAAAAATATATTGGTTTGTTTGTTTACGATTGAAATGTTGCAAATGAATACGAAAAAGTTTAAATTATTCCTTTTTCAAATATTTCTCTGAAATACCTAAATTAGGATATAGAAATTCGGAACTTTACATTTCAAGCTGTGTTATTGTATTTTTATAATGTTATTTATTTTATTTTTCTATACTAATATTATAAAGAGGTAAAATTTGTAAGTTTGTATGTAGGGGGTAATCTTTGGAACGGCTGGTCGGATTTCCAAAATTCTTTCACTGACTAGCTACAATGTTTCTGAGTGCTATAGGCTATTAAACATCACGCTACGCTTACATGGAGCCGAGCAGCGGGTGAAACCGCGCGAGAGTAGCTAGTTTTATATAATTGTATGTATGTCACATACCTTTATTTTATATCAGATTATTTCTCTGCCCCAGCCTTGGGCAAGAGAAGGAACAGTTGGTTTTTGGTCAGTAAGAGTCTGCATAGAAGATAATAAAAATAGAGTAAGAGTCTGACTTTCTCTCTCTGACAAGTCATTTGATGATTTTTTCTATTAAAAAAAGCTACTTAACTAGCTGGTTTTTATTTCTAATGGATTTCTGATCTTTTTTAATGTTTTAAAATTTTTAGTTACTAGCTAATCTCGTGCCCTTTCACTCGCTGCTGAGCTCCATTTGATCGTAGTGTGACGTTTTATAGCCTATAGCACTCAGGAACATTGCAGCTACCTATCAGTGAAAGAATTTTGGCAATCCGACCAGCGGTTCTAAGGATCACCTCCTACATACAAACTTACAAATTTTACCTCTTTGTAATCCAAAGGAATTTTCAGTCTATTATAATAATATGCTTAGTTTGTATATGATGAACGTCTTAATATGCGTGAAAAATTATTTGTAAATAAAAATAAATTGAAGTTTCCGAGTATTCAGCGATTAATCACATTTATTATAATTATTTAGCGGGAAATGGCCTCCAAATTACGATATTTATATTAGTATAATTATTATTAATTTCGTTAAATTAAAGTCCCAGAGTCAACGCTGTCGTTGTTATTTACTTATGTACCTTAATTAAGTAGGTATTTTCAGTTTATTATGATTTTTTTTATAAAAATAATTATAATTGAAAAAAGTTATTTTGTTTATGTCAAGATTTTGAAAATGGAACTCATTTCAAAAGTCATCTCGATCTCAAGCAAATTGCAAGTCACAGTTTAAAAACACGTTGAAATAAGAAAAAAAACTTTAATATTAAGATATTCACCTACTCAGCCTGAGAAGGTTTGAACATTTCTTTAAACATGCTTGCACAAAGCAGATTGGAATTAAAATACACACCTGGGGTTATTCTTCTCATACCCGTTATCACCTCGTGACGCTAATGTCGAATTTACTGATAATAAAAGATTTTATATTTTAAAATAATTATTTTTTTTGCATTTTGCAATTTAAGTGTATCGTTTCCAAGTTTTCTTCTCGTTGCATCTACCACTCTCTCTGCATGACCCTCTGGTTGACTTAATGTGGTGGTGGCCCGGAGGTTAAGGAGCCCGCTTCTCATGCATGGTGTGGGTTCGAAACCTGGTAATTGACTTTTTCCGAGTTATATGTACTTTCTATGATTATTTTGACACCACTGACATCGTGAGGAAACCTTGACTAATAATTTCTTATTATAACTTTGAAATCGCCAACTCGCATTGAGCTAGCGTGGTGATTATTGCTCTAACCTTCTCCGTATGAGAAGAGGCCTTTGCTCAGCAGTGGGCACTTATAGGCTGATGATGAAATGAATACGAGTAGAAAATGCTTCTAACATTAAGTCCTCTAAAACTCAATTGTATATAAAGAATGAATAAATAAATAAATAAGCTTTTTTAAACTATTTTCCTAGCCCTCAAAACTGACGTCAAAAATCTCACAAACAAATATTTTTTTAAAGAACTTGTATAGAGATAAGCCATCAGAGAATCGATTGGTACACTGTCGGCAATAAAGTTGTTTAAACGAACGTATTACCCGACGGTATTAATCACTTCATCTAATTAATTAGCGCACCACGCTACGGATTTATTGGTTACTACGTTGGTAGTTATAAGTTTTGCTTTCCATCGACAGAGTGTAGTTCTGTCTATGTAGATTCATTTCTTTATGACATTGTTGATATCCCTTTTTTTGACTAACTTCTGCCAGCCGCTTCGTTTGCATTTCTAACTGTAAGTGATATTGGTACCAAATTACTTTAAAAAAAACCCTTGCCCTACTCTGGGATTTGTTTCTATGTTGTGGATGTGGTTAGAAATGTACAAATTCACATACGCATAACATCCAGACCCAGAACGAAAAATTTTGAATTGAAAAAGGTCGAAAAAAATACTGCAAAAATTTAAAAGAAGAACTCGCGACACGTAGCACCCGAGCAGGTTGTCCAGTATTTTAGTAGGCATGCAGTCAAAATCTGTAATTCGATTTTTCTGGCAACCAAAATACGTTTTTAAATTTTAAAAAAATACGAAACTATAAACTTACCTTGTAGAATAGTACAATTTCCCTTTATCACTAAAATCTATTTGATCGCCAACAATATTTATTGCTTATTTTAAATTTAGTAGACCGTGGACTATCCTTTTCAATTATCTCCCTTACTGCTTGTCCATTCTCCCGTTCTGCTTGTATGGACCAAAGGTTGTCTGTAAGAGATGACTTCTTATTGATTAGAATGCTCATAAAAAAAATACAAAAATGTTTATTAGAGACCCAATTTTTCATTGTTAAAAAGGTTTATGATTGGAGCATCGTTTTAGGCAAAGATGCATTAGGAGACCCCGCTCTTCCATAACTTAACAATATATCAATTGTTTTTGTTTTTTAGTTTTTTTTTATGTAATTAGTCGGCAAACGAGCAGACGGATTACCTGATTGTAAGCAATCAGCGCCGCACATGGACACCCGCAACGGAGGAGTTACGAGTGCGTTGCCGACCTTTTAGGGATTAGGGATTTATAGATTTGAGGATTTAGGAAGGATTGGGGGAGGGGAAGGATTGGGCCTCCGGTAACCTCACTCACACGGTTATTACTATATGTATGTGTGTGAGTCGAGAGACGATCTCCGGCCCCCGTAAGCACGGGTCTGCGGACGGCGAGTAAGGGTAGCTCGCCGCCTAATCAGAACCAGGCCCGAGCGGACGGCGCGCAGCGTTCTGCGTGCGCCTCAAAGAGCCAATAGACCACCACAGATGGGGCCCTATAGAGCTGATGTTCAGCCGGGGTTGCGGGGTAAGCGCAATGAGACACCGCGCACCACGACCTCGGCCCAGAACAGGAGAAGGAACGGGGGGTTTTTGGTCAAGAGTCTGACACTCCCTCCCGCCCGGCCCTAGGCGGAAGAAGACATTTGATGGTTTTCCCCTCACAAAAAATGCATGTGTGTGAGTGTGCGTATGTAGTTTTTATTTGCGTCTGCAGAGGTGTGTAAGTTAGGTTTAAATTCATTATTCTACTATGTTTGTCAAGTTTGTGCCCTCTAAATTTTTATTAGACTTTGTATTTGTAGAATATTGTAGGAGAATGGATGCCGACCAATATAATAATGTAGCATGGCGTGCGCCCGTATGGCGTGTGTGACTGACGATAGCGATACGTAGAGTATAGGTATATACTTATAATATTCCAGTTAGTATCAATGACACAGCAATTTTTAACATAAATGTAAATATTTTAAGGTATTTTACTGGTTAAGCTTATAACCTTGTACCAAACCCTTTACCAGCCCATCATCAATAGAATTTTGTAGAAATATAACCCACTTTATATATTTTTTTATTATTGTTTGGAGGATATAGAGATTTATACAAAAATATTTTAATTTTTTAGATTTCACGACCTATTTAGCTTCACTATTTGCTGATTAATGATTGTATTTCAACGCTTCAAAAGTAATAAATACCTCCAACTACATGTATAGGTCTGAACGATAGCCTCATCATAACTACATTTACATATCGATCAGTATCGTCAAATGTTCAAAATATATTAAGATTCAAAAATTATCTTCGGCAGATGGCTCTGTATTCAAATAAGACTGCTAATCTTTTATACAAGTCTATACAATAATATAAGATATTCCGTTATTTCCTGCCTACAAATAAGTGAGCGGTGAACAGCGATGAATAATCCCGCGTTGCCTACTTGCTTATCCTTCAGAACAAAAGAGTCACATATCCCTTTGAAATCCGGTAAGACAAGTAGGCGTATCTGCGAATTATGTACATAAGTACTTAGTTTGTGAGAATATGAACTACTTTCATACTGGTATGACTTTCTTATTTAGTTATAAGTTCACGGGAAAATCACTCTTAATTACTCAAAGATATGTATGTAGCTACATTTAGAGACGGAAATATGTCCTCTGTTAATCTTTCCAGATGAGTAATTAGTTGAACTCTATGAAATATAAACACGATAACATAAAAAAGGTGGTTTAGGTGGTTCCATATACACCGCAGCCTCGATCCAGAGCAGGAGAAGAACCAGGGGGGTTTTTAGTCAGTAAGAGTCTGACACTCTCTCTCGTCTAAACCTGGGCGGGAGAAGTCATTTGATGATTTTCCCCTGACAAAAAAAAGAAAGGTGGTACCTTATAAGGAGATTAAGCATGGCATGAACATTAATGACCACTATTGATTAAATATTTACAATACTTCCTGTGGTCGTACTTATAGCTGAAACACATACCTACCTCTTAATACTTAATAAAATTGATATGATTGAACTATGCCATACCTTATATAACTTTAAATAACGTAACACACTTTATCACATCACAAATCACCAGCTTCAGTTCAAAATGCCCACTGCTGAACAGAAGTCCTTTTACCCGGAGAAGGCTTGTAAAGCGCTTACTCAAGGTGCATCGGTGATTTCAAATAGTTAACTCCAGGTTTTATCGCGTTGTTTTCTTCAGTGTGCCGATGTTGCCCAAATAATCTAACAAAGTACAAGTCACTCGGAAAAAGTCACATTGGTACTAGCTAGGTTTCAAATCTGGACCCTCATTCACGAGAAGCATGTCCAGGTGCGTAACAACCAGGTTGTTATGTCCCAAAGGGATAGCACGGTTCCGTATACATAAATAACATTTATAATTGTTCAGTATATACATATTTGACCATATTTAATCCGACACAAATCTGTAGTTAAATATTGACAGTTTAAACTTGATGAATACGTAATGTAACGAGCTGTTTAATCAACTACGATAGTTAAATACAGTGACATATTAAATTAATTGCCAATAAAGTTTATTATAAATTGAACGGAATACATTTTGTGACCCATATAAAAAAAGTGTGGGAGAGTCAAGCTTCAGCTCGAATCAGTCGGCTACACTGGAGTGATACCACGGCTTCACAGAAACCCGACGTGAAACAACCACAGCGTTGTGTTTCGCCGTGTGAATGTGTAAATACTTTTTTATAGTAGTCGGCAAACGAGCCTACGGATTACCTAATGGTAAGCAATCAGCGCCGCTCATGGACCTTCGCAACAACGGAAGAGTTATGAGCCTTTTGGGGATTAGGGTTCGGGAGATTTAGGGATTGGGGAGGGATGGGGAAGGGCATGAATAGAGTTTCCGTCACTTCCACGGCGAATTACAACGATGTGGTTGTTTCACGCCGATTTTCTATGAGAAGCCGGTTTTTTGATATTTTAGTTTTTACTCGTAGTATTTGTTATTTTTATTATTGATAGTTTTGTCATTGAACCTAGAATTACTAGATTGATTCCAATTTGTCTGATGTTTGTTGCTAAGCATGCTATTTTTATACCGGAAATTAATAGGTACAACTACCAAAATTTGGGTAAATACAGATCAACAAATAAGCCATGTGAATAACGTAATGATTTATAGTACTTTACTAAATAATTTTAATAGATTTCTTATTAGTCGAAGTAGAAGTAATAAAATAATTTACTTTCTGAAAAACATGACCTATAACACAGCCTATAGCGTTCAAAATCGTCTGCGAAGTATGATATCAAATATATATCGATGTCGTCGTCCGTCGCCGCAAGCATCTCATTTACCTAAAGTACCAACAAGTTGTAAATCATAATTATATTTGACTTATAACCATTTATGACGATATTTATTCGTATTAACGTAAAAGAAAATGTCTAGAAAGTTCTGGAAAATATCTTTTAAAGAGCTGTAAAGTAATGCGTAGGTACTTATCATCAAGACTGGGATCTATAAAAAAATATGAGATCTTGAATATTAAACATCTATTTAATGCAGTTTATTATAACAATGAACTATTGTGACATATACTTACTACATTATTACAAAATAACGACTTGCATACATGTGAATTAACTGGGAAAAACGCAACATCGCCTCGCCAGCGAGCATGCTGCTCATGGATAAGCATCCCGTTGTGACTTGAAAGTAGTCGAGGTTTTGTCGTTTATATTACAATTCACGTGATTAAGTCGTTATTTTCAATAAATTAAGCACTACTTTAATATTTTTGGATCCATAATTTTATTCCTGTTTATAATGTGGTCACAAGACTATTTGAGGTAGGTTTGAATTTCCAAGATAAAGTTTTCAACTGGGAATATTTTAATTTAACATTATTATTTGCCTTAGATAATGAGGTCCTGTCTATTTGCTTATTAATATTGAAATTAAAACCAATGAGATTAAACTTTATTTTATTATTATAAAGAGCTTAATGAGACTCTTTTCAGAGTCTCATTAAGCATTAAGAAAGAGTGGCAGTCAAAAGACAGACCTTTACACCCAAAAAACTGTTTTGTCTGATGTCATGTTTTAGAAAAAAAAAACTTTTACTTCTGTACTAATGTTATGAGTTTCAAATTGCCAGTTTGCTTTGAGCAAGCATGGTGATTAATGCTCAAATCTTCTCCGTGGGAGCAGAGGCCTTTGCTCAGCAGTGGGCACTTATAGGTTGATGATGTGTGTGATATTGTTAAAAGTAGGTACTAATGGGGTTTGCAAGACTTAAATCGCCAGTGCTGCCACCTACTGAGCGCAAAAACAATAGCTATCATTGTTTTACTCCTTTTACAGTGTAATCATTAGATCTATCTAATAATTAGCTAAGCATGTACGTAATTAATTTTTTTCTATAACAGCATTGTTTAACTACACGCGAAATTCGACCTTAAAGAAAAATAGAAGCGGTGAAAGATTGGCGAATTATGAAAGACGCTTCGAGTGAACTTGCGTTCAAAATAAACCGGCTACGTTGGATGCCACGTATAGGTAGGAACGAGTGTCATTTATTATGCTTGTTGAGTTATGAGCTCCACGTGAGCTAGCGTCAAACTATCAGGTGTATACACAATGGCGGACCTGGCCCATTTTCTCATCGTTACTTTTTTAATAGTTTGTTTTTTATCAAATAAGTTATTATTGCTTCCCTGTTGCATAACAACAAGGTTATTTTTATACTTAATAATGGAGAAATGTGGCATTTCATAAGCTTTTCGTTTCTTTCTATTTGTTAAACCAACCAAAGTTAATTATAATAGTTGTTGAAGTAGGTTGGAACTATTGTCTATGCCGTTATATTGTCATTCAGCTTAGTTGTTTTTTTATCTTTTTCTTTGTCTCAACTGCACAACATGTGCTTATTAGATTATAAATAAATCTCAGTATATCAATTTAATCCTTTGCGATTTCCGCTAAATCACATCACTACTGTATTCATATGACCTAAATATTTAACAAATTAAAAATTAAATTCGTCTAACACTAAACGTTCATAATAAGGAGTCTTAAGATAAGGTAGTAAGTATTTTGGTTGACTCAGAAATAAATATTTAGGTTAATAAACTACTTACTAACAACTAAATCACAAAACAATCAACAAACAGGAAATAAATGAACAATAAATAGTCTCCTTTCATCAAAAAGTTTGTTCATAAATTTGAGCCATATCGCGTAGGTACAGGTAACCTCATTTTCATCAAAAACATGGCAACCCCGCGTAGTAGGTACGTGACATATTTGTTTATCGATATTCGACATCGGTTGAGTGGATAACTCGATTTCATGTGATACTGACGAGTTGGCTTGTTACTTGTTAGGTAAGCTTTCCACAGGTTTATTTATTCTACCTTCAGGATAAATTGACGGGCATATCCTCGGTAATTTGTTAGTTTTTAGTTCATTTAGATATTTTTTTACCATATTTGTTTTAGTTATCATTATAATTTCGTTCTTTTTTCTTTTCGTGGTCTGGATCTCGGATTTCTCTAAATTCTCGATTCTGCATTACTTGGCCAGGCGTTCAGCAGTAAGTGTTTGTGAAGAAGACAGCCTATTGCAGAAGTAGCGCGGTGTTGTTCCAACACAGACATTAACATGAAAAACAATCGAACAATTTATTTACGTTTACTTACAAAAAGAAATCTTTTGGTTGATTTTTTATGGGATTACTACGTTGCCAGAGGAAGTATTGGGCCTCCTGTAACCATAATCACACGCTAAAAGACAACTTTAGTGTACAGGCTAGTATTCTGTAAGGCCATTGTATCACTCCTGTCAAGCTGCCCCATTCGTGTCGAAATAGATATAGCTCTGCTACACATTCGAAACATGTAAATGATAACATTATAAGCATAAGTTCGTATTTTGTTTATTTTCCAAGATTTTGTGCTTCACCCAGTAGGTACTACAACATTACTATTGATGCGAAAATATGTTAGGAAAGATGGTTGTCATTTGTCAGTCTTTCACGCAGAATTACTGAATGGATTTAGCACGCGATTAGAAACCATGACCTGGTTTAACGAAACCATATTTTTATCCTAGCAAAATATATGGGTGAAATGTAGTAGTAGTGCACATTACTCATTGCGGATTTGTTAGATATTGTTTTTACTTAGCCTTGCTTTATACCTAGTACATATGTAAGATTGTTTCGTTAACTTTGTCATTCTGGGATTGTTAATTTTGACACTAATAATAATCCATAATAAGCTCTTCAATATATAAATATATCCAATAATTACGCAGACAAATAAAGAAACAAATTATAAGCATAAATAAGATTCTCCAAATGTTCGTAGAGTAAGAATGTTTTCATTAAAATTCTACGGGAGGACCGTAATACTATAAAACTAAGCGTCTTACAAGAGTGTCTTGCAAGAAAGGCCCTTTCCAAAACATTTAGTTGAAAGCCCAAAATTTGCAACAATGACCGTGTTTTTTGGCCTCGACCCTTTTCCGTAGATAATCTAATTGAGGCGAAACGAAACAACGTAGTCATGGTTTTGTATTCGGTATAGATGCTAGAACAAAAATCAATCTTCAGCTTTATCGTCTTGTAATAATGTTGACAATCGATTGAAGAATTTTGGCAATTTGGTGTAACTTGATGTACTGTTGTACAAGTTCCATCAATTCTTGACTGCTATTCAATTTCGTTGGTTATAGTTTTTATGTATGGAACTATTGATCCACATACTATAGACATTGACAATTAATTGGGCTATTCCAGAAAGGAAATTGTCCACTTTGGAGAAAGGCACCGGGTGACTGTTGCTAACGTGCATCGTGTCTCTTTTTATGGTTATTGTTTCATATAGGAATAGTGTTATAATGGCTGTATCTGTTTCAAACTATTCTGTTACCTTAATATTTTCCATTTTTTTCAATTTTAATAAGTATTTCACGAAAAAACTAATGAAATAGTTGAAGATCTTTTACAATACAATGATCTGTAAGTTTTTCAGTTTTCAAGTGCGTACAAAAAACTTTTTTAATAATAATTATGAAGCTGAAAATAACCACTTCAAACAAAGTTCTTGGCAACAGCTATGAGAAGAGAGATGGCCTATGATTTATAAGTTTTTTGAGTCAATGAATAAAGGTAAATAAACCGGCCAGTGAAACAATCGTTGGAAACATATGGTCGGTACTATAAACTTCTTTTTACGAGAGTTTTGGAAAACAACTGCGTCTATTTCTACAGAACTGGAAAATTAAAAATAGGTGATGGATTAATTTTGATAAAAGTTATTTATGTGTTTGATGACGCTTGACTATTTAGATGTGTCATTGATGAGAATAAAACACAGAGAATATAATATACCTAACATAACAAACTCATTTGTTGTAATAAGTGCTTTTTACAAAAGTTTTATTGAAACAATGAAACTACTTTCTTACCTGAGTTATTTGAGAACAGATCTAAAAAAAGCGTGTGCGTCGCGATAGTCCCTATTCATTTAAATAATAATCTATCCTTGCTTCTTATCCGTACTTAAAACCCAGTTTATCTCTAGCGAGGTCTTCTCCACAATTTCTGAGAATTTAAATGAATTTTGGCAGTTCTACAAGTTCCTGGTAATTTATTTTCTAGATGTACTGTACTGCCAAGTTTGGGAAAACTTATTATTTTGGAAATGTCTAATTGTAATGTGTCAGCTACTAAAATTTGTTGTTTTTGGTGACGCTGATCTTGTAGTTGTAACAGAAGACAATGATAGTGTGGATGTAGATGAAGTATAAGAGTCACAAATTTAATAGAAAACCGATCTATTCAGTACGACTCTAAACTAATACTCTTTAAACTCTTCTACTAGGACGTGAGAGTCATATGACGATTCCTCCCCTCCCCCCCCTCCTTTGAAAATATCTGAGTTAATATTTTTTATGACGGAACCATTAGATGAAAAATCAAACGCCATTTTCTATTAGTACGTTTGAACGAGATGAGCTATTCCTTTTATCGAATGGCTCAATTGAATATCCTAGTAAATTGCCTTCACAATGCGAATAGAATCTTTTCATTACGTATGAAATTCTAAACGTATTATAAAACACTTGAAATTTACTCTCCGTCGCGCGTCGTATCTCTTGCCATAGAAACTGCAGCAAAATATTTTATCTTTATTAATGAATTGAACCGGGACATCTACAATGTGACAAATCACTCTGGCATCATGCCAAAATGGCAGTGTGGACGTCCAAGCTAAGTCTAACGCCATGCAATACTTCTTGATAATTTTGACAAGTTCTTTATATCTACGTGTTAAGGTCGCTTTTGGTAGATGACGTTTGAGGTTTCCGCAAGGGTCTATCTTGGGACCTCCTGTGGTGCCCGTCCAAGTAGGTCAAGAATAATGGGAATATAAAAGGATATGGACTTTGATCGCCTTTACTGAGTATGTTGATATTAAACCACATGTGGTCAGCTCGTTATTTCTTCACTAATTAAATCTATTGGTCTGTTGGATTTGGCTCATATATATTTGCCATGACCTGATTTTGAATAAAAATAGTTCATATTTGCGTAATTTTCTGACTTTGTAACCTAATTTGCAGATATTATTTAATAGAAAATGAATTCATTTAAAAATCACTAATATACATACATCACTTTATTTACTAAAAAAAGATAACTTTACTTATCTGAATTCAATTTATCTAAAAAAGGTGTTAATAAAGTATCGATTTCCAATATGGAAATACACCAGACACAAATTCGGTTCGAATCCCAACAAAAGAACGGTAAGTAGTTAACGTTTATTAGCAACTAGGAACAACCCTTCTGGAACATTCTAAGAACTCTTTTCGAAAAATATTAAACCTTATCCTCAAAATGTAAGGATGGTTTTAGCTTTGAAAAAAGTTGAAGGAGTTGGGAGACACGGCGAGGTATTGAATGTGAAAGTTGCAAGCCTATACAGCAAACATTATTTCTCTGAATACGGCTTCTAAATAGCTGTAGCAAAGATAAGTACCACCTCTATTTACGTTTCATTCTCGAACAAGATGGAAGATAGTTCAGAAAGATTCCCTTTTTATTTTATGATAATACTTTGCTATCTTCTGAATGTTTGCATGATTTGAAAGGTCTAAATACTTCTATAGAGTTTATCAGTTATTAAATTCTGTAAATCACTTAGGTAACCAATAACTTTTGTTATATTGGTACCTTGACTATTATTTTTCTAAAAATATTGTTGTGGTCATAACCGATACCAAGGTTTACGATAAATACACTTTTTTCTTCAGAAAAAATCCTTTCTTAAGGACAAAGGGAATGCTTCGTCATTGGGGGGCTAAAAATGGTAACCATAGCAACTGACTGTTGTTTTTGCATTATTAATTTCTTAAGATATTTCATCTATGTGTTGCAGTCGTTTCTTTTCGATAGGGATACTAAAAACAAATTGCATTACAATTTTTGTTGAGTATTTGCAATTAGGAGTTTTTCATTAAAGTAATAATAGAATATATATACCTAACTAATTTAGAAACGAATGCTTTTAAAGTAGTCAATGTATAAAATACGATGTACGGGTACGATGGGGCTGACATATCTTTGGAAAAAGCACCTACATAAAATAAGAATAAAAAAAAAGATTTCTTAATTATTTACAAACTCAATCAAATCTATTACCATCATCATCCGGAATGTTGCAGGAATTTAGCTAAATTCTGATTAATCTACTGTTAACTAATAGTAGGTATTTCTCTTCAGAGGGGCTTTTTCATAATCCCTAAGCTTCACAGGTAGCTTGGGGATTGCCCACAATATCAGAGATCGGTAGCAGTTTTAATGTACATAATCGCATACTTTGTACTTTATAGTATCACAAGCCACCAATCCACAGTTTTTCCAATGAAACTGCAATGTTCATTCGGTATACACTTAATAAAATAGGTAGGTTATATCACACCTGGGCGTCGGAAACGGTTCCATATATTCCAAACATAATTACAACTGACAGTTGTTGTACCTATTCAGATAATTATAATACGACCTTGAGACTACATTAATGAGGTAAATGTACGTATTGATTGATTTACTACTTCCTCTCTTTATTTATTTCGAAGAACTCAATGAGGACCATTGTTTAATGACGTAAGTATTTAATGGATCGCTCCTATTTTTTACACAACTATAAATACGCGATTGCGGCTTTTGCGTTTTATTTAGGTATGGGAAATATTTTTGTAATAAAAAATTTAACTGGTCATACATAATAGAAGTAGGTATTTATTATAGCGGGTGACATTTTGAACGATGGGCATATTTAAGGAGCCGATTTAAGTGTTCAATTACAAAAACTTTTTGAATCGGATCAATATCGAAATCTCAAAAAAGCCCCATAAAATTTGCAACAGCTGATTGATCATTTTGCTGTTTAGTTTAGTTAGTTGTCTGTAAGGCCGTGTTATCACTCCGGTCGAGCCGACCATGGTTCTCCCACACTTGTTATACATATGTATATTCCGCCATATATCGAATGCAAAAATAAACTGGCATCTTACATAGGTATATTTGGCTAAATACCTAAGCAAAGCAATACTTCTTAACGACAGCAAATATGAAATATTCCTCAAATACCAATAACAGATATCAAAACAATATTATTTCATATTATTGTATTACAATAATAACGGTGTTTCCGCCGGAAAACGGGGTCTCGCTACACACGTGTAACCTATAATATTTTATTGTCAATTGTATTGTATTTATATCTTCTACCCTAATATACTTTTTAACGAGCAATTATTGTTTCTTCATAATCTTCATAGGGTCTCGAAAACGGCTGCAACGATTTTGATGAAATTTTGTTTTTAAATGTTCTTTTGAAGAGTAATCAATGTAGGTTGGTTTTATTTATAGAAAATAAACAAAACATAAGTCGGTTAATAAAATACAATGTCATCCAACTACTTTGTTATGATGATAAAAATTGCCCCTTTAACGTTCGATCGAAATTAGACTAGTATACTATTTGGTACATTGTTTTAAGTATTTTCTCAAGGAGTAGAAGCGTCATCGGTACCTAAAAGTAAAGTATTTTGAACAGCAAAGTCTATTTTGCCGTTTTAAAGTTTCAGAAACCTAGTTATCGTGATCCAATTGTATGCACAAAACGTTATATGAACGTCATTATGTCATTATATTATTTTTATTCACCCCCCATACTTAGTTCATCATGTTTGTCAATCGTACTATTAGTGTCACTGGGTAGTTCCAGCCGCTTGATATACTGTAAGACATGAAAGGAAAAAAGAAAGAAGTACCATAAATAAATGCAAACGTGAGGCTGACTGATTCAGGTTTAAGTGTGGGAGAGTCATGATGCAGCAAGAATTGACTGACCCACCCAATACCTAAATCCCCAAAACTCCTTATCACCAAAAGGCCGGCAGCGCACACTGATGTTTCGGCTGTCCATGCCTGGCACCGATTGCATAGGATCAGTATGCTCGTTTGCCGGTGTATTAAATTAAAAAACAAATAGGTACTTCATAAGTAGGTATAGGCTCGTGGAAACGCAATAATGTTCTGCAGCCCCGACTTGAACAGTAGAAGGAACGGAGTGATTTTAAGTCAGCAAGAGTCTGATATTCCCTGTCGACTCATTTATGACAGGAGAAATTACTGGATGATTTGGCATTTCATTGCATCCCATTGGTATTTATTTTGATAAATCTATAACCTTGACTATTACTATAAAAGGCTCAAATTGATGAACAAAAGGTCTACGAAATGAAAACACAAAGCAACTTATGAAGGCGCACGAAAAAACTAGTGTGACAATAAAGTAGAAAAGTGTTGCAGCAATTTATAATTCGCTGTTGAAACTTGTGTTATATTTTATGGGAGTGACACTTCTATACATTTTTCTTTTTTATGGCTAAATGCAACACCCAAGGTCGGTGGTTACGATTTGTGCCATAATGGCAATGTCGTAGCCTTCGACTTCGTGACACGAGACCGAATGACATTTTAAGTTCATTTTTATTTTCAAGTAGGTACTACTAAAGTATTTTTTAATGCGAAAATTGATAAAATTGCGGTTCTATGAATACTAAGTAGCTTTTTAGGCGTTTATATTCCAACTTGAATGACTTAATGAATGCCTTTTTTATGTTATAGGTCGGCAAACAAGCAGACATTACCTGATGGTAAGTAATTAGCGCCGTCCATGGACACCCGTAGTACCAAAGGAGTTACTACAATTGTATTGCTGGCCTCTTGTGCCTTATTAGGGATTAAAAGATAGGGGGATTGAGGATTGAGAATTGGGGGTGAGGAGGAGAGAATTAGGCCTCCAGCAACCTCTCTCATACTGCGAAACACAACGTAAGTGTTCTTCATGCCGGTTTTTTGTGAGGGCTTGGTATCACTCCGATCGAGCCGGCCTATTCATGCCAACGTATATGGCTCTACCACACTTAATGTCAAAATTGATTAAATTGTAGTTCTATTAATACTAAGTAGCTTTTTGTGGTTCCCAGGAAACTTTTTTTTTTCTTAAAAAAAAAAACGTTGCGCCACATTAGGATTTTTCTCCTGTGTCGTGGATGCGGTTACAAACATACAATTTCACATACACATGACACCCAGACCCGGAACGACAATTTGTGGATCACACAAAGAGTTGTTCCATGCGGGAATCGAACCAGTTGCCCAGCCACCGCGCCACCGGTGCAGTCAGATTAATAACGTAATAAATGCCTAATGTACGAATTTTTTTTTAAGTTAGGTTTAGTATACTTATCTATTACATTCAGGAGGAGAGATTTTATGGTACGATTTTGTATCTACATGAAGACATTTTGGACATTGGAAAGCGAGATAAGCTATCTTATATTCCTTTCAGTTTCAAATGGAAACTTAGTTACCTATATAACCTTAGTGAAAAGTTGGTGAGGTGTAGTTGCACCTTGTGGACGTTCAGTCCTATCTGATTTAGAATCAATGGTCGATCTGACCTAGTTGTGTAAACTCCACGAAAAACAAAGTACTCTTCTCTACTGGTTTTTAGGAAATAAAAGGTATTATGTCATGCATGATAACGAAATCCAAATTCACTTTGGCGTACCGAGCATCAGTACGAGTAAAATACAGAACTTCGGCAGTACCGTAACTATACATAAAGTTACGCAAATTCAGATAATTTATAGAATCAGGCGTTACTTTGCGGAAATCCATGACATTAAATGTTAGGAAAAATATTTAGTTTTATATCCGCGACAAAAATCCATTCGCAGCCGAGCGCTCGTCGAGTCAACATCTCCTGAGGATGCCCTGTGGAGGGGCGAAACACGTGTCGAGTATAGGTTTGATTGCGTGTTTTTCCGTTTTGTGTATGTGTGCATATGCATGTGGGAGGGAGGGTGGGACCCATGCTGCATGTGCATATGCATTATTGCATAGGAGTGGGATTGCATCCTGCAACAAGCCTGGATTTTTGTCACGGAATTAAAACTAAATATTTTCCCTAACATTTTACGCAAATTCAGACTAAAGTATCAGAAAGATTCTAACTATAAGTTATTGAAGTAAACTTTGTTATTTCTCGGTCCTTGTAATGTCAGCTCTATATGTAGAATACATTTCATCTGCTGTCTTCATAAAAAGTTGCTATCTATATTTAGATACTTTCAAGGATTTCTATCGTATCGTTCACTTTTACTATTTTGACGTAGTTTTATTTTGTGTTTGTTCGTATAAATTTTTTGTAATATGACCTTGATAACTGACTTATGTGATAAAAAAAAGATTTTGTTTAAACTGAATATTACCGTCCTCAAGGTCATTTGTCATATCCCTCAAAGGTAGGGCTAACTGAGGGTAGTTAGTTCGCTGCCTCACCAGAACCAGACCGGAGCGCAAGGCGCGTAGCGTTCCTCGTGCGCCCGGCGCGTAGCGATCCGCGTGCGCCCGGCGCGTAGCGAACCGCGTGCGCCCGGCGCCTAGCGAACCGCGTGCGCCCGGCGCGTATCGTGGCGTAGGGCAGTAAAAGTCATTTGATGATTTTCGCTCTTAAAATAAAGTACCATACATTCTACACAAGCTATGGAAAAAGTACACTTACTTCCACATGTGCATTGCACCCCAAAATCCCGAAGGCATGAATTGTCGTGTCGAACGTTGCTTTACATACCAATATATTATATGTACGTAAACTACCACTAAACTACTATCGTCCCCATACCGTGACCTTGGTTCGTTGACATCGATTCAGCTGAAAACGCCATGTTAACGTTGTATGTACAACTTCCGTCTTCTTATATGTAGGTACGATTAATCACTTACTATTCTTCTAAGAAAATGATTCCTTGTTGCGAGTTTATTATTTTTTTATTATTTTCCTGGGTGTTTTTGTTTTGTAGATCACGTATGATCGTATAATCACGTATTGTATATTATTGGTACATCACGTATTTGTATGTAGTGCGGTGTTTTATTGACACGTCTATCATCCATCACCACCTAAGGACCCTACCTGTCGGAAGGTTGGCAAACCTAACATCACAACATAGCCAATGAAGTCTAGAATTCCTTTGATCTTCATAATATATGTATATGTATGATCAGCAGTGGACTTCTTGGCCCTAATACAAAGATGAAAATGACTATGATAACAGCGTTTAGAATTATAACCTCTAAATTATATTCGATTTCCTTTATAATGCACATAATTATGTATGGAAAGAAAAGGCATACGTATAAAGGAAAGTCATGTTAGTTATACTATTTATAACTCAAGAACGGCTGAATAGATTTCGTTGAGAATTGATGATATTAAACAATTAAAAATATACCTTAAATCATTTTGTTTAGTGATTAAATTACACCTAAGATAAATGGCATTTTCCGTTAGTGTGCCCCAAGCATAAGAATCAGAAGAACATAGGATAGGGTAGGTTACATGGGGTAGGATAGGTAACTAGTTAGGTAGTGTACATAGATACCTAGTCAAATGACGGGACCGCAATCACAGGTAAAAGTTAGTACAGATATAAAAATCATTGCCACTTTTCGGTATTTTTATTATTCCATTATTCAAACCAAAGGGTAAGGATTTATTTGGATTATTTAGTAGATAGTTTATGTAAAGTTTGTAAAAATCGGTCGAATGATTCTTTATTTATATAACCTTGTACAATGTTTCTTTATTAAGTGTGGGAGAGCCATGGTTCGGCACGAATGGGTCGGCTCGACCGGAGTGATACCACGGCCTCACCGAAAACCGGCGTGAATAAACCACAGCGTTGTATTTCACCGTGAGTGAGGTTACCGAAGTCCTAATCCCTTCCCTTCCCCAATTCCAAAATCTCCAGTCACCCAATCTCCAAAAGATAGAACGTAATCCCTCTGTTTTTGTGGGTGTCCATGGGCAGCGCTGATTGCTAACCATCATTTCATATTATATGCATCTTATGGGGAAATAAAAGGTACCTAAGATATTGATAACGATCTTCAAACAGTTCCCTATTGTTAACATTGTCGGTTCGCATCGATATTTTTAGCCTTTTATCATTTTGGTCGCTGAGAATCATTATGCAATGTATCGTTTTTGGGTCACAAGCTAGTCTCTCTCATTTTGGTACAAAACAGACTGAATAATACATGAACTGGTCCACTTTTAACTGGATTAGTAGTGTCTATTTTGATTTTATTATGTTAAGAGAAGATTTAGCTTTGTTTGAAGTCTTAAAATGGATCATGTATTATGTAAATGTCAAAAATGTTATGTCCAAAGTGGTGTATAGAATTTGTAATGTTTTTGTTTTCTTTATTCAGTGATAAGTCTATCTAAGCTACAATTGCAGTATTGTTTTTTTATCATTTTTTATATGACATAGGTCGGCACACAAGCAGACGGATTACCTGATGGTAAGCAATCAGCGCCGCCCATGGACTGTCGAAGTACCAAAGGAGTTACTACAAGTGCTTTGCCGGCCTCTTGTGGATTATTAGGGATCTAAGGATAGGGGATTGAGGATGTGGGGAGAGGGCAAGAATTGGGCCCCGGATAACCTCACTCACACGGTGAAACACGTCAGTGTTGGTTCACAGCGTTTTTCTGTATGGCCGTGGTACCACTCCGGTCGAGCCGGCTCATTTGTGCCGAAGCGGCTCTCCCAATCTGTACATTTTATCATTAATTGTCTAAAAATAATAAGAAGTATTATTAATTAAGCCATAATCGCATAAGTAAAACGATAAACTGTATTGTTCTATCGTCATATAGGTACAATACTTTATTCAAAACCAGCTATTCTCGCGTGGTTTCATCCGCTGCATGACTCCATATGATCGTAGCGTGATTTTTTATAGCCTATGGCACTCAGGAACATTTTAGCTATCTATCAGTGAAAGAGTTTTGGCAATCCGGTTCCGAAGATTACCCTACATACAAGCTCACAAAGTTACAAACTTACATTCTTTATAATATTAGTATAGACAATGACTTACTTACGTAACTTTACTTAAGAATAAGAGTTGTGACTTTTGAATTTTTCACATTTAATTTTCGTGAATAAATCGTTACTTACACACAATTAAGCCTTTCTTCCGTTTGATATGGCGTGTTTATGATTACATAATAATATTTTAACATCATGGTGGCCGTAGGTTAAAGCGGCCACTTTTCACGCGTAAGGGTGCGGTTTCGAAACCTGGCAAGTACCAATGTATTTTTTCCAAGTTACATGTACTTTCTATGATTATGTAGACACAACTAACATACGGTGAAGGAAAATCTTGAGGAAATCTGGACTTAAATATAAGTTCTAATTACAAGTTTGAAATCGCCAATCCGCCTTGAGCGAGTGTGATGGTTAATGCTCAAACCTTCTTCGTGTGAGAAGAGGCCTTTGCTCAGCATTGAGCACTTAAAGGCACGAGGTATTTGACATCATCTATTCGGTCAAAAAGAGACTGCTTACATTTTTACATTGTTCATCAACACCATAAATATTTCCAACATTCAGGTACCTAATCCACACTTATAAGTACAATTACTTCAAACAATGTGTACACGGGTTAAGTGACAAGGTCATTCAGTGTTTCATTAAAAATGTAACCGAGGTGACCTTCGGTAAGGTCTAAAGCTGTGGGGTCACCATTGTTTACCGATTACTTATGTACTTTGTTTGGCTGGTGAGGCGGATTGTTCATCTATGATCGAGTGCGATGTCTCTATCCTGTAGCTGAAGTCAGATCGATCGCAAACAGTTTTTTGTAAGAAAATAGAATAGCATTGATTAATGGCATATTGGCTCTGTTATTTAGGTAATTGTTTGGTTTTTGTGATTAAAAAAAGAGCAGATGGATTACCTGATGGTAAGCAATCAGCGCCACCCATGGAAGAGTTGCAAGTGCGTTGCCGATCTTTTGGGTTTGGGGATTTAGGGATTTGGGGAGGGTAAGAAATGGGCCTTCGGTAGCCTCACTCACAGTAACACAATGCTGTATTGTGATATAGTTATGTATTATATGACTGTTTGAAAACGAAGATATTGTCGAATTGAGTAATTACATTTTCTTTTTGTAAATAATAATTTACTTAGTATTTAGTGCAATCAAACTTTAATTCGAAATTATAAGTTTAAGTTTTTTATGATTATCTCCACTCTTCTAACCAATAATCATTTTAAAGCGAAGAAATTTTGTATGTATCTAGGCATATGAAGAGGAATAATACATTAATGATTATTTAATTTATAGTACCCGATAATTTAGTTTCCTTCATAGCAATGCACATTTAATTGCAAACGATGCTTTTGTATGTTGGCGGCAGAACTCATAAATTTTAAATTAAATTATTATTTAGAACAAACAGCTATAAACAAAACGCGACTTAATCATTGTGTAACTAACTACAATAGTGTTCTTGATAATAAGAGGTGACTGAAATCTTCATAAAAATTTAATTTCTGGTACTTCTTCTCTGAATCTTACTCAACACTACATAGTATAAAACAAAGTCGTTTTCTCTGTCCCTATTTCCCTATGAGTGCTTTAATTAATCTTTAAAACTAAGCATAACACATACACAATATTTTATGTATAGCGTTATGTGGATGCTCATACATAACATGAACTTGTGTTACGTATAATATTTATAAGTGCAAGTTCTGTATAACATTTCGCAGATTTTCCTCACGACTGGTTAAAACTTAGTGACGTCCATGTAGTTATTTGAGTAAGGTCAATTATATAACACGTAGCAAGAAATATTATATTATATTCAATTGCAGCTGTACCTACGATTTTACGATTTTTCTAAGTACGAACCTTACTATAAAATTAAATCATAACCAAAATTTCATAGTCTGAATTTATGAATGCCTCGTTATCTCGGACGGTACTTTGACTTCTATTCCCTCTGATTAAGGTTGAATGTAACATTCTTAAGAATAAACCACAAAACCTCAGTCAAAAGAGACAAATTTTATATTCATAAAGTGTACTAACTCTTCAAAATTAGCTGACGGCCACATGAATTTTCTTTTACGAGTTTGATTTATGACTTTTATACTAAAAATAAAAATAGAAAGCTTTCAAATTATTTAGTTATATTAAATTAAGGCTATAAATGTAATTGTTCGAATCAATGGATAATAACATGCCTTGTTATGTATCGCAAATACTTCGTATACAAGAATGCTATCTATTATTTCGAACGAAAAATTCCAATTGCTTGTTGAATGTCTAGCTCGTCGATCCACTGAGGGAGAATAAGACTGCAAAGGTATTTGCAATCTACAAGGAGCTTTTGGATTTTTGTTTTTAAAACTTGGATTTATATAACATAATAATATAGGTAACAATATAGGTACGTATTGGGACTTGTGCTTACATATCGATGTTTAGTCTAACGAATTTAAAAGGATATTAATTTATGTTATTATTTGATCAATCAATATGAATTACTTTAAAAACATCAAGCATTAGAAAACTTGTTTTTCGGTAACTCTATCATAGATCTCACAGATTTCTGAAAGCCTTAGATCAAAAGCTATCTTTCTATATTGAAGTAATCAATGAATAAAATATTTCGAAACATCTAACAATACAATGTCTAACAAACCTTAAAAAACGAATGCAAAAGATTCGACGGTAAAATACATATGTAAATATAAATGTCAAAAATTTAACTTAAACTTTGTGTTTCTTTAAAATATTCGATCGAAGTTTAAAAGTATAGGTAGAAAAAATAACATACATGACCTTTGGTCACGCGTGACTGCCTCAGTGGTCACCCATGCAAAATTCAAGTCCTCTTGTCACGCAAACGCTATAAGTTCGAGATTTACTAAGAATGCTATTCTTTGATGTGGACACGGCGTTTGACACACCCCTGTACTATATCTTGTTCACTGTTGTTTATGTGAGTGATGTTTTAATTATGTACAACGTTAATTTTATGTTTAATACATTCTTTCTTGTAATTTATAGTTCATATTATTTAAGTTGATTATATTATGGTAATGCCTTAAATACGTTCAGGATTGCACAGGGTGATATATTAGGTCCAATTAGATTTTGCACTTATTTGTTCGTTATTTTTATATTTAACCAGCTTCTGCAAGATGCTTGTTTTGCTTTTGTTCGATGATAGACAATCTTTAGTCTACCCATATAATCTGTATGACGTAACTGCACAGTTTCAATTCCTAGTATAAGTTGTTTAACCGGAATGCCCTTATTTACTGATTCAAGTGACCCTTCCAGTAATTTTAGCGGTGAAGTTCAGGTTTGAGTTCAAATTAGTTTTCCGTTTTACTGGAAAGTTATCAAATAGTTTATGAGAACTTCAATACTGGTTTCCAAACACTATAAATTTATTAACAGAAAATTATGTTTTTCTTACGAAAGTAAACTTTATATTATTAAACATAGTGTACTTTTTAAAAAGTTTTTAATTATATTTATACTTATTTTTTATTGCGGGTTGAAAATAATCAAATTTCTTATCTCGCCTAGGTTGGGGGGTGAGAGCGTCAGGCTCTTACTGACTAAACGCTACGTGCCGTACGCTTGGGCAACGCTACGCTGAGTTAATTGCGTATTATAATGGATTACGCAGTTTTTTAACTGACGTATTTCTTGCCATCCAACTATTCTGAGCCATCCAAATAACCTAACAAAATTCCGATCTCTTTTAACGTAATAATGATATAAGGGTAATTAGGTGGTCAATACTAAACACCAATTTATAATAATAAACTACATAGAGTTCAATAGTTTTGAAAGGTAACAAACAGTAATGTGTGTCAATATTAATGTGAAATGTAATGCTCGTTCATTATTTTGAAACTTTATCAATAATGTATAGGTAAGTAATCCATTTTGTTCTTCTATTATTTAAAGTTCAATAACAATATAGCGTTTTGCTATTTTTAGATGTTTAATGTTTATATTTCATTGCCATGAAATAGGCAGCAGGTTATATGCTAAGTGCCCATTACAATTGATTAATAAAAACATTATTGTCATTAATCAGTCACTATTTTCAACCTACATCGGTCCTCTATTTTAAAATGAATTAATCAAAAGTGTTTTGGGATAGGATACATTTTTTATTCCGTTTAATTGATTATTAAAATAATTGCGAGCTTTAATTCAAATTGCAGTTTAGTTCATGTAGGTATGTTTGTGATGTCAAGTAGAATGTTGCAACTTAATTTTTAAGGGGATACTTTTCATTATTGTGCATAAATTTTGTATACATTAAGTTTGCATGTCAATAATAGAGACTCATTAATCCACTCGATATAAACAGGTTTTTAATAATCTTTGTGTATCTATACTAATATCATAAGAGGTAGTATGTAGGCGGTAATCTTTACAACCGGTGGTCGGATTGCCAAAATTCTTTCACAGATAGATAGCTACAATGTTCCTGAGTGCTATAGGCTATAAAATATCGCGCTACGATCAAACGTAGCTGAGCAACGGGTGAAAACGCGCGGGAGTAGCTAGTAATTTACAATGATAATGATGTTTTTTTGAGGAGAGAATCATCAAATGATTTCTCTACCTACCTAGGTTATCGCGAGAAGGAGTCAGTCTCTTACTGACTTTAAACCCGACCGTTCCTTCTACTGCTCCAAGCCAAGGCCGCGGTATCTTAATGTGCTTTCACTTCTCTTGTGTGTGTATGTGACGATACGATAGGCGTATTCGTCTCTTGTATTCTGGTATTCTGCTAAAGAAGTACTTAATATAAGCAATTGCCGTAATTATTACCTTTTTTTTGGCAGCGGCAAATCATCCAATGACTTTTCCCGCCCAGGGTAAGGCAAGAGAGAGTGTCAGACTCTTACTGACTAAAAACCCCCCCGTTCCTTCTCCTGCTCTGGGCCGAGGTCGCGGTGCCTCATTGCGCTTACCCCGCAGCCCCGGGCCGTAATTATTACCTACTCTCATGGGACGAAGGCGTATACATGTATTACGTATAAGCCTAAAATAAACCCCCCAACCACTAAGTTCGCGTCCCCCAAACTATTTGTAGAACGAAAATAGTATTATAGACTGTTTTATTGATCTTTTGGCCTTACTTTATACAACTTATGTTATAACCAAGTTGTTGGTTACGGATTTTTATTACAAATCGATGCCAAGTTACTAATCTTGGCAACTTTTACTACTTACGAAAATTATTTGTCAAGTCAATATTAAAACAAGAAATGTTGTATTCAAACTGCGATATTTTTTTTTATGTAATAGGTAAACGAGCAGACGGATTACCTGATGGTAAGCAATCAGCGTCGCCCATGGACACCCGCAACGGAGGAGTTACAAGTGCGTTGCCGACCTTTTAGGTATTAGGGATATGGAGATTTAGGGATTGAGGAGGGATTGGGGGGGGGGGGGGGAAGGATTGGGCCTCCGGTAACCTCACTCAAACGGCGAAACACAACGCTGTGGTTGTTTCACGCCAGGCTTCTGTGAGGCCGTGGTATCACTCCGGTCCAGCCTGCTTTTTGTATTAATACCTTTCTGTTGTTAAGTTGTTAATTTGTTATGGTTGTTTGTTTAATTTTTTTTTAATGAAAATAAGTATTTGGTATTAATTTGTAAGTATCATCATATCTTGAATATTTGTGGCTCTTATGTAAAGGGTCTTAGAGTCCAGTTAGGAATTATTTATTTTTCATAGTGAACTCATCGGTTTTAATATGTGATTCTACGTCCCATTCCCAGGTCGGACATTATGATAAAATGTATTTATTGCAATTAATAACCGGTGTTATGTTATATGTATGACGTACGTCTGGACATTCGACATTAAATTTATTTTTAATTCTACACTAGCTACCCGCCCCGATTTCGCATAGGTGAAATGGTAAAATACAAAATTTCTCCACTATGACACTCTCACTCTATCTGTATAAAACCCGCATCAAAAAACGTTGAGTAGTTTTAAAGATTGAAGCATGCATAGGGATTGTTATACTACCTTTGTTATAATGAGAGAGCAACTTCACCAATTAGAAAACTATCTACCTATAAAAGAATACAGAAATTTCAATGGTCAATTACAAACTTAAGTGTGGGAGAGCCATGCTTCGGCACGAATAGGTCGGCTCGACCGGAGTGATACCACGGCCTCACAGAAGACCGGCGTGAAACAACCACAGCGTTGTGTTTCGCCGTGTGAGTGAGGTTACCGGTGGCCCAATCCTTCCGCTCCCCCAATCTCTCCTTAATCCCTAAATCTCCAAATCCCTAATCCCTAAAAGCTCGGCAACGCACTCGTAACTCCTCAGTTGCGGGTGTTCATGGGCGGCGCTGATTGCTTACCATCAGGTAATCCGTCTGCTCGTTTGCCGACAAATTACATAAAAAAAAAACTATAAGCCGCAAATATCTGCTTGTTGAGATAATGAAATTGCTACCTAATATAAGTAGAGTAGTAGAGTTGTATTTTTAATTACCTAATTAATTAGAATTCATTCGAAGAAGTTATTGTAGAAAAGATAAATCAACTAAGAGTATCCTTTTTATAACTTATTACTGAAGTTTATTTTTAAAAGGCATTTCTGTTATTGTTTCAAGGAATTGATAAGTTTTATTAGTACCTAGTTGTGTTCTGTCGATGGTGGATATTGACCCAGCGATCACGATGTCGACAACCTTGCCAACTAAATCAATAAACTAACTAGATTCTCCTATTTTTCTTAGCGTTTGCCTTCTTTTTGTTATGAGTTTGTTTGTTATTGGTTAGGGTTATTTTTTTTAGGATCAAAAGGTTGTATGAAATATTCTCTTAGCTACATATTACTAGGGCCCAGGAAAGAAATCCCCTTTACTTTACTGCTAATACATTTTCCAAGTAAACTGTTACTGCAGAAAGGAAGTTTAGTCGATAATAAATCCATTTTAAGACTTAAAAAAATATCTTCAAAAAATATGTATGATGATAATATTAATGCAAATTAAAGATAATGAAAAAAAAATAATATTTTTTTTTTTACATTTAGAATCTGGTAATACATGTTCGGGGCTATTTTTTCTCTTAAAAATTCCCTATTAAAGACAATGAGACATTGTTGGTCTACTAAACAAGATTTATCAATTTAAAATTATGCAAATACTACGTAGGATTTGTCTGTACCCTCAAGGGCTACTAAATAATATCTAAGTACTTGAAGATTTATGTACAGTAAACTTTTGGTCGCGTTATTTATGTAGCTTTGTCTATTTTTGGCTAGAAATGTGATGAAGCAGATGTAATTTATTATTCTGGGCGGTCTTAACGGAGCCAGTACTGCTGTACATTAATTTCTACTGGAACTTAATATTTTATGGGGATTATAAAAAGAAAATGTGGGAAATTATCATTGTTATCAGCCCTATTGGGCAACATTTAGGGGGTCTTTTGACTTTTTAAATCAAAGAGGAAGTGCTACTCACCGAACGCTCGTACGTAAGCTACCTTAGCTCGCCGTCCGCAGACCCGCGCTAAAAGTGGCTAGAAATCGTACCAAAACCACAGATCTTTACAAATTACACACCTGTTTCTTTGGCCCAATGTGAATAGCATTAATTATACAAAATGCAGTTATATCATGTAAATTCATTTGAGGTAAAATATTTACTTTTTTCTAAACAGCTTTTGTCATGATTTTCTGCACGTATTTTAGGGATCGAATCATAGGACTCAGTAAGTCCTATAACAGGCTTTTGGGCTTTGAATAACCAATGAGATGGATTGATGTATGTGATATTGAACGGTTAAACCATTCGTTCACTGAACGAAATAGCTTAGCGCTCAGCAGTGGGTATTTCATGCGACGAAGGTCTCTGGCGCTTACCGAATATATTTTTTCCTTTACAGCATTTTTCTGAACGTCCTTAGAATTTTAAATGTTTTAATTTTATGAACGAACTTTTTAATACCTACTTTTATGCTGAGATTTTTAATTATATTCTACTTGATTGTCTTGTTCATTATAAAGTTTACAACGTACTTTATCTTAAATGAGTTTTTTTTTAGTAAGGTTTTCTAAATAATTATTTTGGAGTCACCTACCTACATATAGTTTATGTTAAAAGTCCTGTGCAACTTTTTATAACTATTCTTTATTACTATGTATTCATTTTAGTTAAGCTTATAAATATGAGCATTAATTAACGCTCTCAACGTTACAAACGCTGATGACGTTACGAACTGAACTTGCTCAGGGCGCATTGGCGATTTCAAACTTACCTATAATTATACAATACATGATAAGTAGATCTATGTATCCTCACGATTTTCTCCTCCATCATATGTCAGTGGTGTCTAAATAATGTTATTAAATATATAATAACGACATTTACTGCCATAAAGATGAACTATAAATATACTTTTCCTTCGCATAAAATGTAGACAGTTTTTCCGGAGATTCTAAATAGGCATCACGAGTGAGTCCATCTTAATAACATTAGCGATTTAAAATCTCCAACGTGCATCACCAGTGCATCCGGAGAAAACCGCTCAGAGATTTAATTAACTTTTACGTGACGTTATAAATCCTGGTCTCACCATTTTGAAAGTAGCTTTCACGAAAATAGAATTTTCCTTACTCGTGTGAAGAGGGCGAAAGCAAAAACACGACACAAATAATTGGGAAAATTCTTTATTATCTGTTAGGGTTGTTGGTCGTATCAAAATCTAATTCCGAGAGGTTCTTTTCCGGGTTTATTTGTCCAGAGTTTGATATTTTTGTTCTTAGCTTTTTTTAGGCATTGTAAGTCCTTAAGCGATAGGTGCGCCCTCTATGCTAACTCTGATTATTTTAGTAGATTAAGCTGTGTAAACGTTTTGGCTGATGTCGCGTTCAATGTTATTTTATTGCGACAGGACGGTTGGCACAGTGACTCGGTAATTGGCCGCTGTGTATCGCGGATTCAATTCTCGCACGAAACAACACTTTGTGTGTTAGCCATAAATTGTTGTTCCGGGTCTGGGTGTGATATTGTATGTGTATTTGTATTTGTGAAAATATTATTGTTTTTTTAATTTAGTGATAATTTTTTTGGTGGACTTAATATGGTACGAAAATGCCGATAGTAATAGTATTTAAGTGTAGGTAGATGTGTCAAAGTGCCTTTGATAAATAGATTTCCGTAAAAATACCTAAAACAAAAAGTTCATTAATATCATGTTCTAATTTCCACGAGAGGCTCTTTGAGTTATTATTAAAATTAAAGTAAGTGGCAGCTCAAAATAGAAAATTCGAATACTTATTCTTGTGTTTAAAAGATAGGTTTGGCGTGAATTATATCATTTTTTCTAGGTCCATTATGAGTTTTATTATATTGAGATCTTAAACCTTTTTTAAACAAATTTATTTTCTCAGTACGCTTACAAAAGAAGTTGTCATTAATATTTTAATAACGTTGCCTACACATTTAAATACAGTTGTATTTGTAAAGTGTTTTCATTTGTCTATCAGTTTGCGTCCTGGTCATCATCATCAGCCTATAAGTGCCCACTGCTGAGCAAAGGCCTCTTCTCATACGTAGAAGGTTAGAGTATTAATCACCACGCTTGCTCAATGCGGGTTGGCGATTTCAAACTTATAATTGTTTGCGTCCTACAAGGACGTAAATAAAAGAAGTTAGTAGAACTGAATTTTAAAATGAGTCATTACTTCAACACTTATGCAACAAAATGGTAAATATCACCTCTTACTGCTGTCAGGTACCTATAGTTCTCGCCTAGACCCTTGAGGTATAATTCTCTTCTTTGTAGAATGAGCGGCTTATGAGTAGACTGGTCAACGGATGGTATGAAACGACTCCGCTCAACTGCAACACCAGAGGAGTTTACAAGTTCGTAGCTGACTTTTTGACATCAGGGATTTAGGAATCACAAAATTTAAGGATTGGAATAATTTGGGATTGGACATGTTGACTTTTCGCCATCGTTCCACGCGAAAACTTTTTCATCCCCATCACATAGATGGTTGGCAGTCAACGACTGTGCGATTCACCCGTAACTTTCTGCCCCACACAGCAAAACTTTGGAATGATCTTCCGGCGGCGGTACTCCCGAACCGATACGACCTTCAAAGCTTCAAGAAATGAGTGTACTCCTTCTTAAAAGACCGGCAACGCACCTGTGACTCCTCTGGTGTTGCGGGTGTCCATGGGCGCCGATGGCTTACCATCAGGTGATGAGTAAAAAAAAAACAAAATAAAATAAATGTGTGGGAGGGGCCCATTCAAGTTCTATCGCACCGTCCTAGGAAGTGTTGGGCCTTTAAGTTCAGAACTTAAGCTAGCTACTCAATACTTTATTAATCATCTATACTAACTATGACATTCAAAAGGCTCATTGTTACAAAAATCACGTCTTAAATTAGCTAATACTAATAGTTTCGTAATTTAGAACCTAAAATACGATGTCCCATCGGGATTTGAATTCATCTCATGCTTAAGCATTCGACCTTGAGGTGTTCTAAAATCGACGAGTAAACTTGAAATAAATATTTAATGGAAGTATTCCATTGTGAATGCATTTGCAATTCAGGCCGCTAGACTACTGTTATTGGGTCAGGGTTGGACTAAATTGTCGATACGGTTTAGAACTTAAGACACTGCTTGACTTAACGGTTCACTGTCAATTTTATAAGCCCAAGCCTCATGAAGATTTTTGCTATGAATTCTAATAAGAAATAGGCATAAAAATGGAAGTTTTTGAGGGTGAACGGGTATTTGTTTGTTTTGTATCTTAATAAAATATGACGTAGATATATCTTTATAATGGAAACGTTTTTAAACTTTCGGCAGAAGCTATGGTGATTCCATACATAAGTAGGTAGGTAGCAGCAATTGTTAGGTTGTGTTAGACGACGAAATTCTTGAATGAATGTTCTAGTCGAATCGCTGTTAGTGACGACATTAGCTGTCACGTTGACGTTGTCAGTTGCCAAATGTGACAGGTAACTAATTATCCCACTCGACTGATTACAACGGTAATATTTTAAAACTGTAAGATGTTTGTAGTTATTTTTCCTTGAAATAAAGCTAAAATTAAGTTACAGCTTGAAACTAAAGTTATAACGGGGTGATTTTCAATCAGAATTTAAGTTACTCCCTAGGTATGCGGGAAGTGCATATCGTGCATATAGTGCTAGCATATCTATGGGCGTACCACAGGGCTTGATATTAGATCCTTTCCTATTCCATAACACTGACACTTCTTATTCCCACCTCAGCCAGAGCGGAAGAAGGCATTTGATGATTTTCCATCCTTACGACAAAGGTAGCAGCCATAGATGTGCTTATTACAATATGAAGCCTGGGAGGCACATTACGTACATTGAGGGACGAGTCTATTGCTATTAAGTTAATAATCTAGTTTATGTGCAGTCATAACGGTGAATGTGGAATAAACTGTAATATTGAATATGACTAGATCAAATATTTTATAAATATTTAAGTAGGTTTTGGGTAGAATTTTGGGTTTGCGCTATTAACTGTTAACTTAAAGTGACGTTATTAGGGATAATACACAAAAACCTTTAGCGACTGCGACCGACTATAAGGTGAAACGTAAACGTAAACGTAGTGTAAGTAAGGTTACAAAAATTGTCGACAAAGCTCAAAGTATTAGGAAACTGGAATGGGCAAGCTTCATTTGTGGAAGTCCCGGTGATTTTTGGATAAGATGTACCTATTCTGGAGGCACCCTTCAACTAGGTGAAGTGACGATATCCGTATGTTGGCTGACAGTGGTTGGATTAGAAGGGCTGAATATTGAGCTCAGTGTCATGGAAATGAAATGGCTTATGTACAGCATTTTTTTTTTGTGTGCATTTCCTTCTTACTATTAGCCATGTAGATGATTTATAGCTAAATAGAGATTCTCAATTTGAACATTTGATCTCCCGTGGGCGATGTATTGCAATTACACCGGCATTAATCTAGTTAAGGACTAGTAATGAGAAATTCCTAATCTAAATTAGAATCTGACTAAGTTAGAAGCTTAGTTATGGTGTATAACCACATACTGAGGTACCACGCTTTCGGTAGGTACATAGAAAGCAATCAAAGTTAATTCCTAACGGTTCTTAGAATTATCTCGCAAAAGGAATACAATTTTTTTTGGTATTCACGTAAAATATCTCAGTGGGGAGCGACGTGTTTACAACATTGAATATGTATTAAGTATTAAGAATCTTGAGTAATGTTATATTGCCAACAGCTCCCCTGGGCGACCCTTGCTATAAACAATGTTTTTGCCTCCACTTTGCTTGAATATTTAGGGTCTCTTACTTCTTACCGTACCCAAATCGACGCCTACGAAGTTTTGCGTTCAAAATCGTTCTTTTTTCGATCATATGTACGCATTTTGGACCATTCATCGTTTGTTTTGAGTCTCCAGGGAGGGCTCGTGTGTAATGTTTTTTTCATGAATTGGACTATGAATATATGCATTGTTATTATGTCTGTTATTATATATATTTGTTAAAAAGAAATCATACATATGTACATATGTTATGTTGCTTTTTAAGAAAAGAAATTGTTTTATTCTTCAGTATGTTATGTATGCAGATTAAGCCCAATGGTTTAATCTACATAATTATGAACGAGAATATGTAGTATATATAAAAGAGTAGGTTATTGATGTTATAATGTAATTGATGTAACATCCACTTTTTAATAGACAAGTCTGTTTTAAATTTAATAATAGTAAACTTATTAATTTATAAACTAGCTACTCTTGTGCGGTTTTACCCGCTACTTGGCTCTATTTGATGATAACCTACAGCACTCAGGAACATTGTAGCTATCTATCAGTGAAAGAATTTTGGCAATCCGACCAGCGGTTCCAAAGATTACATCCTACATACAAACTCACAAACTTACAAATTTTACCTTTTCGCAATATTGGTATGCAACTAGCTACACCCGTGCGGTTTCAACCACACCTACCACGGCTCCTACAGGTTGTATTGTGATGTTTTATAGCCCAAAGCCTTCCTCAATAAATGGTCTATTAAACACGAAAAGAATTTTTCAATTCGAATAAGTAGTTCCTGAGATTAGCGCCTTCAAACAAACAAACAAACTCTTCAGCTTTATAATATTATATACATATATAGTATAGATTATAGATTTTACATACAATCGTGCCTTTGACGGATTGACGTGGCATCGTGTGATTGACAGTTACATAATTGATCACTATCCAATGCCAATACAAGGAGTGATTACCATAAGCATAACTGAAATTCTCCTGTAGTATACATATAATTTTTGTTCATAAATTTTGTATATTTATATGGACATTCCACAAAGGAAACTGTTTGTTTGATGCTCTGAAACTCTAACCTTAAAAAGGCTGGTACCTTGCAAATTTTCTTGCAGGTGCAGCCGTTTCAGGAGTCTATGAGTGGACTTTATAAAGGTGATCCGTCAGGTCTCTTACCCTAAGCTATAAAAACAATGTACATGGTTATTGCTATAGTATATTTTGCCTCCCCTCCTTTTTTCACCTAAGTGCCTTAAGATCCATTGTCCTTATCCACGAGGCCTAATAGGGCTGATGTTTTACTGAAGAAGTTGCGGGTGTAAGCGCAATAACGAAAGAACGGGCTGGTTTCTAGTCAGTAAGAGTCTGACAATCCCTGAGAATTCAGAAAATACATTTGATGATTTTCTCCCCTCAAAAATGGGTTTATTGCAGAGAGACTAGGCAGTAGCGATCTAGCAACTTTGAACTTTGTAAATGGCGATATCTAATCCGTTTGGCAGTTATCTTAGATCAATGAAGAGTGTTGGCTTTATAGAAAAAAGTATTGTGCTAATTATTTAAATAAATTGATAGACGGCTGAAGTTAATTATTATAATTAAGAAAAAAGGAAATTTTATTTTTCTTGATTAATGAAACACAATATTATTATACCCATTTAAGTAAGTAAGGTCGAAGTCCTCAGAGAATAATATTATTATAAAAAGTTAAAAAACATTCATTTCAAATAAATCATAAAATGATACCTTTCAAAAATTAATCAGTCTGTTTGTTACTAAAGGTTGGCTCTGCTATAACTTTTTTTTATGGTATGAGTCGTTAAGCGAGCTGACGGATTACCTGATGGTAAGAAATCGGCGCCGCCCATGGACACCCGCAACACCAAAGAAGTTACGATTGCGTTGCCGGCCTTTTGGGGATAGGGGTTGCGGATATAAGGATCGGGAAGGGATAGGGGAAAGAAAGGGATTGGGCCTCCGGTAACCTCACCCACACGGCGAAACACAACACTGTGGGTTGTTTCACGCCGGTATTCTGTGAGGCTGTGGTTATCACTCCGGTCGAGCCGACTTATTCGTGCCGAAGCTTGGCTCTCCCACACTTGTCTACTAAATTATATTAATTGGCTCTCCCACACTTAAATAACTTCAATACGAGTCAAAATAACTCGTTTTCTATACAATTAAGATTCAATTCAAAATGTAAGAAATATGCACCATGCTAAGTAATTGTAACCAAAACATAATGTAGTTCTAAATAAAAATACTACGTTTCACATTTGAAATGGCACTAGTACTATTATTTCTATGAACTTTTCTTTTCATTTAATGCAATTGTGAGAGAAAATTATTCGTTTCACGCACTCCGTCATAATGGAGAGGTTTTATTCATTTATAATGCTACTCAAATTGAATAGTAGGTTATAGTGAAAGGCACATAGTTTATATTACATACCTACGCATTATATACCTATTATACTTTAAAATGGGGAGGCAGTTATTTTCTATAACGCTATCAATACTCGTATCAAGAAAATAGCTTGGTTGACATCGGTTTTCAATAACTTTAAACTTTTATACGTACTTGGAGGGAGTGCTTAATAGAGGTTATATTGTGATTCTGATGGCACTTTCTAGAAGATAATAATATCAAAGGATATAAAGTATTCTTTGTTATTCTAGAGCCAGGCAGTGTTGCAATGTGAAAGAAATGTTCAAACAAACACACTTTCGTATTCTATTAAAAAAAATTTTTTTGTATTGTTGTTTCATTTTAAAGTCGTATCTTAATTAATCATTATATAAGTGCTAAGATATGATAAATAATAATAAAAAATAATATATCTACAAGGCAGCGTGTTGGGCAGTGGCGACCCCACAGACCTGACTCAAGGGTGGTTACTAGCTGGGGTAAACAGTGATGAGGAACAAGCCCTCCTACCTCATTCTTGCCTTAAGTGGATTGCATTAGTGGAGATTCGCAACGGTAGGAGTTTAAGAAGAATCGGCGGAAGGATGTTTCTCAGTAAGATGCTGGTAGGGGTCTTGAACGTACTTCCGGGATTGCTCTGATAGCCGTGGGATGCCTCTCCTTCCCCAAGCAGCGCAACGTATGTATGTTGCCCCCGTGTCGCTACATGCTAGCAGCCGTTTCCGGGTGCCCATTAATTAAGTTTGCCAGTCACTCCCTGCCTGTTCACCCTATGTAACAATATTGGTCAGGGGCAGGGGCCATAGTATTTCTATAGTTATCATCTACCAGTCCATAAACACCCACACCTATAACCATATAATCTTTTACCATTTTGCACAATAGTCCTGCATCAACCTGGAAATGTCCTTGGGTGCACTTTTATAGTGCATACAGGGATAATTGCCGGCTGATGTCCCATCACATTTAGATTAAAACTGTTCAACGGGCGAGTTGGCTTCGGCCATTCGTACGCCTTCCAAAGATCCGGGATCCTGTGGTCCAGTGATAGGAAAGAAATAATACGAGTAATTACTACATATCCAAATAAATTAATGTGAAAGATCTTTGTGAGGTTATATGTACCTAAGTATGTTTGTTGCCTTTATACGTTTACATAAAACATTACGTTACACTGAAGAGGTAGCGAACAGTGTGCGATTTTTTTTTTTTGGGATTATTTTTTATGTAACCAATTATTCTTGTACTACATGAGAAATATTACTTATTTTATGTAAAAATATTCTTGTTAAAAAACCTGTAGTTGATTCCAGTGGAACTTTTCCTTCTCGAAGCGAAGTCTATTTCCGTCACCTCTAATGGTTCGAATGAAGGAAACTGAATGGGCTTCCTTTATAGACTTGCTTGGAATTTACAGTTTTACTTTTTTCTCTGCACTATTGCAAGGAAGGTACGTGATTGCTTCAAATAATACATTAAACATACATATATTCAAGTGTGGAGAGCCAAGCTTCCGCAGGAATGGGTCGGTTCGAGCGGGGTGTAACCACGGCCTCACAGAAAACCAGCGTGAAACAACCACAGTATTGTGTTTCGCCGTGTGAGTGAGGTTACCGGAGACCTGATCCGCCTCTCCGCGATTCCTTTCCAATACTTAAATATCCGAAACCCTAAATCCCAAAGGCCAGCAACGCATTTGTGTACACAAATTCTTTGTGGGCGGCCCTGGTTGCTTCCCATCAGATAATCCGTCTGATCGTTTGCCGACCTACAGCATCAAAAAAATTTAAAAATTAATGTGAAAGTGTCAGTATTTGGGACAAACCCGCCGCAGCCATCCAATGGTCCCGAGCGTAGGGCGCGTAGCGTTCCGCGCGCGCCTCAAAGAGCTAATAGACCACCACAGACGGGGCCCTATAGGGCTGATGTTCAGCCGGGGTTGCGGGGTAAGCGCAATGAGGCACCGCAACTTCGCGCAGAGCAGGAGAAAGAACAGGGGGGTTTTTAGTCAGTAAGACTCTGACACTTCCTCCCGCTCGGCCCTAGGCGGTAGAAGTCATTTAATGATTTACCCCTTACAAAAAAGCCTTCCAATGGTTAGCCGGAGTTGAGCAAGGGCTATAATGTGCCGCAGCCTCGACCTGAAACAGGAAAAAGAGCGGGAAGTTATTAAATTATTGTCAGTCTGACGCCTCTGTCATCATAAGTCATTTAATGATTTGCCCTCTCTTATTAAAAAAAACAAACTTTCGAATGGTGCTGCAAATTCTGTAACCCAGGAATTTTAGTAGATGCAACCACTAAAGTACCAAACCGCCGCCATATTTTCTTATTTATTATCTCTGTAATCGGTCATAGTATAATTTTGTAGGAAGTAATAAAAGCGGTTTAAAAAGTCTTTTGCTCTGCCCGTTCCGTTTCCAGTTACAATTTTGGCAAAAATTGCTAGCTTAAAGTTAGCTCAGGTTCACCTGGCACAATGCCAACTGACCGGAATCTCCGATGGTCAGCCATGTTTATTATTTACTTTACGAATGCTCTCTCGTGTTTCAAAAGGTATATATACTTTTTTCGTTCGTTTTATCTCTTTTATTTAAATTTATTTTTAAACTTGATTAAAACATTTCTGTAATTATTCATTTATTTCAATACAACGGCAGAAACTAATTACACTATTTTGACTGCACGGTTGGTGCGGTGGCTGGGCAACTGGCTGCCGTGCAACGTTTCGCGGGTTCGATTCCCGCACGGAACAACTCTTTGTGTGACCCACAAATTGTTGTTCCGGGTCTGGGTGTCATGTGCATGTGAAATTGTATGTTTGTAACCACACCCACGACACAGGAGAAAATCCTAGTGTGGGGCAATGTTTTTTAAAAAAATCAAAAAACAAACTATTTAGACCATAGTTAAAGATAAAGAAAAAAGAAGAGACACATATATAATAAAACAAACAATACAATAAATTCATTAAACATACACTTATTTAATTTGACTGAATTAAATGCATTCTTCTCACAATATACTTCAAACACTCTAACAGTAACGTCTTCCATTTATCCACAAAGATATCAAGATGATTGTTTGACTTCAGGAGAGCGTTAATAGCTGCTAATGTCCGATGAACAGGCGACTTGGAGTATTTCGGGTATAGTTATTGGAATAGTTCGGCTGGTTGGAACAGACAATACTTGTATATTATGAGTCGTAATATACTTCTCATAAAATGAAAAGTCCCATTTGCAATGAAGGAATCCAAGTACAAGTGCTCAGAGCTCCGGGCTCGGAGCAGGAGACGAAACGGGGTGGTTTTAGTCAGTAAAAGTCCCGCACTAAGGCCTCGAGAAGTTATTAAATGATTTTCCCCTTTCAAAAAAGTCTAATTTAGGTTTTGGTCGAGTCTTTTGCCTATGAGGCAATTGGTCTATCTACGATGGTGACTATGTATAATTGCAAGTCTAGAATTATTCGATTATTAATCTCTATAATTATTAGATTCTGTAATTGTATTTGGTATATGAAAATAGAGCCATTATAATACGCATGTAAAAGAAAAGTGGATAAATAAGAGAAAAGTTGGATGCACCTAAAAATTGTTCATTTTATTAAAGGCTGATTTTTCAATGGTCAGATAAAAATCATCTGGGGAATAATAAATTATGATGCTGTCACGTCAGAATGTGTAAGACAGTGACAGCAACAATTTTATTCCTCACATAACATTTATGTGACTTTTGAAAAATCAGTCCTAAATGAACTATATCAATAATATTTTATTGAATAAACACTTATTCGTCTTTAACATTTTAAAGTGTCAGCCTTTGTATTTATTATCTACATGAAGATGTGAAATGAATAAATGAAGAGACGCATTGTCCCCAAAACACTTCAGTTCTTTCAGAACGCACAAAAGAGAAACACGAAACTTACTCGCTCAATTTCAACTGACGAACGGGACGTTTAATTCAAACAAAACTTTTTCCTTAACATCCGGATGGCTTCCACTGATTTCCCGAAAGTTCCCTATAGGAGCCCTAATTATTTGATTTGATTCACCAACTTTATGTGGTCTTGGCACGTCTAGAATATCTGAACGAAGTTACCAAGTACTTTGGTGATTGCTTGGGGCTTATGCTTGCTTTGACCAAATTGGACCTCGGTTAATGGAAACATTGGCTTTTGTGTTCATTGCGGCGTAAGAAATTAGTCGACTCGAGTCTCTCTGTAAAGTAAATTGTTTTTGAAAGTTTAATGTTGAAGATTTAAGTTTGTGCGTTTGAAGCTAGGCCCAGTTGAAGTATTAGGTGTAGGTAGGTATTATTATTATTGTCGTTGTCACCCACTTCTCATGCATCAGGATAAGGTTTCGAAACTTAGCAAGTACCAATGTGACTTTTTTCGAGTTATATGAACTTTGTCTGATTATTTAGACACCACTTGACAAGTGAAGGAACACAGCGTAAGAAAAACTGAACGTTTATATTATAATTACTTATGTTTGAAATCGCCAAACCCCCTTGAGCAAGCGCGGTGATTGATGCTAAGAACTTTTCCTTGTGAGCAAAAGCCTTTGCAGTAGGCACTTATAGGTTAGTGATGAGCCTTGATGAGCATCACCAGCCTATTGTTAGATTGGATGTGTTCTTTTAGTTGATATTCTTGGTATCATATTACCTTTATTTCATAGTATGTGGCTGCATTTCCTAGCAGGGTTAGTGCCTGTAACATCAAAGTAAATATCAAAATATCGTTCATTAAAGTAGCACCTTAGTACCTACTTAAATTTCAAATATTCATAAACAGCTTTTGGATAACATTCCGCTTAACTTTTATAATTCTTGAAATATTCAAATACCAAAAATACACTCGAGGCAAGTATGAACAGTGAAGCATGAAAGAGATTCCTTTTAATCTTGCACCACAGTGTAATTTTAAAGGGGACCGGCAAACGTAATTTTTTCTAAATAAACCCAAAGTCAAACCCACAAGAGTTTTCATTAGCTCGTGTGTCGTGACCCGCACAGTGAAGAAAAATCCGTAACACAACTTTATGAAGAAAAAATAAATTTTATTCCGTCTGTAATTGTAGCGGTCTCGACGCCCACTGTTCATTTTCTGTCAATTGAATCTCATTTTTCAAAGTTTTTTTTCGCTAATGTAAATAAGATATTGTAATAGCCTTGTTTCTTTTAAGGTTCGTAACTTAGGGACACCGTGGGCCGGCTGTGGGTGTTGGGAATTTGATATTTTGTCTTTGAAGTCTTGAGGGGATCTGTGCCTCAGGCTCGCGCATTTATTAGGAATGAGTTGTGAGTCTAATGTTACGTGGATGTCCAGAAATTGTTTCGAATGTGTCATAAAAAGAAGAAAACTCCATGGTTTCTATTTAAATGCAAAGTATAACATATATGTGTATGTCTCTCATTTTAATCTATCTTTTACCATAAATTGTTTAAATAGTATTCGAGTTATTTCTTCACTTTATTTTCATATTTTCATATAGATTTCGGTACTTATACATGTAATTTAACGTGTTATCGTAGAAGAGTTTTGTAGTTGTAACAGGACTGAGAATCACGTCTCTCACTTTCGAACAACAACAAGTTTCTCCAGTCAATTTGTGTGAGCTAAACATTTTATGAAGTTTATTCATAGACTATACATATTTCCCGTGGCAATAAAGGACGCATGTAGGCGTTTATTATGTGGTAATCATGGTCACAGGAAAGCAATAAAATATATCACACCATGTGTAATATACAGTATGTGCCGTTATTACGGCTGATCGATCGGTGACCGAATTTTTAATGATCATCCGACCTTGGCCGATCGTCTGTTTGTTACACCTAGGTATCTAGCATAGCTAGGTTGGGTTGTTACTTCTATTTTGTATTCTCATCACAGTGTAGAGAGTAGGTGCCTTTGGGTTACATTTCAATGATGTGTAGATTTGTAGGTAAGTATGATTTTAATTATTTTATTTTATTTTAATAGGAAAACACAGTTTTACTACAATCACTTAGATTACGAATATAAAAATTAGAAACCAATTCAATGTTTTCACATATGTATAAATACTAAGATTTCCAGTTTCAAAAATAATAGGTTAGTATGTATAAATATTTTTTAAAGTTTGTTAAATTCAGAAAGTAAAGTACGCAGTTTGCATTTGCAGCGGAAATTTGGAACATAAAAAGAATTCTTGAGATAGATAGATATTTTTAAGAGTATGATAGCCACACTCCAGTCCGAATGGGTCAGGTCGACCGGACTAATACCATGGTCTCACACGCTTTCGCCATGTGAGTAAGATGAAGAGAAGAAGACGTCCACTGTTGGACAAAGGCCTTCCTCTTAGTACACCACTACTACTACATGGGCTCTTCATTACTTTGATAATTTAATCGGTCTACCTACACCTAGCGGGAGGTCTGCCTAAGCTAGTTGTTATTATTATTTTTATTCAAAATTATATCAATTACCGAGCTGCCTAGTACCGGGTACACTAGATAGAGAAGCAATAAAAGATAATTATCGCATATTTATGTAAAGACGAACCTACATCAGCCCAGGGAACGCTGAATTCTTCCATACCCCTTTCTCCTAAGAGAGAATAGGGATGTTCCTTTTATTGTGTAATAGGTATTTGATGAACTTATAACAATGACGATGTGATTATTTATACATATATGGAAGCAAACTACTCATTTTGTTTTTGTCTATACTAATATTATAAAGACGTAGAATTTGTCAGTTATTATTTGTAAGTTTGTATGTACATATGTAATCTGGGTAATCTTTGGTACAACTGGTCATAATCATCATCATCATCAGCCTATAAGTGCCCACTGCTGAGCAAAGGCCTCTTTTCATACGGAGAAGGTTAGAGCATTAATCACCACGCTTGCTCAATTGCGGATTTCAAACTTATAATTAGAAATTATAAGTCCAGGTTTCCTCACGATGTTTACCTTCACCGTATGTCAGTGGTGTTTAATAACCATAAACTCGGAAAAAGTCACATTGGTACAACTGGTCGGATTCCCAAAATTCATTCACTGATAGACAGCTACAATGTTCCCGAGTGCTATAGGCTATACCTAAAACATCACCCTACAATCAAATGGAGTCGAGTAGCGAGTGCAACCGCGGGAATAGCTAGTTTTTATATATTAAACGTTGCCCCACACTAGGATTTTCTCCTACGTTGTTATGGGTGTCCATGGGTGGCACTGATTGCTTACCATCAGGTAATCAGTCTGCTTGTTTGCCGACTGTCACAAAAAAGTCATCACCTGTGCATATCCCACCACTGAGTAAAGGCTTCTTCTCACACGGGGAAGGATTGAGAATTTAACATCACGCTTGCTCAAGGCAGATACTTACTTATTTTCAAGTTACCATAAAGTACACATAAACCGTATATTTATCACTATTTATTTGCTCCTTACAATATACGATATACATATGTATGTATATCGTATATTGTATTATGTATGTACATAAGATACCTAAGTAGAATATAAAGTCTACGTAAGGCTAATGTACTATCCATTAGCGGTTCACTTACTAAGCCAACATTGCACCCTCTCTGTTAACGAGCAATGAATACCGAACATGACAATAAAGACGTTCATTAGTTCGCATGTTCAGGAGTCGTGTAATTTATTTTAAAAGTATTAAATGCATATGCATTACAGTATGTACTTAGATAAAAATCCTATTCCTAATAAATATTTGTTACTTTTCTTTTGAAACTATAATTTCTATTCGGAAATATCCTGCTAATATTATAAATGTGAAAGTTTCTTGGATAGTATAGATGTATGCTTGTAATTCTTTCACTCAAAAACGGGTGGAGCATTTTTTAATACGGTACATACACAGATATATCTGGATAAATAAATAGGATGCTTTTTCAACATACTACGTGGGCAAATCTGGGGGGCGGGCGCGGAGCGGGCGGTAGTTAGTAAAATATACTTAATATTTTTATTTCAACATTCATACAAAACTCAGTCGTCAATTTTCAATATTAATCTTAGTGAAAACGATGAAAAATAATTGTATCCTTTGGCTTTGTAACACCTTGGTGAAACCGCATTAATATATTATTCAACACGATAAACAAGGACAGAAAATCACACATAATTTGATGGCAAAATCTATTATCCCGAGAGGTTCCGACCAAATCCGAAGTTACCCGAATAACCACCATTATATAGGGCGTTTATGCTGATTCCAATTACTAGAACCTTACAGATATTGAATTACAAGGTAGGGGGCGCCACGTGAGATGAATTTATCCTATGTTTCAGCTTTGGGACATGAATATTATCCTTTTGGTTAGCGAATGACTTTGTTAATTATAGACAGGCACGTGTTGAATAAGGTTATCATAGAGCAGCTGTAACTGTTTGGGGCAGCGGTTCTCAAACTTTTTTTGTGGCGAAACCCTTTTCACAGTCGAAGTTTTTTTTACGAACCACAAAAATGAAGAAAAACTTCGCGCATTATTTAGTTATAAGAACCTAATGTAACAAAAATAATAATATTTAAGTATTTTTTCTGTAGTTTCGTGTAGAAATCTAAAATTTCATTTACACATCATACTCAGACCTGGAACAAAAATTTGTTGTTAAAGCAAAAGAAAAATCTTAAAGGGATGTTTGAAACTAAATCTTATTCTTCATTAATCGGTTAATATTAGGTTTGTAGAAGAGGGAAATTATTTTCGCGAATTATTTCAACAGCTTTTTGGAGCCCTACTGCTTCGCAGAGCACAGTTCGAGTAAGGACTACTCTAGGGATATGACATATTTGTAATAAATACTAATAAACATCAGTAAATTATGACTTGAATCAAACGATATTGATTGGCATTTTTATCTAAGCTCGAGTAGATTTTTAGATATTTTTGAATGACATGTGGAACTTTAATATTATTTTACAACATTTGTGCTGGGAAAACAATTAAGATTCATTAAAGTTATCTTCTGAACTTGGCTATATTTTTTTTATGCGAAACAATGGGTCAGGAAAATTTATTTTACTTATACTTCCCTTTTCTTTATTTCCAGGTCAGTATTTCCAACAGTGGAGTAAGGTTTAAGAAGACAGTTATAAGTAAGTGAATAAAGTGTTAAATCAGAAAGAGTGGTGAGCTCTAAATTCTAGCTGGACCGTCGTATATTGTAGTCTGTGAGTTAGTATCTATTGTGGTTAGTGGCGTACATCTATAAATTTTGGATAGTCGACAACAAAAGTCCAGACGCTAAGATATTCTTTTAGATTTTCTGATGACTACAGTACCTACGTAAGTTGTTAAAAGGTTTTTTTTCGCCGGGCGCATTACTTGATATGATAGTAAGCTATCGGCATCGCCCATGGATACCCTAAACACGTTACATTTTCTACCGTTTGGTGATCTGTAGGGATTGGGGAAGGATTGGAGAGGGGAAGTATAGAGCCTCCGGTAACCTCACTCAAAAAGCGAAATACAACTGTACTTTTTTCAGGTATTTGAGACCCATTTGTAGCGAAGCTTAGGACTCCCATATAAAGTTGTAACCGTTGATGGCAGTATCAGAATAAATATAGACCAATACAGATTCATTGGTTTGTTGTTCAGAATTAATGTCATACTCGTTTCTTCAAGTTAAGATATATGTTCTTAATTTTGTTTTGCATTTTTTGATTGTTGACATTGTTTTTCTGGTCGTGTAGGTCATGACTAGAACATGAATGTAACAATTTACGAACTCTTGTTATCATGATTCATAAATTGTTGACGATGATTTCAAAAAACCTGTTAACAGTGGCTAAGTATACGTTCCTCCTTAACAATGATAAGAACACTCTACAAGAAAATAAAAATGATCTTATTTTGTTTTTTTTACTGTTCCTGAATGTACCGTCTGGGCCGTATTGAGTTTTATTGCTGGAGAATTCTGAATCTAAGCGCTAAAGAAGACATTATAATTTATGGCTTTAACCATTATAAAAGTTAAAAGCAATTTTAAATGTGTGTGTTAAACCTATTTCTTTATTTAAATGTGTTTAATGGCATATTTACATATTTTATTCTAAACAATGTGGTATGAAATACTTTCGTATCTAAGTTCGGTTGAAGTATTTCTTAGAGAACTAAATCATATTTAGTAAAATTTAAATTGCAATAAGTTGTATGGCTGCGGATCTCCTGTGCCTCAAAAGAGCGTATAGACCACCACAGGTGGGGCTCGATAGGGATTATGTTCAGCCAGGGTTGCAGATACAAGTTTTTTTTTTAATCATTATTTAAAAGAGCTTATTTGCAGTTACAAATATGACGCTCCGTATATAAAGCAAAAATAAATTAAAATATTAAAAAAGAAGAATTAAGGCAAAGATGATCTCCGCCTTAGACCCTCTTTAACTAAACTAATAAGTACTTTAACTCTTTCACACAGAGATACAAGTTCAATAATGTACTACAACCGGAATAGAGCAAGAGGAGGAACGCGACGGTTTACTGGTTTAGTGAGCCAGAAAGAGGTGAAAAAAGAAAAGATTTATACCCTAAAAAGAGGCAATCGTCTATCTATAAATATGTCTATTATTTTTAGATAGACGATAGCTTTTCTCAACATTTACACGTGAGTAACCCGCGAATTTTAGTTAATTTAGTATGTCTCACGATAGTTATTATAAAAACATGTCTATTATGTCATCATCATTATTCAACCCATCCACTTCTGAATACAGTCCTTACAAATTATTCTTAAAGTACATTCAACTCATACCTACATCTTGGTACAGCGATTATGTAACGTTAAGCCAATAAATCTCGCTTGCACATTAATTCATGTACGTACTAAGGTTGACGTGCCAATGAGCTAGACAAACAGTGCGGGACAGTAAGGGCTCGAATAGACTGTAAGCAGAAAAAATGTTGCCCCACACTACGATTTTCTCCTGTGTCGTGGGTGCGTTTAGAAACATACAATATACATCGCGCCCAAACCCCACAAACAGTTGTTCGTACGGGAATCGCACCCGCGACACGTCGCACCGCAGCAAGTTACCCAGCCACCGCACAAATGCAGTAGAAGAGCAGTCATTAGAGAGGAGACGTGCTCATTTTAAACGTGGAACGTCCACGTTTAAAATTGAGTGAAGAAATCTATTTATTTTTTATTTTCCCCAAATAACCTTCTGTATTTCGTTGCGGGATCCGAAACAGTCATTCATGTCCCTGGGATGCGCCGGACTTCGGAGTTTTTGTGTTTTCATGGTTGTATCTACTGTAGATCTTGTCCCATTCCATAATGCGAAGGCAGTGTGTTCTGCCTCATACGATTGACTGTTTGAACGTTTTGTCAAAAATATATTTTACAACATGCGAAGTGTCCAAATTTGCCTCCCTTAAATAAACCTTTTTAACTAGTTTAAATTTGGTATATTTATAACGGCCAAATAGCCCCCTTTATGCACTACTACTTAATGGTATGTGCACGTATAAGCTTTCGTTTATATGCTTGAGCCTTAATACATAATATTAGCTTAAAGCATTACATATACCTCTCTGAATGTTATGCTCTCTTGTAGATTACTATACTAATCGTATTCCTGCTAGATTTAGGAATACTAGGGTACCAGGCAACAAAGGAGATCCGCTAGGACCAATTTGGGCATTGAAATCAGTTTGGGTGATAAGTGTTTCATAATTCTTTCATCGTTTATCATGAAAAGCTGTTTATCATATGAGTCCTAGTGTGATGTGAAACCAGTCGTGTTACCTTGTCGAACAGTTCGTGAGGTACCCGTAAATATCATTGAAGTACTTTTTTTTTAAAAGTAAAATTTGTCAAATGATTTCTCTTACCTAGGTTTTGGTAAGCGTCAGACTCTTACTGACTAAAAACTCCGTTCCGTCTCCTGCTACAGGCCGAGGCTGCGGTACCATATTGCGTTTGACCTTCAACTCCAGCTGTTGATTAAAGTATTTTAGATGTAACTAAGTTTTATACCTATAATATGAAGGTACATTTGCAATTCTTAGAGACAGAAATTAGTGACTCAACAAAATTATAAATTCGCTTGATAAAAAGCATATGTTTTATTACAAGGTATCGCATATTTACATACAATATTTCAACCGAATCGGTCAAGCCGTTTATGAGCGAAATGATAACAAACATACGTCCATCCATTCTCATAAGCTTTCACATTTATTTTATAGTATTAATGGGATGAGTTATTTTTCAGATCTACAAACACTAGCTTATTAGCTATATGCATAGGTACTGCTTTGTCTTCTGTTGAACTTTCAGGCTTCAGAAAACTAGGTCAAGTCATACCTACGCAACATAATATATTATTCGTATTTAAAACAATACGGATGCGACGCAATCCATTAAGGGATTAGGAATACATTTTAATTTAAAATATGTTTTTGATATATTTAAAAAATTTCAACATTGCAACTTGTTTGCGTTAGGACCTAAAAGTATGTTATTAATAAATGTATATTAAAGATGCATCTTTGGTCATTTGGTTGCAAGTACGATAAAGTGCCGAAGAGTTTTTTTAAGCCGGAGGGGTAAGCGCAATGAGGCACCGCAACCTCGGCCTAGAGTAGGAGAAGGAACGGGGGGTTTTTAGTCAGTAAGAGTCTGACACTTCGTCCCGCCCCACCCTGTGCGGGAGAAGTCATTTGATGATTTTCCCTTTAAAAAAAAAACCGAAGAGTTTTTGCTGTGATTTCTCCTCCCGGAAAAGGAATTATTAACGAGCTGTTTAATAATAATAGCTAAAAATTCATCTTATTGCAAAAGACAGCAAGAGAAAAGTGTGTGTTTCTATGTAATACATGTTTACCATGGCACAAATCTGATAGGCACTGCCGGTTTTTCTCCAATCCAATGAATAGAACGAATATGAGATTTTAAAATATTTTCGTCACTGAAATATACCAATCACTAACTCATCGATATTTGACCAATGAAATCGCGGCACCGACTTTAATATTACATCCGGCCTCTTCAATATTTGAACGAACCTTATAACGGATCGATGAGAGAAAAAACTAAGAGGTACCTAGCGTCCATTTGTTATTGTGTACGAAGTTCATATTATCGGTGGTGTGAAAATAGCTAGAATTATCGACGGGCAGCTGCCAACCATTCTGATATAATTAGATATTTAATAGCGTTTTTTTACGCTATAAAGTACATTATATGCGTGTAGTGTGTCGCCGTAACGTAGTCCATATAAATAGTAACTTTATTGCCTATGGGAGTGACTAGGTAGAGAAATGAGTATAGGAAAAAAAATTACAGAAATCAAGTGAACTTTTTTGCATTTCTTTTTTTTTATTTTGAAAAACTGTTGTTGATTATTAATTTATTTAATGTTTTAATCTTTTATTGCAATCAACTGTTAAAGTTTTTAAACAAATAAAACAAAATTATCGAATCAGTCACTAATATATACTAATTCCAACTGATCAAAAAGGCAATAGTGAGTTTGTTTTTTGTAAAAAAAAACACAGTTCGCCAGCCTATAAGTGCCCACTGCTGAGCAAATACCTATTCTTACACAGAGAAAGGTTTGATCAGTAATAACAACGCTTGCTTAAAATAACTTAATGATTTAAAACTAAATAGGACACAATATTACGTAATAAGAGAATTATGTGATAAGACGGCAAACGAGCAGAAGGATTACCTGATGATAAGAAATCAGCGGCGCCCAAAGACACCCACAATAATAAAGGAGTAATGAGGGCGTTGCCGGCCTTTTGGGGATGAGAGTTTTGGAGATTAAGGGATTGCAGGAACAACATAATTTAAGTGTGGGAAAGTCATGCTTCGGTACGAATGGGTCGGCTCAACCGGAGTGATACCACGGCCTCACAGAAAACCGGCGTGAAACAACCACAGCGTTGTGTTTCACCGTGTGAGTGAGGTTACTGGAGGCCCAATCCTCCCTTCCCCCATCCCTCCTCAATCTCTAAATATCCAAATTCCTAATCCCTAAAACTAACTAACTCCTCCGCTGCGGGTGTCCATGGGCGGCGATGATTGCTTACCATCAGGCAATCCCTCAGCTCGTTTGCCGACCTATAAAAAAACGACATACAAAAAAGTCACATCGGTTTTCTGTGATTCCGTGGTATCACTCCGATCGAGCCAGCGCATTCGAACCGAAGCATGATTCTCCCACACTTTAAATAATTAATAGCCATAATGTCACACGTTAGTTGGAAACTATAAATTGAGATTATTTTATTGATACGACAGTTTTAATTGCAGTATATTGCTACAATTTAAATATTTGTTCTGTTTTGTGGCGTGTGGTAGTGTTTCGTGATTGTAATAGACGTAGTGTTTTTGTTTTTGTGATTGTAGCAAAATAACTGTAAGTGTATTATCAGGTTGGAATTATTTTATTTTGGAATAGCAATCCTGCCCGGCTACGCACGGGACATCATAATCAACAGCCTATAACTGCCCACTGCTAAGCAAAGGCCTCTTCTCACACGGAGAAGGTTTGAGCAGTAGATAATCACCACGCTTGCTTAAGCCGGATTGGCGATTTCAAACTTATAATTAGAAATTAATGGTGTTAAAAATGGTGGAAATTTTTTTATTATTAAAATATTCTTTTTGATGTTTTTATACATAAATCCTTCATCTTCAATCACTCTATCTATTTAAAAAAAACCGCATCAAAATTCGTTGCACAGTTTTAAAGATTTAAGCATACATAGGGATAGAGGGACTCTGAAAGCGACTTTATTTTATACAACGTAAAGGCTAGTTTCTGCTTGCAGCTCTCTCTCCTTTACATAGAAAAGCGACGAGTTTAAGTAAAATTATGTTTTGTACCAATTCATAAAACAAACTTAAAATGACTTGCATATACATACAACATGTATATGTATGACTATATATGTAATATGTATATGTAATATGTATAACTATGCAAGTCATTTCATGAGTACCACATCAATCATTAAATGACTTGTGTCAGAATCTTACTGACTAACTAACTTTAACTTATTCACTACAGGGTGGTTTAGGCGACCCTTCCCTGAAGCACTAGAACGAACGGCCCTTCTTTTCTAGACGAGGACCGTCGACATTACGTGCGGGGGATAGTCACCAATAGAACCCATTCATTTATTTGCGCAAATTAGCGTATCTTCCAACCCATTCGAGTAAACCATGTAATGACGAAACAATGCCAAAACAAACACACTATGACAAATGACATCTCCTACAACAAACATACATATAATATAATATTGTTATGTACTCCAATGTCAAACATATAAGGTTACGCACAAACAAGATCAAAATATGACAAATTAGATGTTAAATAGTTCGTATGATGTATGACTTACTATCAAGACTCGTTGGTAATAAAAATATGACTGATCACTCGCTATGTGACTTGGAAAGATTTTTGTGACCACAAACATAGTACGTACTTTTTTCAGTATGAATTAAATAACTATTGTCATATATTTTCTATGTGTCGGCAAACGGACAAACTCATTGATTACCCGATGGTAAGCAATCAGTGCCGCCCATTGACACCCGCAACGACGGGGGAGTTAAGAGTGCGTTGCTGACCTTTTGGGGATAAGGGATTTGGAAATTTTGAGAATGAGGACGGATTGGGGGAGGGGAAGGATTGGGCATCCTGGAACCTCACTCACACGGCGAAACACAACGCTGGGGTTGTTTCACACCGGTTTTCACACAAGAACAGCCTATCTAATTAGGACCACGATAATATAAGGTATTTGTTAGATCAATTAAAGGTCCACTTGCCTTAGTATTTAGCTCACGTACAAGGAAACACAATATTTGTTACCACATTAGGGTATAATTTTCGATTCGGCATCGGAATCTAGCAATTTAGGCACTTAAGAGCAATGTGCGATGCGTATTGGCATACACATACATTTGACAACATTCGAAATTCAAACCCATGCTGTAAAAATAAAAAATAAAAATTGAAAAACGGAAAAATTAAATAGTACTCGATTTGCTCGACACCAGCTTTACTTGATCTAGGATTGCATTTGGGACCTCGACTTTTCAGCAGGAGTATTTGGCCAAGCGCGCTGTAAACTAATAACAAAAAATTATTTAAACATTGAACGTGAACAAAACGTATCTGTGACTCACAGTGTGGTTTTTTATGTTATAGAACGGCAAATGGGCAGACGAAATTACCTGTTGGTAAGCAATCAAAACCAAAGGAAAATTAAGAGTGTGTTGCCGGCCTTTTGAGGATTAGAGTTTCCGAGATTTAGGGATTGTGGAGGGGAAGAAAGATTGGGCCTACGATAACCTCACTCACACGGTGAAATACAATGTCGGGTTGTTTCAAGCCCGTTTTCTGTGAGGTCAGTATCACTCCGGTCGAGTCGACCCATTCTTGCCGAAGCATGGCTCTACCACGCTTTTTATTTTTTTAAACATCCAACGTAAACAAAACGTATCTGCGACTCATAGTGTGGTTTCCTTATTACTCTTAAGAAGACCACAAAACATACCACAATGGATATGAGATAACAAAATAAATAGAAACTCAATATTAATAGAATATCACGATAGGCATTGAAAAAAATATTTCTAGACGAATGACGTACCTAAGTAATTCAATTTGCCTGATCGAATTCATACGACATTTTGAAGATTCAATTGATATGATCGATCTTATTTCATTCGAATAATAATATTATCATGCCAAGGTCACCTTCAGGGCTTTGTTTTTGACGATTCAAGGAAAAAGTTATACGGTACACTTTTTTTTGTCAAGGGTTTTGGTAATAAGTAATGCGATATTCATAACTGTTTATGTTTGTGGAAAATTCCATTCATTATACTAATCAATGCTAGTAAACAACAACATTACGTTTAGCAACTGAGAACAGATAAATAAAAAAAACCCCATTAAACACTATGTTCTCTTTACAATCCAACAGATTAAAAAACAATAAAAACATTTAACAAAACTCAAATGCTTTCTTTATAACCTGTACGGAATTTCAAATAGAGAATTTGTAACGAGGGCGTTAACATTTCTGCGAGAAATAGAATATTTTGATACTGGCCGTTTTTATTTTTAGTAAAATCGCTCCGTTGACATAGATACGAAGCGTTGTTGTTTTAAATATCTCTATGGATTCTAAACAAGGAACTTTGCATGGGGCCTGTGTTGTTTATATTATGCAATCGTTTATTATACCGTTAAATTGATTTAGGATCTCGTAATTGTTATGATTACGACTTTAGCACGAGTTTTTTATGTCCCGGTTGTAGGGAAATGTTTTTGTTTTTAATTCATTTTTAAGTAGGCGTTGTTTATTCGTAGTGTTGATTTCAAATGCTCATGAGTCAACTTATGTAATAATTACAATCAATACTTACTTCATCATGGCTGATAAAAGATACCTTATTTTTAAGAGGAAATATAATCAAATGTCTTCTTCCGCCCTGGGTGTGACAATGAAACAATGAAACAATGAATTTATTTTTGCAAATAGGCCATAAAACGGCACTTTTACACGTCAATTTATATGTAAAAAACTAGATGAAGCCGGCATTTCCTATCTGACTACTCTGAGAAGAAATGCCGAAACAAACTCAGAGGTCAGTCTCTTTTCAAGTGTGACAATCCCTTTTTTTTGTCAGTGGAAAGTCATCCAATGACTTCTCCCGCCCCGGGCGGGGCGACAATCCCTAGACTTGTCTTCTGAGCCAGGACCGGAGTAGGAAAACTTTTATGAAACAAGAATATAAATATTTGCGTAAATAAAATATTTAGCACCATGAAAATTTTGTATACGTACTTAGCCAAAAAAGAAAAAACACTTTTGGGCAAATTTTAAGAACGCCATGACTCAATCAAATTGACAACTTAGATCAACCTTAACACTGGCTACCAAATACACTTACAAAAAGAGATAATCATTGACTTTCATTTAGGTACATAACAATAATGCTTCCTCAATCATAAAAAGAGACTGAAAATAATCCTCACCTTCAGAATAAAACTGAAACACACATTAGTTACACGGTTTCAGGAAATAAAAATGCTAGATTAATCTCTAAAGTTTATACAGAAAAACTGAAAGATAGGTCTATAAAATATTTTTAGTTCATTTGTATTATTAGACACTAACATAATATCTGAATGGCATACAATTACACATAGCATTATGTAATGTCCGTTATAATGGATAGTTGCCAAATATTCCGATAGCAATTTGAATTTTTATTATAAGCACGCATAATGCATACCTATTACATGCTATTTTCCGATGAGCCATGCGAAGTTATTGATTTGACTCATTTGTCCCGGAATCCGAAATCCGGAATCATATAGACTAATTTAATTGCTAATCTAAGATTTGTAGGAATTAATTTAAGATTTTTGTTACAAATTTATGAAAAACAAGCTTCCGTCCGCGGCTTTGCACGCGAATAAAAATAATGTATCCTGGTATATTTTAAACACTGTTGTTTAAAAATTGCGATAGCTTGACTAAAGTACGCTAATCAAGTATAATTTATATCTATCTTACCCGGTTTAGTTTTTCCAGCTAACTCTCGTTCCCATGGGAATTTCGCAATATCTTATATCTGTTGCAACTAAGCTTTAAGTTTACTAGGTGCATGCATGCCAAAGTTACTACTCAAAAGTTTTGTTTCACTGTGTCTCTGTCTTTATGTTAAGGTCAGGATAATTGCACAAGAAACTTCCACATTACATGTTACGTAGACAAAATCATATCATTAAGTATTTTAATAAGACCACACTCCCACTTTGAGTGCGGGAATAACAACCACAGCGTTGTGTTTCGCCGTATGAATGTCTAAATCCCAATCCCTAAATCTTCGAAGCCGGAATCCCCAAAAGGACGGCAACTGGTGGTCATAAGTGACGACGTACGTCTACCATCATGTACCTAATAAGTTTGCTTGTATGCCGTCCCATTACAGAAAAAGTACTTCATGATTCTACACAAATAATTAGCTCAAGTTACATAACAAAAAACAATTTGTCACATTCAAAAGAGCTATTTAAATACCAATAACAGTTTTTCACAACAATATAAGTACTAATAAACACAATTTTATCGTTTCATTCCACGAACGACAAGAACATTACAAATAATCCAGTGGCATATTCACATAAACCGTAAGAATGTACATTGGAGTGCTTCATGTATACTATTTATTAGTTTGCCGTCAGTTAAAGGAGCGAGTGGAGCGTTTATTGGGCAGTTACCGAGATTCAATAACGAATATTGGTTCCTATTTTATTAAGTGAACACTCTGTCCCTTGCCTACTCCCTGCCGTCTTGGGAATGTTACGCAACTCGAAGTATATTGAATTTGGAAATAAAATGTTTTTTTTTGTATAGAGGTTATTGTCATTTTAGCGCTGTTCAGGTTACGATATAAAAGTATTTATAATAAAATTGTTTATTTAGTAAAATGTTTTGTGGATTTGTTTTTTTTTTGTTAATGATTATTTTTTTTAAACTCGTCCGCTAGCTAATAATTTGAAATCCTATAAGCGTAGTGTCATGCAGAATGTATTCCGCATTATTGCAGCATAGGTTATTACTAGTATATGTTTTTCTACTTTTAATAATAAATACGCTTATTTAATTCGGTAGGTTTTTGTCGTCATCAATACCCTTTTTTTAAACTAACCACACTATTTTTAGTTTTCCTCCCGTTATTTGTCAAAGATAGCAATTATTTATATCAAATAGCAACCAAACACCACCAAGGCTTAATAAACCAGTGCTATTAAGAGTCTGTTAACATCTATACATCTATACTAATATTATAAAGAGGTAAAATTTGTAAGTTTGTTTGTTTGTGAGTTTGTACGTTCGTACGTGATCTTTGGAACCACTGGTCAGATTCCGAAATTATTTCACTTATTACACAGCTACAATGTTTCCGAGTGCTATAGGCTATAAAACATCACGCTAAAATCGCGAGTGAAACCGCGTGGGAATAGCTAGTATCATATAAAAACGTAAAAAGTTTAGCTTTTCAAATACCTGGTAAAAATAAAACGGCTTTATTTCCACCAGCAGCTTGTGGTAGACAAATAATAGCCTAATGGTACAATTTAGAAAATAAAAACTCCTTTCTCCCTTCTAATAAGGTCTTGTGATCGAATTAAATAGGTTTAACAAGAGCTATTTAACCTTCGATCGAGTCATTATGGGAATGGAACATCAATGGCATAACAACCCACATTTATGGTCAATATCACTAAAATACTAAACAAATTACGTCTGATTACGATAAAATATGATTACCTACCTGCTGTTATGTCGGTACTGTTTGTTTTTTTTATTTTGAAGAGGTGAAATAAAAAAAATACTTGTCTCGCTTTGAACGGGATGAGAGCAACCCCGGGTATATCAGTAGGCTTTTTTAAACAGAAACAACGTCAATTTTCTTTTCTTGCCCTCGGTGGTATGAAAGGGTGGTGTCAGGCTTTTACTGACTAAAAATGAACACTTATTCCTTTGTTAAGGAGCTGAAGATACAATTCAAAATTTATTACTAAACATAAATAGCATACCTAATAAAAATTATAGTTTTCTGTCTTGCTAAATCCGAAATGATATAGACAAAACTTCCACACCCCATTTTAGAGAAGTGGGGGTTTTAAAGTGTGTAAAATTATCTTATGTCCCTTGTTGTTTTATACATAGTCTGACTAACACGACTCTTTTTTATAAATATAGAATTAAAACTAAACATAATTTAAGATAAGTGTGGAAGAGACAAGCTTCGGCACGAATGGGGCGGCTTCACAGAAAACCGGCGTGAAACAACCACAGCGTTGTGTTTCGCCGTGTGAGTGAGGTTACCGGAGGCACAACCCTTCCCCTCTGATCCCTGATCCCTCCCAAATACCTAAAGCTCCAAAACCCTAATGCCTAAAAGGTCGGCAACGCACTCTGAACTCCTCCGTTGCAGATGTCAATGGGCGGCGCTGATTGCTTACCATCAGGTAATCCGTCAGCTCGTTTGTCGACCTATTACATAAAAAAAGCATAAGTAATTAGATTATATATCTATAATTAATACCTACTTGTATTAACATGGTTATTTTTGGCTGTGTTTTGGTTCTTGGGTACTGTGTCCGGCATACAGCCAAGTCCTCGGGCCAAAATTTAAAGCTGTCATAACGTGACTACTTTATGCACTTACATCATTTTCAGCTTTTCTTCCATAAAAAGCGTGGTGTATGACGTATTTTTATTATGAAATAAAAAATGCTAAAAATCTGACATTTTATTACGTAGCTACAAAGAAATAAGAAAATATTATTTTTGTGTCCAAATAGGAGTACGAGGTATCAATATTTGAAAACTAACTTGAATTCTTTACTGATGACCATTATTATTCTGAAGATACCAGCCCAATACCTCGGCAAATAATTAACTAGGGGTTATTACACCATTAAGATTGACAAGAAATTGTAAATTAAACAAAAAACTGAAGTAATGTTACAATTTTATTTCCGCACAAGTTTATCTAAATTTAACCGTACCCTTTCGCGCCATTTAGTTGCGCTGTTGCGCTGGTCAGTGTTGCCACTTCAAACTAAAACTTGTGTTCGAAACTTTAATACTTAGTAACAAACTTTTGTTATTATCTGTGGACGGTCGAGACTGGCAACTTGATGATAAACGCTTATACATAACTGTCAAATATTCTAGGAATAATGACCGGTCTACACTAGTTTACACAAATTTTGGCTCTTTACAGTTAGTTTGAGAAAGTATATACAGTGGAATGGAGGTTTTTTTGTGAGGAGAAAATCATCAAATTACTTGTCCCGCCCAGGGTGGGGCGGAAGGGAGTGTCAGACTCTTACTGACTAAACCTCCTCCCCCCCCGTTCCTTATCCTGCTCTGGGCCTAGGTCGCGGTGCCTCATTGCGTTTACCCCGCAACCCCGAGTGGAATGCAAGGTACCTTGTTGTGATACAATGCTTACAGAACTTTTATTGAAAATTATTGATCGTTATAGCATTGCGCAGCGGATTAGAAGTAAGGCTTTGATTAAGTAGCTTCTGCTAGAAATGAAGTTTTAATCTAACTATAAATAAATAGGTACGGTATGTATTCTAAATTGAAACATTTTTTTAAGGTGTTTAGCCTGTGCTTAGTATCAGCTGCGCGTCGATTCTATAAAATTTGTTTGATTTTGAATCTTGTTCGAATGTGAAGTGAGCGTCGACGTGACGGGTAAATTACATGCCACTTTTAACGTCATCTCATACTTTATCTATCAAAATGTTGCGGTCAGTTTAGTTCAACTCACAAGTGTAGCGCTAGTGGACTACTACTCACAGCTGATTCAGATTCGAAGTTTTGAATGAAGTCTTACAGACTGCTGGGGTTGCGGTTCAAGCACAAGAATGAGCCGCGGCTTTAGTATGGAGCAAGATAAGGAACGGTTTTGTTTTTAGTCAGTAAAAGTCAGACACTCCCTTTTGCCCCACCTTGAGTGAGAGAACTCATTTTTATGGCATAGGAGCCAACGAGCAGACGGATAACATAATGCTAGGTGATCAGCGCCGTCCATGGACACCTGCAACACCAGAGTCTGAGGCGTGCCGGCCATTTAGAAAGGAGTACTCGTACGCACGTGAATTGAAAGTTTGTCAAATAGGTTTGAAAATTAAAAGATCATTCTAAAGCTTTGCTGTACGTAGCAGAAAAGGTGGCTTAAACCATCTTTATGATGGGGATGATAATGCTTTTGCGTGGGTCGATGGCGAAAGGATGCGGCGGGTTTCAAACCCAACAATTCCTTCGAACACTCTCCGTGGTACAGGACAGGCGATATAGGACACATAGTGAGACTACCTACCTACGCAAAGCCAAAAAGTCTAGCCGAACTGAGACACCAGCTGGTTATAGGGCGCCCTGCAAAGATGAGCGTTAGGAATTGGTGACCTATCCTAATTATCAGTAGGTATTCCATATGGGGCCGACCCCGAGCCTTATAAAGTAGCATTTAATGAATTTTTCCTCTTAAAAAATCCTGTACTAAATATGATGTTTATTATTACATCAACATAATAGGCGCAAGATATTAATATCACACACGCCTTTCCACAATACATAATATATAAGTAAGTAAGTACATACATATTTAGATACCCAACATTAATTTGTTCGCATGAAGCAGATTTTCGCGGTTGGGTGGCTAGTCTGAATGCCTTATACCAAATAATTCAGGAAGCAAGGATGTGTATACGTACTGACAGTTAAATTAAAAAGCGTTACGTAGTTCAGTACCATCGTGTAATTTTGTTCTTGAAATTCTGAAAATAAATTTGTTTAACCAGTAAAAACTGGTAGGTAAATATAGTGCTTAATTCAATATATTTTTTTATGTAATAGGTCGGCAAACGAGCAGACGAATTACCTGGTAAGCAATCAGCACCGCCCATGGACACCCGCAACGGAGGAGTTACGAGTGCGTTGCCGACCTTTTAGGCATTAGGGTTTTGGAGATTAAGGGATTGGGGAGGGATCGGGGGAGGGGAAAGATTGGGCCTCCGGTAATCTCACTCACATGGCGAAACACAACGCTGTGGTTGTTTCACGTCGGTTTTCTGTGAGGTCGTGGTATCACTCCGGTCGAGCCGACCCATTCGTGCCGAAGCATGGCTCTCCCACATGTGACATGGCTTTCCCACATGATTTATATAGGGTGACTGGTAATATTGACTGATATTTAAACACGTCATTGCACTCATGATAACAGACAACTTTCCCAAAGAGCCTTTTTTCTAAACTTATAAGTTTTATTTTTATTACTATAACAAGATTACTGGCGGGTGTTCAGTTAAAACGCGGGCGCGCGGGGCCCCACATCTAACAGCTGATTGGGCGATGTACGGATGACTCGCGAAAATTGTTATACCAAAAAATAAAAGAATGATTATATAAAATAGTCTATTTGGGACAGTTGTCTTTTCTTTCATGGGATCACAGGATCCTAGACCTTTGGAAGGCGTATGAGGGGCCGAAGCCAACTCGCATCGATCAGTAAGTACCTCACCCTATATATACGAATGGAAAAAATGATGCTATTGAATTTAAGCTTTCAAAACAGTCCTTTGATAAATGAGCGGATAGACAGCGCAACATTGAGTTTCATGGTCTTACAATACGGTACCCTAAAAGAAAGAAAAACAAAAATATGCCTCAGGAATGCTGTCTCATTCTGCCTTTGAGTATTCTACGAATTTGTAATATGAAAATTATGTAAATTCAAATTGTGATTTGGCAGAGCTCGGCATTGCATATCACTGCTGTTTTGAAATAACTTTGCTTGCTTAAGCTAAAATTAGAATGGAGAGAATTATTTAAAGTGCTAGATAAGGTTCGTCTAGAAGTTAAAATATAAATTAAAAATAAACAGATGGAAATGAAGTAGGTTCTAATTATTAGACTCCTTGCCCTCGGACAACGCAAAAAGGCAGCCGCAGTTTGCTTAGTTTCGTATGCCTAATTAATTGTTTAACCTTTAAGGCCAGTTTCCAAAACGGTAATGTAAAAAAAATTAAAAATTAGTCCTTTTGTTTTCAAAAAATATTCCTATGAATCTATGTTTGTATCACAACCTTCTTAGGCAAATTAAATTAACTATGTTTTCTGTAGTTTGTAGCACAATTCTGCTGATGACTATAAGCCCCCAGCAAGGCTTGAAACCAGATGACTTACTTTGTTGAATAGCAGAGATAACATAGTTAATTTAAAAGTTGACTATAGTTGTTAATCACCGCTAAAAATGGAATGAATGAATGTAAGTCTTCGTTCGATTGTATCTGCGAGTACGTGAGCAATATGAACGAGTTGGCAGATCTGACGTGACCTTATTATTTGATGGATTACACTATTCCATTTCTAAGAGTCGCAGCTCTTTTCACATCTGAATCAGATAATATCACGCTATTGTTACTGGAAGTCGCTTTTAATGGCTGACACTCCATTTTCTGGTTCGCATTGATAGAAAAGTCATTTTACTTTTCCACTACGGTTTGGGCGCTTTAGTATGTATAGATATGGTTAGATGCATTTTTGATTTTGAGGAAGAACAAATAAAGTTGATTTTAGATTTCATACTACCTTTTTTAAGAGGCAGAACTATTCCTTGCACTCTAGTCTCTTAACCATCTCCTGGAATCCCAACTATTGATCATTTTGAAGATGGATGGAAGGAAATTTTATTGGAATACAAAATAATTATTATGTTTTCGGGTTACTCACGTAATAATTTGACGAGATACTCGTCTAGTTTCAAGCCATGATAGAGGCCTATATTCATGAGCAGCATTCCGCGACACGCGACGCGGCGACTGTCGCGCTGCTACGAAATACAAACTACTGCGAAAGCAACTTATGAATGTTTTTTTTTTCTTTTTCTTTTTGTTGTTAATATGATTGGCTCAAATCTGTATTATATTATTTATTTTATATCCAAAAACTAACAACATTTCAGAGATAGTTTGAGCCACACACAGGATATGAAAAGGGACAGAGAAATCTAATTACTTCTCCTGCTGCCGAAAGGGAGTGTCAGAATCTTCCTGACTAAGAACTAACTCGTTTCCGAACAGAAAAACACATACCATGTACAAAAACCGTTAATCCTAACTCTATCCAACGCTTTATGAAAATAAATTAATAGCAAATGAATCATCACCATCATCATGAATCATTGGTTTCTAAATACTGACAGATCAGAGGTGCACCTGTTCCTATGAATTAGAAATATCAATAAACAACACTCGATTGTTTAACCCGATTCTTGTATCGATTCTTCGAATAAAGCTTTAGATTTTTTGTTTGACAGTTCAATGGTATTTTTTTTATAACAGAGAGTAAGAATCTTTTATCACAATCATACCCATGTAGAATTTAAAAAAAATTTAAAATAGTTTTTTTTAAGTAACGTTGTCCTACATACAAGCACCCAGCACCATGACTTCAATTTTTTTTTTTGATAGGACGGTAAACGATCTTCGGTACATAGTAGTAGTAGGTAGTCGATTGCTTACCTAGCGGTAAGCCGCCCATGGACATCATCAGAGAAGTTATAAGTATGCCAAGCTTTTTGTCATAAGGGTTTTGAAGACTTGAAGAAGACTCATATCCTTCTTCAAGTGTGAGTGTGAATGTGTGAGGTTCACCGGGGAGGGGAAGGATCGGGATTTTGGTAAACACATTGACAGGCTGAAACACGACACTGTGGTTGTTTCACGCCGATTTTCTCTGGTATCACTACGGTTGAGCCGATCCATTTCTGCCGAAGTATGACTCTCCTACACTTTTCATATTTATTTGGTTTGGAATTGAGTAAAATAATTAAGTTATTCTCAAATTGTGTTTTTTGAAAAGTGTGGGAGAGCCATGCTTCGGCACGAATGGGTCGGCTCGACCGGATTGATACCACGGCCTTACAGAAGACCGGCGTGAAACAACCACAGCGTTATGTTTCGCCGTGTGAGTGAGGTTACCGAACGCCGAATCCTTCCCCGCCCCCAATCCCTCCTCAATCCCTAAATCTCCAAATCCCTAATCCCTAAAAGATCGGCAACGCACTCGTAACTCCTCCGTTGCGGGTGTCCATGGGCGGCGCTGATTGCTTACCATCAGGTAATCCATCTGATCGTTTGCCGATCAATTACATAAAAAAAAAATTGAGTCGTAATACGCCTATGTGTGTATTAACGCAGCAATTTTAAAAATACGAATAGAATCACGTGAACGATTTGTTTATTTAAGTTTAATTTACATCTTATTTTGTTAGTTATAATGTAAAAGTAAATGTAAACCGACAAAAAACAGCTAATTTAGTTAGTGTAGTAAATAAAGTGGGCTAACTAACGGAGACCGCGCGCAGGTAGCGGTTGCTTGCGAAATAAACAACCATTATCATTATTTTCCTTCTTTGTGTTGGTGTGGAAAGTATAATAAAAATGTTGTGTATTTTTTTCTCTCATGGCAAGGGCAGTGTGTTCCTTTTTATATGTGATAGGCATACGAGCAGGCGTATTATTTGTGATCCGATAGACAACTGGCAAGCACCAATATAACTTTTGGAGTTAGGTTTTCTAAGATTATGTAAACACCACCTTAAATAATTTTAGAAAGTTCTCTCTCTCTTCCTCTCTTTCATCTTGGAAATCTGATCTTTATGATTACTATTAAAATTATTTTTAACTAAGTTTGAAATGACTAAACCGCCTTGGTGGTGATTAATGCACAAACCTTATCCGTGTAAGAAGATCCGTTTGCTCTGAAGTGGGCACGACATTCCATGGTATCGCAAAACTCCCAGTATTGCAGTTAAAAAGGCAAAATACTACCCCACATAAAACCTTTGATACTTTTGTAATCGATAAAACCAGCCGATAATGAGCATAGTGCTCAGGAAACCGAGAACTACGAACTTAAAACCACTCAACTAATCTGTTTACAGCAGAAAATTTCCAAATACTTCTCACATTATGCAACTTTACTCTTATGAATGTAAAACCCACGACTACTTGTTTATAAGCTTGCAATTAAAACCTCAAAGTTAAAAACTTCATGCATGAAGTTCAAAAGTAGGGAAGTATGAGGAATATATTGGTAATTAATAAGTAGGGTAGCCGTTTATTATTAGTTTGTGCATGTAAGTAGGTACTACAGTTTTTAAGTTTAGAATACCAATATTTAATCAATTTCGAATGCCCTAATGACATCGTAAAAGTATCAAGTTGGCAACATTGTCTTTCTAAACGGTGGGAATTGTAAACATTTTACACTCGCACAATATGTAGGTTTATGAGTTCATTGCTTTTTCTTTTATGCAGACATAATTTCTTTTCAACTTTATTTTTATTTATTAGTACCTATAGCTAACGCGGGACAAGACTAATAATCAATGTTTGAAAAAGGTCACTAATTTATAAGTCGGTACCTATCAGTAATTAAGACCTTTTTGAATTGCCTTCATTGCACACTTAAAAAGCAAATACATGTTTTGACGTTGATTTTATTTTATCATATTTACTCACATTTTGTCAGTTACAATAGCTAAAAAGATAAGTATCAAAACCAACTTTAATCTAATACTTTCGTGACAAAAGAACCAAGGAGACCAAAAACCATTATGCAAACAAAAGTCTAGATAAAATGCCGCAAACAACAAGAACTGAAAGCTAGACAGCTTGTCTCTGCCCGTATCGATTAGCCACGCATTGTCTATAGCCTATTAGCTGGCAGCTTTCCACACAAACTATAATCCTTTGTCTAACTGCAGATAGCACTAACAATAGTCTGATTGTTAGATCAACTTGAAATTGTTCCACAATTATTAGAGGTCGGGTCTAAAAAATACATACCTAGGTAGACTTAGGGCTGATTTTTAAATAGTCAGATAAATGTCATCTGAGGAATAAAATTGTTGCTGTCACTGTCTTATACAAACATTCTAATGCGACAGCATCATAATTATTCTCCAGGTAACTTTTATCTAACCACTGAAAAATCAGCCCTAAAAGTAATGAGCGTCGCGTTGGTGAACAACGCTTGCTAAAACAGGAATTTATAATAACATATTATTAATGAACAAAATAGCTCCATTGTCGAGAATTTCTTCAGGTTTCCATTGCAATTTTTATTGATAAATTTAAATCAGGGAGAGCCATGGTTCAGTACGAATGGGTCGACCGGAACGATACCACGGTCTCACTGAAAAACGACGTGAAAGAATCACAGCGTTGTGTTTCGCCGTGTGAGTTTGGTTACCGCAGGCCCAATTCTACCCCTCCCCTAATCTGTCATTAATAATCCCTATAACCCCAAAACTCTAAACCAATAACTCCTCCCTTGTTGCGGATGTCCATGGGCGGCGCTGATTGCTTACCACCAGGTTATTCGTCAACTTGCTTGCTCTCATATAACTTAAAAAATATGATGGTCATTATTGAACTTACGTATGAATTATTATGTAAATATATGTATATGTCGGAGCACGCGACAGTAGCGCCACACTTGGCCGGATCGGCTAGTTGTAGAACTTATGTTGCAATCTGTCAACATAGGTTTTCGTTTAAAAATCAAACCATAGGCAGTATCTTTTCTTTTTCTTTTATTGGTTGCGTCAAGTATCCGAACTTGGGCGTAGTCGATACGTGGCTGGCTGGTACCTGTTGGGCCATATCGTGGCCATAGACTAACTGTCAATTTGTAACCTCATGTTGGTACTGTGAAAACAAAAATCAATGCTGCGAACTTTACGAGATTGACGTCCTGCCGTGGATGAAAATCAAAAAAAAACGTGAAGATTCATTTTTTCAGATTGCGACGGCAAAACTGTCGAGTTAGTCAGCCCCGTGTCGAATTCGCCGCGCAACCAAAGTGTATCCGTTTGCATCTCGATTATCGTGCGTGATAATTCAAGAATTGTAATTGCTGGCAAATAATAAAAGCCTGATCATCGTAAATCACGTTGTATTTCTGGAATCTACGCCATTATGGAGCCTCAGCGCCTGGATGCCCCGTCATATATGTAATGTATATGAGCTTAGTAAGTTACTTTTGTTAATACCTAATACGTGAATCGAGAGGAAACAATAAAAAAATATATTTAAAGAGTTAAAAACGCAACTATAATTCACTAAACCAACGATCCGTATATTTCAATATACCCACCTTCCTGTATCTAAATTTATTTCATTATAAATTGAGTGTAAATTCCGATGTGAATCACGCAGTGTGCATTGTATCTAGGTATCTATTATATCCGCAGCGCTTGGCACTCGTTACGATCCGAGTTTTATGTGTCATTTTAATAAAACTAGGCTAGAGTTTACCACAAGTAATATTATTATCTCAACGGAAAATACTGGAGTGGCCTTCGACTACATGATACAGTTGAAGACGTGTCTTCCGTACTCTTTTAATATTTCTTTTAATACTTTGATAACGGAGATGAATGTTAAAACATTTTGTCAGTTAAAATGTAATTATCGTGAGACAGATAAAATTAATTGAACATAACTGTCTACTCACGTAAAATAAACGAGAAATGCTCTACTAGTTTCAAGACACAACGGGACTCTTATTCATGAGCAGCGTACGCAACGCAGCGACGTGTGTAGCCAGTCGGCTTATTGTTAATAAATGTTGTTGAAATGCTTGAAAGGACAAACAATTTACGCAGAAAAGAAAGCGCTATAGTGGTCTTCTCTGCTTGAAATATAATTTAACCTATTGTATTAATTAATAAGTGTGGGAGAGCAATGCTTCGGCACGAATGAGTCGGCTCGACCGGAGTGATACAACGGCCTCACAGAAAACTGATGTGAAACAACCACAATGCCGTTACCGGAGGCCAATTCTATATTTCCAAATCCCTAATCCCAAAAGGTCACCAACAATCTCGTAACTCCTCTGTTGTTGCTGTCCATGGGAGGCGCTAATTGCTTACCATCAGGTAATGCGCGTTTTCGTTTGTCGACCTATCACTTAAAAAAACAGAAGCTACATATATTTCTTCTCTGAACTTCTGTGACTCTCATAGTGTTGTGAGTAGCCAAGGCTCATGTCTCGTCTGCTTGTTGTCCATTAAATAAAAAAAGTTATTCATATGTTTTTGTAAAACATTGTATGTTCGGTCCCACCAATTAAAAGTGGATTTATACATAAGATGTTGTCAGTTGTTTTACATATTTTATACAAGAAAGCGATGGTAGTAGACATAACATTTTTAGTAAATTAAACCTTATTGACAAAACAGTAACTGTCATTCTTCTTTATAGATAAGGGTTTTGCCAATATTTCCAGATACGAGGCACTTAGATAAGTAAAGTATTAAAATAATAAGTTTATAGTGCGGTAATACCTTCATCACGTACGTAGGTAATTGGGTATCGCGTGTTACGATTCACGTAGCTCTAGCAATAACGTCTGGGGTGCAATTGGTATCGATTGCGCGACCAAATCGATGTCTCGTTTTGTGAAAAATTATGTCCGTTCAATATTCACGGCTATTCGATACGCTTAGGTTATATTTTTGCGTGAATCCTCTTCAAATGTGGTGTTGTTTTTTTTTTTAATTTCAACTCATAACAACTTATAAATAGGTTTAAACACTCTAGATAATAAGTAGTTTTAAATTGTTTGACGTACGTCTCACGGTTTCAGGAAGACTAATCTAATTATAATCGTAACGTCCATACATAAACTCAATTCGCGACAGGTGATGACACCAATACAGTCTCAATGTACTTACGTACATGTGTAATGTATGTATAGACGTAACTATGTATTGTACATAGCTAATAAATATTTGGACACGACCCAAGTGACTAACTAGTACAATTTGAATGAAATACCACAATGATCCGCTGAAAACAGTACAATAAGATGGAAATGACCACAATTTCATGGTTCGTAAGTTCCCTTTTTTGGTTTTAATGGGGATCCCTTCAAAATGCACCTATATTTTGGGGAAAAAGGGTAGAGAGTGAGGTTTACCTCGTTATAACCTTCGGGTGGTCTCTAACATCATCTCCTCTCAGTAGACCCACTAGATTATGTTTTGTTGACGCCCATGGCCAACACGAACATTTTGGTAAATGTACGAGTAATATACGTAGGTACATGTAACCCAAATTGTTTCGCAACTATTTTGTTATTTGAAATTGGAATTTGTCATTTTAAAATGCTTTATTGAAATCTTTTTGTTTTTTTTTTTGTTTTTATAAAATGACATTTGATGGTTTTAGTAAAGTATGGAAGAAGGATAAGTACTTTCAGAGAACGCTTTTTGGATTATGTAAAATCGTTTTTAATGGTTTTATAAATTCTGTACAATAATAATTCTTAGATATTATACAAATTAAAGTTAACATCGGATATTCGATGTCGATAATGATAATACTGTGTTCTTCTTGGTAAATTATAAATTAAAGTTCCTCATCAAACAGTTATTAATAATTTACAGTTATTAAACATAATAATTTATTTGAAAAACGTAAAGGAATTTAACTGATTGACAAAGACAAAATTATGCCAAGCTTTCAAGAGAATGTGAATGTGTTTCGGATGATGACAATAATTATGGCTATCATCATACATTTCATTTTATGTGATAGGACGGCAAAGGTGCTATTGGATTAGGTACCTGAAAAAAAGAACAGAGGACATACGAGTGCATTGCCTACATGTTAAGGTTTGTGGTTAGGGATTAGGGAGGGATGGGAAAGGGGAAGGATTGGAATAACATCATGACAAAATTGTGGAATGCAATACGATTACTTTTTAATTTCATAAATTATAGTTCTCGTTGTTACAAATTTACTCATGGGGAAAGGGCTAGGGTAAAATATTGTTAAATCCGTAACAATTATGAAACTTTAAACTACAGCCATTATTATTATTTAACGAAGGGACCATAATGGGAGCTTTTAGTTTGTTTTATAATTAATATGTGGCGGTCTCTAATTTTGGGCAATGTGGCTTTGGGATGCTGTGATAGAATTGCGGTCGATTCGTGGTTCTGTTATGGAAGATTGCCTAACAATATTGTGTTTGTAATTAAATCATTAATAACGTTGAGTTTCTATTAGTAATGGCGGTATATGCAGCAGCTGAGCCCTTAAATAGTGTGCAATAAGGGGCAGTGTAAGAAATTTGGGAGTATAAAGCATTTGACGAACAGGTTTTTTAAAAACAAGGGACAGTTAAGTATGTCAAGATGGAATTTAGCCATCTGACTACTATAGAAGGTCTAACAGGGCCGATGTCCAGCCGAAGCTGGGATTGCAAGCGAAAGGAATGGGGTGGTTTTTAGTCACCTTCCTCTCTAAAAAAAGGACCAAATGAACTTTTTGTTCACTTTGCCTACCACATTGAGAATAAGGTTTAATTTATGGAAGTATGTTATGTTTTGTAAAGTATGACTGAATGCTTTCAATTCTAATGTTTTCAATGTTGGGAAAGAAATTATATTTTTTAATAAAAATGAAATCTTTTTTTGTGATACTGAACCGTTTTGTGAGGGAATCAAATCATCATATGACTTTCCTCGCTCAGGGTTGGATGAGAGAGAGTGTCAGAGTCTTACTAATTAAAATTAGCCGTTTTTTCTGCTGCTCCATTGAAGCCGTGGTACAATTAAGCATTTGACCCACAACCCTGGCTGAACCCAAGAATACTACAGTCAGTTGATTTCTATTAAACATTTAGAGGTAATTATAACTTTGATCTTCGTTCAACAGCTGCGTACAGGGCAGGATTGATGTTTTTTCGGTAAACTTGCAATAAAATAAACTAGGTACCTTCAAAGCTGATTTTATTTTTCCATAACATGGATATTATTAATGGTACATGTTTAAACGTAGAAAACGTAGAATTTTCTCCTGTAGTCTCCTGTCCTCCTCCTCTCTATGTTTATAAAACTTCAAATATATAATAGATATATAACACATTCAGATGCAGAAAAATAATTTGTAAATTAAAAAAAAAGTAAATAAAAACGTCTTTCTTTACCACAAACTGAATTTCTTTAACAAAAAACGAACGAACTGTGAGCCTGTGCATAAGTGCTTTCCTTTTTTTCTACATAACGGGTCTAGTCCGTTCCTGTTCGAGTTATTTTATGGGATAGTAGAAACTTGGGAAGTTACTCGAAGTGAAAATTACTTTAGTTGGTTATTTGTCGCCCTGCTGAACAAAATGGCCGCTATTCGGGTTGACTTTTCTTTTTTTTCGGAACTACGTTTTGATAACTTATTTATTTGTTGAGTCCTTACAAATGTTTAAGTTCGTTTCCAATTTCAAAATTTCTCGATATCTTTAAGTAGTAAACATTCGGCCTCCTTGGTCTTCATTTATAATATGCATAAAAAAAATTACACAGTTTTCTCTCTTTCACTCTCTATCTTCTAAAACCAAATCACCGAATCCATATTACGTTGTAGTTTTGTAGACATACATTGAAACATTTAGGTAAATAGTAACAGACATATTATTATTATTTTGTCATGTCATGATATAAGTGAATATTGGAAGCCCACGTAATGGTTGTCGGGACACAATAGTTCAATACAATTGTCAATGAAATTGAAATGTTTCACAGAACATTGAATAACGTGTAGCTTTTAATGATATTCAACATGTCGAAATTAAAGTCTGATTTTATGTTATGTGATGTGATAAATTACGTACTAAATAAAATACAGTTGTCTGAACCTTTATTTTATTTAAAAGATTTTCACGGATCATTACAAACATTTAACTAAAAGAAATCATGATTAAACTTTTTCGAGTGCAGGTTTAAAATTAAAAAAAAACACCATCGCACAGTTGATTTTTTTGAATACAAATTAAAAATGGCAGCGCTGCGCCATTTCGAGTGGCGCGAAAATAGCAGTAATGGCCGCCCTACCTTTAAAACGTATCTTAGAATTTTATGGCATCTTATCAGAAATGGGCATTCTGATTTAAATTTTTAATGTCTATCTTTAAAAGTACTTTATGGAGTATTCATTTAATGGCAGGAATATTTAACATTTCGTTGTTAATTAAACTTTTATTAAGTTCTTTGTTAACAGCTCCTAATTTGAATGATAAAGCTAAGAAGCAATCATTTGCTTTAGATCAAGGACATTGCAAGGTGATAAGCGAAAACCGTTCTTACTACGAACCTTAATAAAGACTATAACTTCCTACCAATGTTTGAAAGACATGCGTCATTTTCCGCTCTTCTCAAGCGATGTAAATAATCAAGGTAGGCAATTACCGTACACGCTCTTAATATTGTTATTTGGTTGTTTTAATAGGACAGGTGAGTCTTAATAGAAGCACTCAAAGTAACTATACATATAATTTAGTATATTGTATGTGTTTATAGGTTACTAAATAAGTTAGCAAGCGGTTGCCGTGGGGCACCTCTAATCTTGTTAGACAATACACATTCTTGATAGCAGTGCTCTAACTTTGGATGTAAGTGCACTATAAACTAGAGGAGTGAAAAAATTGTTTATTTTAAACAATGTGTTTGTAATGTTGGTGTATTTTAGTCAAGTGACAAAACTAGTTCTAATTAGTTAGTTGACGACTATGAATCTTCTGTCATTGTACTGATAAAGAATTGTAATGTATTTTTGTTACCTATTAGATTTTCGTGTCTTATGGTTAACCTAATCTAAACAATATTTTTGTTGATATTAAGTAATTTTTCCTAAATTATTCAGAATAAATATTATAAATGAAAAACTGTAACGTTTAATATGTTTTAAGCTTAAACAATTTGGTTTTAACTAAAAAACAATAAGGTAATTCGGTAAAATCTTAATCGTTGCAATTTGCCATAACACCATTGATGGTTGACACATTTTATTAATCAGTTATTTTTTTTAAGGTAAAGTTTCTACAAAGGTACTTCGATACTTTTGCAGCGTAAAACCAGAAAATACAAGCAACCAATTCCAAAGTTTGTTCGAAATTTGAATCGCGCAACTTTTCCTAAGAATGTGACAGCTGCCGTATGTAAAGTTACAAGTAGTCATTATCAGAAGGAGGATTCCTAACTTTAGCTGTAACATCTCTACGCGTACATCGAAACTCGTGTGCAGGAGAACTTTCTTTTGTTTTGTTTTGGTAAATATAGGTCAGTTTATTTTCTAACACATAACATATAAGTGTGGGAGAGCCAAGCTTCGGTACAAGTGGGTCTTTTTTTTATGAGGGGAAAATCATCAAATGACTTCTCCCGCCCAGGGCCGGGTGAGAGAGAGTGTCAGACTCTTACTGACTAAAAACCCCCCTGTTCCTTCTCCTGCTCTGGGCCTAGGTCGCGGTGCCTCATTGCGCTTACCTCGCAACCCCGGCTGAACATCAGCCCTATAAGGCCCCGTCTGTGGTGGTCTATTGGCTCTTTGAGGCGCGCGCGGAACGCTACGCGCCGTACGCTCGGGCGTCGGTCTGGTCGGGCGTCGGTCAGGTCGGGCGACGGTTCTGGTCGGGCGGCAAGCTGCCCTTACTCGCCGACCTGCGCTTACAGTGGCCGGAGATCATCTCTCGGTACAAGTGGGTCTTTAGACATTTACTGCACAACTCGCAGCACCAGCACCAATCACTCGTAACCCTGGCATCTGGCTTTTGGTCCATGGGTGGCTTGTGTACGTGAATTTGTATGTGTATTCGCTCGCCACAGCAGAAAATTCTAGTGTCTGGGTTTGTTAAAAACACCCTCACCACCTAATACTATTTATTACTAACTAATTTGAGAACCCAATTAAAAAAATCTTCCTGATAAGGTTTTTCTTCTTAATAAGTAACTTTTCTGTCTTTAGCTACTACAAAAAATTTATCAAAGTCGGGTTCAATGAAACAATAAAACAATGAATTTATTTTTGCAAATAGGCCATAAAACGGCACTTTTACACGTCAATTTATATGTGAAAAACTAGATGAAGCCGGCATTTCCTATCTGACTACTCTGAGAAGAAATGCCGAAACAAACTCAGAGGTCAATCTCTTTTCAAGTCCAGACAATGTAAAAATAACATAATGTGAGAGAATCGTGCAAGTTCATTCTGTAGTGGTCTTTTGAGGAAAGAACCACACCAGTTTAAGTGGACCCGTTCTGAAGACAGGCACGCAAGTGTCAGTTTGCAACCAGTATAGCTAGTGCTGCTGAGTTGTCCGACGAACAATACCGATCTAAAGAACATTTGGGTGGGTCGCGCAAGTACTCAAACTGTCAGAACGCAGATAACTGGTAATCAAAAAGCACGGCAAGTCTCACACGGTCCTTACACTAACAATAATATAAAATAATAAAAATGTCAATAAATAAATAAAAAAAAAATGTCAAATAAAAAATTAAATGTCACAATAGGTGATTATGTCATTGTATAAAAAATAAACGTAATGTCAAATTGTATATAAAAGTGTAACTTATGTTACAAACATGTCAACATGACCTGTGCAGACATTACAGCGGCTCATTCCCATGCCTGACTATCCTCTAAGTAGTCTTTTATTTTATAAAATGCTTTACAGCAAAGTTTAGCCTTTATTACACTTTTAAATTTATTGAGGCTCAAATTTTGAATATCGCTAGGAATTTTATTGTAAAAGCGTATACATTGACATCTAAACGAACTAGTTATTTTCTGAAGCCTGGAGGCAGGGACAACATATTTGTTTTTCCCCCTCGTGTTAATATTATGTATATCACTATGCTTCTTAAATAAGCTTTTGTTTTTATGAGCGTGAATTACATTTTCATAAATATATTGTGAGGCAACCGTCATTATCTTAGTTTCCTTAAACAATTCTCTGAGCGAATGCCTCGGACTAAGATTATAGATTGATCGAATAGCCCTTTTCTGCAGAACAAAAATAGACTGAATGTCAGCAGCATTCCCCCACAACAAAATACCGTATGACATGATGCTGTGGAAATAACTAAAATAAACTAACCGCGCTGTATCTACATCTGTTAAAATTCTAATTTTTTTAACGGCATATGCTGCAGAACTGAGCTTCTTCGACAAGCCATCTATATGAGGGCCCCACTGGAGCTTAGCGTCCAGGGTTATACCTAAAAAGACAGTTGTATCTACAGGGCTCAACTCCTCGCCCTTGACAAGCACACTGGTTTTTACCTGTTTAACATTTGGTGTTGTGAATTTAATACATTTAGTTTTAGTTTCGTTTAGTAATAAGTTATTAACACCAAACCAGTGAACTATTTCTGAGAGAGCACTGTTTACATTGTCAATAACTAATTGTCGTCGTCTGAGTTTGAATAATAGTGAGGTATCATCAGCAAACAGCACTATCTCGTGTTTATCCCTTACAAGGTAAGGCAAGTCATTAATATAGATAAGAAATAAAAACGGGCCGAGAATAGAACCCTGCGGAACACCCATCTTCACAACAGACCCGGCAGAAACCACTCCGTTTACTTCAACTCTCTGAACCCTATTACTCAGGTATGAGGTAAGAAGGTCCAGAGATGCACCTCTTATTCCGTAATGGGATAGCTTCCTGATCAGTGTATCATGAAGCACACAATCGAACGCCTTGGATAAATCACAAAATATTCCCAAAGCGTCGCTTGAGTCCTCCCACGCGTCGTAAATGTGATTAAGAAGTTCAACACTTCACAGCACTCAATCAGTTGTTGAACGACCCCTTGTAAATCCGAACTGTTTCGCATGTAATAATTTATTTCTATTAAAAAATCTTTGCATTTGTTCTAAAATAATTTTTTCAAAAATTTTACTGAACGTAGGTAGCACTAAAATAGGTCTAAAGTTAGTGGGGTCAGAAGTACTACCTGATTTAAATAATGGAATTATTTTACTACATTTCATAAGATCAGGAAACACACCACAGTCAATACAGTTATTAAAGATTTGAGTTAATACAGGTGCTACAATAGTTATTACAGAGCTTGTAATATACACAGAATTGCCCCATAGATCTGCAGTCTTTTTGTTATTCAAAGTATTAAAGATTTTAACAATTTCCTTGTTATCTATGTGCTCGAAGGAAAACCCTGAATCGCAAGCTACAACATGTTTTTTGAGTAAAGACTCTGCAACAGTGGGAGATGAATTCAGTGACTTAGTAGTGGATACAGGAATGTCGGAAAAGAAATTTTCAAAAGCAGTTGCAATTTCTACATCCGCTTTTATTAACTTATTATCAATTACAAGACTATGTTGATTTATTCTCTTTTTAGACCTTTCTGCCTCACTGTTGATAATATTCCAAGTGTCTTTGATAACATTGGTACTGTTCTTTATCTTAGAGCTTAAGAATAATGATTTAGCAATAGAGCAAACCTTTTTGAATAATTTAGAATAGTTTTTTACATATTCACTGAATTCAACAGTGTTAATATATGTCCGCTCATTATAAAGCTCATAGAGGCGCTTTCTACTCTTATAGATACCAGTGGTTGCCCAATCACCGAAAGACGCATTGCTATTAGCTGGTATAGTTTTATCTGAAAAAGTAGACTTAAACTCTGTTAGATACATTTTAAAAAACTTATCATATAAAGTGCTAGAATTCTTATAATTCAACAACAAAGGCAATTTGTTGCTGAGTTTAGCTTTGAAAAATTCAATGCGTCTTTTAGTCTTCGGATTAACTGTGATAAATTGTTTTGATACTATATTTATTTCTTTTGTTAAAGAAATTAACTGACCACAGTGATCGGAATCAAGTACTGAAATTATTTCTTTGTTAACTGGCACAATGTCAGTATAAATATTGTCCAGGCAAGTGGCACTAGTGGGTGTTATCCTAGTTGGCTCCAGAAACAAATTCGCAAGGTTGTATGAAGAAAATAAACTTACAATTTTTGTGCTTAAACTACATTTTTCTAATAAATTTATATTAAAATCAACACATGTAATGATGGATTTCTTTGAATTTGTAAGTTTACTTAGAACTTCATCCATTACTGTTTCAAAACAGTCATACAAACCAGAAGGTGGTCTATACACGCTTAATACAATAAACCGCTCCAATTCCACACAGGCTATTTCAACAGTACGCTCAACAGAGTAACTAACTATATCTTTACGATCTTTGAATTTGAGCTGGTTACTTATCAGTATAAGTGACCCACCATGTATAGCGTTTTCTCTGCTGAACGAGCTACCAATCTGGTGCTTACCAAAATTGAACATGAGCTGATGGGGTTTTAGCCAATGTTCAGTAATACACAAAATATCCACATTATTACAATTTAAAAATAACTCTATTTCCAATTCTTTACTCATAAAGCCTTGAATGTTTTGGTGAACCAGATTAATAACCTTATTACTGTTTAATTTGCAAGAGTTTGTCTCTATTGTCTTATTTAATAATTTAAATTATTATGAATGTCAGTATTAGGTGACTCATTATGAATGTCAATATTTTTTGGTTGCTCAATAGGAGTAACCTGTTTAGCCAAGTTATTGGCTAATATATTAAAAAAATATGATAGCGACATTGCTATTTGTCTTAAATAATATTTTGAAAGATAGTACCTATCTTTTGTCCTATATATATTAAGACCAACATAATTGTTGGTGTCTATGAAGTGAATATTAGTATTAATACTTAAGTTATACAATGTAGTATTAATTTTATATCTACTATTGTTTTCTTCCTGTGGCAATGATTTTATATAAGGCAATGCAAATATAATTATCTGCTTTAAATTCAGTTTGGCAAGTGAATTATGGAAATTGATTAAACTTTTTTTATTAAGACTACCTCTGTTACCACACATTATAATGAGGGTAGAATCTGGAATTTTGTTCGGTTATCTAGGCGTGAAAGTGTACAGAGATTGATTCTTAAGATTAATTTAATGTGCTATATCTTAATTTCTATTATTTGAATCGAAAACTGACTTTTTATCAATAGAACAATAGGAAATGGTCCAAAATATTTTATTTTGTACTATTTCATATTTTGTTGAGAAACTAGTTTGAGAAGTGCAGTTCCGCTTGTGTACACAAAGCCTTTAGAGGACCTATTGTAATAATACTTGACGGTAAACTCTTTTGTAAAGCGCAAAACTTGTGTGCAACGTTACATTAAAACTTAATAACTTAAACCAACCGTCAGAGACAGAAAGAGTTAAGAGTTTAAACTGTTACCCCCTTATTACAAAACAAAATGTATCTTTAGTCAAGTTTAAACTATTGAGTCAGATTTTGTATTTTGAATCTTATTCTTACATACTTTCAATTTGAAATGCAAAACTGGCTAAATGGTTTAGACCTAGACTAAACAAAACCTTCTTTTGCAATAAGGCTGTTAAACTCAATACAAATGATTGTCTTATGTGCTAAACCGTTTGCCAACAGTTATAAGGCAAGAAAGTAATAAAATAATGTTAGAAATTTAGTTAAAAATACTTGTATAAGATAATTTAAGAAGTTATACTAAGTACATAATACAAACCTACTTGTAAAACAATGCCATAAGCCACCCACAGTCAAACCGCTAAACAGGTTTTGTGGGGAATTGTGCTATGTAATAATAAATAATATTTTTACATACAATGTTCAATGTATCTAATAAGATCGAAAAATTCGGCTGTCGTGGCCAGGGGGCTAGGTCATCTACTTCTCATGCATAAGGTCGCGGGTTGGAAAATCTGCAAGAACCAATGTAATTTCTTGCCAGATATTTTGTTTCTGAGTCATTAAGAACAAAATTGATAACGTAATCTTAGAATATGTGATCTGCAATATAAATCTAAAGTATTTCTAAGTTTGCTTGCTTGCTTTAACGAGCTAACCTCCGGAACTACTGTTTCGAATTGTACAAAACTATTTGTGTTAGATAGGAGCCAGTTACATGGAACCGCGATCGCGAACCGCCATGGATTTAGTCTGACAATGACTTCCAAATTGGCAATTCATCTTGCTACGCTTAGCAATTAGTACTCATTCCTTCACCTAGTGGGACCAGGTTTGATGACGATAAAGGTTAACAAAAATAAAAAAGAATTTGCCATATGAGAATAGTTTGATCTGCTTCAAAGTATAAAAACGTCACGAACCACGACCCACAGCTTCACCAATACAATTCTCAAAGGTTATTGCACTCCACAACGAGTGGTGGACTTCACCCCTACTGAATGCAGTTCAGAATAATTCATGTGAGATGACAGCTAAGTATTTTAGTGTATTTGTACTTAATTCAACAGGTTAATAATAAGAGACCGTCAGTCTACCTATATATGTAGTTTTATGAATAAACTAGCGAACGGCTCCGGTTTTGCACGGATGCAATGCTGATGCTAAATTTCTCCACTATTTTATTATACATATAAAACGAACACTATTTTTTTTATGTCAAAGGTCGGCAAGCAACCCGACAGATTAAAAGACAATCAGCGCCGCCATTGACAGTGGTTAAGACTGCATTGCCGACCTTTTGGGGTTAGAGATTTGGAGATTTAGGAGTCGGGTAAGGTGAAGGATGTGTCCTCCGGTCCTCACTCACATGAATAAATACAACGCAAGCCGTAGTGTTACTTTGGTCTCCGTGACATTCCGAAGCAGAGAACTCCCTTGATAAAAATCTAACTGTAATTAAAACCAAAGACTAGATGTCGACCACACTGTATGTGTACTCGAAGTATAAAATCTTACTCATGCTTGTAGAATTAGACATATAATTATGTAGATAGATAGTTTTATACCTAAAAGGAACTTCTACCATAGGTTGTAGCTTCGTAGCTATCCGACATAACCACAAAGCAATTTATTAGCAAACAAAGTATACAGCTCAGGTTTACTCCACATTTAATCAAAGAGAGTTGTATAGAATACGCTTCGCAGTACACAGTAACGCGCAAAGTGCTTTTAAATAACTCATAAAGCTGACCTTACTTTAGCCTTGTCGAATAAAAATGTCCGCTCCCCTCTACCCACAGTGAAACAAATGGTAGAAATAACACACATGCAAAGATTTTCATGATCCTACAAAAGGATTTGGGAGTTTTAAAACGGGCGCATTTCTGGCTTTTTTTTGAGGTCTGGTGGCATTTAGTACATTTTTGGTGGGGGAATATGCGCCTAGCAGTCTTTGTTTTGGAAGAAGCCCGCCTCAATCTTCTATAACCGCTGCAACTCCTGTAAGCCAGGATCTACAGTAGATACAACCATGAAAATACCGGAACACTGAAGTCCGGCGCGTCCCAGGGACATGAATGACTGTCTAGGATCCCGCAACGAAATAAATCAGAAGATATTATTTGAGGAGAAGAAAAAACGAAATGCGTCTGTCAGTCTATAAGTGAAGCTAGTGTCAAAGCCTAGATTGCAAGTTAGAGTACTGCTATCGAGAAAGTGCATTGTCTAACAAGGAGGTGCGCTCCCACCTCAATCGCTTACTAACTAAAAGAACTGATTTAGTTACCGATAAGCACAAACAACATACAAAATTATATATATTTTACAGTTTTACGAAATTGACTGCGCACGTATCTTTGATTTTTTTTTTTGCTGGTCTGCTTGTGACCATGGCATGTGTAACCCTGCCGAAACGTCAAGCAAAATTTGAATGTCTTTATTATATTAATATAAAACTGTGGAATGGAATTTGCATCCCTTTATCATATCGGTAAGGATCACACATCATCAACTTATATGTGCCCACTGCTGAACAAAGGCCTTTGTTATAACATCACTAATTAGTATCACTAATTGGAACGTCACTATAACTTCCGTTGTTATCTGTCATATGTATGCTATAGTCTGTTTACCATTGGTTCATTGACTATATAACTGTGGTGCAGTGATCTGTGAAATAAACTCAGGTAAACCAAGATCCAGGACTTTCATTAATATCCCACACGGGTTTTCAGGTTTTGAGCATTAATCACCGCGCTTGCTCAAGGTGCATTAGCGATTTCAAACTTATAATTATCAATAAGTCCAGGTTTCCTCACGACTTTTACCTTCACCGTAAGTCGGTGGTGTCTAAATAATCATAGAAAGTACATGTAACTCGGAAACAGTCATTGAACTTGCCAGGTTCCGAATTCGCACTCTCATGCATGAGAAGCAGTCTACCCTAATGTATGCAATAGATAAATACCTAATAAATAAAATCAAACAACAAATATTTAAAAAATGGATTTTTTCTGTACTGTTTTTCGTTTGTCGGTTTATTTAATCGATGTTTTAAAATGGGTGACTTTCCGTCATACTTAGGTACCTAGTATTAGGTCATGGTAATTTTGGAATTATTGGCATTTGTAATTTTTTTTTTATGGAATCGGAGACAAACGAGCACACGGATCACCTGTTGTTAAGAGATCAGAGCCGCCCATGGACACCTGCAACACCAGAGGAGAAATGGGCGCGTGACTTTAAAAAAATTGTACGCCGTTACACACATTTTTGCAGGTTAGAAGGTCGTTTCGGTTCGGAAATACCGCCGCCGAAAGATCTTTCCAAAGTTTTGCTGTGCGAGGCAGAAAGTTTTAATCGTTTATTTTCAAACATACCTTTTAGCTCCGTTTAAAGCCAGTGACATCTATTTCATATTCGATATAAAAAATATTTTCAATCCCTGTATAAAAACCTATGGAAATGCGACCATCACCAGCCTTGTTGCTAAAATAAGAATTTTATGCGTCATCAATCATCATAAAACGGATCGACGGGACGATTTCCATAAAGGGTGCGTGTATGTAGATAGATATCATTTACAAACAACTACCTGTGGACTGAATCAATATTAATATTGCTTTTTGAAATTAAAGATTCTGTATCGATTTCAAAGCTTGTGTCCTGATTGGTGGAAATATTTTCAGTTGTTCTATAGGTGTGATAAATCTAGGGGTAAATTTGGTACGTCATTATTGAACAAATTATCTAATTTTATATTTTTGTGAGTTTATAGAAATAATTCGTGTGTTAATGTTTATTCGATTTCGAAGTAGCGGGGTTATCCAGAGTAAGACAAATTATTCCAAAACAAAATGCACATGTCATGTATTAACGGAGACACTTAACACCGCGATGCAGAAAAATGACGTCACGGCACAACGCCATCTGTTCTTCAAATAGCGGAACTATACATTCTTTTGTGATTTATGTCAAGTTGTAAGGAGGTTAAAATAATGTAGGCCGAACAGACCGCGACATGTCTCTCTGACCAGAATCAGGGACGGGATGGATTTAATCAGTAAGAGTCCGATACTCCCTCTTGTCCCAATACAGAGCGGGCGAAGTCATAGGATGATTTTTTAGTGTTAAAAAACCCTCAGTCGTTTGATTTCAAGTCACGTCAGGGGCTCACTTTTTTGAGCTACATTCGTAGCAAATGACGTAACGTCGTGCATCCAATTGGGCACCAAGTGTAGGTACAACTGGAAAAATTGTTGTTAATAACGACATGTTAATATTATGAATATGTCACCCACGTCATACAATTCAGTTCATAAACTGAGTAACCTTAAAAAGTATTAGGTAATGAATGAGTTTAGGCCGCACCCCAGACGGCTAATTGAACGGGCGTGTGATAAATCACACTGTATTTCGCTTCGTTATTATATTAAGACAAACTTTCTAGCTAACTGGCCCCAGAGACGCTTCATCATTGACCAGTGATGTCATTTTAAATTTTATGGAAAACGTTAGATTGTATTCGGTTTTTTGAAAATTTCTGGAGCGTCAAAATATGGCTGGTTGAACATAGTAAGGCGGTTAATCAAAATGTTCAATAATGCAGCTTTGCCTATCCTTATGCCACGAAAGAAGATTTATAATTTGAGTTTCAGCTTCGTCTTCTTGAATACTTAAGTCAACGTTGACTATACGTTTTTTATTGTCCCCAAGGCAAATAAGACAACGGATTCTTCTATTTCTTAAATTAATTATTTTTCAGTAAAGATACTAAGGTTATAGTTACACGTTCGCAGTTTCAAGGTCTTTGGTAGCGAATAACAAATCATGTCAATATTTTATTTTTGTATAATTTTACTTTTTCAATCGCTCTTCATTAGAGAAAAAAATAATCGTCACACATCGGAATATTAGCTACTGACCAATTACTGGTGAAAAAATAAATACATGTATAAAATGCCACAAAACATTCGACGAAAAAACCACTTTATTTTTTATTTTATCTGGCTGCAGATCGCTTTTTATTGCAAAAATGGCCGGCCTTTTTTAATAAAACTTTTTCTCACTTCAAAAAATGTAAATACAAAAGAAAAAATGATTATGATTTAAATCAAAATTGAAAATAGTGTGTATTCTTATTTCAAAAAATAGTTTTTAAGATACCGTAATGTAAAATATTTGCATATTTATTATTTTTATAATACATAGAAAAAATATTCTCATAAAATAGTGTTATGAAACTAAAATAGCAAATAATTGCTCGTTAATCAGCATTATCACCGACAAACTATAATTATTATACTACATCCGTCTACAATATTGACTTCCTGACACTATATGTATTTGTATGTAGGTATTGCGTTTGATTTGGTATGTGATTCTTCGGATTTTCTAGGCTTGTCTTAAATAACTAATTTGTGGATCACACAAAGTGTTGTTCCGCGTGGAAATCGGACCCGCGACACGTTGCACGGCAGCCAGTTGCCCAGCCACCGCACCAACCGTGCAGTCAAAGTTCTTTAGCCTTCAGTAGTGACCAAGTAAACTTGAGAGGTCCATATAACTCGGAAAAGGGCGTGGACCACCAGGATCTGAAAAAACGCAAAAATGTGGATAAAAAATAAAAATGACATTGCCTCATTATTTATCCTCATATTTTCTTTTCGAACGCCAGAAACAAAGGATTCTTTTTTTGAAAACGTTATACTTAATCGTTCTTTTTTCAAAATATTCATATCAACATAAACAATTCGATCATAAATGGACGACATCGCTTGTATATAGAATCGAAGCTACTTTTGTATTCTGACGTCATACGTACTGGAACGGAAATTCACCCCATTTTATGCAATATGATTTAATCATTCGTTTCGAATAGGATATTCGAGTTACCTTCGAGATGTCATTGAAATTCTCATGGCACATATGTGAGACTATCTCTTGACGATTGATCAGAAATATTATTGTTACTGTACAATTTACAATTATTGTTATTGAAAGGACTGTGTGAGACTTTACCACGCCTTTCAACTTCCTTAAAACCTCTGCTTAGCCGTTCCATTAAAAACACCAACGTTGTCTATTTTCACAGTTATATTTTCTACACGTCATATTTTATTTTATGTGATAGGTAGGTCGGCAAACGAGCTGACCGATTACCTGATGGTAAGCAATTAGCACCGACCACGGATACCTAACAACAGAGGAGTTACTTAACTTTTGGGGATTAGAGACTTGGAGATTTAGGGATTGGGGGAGGGGATGGATAAGGCCTCCGGTAACCTCACTCACACGGCGAAACACAACGCTGTGGTTGTTTCACGTCTGTTTTCTGTGAGGCCGTGGTATCACTCCTGACGAGCCGACCCATTTGTGCCAAAGCATGGCTCTCCCAAACTTAAAATTAAACATGTAAGCTATCGTTTAGACAGTCTTTTATTTTTTATTTTCTGCTGCTGTCCATTTACTGCTATACTTTACTTCAGTGTTTGGACACTGCAGTTTAGTTAAATTCAGACATATTCAGCATGACGTAACGATTCGATAACTTTAACGCAAGTTAGTGGTTAACAGCAAAGTTTAGTATGGTTTGTAAGTACCTATATTTGTATTTAACTAGTATTACTCCATCGTATCAGTTTAGGAACAGAGTTCTAGTAGCATAATGTTTGTATGTGGGAAGTAAATTATTAAAAGTTTAATGTTATCAAGTATGAGGGCGATCGTTTTTTTCTTACGTGAATTAAGATGCAGCAACAGGTATGTTTCTATCAATAATTAATTTGTTGATATAACTGGCCATTAAATTTTTGATAGCTCGCTATGATTAGAAAAACAATACTCTCTGAGAAGAACAGTTTTTAAACGATAACACTTAAAAAGTTTTTCATATACCTATTCTCTCTTTTATTTTTTAATACAAAACTTAGATTGCTAGCTATAAAATTAAAAATTGTTATCTTAATACAGAGTTTATAAGTTTTTAACGACCTTTTTAAATAAAGAACGTTAAAGAGCAGCCATATTGCTTTTTTGACGTAGGTTTGCCTGAATTATGCAAAGCGTTCAAAAATTCAACTGATATTAAAGATTCATTTTTCATTGCCCGCTTTATAACGGTATCCAGAATGAAGGTAGATATGTGTAGGTCTGTGTGATTGTTTTAAAAGATAATAAATTTGGTATTTTCGTTGAAGGAATAGGCAAAGACCATTGGTCATTCGTTTTCGGCTAGAGATCAATCAACGATCAACGTTCAATGAAGAGTATTTTTTTTCATGTACTTGATCGGCTCGATAAACCAGCAGACGGATAACCTGATGGTAAGCAATCAGCGTCACCCATAGACACTCGCAACGGAGGAGTTACGAATGCGTTGCCGACCTTTTAGGGATTAGAGATTTGGAGATTTAGGGATTGAGGAGGGATTGGGGAGAGAAGGATTGGCCCTCCGGTAACCTCACTCACACGGCGAAACACAACGCTATGTGTGTGTTTCACGCCGGTTTTCTGTGAGGCTGTGGTATCACTCCGGTCGAGCCGACCCATTCGTGGCGAAGCATGGCTCTCCCACACTTTTTTTGTTGGCACATTCTTAAGTTATGAGCCATTCTGATGTATAGAAATGGCTTTCCTTATTACAACAACTGACAATAGCTTAGTGTAACATTGTATGTAAAAATTAATAATTAGTAAGTATGTATATCTTCTTTTCGTAAATATAAGGAAGATTTTATAATATTCATCATCATAATCGTCATCATCAGTCTGATTGCGTCCACGCCTGGACAAAGGCCGCCCCACCACTGTGCTTGATGTCCAGTTCTTCTCATCCAACCACTGCTAGCCACCCTGCGGATGTCTTCAGTCCACCTAGCAAGAGGGCAGCTAGCCCTACACTTCATTTATTTAGACGTGATCTTATCTCTAGAACACGTCGCGTCCTTTCACATTATATTATAATGTCTGCACTAAAAGTTAGAAATAGCAATTATATATAACATCAGTAATCCAATAAGTGTTCAACGCGCTCGTGTGTAGATCCGCCAGGTAATAAGTACGTGGGCAACATACAAAACAATATCGAAATTTAGGCTAACATTTTCATTGCCAATCTAATTAGACCTAATTGCCTTTTTGTGTGTTTCTGTATTAATGACATATAATTATTCTTACGAAATGTAAATAATAATCAATACAATCGTTGTTAGTTACTTGAAATACCTGCTCAATTTTCAATAATTGGCAAAATAGGTGCTAATAAAGAATTTTATAAAAAATTTTTTTTAATTAATATTTATTGCACATAACATTTCAACATCATTTACATTAGAATATATTAAAAATACATTTTAAATAGTTCCTATCAATTTATTTAATTTTATTTTTCGATTATTCTTCAATAATAATACGGCATTGTCATGACAGGTTTTAATAAATAAAAAACAACGAGAAATTATTTAAATGTTGGTCAATTATATTACTGTTGAAAAAATTATAAATTGCCATAAAATGTTTCAAGAAAAAAAAGTTTATTTTTTATTTTATCTGTCTCGTCACCTTTTTTATTCGAACATACCTAGTCTTTTTACGATGATTAGTTAATAAATCTTTTTTATTTAGAAATGCTTATTGTTTGGTTTTTTAATAAATGAACTACGAATGAATTGACTAAAAATATTTATTTAGCGAAAAGAACGAGGAAATCTGGACTTATATTTTTTTGTTATAAGTTTGAAATCGCCAATCCGCCTTGAGCAAACATGGTGATTAATGCTCAAACCTTCTCCATGTGAGAAGAGGCCTTTGCTTAGCAGTGGGCACTTAGAAGCTGATGATGTGATGTGAGGCACTTGGCCGCTATCACACCTAGACCTATAGTAAACCAAATCTTTTTTGTTGTTTGAAAGAAATTTTAGGAAAGTAAAGGCGCCCTCTCTGCGTTAGCATTGTAGTTTCATACACCCATACGAAGCAAGGGCCGCTAGGGGTTAATTAATAAAAATAGCAAACCTATAGGTACAAGCCTTTTCATAATAATATTATGTAAATGTACTGACCTTTCGAAATCGAGGCTCACATTTTCCAAAATTCGTTTTATTTGAGTACAAACCTCATTGTTTCAAATGCGTGTTATTATTCCATACGGAGAAATATGTAACTGAAAATTGAAACGGCGATATCAAACAAATGAACATATCCCCGTTCTCGGATCAAATTTAAATCATTCGGTTTATTTTTATTGCGGTTATTGTATTGTTTCAAATAGGCACAGATTTTACGAGTACATACCTAAATGTATAGAAAGTTGATTAAATTTGTTTTAAGCTCGTCGCGGCTTTGCATTCAATTACAATTTGGTACGCCTCTAATTGTTAAAAAAAGTTGGAAAAATTCAATTTGTGACCTTAGCTATATTTACATAAGTGTTTTTCTTTGTAACTAATCAATAAACTCTTCGTTTCTATGTAGAAATACTTAAATAAATAACTCTATAACATCAAGATAGACTCCTATGTTACAACTTCTGTCTTGCTGAATGGAGTTCGATTTACTCACACACAAAGAAAGTTACTTTTTAAGTATTTCTTCGTTTATCATCGAATGTTTACAGATCAATTTAGAAAAGCAAATATCGTGACTGCAGTTGGAAATGATTGAAAAACCTCTATAAAATACCATAAAACCAATTTTTACCTTTGGATTTGATGATCCCCTCACAGTACAGGAACATTGAACTTTTCAAAGACCATTCAACCAAAGAGTATTTACTGAATAAAACAACTTATGTCCACAATTGAAACCAATAGCAATCAATGGCAACAATCAAGTTCAAACGGTATCCAACTTTATTTGTATTGTACACACAGCTCATTTTCTGTTGATGAAGGCGGAGTATGTTTTGGAAAAGTGCTAACTCTCAGTGTACGACAGATTCAATTTTAAAAGTAAACATTGGTGTACGTTGTTCGTACACACCTCGCATTTCTGCAGGGTTGTACACACAATGGATGTGGAATTCTGAGAATAACGTGTTTTCCTATGATTCTGGGGATTTTCTATACATGACGTGTTGGGCTTAAACGTTTATTGTAAAAGGATATCTTATTTAGCACCATGGTCTAGCTGAGTAACATCTTTACTGAACTCACTTTAAGCAAAGAATTTTCTGGTCTGCGGACTGCGAGTAAAGGTAGCCCGCCGCCTGACCAGAACCAGACCCGAGCGTACGGCGCGTAGCGTTCCGCGCGCTGCAATAGACCAATAGACCACTACAGACGGGCCTTACAGGGCTGATGTTCAGCCGGGGCTGCGAGGTAAGCGCAAAGAGAAACCGCGACTTCGGCCCAGAGCTGAAGAAGGAACGGGGGTGTTTTTAGTCAGTAAGAGTCTGACTAAGCTTTAGTATTACGAGTAGGTACCTAAGTATAGGAATGGCCATTTAAATCCCAATAAAAAATTTAAAATCTCATGTAAGTCCATAAACACATCTTTTTGAAAATAGAAGTGATAACAATGATTGTACTCGATTATTAACCGACATAACTTATCAAAGGCACATTTTATTAAATCCTAGACGTATTAGAAAAGAACATAAAAAGGTGCTCAAACAACGTAGTCCTCATAAAGAGCATAAAAAATTTAAAATTGGAAACTCGATTCTTTTGTAGTTCAGTTTAAGCCCGTCACATACGGTTGTAGAGTAGTCACAGACTCACAGCGGGCCGCGTCACACGCATGACTCGTCAAAAAGTATGAAAAGTTGAATAAAAACGTCCAAACTGTTTAACCTGCGAACATTAGAGAACCACCGGGAGATATTTACTTTGTGTCCAACAAAAGGGTTGCCCCGGGAAACGTTGAGAATTAACATCCACGTCAGGTTGCTTAAATACAAAGAATTTTATATTAGGTTCTGTAGTTTTATAATAGAGTAGGTGTTAAACTGTATTTTGTAATGTTAATTACATTTTTGTTTTAATGTTACATCTTTAGGGTTTTAACAGTAGGTGGAAACGACCAGATATTGTCATTGCGAGGACCTCCTGAAGGAGAAGGTAGTCCAGCAAGCAGATATCACATACGGCGGTGATGTGCCCTGCTCAGGGCTGAGCACCGTCATGTACTCAGAGAACTGATCGGTGGGCATGACTTCTTGCGCCCGGCCTTTATTCAGACCAAGATGTGGAACCAGAGGATCTAGGAAAGCCCCGCGTCCCTCTTATGTGAAGTACTAATGCTAGTTAAGGAGGAAGCGAAGCTCGTGGAGCAGTGTCCTTTCAACGGTTTTAACGCCGTAGGAGATGTTCCGTATGCCAGGGACGCCGATCGAAAGACGATCTCCGATCACCATAAGCGCAGGTCTGCGAGTAATGAGCAAGTATAATTCGCCGCTCGAAGTTACCTAGACCTGGGCGTCTTCTTAAGCAGCCATCAGACCACTACAGATGAGGCTTGGCTACTAGAGATCATTTCCAGCCAGGGTTCAGGTGTAAGCGTAATAATGTATGGCGCCCTAGTTCAGAAAAGAAAAAGGAAAGTGTTAGTTTTTAGTCAGTATGAGTGTGATACTAAAGGGCGGGATATTTTTTTTTATTATAACTTTTGTGAGACATGCTAAATTAACTATTATGTTTTCGGCTTACTCACGTAATTGTTTGGCGAGATACTCGACTAGTTTCAAGTCAGCATAGACTAGAGTAGCAGCGCGACAGTCGGCGCGTCGCGTGTCGCGGAACGCTGGTCATGAATATGGGCCTCTAACATAGCTTGAAAATGGGCGGGATATCTAACAATAAAAAAATAAAGGATAAGAACGGCCAGAAAACAAAATCAATATCGTCCACTGTCTCTGTCCGTAAAGCTCGAGAATTATGACGTTCACCCTTAAGAAATAGAGTTGATAAGAATGAATAAACTTTATCGGCCTTATTACAAAACAAGGTTTTACTTTAGTCTAGGACTAAACCATTGAACCAGTTTTCGTATTTCGAATTGAAGGTAGATGACAATAAGATTCAAAATTCAAAACCCGACTTAATGGTTTAAACCTGGACTAAAGATAAACCTTGATTTGTAATAAGGGGGTATAGGTTTGAATTTTATACAGTAAAAATAAAAGTACGAAATTGCCTCATTTCAAAGTTATTATAAATTTTTCATCAAACTAAACAACGGTCATTTAAGCTTGGCCTTAAATTATGTTCAATAACACAACCGCTCGGCAATTTATTTTAAAATGAGTGCATTACAAATGTTCGACCTTAAAGTTAAATCGATTTGTGAAGCGGACGCAAGTTTGCCATACAAAATTTTTTTTTACCTAATATTTTAAAATGTATTCTAAGGATTAGACAAGGTCAATATTTTATTTAAATTAAGAAATCATTACTAAGATTTGATCCCGTTCTCTGGTTTCGTATCAGGTAACTGCATAAGTGTATTTTTAATGCAGTATCAGCTTTTTAATATGCATGTGTGATATCACACGACAATCCATTAGCAATTAATTAATGCCAAAAATATTCTCTGTCTCTTTCTTTCATTTTGCTGTCTAGCTAGTTGAACGATCAGTTCAACAGTATAAGTAGTGACAGCCAAAATAAATAACCAAATAGAGATCTATTCCTTTTATTATAACGTTGATGTTTCAATGTTACAATGTCTTGGTGTACCTAATGTAAACTGGTGTGACGTCATATTTCAAAATAGGTGCTTGCTATTCAGACATTTTATACTCGGTAATATTAAATACCCACGAGTATTTAATGCACACTAATTAAATCTAGGAAAAGATAAATAAATAGGTAATCTTCAAACAAAAAGGGTCAGTTGTTATCTTTGGTGTCATGGGTTCAGTGGCGGCGCTGATCATGTCCCGTCAGGTGTTATAGGGACCAAGGTTTTCGCTGCATATCATAAAAAGTAATAAAATCGTTTACATCAAATAAAACACTATCCTCTGTATTAGTAACAATAAGTTTTTCCTACATTTAACAAAATTATTTCGAATTTAGAACCGAAGTATTGATGATTAAAATAAATAAGCAAGAAATGGCCATTTTATGTTCTTGAGCTATTTGCATATCCCCAAGGAGGTCACAGGTTTCCCACATAGTATGTAGGACACTTTAGGTAAACATTGAACCCAGCTTAGATTGAACGATCAACATAGTATATATATATGTACCTATCTAGATTGATAGAAATGCAATGTTTGCAATAGGACACATTCTCTAAGATCTTTAAGGGACAAGACAAGTAAATGTTTACAATTGCAAGATTAAATAAATAATAATTCATTGTATGGTATCTAGCAGATCAAGATACCTAAAAAATTCTTCAATAATTTTTAAATTTTAGTGACAAATTACAAGGATGAAGTGAAGGGTTTCTATTTTTTAAAAAAATTCGTTGCCCCACACTAGGATTTTCACCTGAGTTGTGGGTGCGGTTACAAACATACATCACACCCAGACCCGGAACAATAATTTGTGGATCACACGAAGAGTTGTTCGTTCGCGACACGTTGCACGGCAGCCAGTTGCCCAGCCACTGCACCAACCGTGCAGTCAAAGTTAAGAATAGCTGGGTGTGTAACTTGTAAATATTATACATAATAAAAGTATAAAATTCAACAAACCCAGCCTTATTTTCTTGTAAAGTAGTCTTAAGGAGTTATGACAAGAAAACTAGGCTGAACAGGCGTTATCTTTGCTTGACGTGAGCGTCAAAAGGAAAAGAGTACGCAAGCTCTATGGTACAATGGAACAACAAGGATTTAAAATTATTTTCACCTCAGGTTAACGTAACGGATTTTATTTTTAATTTTATTGTTTTTTTTTTGTATAATTATAGAAAATATGTTGCATTCAATCCATTTCTATTATAAGCCAATAATGTTGGAATAAAACACCAGGATCACGCGATAATAAAAGAAAAAAATAAATTAAAAATAGTCAGCATTACTAAGTCCGCATAATAATTTATTGAAGTAGGTCGCAAATAATGCATTAAACGACCGCTAAGAAAGTAATTAAGGACATTCGTGTTGGGTGAGTATAAATGAATATAGTACTATTACGGTTTAATTTTATTACTGTTTAAATAGTTATGACATATTAAAGACTGCTCATAGCGTTGAATGAATTCTTGATTAAAGAGAGTATCTTATGTTATATTTTATTGGTATGCAAAAAAAACATAGAAAATTAAATGAAAAGATGAACAATATAAGTGTAGTAATCATCAATTTGTCACTATTAAAAATAACGGCTTAAGTACCTACGAGAGGCAACTGGGAAAAGCCGACTGCTAAAAATGGGTTTCCCTCAATGATTTCTAGATAAGCCAGTTGTAGCTTCCAATCGCCTATCTAAAACAAGGTTTCCCTGAAACCTTAATTAAGTGATCCTTAATTACCTTGAGTGTGGACCTCCTGCATTGCGCTTGCCGGTATGTGGTTTCTCTAGCGATTCTCCGAGATGTGTACCCTGCCCGATACTACTTCAGCTTGCTAATCGGCTAGGCTATGTCAGCGACGTTTATTCATTTGCGGATCTCCTCATTTGCGCGCTGAGTGACCTTGAGCCTTTTCATAAGGGTCACTGTGAGACCACGCTTGGGTTTCATAGATCATCACTCTACACACTGTTATTTTTTCTGTCTTGGTGTATCTTGGTAGAAGAAATATTCTTGTACGCTCCTCGTCCAAGCGTGGTTCGATGACTGACCACCTTCTCGAAATTGGACATATCCAACTAGATCAGCTGTTCCAGACGTGTTTTTAACGTTGATGCCTGATCCTTTACCTGCATAGAGTTTGAGGTGTTCTCTTATGCAGATGTAATAAGTTCTGAGGACGCTATGATGTCCTCCTAGGTGAACTGCAGTTTACTTACAAGTTCAGGAACTTTAAAGAGTTTTAGGCACATCACGCTTTAAAACCAAGTTGTTATTAAAAAAAATGACAAATGACAAACTGTCTTAAAAACCTTTAAGGGTGACAGACTGAAGCATGTGTATGAAGATCAGTTGCTCAATGATACACTCAATTATTTGAATATCATCATTTCTATAATCAAAATAAAAAAATACTTCTTTAACAGCTTTTTGGATATACGACTATGTAAATTATCGTTTAAACATAATTTGTATAACAAAACTTAAGAAAAACAGCCCAAAGCCGATCGTAAATCACCAAGAAAGATTTTTTGCCAATCATTCATACGAGTTTGAACAAAAACTTAAGATAATTTATTCAACAATAAAGTAATTCAACAATAAATAATTTGTCTTCCAAGTCATTTATTTTGGATTAAACGCAGGTAAGGATCTTTATTTACATTATAAAATATACCTTATGATCGAATATTTGTAAAGTATTACTTAAAAAAAAATCACCTGTCTATAAGTGCCCACTGCTGAGCAAAGGCCTCTTCTCACACGGAGAAGGTTTAACCTTTCGTATGTTTTAAACGTGGATCCTCGCGAGACACAATGTTTTTTCTATTGTGTGTTATAAACCGACATTCAACGGGTTAAGCATTATTCACCACGCTTGCTCAATGCGGGTTGGCGATTTCAAACTTATAATTAGAAATTATAAGTCCAGGTCGATGTTTACCTTCACCGTATGTCAATGGCATCCTAAATAAAGTCATATTGGTACTTGCCAAGTTTCGAACCCACACCGTCATGCATGAGAAGCGGGCGTCTTCACCTCGGGGCCACCACGGCCTTGTAAAAGTAAAAAAATAGTAAAGTATAAAGTATTTGTTAGTGTAAACTAAACACACTTTTTAAGCTGTGAAAATTATGCTCATAACGCTTGTTGCAGCGCTTTCAGCTGAGCACGACCAACCCAGTTCGAAACTATTACAACTTGTTTCAAAACTATTATAAACAAAACAACTATTGTTCTACTACCACAAAACAATTGCTACGTAATCTTCGTAGCACAGTTGGCCTACGCCGTAGCCCCGTAGCTAAAAGTTACACAATGTTTTGCCCGGCGTTGTATTAATGCAGGCTTCCTTTCAGCTTAGTGCATCGATATGCAATATCTGTATTTATGAGGCTATGGATATTGAATGTTCAGTTTCATAATGAGGCTTCGTCGTTATTGTCTTTTTCCCTAGAAACTGAGACTAGCTCTTTATTATACGCTGTTTTTACTTTGTAATACGTATATTTTAAAGTTTAAAATAAATTTAATAAGGTTGAGGAATGATCTTTATGCATATAGGTTTTACTATTCCTTGCATTAAAGTGTAAGTACGTCTTCTTAATTAGAAAAAAATATGATATGAAATGATTTGGTAATAATACTTATTATTATGCCGCGATCAATAAGTACGTTTTAGGATATTAGATCGCTGAATAAAACTTTATTAATATAATGAAAACATTATTTGGTACATAATAAATAAAAATTAGAGTGGGTGTTGTTAAAAAATAATATGATTTTTTTAATTATAAGAAGCTGCAAACAAAATGCTTGTCAAATTAATTACAATTACAATATGCAAAGTTGGATACGTTTTACAGTTTTGCGTTGCATTTTCCATGCAGAATATTAATTCTCGATATAAACAGACTTCAGCCAACACAAATGAGAGTAAATCAGAGGGCAATAAAAATATTGCTCGAAGTTCGGCGTCAAATATTGAAAGCTTTCGATAGGGTCGTCTCGTATCGAGAAAATATTGGTATTGGTCGAGAAAGAAAAGGTAGTACAGGGTAAAATATATTATTAAAAACTTTGACTCTATGTTGATAGCAATTATATTTTGAAAAACATGCCGGAAATTATATTATGTCATATTTTTTATGGAATATGTCGGCAAACGAGCAGACGGATAACCTGATGGTAAGCAATCGGCACCGCCCATGGACATCCGCAGCACCAAAAGAGTTACGAGTGCGTTGCCGGCCTTTTGGGGATAAGGGTTGTGCGGCGAAACACAACGCTATGGTTGTTTCACGCCGGTATTCTGTGAGGCCATGGTATCACTCCGATCGAGCCGGCTCATTCGTGCCTAAGCTTGGCCTTATAGCTTCTTATGTATATTTTTTGTTAATTTAAGCATACCTAATAAAAACGAAACGAAACAATAAAATGCTTTAAGCAAACCTTATTGATAAAGTGCCAAAGCTGACTTTTGCCTTTCAAATAAGTTGTTTTTATGCACTTTTATTATTAGATCATATACGCTGCTTACGTTTATTACATTCATATTTTGATCGATATCATCCATACTCATCATCACCATTGGTCTCACAACCTCTTTAGTTAGTACTCAGAAAACATTATGTTTCATTTTTAAGCTAACAATGTAATGTCGGTTTTGAAATTCAAGTAACAACGGCTTGAACAACCCACTCGCGGGTCTTGCGGTGTAAGTCATGTGCTTGACTCTGCCGTCCTATTGTACATGTTTAGACTCTCAGCTTTGACAACCCTGGCACACACTAGCACAATACAATTTGGAGACTATGAAATTTTATGAACACTCTGAAAAGGTGAGATGGCCTTCGGAAACTGATGTATTTGTTGACCATTTCTAGGTTTTATAGGTTCGTTTTTTCTATAATATGTGTAGTACTAAGTAATGAGTTTTAGGCTCGAGCCGGGTGTAGTTGATATTTTACATCTTCAGTCTAAAAGCCCACTGCTGAACAAAGGCCTCTTTTCACACGGAGAAGGTTTAAGTATTGATTACAACGCTTGCTCAAGGCGGATTGGCGATTTCAAACTTATAATTAGAAATTACTGGACTTATATTCCAGGTTTCCTCACGATCTTATTCCTTTACCGTAGGTCAGTGAAATCTAAATAATCATAAAAAGTACAGATGACTCGAAAAAAGACATATTGATACTTGCTAGAGAAGCGGGCGCCTTAATCTCCGGGACACCACGATTATTGTTGATATTTTTAGTTATTGAAAATTTTCCTTAATGTAAGTGTGGGAGAGTCATGCAGTCCCACAGAATACCGGTGTAAAATAACAGTTATTGCGTTGTGTTTCATCGTGTGAGAGAAGTTACCGGAGATCAATGCTTTCCCCTTTTTCATCCCCCGCAAAGGGCCAACAATATACCTACTTTTAAAGCCGTTGCGAGTTTACCTACTTATACCATAAAAACAATATCTGAAATGATCGGAGCCTCTTATACCATTTTGTGGCAAAATTAACAATTGTTAACAATTTACGTTATACCTATACACTTCTATTCATCGCAACAGGACATTCATCATAATCATAATCATTCATCATAATCATGGTGTTCTTTTCGTCGATGCCATGGTGTGGAGAGCGCCGCAATAGGCGACACTACGGACGCCGGGAATCAAGGGACGATCTCCGGCCACCGTAAGCGCGGGTCTGCGGTCGGCGAGTAAGGGCAGCTCGCCGCCCGACCAGAACCAGGTCCGAGCGTATGGCGCGTAGCGTTCCGCGCGCGCCTCAAAGAGCCAATAGACGACTACAGATAGGGCTGATGTTCAGCCGGGGTTGCGGGGTGAGCACAATGAGGCACCGCGACCTCGGCCCAGAGCAGGAGAAGGAACAGGGGGGTTTTTAGTCAGTAAGAGACACTCCCTCCCGCCCGGCCCTGGGCGGGAGAAGTCATTTGATGATTTTCCCCTCACAAAAAAACATGGTGTTCTGTGCGGTAATATGTATCAAGTACTAGATTTTACAAAGGCAAGGTAAAGGTGCTTGAACTCATTTGAATATCTAAACGAGATTCAACGTAGAAAAGATTGAAACAAAATTATTTCTTAGCGTCTGAAAACGATAAATAGCTGTATCTTATTTAAACCAGAATTGGCTAATCTCGTTTTAAGCTCAATTTAATTTGGAATCGGAGTTCTCCATTTTAGGATTCAGCTTATAAATTACTTACTGAATAGATATAGGAATATTTTACCTTGTTTTTGCAAAACGAGAGTGTAAGTATGTATTGAATTTATTTTATGTATCGAATTAAGTATTGTGTTCCAAAAGGTTTGTAACAGGGGAATAAAAACGAGCTCTTCATTTGTTAAGCATACAAGTACAAATCTTGCCAGCTTCTGTAAAATAATTCATAAACAAACGTATACAAAAGTAAGACGCTTCGTTTAAAACACTTATATTTTTAAAATACGAACGTTTTTGGGACACAAATTGGAGAGCAGTTATGAGTTTATGTAATATTTTATTTTTGTTATAACTATAGGCTCGCCCCAGCTTCGCGCGGTTGCAATGCTGTTACTACTCCACTGTGTAATTGATATACACATTTAGTTCGAGTTTCCTGTTCAATCACTCAATCTACTAAATAACCGCATGAGAGGCTAGGAAGGCTAAGGATTGGGGGAAAGAGAAAGCGACTTTGTGTTATACTACGAAGTTTTTCAATATAACAAATCCTCTTTGAAGTATAGAATTTTGAATTATTTTTCAATTTAATGTGGCTTCGCTGTTAATGTGTCAGGTGTCTGAAAGACAGCTTATTTTTTATTTTAAAAGTAAAAATAAAGTAATTTAATATGTGTTTAGTTCATTATGACTTTAGCTTTGATCTTACCTTCGTGGTAACATTATATAGTTGGTACATTAACATGCACACAGTTGCAGTGACCGTAAACATTACACGATAACATGTTCTAATTATGTACATAATATATTATACCTATATTATTATTGTACTAGGATATTCGTATAATATTTTTTTTAGTTTCAAAATTTCATTGTATACTCGATACAAATATAAAAATATTTAAACATTAAAGAATATGTAAGTACTAACAAAAGATGCGAATAGAACGTTAATCGACGCAATTTGGTTGACCTTTTAAAGTAAAACGAATATAATTTTCTGATTTTTCTGTTGTTTAAATTATTATTTAGGCTTATATTTGTTAGCCTGGTTAGCCTTAGCAGTGCAAGCGCCATAGGGTGCCGTGGCTTCGGTCAGGAGCAGGAAAAGGAACTGGGGATTTATAGTCAGTAAGAGTCCGACACTCCCTCTCACCATACCTCGGCGAGAGAAGTCATTTAATGATTGCATCTCCTCAAAAAAGACTTATATTTGTATATTCTAGTACTTATGCATAAATCCCTGCATCAATTTTGGTTTTGTTCGTGTTGTGTTTGTGTCCGTTCCGAGATGGATTAAAATTACAATTGAACCTAACTTAAGGCTTTGTTACAATCTGTTTCGTCGACCCTCGGACAAGCAGACATTAGCCTTATTTATTTAGCATATAAATCCGTACTCTTAAATTTTGCCAGGGTTGCGGGTTAAGCGTAATGAGTCACCGCAGCCTCGGCCCAGAGCAGGAGAAGGAACGGGGGGTTTTTAGTCAGTAAGAGTCTGCCACTGTCTCTCGCCTTACCCAGGGCGGGAGTAGTCATTTAATGAATGAACTAAAAACTCTTAATAATCAACAAGTTGCCTAGCTGATTTGTCAACACATATTTATTTCAATCGAAAAACAAGTCACTGTAAAGAAATACGAATAGACTTTTATTTCCTCAACCACATGACCTTAATGTTTAATAGGGTGTCAAAAATTATAGGCATGTCAAGTGAAAATTCCCGAAGCAAAATATTTTTGTTAAGTACTTACACACAACGTACATAATATGCGATGCAATCGTTCGGAAAGCCACGAAAGTCACATATCTATAGAGAGTAAATGAGGAAGGAAATTATTTTGGATATTTTACGATATTCCCGATCGTCTTGTCGGAGACCGCTTACCTAGCAATGAGAGTACTGATAAATATATATTGGGTTGAAAGCAATCGCTCGTGGGAACAGCGGAAAATTAGTTTTTCTAAGGTTTCGTCGATAAACTACCCTTTGATATTAAATTTAGTCGATTATTCGATTTCATATGGGCTTTGATTGATGATCAAATTGATATGTGACATGTAAAAGCCTCGAGTTATGTCAAATATATCCAAAGTTTAAGTCTAAACGTTTATTGCAAAACTAAGTGTACAATGTTGGTGTTGCGTAATATATAACTACCTATACTAGATACTACATACCTAGTATACAATAGTCATCATCTTAAATGTTGTTTGTCTATACTAATATTATAAAAAGGTAAAATTTGTAAGTTTGTATGTAGGGGGCAATCTTTGGAACCGCTGGTCGGATTGCGAAAATTATTTAACTGATAGGTAGCTACAATGTTCCTGAGTGCTAAAGGCTATAAAACATCACGCTACGATCAAATGGAACAGAGCAGCTGGCAAAACCGCGCGAGAGTAGCTAGTATTATACGAATTCATAGTTAATAATAGACTTTACACAAAAATAATAAATAAAAAAATAAGTATTATACACAAATAGTGAAAGAATCTACACACCCAACGGGAAACGACGGCGAATTTAAAATTTCAACATTGAATTAAAGCGAATACGAGAAACGGCGACCAAAGATTTAATTTATGCGAACACTCGCTTATTACGTAGGACGGACGGACAGACGGACGGTTGGTCCGTAATAGAATATTTGATCAATTTGCGAGAACCAACATCGGAGCTTTAAACGCTTTGCTCTGTTCCATGACTTCAGTTTTGAATTCATTTGCGTTTTTAATGCAAATTACACATTTATAGGTATGGAGTAAAATAGTATTTTTTGTGGAGGGAAAATCAATAAATGACTTCTATCGTCCATGGTACGGCGAGACCCGTTCCCTTTCCTGCTGCAGACCGCGGCCGCGATAAAACAGTCTAACACCCGGTTTCCAAAAGGCCGATCAATGTTAAAATCAATTTAATCTCTTGTCAAGTCATCTGATTGGTTGACTGAATTATCAACCTATCAGATGACTTAACAAGAGATTTGACACCTAGTTAGTTGATTTTAACATCGATCGGGCTTTCGGAAGCCGGGGGCATAAGAGAGACAATGCTGATTCATTGGCTCGCGTCACATCATCAGCTTGAAAGTGCCTAAAGCTGAGCAAAGGCCTCTTCTCATATGTTGAAGGTTTGATCATTAATCACAATGCTTACTCAAGACGGATTGGCGATTTCAATCGTATAATTTGAAACTAGAAGTCCAGTTTTCCTCACGGTGTTTTTCTTCACCTTATTAGGTATGTAATGTCTAAATGAACTTTTTGGGATCGGTTTCCAAACCCACCTCCATACATGAGAACCGGGTGCCTGAACCTTAATGCCACCACAACGTTTATTGGTTTACTGGTCTCACTGATGGAAATTATTAATTATTTACATATTTATAAATATAAACAAAGGTTATATTAATCCATCTCTATTACCAATCGAGAATTTGGTTTTGGATTCGACGAAGATCTACCGAAATGAAACCGCACATCCAATTTTATTATAATTACGGTAAATATCCAATTTCCGTGTTGAATTGTGAGCGCTTTAGTATAAAATTCAGACCCAAATATAGAATTTTAATCCGACAGTTAATCTTATTGGATTACCATTCAATATCCGCTTTGAATCGATCGGTTTTTATTCAAGTACGTAAAATATGTTTGAAGGCAATTTTTACGAGATACTATTACCTAATACTTGTGTAAGTACCTTAGGCATTTACTTTTATGAGGGAGTGTCAGACTCTTCCGAAGTAAAATCTCCATTCCTTCTGTTGTTCCAAGCTGGAGCCGCGGACACGAAATGTGCAAAAAAAAATTTTGATTAGTTAGTATTTCGCACTTATTAGAATGTTTTTCTTTACCATTTCAAACAAAACGATTTTGCAGAAGCTACCGATAAATTATCAAAATGTTTATATCTCTTTTTATTGTTACCTATTCGTTCTTAATTACAATTTCATTTCATCACAACTGAAGCAAAATAATATAAAAGTGAAAAACCAATATTTGATACTACCAAAACACGTTCAAATCAATACCTAATTAATTCGACCGAACAACGATACAAGCGAATAGAACCTCTATTTAATTAACAAACTCATTTTCACAATAAATTACGCGAGTGAAGCGGTCCAAGAGAAACACTGGCAAGTGAGAACCGACTTAACAGAATTATAAAACAATTTGTTGTAATTAAATCACAACATGGCCGCTGTTGCGACGACTTTCTTTTGACGTGGTAACTCCATTTGTGAATGATCTATGACTTTTGTTTCAAAAGCCTTTTGAATTTAGTTAACCGTTTTCATCTAAACTTATGATCATTAATCCTGGACCGCGCTTTGGTGTTTAGGATTTGTTCTAAAGTATATCCTTGGTCATTTTTAATCCGTTTTAACTACTGTGGATTTTTTTTAAATTTAAAAGTTCTTATTGGTTTCATACGTATACCGTGGACAGCCTTCAGACGGAATAAATCAATCCTGAAGGAGCTTAAAATCACTGTGTGCCTGTATGATGTCTGCCGATTCTGCGTGCTAAAATTCCTTGGGCATTCCTATAGCACGTAGTGGTCTAGAATCATTGGAAAAATACATAATATAATGGGTAAAGTAGAGGGTAAAAGACGAAGGGGCCGTGTTCTTGCAAGATGGGTGACTGAACCCAATCTCATCTGCAACTCTGCCTGCAAGAAGCTGTACACATTGCTGATAGGAGCAACTGGAGGAAATTATCCCAACCTCAATGCTGACAGAGACTAATGATTGTCATGATCCTTAATCCATGGGGGATAGAGGAACAACTTCGATGATGATGATTGGTTTGAATTTGAAAAAAATCACATTAATATAAAAAAACTTTAAATTATTTTTAGAAACTTTTTTACAAATCAATTTTAAGGCACTTGCCGTCAACAGTTTGAACTGAAATTTGGTATGCCTGTTCAGTTTTGATGACAACGCATTATTCACAGAATGATGGTTAATGAAACATATAGCCAAAATGGCGGACCAACAATTTTTAATGCATTCCTACAATACCGGCTACCGATTAGCGGTTTACTTAACTTTCTCCTTTTTTTATTTAATTATTTATTTTAGCTCATTTAAAAAAAAGCTTGTTTTAAACAAATGTTTTACCTTAATTTTTATAAACACTAAAATAACATTTATGGTTTCCATGGCAATTATTTCAACCTCTCTATGGACTTATCTAAGTTCCCCTTAGCTAACTGCGGCCTACGGTTGCGGAAACCAAGGGTTTATGATCCCAAGAGTACCTGAAGGATAAAACATACATATATGACGGACACATCCTGTCTTTACTAATGTGGTTAGGGAATTTGGGAATGAAAGCGCCACATTCGGACATGCCAGATATCTGGATTAATTCGAAATGATTATTCTCACCGCAACGACGTCGCGTATTTAAATACATGTAGTAGGTATTTTTATTACATTAATTTATTCAATATTTTTATGTGCGTATCAGATAATGGTTAATATTTTATTTACTATAATTTTATCGTAATATGTATTTTTTTATTTTTTTTTCGTCTTGTCTAGAGCAATTTTTGTTTGTTAACTGACGAACAAAAATGGAATACGTTCTCCTAAACCGTTATTTCTGTTATTATGTAAAACGTTTATACTTATTTTGATTAATAAACCTCAAAGGACCTATTTAACGTTTAAGCAATATACATACCTAAAAGTGCGTTACGAATGAGTGAACTAATTTTGTAACTCTCTTTTTACCACTTTATTATTTCAGGAACTAAAACTGGAAATGTTATGTTAGCAACGTGAAAATGTATTTAATGTTCAAGAGGTTCTGTGTACACTGTGTTTTCAATTTGAGTGTCGTGTTTTTAACAAATTATTTCAAAGGAATATGACGACCTTTTTGAGTTTTTCTAGGAAGTCCGGTGCTATTCAATGTTTTTTATGTGATAGATCGACAAACGAGCAAGCCTGATGGTAAGCACATGGCACCGCCCATGAACACCCGTAAGACTATAAGAGCTACGATTGCGTTGTTGGCCTTTTGGGGATTCGAATTTTATTCAGGGGTTGAGAATGGAATGAATACCCCAAGGTAGGGGTCGAATTGGGCCCCCGGTAACCTCACTCACACAGCGAAACACAACGCTGTAGTCCTTTTACGCCGGTTTTCTGTAAGGCCGTGGTATCACTAGAGCCGACACCTTCATTATTACCGAAGCTTCGATCATCCACAAATAAATAAACAATGATTAACTAGTAGTAGTATAACTTAGTCGTTAAATTTGGAAATTGATACTTATTTATAGGGAAAAAGCATTACAATGAAACAATGAAACAATGAATTTATTTTTGCAAATAGGCCATAAAACGGCACTTTTACACGTCAATTTATATGTAAAAAACTAGATGAAGCCGGCATTTCCTATCTGACTACTCTGAGAAGAAATGCCGAAACAAACTCAGAGGTCAGTCTCTTTTCAAGTCCAGTCCAGTCCAAGTCTAGCAAGTGAAAATATGCTTAAAGGTTTTAAATAAAATTTTATGTTCGCATGGACTCGTGAGCCACAAGCAATATTCGTGTAGATACATTTTGTTATGGAATTGGACTGGTACCTACTACTCGCAACTAAGTAAGTATTCAAATTAAGCTAAAAGTGTACTCGGAACGCCTCATCAGCCTTTACTTTTATAGTAATTGGTATAGCTCATTCCTTGACCTTGAAAATATCGACTGCTCGTAAATATCCAATGTTAGAATGCCGATTGTTATGGGAGACCGATCGAAGGACGTTGATTTATTTTTCTATGGCCACTGTTACAGTAATGGGGCTAAAAATAGAAGGTATGAACACCATGAAGGCACGCCATGGGTGTGTGGTGTTTAGTTGAATAATTTATTGTAATTAGTTTTCGTAATAGCTGTTTATATTGGGTAATGTTTTAACGTTTTCTAAGTAAAATTTTGTTTAGAGTTTTAAATCGTAACATTCCGTTTAAGCCAGGTTCAAAAAAAGTATGGCAGAAACAAGCTTTGGCATGAATGTGTGCTCACACAACAAGATGCTGTGGTATCACTCGGGTTGAGCCGACCTATTCATGGACGAAACAATCACAGCGTTGTATTTCGTGTGACTGTGAGTGAGGTTTCCGGAAGCCCAATCTTCCACTCCCTCATCGCTCCCTAATCTTGTAGCCAGCAACGCATTTGTCGGCAGCCATTTGCTTACCATCAGGTAATCCGTCTGCTACTCTGTATGTTTATTGTAGTAAATATGATACGTTATGTATATAGGACTCATGATTAAGTTGATAGTATCAACTTAGTATGAACTTCAGACCTCTCACTCGGAATTTGAGTTTGACGTTTCAAAAGTACCAAGTAGTATTTATGTTTTAGTTGGAATAAATGATTTTGACTTGATTTGACGTCTGACATGATGTCACCATCGAGGCTATCTGATTCTCGTTGTCTATTTCTATTCTTAGTTCTTAATTAAGAAGCTTCTTGACGACTTCATAATAACGAAGCAGGCGTTTTGTCCCGATGTCGAGATAACGATTCCATTTCCGTAGAAATCAAAAGTTTAGATACATTTTACATTAAGTGGGAAACATTCATGACAGTTTTAATTACTAAACTTGAATGGAGTTTTAATAACTATTTAATTCAAGTTTTGGAAATACCTAATGATATCATGTTTTATTTGACACGAAACGGTACCTAATCAAAATTGTACATTATAAAATTAAAAAACATATCGTTCTAATGTTTCAAGTTTCGTAGTGGTAAAGTATGTACTATGAGCAAAATTCAACTCCTCACTATAACTGAATTGATTTTGGCTCTCCCGGGAATCGCAGCTGATTTCCTTTACTTGCGCTACGAGATATGTTTTGCTATGGGATTACCATAACGTCGATGGTAAATAATCATCCCATAGACATCAGAGGAGTTGCCGGGGTTGCGGGGTAAGCTCAATGTGGCACCAAAACAGGAGAAAGAACGGAGGGTTTTTAGTCAGTAAGAGTCTGACACTCTCTGTTGCCTTACTCTGGGCGGGAGAAGTCATTTGATGATTATCACCTACCAAAAAAAATAAGACATCAGAGCAGTTTGAAGTGCGTTGTTCACCTTTTTGGAGAGAGTTATTTTCCTTTGGAGTTAGTTATTTTCTTTTTGAAGTTAGATATTTTAAGCATTAAGGGAATTAAGGTTACCGTAACCTCATTTACATAACGAAAGTGTTGCTTTACTCCTGTTTTCTGTGAGACTGTAGAGATACTAGGGTCGAGCATGGCTCTGACACACTAAATATGTGAAAAACCTACCCGTAAATAACTAAAAAATGTTTTTTTGCCATGACCGCCTATCATGTGGAAGCATAAGCATGTCTATACCTTTTCAACATAGAAAGTAAACCTCAAGTCGTTTTACATAATACGAGTAAATTCACAAGGGGATGCGCATGCCTTACATTTTCCAATATTGCATGTCACAGTCAACGCTATATTCCCCCTAAATGCAATGTCACTGACAAATGACTGTCTAAAAATACGACCAACAGACACGACAGTACGAATGCTCTTTGTACAGACACCGCACATCAAGCTATACCAAACTATCAGTCTAAAAGATTTTCAATTTTCAACTCTATAACAAACGGGTTAAGTTTGAAATGTGTTCTAGAAAGTTAGCAACGTGGGTTATTGTGCTAGTATCTAAGTAAGGAGATTCAACCTAATTATGTATTTAAATCAAAAGCTAGAGAAGTGTTCTGAATTGTGGTTCCGTCGGAAAGCTGTATAAGAAGCTGATCCATAAATTGTTGTTTCGGGTCTGGGTGTGATGTTTATATGAATTTGTATGTATGTAAGCGCAACCACGACACAGAGATATTAGAAAGGGTTAATATTTCTAGTTACTTGGTTTTAACTGTGGGAAAGCCATGCTTCGGCACGAATGGGTCGGCTCGACCGGAGTGATACCACGGCCTCACAGAAAAACGGCATGAAACAACCACAGCGTTGTGTTTCGCCGTGTGAGTGAGGTTACTCGAGGCCCAATCTTTCCCCACCCCGATCCCTCCCCAATCCCTTAATCTCCAAAATACTAATCCCTAAGAGGTCGGCGAAGCACTCGTAACTCCTCCGATGCGGAGCAGCGGCAACAGCGGCAATAGCAACGAGCAGCTGGATTACCTGATGGTAAGCAATCGGCGCCGCCCATAGACACCCGCAACACCAAAGGAGTTAGGAGTGCGTTTCCGGCCTTTTGGGGATAGGGGTTGTGGATATAAGGATCGGGAAGGGATAGGGGAAGGGGCGGGATTGGGCCTCCGGTAACCTCACTCACACGGCAAGCCTTCCAATCGTGGTAATTGTATCCCTAATTACCACGTTTGGAAGGTAAATGATCATTACTTCTCATTTTATTTTAGCAGTAGGACAGTTAAGGACTGATGATGAGGTAGATTCCGTGTTGCAACCGTGTTCCGTGTTGCGTCAGTGCAACCTAAACCAAATCTAAATTCAAGTCACATATCCATCACTCACATTGTCCTCAATATCGATGGTCCCGAGAAGAACTCGATGGAAAACCTTATATTACATTACCATTCGAAGAAAGTAACTCCATAATACACTTCTTTCAAGCATTTAGGCCCTCCTTATACCTCGTACCTTTAGTATTATCCTCACAAATCATTTTTATGTCTTTTAAATGTGCACCTGCGGCCTTTTGGCCATTAAAATACAGACCGTTGTCGCTCAGCTTGCTGAATATAAGCGATTTAGTCCAAACTCCTAAGAGATGAAGGGAAGAAAAGGAGGAAAGGGAAGTTAAACAATAAGTGTGGAACTTTCTAGATCTTTGATATTGTTGAATGGGTAACTGGATCTATGATTCGTCTAAACGAAGTTGTACCAAGATTTTCTTGGATAAGTTCATTATGTACGAAGTGTTTCTAGGGAATAGATAATATGTAGACTCCCCTTTTCGTATAAGAAATACCTAAATGATGAAACGTATAGAAATAATACAAACAGTTTTATGAAACACGATTTCATGGTTTATTTTTTGAGTTACCTCATATTAAATATCGGGTTGCCGGGTTAACGCAATGAGGCACCGAGCCCTTAGCCGGAGAAGGAATGGAGGGTTTTGAGTGAGCAAGAGTCTGTCATTTCCTCTCGCCTCACCCTGGGTGAGGGAAGTCTGGCAAAAATAAAAACCTCATATTGAATCGTGGTTTTCTTTCCTTCCAGATCATACCAAGTGAGATGGTATGGAACGCGGCAGCTGCAGTAAGGTGACGTCACCAAATAGAATGGAGCGACGCAAGTTTGACGGCCCATCATGGAACGGTTAGGGTGAAGTGAGAGTGAGACAGAGAGACCCAAACCCCATGGAGGTGAACGGGACGGAAGCGCGGGCCGAGGAGGCGGCAGTGACGCTCGCGCTTAGCGTTGCCGTCACCGTCATCTCCGCTATTGGTCTGCTGCTCAACGCCTATATATTATTCATCATAGTTATTACTAAACAGGTAACAGTGTTTTACTTAATCTTAAATACTGCGTAATTGAGAAATTATGAGTGTACCAAAGTCAAAAGATCACGAATATACTTATAGCGATCGATCTTAAAGAAGATTCGAGAACTAAGCGTCAGGTTTCCGATTTCAAAATTTCCATTGCATCTTCCTTCTTTCATTTTTATATATATGTACCTAGGTATTTTGTATTTTTCTTAATTTGATAGGACGGCGAACGAGCAGACTGGTTGACCTGATGGTAAGCAATCGGCGTCGCCCATGGACACCCGCAATAACGTGGGAGTTAGGAGGGCGTCGCTCACGTTTACGAGATTTTGGGATAGTAGAGAGATTGTGAAAGGGGAAGGATTTGGCCTCAGGCAACCTCAGTCACACGGCGGAATACAACGCTGTGGCTGTTTTACGCCGGTTTTTTGTGAGGCCGTGATATCACTCCGGTGAGCCAACCTTTTTTTAAATCTAACCCTTGTCTATCAGACATAAAAACTTGAACCACTTATAATCATAAACTCTGAATTAAATTACAAAGAGTAACCTATTTATCATAACTACTAATCGATGGTTTCAAGGTCAACTTCATAATAAAAAAATCGGTCTCATTACAAAACAAACAGAAAATCTTATCAGGGAATGTGATTACTCACTACAAAAGGAATGAATACAATCCTAATGTTCGGTAGTACATCGCATCGTTATTCCCCACATGAATTTTACATCACCATTGTTAGCAAAGGCCGTGAAAGTATGTGGAAAGTAATTACAATCCAATTACATTTGAAAACAGAAGGATATCATGAATAGGAAGGACGGTAACACGTAATAGAATGTTATTCTTTAAGTTATTTATAAACTGTATACTCGGTTTTGTTGCTACCAGCTGTAGTCCAGGGTATATTGCTGGTAAAACTTTTATTATTGTTACTTATATACCTAAATCATTCGACACAAATACTGCATCTTAGAAGTTGAAGCGGAGATTCACATAGACAGACAATTCCGACATGTATAAGTTGCCAGTAGCCCACAGGGCATTCTCGAGCGTACGGCGTGTAGTGTTCCATGTTCATTACAGGTGGGGCCCAAAAGGGCTAAATTCAACCGGGGCTGCAGGGTAAGCGCAATAACGCACCGCGGCTTCTGTCTGGAACAGACGAAGTAACGGTATGGATTTTAGTCAGTAAGACTCTGACACTCCCTCTCGCCTTACCTTGGGCTTGAGAACTCTTTTGATAACTGTACCCCTCAAAAAGATAAGTCCCATAGGCATTATCACCTCGCCTATCAGAAGATCTTCCTTTTCTAATCTTTGGGAACGAACTTTATTCACAGTTCCACAAACGTAATGATAACTACCGATCAATTGACTGTGTGATACTCGCCGCAGCGGTTAGCGTGGGTGCTGCAAATTATAAGAGATCTTGACGTGGCTTAAAACAATTGAATCAAGTCAAGTTTTCTCATCAAACAGTAACTTGCGTAACTTGTATGGCATAATTATTAACAAAATATTTCTGAATGAAGAAGTCGTGTTGTGTGTGTCTGGAAGTCTGTTACATTCTGTACTAAGGTACTTGCCTTCCCTAAGTAGTGTCTTATGGACACTTGTATTACCAAAGAAGTTACTAAAAGTGCGTTGTCGGTCTCTTGTGGGTTATTACAGATTTAAGGATAGGGGATTTGAGGATTAAGGATGGGGAGGGTGGGGAGCGGGGCAAAAGGATTGGGCCTCCGGTAACCTCACTCACATGGAAAAACACAACGTAAGTTTAAAACCTTACGTTGTGTCACGCATCTTTTTTGTGAGGTCGTGGTATCACTCCAGTCGAGCCGGTCCATTCGTGCCGAAGCATGGCTCTCCAAAAAGTTAAACGGGATTTTGAGACAGTTCATTTTGTGAGAAATAGAGTCGCAGTGGTCGTCGTCTTAAGGATCTGGCAGAAGGCATTAGCCACAGATAAATATATTACTCTCATAAATAACAGCCAAACTTGAAACATCATCCTAAAGACATGAAACTTGAACCAGTGGAACGTAAGCAACATTGATTGCCAATCAAACTTTATAGTGACTACTATTAGTGAACCTTCGATCACAGCTGCAAGCAATCTGCTCCAAGCATTTGCTGTAATTTGCATACCTCTGACGTGCACACATGAATCTACATAACTTACACGTCATCAATCAGGATTCCGATGTTGCAGTCACATTTTATCAACTAGAGTTATAGCTTGCGATATCTTTTTAATAGTTGGTTGTACATACTTTGCTACCTTTTGTGCAAGGTGCAAAAGTTGTCATAGTTTTTTTTATATGTTCCTAGCGAAAGCAGCTTCGCTCAAGTACAATTAAATATTGATACTAAATGTCACCACTATATAATTGATGTTATCTAATACTTATAATAAATCTGTAGAGAGGTAAATTCTGTACATGAAATATATTTTCAAAATAACTATCAGGGGGTGATTGGTGATCGATACTGATGCCAAAATGTAATCCGTAAAATTTTTGTCTACCTGTCTGCCTGTCTGTCTGTACGTTCCTTATAGTAACAAAAACTACTGGACAGATTTTAGCGAAACTTGGTACAGTTATTCATCATATTCCTGTGCAGGTTATAGGGTCCTTTTCATAATATACAATTAGTAGGAGCAGAGCAGTGAAGGGAAATGTTGGGAAAACAGGAGCGTGAGCAGCCTTATAGTAATCTATATTTTACGGTTTTCGTCTTTAATTATTCTATCTAATAAAAAAGACGCATCAAGATCCTGGTGTAGTTTTAAGGATATAAGCATACATAAGGATATAGGGACAGAAAATGCGACTTTGTTTTATACTATGTAGTGATAAAAGATATGTCGAACAAACCAGATAAATGGTCACGTAATACATGAACAAGGCGTTTTGAGGTATGTAACAATAAACTAAAGTCTCAACACTAAACAGCTCAAAAATATAATTACCGTTCTTACCGTACTGGATAATTCTTATAAGATGGTATATACAGATACCTATTACTCAGCATACGTTAGATGAAGATTATAAATTTAAAATTTGAAAACCCCTGACAATGTATCTGATATTCCTTTAAACAGTTAAAAAAACTTTAGAAAACGTGGCGTTGGGGGACCGATCCAAACATTTTATTATCAACTACATATTTCTATTTTGTCGGGGGTCTAATTATTTTTTTTATTTTATACTTTTTATAGGTATTACCATCATTTTCTCTCGAATAAGTCATCAACATTCCCTTTCAGTGCGCTTTCATTTGACACCCCACTCGAGTAATATAGGTATTTGCAGACCTTCGGTTACCCTTCCCCACTTACCCCCCCATAACTTCTAAACGGCTCAACCAATTTTCGTGAAACATGTCTAAAACACTCGCACTAGTCACCTACACAGACAGACAGACAGGCACGTCAAACTTTTAACACCCCTCTTTTTGCGTCGGGGGTTAAGAATGAAAGAGGTGACAAGAAACTTTATAAACTCTAAAACAACTTTATCTACACCAACAATACCCATAAAAATACCAACAAAATTATTTTCTAAAGTCTCCATAAACCACAGCTTGTTACAATTTATCTACAAAGAACAGTGCAACATTATAACAGTGGAAATATGAAAACTTTAATAAAATTACGACCAATCAAGAGTGTTGCAAGTCAGATTAAATTAAGATCTTATTTATACAACGCAAGTCTAGACTTTGACGCAAAATAACAAGTAACTAAAGTACCTAGAAAAGCGGTTAACTGAACAGTTTATGTTAGTTTTGTTTGTAGTCACCGAAGTTAGTTAATTTGATCTTAGTCGGTAGTTTGAGATACTATGTTTCATAGTTCTTAGTGTAAATTGATTATTAATGAAAGTTATAAGATTCAATGTTGGTCGATAAATGAATTATCCGTGAGTCAAAATGGATGATTCTATTTTTGGGTACATAAAATATTTTTTTTTGGGTTGGGTAAATTATCAATGTCTGACTTTTACTGACTAAAACCGACCTCGTGCCTTCTCCTACTCCAAGCCAGGGCCGCGGTACCCTATTACGTCAGACCCACAAACCTGGCTGAACATCGGCACTGTTCGGCCTCAGCTGGTGTGGACTATTAGTTCTTTGAACTTTGAGCTCGGGTCTCTGTTCTGGTCGAGTGGAGAACTACTAGCGTACTAACTACTAGCGAACTTAAAGTATTAATCTATGTTTCTTTTATAACTGTTCGTGTGACATAAATTCGCTTTCTATTAAAAATTGAGAAGTAACTGTTAGTTTTAAAATGTCTTGGTATTTGTTGAAGCAGTAAAAATGTGCGTGAATTATTAAGAATTTTAAAATACAAAAATATTTCCCTTATGTGCAAAGAGGCCTAGAATTAGAACAACTTCTCAATAGGTTTAGATCACACGAAAAATTTCTAAGTTATGGTCTTAAAAATTATGCAAATCTAATTGAACTCAATTTTTACTGACCTATGACCACTTCGTTCTTGATATATTACGTTCCACACACCAGAGTTTTAGTCAATTTATACTTTCAAATAATTATTTTCTTACCATACTATAGGTACCAACTTCTACTCGTAATAGGTAAGGTTCATTTACACTTGACTTCAAAGAACTCAAAATATTCAAATTCGTGAATGTCATTCTTTAAAGAACGAACTTCTCTTTTAAGAAATAAGTGGTTTAGTAAGTATTTAAGAATTGTATATTTTGGCCCTGGTTATTGTTTTTTTAGGTAATTGCCGGCAATTGACCGTTTAACTTTTTTTAGCCTCACGAGTTAGAAGGTTGACCTGAATAGTTTGAATATTACACGGTTCTAATTTTAGTCGTGTGTGGCATTATTAAATAACATACCTAGTTTTCAAGGTATGAGGTGGCAAACGAGTAGATGGATTATCTGGTCGTATACCATCGATGTCGTCCATGGACACACAACAACAAAGAAATAAATTATGAGATTTGAGTATTGAAGGAATGGCGCTCCATGGGAGACAAGCCTATCCACATAGAAAAACACAAACAGCAAAGCAATATTCTCCTACACTTGGATGGGATACTTTATGTGTGTTTAATCATCGTTATCATTTGACAACCCATGACAATTCATTCACGGCAAGCTTCCTAATAGTCAGAATTGAGAGGGATCGCAGTTAAAGTTATTGAGATTTATCTGAAAATGTATGTCACAACTTTAATTAGGGTTGTTTTAAAATGGTTTCTACATATTTTTTTTTTTGAGGTATTTTCATCAAGTTACTTCTCAAGAAAGTGTTAGACTCTTGATTGACTAAAAACCCTAGTTCCTTCTCCTTTTTAGTCCGAGGCAGCAGTGATCTTTTGCCCTTACTCCGCAACCCCAGCTGAAGGTTTTCTACAGTGAAACCACCACCACTTGGAACTTGTACCATAACCGTCTTCACTTTATGATGTTCTTTTTTTTATGTTAACGATCGGCAAACGAGCAGACGGATTACCCGATGGTAAGCAATCAGCGCCGCCCATGGACACTCCCAACGACTCTACAACTCGATCTTTTAGAGATTAGGGATTAGGAGATTTAGGGATTGAGGAGGGATTGGGTGAGGGGAAGGATTAGGTCTCCGGTAACCTCACTTACACGATGAAACACATCGTTGTGGTTGTTTCACGCCGGTTTTCTGTAAGGCCGTGGTATCACTCCGGTCGAGCCGACCCATTCGTGCCGAAGCATTGCTCTCCCACAATTACTTGTTCTGTTTAATTAAACTCGATGTAATTATTTTTATCAAATTTACATCGATTAAGTAGGCTCTTCACTAAAAATAGAGCGTGTAAATACAATTAGGAATTTAATGTTGTTGACGACAATTTTGTGGTTGTTTTGTTCGTATGAATTTATATTCTAAGCAATTATTGTGAAGTAGCAAAAGTTCTTTACGCCACTTGACTCGCTTCGATTTCGACAAAATAACAACTGTTGGAAATGAATACTAAAAAAGTTTTAAAACGCAATTTTGGTTCATAAACTACTTGAAAATGTCGTGTCCCGGAGGTTAAGGAGCCCGCTTCTCATGCATGAGGGTGTGGGTTCGTAACCTGGCAAGTACCAATGCGACTTTTTCCGAGTTATATGTACTTTCTATGATTATTTAGCCACCACTGACATACGGTGAAGGTAAAACCTGGACTTATAATTTCTAATTATAAGTTTAAAATCGCCAACCCGCATTGAGCAAGCGTGGTGATTAATGCTCTAACCTTCTCCGTGTGGAAGAGGCCGTTGCTTAGCAGTGGGCACTTATAGGCTGATGATGAAACTACTTAGTTTTTATCAAGTTGATATAAATCCTACTAATATTGAAAACGTGAAAGTTTGTAAGTATGTATGAGGATATTTGTTACTCTTTCACGTACAAACTACTAAACGGATTTTATTGAGATTTGGCATAGACATAGATTATAATCTGTGTGCGGTTTAAGCCATTGCGGTTGAAACAGAAGCAGGTTAGATATATATGTTTCTTGAGATCTTTCTCAAGATGGTAAGCATTCGGTGCCGCCCATGGACAATCGCAACACCACAGGAGTTATGAGTCCGTTGGCGGCCTTTTGAGGATTAGGGTTTCGGATATTTAGGGATTTAGGAGGGTTGGACTCCTCCAACCCTCTCTCTCCCTCTCTCTCTCTCTCTCTCAAATGATTAGAACTTCGGTAACCTCACTTACATGGTGAAACACAACGCTCTGTGGTTCCATGCCGGTTTACTGTGATCCGTTATCATTTCAGTCGAGCCGACCCATTCGCGCTGAAGCATGGTTCTCGCGTATTTACACCTAGTATTTATAATTAGACACAATATTGTATTCATAAGTGAAGAACAATATAATTTGAATAATATTTCTATACGGAAATTGAATTCAACAAGCTGCTTAGGCAATTCGTCTTCTCACTGCACCAATCTTCGGTCAACAGTACTGCAGAAGTTGTGTGCGTTTAAATATAGTATTTGTCTAAAGACATCGACACGAAAATCTTACAACTTAATCACAAACCGATAAGGTTGATTTTTGTACCAATATGCAACTACTTTTGCATATCAACAAACATATCTAATTAGCGTAGGATTGCGGCTAATAATAAGGAGAGACAAGAAACATAAAACACAAAGGAATTCTGCAATTAATGTTGTCTGTGTCAAATGTCATCCATTTAGCTCTCCACAACATACGAGACGAGTTCCTAACCATACTAGACTTCATGGTAAGTTAGTTTTTCTTTATTTTCGTTCTGTATTTTACTTTGTTTGTTAGGTACTTCAGTCCGCGACTTCGACCGCGTAGATTTCGAATTTGTGAAAGGATTTGTATCTCAAAAGGAAATCAAAATTAACCCTTAAAGACTTTTCGGTAGATTTTTAACGCCTTGTGTCCGAAAACCCCTAATAATTTACAGAACCCAATTTTTCCAAAATAAAATTTTGCATATATTACTCGTGGATAATGTAGCTTAGGAATGGTAAAAGAATTTTCTTAATCGGTTCTGTAGTTTTTGAGCCTATTCATAACAAACAAACATACAAAGTTTTCTCCATTACAATATTAAGTATCGATGTGGTAAAAATAAAACCAGTCACCCAAATTCGGTTAAGCCTTTGAGCCAACACGATAAAAAGAATTGTGAAAAGGTCCAAAAAATTAAAGTAAGTACTAGACGTTTGCTTTTTTGTGTGTGTGAGGCAAATTTAACAAATTAAAAATAAACATTGGTTATGTATTATCCAGTATAAATAGGATAACTATAGACTACTCAATTATAGTCGCATTTAATTCTATTGTACTGTTTAGTGAATCGTTGATTATATAGTGATTACATGTTGTTAGCAAATTAGAAATTTATTAAGTTATTATTATTATAATTAGTCTGTAAGCTTTCCTTAGAATAAATAAATAAATAGTCAAACCATTATAACGGTTTTGTAGAGCTTAAATACAGACATATATGTGTTGTTTTGTGTAAGCGTTCCTCGTGGGTGCGTTTACAACAATTTCACATACACACCCAGACTCGGAATAATTTGTCCAGCCACTGCGCCAACCGTGCAGTCAAATAACTTTATAAGTTAAGTACTATCGACCAAATGTTATTAAAAACATCACCAAAAAGAATCTGCTACTATCACATCCATACATTTGCGCAACCTGCAAACTGCAAGTCAGAAAAACAACACGCCACATACGCCATTTTAAAAATAACTCCTGTCATTTTATAATAGCATTTCCAAGTCGCCTTCAAAGTATGTCGCAAGGAAAATGCCCCGAGGAACTCCTACACACGCTACAGGGAAATCTACGTAATGCTAGCCAGGAAACCGCTTCAGCTAATTTTATTCGAATTATCTTATACACGACTGTGCACAGAACCAATCTATGTAAGTTTTAATTAATTTCTTGGTATTAATTTAAGCTTCTGCTTAAACGAATCTTGGGCTTGTTTTGATGAATGTGGTTATACAAGAGAATGGGTTTTGTTCGTCAAAGTCGCTAAGTTTTACAGTGCGGGCGTCAAATAGATGGTTTATGAGATAAGTGGTTCGTAAACGCCGCCTCTCCTGACGTAAATTGTGTATAAATCATACAGGAATGCTTTAGTGTCGATTAAAAATGCTCGTATCTTAAAATTTTAATAAAAAGTACTCTTTTGCCCGCGTCTCTGTTCGCGTGGAATAGTGACTTCCTCCAGATTTTTGGTTAAAAAACTATCCTATGTCCTTTCTCGAGTTCCAAACTATGTCTGTACCAAATTTCACACAAATAGGTTCAGTTTATTTTCGGTACTTTCGGTCGGTTACTTTCGCATTTATAATATTAGTTTGGATAAGCGATAGATATTTGTGTTGATATACATATTTTAGATGGTTTTCTTTCTTTGAAAATTTCTTTGCACGTGATTCTCAAAAAATTTTAAATTCCGAGAAAGATAACAATAGCTGCATAAAACGAAATTTCAAGCTCATCTCTAATTCAATTTGGTTCACAAAGAGCTTCGCGCTCGCATATTGATTCGGATGCAGACATAGACTGCAATAATACGAGCAAGTCACTTGCCTAACTGTTGACAAACTCACAAATATAACGGTCATTTTGATACTCTGTGACTAAGCTCGTGGAATTCGGAGAGGTAAAACTATTTCTCTATATTTGGATTCGCTTTTCCGTCCCATTGTTTTATCGATTCACACCAACTGGAAGTGAGGTCACTCGAAAGATTATATATATATCATCAGCGTATAAGTGCCCACTGCTGAATCAAGGCCTCTTCTCATACGGAGAAGGTTAGAGAATTAATCACCACGCTTGCTCAATGCGGGTTGGCGATTTCAAACTTATAATTTGAAATTATAAGTCCAGGTTTCCCCACGATATTTACCTTCACCGTATGTCAGTGGTGTCAAATAATCATAGAAAGATTGCTTCATGTAAAATTCTGGCATGTAGCCGAAGCTGGATATGATTCAGTACCGACCCCACACTAGTTGAGATAGGGTTAGGAGAATTTTTTTTACAAGGAATAGCTACATAGCAGTTGTACATACATATGTCAATGAATGGCCTTAGTAGTCGGTTTAATAAATGATATCGCAGTAAAACTTTGGTAGCTCATTATTTGTGATGGTGATTCGGTTTCTATGGATTGCAATTTTAAGATTCTAGTAGTGACTCGTCTGTGATAACAATTCCTTCAATTTCTTGTAAGAAATAAACCAATTTAATCACACGGCTTGTCATTCAGGACGTTGGTTAAATGGCTAATTAACGTACATAGCTACAACATATAATATAGTAGGTACTTGCAGACCCAGCCACGCGTTGCTGTGGCTAAGGTAAATAATATAATATTGGGACTATAAATTGAGATGTAAGCTATCCTATCTTTAAAATTAGATCAAAATGCACAAGGAATGCAAATCAAATTTAAAATTGGTTTAATAGTTGAGGAGTCAATCGCGGACAAACACGTGACACGAAATTTTTATGTATAAATATTAATACTTTTTGCAGGTTATGTAGGTATTTTAGTAATTAGCTTTATGTTACATATATCATATTATTTTACATACTGGTTAAGTAGTCTGCCGGCCTTTAATATTAATTCTAGGACTTTCTATTACCAAACTAGTAATAATACAAGCCACATAAAAGGTCACTGAACAAAATATGAACAGATCGAATTTCTTTCATTTAACCTTACGATTGACCTTCGCTTTTATTATGGCAATAATAAGTTTGTGATAATTACGTCGAATGGTTATCAAGGTAGCCGCCTTACACGATATTTCAGTTTTGATCTTCAGGAATGAAAGATATTTTTGATGTAGAATACTTTTTATCTTGGAATTCGAGTAGAGAGTTTGGGGTTCTAATAATTTTGGGGGGAGGAGGGTTATTTAAGTCGACCAAATTACAAATATAGGTATTGTGTTGATAGATAGATATATTTGAATTGTGGGACCAAGAAAGGTGTGATCATACCTTTATGTGTCAAACCAAGTTTGGTTTTGATAGTAACCATTGAGCTTAGAAGACAATATGATCATGTGGTCTAGCATAAGCCAATCTCCATGAAGTTTTCAGTTAAATAAACTTTTAGTGAATTCCTGGACTCTGTTTACAATTTCAGTGAAAATTGTGGGGCAGCCATGTTTTGGCATGATTTGGTCAGTTCGAATGAGACGCCCTATAGAAAACGGATATGAAACAACCACAGAATGAATTTCGCTGTTTGAAGAACGGGATAAACATCCCGTTCTTTAAACCCTAACTCTAAAACACTTAATCACAAAAGCCAGCCAGCAATGCATTCGTTACTCCTCTGGTGCTACGGGTGTCTATAGGCAGCGCCGATTGCCTACCGTCAAGTAATCGGAATGTTCGTTTGCCGTCATATCGAATTCACACTTTGGAACGAGCAAATAGCTTCACTAAGAGGACTGACCGACAGACTTATCTTCAATATTTTGTTTCACGTTCAAAAGTGCATGTAAGGGTCTAAGTGGAATAAATTATTTTTGACTTTGACTTTGAATAAAAAAAAATATTACATTGCATAATAAGATTTTCGAAAATAATATATCATTGATTTAAACCGATAATATCAACTCTACTGAAATAAATGTCAATAAATATATTTATAAACAGAGGTGTTCAATTATGATCGAATCACAGTACAAAGTTCGGGTCATAAATTAATTTTCAGAATGTGAAAACAAGTTGCAAGGTGAACAGTAATGTGTTTCGTGTAATTTCATGCGAACATTTTTGGACTAGTTTCAACGAAAACGCCGCTGAAGCGAATGTTTAATAAAATTTATGTGACTGCATCGTTTCACTGAAACTCTCACGCCTGAGTAATCAACAGCCTTTTTAGATCTGTAAAAGTATTTTTTCGTAGTTTTCGCCTGAATAAATGTGGTCTAAGTAACGTTGCAGCTTTGCGGAATTTGTGGAATGTAGCTCGTCTTCTTTTGCTCAAAGGACATAAATGCAATTATATTTTGTAAGAGCTAACCTAGAACCTATAATAATACTACACTTAAAAAGTTCATATACACTCATATGTTAGTTAGATTTTCCTTAAAATGAATTGTTAGTTAGTGCCTTGTACTTAGGTAGCGTGCTTAAGATCATTTGTCCAATGAGGCAGTGTTTCTTCTTTCGTTTTTCAAAGTCTTTGTAACAAACTAAATGGCGAAAGTTTGTAAGTACTTAATTACAAAATACGAAAGGAAAATAATATTTAAATTCATTTTCTTCACTTTATTCTCCCTTACAAAACATTCTTCGGCGCAGGTTTCAGGTAGTAAAATATTCTTTGCTATTCACCATTCATTATCTCAGAAGAATTCCTGGACGGTAGCTACTGACACGAAGTATTTTCATAGAATTTACAGCGAAATAGCAAAGCGCGCTTGCCTACATTATAATTACTACCGTGACAAGAAAGCTAACAAAAAGGCCAATAAAATTCATATTCCCCGCTGTTCGCAAGTCTCCTAATTAAAAGAATATCGCTCTAAAGTTAAATTAGTTTGACAAAATATCCAGAAGTACTTTAGGAAGCCGAATTCATTCGGATTTTAATTTATTTTCGAATACTTTGAAAGGTTTCATTCACTTTCTTTCAGGAATTAATATAGCAGTGTTTTGGTTCGAGAGAGTGCTATGAGTATTCTACTCGTTGATATTTATGCTCAATTTGTGGGCGTAGTGGTAGACAGTTTGGCGGCTACGGCGGCTGCGTAGGCGGTATGTAGCAACCGCGTAGGTGATGCGTAGCATGCATATAGCATTTACTTAGTCCGTACATATTTTATGTTGGATTAGGTTTAACTATAACTCTTTAAATTTGAAACTATAGCTTTTGTAATAATTTTAGTAATAACTAAATGCATTTTAACTTCATCGTACTATATCCAGGTATGCAGGAATTAATCTGCGTTCATTTTAATTTTGTTCTACATTTCGATGTGGTTGTACTAGTGTTGGCCAAAGGCAGAAAGTAATTTCAATTCCCTTTCATTCCGCACGTACGTATTTTGTACCTAAAGTAGGTAGATATGGTAGATACGGCTCAAATGCATTCCACCTAGATGTGATAACTTAGATCTTAATGAGATTTTTAGGTAAAATGCAGGGAATTATTTATTTTTAATATCTGTACGGAGTAAGTACTTTAAAACAATCTTATTCAATAAAAAATCGAGTTACGTTTCAATACTAAAAAAATTAATATAAAAAAGCTGTTAATAGGTACAAAGATATTATGATAAAAAAAAACTTAAAAAATATTCCAAAGAGAGAAAACTGAGACAGACACTCACAACTTTAAAAAAAATATATTCTATCAAGAACGACGCTTGTTGAATAAAAACATCTTAAAACTCTTTAAAATGAGACTTTTTATTCATAAACTAGTTGTAATAATGTTTGTTTTGCTATTGTGTCCTTTTTTAAATTAAACTCGATAGGGGGATTTTATAATGTGTTGTGGGTGCATTTGATTCACATACACATCATACCCAGATCTACAACAACAATTTGTTGCTCACATAAAGAGTTTTCTTGCGGGAATCCAAACCACAGCACGTTGCTCAGCAGCTAAGCTAGTAGCTGAGCCATTGTGCCAACAGTGCGTTTATAATGTCATATTTTCAGTTACGTTTTGTAGCAGTAACTCCTAAGCCGCGTGACCAAAATAACTCGTCATAGATTTTTACCTCGGACAAAATATTATTGAGGTTTTTTATTATGTCTTTTCTCTCTCTCTCATCACTATTCTAGTTTATCTTCCATTATACTACAGGAATTAATGGGGAACAGTAATTTTTAAGTGTATATTAAAAGCAGGTCTTAAATCAGGTAGATCAATACGTACACTCCATAAACGCTTAAGAGACATTTTAAGAGATTTAAAGTAAAATTGCTTGAGTAAATTATTATGTTTTCGGCTTACTCACGTAATAATTAGCAGCGCGACAGTCGCCGAGTCGCGTGTCGCGGAATGCTGCTCATGAATATGGGCCTCTAGCATGGCTTGAAACTAGTCGAGTATCTCGTCAAATTATTACGTCAGTAAGCCGAAAACATAATAATAAATTTAGAATGTCTCACGAAAGTCATAAAAACGAAACGAGATAAATGCTTCAAAATTTAGTTGCACATATCCACTTCACAAACATACTTACACGCAATACTAAATTAAAACTTGTAAAAACTCACTGAAGCCGATTCATAATTACCAATATCATATCACATTCAGAATGACACCTTTTGAAATCAAGCCCATGTCAAATAGATAGCCAGATTAGATATTTGAAGGAGGCACATGGTGATAAGTCCACCGTGCCGTATCTATATCTCAACGCTTCTTACCTGCTGGATCTAGCCACTCGGCTGCCACTTGTAAAAGCCTCGAGGCTGTGGGATTATGGAAAGAATGCTCTCGGTTCTGTAGGTTTTATTTCGGCCTTTGTGTTGCTTTAGTTTGGGTAACCGGCTACCGTGCAATGTGGCGCGGATTCGGTTCCCGTATTGAGCAACTCTTTGTGTAATCTACAAAATGTTTATTGGAAACACAGTTCTTTGTTTTCAAAATTCCGGGATACATTTCTTTTATAGGTTGGTAGATGGAAGCTAGTTTTTGAATAAAAAGAGGTACTGAGGAAGAAGGTTTATATCTATTCGAACATCTATTAAATAGTGGAGACATTTAATATCAGTATTACACAAAGAGATACGTTGCTGGCCAGACATTGTTCCAAAATTAAATGTGCATTTAATTAAAATGAAAAGAAAACGCTTTAACCAATTTGAAGCGTGAATACACAGAAAATATTTAATTAACATTTTAAGTATTTAGGTGTCGAAAATTAAATGTTTGTATAAACGAAGAGTGGGATGATAAAAGGTTTTCGATGTTTCGTCGGTTTAATGTAATCTGTTTACTGAAATTACAACAAATAATAGGTATATATATACACTTATTTGTAAATTTTCAGTATTTTAAATAGTGTTTAATAGTAAGTTGACTGACTTATTGATCACGTTGTTGTAATCTTAATTGTCGAGTTATGATAGGTTTCTTTATTCGAATTTCGAAATTCTCATTCAGACATGTTTCGAATAGAAAATTTGCGTCGTGGGTTGCGCAATGCTGTCCGTAAATATGAACCCCAATCGGGGCTTGAAACTAGTCGGGTTATCTCGCTAAATAGTATGTCGTTAAACATAATTAAAGTTACAATGCAAAAATGACACCTCAAGAGTTTTCAGTTACCACCAGATGTAGGACCCTATAGGGCTGATCATCAGCCAGAGTTGTTGGGCAATAAGGTACTAAGGCGTCGTCCAAACACGAGATGCAACGGGATGTTTTCACTCAGTATGAGTCTGGTACTCCCTATCCCTAGTAACTATTCAGTAATCTGTATCCCTACCCTCCTACCCTGGTTCAAAGAAGTAATTTGATGATTTTCCCCTCACAAAAAAAGAGTGTAGTTCATAGAGTAGTTCATGGAATATTTCTTCCATACAAAGGGTTGTTGTAAAAAATAAAGTCGTTAGGAAGTTTATATAAACGAGAGTTGAAATTACTAAAAGCTATTACGTTCGCTCTCAACACACACACATTATGTTACGGAAACGAGTGCGCAGTAGTTTGCACTAGTTACAACTTTTTTATAATGTGTGTGTGTATGTGTGTGTTTTACATGTAGGCATATTTTCACATTTGACTTGCGAATGTATTTATGTCTGTGTAGTTAAAATGATTGCCTTATTTTATTTTTGTTCGTTGGATTGAATCATGCAATCGGGACAGAAAAATACTTTGTATCAAATACTATGCTTGGGGCATATAAACCATCAGATAATCGAGTTTTTATTTTATTTTATAATAATATACTTATATACTTTACTTATGGTCTTCCTGCTTTTGCCCGCTACTTCGTTCGCGTGGAATAGTGACTTTCTGCAGATTCTTGGTATAAAAACTATCCTGTATCCTTTCTCGAGTTCCAAACGAGTGTCTGTACCAAATTTCATAGAATAGAAATCGGTCCAGTAGTTTAGGCATGAAGAAAAGCGTTACTTTTGCATTTATAATACTAGCGGCCCACCCCCGCTTCGCACGTTTCCAACTATCATGAAATACATATCATTTTCCCCTCTACTTTTCTAATATTTTCTTTCTTAAGAACCTTCTCCTGAGAATAATAAATACAAAACAAAAGGATTTGGCAAAATTGGTCCAGCCGTTTTTGAGTTAAGCGCTTACCAACACAACATTTTGCGATTCATTTTTGTATTATAGATTAGTATAGATATATATAATTTTGAACGATTTTTTTAGTTTCTCAATAGTCGTCATGATTTTTTCTGATTGAAGACCTGAACCAATCAGCGCTGCTCATGGTCATCTGCAACACTGAAGGAGTCACAAGTGCGTTGCAGAACTTTTGTGTGTATTATGGGTGCGCTGCGCAATAACGTAGGTACTATGGCCTCGGCTTGGAGCAGGAAAGCAAGAAGAGCAAGAATGGAGCGGTTTTAAGTAAGAGTCTGACACTCTCTGACAGAGATACCATTTTAGGGTTGTGGGCGAAGTATTGTGCCTCCGGTAACCTCACTCACAGGGCAAAACACGACACTCGTGTTTTTTTACGCCCGTGGTGTTAATTATGTATGTTTCACGCTGCCGCGGTGGTATTCTGGTCGAGCTGGTTCACTCGTGCTGAAGAATTGCCTGCCAACACTTAGCTATTAGCTAGCTTATTCAAGTGTGGGAGAGCCAAGCTTCGGCACGAATGGGTCGGCTCGACCGGAGTGATACCACGGCCTCACAGAAAACCGGCGTGAAACAACCACAGCATTGTGTTTCGCCGTGTGAGTGAGGTTACCGGAGGCCCAATCCCGCCCCTTCCCCTATCTCTTCCCGATTCTTATATCCGCAACCCCTATCCCCAAAAGGCCGGCAACCCACTCGTAACTTCTTTGGCTTGTGGCGGGTGTCCATTGGCGGTCCCGATTGCTTTTCATCAGGTAATCCGTCTGCTCGTTTGCCGACTTATACCATAAAAAAAGCTAGCTAGACCTTTCTCTGCTCAGAGATCTTTGTTTTTTAACCAAGTTGCCTTTAACAACTCTTTTTATTTATTTATTCTTTCAAATAAGGCTTTACTGGAATATTGGTCTAAAATATTTTGTAATCAAATTGATCGCTCTAAGTGACCTTGAGCTGAGAGAGAATACTTCAGATTAAAATTGAGATTTCACATCAAATTGAGTTTGTCTTAGCTAAGCTCTAAAATAAATAACTTGTGGGTAGATCAAAATAATGTAATCAATTATTGAAAGTCACTCCAAACTTTCAATATAATCTTATTAATTGACAAAAATGTGAGTATTTGCCCAGAAATACAAGTGTGAATAATTAAGCTATAAGTAACTTAATAAATAAGATGTGAAGCAGACATGGTCTTCAAACTGACTGCAGTGGCTGGGATACGAATTCGATTCCCTCACTGAACAACTCTTTTTGTGATCCACAGTTTTTTGGTCCGGGACTGGATGGTAGATATAATATGAAATTGTATTCTATGTGTATCGTGATCGTGACACAGGAGAAAATCTTAGTGCGGGACAATTAAAAAAAAAATTATTTAAACCTTCTTTTATTTCAAGGTTGCTTGTAATCGATGCAACTAACCATTGATTTTAAAAAATAATTAATAAAATTTGTACAAACTTACGAACATATGTATGTACATATGTACATCTTCTCACTTCAATATGTACACAAATATTATCAGTTCTACAAGACATATATTTACACTGCTTTAGCTCCATTAATACATACATAAAAAAGCTCCATCATCATCTTAAGGAACTCTAATCGCGTCGACAGCCTCAGTTTTATACATGGCCGGTAACAACGCAGCTCTTAGCTCACGTTTTACAAACTTTAAAAAGTTTTAAGTGCTTCACGACAACGAAGGTAGGACAGTATATAGCTTTCGTCTAAACAGGTTGTATAGAAAAGAGGTACAAAGAGTTTAAAAAAGTAGTGTAAAATGAACGACGTTCAAGGGTCATGCGATACTTGTATTTTTAAACAGTTTTAGTGTTTAGTAAATGCTTATATTTTTTGTTTTTGTTGCTTTTTAAAGAGTACCTACTATGTGAAGTCTTTTATAAATATGAAACGTTACGATGGTAACATCATCATATAACCCTATAAGCACCCGTCTGTATGTGAAATGTGTGTGTACGTGCCTGGGTGTGATGTGTGTGTGATGGGTGTGTGGTGATAATCTTAGTGTAGGGGAACGTTTTTTTTTAAATAGGAAAGAAAAAAATTCAGTTTGACTGTTTTTTTTTTGTGAGGGGAAAATCATCGAATGACTTCTCCCGCCCAAGGCCGGGCAGGAGGGAGTGTCAGACTCTTACTGACTAAAAACCCCCCTGTTCCTTCTCCTGCTCTATGCCGAGGTCGCGGTGCCTCATTGCGCTTACCCCGCAACCCCGGCTGAACATCAGCCCTTTAGGGCCCCGTCTGTGGTGGTCTAATGGCTCTTTGAGGCGCGCGCGGAACGCTACGCGCCGTACGCTCGGGCGTGGTTCTGGTCGGGCGGCGAGCTGCCCTTACTCGCCGACCGCAGGCCCGTGCTTACGGTGGCCGGAGATCGTCAGTTTATTTGACTGTACGGTTGGTGCGGTGGGTGGGTGGGTAGCTGGCTGCCGTGCAACGTGTAGCGGGTTCAATTCCCGCACGGAACCACCCTTGTGTGATCCACAAATTGATGTTTCGGGTCTGGGTGTAATGTGTATGTGAAATTGAATGTTTGTAAACGCACCCACGGCACAGGAGTAAATCCTAGTATGGGCCAACGTTTCTATTTAAGAGCAAAAAAAATAAATAAATATTTTTAAGTAATGGCGAAAAATAAGATTCTTCTGAAGAAAACGAAACAAAAAAGCTTTTGTCTCTCAACAAAAGGACATTAATACAAAAAATAGTTTTTATTCTGAAACCGATCTTTAGCTGAATAAACTATTTGTCGAAAACCGAATAGCATTCACGCCGCGCTAAGCTATAGATAAGCTTAGCGAAATCCACTCGTAAACCACATGAGAACTTCCAATCGTATTTCCCACAGAGGTAAACGACCCTAAACCTGCAAACCACAACGATATCAATTGATCTATTCCTTGATATCCTAAAGGACTTCCGTAAAGTCTGATGAATTTTACAAGGAGCACAACTTTGTTCGTGCGTCTTCGGGAGTTTTCGGAACTTTTCGGCTGTCTTCGCTGCACTTCGGCGTTCTATGATATTTGTCGCGTTTGATAACGAAGGCGTGTCATAGCTGACGTCTAGATAAGCCACCCCGTAAACCGGTAATTACCGTCGTTTGCACTTCTCGGGAAATACTCGTTTTGCTTACCTTGTTTATTCAGTTTCAGCGTAATTGTGCTAATTTGCTTCATTAAAATCGTTTAATTTGAACCGTTTTGAGTCATCAAATGGAAAGACATCATTTTATATTTTATCTAAATTTCGTTTTATTTATATGTCGACAAACGATCTGACGGATTTCCTGATGGTAAGCATTCGGCGCCTCCCACCACAGGAGTTTCGAATGCGTTGCCAGCCGTGGCTATGTATTTAAGGATTAGGGGAAGGGATAGGGGAGGGAAAGGATTGAGCGGGGCCTCCGGTAACTTCAGTCATAGCGAAACACAGCGCTGTGGTTGTTTCACGACAGTTTTCTATGAAGCCGTGGTATCACTTCAGTCGAGCCAACCCATTTGTGCCGAAGCTTTGCTAACCCACACTTTTATGTTAAAACGGATTTGATCCAGTCACATTAATACAGATGTACCTAATAAAATCATAGAGGAAAAGAAAAATTATACAAGACACACTTAAAACAATCATAAAATTTAAAAAAACAAACAGGAAATAATCATTCAGACTTTCAAAAAAAACTCAAACATATAATATCGAACATGACTAATAATATTAAACTTATCTATAAATAAGTCTTAGTTATACAATCATTATTTAGATGAGCGTAGCGGTATTTATAAATTTCCTAGCATATAAAAAAGTTGACCACGATGCTACATTACATAACAAGGCAACTTAAAAAAAGATTATAATTTTCAATTTCGATAAAGAAAACAACGAGGATGGTTGAATCCAGAGCGATTATAAGTAATTCCATCGTCTTACTTCGATGGAGATAATAATTCCACGGCCTTTTTAACAGAATTGCTGTTTCCTAGAATTTGTGATAATTTCGTGGAGGAAAAGTTTTACAGTTCGTTGCTCCCGTAACTTTCAGACATGAAGATATTCGAGCGATATCTTTGTGAGATCCTCTTTACTATCTTAAGTTTCATCGTGGAATATAATGTTCATGAAAGTAGCTTTATACATGAATTTGTAGGTCGGTACAATTTCTAAATAGGCTCTTGACCTAGTTTTACGCAAAGTTAGTATAAATACTAAGTTTATGAAGGTCCAACGTCTATTACTCTTTATCGACCCATCTTCAGAAAATAAAGGACAATTTTTTGTAGTACTTACCTAGATACAATATCTTTAAATTTATTAAATGAAGCTAAAACGGGGTCAATAGAATTCGAAGGGTGGATAAATATTTATATGGGAGGGGGAAGGGTGTCTAGACATTAAACATTTTCTTAAATCACATCTTCTTACTTCTCTTCTGTACCGATTCCGCTCTATGAGATCTATTCACCACGTTCAACGGTACACATGATTAAATTAATTTTCTTTCCTTTCACGGGGCCACAGGGTCCCGGACCTTTGGAAGGCGTACGAGGAGCCGAAGCCAACTCGCAGAGGCCCGCTTAATTTATTAATTTGCAAAAATGCATTATCGTGTATTATGACCCTTTATAAAATACAAGTACAAAGGAACTACATGTCATATTTAAGCAATATAATTAAAATACAAGATCGTCAAAGAAGAATAAGAAACAAAAGGAATAGTAACCAAACCATAATACTTAAATACTAAACATATTTTACAATTTGCTAATGTTTGCCTCAGAAACGCGTAAACCACATCCAGCTGTAGGTTTACCACGAAATCTCGCTTTAAATAAATATAAATTATACTATTCAACGTGTTTCCGCAAGTGAAATTAAATTCTGCATACATACGTAATAAAACGGTTTTATGGTTCAGTGAAACATTGCCTAATAAACTCACTCTCCGTTGATCTTGAACGAAAACAACTTTGATCTGAAGGGAATTATAGACTCGCTAAGTCAATAGAGCTTGCACACAAACACCAGATTCAGTAATGCACAAACGTAGGTACAGTTCGCATGTGATCATAATACTAGTGCCAACCAACAATGGCTTTGTTTCAGTACGATTCATTTAAACCATTTATTTAGCTACACATACATAAGTTGAAAACATACGAAAATAAACATTACACAAAAATAAAAATATATAGTGTAGCAAGGGGTCCATCTCAGTATATTATTATGCTGTGCTAATGCACAGCACTGGTTTTCAGATAGACCCGGACTGTTGGGGTAACAAACACATCTGCGGGCACACGAAACAATATTCAGGAACAAATTGCTTTTTTGAGGTTGCAAAATCACCCAATGTCTTCTCTCGCCTTTGTAGAGCACAAGGGAATGTCAGACTCTTACTGACTAAAAGCCATGTTCTTTCTCCAGTTTCAAGCCAAGCGCGCAGTTCATACTTGCGATTTGCATACTTACAATACTGGCTGAACTCGCAATCCGATTTGAGGATTGGTGCCTGATCTAAATCTATACAACTGTACTTATTTGTTCAATTTGTTATTACTAAAGTTGTTTACGTTTATTAGGGATAGTTTTGTGGAAATGTATTAGCCTGTAAGTTTAATTAAGGTTCTTTGTGCTTATGTTCTTTTGTTTTTCTTTGTCTAAATTATTTTACGGTTATTACCCGGATATTGTGTTATAAGTTTACTAATAATATGTAACTGCATTTATCGTATTAGGTGTGCCTGTAATGATGAATGTAATGTTTAAATATAAATAAATATAAATATAAATAAATATAAATATAAATTTCAATTTAGGTTTAATCTCTTGTATATGATAATAATGTCTAAATTAGATCAACGTTCCTTCGAACTAGAAGCTACCTATGACTTCATCGTCGCGTTGACTTTTGATGAAGAACACCACACCAACTGAAAAAGGTTTGCACAATGACTCTCTAATTTGGCGTGCCTTTCCTGATTACTGTGACCACTCAATACAATACAATGAAAAATAAAGTTTTCTTTGTGATATTAAATATGAAACATATCAAAGATACAAATGAAATTCTTAAGGGCATTAGCGAGATCAGTGTCAAATAATGATTACGGTAACTGAGCAAGGGATGCCGAACCGGAGAAAGAACTTAAAAAAACAATGGAAACCGAGTTAGATAGCTGTCCTGTTTCCTATTTAGCGTGTAATTGAATTTGTTGTTGGTGAAAGTAATAATGGAGCCGCATCTGTTGTTTATTTTAGAGCTTCTCTAGTTTATGTTTAAAGTCATCATAGTCATAACTCCCCGCGAGAGTTTAATAGACCGTCAGTTATAAAGTTAAGTGATGCCTCAAGTAATGTATTTACTTATCATGCCCTATATTTAGTTTCACAGTTTACGTTGATAATAACATCATTCATTTTGCTAGGAAACAAATGACTTAGGCTTTAATAATTATTGCGTTGGACTGACCATAAAATATTCTACTTAATTTCTTTTTATCATGATATAATTTTGTTCGTAAATATTTACTCCAGCAAAGACGACAATTAAAATTGACCAAACGTCGTCATACGAATCTCAAAAACACAATTATTTTATATCAACGACAACTGACACAGACCTTCAACGTGTTACTTCAAAACATACACATGTGGAATAATACAATAAAACCGAGGAGATCACAATAAAAATCCCAAATAAGTTATGAAACATATTTTAATATCACAAGACTCGCGACGAAATAGACATAGTTACTCTTGATACAAAACATTTACAAGAAACGAGACACTAACAGACACAACAAAAAATCGCATTCAAATTTACGCAGACTGCAATAATTTTACAAATGTTGAGGCTGGATTCTTGAACAACCTAACATCGTTTAGATTAACAGTAGTACTCAACAATTCTTGGTTGTCAACCGTAGTTGCTGGTTTAAACCTTGTTATTTCATCATTAGGCACATATTTACTTGAAACTATTTTGCTTTCAAACAACCCCCTTGTACCAAGTTCTTTATTTTTTCCAGTTGTCAGAATTTTGTTTGGTGTAACTTCTTCCAATGTTGGTTTATTTAATTTAATAGGCGTTATTAAATGATCCAGTAATGATTGTTTATGTTTGATTCTTAAATCAGGAGTATCTTCAACCGTTTTTTGATTGTCATTGTCATTGTCATTCCTGCTCTTGTTATCATTTATAGAGTTGGCTTTCTGAATGTTCGGGTCCGTATTTTTGCCTCGGTAAGCTTCATTAGAAACTTCAACATTTCTACGCCTGCGGACTGGAAGACCTTTGATTTCATCTTCATATTCTTCTTCGGAAGACTTCTCTATTACTTTTGGCAATTGGTTAAGGTCATGGGCTTGGATTTCGTTTATTTTGCTGAAAATATAAAGTAACATAAATATATATTTTATTCGAATAAGTCAAAATGCCTTAGCGATAGATATAACTTTGTATACAGCTTTGTAGAGCAGTATTTTTGTTCATAAATAAAATTTCATTTTTGAAAAAACGAACCTGATCCGCATTGACCTACGTTATGCGAAAAAAAAAATACTTTCAACGGTTTTTAGTCAATTCTACTTAACTAATTATACATTTTACAAAAAATTACTTTGGCAATACGGAATCCAACATTTTGACATCAGGCATTTCTGCTTCCTTTTCTGTCTGTATACTTGGTGCATTCGTAGAAACCGACGATGTAAAAGCTATCGATCTTGTAACAAAAACAACGGCTCCTTCGCCTTCGGTGTTTTTAATGCTTGAAGGTCTAACCAGTGGATTAGCTACGGTAATTGCTGATGGGTATGTAGGTGACAAAACAAAATAATCCGGGACTTGGGCTTGCTTAAACACGAAAGGATTTTTGGGAACAACCCAGTTGTCAATCGATCCTATACTTTCATCAGGTACGGCCAATCGTGCTGGGTTTATGCTAGAAGGCCACTCGCTACCAGCAGGTCCCATCATACGTCTTAACTGAGCATCACGATTACCAGGTCCCATCATACGTCTTAGCTCAGCATCACGATTACCAGGTTCGTTAGGATTGTTATTCACCGGAAGATATGGTAGAAAAGCCTCGACAGATCCGTACGTAGCCTGTAAATAATTGCATAGATTTATTTGATTCAAGTTTCTATATATTAGTTACTACCTCATCGTTTTAATATACAAGTATAATAATATGACAGAAGGAAATAATCTTAGATCGCAAGCCTAGATTAAAAGTAAGTACAATGTTTTTAGATTTTCTGATACTTCTTTAAGTATAATCTTACCTAGTGTTCAGAAGATTAAAGCCCCATTATTGCTTGTTGCATACAATTAATAAAAAAAACTTGGATGGTCTAAACAATAGCTATGGCATAATGCAAACGAGACTTAAAATTTGATACAAATATTGTTCCTGTTTTTTAAGATCGTGTAAATCCGCTTCAAAGCAAATTACAGTTTTTCAAAAATGAAAAGTTTATATTTTATTCTTACCAACGGCGTGAGTGTGGTCCCACCGCTAGCCATACGTCTCCTAGAGTCAATGAGAGTCTGTACCGCTTTCAAGTGATCTAGGGAACCTTGCGGATATTTATTGCCGATCTGAAAATACATTTGAAAATAAGTAGCTCGAACATGTTCGACAAACTGACTAAAACTATCATTTGGTATTTCTGCGATTTTTGCCCACCCACATGGATGGAATGTTTTGTCTCCAATTTTACCATCAGAACCGCTAAGTAGTGGAAAGCTTGCAAGAGTCTTTGTTCCCTGAAGGTTATTAAACCTGATGTGTCTTCAAGGTCCAAGTAAATAGGTTGCTTATGCGTTGGCGTGCTCCATCGTAGTGTGCATCATCGCTTACCAACACGCCAGATAGAGGTCAAACATTACAAATAAAAAAAAACTGATTACTTCGGCCATCTCGAAATCCTCGGTGACAAGCGGCTTTGGGGTGTCCAGATGGACTGGTTTAGCTGTAAGCTTCATCAATGACCCTTCGTATTTATTCTGATCATCCGCTTCAAATACAGAGTCATCCAGCCTCCGACCAGACCTTATTGAAGTAGTTTCGTCTGCTGAAGCTCCGGTCCTTACTATAACAGAATTCAAAAAGTTTTCATTATTAATAGAGCATAACTACGAGTATTTAAAATTCAAGGCAAAAATATAAAATATATTTGGAATACTTATTAATTGAATCTACAAGTATCAAATGCAATGATGCATTATTAGACAAGAATTTGCCTTCAGATGGCACCCGCTTCTTATGCACAAGAGTGTAGGTTCGTAACCTGGCAATTACCAATGTGACGTTTTCTTAGCCATATGTTTTTTCATGCTGTATTTATACACCTTTGACATACGGCGAAGGAAAACATAGTGAGGAAATGTGGACTTGTAATTTCTAATTGGAAGTTTGACATCATCAACCAAGCGCAAGCAAGCGTTGTGGTTAATGCTCAAACCTTCTCCAAGTTTGTGGCTCTTAAAGGCTGATGATGTGTGTGTGATGTGGCTTTATGTCGGTTCTGAATAAGTTTTAATCAGTTATAAATCATATAATAATAGTGAAAAACCTACGATTGTCATCTGACAAATGTCCGGTGCGTGGTTGATGGCCACTCCGTCTCCATTGCATATCGTCTCCGACCTCGTCATCAAAGATACCCCTCTTCAAGTAGATGGAAACGTTCGTCTCTGAAATAAAAAGCGTTCATTTATAAATTCTAATATTCTGAAACAAAAATGTTGCGACCCCGTTTTATTGTTTAAAAGATTTATAATAATAAATAGTAATTCTGATGTATGTTGATGTTGTGTCTACGGTTAAGTAGGTACTTTTAAAATATTGGCTTTCGCTTTGCGAAAATATTGATCAACAGTCAATGATGTTTTGATTTTAACCAGAATTGTCTGGTTATGACTGTTGAACCTTTTCGACCAGAAAGAGAAAATACATAAAAAGAAACTGGCTGTTAGGAAAAAGTTAGGAATCCGTAAAAGGAAAACGAAACTTAAAAGACGTGACGAAAGACAAAAAAGGCTAAGCAGGCGTGATGGGCATAATGAATGGAGATGAAGCTATAGAGGTATAACTATAATCAAGGAAGAAAGACAAATGAAAGAAGAAAGAGATTTAAAAGTACCTTTTAATTCAATGTACTCAGCCAGAGAGTAGTTGTATCCCAGAGCGATCCCTGACATCGATGATGTTACCATCACACAGCCCACTGCCGAACTGATGCAGCAGGACATCAGGAACACCCACAATCTAAATAAAATATGGATATCTGTATTTACAAAACAGTAAAAATTACAAAAGCATTATATACAATTGCATTTCCCAGTAAGCAGCTTGATTGATAATTCTTGGGCAATATTTATCAGACACTATTATGTATGTTGTAACAGCTACTGTTATTGGTTTTGGTGTTGACCGCGAATAAAAGCAGCCTATGTGTTTCAGGGTATCACGTATTTAACGTGCTAAATTTCAACCAAATCGGTCCAGACCATGCTTCGGCACGAATGGGTCAGCTCGACCGGAGTGATACCACGGCCTCACAGAACACCGGCGTGAAATAACCACAGCGTTGTGTTTCGCCGTGTGAGTAAGGTTACCGGAGGCCCAATCCTTCCTCTCCCACAATCCCTCCTAAATCCCTAAATCTCCAAATCTCTAATCCCTAAAAGGTCGGCAACGCACTCGTAACTCCTTCGTTGCGAGTGTCCATGGGCGGCGCTGATTGCTTACCATCAGGTAATCCGTCTGCTCGTTTGCCAACCTATTAAATAAAAAAAAATAAGACGTTTTGGGTGCAAGAATAACAAATATACACCCATACATTCTCACAAACATTCACATTTAATTTTGTAATATTATACATAGGCATGTGTATATCCATAGTTTTTTAGTTAAAATTACTCTGAGGAAATCTCGTGTACAGTTTGGGACAATTCGTCGATGACGGTTTGTTAAATTGACATTTTGTTATAATCAGAAGCACGCAATTGAAGAAAGTTACTAAAATACCGATCTTATACAGATTATCATAATTCTTCATTTTCAAAATAATCCCAACTACTGGACTGGATTTTGTTTAATTTAAATCTAGATCAAGTATTTTTAGTTTTTTAGTTAACTCAAAATCTAAATATTCACTTCATAAATAAACCACCTAATACTGCATCTAGCTACAAACGCAACCTTGATTGAAATAAACTGTTGAAATACTGTAACATTATTTTAAGTTATTTTTCCTATACGGAAGAGATTTCCTTAATAATTTTACTCTTAAACAAGATAAAGTTTGTAGTTTATTGACAGGATAGTTACCTCTGGATGAGATCTACCATCCAACCGCAGCAGGTGAAGATGCAACACATTTTGATCGTTTATTTTAGATCCCATTTAGACGTACACAAAAACCTGAAAAATGTTATATATTAGTTTTAAAACTAGATAGCTTTATTTATGAATTGGATGTTCAGATATTAGACGTCAGATGCTTAATTCAAGGTCGGCACGGCATCTGGGTAACTCGATGATTGGCGAGGTGTTATTGTTTCGTATATTTTTCTTTTAAGGGGATGCAGGGATTCTTCAGATGCAAGAAAGACTATCAGCCTCTTCTCAGAAAAACCGACCCATTCATTCTTCTGATTCGAGGCGGAGCAGGAAAAGAATGAACTGCCGGAAAATTCATAATTGCACTTGCACCGAAGACCATGGCTGGACACAAGCCATAATTGACTCCAACCTTACGGTTGGAGTCAATTATGCCATCAGACTCTTACGAGTCTGATGGCTCTTAGGGTGCCTTTTACACTTGGATCTGGCTTTGGTCGGGAGGCGAGCTACCCTTGCCAGCCGTCCGCAGACCCGACGCCGACAGTGCCTTGAAAACCTTCGGAGTTTTTGAATGAACCGCTCTTTTCTATACAATTTTCGAGTACGTAAATTAAAACTTTTGGCTTCTGATTTGAAGTCATAATCATTAGGCAAGTTTGAGAATTATTAAAACTATATTGTCATGTGTGTTCTTACTTTTTTGTGTATAAATAGAGGTTAGAAGGCGCATTTAATATATTATAATGAAAGTAAAGTAAATAACAGTACTTCCAAAGGGCAATGTTATGAAGAGATTTCGAGTCTCCATAGCGCCTAAGGTTTATTTTATCAAAGGAAATTTTAAAGTACTTGAACACATGCAATATGACTCAGTTTTACCATCAAAGAAAATGCCTAAATAACTACACTAAATGACTTGGAAATGCTATATATCAAAGAGACTTTGAGCACTTACTTTAGATATTGAAAAAAAAGGGCCCAAATAATTAAAACCCATTGAAAATAAAAGCCCGTAAACCAACGTCGGAAGCAAACCAGACAGATACCTTTACAATTTCATAATAACTAAGGATCCAAAGAATGTAACCCAATTATTTGGTATTTTTATAAAAAACTTACAATTTAGAGTAAATTTTATTGAGAAGGTCCCTTTATGTTACGTTGGCCCCTCCCTCATGCTTAAAATTTGTTTCTCCCGTCCATATTTCTGAATTTCTTGCACAGCTGAATTTATATTTGTTCAATTTGCCGTAACAATTAATGACAGTTCCATATTAACGCCAAACGTCCGAAGTTCGTCTCAAAAGAGTTCAAGGCTGAAAGAATAAGATAAGAATATTAAAAAAGTTTCTAATGGTGTTATCTATGGTTTTCACAGCGTTGTTGTTTTCTGGGTAAATGAAGACTTGTGATATTTGAATTGATATTTAAAAAAAATGTCTCGACGAAAAACAGTTTAGGACGTTACCTATATGATAATAAACTAGCATAAAATAACAATGTGCAGGAATTAAACTCTTACAAAAGAAGATGAGAAGTATATTTTAAGAGATATATGTACAGATTACGTACCTATTTCTTCCTTAATACAATTGAAGTAATTTATTATTCTCATAAATTTTGATAGGACTCAGCGCGAACTTTGACTAGTACCTAGACTCCGGGGTTGCAGATATAAACTCACTGTGTACCGCCCCAGCCAAGACCAAAAGAAGGAGGGTGGTTTTAGTCAGAAAGAGCCTGAAATTTCCTCTCGCCTCACTCAGGGCGGGAGAATTGATTTGATGATTTTCTCCCTAAAAAGGTGTTGCAGATTGCATTTCTCTAAGGCATTAAAATTGTTTTTACTTGAGGTGACTGTTATTTTAATTAACAGATCAACAGTAAAAATACACAATAAAAGTAAAAAAATATATTTTTCAATTACATAGATAAGCTTATCCATATTTTCATACATAGTTACTGTAAAAAAAGAAAGGCCTCTCCAGTGACTCTCAGATAGGTTAGTTGAAGCTTGCATTAACGGCTTGTCGCGATCTTTACCTAGTTGCATTTCACCATGATTTACTTAAAAAGAAACAAATTTTAGAAGTATTCTGAATGTAGTTACTCAGCAAATATGTATATAATAATTTGCAATATTCGAATTACATAGTTCATAGGAACGTGCACAGAAACATTATAGTAAGAAAATAAAGTAAACATACAAAAATCGTTTGTTGAATACGAAATTGTGTAGAATTCGAATCGGTTAGCTTCGAATAATCTTTTTGGTATTTATTGTCGAAGAGATTTATTTTAGTTTTGTATTCTAACAATGTCGACGTCAATTCATGAATATTTTCATGTTGTTAGGTTACGAAAATAAACTTATTGACATAATCGATTTATTTATGTGATAGTGTTTGAAATAAGTAATCATGCCACATATAATCGCGTGGCCAACAATGGCTGAAAGCTTAGTTAGAATTTGTGTCCATATTACTATATTGTCAACATGGTTATTGCACTGTCTCCAAAAAGTTTGGATAGCAAAAATACTGCGATGCGTTAGATAAAAATAATACCCGATACTTATGATGCATTAATTAAGTGCTGACGGCCCGGTACGTGCTTCGCTATGTAATAAATGAAAAACTGCTCGACCAATTTAGTGCAAATTTCATAAATCCATTTACTAAATAGTTCGAATAAAGCCTAAGCATTTGGTCTGGATAGATAAGGCCATTCTTATACTAATATTACAAAGACGGAAAAATTTTAAGTTTGTAAGTTTTTATGTAGGGCGTAATGTTTGGAACCACTGGTCGGATTGCCAAAATTATTACACTTATTGATAGCTACAATGTTCCCGAGTGGTATAGGCTATAAAATATCACGCTACAATCAAATGGAGCCGAGCAGGGAGTGAAACCGCGCGGGAGAAGCTAGTGAGTTAGAAAATTACAACGACAAGTGGCATTTATTTTTATACTAGCTCTTACCCGCGGCTTCGCACCCGTCATTTGACTACCTACCTCTCTCTGCTTACCCTACTCTACCTACCCTATTTTACCTACCCTACTTTACCTACCCTACTCTAACTATCTTACTATACATACCGTACTCTACCTACCGTACTCTGCCTAACCTACTCTACCTACCCTACTCTACCTACCCTACTCTACCTGCCCTACTCTACCTACCCTACTCTACCTACCCTACTCTACCTACCCTACTCTACCTACCCTACTCTACCTACCCTACTCTACCTACTCTATCCTATGTCCTTCTCCCAGTTCTTAGCTACCTCCCTGCCAATTTTCAGCTAAATCGGTTCAGCCGTTCTCGAGTTGTAAGTGGAGTAACTAACGCGACTTTCTTTATATGGGTCGTTCTTCTTTTTTATCGACAATCTGACCGGTAAATTTTTATATTTGATAAAAAAATAAATTTGTGATTTATTTAGTGGAATTTAATTTAAATTATTGCCTCATTATTGTAGATTACAAAAACATATAATGCAGCGAAGTATTACATGTAATTTTCGTTTCATTTCAAATTTCGTAGGAATGGCATGAAAAAAATAACACCTCAGTCACAAAAGTATTTATTTTTTTTACGTCTCATTTTAAATCAGAACGTCAGTTTCTTATTAATTTCTTATCAAGAATATAAACATTTACTATCATCTAGCTCCATAGGACGGATTTTTTTAAATAATCATTTTTTTAAATTATCCAATACCACTCCGTCACATTTTTGCTTCATAAGAGATAAAACTTTTTAATATTATGAAAGTCGCCCAATAAAGTCGCTTAAAAATCTAGTGAACACCTTTATTGTTTACCATATAATACTAGAAAACGTTACTTTTGTAAATACTAACAATAAAGTGTTTCATAACTTACTTTGAACTAAAATTTTAAGGGGGACAAAATTGTGACAGAGTGGTTAACGAAGTGACGGAGTGGTAAACAATGTTTACGTCCGCCGAACAAAACTAACCTTAGTACAATTTTTAATTATAGAAAACAATAACAAACATAGTTTATACTTAAAATGTTACTACAAGTCTTGATGATTGGTGTTCATTCTTTGGTAGATATTAATTTAGTCTTACAATATCTTGTCACTAACTCTACTTTTCAAAAACTTCTATTGGTTGATCGTATTCGTAAAACACGCGTTTTCCTCTTTTAATTATCTTAGGAGGTGGAATAATTTGTAACAAATTTTCATACATCACATCTGACACATCAGTCTCTACCAATTTAAACAATTTTCCAGTATCATCAACAGATTTATAAAACATCACTCGAACATCTCCATCTTCATCCACTCCACTTTTTGCTACTCCTAAGTAAGTGTACTCAATTTTTCTTTCACTTAGTACTTTGACTAAAAGATGTGTTCCATTTTTTATTAATGATGGATGGATCTTATCCCCTAATAGATCGAGTGATGTACCTGGTTTTGTATCTACAGATGTTCTCAAATTAAGAAGAGGCTGGTCATCTTCGTCTTCTGAAGTAGAGGTATACACAGTCTTATAAAATCCCTCAGTAGAACCAATTACATTAGTTATATCAGTCAGTGGTTCTTCTCTATCCGAGGTTGAAATGTCAACTTCTGCCTCACGTTTCGGCAATGGGCAGTAAGTCTTTAAATTGTAACAATCACAAAATTTTCCGCAAAAACAACTTAACATTCGGTAGCTCAACATTCCAGGCTGCTGAGCAAGCAATTGATGGACTTGCATAGTTCCTTTTAATGGAGGAATTCCTTGTGGGATTGTCACCAAAATCTGTGCGATATCATCTTTACCGACAAAAAAGACCTTTATCTTACTGCGATTGTTGACTGCATCGAAGAATTGTGATGCGTCAACAATATCGTGTCCGCTGGCGACAAAATGATCAGCTAAACGTTTAATACACCCCCCTATGCCGTCAGCCGCACCCTTGCCGTGGCCAGATTCAAAAAAATTCCATGTCAAGTCATCAAATCCGTATTCTTCAAAAAATCTCGTGGCAATGAGATAAAAATTTATTTTTTGTTTATATTGCGTCGCTGGCCCGTCTGAAAAAATGTGGATCGTCTTAATATGAGACAGTTCCTTTTGAACGTAATCGAGAATTGGATGGAGGTGAGCCCATATAGCGGCAGGGCCATGTTGAAGATCAGAAGACACAGTACAAAAGGAAGTTATATTTTTATCCTTATTAAAAGTCAAGTGATATAATACTGCTGTATGCAAAGTTACTTGGTTTCGAGATCCTCCAAAATGCACTGACTGGATTTCTTCATGGTACTTACAGGCATAGTTTTCGCTAAAATCAATATGTAAAGCAATTTCGGTTTCTGTCAATCCATCAATACATTGTCGGTATGATTTATATTGATTTTTAATATTAAATATGTGGGATTTAAAATCTTTTAACTCATCTTCAAATTTTTTAATCAAATCTTCAACAGTGATCTTTTGTATTTGTTTTATGTTCTTGCTGATTTTAACTTTTCTTCCATTTTTCTCGACAATATCTGTGATTCTGACCCATTGTGGTAATTCCAAAACTGTTTCTTTTGCGATCGTCGTTGTATCATAATTGAGCTTTTTTGCTTTACAATTTTCGCATTTCCCTTTCATACATGGTAATGAATTTATATCGCAAACAGTTTTTAAGATTATCTGGTTAATGTCATTTGTCTTGATAACTTTATATTTATGCAAAATAACTCTCATGAATGCAATGTTTGCGTGTACCTTGCACATACAGGTTTCTCGGCTGTCAACTGAAGGTGGTACGACATAAAACGGCTTAAATTTTGCAAAATAACTGTAGTGACATTTAACGTTGGGGTCCTCTTTTAGAAATGACTTATAGAGATTTTTCTTAGTATCCAACAAAATTCTTTTCTGCATCTTCCTTTTTTGATAAGTGACTGTCTCTTTTTTTCCAGCAGTGGCCCGTGACACATCATCCCTGAGATAAAAATCATGAATTTTTTGTTTTAATGTAGTATTTTTTGGCAAGATGGAATTATACTTTGTCACTCTCCTGATTCCAATGGTTTCCATTGCCAGTTGAAGTTTTTGTCCGGAACGTAGAATTGCTGGGTCTTCAAGTATACTTTTAAAATAGCGTTTTGTTTTGTGGTCTTTTGTGTTCTTGTAATGTTTCTTAATGGTATTTGATAAAATAGTATATTTTCTGTATTCTTCTTTGCCATGTTCATTTTCTTTTTCACTATGAGTTGTTGTTGTAAGCACTTTATTTCGTTTCTTTTTCAGTCGCTGAAGTCTTTTCTTGTATTTCTGTACTTTTCTTAGTAATTCTTGTGTTTGGTTTTGAAGTTGAATATTTTGTCTATAAAGGCGTGATCTATCTCGCCGCACTTGTTTTCTTCCCCTGCTACTGGCAACAGACGAGGTTGGGGTCAGTGAAAGAGATCTGGGACTTAATGGAAGTAGTCTGGGACTTGAAGGAGGCGGTGTAGAAGCCGGAGTGTTCATCAAAACGTTCTGCAAAGTTTTCTGTCTTTCTCTTCTCTTTTTATTTCTAATCTGCCATTGTCTTTTTATTTTTTTATGTTCTTTTGGTGTCATATCCTTAACTAACTTTTTGCGAGCATGATATCTTTCTAAATCTTTACGTTTTACTTCTGCAACAAGTTCAGGGTTAAGCTTTCTTTTTTCACGACACCGTCGCTGTCTTTCAGCCGCAGATAATGCCATTTTTTCATTTACTTGATGGTAATACCTTAAATTAACAAAATAGTTCACGATAGTATAACCAACATAAAAAAACAAGCGATCATCTATTATGTATATTAACTAAGGTTCTAAGTTCCATACAAAAATGACCACTCTGTCACGAGTCATACCACTCCGTCACACATTTTCGTGACAGAGGTGCTACGTGACAGAGGTGTAAAATAGTAGTGTTCGAGATATTCAGCATTTTCCTAATTATAATTTACGCAAAAAACTGGGTATATATGAAATATTTATCATTAATTAATCAGTTAATATTAAAACCCCGAAATTAGAATAACATTTGAAAGTCGTAACTTACGTGACAGAGCGGTCGCTGAATAAACACACGCACCTCCTGTTACTGTTTGCGGGCGACTGACTGGTATTGCCGGGGCGTGGGAACGTATAGCGCGAGTGCGGGGTGGAGGGGGACTATTCTCGAACATAGTGACCAAGGTCAAAGTTACTAACGCACACTATTTTGTACCATAAAATGAGTGACAGAAGGTAGCAACTAAAATCATATACATCGGGAGACAGCCAATAAAATATATTTTTATTTAATAATATAAACATTAAAAATTATTTCTTCTTATTAATGTAATAAAAAAGGTTAAGTAGTTCAGTAAATGTTCTTGGATAGAAACTTTTAAATGTGTTTTTTTTTTTACGAGAGCACTTTGTTTACATTACTAGTCATAGAGGGACACACTTTATTAGTATGTATAACACCTCCGTCACGCTTTTTGTATACTATGTCACACTGATTTTGTAAAAAATAATTATGAATAAAATCTAGTTTTGAGGATATTAAAATTATTGCAGTGTCAAGTGTATTTTTTTATAAAAAAATTAAGTAATTTAGTATTTATGAGCAAAATATTATTTTTTTTGCGGAGAAGACAAGTCATTGTCGATAAAAAAGAAGAACGACCCATATACCAAAGGCGGCCAAACCAAAGAGAGATTTGATAAGAATTCATAATTTAAAATACAAGTAAAGAAAATAACTTACAAAATAACGTAAAATATTCAGAGCACTTCATCGTTTTAGTCAAAAACGTGCCCCTACACCGTAACGAGCAGTAATACTGACATTCCATACTCAATTAGGGGTTCACTTAGCCGTGTACTTGTACGCCTGGGTTCTTCAAACGTCATCGCGCCGGAATTATGGGTCCCTGTGGGCGGGGCTAAGGCAAGCTTAGAATGCCTGGGGATATTAATCCAACCATCTCACACAAAGGGTTAGCATATGAAATAATAAAATATTTTGTTAGAACTGTTATATATTCGGTTTGTGTGATTTTTATGTGTGCGTTTAGGTCTTTTTGTGTGTTCATTCGTTTGATTGAGTTATTTAATAATATAAGCCTTAATACTTTTATTCGACACTTATTATCACTTACTTTAAGTTGTATTAAATTGCAATATAGGACCACAACTGGATTCTTAAAGTTGTATAAGCTTAAAAACCATTTTATTATTTGCATGTACTGCAATTTTAATGTCAATTTCAAAATCTCATATCTAATTCGAATATTGAGTTAGTAAGCAAATGATAATTGATTAAAAATGATCAAAGAAGAACCAGAAAAAAAAACGATTTTGTTTTATTTCTTTGATTGTTAAGGCGCAAAACTGTTTATACTTTCTTTACACAAGCCTTTTTCGCTGCTAATTTCCCACTTAACCCTAAGTTTGACTGGGAAAAAGATAAATGACATTAGCTTGTACTTTTGCTGACCGCGCATGCATTAAAGAATGATTAAAAAATAAAATAAAAATGTAATCATAATACGCAAAAATTACCCATTACTTGAGCTTGCGAAGCCCTTCAATGGCTGCTGTAACTTCCTGAACACACAATAAGCCTCGGCACTCCACTGGAGGAAGCTGTTTCTTCCATTAACCATCACTTGTTGCTACGCCCGGAAACCCCGCCAGAGGGCGCACCGAACCGACGGAAACTACCCACGCCATATCCGGAGCGACTCCATTCGTTCGTGTCTAAGATTAATAAATAAATAATGTTTAGGTTACTGTTTCTAAAATGTAATTTGGAATTTCATAAAATAATGATGATTTCAACAGCTCAGCATTATTGAACATATTATTTGACTACTTATTTCAGCGTGGCTTCACCCACTGTTCAAATCACGTTCAAATCCTATTAGTCGTAGCATGAAGTTTTCCTATACTTTTTCAATTAGAACCAGTAGAACCTACTTCTAGAACAAGGCGCGTTCAAACAAATTTATGTGGGAGAGGCATTCTTTTGCGCAAATCCTGATGGAGCGGAACGGACCACGGCCACACAGGCCGTTTCAACCGTCGTTGTGAAAAAAATTGTGAAAAATGTGAATCACAATCACAAAGAAGCAAACAAACAAACTCTTCTACAATAATATTAAGAGTATAGATATGTATATAATATAACCTTTTTATAGTTTATATAAATCTGAAGAATTGAATGTCGAGCTCAGTGGCTTGCAATTGGTGAGGCCAATGTCCAGTAGTGGACGACATCAGGCCGATGATGATGATAAATCTAAAGACGAAGGAATCGGTGTACCTACTCGTACGCTTTTTATTTAAAAGTGAGATGGAAGTGGGGTAGTGAACAACACTACTGTGAAATTAACACCAAAGTAATCAATTGAACTTTTCTCAAAAGAATACTGAGGCAATTAATAAAAAAAAAGGTAATATTTTTTTACGTATTTCACAAATAAGGACGGTATGCTTCATCGTTTTAAATAACTATATATTTTTTAACCTGCCACACATTAGAATGTAATAATGAATGTAAAGTATGTAATTTTGGATACGAATTACTTTAAATGTATATATACATAAAAATCTAATGCGGTAAATGCACTTATTTTTATTATTATAAGAACAAATAATAACGGGTTCTTGTTTTTCTAGTATTTTTCCAATGTTGAATGACGTTGCCTGACGTCCAATTTGAGGTAACAAGGTGGATCGAACGCGCGGTTGTTAAAACTACGAAACATATACTCTATGTAGCCGGACGTACATAACTGTATATGGTAGTGCATGGATCAATTGATTGCAACTACTTTTGTAAAAAAGAAACTCGAAAAATACCTTTATTTGCGTTTTTGTTACATAATAATCATCAAGGATAGTCAGGTTTTTAACAAATTCTCGTAATTCAGTTACGTGTGAATTATATATTGCTTCCTATGTAGGTATCTAGCTAATATCAATAACTTCAAACAGCATCCATCCATCAATCTGGGACTCAATAGCCTGATGTTGAAATAAGAGCTCTATGATCTGACGGCTGAACTACATATTAACTCAGCCTGCTTCGTACTGTTGTCCATCCAGATAACAACGAAATGGTTTCTATTTCCCAATTTTCCCATTGGTGATACAGAATACAACAAAAAAAGAATGGGCAAAATTAGACCAGTCGTTGCTGAGTTACGCTTACCAACACAAATATATAGCTATTTTATAGGTCGTTTTTTTTAAATAGCCCTACCCTGACATGAGCTACTCCGAGGTGTTGAATTACTCAGTGTGATTAAATTTTCCATAATTTACGATACACCCAATAAATTATGTTGATATTCAGTTTTGTTCACAGCCTGCAACAGCGTCGTCAGTACTACTGGTGCACTTGGGCGCAGTGGGAGCATTGGCGAGCGGCGCAGCCTTGTGTGGGGGCGGGGGTGCGTGCGTCTGCAGCGCCCTGCTGCATGCCCTGCATCCGCTGCAGCTGTGGACCGTGTGCGGCCTACATGCTGACCGAGCTGCTGCCATTGCTGCACCGCTGCATTATGCAGCTATAGTTTCCGCCAAGAAGGTAAAAATAAATCTGCATCGCAAGTGGCTGTCAATCTCTACAATATACAATACATCAATGTTTTTGTTTATAGGTACTGATTTGCGTGGCGAGTGGTTGGGTGGCAACGGCAGCTTTACTAGCTCCGCTAGCAGCAGCGCAGCCTCCCTTGGCGTACAGCGCTGGGCTCGGCAACTGCGCACCAGACTGTGGAGCTGGACCAGCTGCACTTGGTTTCTGCATCGTGTACGCATCGCTGACATTGATCTTGCCTGCCGCACTCGTCCTCCTCTGCAGCCTAAAGATCCTCCGCATTGCACGCTACCATCGACACAGGATTGCAGCGGCTATATACGAAGTGACCCTATCAGCTCAAGTGACAGTGACACACCAAAGAAATCCGTTCTCCCCTCCACCGCCGCCACGCAGGAGGGCCCTGTCAGCCGTACTTCAGCCTCTAGGCTCACTTGCTATATTGTACTTTCCTTATTACTGCGTGTTGATATGGCCAGCAGTGGCGGTACCCCCACAGCCTCTAGCTGCTCTATCTGCAGCTCTATTAGCAGCTGCACCACCAGTAAATGGTATTTTGTATGGTATAAGGAGCCGAGCTCTGCGTGACTCCCTTCGTAACTATAGGAGGAAACGAATGACAAAAAGCGAAGTGACACAAGAGATACAAGCGAGGACTCCCAGTGCATGTGGGTCTAGACGACCATCGTTATCTGCTGGTTCAGGCTGTATACGGCCACCAACTACTAGAAGATTATCGGACGCAGCCGCGATGGGTTCGCGGGGTTCAGAACGGCCAGCACAACGTGCAGCATCTTGCAACATGCTGCAAGACTCCCAGGAAGAAGAAGTGGTTCCACGACCTCGGACGTCAGCTATCCCTATAATCAGGGCTCCACCCCACGTGGTCCTTGGCCGCGCGCTAGGACTTGAGGAGATAGGTGGTGGTACGCGCGATCGGCGACGACGTCAATCGCCACGTATCACGGTGACGCGTGCCATGTCAGATGAGAGTGAGTCGCCGACACGTCGGCCTCTCTGTCGGCAGCAGTCACGATCGAGCGGGGCTCTGCTAGGCGGCGTGCCGTATTCGCCTGCCATTTCGGAGCACGTGCACCTGGACAGCCACGCCGATGAGCAGCTGCTGCTGACCTGGCCACAGAACGGCACTCACGAGAAACACGACGCTTTATAAAACGGGTATTACGCTTAGAGTAGTCGCTGATGTATGTGTATAAATATAAAGACAATAAGTATATGGGTGTGCGGTTCGAAGTCGAGTTGCTTCGGTGTTTTGAGATGTTGTTATTTTTTAATCGCTTCGTCCACCCGTCTCTCGACCTCCCCGGACGGTGACCAAATATTATATGAAGTTTCCTATAACTATTTACAACTGTATCGTAGGCGTACGATTTCTCCTACAGGGTTCCTCCATATCGTTAGCTTTACCTACTGAAGTATTACTTTAGTGTATCGTAAAGATAATTTCCGAAATATTCCATAGGTTTAGAGTGATACGAGATTATGTTGTCTTATTTTATGAGCTGTTTACTTTGAAATTTATTTGTTTAAAGTTTTACATTATAAGAGAAAAAGTATATTGAAATGTTAAACCAATTTCGTTACGTACAAACAAATGAAGCCAAATATATTTTGATAGTCAGCTTACCTCTGAATTTGATTGATTGCAGAATGAGCCTCGTGTTACTTCAACAGCATTTATTTGTTTCATCGATGAAGCAGGTTCATTGTTACGTTTCTGTCAGAGTATAACGTAGTTAGAATGACGAATAATAAAAATCTATATTTGTGTAAATAATGATACTATAGAGTTTAGGTTCAGATGCGACAAATGAAGACCAAGGTCGGGCTTGTAAGTAGTTTTGTATAGAATTATAGTGGCTTGTCAAAGGACGTGAGCGTTTGTCTAGATGAAACATTATAAGAAAGCGTTGGCCCTATAGTATGTACAACTTAATTCCCTTTTATCATAATAAACAATTTTCTTGTTTTATGTTCTGTCTTTATAGTCTCTCACGTCATTTGAGCAAGTCCGTTTAGCTAAGACCTAGGTCAGTTGAGTGCACATAGGTTTGCTAAGTGATAGTTTAAATATGCAACGCTTTTACGCATCGCAGCCGTCCAACTGGGAAACTCCTGTTCGTTCTTTAGCCCGACACGCTTTCGAAGATTATGCCAAACTTATATTAAAATACTTTTTAATAAAAAAATTAACGTAGTGGTTACGAAACGATATTTATAAATATCTAGAATTTTAGTTACAGCTATGTATTTTTTGTCTATATTGTGTTCATAAGGGAATTTTATTTTTATGACATAGGTTACACAGCGTCTTCTGCCAAGTCAGCGTACTTTTTGCGTAAAAACTTTTTTTATTTTTACGTGTCGTCGATCCCATAGAGAGTTCTTACATCCCGAACTGGCGCTACGAGACACAGCAACTGTTTACCAAGCCACTGCGTAAACCATGCACTCAAATATATACCAAAGCTAACATATAAGTACCTCTTCAATTGCCATATAAAAAAGGCAAAGACTACCAAAAATGTTTTTACTGGTGGTCAAATACTGGGGGCCCATTGCTCTCTCATCAATCCTTAAATATCCGAAACCTTAATCCCCAAAACGCCCGTAAGTAACTCTTTTGGTGGTCCGGATATCCATGGCTAACCACCAGGTTATCCATTGATGTATTACCTTTCCTAAATCAGTACTTACCTATCCTATACATAACAATGGAATAACATTTTATTATAAGTTTGGCATAATCTGACCTTTACATAAATACTATTTTCTCCGCCAATGAGAGTGATTTATTACATTTTCATTATGATATTCAATATTATTTTACTCGCCATTTTTTTAGCCTCAGGGAATGCGTAGGTATTTCTGAATATTGTGTCTGTCTCATTTATATGCTAAAAGCAACTTTATTTTATGTGCCATAAGTTCCATTGCAAAATTACTAGAGATAGTTAGTGGTAAAATAAATATTTTTCTTTAACTTCACATTTTTATTTTTTGAATATTTTCTTTTAGTAGACTCAATTTTACAGTTTAATTCTTTATATAAAATCCTTTGCGGTAAAATATTGATTTACTAAATCGGAAGAGACGTACATAATCTGTGCTTTGAGTAAGCTGTATTTATATCTCTGTCTTACATGTTAACAATTGTAATTGTGTGAAAGGGACACACAAAAATTTTCTTTTTTTTTTAACTTAGGATGTACTAATGTCTATGCTTAGTAAAAGACGAGGCCAATAAATAATTTCAAAGTGTTAATATTGAGCTAAGAAAATATAAATATTATGTATTTTTGAAATGTTATAATCATGAGAATCCACTGTTGAAACTGTTCGTACGAATTTAGTGAAATAATTGTACTTTTATGATATAAAAATAGATGCATATTTACTTGTTCTGAAAGAACTCTAAGGACATTAAATGTAACTTTAAAAATGTGTTGTAACTTATTATTTATTTTGAACAAACGATTACGATTAATATGCAATTGAAATCAAAAATGGAATTCTTATAAAATAGAAAAAAAAAGTTGGTGTAAAATTTATTCCTTTGTCAAAAACCTGAATGTTCTTTTTTTAAATAAAATTGTCCTAATATTTTTATTGCGTGCCTATAAATTTATTATATTTCGTATAGAGAAACAAAGATTGCTTACAATCACATCATGAATTCTAATTTAATAATAATAGAGTATATTTTGCTGTGTACATTATAATGATTCCAAGAACTATAGTTACCCCGAATTCTGTGTAATAATTGCCTACATTCATCTTGAGGATGGTAACAAGTAACAACATTGATTTTGCGATGTCTTTCTTAGAGAAGTGATGTAGATAGGCATAATTTAGTGTAAAGATTTATTTATAAATAAAAAAAGGTTTAAATATAATGTCGTTGTTCATGATAAATGTTTAATAATAAAATAAGTAAATACGAATTGTTATTCTAGTCAATGAGCTGTTGTTTTATGTATGTGTTAATTTAAATTAAATTATGTATTAGTGATTAATTAAATAACACATTATGAGATTGGTTTATTGTTTCATTTGAATTTGGAAAATTAGCGTCGCAAACTCTATAAAATGTATTTGAATTATATTTACTGACATGATTTTTCATAAAATATTTCTAGATCATTCGATTTCTTGGAAACCGATAATGCGTAGTAGAGTTATTGTCTCTGTGTATGAAAATAAACATTCCTCCATATTAAGGGAAACTCCTTCGTAGACGCTTATTATTTGTTGCTTATTTACATAGACATTTTACTTTTTCGTATATAACTTACAGTAACTTTGTTTCTTAGAAAAAACTGTTATGTGATCAAGTAAATGAACTATAAACAAGATAAATATTTACTTATACCAGAAAATATATGAACTAACTAAAATTAAATGTTAGTTTTCCGGTCCTAATTTCTTTATGTAAAACAGTTGGCCAATCTGATAACTTGGTATTTATTCCATTATTATTTCTTCTCCATCTTGGATTTTCGTGTTTAAATGGCGGCAGGCAGAATTAAATGGTCCGTAGATTTTCCCGCGCGAATTCCTGTCAAAGTGTTGACGTAACGAACTAAAGGATTTAAAAAGGTTTTACTTAATAATAATAAAAACAAAGGGAGTATTTTAAAAGTCGATTTATTGTATACCGACCGAAACATAACTGGTCATTTTAAAATTGATAGAGTGCAATTGTATTTTCGACCCCTGACTGTACATATCCCAAGCAAGTACAGACAGACAGACAGACAGACAACATATGTAAGTTAGGCTAATGATAAAGTTATGAGTCAGTATATTTTCCAAACGAATGAAAATTTCCACGTTTTTTGTAGTAAGTTCAAAATAAAAAAAAAATTACATGCAAATATAGGACCAATAATAAAACGAAACCTAACAATTATCTAAGTATAATATTTATAGCTACTAAGAACCTATTAAATACGTTACTTGAATATTCCAAGTTAGTTGTTCGATGCTAAGTAAAGTTGCTTGCTCTTCGCTTTCTGTGATATTTTCTTTAGAATCGAAATATGAAAAACGAACTCGCAATTCGAATCAAGTTTCATCTCGTAAAGTTAATTTAAGCTCAATAGCTTTCTACTTAGGAATTGTGTGCTACTTGCAAACTATATTCCGACGTGCGTCGTAATTTAAAAGAAATCATTTGTTTATGTTATAACTTGATCACAGAAATATTGTCATTTTGTCGTTAGCGTACTTATCCTCATACTTATACCCTTATAGTCACCAATAGGTATATATGTTTTATCCTATATAATAGCTACCTGAGGGTGTGGGTTCGAAACCTGGCAAGTACCAATGTGACTTTTTCCGAGTTATATGTACTTTCTATGATTATTTAGACACCACTGACATACGGTGAAGGTAAACATCGTGAGGAAACCTGGACTTATAATTTCTAATTATAAGTTTGAAATCGCCAACCCGCATTGAGCAAGCGTGGTGATTAACGCTCTAACCTTCTCCATATGAGAAGAGGCCTTTGCTCAGCAGTGGGCATTTATAGGCTGATGATGATGAATAGCTACCTAGTATCTCAATTTTTCTTCTTTCTTTCTATGAACCCACACTATCTACTGTGTCGTTTATGCGCTCACAAACTAACAAAGACACAATTTTACATAAGGTTGTAATATACGTTATGTAAAATTGTGTGTTTGTTAGTGGCCCAGACCAGGAACAAAATTTTTATCGAGTTAAAGATTCAATTCTATTCTAATTATAGGTACCTGCGTCTAGGAGCGAAACAGAAGAGTTTTAAAGTTCATAATTATAGATTATGAAAAAACTGGAATCTAATTATACCTAATAAAATCTATACATAATACACCATGGCCAGTGGGTTTAATCCTGACTTAATGTTTCATTTAAATGTTTTTTTTAATCCTATTTTAGTGATATTTGTTTATGATGATATATTTATATTTATTTTTGATGAATATTAAAATTTAAACATGTCGCAAATATTGCATTGCATATATTATTTGCTTGTTTTTTAACGTTAAAAACGTAAAGCTTTCAAGTTCGTATTTTGAATTCAAATAAAGGTTTTGTCCATGAATCATTCATGAATGTCTGTGGTGTCGTCACAATAGAGTGAATTTCACATTCTCTTTTCAAATTCACTATGGTTTTTTTAACGTTGTTTATAAAAATAGAGTTTTTTTTTAATGTCGCTTTGTATGCAGTAAATAGTTTTTTCTCCGTATCTTTATACGTATATTTGTATATTATCCGTGTGATTTCAGAAATGCTTGAAGATAATATATTATTTTCCTTTAGTATCTTATTAGTTTTTTTTTTAAATTACCCACAGCACAGAGGGCACTCGACAAAGGAGTATTGAAGATCGCAGTTTATACCTACTTAATGAAATTATGCAACGAAGTAAATATAGTATTCCGTAATAGCTATCTCCTATAACGAAGCTCATTAAAGTAATTATTGCGATGCAGTTAAGCCTGTAAGAGGCTTTGCGATCTCGGTTGTGCTTGCACTTTATTAGGAAAACGATTTACGAGTAATAAGCGGTTTGTTCCGCGCCTTCATTTTATGAAGATATTTATATTCGTGTTTTTGAAATTATTATATAACAAATAATAATTTCACACGAATAATAAATATCAAATTATAATTGATACATCATCAGACTATATGCCCAGTAGGTACTAAGCAAAAGCCTCGTATCATGCGGAGAAGGTTTGACCATTAATCAACAAGCTTGCTCAAGGCGAATTGATGATTTTAAACTTATAGGTAATTAGAAATTATAAGTCTAGTTTCAGGCTTGAAGGCTGATAGTAGTGTGGTAATATGTAACATTTTAAGGTAGGATGTAATTCCACCAGTAGATTGTTTTATTGAGTCATCGCGTAAATTAGGTATATCGCGTCTATGTTTACACCGGTTAAGTACCTCTCTTCTTTACCAGCTTGGCAATCAGTTAAACTGAGTATACAGATTACCTGATGGTAAGCAATCGGTGCCATTCATGGCAACCTGCCAAACCAGAGGAGTTGCAAATGCATTACCAGAATTTTGGGAATAGGGGTTTTGGGGATTAAAGGATTGAGGAAGGATGTAGGACGTAGGGAAAGATTAGGCATCCGGTAACCTCAGTGACACGGCAAACACAACTCTCTGGTTGTAACACGCCGGTTTTCTGAGGCTGTAGTATCACACCGGTCGAGCTGGCCCATTCGTGCCGAATCAAGGCTCACCTACACTTATTCAAGCGAAAAATGACATTTCGTCGAAATAGAAATACTATTCGTCCACGTCGACGTTGACCTAAAAAGCCTTCGAATGGAAACTATGTGTGGCAAATATAAACACAGCAAATGGGCAAACATTAAGTACCTATTCGAAAAGTTCCAACGATAAAATTTGCACTACGTATCATAAGTACCTACAGCTATTAACTTGATGAAGTTCGATTAGAATGATTTCTATAATTAATTCTTATGCTTCTCTCGTGGAAGGCAACCTAAACCAATCAGTTACTAATGTGACTTTTTCTAAATCATATGTAAGTATGTACCTACTTTTTAACTGTGACTTCACCATTGACGAACGGTGAAAGAAAACATCGTGAGAAATTTTTACTTAGAAGTTATAAATCACTCGTTAGGAGGCCTTTGCTCAGCAGTGGGCACTTATAGGCTGATTATGATGATGACGAATCCTATGTATGTTATTTCTACAAATCGTTGTTTTTTTTCTAGTAAGTACCTACCTTTTTTCGTGTGGGAGAGCCATGCTTCAGCACGAATGGGTTGGACTCGACCGGCGTGAAACAATCAGTGTTGTGTTTCGCTGTATGAGTAAGGTTAGGCCGGTATCCATCGGCGGCGTTGATTGCTTACCATCAGGTAATGCGTCTACTCTTTTACCGTATACCATAAAAAATGTAATTTAAGGGCTAGTCTAAAGCTAGTATACATATAGTTATATGTGTACTATAGTATATATATGTATACATATATATAGTTTGTATAGGTTACGTTTTCAGTGAGCACTTATCGGCTGGTGATGTAAGTACCTATGATACCTACATCTAACGGGTCAATGAACACTCTGCACTCCAAAACATTACGAAAAGTCTACAAGAACGATTTATTACCGACATTTAACAGTATTACACGTACAAAATAACAATAAAATTAAATTTAATATTGGGTAGACACCTACGTAGGTACCACAACGCGAAATAAAGCCTTTAATTACGGCTCGTATCAGCGAATTGAACAATATTACTAAATTCCTACAACAATTTGGCTTTACAATTTATATTCTAACCTCGAATAATATATTGTATTATTAATCAGTCAGTTATATATTATGTGTTGTTGATGACATTGTGGTATGTATCAAATTGCTCTTCGTACGTCTAATTTAATATTCATTAAGTACCTAGTTTCTACAACTGGCCTCGATAGAAATGTGCCTGAAAAGATTGTTAAGTACGTAAAATTTTTTCTGCAATAAATGGTCATACTATAAGCGGCCAGCAACTTTGCAAAAGTAAAGTAAAAATAAAATTGCAGTTCTTTGTATCTTTATCATTTATCGACACGTTTTTGGCCATGGGTCGCTAAAAGAGCGTTTAAATTAAGCTGAAGTTGTGTTCTTTTTTGAGGTGTGAAAATCGTCAAATGGCTTCTCCCGTTCTGAGTGGTGTGAGAGGGTCTGTCAAACGCTTACTGACTAAAATCCACAGCGTTCCTTCTCCTACTTTGAGCCCAAGCAGCGGTACATTATTAATAGCGCAGCAGCTAGCATCTGCAACCCCACCTGAACATCGGTTCTTTTGGGCCCCATATGTAATGATAAAGTGGCTCTTTCTCGCTAATTCATAAAATGAATTGTTCTTCTAAGGTGTCTCGAATCATCACGATTGATAAGTAAAGGCGCGCGCGGAACGCTTTGCGCCTTACGCTCGGGTCTGGTTCTGGTCGGGCGACGAGCTATCGGGCTACAGATGAAAGAGCTATGATATACCGCAACCATGTTATATAGATATATAACGTATATATAACTCGTTGAAAAGGCTTTACAACTACATAATCTCAGTGGAAAAATGTTTTGTTAAAGGCTGATTTTTCAATGATTAGATAAAAGTTATCTGCAAAATAATTATGATGCTGTCGCGTCAGAATGTTTGTATAAGACAGTGATAGCAACAATTTTATTCCTCAAATACATTTATCTAACTATTGAAAAACAAATAGATTAACCTATCTCACATGTAAATCTATAAGGAAATTATTTCTTGTCCTAATAACTGAAAAATTTAAAGGATTAACTTACATAGGATTTAATTAAAAAGGATTTATTTAAAAACTTTCCCGCCTAAATTTCCCCGCTTATCAGAGGATAATCTGGAGGTTTTATAACTGTGTAATTGTAACAATGGTCTCTTATATTTTTGAAATATGTTAAGGGCATAGATAGCTTTGTCGTTGGCATTTCATGACGAAATGGGATCAAAGAAGCTTAGAGAAAATAGGCTTTTAACTTTAATTTTTGTACTCATTGAGGTATTAATGAATGTATTAAGGTAAGATATGACGGAGTACCTGATGGTAAGCAATCAATGCTGCCCATGGACACCCGCAACATCGGGTTCTGTCTGTCTGGCTGTCTTTTCTTCACGCCTAAACTACTAAACCGATTTCTGTGAAATTTGGCACAGACATAGTTTGGAACTCGAGAAAGGACATATGATAGCTTTTATACCAAAAATCTGCAGGAAGTCACTATTCCACGCGAGCGGAGTCGCGGGCAAAAGCTATTATGTAATAATGTTAAATGTATACATAAAAATCTAATGTGGTAATAAATGCATTTGTTTTTATAAGAACAAATAATAGCGGTACGGTATAGAAGTAGTCTAATAAAGCTTTCGTTCCGTGGGTTTTTACTTCATGCTTCAAACTTATTTTATGTAGAAAGTTAGCACAACATTGTTTAGACGCTTTTTTCTTTTTTTAATCACATCCAACGAATAGGAACCTCTTTTTTCACCCTCCAGAAGTTAGGTAAAAGCTATAGAAAAGAAAAACAAAAGACCAACCCCATATTGCCTATACGGATTCCCATTGACCTTGCCGTATACCGTCTAAAAATAAACCGAGTTCCCCATGGTGTTATGAAAGCAACTAAGCCATTAAAAGGTAGGGTTGAACGACTGAATCCATTCGATTTGAACCCAACATAGGAATAAGTGAATGTGCACACAGCTCAAGGTGCGAAACCAGTTTACTATGGCCTCACTTTGTACGATCTTTCGGAACAGTCAAAGGTCAGTTTAGACTGGTTTGCTTTAGCTTGATATGTTGTAGCATGTACCTAAAATGGTAGCTAGTATAATTTTATATAATATCAGCCAGCCAGCCCAAGGCGTAAACTCAAGTTTACTCCTTCTTCTTTTCCCTGAAGGGATAACCTTAAGCTTAGTTTTGTTATAATAATAAAATCATAATCATAACTAAGTACCTACGACTTTGCAAATTCTTCTTTCACAGTCAAGTTGATAAAGCGGCAAATATGATTGCTGAGCAAAAGAGGATCTAGGTTTTCATGGTTCGAAGTACTGTTTGTATCTCAGATTTTCCAAACTTTGGGTTTTGAGGGCTAAGCGCAATAAAGTACCGAAGAAGAAGGGAAAGGATTATTTCCAGTCATTAAAAGTCTGACACTCCCCCAGGACGACATCAGTCAGCAGTCATATGATGATTGTCTGCCCTCAAAAAAAAGTTCAGCAGGCAAGCTCGCTTAGGAATTAATATATCGGCTAACTCAAAATGTATCTAAAACAGCTTATGATATTTTCGAAATACTTAATCTTTAATTGAATATCATGATTTTATGTTTGTACTCTCTAAACTGTTTTTCAAAAATGTATTTAAGTAAATTAGGTTTTTAGACGCACGAGTATTTACGAAGTTTCGCTATAAGTAGTTCTATGGTAGGCCTTATACTAGAAGTTTTTTCTGTACTGTGGGTTCGTTTACAATCATACAATTTCACGTCCACATTACACAAAGAGCGCGAGTTCCGCGCGGGTATCGAACCCATGAAATGTTGCGCGGCAGCTAGTTGCCCCGCCACCGCACCGACAGTTGATATGGACATTCGCCCTGTGTCTACGCTATTAAATTTTATTGAAAATAAATCTTAGCGTAGGTATTTGCTATATACATTTCTAGAATATAGTATCTAAGTAAGATGTAGTGAGATGACCTCGATAGATCGGGTGTCTGTTCACGCGGGACCAATATGTTGAATGTTGACATCTAGCTCTAGTTTCCTATTTACATACATATGTATATGTGTAAGTATATATACGAGTAGCATCTCAGCTTCCAGTGAACTGCTGTTACATAGCCTGTGTAAGTATGCACATTTGAATCTGTTTTGAACTATAAATCGAATAAATATAATTGAAATTATTCGTACACAAGGAAAGTAATTTAGAGTGAGGGTCCCAAGGTGAGGCCAGAGAAAGTGTCAGACTCTTACTGACTAAGAACCCCTCCAATCCTTCTCCAGCTTTAGGCAGAGGTGGCACCCACAACCCTGGCTGACTCAAAACCCCGGCTGCCCCGCAACCCCGGCTGACAAATGACCTTTAATAATTATTGGTTTCAAGATATAATTAGGTAATATGTATATTTTTTTAACTAAAAATCGCGGGTTACTCATGTGTAAATATTGAGAAAAGGTCTACTAGTTTCGAACCACAGAGGGGTTTTTCCTCATGAGCAGAGTGCGCGTAGGCTGCGCGACGTCGCCGCGTAGTTAAAAGATGACGTTATAACGTGCTACCACCCCGTGCTCGGCAGGGGAAATTGTCGTTTTGTCATTTCGAAAAAAGTATTGAATTGACTGACTAGTAGTTGACTGTGTGTTGACCAATAAATCAGTCAATTAGATAATTCAATATTTAAAACAATTCTTTCTTTCCTCTTCAATATTTATTTTACAGAGCATAATTATACGACTTAAGTTACATCCAACAATTGTCTTCCTACTATCAAACTTGAGCTAAGCTGCCTTAATACAAGAACTGTACGTTAATAAAATATAAAGGAAAAATTACCTTCAAAGGTGCTCTTTGTGCCTTTTCTAACGAAATTTATTCATGAAATTCAGCAAAGAAGGACTGAAACCTAAATAATGTAAACATGTTGAGAGACGGCCAGTAAAAGAGACATACGAACTATTGCAGACTTGTTTTGTACCTCTGTAGTGTACAAAAGGACCTAGAATAGAAGTTGTTATACATACGTACCTAGGCAGCATTGTCGAGAATATAAAGATGGCGGGCTTTATTTATTTTGTGCGATAGAAAAGGTAGCATCCAGGTATTTTTAAGTGTCGCTTTCGCAGAAAAATAGGCGTTAAACAATCACAGCGTTGTGTTTCGCCGTGTTAGTGAAGTCAACGGAGACCCAATCCTTCCCTCCCCCCAATTCTCTCCAAAACCAAAAATCTCCAGAATCTGTTGTCCAGAATATCAGCAACGCACTCGTAACTAGTCTGGTGTTACGGTTATCCGTGGACTGCGCCCACGACTGCGCCGATGGCTTACCATCAGGTAATCAGACTGATCGTTTGTGGACCCTAAAAAAAATTGTGTTCATACAACAGATCTGTAGCGCTGTAGACTGTAGATTTCAATGGTTTTTTTTTTTGTGAGGGGAAAATCATCAAATGACTTCTCCCGCCCAGGGCAGGGCGGGAAGGAGTGTCAGACTCTTACTGACTAAAAACCCCCTGTTCCTTCTCCTGCTCTGGCCCGAGGTCGCGGTGCCTCATTGCGCTTACCCCGCAACCCCGGCTGAACATCAGCCCTATAAGGGCCCGTCTGTGGTGGTCTATTGGCTGTTTGAGGCGCGCGCGGAACGCTACGCGCCGTACGCTCGGGAGATTTCAATGATTGAGGTTCAGAAAGAGCTCGGTAAGATAATGAGATTTTAAATGTTATAATCTGAAGTAATATAATTTGTTTTAATGTTATTGTTTCTTTACACAAGCTTAGGTTTGTTGCTGGTTTTCCACTAAGCCCTAAGGTTGACTAGAAGAAAATGGCAAATGGCATTAAGTTCGCTTTATGTAAGTACCATTGCTTATCATGGGTGCATTAAACAAACGAATAAACAGCGAGGTATTGGTGATGAATGATTGGAAAGCTGATGTTTTGGAAAGTTGAAAGTTTTTGACAGTTTCTGAAAATTATAATTAGCTTTCAGCTTATTTTAATTTTATTTTTTTAATTAATTTATATCAATTATCTCAAGTTTCAATCGTGAATTTAATAGATATCAGTTTTATTCTAAAAGTAAACTTTTCAATAGTGAAATATATTTTCAATCAATTTACTTACCCATGCATTTATGTTCGACGCCAAGCAAGCAACATATTCGTACAATCAATTTTTCAAAAATAGGAAATATAAATAAATTTTTAAGTTAAAATTTTTTTAATAAATATCGTATTGTAGATCTAAATTATAGTGTTAATCAAATAACAAAAAAAAGATTAGCCCTCACATAGCAAGATTTTAACAGACAGTCTACTAGCACTCTATACCCTCTTCACTCGACGTCCCTAAGCTTTCCACTTCATACAAGAGTCTTCAAGTGAAAATCTGTATAAACTCCACTCCAGTAACAGTCCACTACTTCAATGCGAAAGATACGTAGGTACACATAACTTTTTTAAAAAAGAGTAACGAATGGAGTTTCTTGCTCGTTCTTCTCCATTCGAATCTACAATTTGGAATGAGCACCTAGCTTCACTGACGAACAGACTGACAGACTACTTCTCTATTTTGACGTTTAAAAAGTACCTATTTATGGTTTAGTTGGAATAAATGATATTGACTTTGACTTTGACTTTGAACATGTGAAATATGTAGTAAGCCGCAAACGTAGATTATATTACAGGCTATATACGAGTGTGTGTTAGTGTTGAAAATAAAAAATTACGATTATAATTTATCACTACATAGTATAAAACAAAGTCGCTTTCTCTATCCCTAAATAAACTTAAATCTTTAAAATTATGCAACGGATTTTGAAGCAGTTTTTTAATAGATAGAGTGATTCAAGAGGATATTTTACCGTATCAAATGACATCGAGTAAATAGTGGAGAAATTAATTACAAGCATTGCGCGTAGTTAGTAAAATATATTTGTTCGAATAACTAACAGTTATCGAAATTAGTCCAAGGGAATTATAAGTTTGTAGCCGGTTAATATTTCAAACTTTTTTTTAGAGGTGATATGTGATTATTATTAACTACCTCAACATGTAGTCCGTGTGTTTTATTGACACGACTACCCCTCTTTATCAGAGGACCTTGCCTGTCGGAAGGTTGGCAAGCCCAACATAGATAGATATGTCATCTTCAAATGACATTTCCCATGCCCAGGGTGCGGCACGAAGGAGTGTCAGACTTTCACCGATTAAAAACGACTGCAATCTCTCTCCTACTACATGCCGAGGCCGAGGTATACTATGGGGTTTGTCCCTAAATCCCGGCTGATTGCTATGTTGTTTTAAATATTGCATAACAAAAGCTTTTCATGAGAATATAAGAACGGAAATTTTAACAACGCCTTATGCAATTAAAAACTCGAACTCAATTTAATTGTTAAAACAATAAACTACGTAAAAAATAATTTTCGCGAGAACAACAAACGACGGACGGACGGTAAATAACAAATCGTAATTAAATTCAAAATAAAAGTTTTGCCAAATAAAATAAAGCTTTACGAAGAAGTACAGAAAAAAATAATTGTTCGTATTTCGTGGACATTGTTATGAAGAACTTGGGTGGTCACTTTTTGTTGAGTAAATGAGAAAAAAAAACAAGTTGAAAAAAAAGAAAGAAATGTTAATCTTTACAAAACGTAGTAGTACCATGCCACCGAATGATATCATGGCGTTGTGTTTCGGCGTCTGAGAGACGTTACGGGAGACCCATTCTTTTCCCTCCCCGTTTTCTCCTCAATCCCTAAATCTTCGTAACCCTAATCTGCAAAAGGCCGGCAAGGCAGCAGGAGATGGAATTGGAGGGAGAGAGAGGATGGAATCAGTAAGAGTCTGACACTGCCTCTGGCGTCACCCTGGGTGAGATTAGTTATTTGTAAATATTATCCAAAGACTTATTTTAGAGCTGAGCAAATTAAAACCAGAAAAATATTTAATTAATCAAGGAAATTATATCTTAAACATCAGAATAAATAGAATAATGTCGCTAAACAGTGGTCTATCACGCAAAGACACCGTCTTGTAAATCAAAGTGATTGTGACAAAATATTAGGTACCTAAGTACTCTGAAAATATTGTTAGGAACCTTCCTTTTGTGTAAGTAACGAACAATGTGTCTAAGATAAAATTCGTGACACTTGCCGTTTTCTGTTACTTTTTGAGGGTTTTTTTTGTGAGGGGAAAATCATCAAATGACTTCTCCCGCCCAGGGCCGGACGGGAGGGAGTGTCAGACTCTTACTGACTAAAAACCCCCCTGTTCCTTCTCCTGCTCTGGGCTGAGGTCGCGGTGCCTCATTGAGATTACCCCGCAACCCCGGCTGAACATCAACCCTATAGGGCCCCGTCTGTGGTAGGCTATTGGCTCTTAGATGCGCGCGTGGAACGCTACGCGCCGTACGCTCAGGCCTAGTTCTGGTCGGGCGGCGAGCTGCCCTTACTCGCCGACTGCAGACCCGCGCTTACGGTGGCCGGAGATCATCTCTCGATTTTTTGAGGGTGGTAAACAATTACCCTATGTCTTCTTCCGCCCTAAGCGGGTGTGCCAGACACTTACTAACTAAAAACTATTCCTTCTCCTGGTCTGAGCCGAGCTGCAGTCCATCTGCTGCGGCCTTAGTGGGTCCCATCCGTAATTATTTGATGGCTGATTGGCGAGCGCAGAAAATATATTTTCCCTAGCGATATGTTATATAGTTTTTTTTACGGCAGTCGAGCCATGGCTTACCTGATGGTAAGCAACCAGCGCCGCCCATGGACACCCGCAACACCAAAGGAGTTACAAGTGCGTTGCCAACCTTTTAGGGATAAGGGTTTCAGTTATTTAAGGATTGGGAAGGCCTTCCCAATCCGGTTGTGATTGATGTTGTGTTGTGAAGGATGATTGGGCCTCCAGTTATTTCACGCTGATTTTCTGTGAGGCCGTGGTATCACTCCGGTCGAGCTGGCCCATTTGTGCCGAAGCATGGCTATCTCACACTTAAAACTTAGTATTTATAAGGATTACTATTTACGTATCAACTTGAGAACAGTAAATAACAAAAATGTATAACTATCAAAGCATGAAAACGTTTTCATCCCCATCATATAGATAGATGGTTGGCAGTCAACAACTGTGAGATTTTGGCGAAACTCTCAGCCCCGCACAGCAAAATTTTGGAATGATCTTACCGAACCGATACAACCTTCAAACCTTCCAGAAACGAGCGTACTCTGTTAAAAGGCCGGCAATGCGTCTGTGACTTCTCTAGTGCTGCAGGGTGTCCATGGGTGGCGCCGAACATTTACCATCAGGTGATCTGTCTGGTCGTTTGCTTCCTATCCCATAAAAAACTATCCCTTACATAAAGAGTTAACGACAATACTCAGAGTCGTTTAAATAACTAACCCAGTCCTGTAAAATATGAATATTTTTATCGATAATAAATCGATTTCATATATTTTTACTACTTTTGTAATAGCACATCTGTTGAGTACCTATATTAGAATGAAAAGTGGGACAGGTTAAGCTAATATGGTCCGTATTACAACCCACTAACATTTGAAGTAGTATGTTTGTTTGTGATACTCAATCGTAGCGGTAAGTCTCTAGGGATAAGACGATGTGTTCTCAAGAGAAATTACAAGTTCGAGGTGTTTTGCTATTTTATGTGATTCATTTTAATATTTTGTAGGTAGTATGCAACGTTGCTATGCACCGAGAGCTCTTATACTATTTATTTATGTTTTATTAATGTATGATTGTATGTATTAAAGCTTAAATATAAACAAAAACGAATAATGTGTGTGTGTGTGTGTGTGTGAGAGAGAGAGAGAGAGAGAGAGAGAGAGAGAGAGTGTGTGTGTTTGTGTGTTCGTGATGCACACACACACACTTCCTCACATACAGTATGCATATTCGTGTAAAGATAAATAAATAGAAAATAGTAGTATAGTTTATGTATTCTTTACTGAACCTATTTTACATAACAGCTTTAACATGGCGCATGGCACTTTATATGCATATACCTACATAGGTATTTTTTTTTATGTGATAGGTCAGCAAACGAGCAGACTGATTACCTGATCGTAAGCAATCAGCGCCGCCCATGGACACCCGCAACGGAGGAGTTACGAGTGCGTTGCCGACCTTTTAGGGATTAGGATTTGGAGATTTTAGGGATTGAGGAGGGATTGGGGGAGGGGAAATGTTGGGCCTCCGGTAACCTCAATCACACGGCGAAACACAACGCTGTGGTTGTTTCATGCCGGTTTTCTGTGAGGCCATGGTATCACTCCGGTCGAACCGACCCATTCGTGCCGAAGCATGGCTCTCCCACATTAATATAATATATTATATTCGCCGAAAGTGTAATAGACAACGTTTTTTTTCGCATCAGACTTTAATTCCTTTTTTTCATGGTTGTATCTACTGCAGATAAGACTTGCAGCATTTTTGGGAAGTTTGTGCCAATAAAATACATATATTTGGCATCGTAGCAAAACAATTAAGTTTAATGAAAATTACTACTTACACACGTGAATTAATTGAGAAAATATCTACCAGGTTCAGTTTGATCTGTCGGCTGTACTACGATGTAATTATGGCAAATTTTCGAATCTAAAAAACGCCCTTTCAGCACATACATATCTTAAAAAGTATACGTTCCAACTTTAAATCAGTACTCCAACTAAGCTAGATGAGAGTGGAAAATTGGATTTTGTTGCAGGGGCCGCCGACTGTGCCGGAATTACGGCGATACGGTAACGAACCGGGTCGGATACGTTCCGTCCTTGTGTGATTACGTCACATACAGAATTTAACCTTAAAAGACATTGGCTACAATGCACAGATGTTTAAATTGAAGATCGAAAAATGATAAGTGTGTGGATATTTGCAATGTTTTTTTTACTAGATAGGTCCGCAAACATGATTCGAATAACCTGATGGTAAGCAATCGGCGCTGCCAATGTACAACACCAGAGATTCAAGTGCGTTGCCGGCCTTTTGGAGATTAGGATTTTTGAGATTTGGGGATTAGGGACGGTTGGGGGAGGGGAAGGATGGGATCTGAAGATGATGAAACGATGTCTGTACTTAACACTGTTAAACAAGTCTTTCTAACAAACGACCACAACCAAACTCATTCTTAATTAAAGTCGTTACTTTTACGAATTAATTAACTGGTGCGTTACCAAATTAATTTCATCTTTGATGTCTTTAGCAAAAATCAAAATATGGCGAGCCAGACGTGTTACAGATTAATAATATTTATTAGATTTTCCTCTTCATCATTATCACCAAAACCTCAAAACAGTGCTGGATTAAGGCCTTCTTTGTTGAGAAGACTTGATTGCCTTTTGCAAAATGAAATCTTTAGTCTTTTTTTATTTTGACGAGGAAAAATCAGTGATTAGATTAGTCGGGTTAGACAAAAGTGAGTGCCAGACACATGTTAGAAATCGTAATACGTAAAGTAGCAGCCGGTTGTCTAGCCACCGTAGCTATGACCAGGAAAATAAATGGTGATTCTCTGTTGTAAGTTAGCGATATTTATGAAATAAGATATATTATATCTATAGTGACACAGTACACGGAAATACAAATATATACAAATACTAGCGGACTCTCCTCGAAAATCCTACACATCAAATTTCAGCGAAATCTTTAGGGCCGCTTCCGCGCTTTTTCAAGCAATTAGCACCATCTGCCAGGCATTTGTGAATCTAAACCATCCAGGGCGCCCCTCAAACGTATATAGAAAAAATCATTTAATTTAATTATACAATATAAAGATTGATTTAAAAATTTTAAATGCGAACATGCATACTCATAAAACAAGAAGACAAAAACAATGGACAAGACAGGAAATGTCAGGGAAACAGTCAAAAATTGATTAAAAAATTGTCAGAAAATTGCCAATTTAATTTTCTCAGAGATTTTCTTAAACTTCGCTTGCGAACGAACTTCGCTAATTTCGGATTTCGTAATTACTTAAGACAATTTTAAGGGTTTAATCTCCGAATAGAAAACATTTAAATATAGGAAGAAGTTTAATTGATTTGTTGTAATTTGCCCAGATTGTTACTACAGTCATTTTGTATTTATTTCAAAATGTAATCAAAGCTGCTTAAAACATAATTTATTTACTTAACTTTTAATAAAACACTTCGTATTTTTTTTTTAATAAAAGCTTCTTCGTCTTTTTATTTTTATTATCAAACATACGAATAACCTCATGGAAAGCAATCAGCACCACCCATAGACAAGCTCGCAGCCAACCTCTTGTGGGTTTGAGGATTGGGATTCGGAGACTAAGCAGGTGTGAAGGATTGGTTATCCGGTTACCTAATTGACATGACACAACATAAGAGATTTTCACTTTTTTTTTGAAAGCCATTCCGATCAAGCCGGGTCAATTTTGGGGCCACGGCATCATGGCTCTCTTACTCTTAAAATGAGAGTCTGAACGTCTAGACCGATTTACTGATTAAATAAAACTCAAAAAGTGTGGTAGTTGTTAATTACAAATACACATCAACAACTCGGAAGAAATTTCTCATAAAATAAGATACAAATTAATTTAAATTATAAAATCACAGTCTACAAAAACCTATATGTTATCGATGAATCGGCCATAGGTAGTTGGGTAGTAGAGTAGGCGATACGTGGCGCGTTGTTCGTGCATCGAGTATCGATTATCCAAAATTATACACTCTGCTTATTTTATTAGGCTGTATAGAGCTGTCCTTCGACATTTTATAGCGAATACCGAGCCATCTCCATTACATCATTTTTACGGAACGCCATGATATATGATACGTGACAACACAAAATGGCCGCTTTATACGACTTTTATCAAGATTTACGTACTGGCTATTAGTTTACTGTGCAGCTGCTCCAAATGCGAGTTTCCTTAGCTGTGATGCCTTTGGGTTCTATAAAGTAGTAGTCGAATAATAGCCGAGTATTAGTCGACTGTAATAAAATATTATTGGGATTAATTAAGAATATAGAAGTTTGTAATTCTGAGTTATTCTCAATCTCAATAAAATACTCTAAGAAGACTGGTAATATATGCCTTAGAATATGAAACTAACAACAAAACTTGCCACAATCTAGTCATCAACAACTCATGAGAGCTGGACTGCTGATTTTATATAACATACCCGCTTGGTAGGCGAATATAAACAGTTCAAGTGTTAGTAAGAGCCGGTAAGCGTAGTTGGGCAACTGACTGCTGCACAACGTGTCGCGGAGATCATATAAACTAGTCCTTGACTGCAATCCCACCTGATGGTAAGCATTGATGCAATCGTTGATGGTAAGGCGCGCTGGTTTAATGAGCCTATTCACTCTAGCCTTGAAGAAACTAAAATCATTACTGGATGGGATGGGAAGACCATTGCAGGCAAGTTTCTCCAAACCTTAGATGTGCGTTGTATAAACGACGAAGCGAAACGCTTAGGCCGGATGGTAGAGCTCTCAACAATATCAGAGGGCCTACCATGACGTGTTAAAGCGTTAATCTTCCGGGTGAGAAAGAAGGATGGAGCTATACACCTTTTATAGCTCCATCTCTTATTCACCATACCGATAACGATGGTAGAAAAGTCATTACCCCATTAACTCATGTAGTTCCCGCGCACACTCTCCATAATGTATCCTAAATCCTATAGAATACTGAGAGGCTGGATATCCTACGCCTGTGCTCCAGGCTTTGTACATTGGTTTTAGCTAATCAACACTGTGTGATCCACAAATTGTCGTTTCGGGTCTTAGTGGTTTGTGTCTGTGTGTAAACGCAACCACAACACAGGATAGAATTCTTGTGTTTATCTGTTTCAAAATCATCCGAAAACTGACATTGCGCAGTTTCTAAAAAAAATATAAAAAATGCATTGCAATAGCTGGACAAACTGTTTTGCATCCTAACTTGTTCGCGGTTTCAGTTGTCCACTTTGTGTTATCCACACATTGGTGCTCCGGGTCCAATGTGTATACTTGTAAACAAACCCACTACATACAGCTGTTTGTTTTTATTTAATAAATATCAGTGTTACACTAGTCTCAAATATTCGAACCGACCTAATAATATACCAATGTGAAACTGAGGGCGCCGCGCTCAGAGCTCGCGCGAAGCTAGGCGGCAGCTCGTCTTTGTCGTCGACGGTAAAGACGCCGCGCCTGCAACAGGGGGATTGATGACAAGAGTAACCATGGAGTTTCCTGCTCGTTCTTCTCCTTTGGACCGGCAGACTGACACTTTTTATCTTATAGCTTTGTTTGATGTTCAAAAATGATTTTGACTTAAAGAAAAATTCTAGTGTGGTACTACGTTTCAAAAAAAGAAAAAGCTATGTTATGCGATCATTTTATTGCTTACTTGCTACTTAAAAGAAAAGAAAACAAGTTTATATAATAAATTATTTAATATAATATCTAAAAACAAAATTCGACTTAAGCAATAAAATCCTACTTAATATTACAAACGCAAAAGTTTGTAAGTACGAGTAGACGGATTCTTTATCTTTTACCTACTAAAACTTTGTACAACTAGTGAATGGATTTAAATAAAAATTGGTTCAGATATACATAGATATAGCCTGGAAGCTACTAGTCTGTTATGTTAAACATAAAAATAAAAACCAGTATTTATTTGCGGTTTCGTTTTGGTTTGAACAAGACTCATACATATTATATCAATTATAATTGCTTCTTCTATACTTTGTCCATTATGATTGTCGACTGGATAAGTGAGTTTTGTTCGATATTTTTCTATTTTCTTTTAAATATAATAAAATATTAATTTATTCACATTATCTCGATAAAGTGTTGACATGATATCAGGAAAAACTTTGTTGTTAGATCTGACTTATTCAAATAAGGAGATACCGTGAACCTGCAGTTTAAGGCGCCCGCGTTCCACATCTAAGGAAGCTTCAAACCTGACAAGTACCAATGTAACTATTCCAAATTATATGTCCCTACTTTCTAACTTGATTTGGATAACACTGACTAATGAGGAAACCATGTAGAGGAAACCTGGTCTTATCATTTCTAATTACAATTGCCAATCCGCCTTGAGAAAGCATCTTGATTAATACTCAAACCTTCTCCGTGTGAGAAGAGTCCTTTGCTCAGCAGTGGGCATTTTCAAGCTGATGATGTGATGTGAAGCAGATACCCTGTGAAAAATGGCAAATTAGCTGTAATATTACATTTTTGCCAATTTACATCAAATGACCACCAAAACGAAGGCTGTATGAGGATCCTTCCCTTTAAAAAAAATTAAGCAAAGTATCGTAAGTACCTAAACAATTTTTTAATTTTTGGTAGCATTGAACATGAAAATCTAGCTTGACAAACTAGACCAGCATAATATAAAACGTATATGACCTATATCTCATGGAACCGAAGGAGGAGCCAAAGCAGGATCGGAAACAATAAAAACAGACACTATAAAAGTTACTGGATAAACATTGGTCAGCTACCTACTTACGCTGAAGATCGTCGCGTGATCACCGATGGCTAGAGTATCTCCTACTGCGGTGGCTGAGGCGTGATGAGAATAATTCCCTCATCTGCTCCGCCTCCTTCGGCTAGACGAGTAACGGCGGCTTCCGAAAGATATCTCACCCCTTGATATAATTATAGTTATCTAATTATTAATCACTTACCTTCATTGCCAATCCTGCATCAAATAGAGGATGTATAATAACACAAGACCAACCAGAAAGAGTGGAATGCCTATTAGGACTGACAAACACGTGCTTTTTATTAAAAAGCAGCTGAAACAAAAAATATAAGTGCATTAATAAATCAATCCTTACAGAAAATAAGATTTGTTTTCGGTATCATGAGATTAAATAGGTTAAAAACCATGTATGTATTTTTAATCTCATCATCATCATCTTCCTGTCCTTGTCCCGTTTTATTTGGGGTCGGCGCAATATGTTTTTTTCTTCCATTCTGTCCTGTCACCCGTCACGCTATCACTAACTCCTCTTTCTTCCATATCATTTCTCACACAATCCATCCATATTTTCTTTGCTCTCCCTGTCCATCCATCCACATTTATAGTCATGACTTGACATCATCATCATCATCATCATCATCATCATCATCATCATCATCATCATCATCATCATCATCATCATCATCATCATCATCATCATCATCATCATCATCATCATCATCATCATCATCATCATCATCATCATCATCATCATCATCATCATCATCATCATCATCATCATCATCATCATCATCATCATCATCATCATCATCATCATCATCATCATCATCATCATCATCATCATCATCATCATCATCATCATCATCATCATCATCATCATCATCATCATCATCATCATCATCATCATCATCATCATCATCATCATCATCATCATCATCATCATCATCATCATCATCATCATCATCATCATCATCATCATCATCATCATCATCATCATCATCATCATCATCATCATCATCATCATCATCATCATCATCATCATATTTAAGTAACCTATCTACACAATTTTGTAATTGACGACTTATTATTATTAATCCATATAGACAAAACAAAATAATGAACTTAGTTCATTCCAGGAAACAGCGACGCAATACTGAAAACCCCATTACGTGAATCTGATTTCAGATTAGCCCAAACAAACAGGCAAGAATCATTGTTTTGTTGCGTACATAAAGCTCCCTCAGTCAAGTTTTTCTTATTTATCTTCCATGTACAGACACCGAACTTTAACAATTTTATTATACTACCTATGTATTCATAAAATCCTTTATTGTATTGATAAAAATATTGCACATACCACATGGTGATATTGTTATTATTTATTTCTATTTACTCTACAAAAATACAAAGATGCAAAGATGATAGAAGTTGTCACGTCAGCGTGACAGATAACACTAGCTTATTTTCTGTTACACCATAATATTTGACCACTAAAGAGTATTGTAGCACTTCTGTTAGCATTTTGCTTTTTTAAAGGACGAATATTTACTTTTTATTTAGGTAGGTATGGCATAGGTCAGCAAACGAGCAGATTATCTGTTGGTAAATGATTGGCGCCGCCCATGGACACTCGCAACTCCAATGGAGTTACTACAATTACGTTGCCGGCCTCTTGAGGGTTATGACGGATTTAAGGACAGAGGTTTTGAGAATTGAGGGTATGATTGGAGTGAAAGGATTGGGCCTCTGGGAACCTCACATACGCGCCTGTACTCAGTGTCATAGACTATGCTGACGCCGCTCGGGAGGTCAAGTCAAAAAGTCAAAAGTCAAAAATCATTTATTCCAATTAGACCTTTAAAGGCACTTTTGAACGTCAAACAAAATTTTGAAGATATTGTGTCAGTCTGTCGGTCAGTCCTCTTAGTGAAGCTATTTGCTCGTTCCAAAGTCTAGATTCCGATGGAGAAGAACGAGCAAGAAACTCCATGGTTACTCTTTTTAAATCAGTTTCACATACAGATTCCAGTGTAGCACTAAACTTATACTAATACTAGACAGTGTAACACTAATATTTATTCAAATATAAAAATAAAGTAACCTTAAGGACAATAGACAGTCTGGAGCTGATCAGTCCCGACTGACGGCGCCCGTTCACGAACATGACACGTACACCAGCATCGCCCAACTCACCCATTTTATAGGGAATTAAGCGATCCAGCGCCCATGCCACCGCCAGTGTGACCTTTCAGTGAGCATGAGGCCCTCATTTTCATGAGGTCGGTGCGTAGCACCTAATCGTACCCGATATTCCAGAGGAGCGATTCCTGGGCCGATCCCTGTGGAACACCGCGCGACGCGACGTCGCTCCCCGGGTCTGCACGCCCCGGGAACCTGGTAGATGAACCCCGATCTGTCCGTTAAATAAGCCTTGACTACACGATGCCTCTAGGATGCAGCTTTAGAGCAGCGAGTTACAGGCGTTAACGATGTCTAGAGACTTCGCCACAACGACCCGCCCCTGGTCGGCGCAGTCCCTCACGCGCATGATGGCATCTACCATGGAGCGCATTCTATGAAAGCCGAACTGACCGTCCGCCGGATCCGGTCCCCTACCAGTCAGGTGCCCGACGAAGCGATCCAAGTTGATTCTTTCGAACAATTTATCCACCACTTCGAGCAGCACAGCACAGCACAGTGTATAGAAAATATTGACACATATCTGAGCATAGGATCCTGGTTAAGAGTATAAGAAGTACAGTGTTTAATGCAACGGCTTTCTGATCCTACTTATGTATGTATTATACGCTTTTGCCAGTCAACAACAACAATTAGAGACGCAATTACAAACCAGGAATAAAATTCATTCAAGCGCTTTTCCAATAAACCCAGTGGAAATTGTAACGAAAAATATTAAATTTTAGAAATATTAATTGTAATAAAAAAATATCTCACTTCCATAATTATACGTATGTATGTAGTTATATAAATATAAGGGATCGCTTGCTTTCATTCCTTAAATAAAATAAATTATGGCCAGTATCACGCTGGCAACCAGAATACATGGAAGGCACAGCAATATCCATGAACAAATGCATCTACAACAGCAACTGGAACAAAATATTTTAAGCATTTATTTATTTATTTATCACAAAATACAACTTATTATTATTACAGGGCAACCTAATGCAATAGTGTATTGACAATTTTATATTTACCTACTTAATCTAAACTACTCTACACACTTATCGGTTAGGAAAATTATAATACATACTTAAAAAAATAAAAATAAAAAGTTACATAAAAGTAAATTCAAGTTGAACAAGTACATTACACGGCTCTTGTGAATTCATTCAGAGTACAGTTGAATATATCAATTTGTTCCGATTCCGACATGGCATTGAGCGTAACAGAATGAAGGAATTTCAATCGTCACAGAACACATCATCAGCCTTTAAGTGCTCACTGCTGAGCAAAGGTCTCTTCTCACACGGAGAAAGTTTGAGCATTAGGTAATCACCACGCTTGCTTTAGGCGTATTGGAGATTTCAAAATTTTTATTGGAAATTATAAGTCCAGGTTTCCTCACGATGTTTTTTTTTAAATAAATAGTAATATACTTTAACTAATAAATATATAACACTGAACGAAAATGACTATGTTATACAACAATATTTACAAAACAATTAGAACGGTAGGTATACAAAATACAGTCTCTAAAATGTAATACATAATCATTTATCTAATTTAATTCCACCAGTAATTAAAAAATAAACAAAAATTATCGCACATACCACATGGTAGAATTGTTTAATTATTTCTATTAACAAAACTCAGAGCACAAAGTTGTATAGAAGTTGCCACAGTGACAGAACTCCGACAGATAACCTTATTTTCTGTTATACCATAATATTTGGCCACTAAAGAGTATTGTAGCACTTCTGATATCTTTGTGGTTTGTGAAAGGAAGAGTATTTCAAACATGTTTTTTATTGCTTAGGTCGGCAAAATAATCCCTGCCGCCCATGGACACCCGCAACACCAAGGGGCTACTACAAGTGCGTTGCTGGCCTCTTATGGGTTAGTAGGGATTTGAGGATTGCGATTGGGAGGAGGAAGGATTGGACCTCCGGTAACCTCAATCACACAGCGAAACACAACCAAAGTGTTACGTTACGCCGGTATTCTGTGCGGCCATGGTATCACTATTGAGCCAGCCCATTTGTGCTGAACCATGGCTCTTTCACATTGCGAACCGTACACCTTGGACCACCAAAAAATCTAGCAAGTAGTCACGAGAATGAAATCTTGAAACGCAAATATATTTTACCAGATCCGAAAGGTAATACAGTTGTGAGCCAAATAGTATTTAAGAGCCTAAGAGCATGTCTACTGACAGAGTCATCATCATCATCAGCCTATAAGTGCCCACTGCTGAGCAAAGGCCTCTTCTCACACAGAGAAGGTTAGAGCATTGATCACCACGCTTGCTCAATGCGGGTTGGCGATTTCAAACTTATAATTAGAAATTATAAGTTCAGGTTTCCTCACGATGTTTACCTTCACCGTATGTCAGTGGTGTCTAAATAATCATTTCTACTGACAGAGTAGCAAACTCATTTTTGACGAAATTTTGACACATATCAGAGGACAGGATCTTGGCTAAGAGTATAAGAAGTATAATGCCCTTATCACGGGCTATGTATAAACAACAAAAACAATACGGTAGTTTCCAACTAGTCAAATTCAATACTTTTATCCAAATGTCAATAACTATACTTTTCTATGAAATTTGTATGAAACACTGAGTATTTTTGTGTCAAATAGCGTACTTATTTCTTAAAAATTAGCTAAAAAATATCTTAAATTAAGCGTACCGATCGACCCATGAATAAAAGTATAGTTATTTTTCAATATTTTATTGTATTGAAACGTCAAATTAATTTATTGTTCACCTAGGTAACTACCCAATTGGAGAGGCAGTGGCCAACGAAGGAATAAATAATTATTATAGTTTTCAAGCCGAAGAAGTACCACACGGCATAGGGGGAAAATGTAAATTAGACTACAAAATTTTTGATTTTGTATCGAAAAACAAGGACAGGCAATCGCTTGATCAAAGAGCAAAAAAATAAATGTTAGAAGTATGAATAGTAATAAAAGTATAAGATATCTCATCTCCATATACCTCATACCCTCTCATACCTTTGTAGTTATCTAAATAATTAAAGATCGCTTGCCTTCATTCCTTAAGGAAAATTAGTACGGCCGCTAACACGCCGGCAACGAGAACAAATGGAAGACATATCAACAAACTTAAACACATACTTTTAACAAAGCAGCAACTGGAACAAAATATTTTAAGCATAATTATAATAGAGTAAAGGGATAAACCGTAACACAACACCAAATAAAATACCTATTCTATTATCATGGGTGTATGGTCCAGAATCCTATACCTACAGATCACATTAATCACTATCGTACTAAAGTTTCGGTGAGCAATGAAAGAGAGCTTTATTGTTTGAAACAGTGGACTCAAATTTAAATGGGTAAAGTATGTATGTTGCATAGCTAACCCACTACTCGTTCTTTATTAGAGTAAATAAATAACATTAAACACGTAAATATAAACAAAAAACATTGAACGAAAATGACTATGTTATCTATACTAATATTATAAAGAGGTAAAATTTGTAAGTTTGTATGTAGGGGTTAATTTTTGGACCCGCTGGTCGGATTACCAAAATTCTTTCATTGATAGATAGCTACAATGTTCCAGGGTGCTATTAGGGTATAAAACATCACGCTACGATCAAATGGAGTCGAGCAGCGGGTGAAACCACACGAGATTAGCTAGTACAATAATATTTACAAAACAATTCGCTCGGTATACAAAATACTGTCTCTAAAATGTAATACATAATCAATTTCATTGTATAGTCTCTTGCTAGACCATACACTATTTTAGATGATAGTGGAAAGGAATAAAAGAAAGTTAAGTACTGAAAACTTTTGTATTGACCAAAATGTACTAGAAGGTAAAAATGAGCTTAATGGACTGTGCGGAAATGATGAGTGACGTAGCCCTTGTCGGCTGTAATGAGAACGCTTAGCTTACTTGGTGGCTCAACGCGAACTGAACATATTTATAATGAATTGTAATGTAAGTGGCGTAAAATGCTGATGTGCGGTTGCACCGTACATGCTCCCGAGCAGGAAGATGAATATGAGATGAACATGAAAAGATGAGTAACAAGGTGATGCCAATTGGTCCTTATAATATTGATGATTAACAAGATGATTCCAATTGGTCCTTATTCTATGCTTATAGTCTCTACTTGAACTCCGTTTTACGCAACATAGGCACTGTACACTTGTCTAACTTATGCACTTTTGATATTTCACTGTAATCTGATACACACGGAATATCATGCTCATTACGCGCACTAACACTATATTTCACTGTGGACGATGACGGAGAGGCCCCAGCCTCTGCTCGTGCCGAGGTCACGTGTTGTGTTGCCTGTAGGCTCGCCATTGCGACCCTTGCCACCTCGAGAGAAGCGGATCTCCTGTGGTGAAGCCGTCGTATCATGAAGCCTGCTCCAATCACCATCACAACACCGATCATCACATAAAATGCTGTGTAGTGATGAATGTCGTGATAAGAAATTTGATTTGGTAACTTTTCACTTGCTTTAAGTATGCGGAGTTGTTTCTTGATTTCGTCTAACTCCTCGTTGCTTGAGAGAAGTGTGTTGTTTTCTATTAGTGGAGTAGAGATGCCTGCGTTTATAATATGATTTATTGGTTCTATTTCAGGTAGCTTTAATGATGGTTTTATGTCTAAGGTGCTAAAACCTTAATTACGTGAGTAAACAGTAAAACTTTCAGTTTTAATTAGACAGTCGTGTTCGACTCCCAATATGCCTGCTTTTATTAATTGCCCGGGCGACACATTATCGTCGCATAAGACTCTTATTTCACACTGATTACAGCAGAAAAATGCATAATTGTTTATTTTGCTTAAGGCTGTCCATTGATTCGAACAAGTTGTAATGCTGATCTTGCATTTGCTAGAATCTGGTTCTACTTTACAAAGTTTTTCATTATTCTTGAGATGATAAATCGGTTTCTCTATATGACATAGATAATTGTCGACGTCGTCACGTAGACATGTCTGAACGTCGTTTAAAGACATTGGTAAATACGAGTCCTTCTTCAAATTGATTGCAACATGTTCAGCAATCGGAGTTAACGTAACCATGCTTGAGTTACCTACAGGTTGAGGTATTGGGAGGATTTTCATGATTGAAAATGTATCCCTAGATACCAGAGGTAGTTTCAATTCAAAGATTAAAAATTCTTCAGTCATTCTTGCTTTGACTGTCAATAAATGATAAATGTTTTTAAAGTTGATTTGTAAGTTATTGATCGGCAACGTGAGGTCTTTTGAAAGGTGACTCGATATTGTGTTCAGAGTATCCTTCAGCTGTTCTGGTGACAATAAATGAATATTGAGTCTCCCGTGGTAAACATCTGTTACGGTATCTAATAAACTTGTTTGGATTGTTTTTAATTGTCTTAAGACATTGCTTGTAGCGATTGCGCCCGTACTGAAATCGTTCATGATTCGATTTCTCTCTGATTCGTTCAATAAAACGTTTTCTATCTTATCTAGCTTGATTGATAGTGTATTAAGCATCTTGTGTTGCTTATTAATTGCTTGCCCGTTCCTTTTCAAAATATTGTATTCTGCTTCAATTACCGTTGTTTGTTGTTTCAAGAGCGATAGTAAGTGATCTTCATTGTCATGTATGGATTGAATATCTTGTTTATATTGTTCCGCGAATCTCTCATCGAGTACACCGAATAAGTCGTTTGCAAGATATCCGACACCGTTGATAAGGCCTCGCTTGCGGCGGCGCAGGTCTCGTGCGCGGCGCGTGCTGGAATGCTGACTCAGCAACAGGTGGTTGTAATACTCGAGTTCTGAGAATTCCTGCTTCAATTGTACTTGAATAACGTCACAATGTGATGTTTCTTTAAACTTGTTACATAACTGTTCTAAGTAGCTAAGGTATTTACTGCATGCTTCTGTACCTTGCCAAAATGGTTTCATGTCATAGTATGTGACTATCTTCCAATCGTCTCTGATTAATTGCATGTTTGCAATTTTGTCCAAATAAAAACCTTGATTATCCTTTAATTGTGTTACATTGTACGAACCGTAAGCTGTGGTCAAAATGCTCATGAAAGATAAAAGTAACATTACCAGCGATGAAAAGCTGTAGTTAACTCTTCTGTTTTTATATGGCTTGCTATTTATCATTTCCGCGGAACGTAACTCTTGTTGGATTCTGTCATTCACAGGGAGAATAGACAGCTTGAGAATAGGCCTCTTGATTAGCCCATTTTTTGTTTTCAATGTGACCACCCTGACGTGACCATCGGAACCGGGATGCAGCTGGACCACGCGGCCAACTGCCCATTTCCCAGGAGGTAAGTTTGCATCGTTAATTGTGACAATGTCATTAAGTTGAATGTCTGGTTGAGAATGTCTCCACTTGCTTCTTGATGACAGCTGTGTGATATATTCTGTATGCCAACGTTTCCAAATATCTTGTACTATTTTTTGAGTTAAATGCCATCTTGTCCGCATATCTGTTTCTGTTTCTAATATAGTCATATCTTGATTTAGATTGATAAAGCTTGACGGAGAGAGGAAATCTAGGTCGTTGGGGTCTTCAGTAAGAGGGCACAGTGGCCTTGAATTAAGTACTGCTTCTAACTGGGCCAGAACTGTGCTGAACTCTTCAAAGGTGAGCTTTTGCTCTCCAACTACTCTTCTTAAATGGTATTTTAAACTTTTTACAGCAGCCTCCCACAGCCCTCCTGCTGTAGGCCACGAGGGTGCATTAAAATGCCATTCAATGTCCATGCTTGTAATTTCCTTGATAAAATCTTGATCAAATGTTTTTTGTATCTGCTCCAATTCTTCTTGTAAAATTTTGTTGGCGCCGACAAAGTTTGTACCGTTGTCACTGTACAAGTGCTTTGGCGAGCCCTTTCTTCCAGCCATTCGTCGCAATGCAGCTAGGAATGCTGATGATGTGAGGTCTGAGACTAAGTCTATATGAACAAGCTTTGTCACCATACAGACAAATACCACCACGTAGCCCTTTGTGGTTTTAATTCCACGGCCCTTGTTGGCCTTTATGAGCACGTGTCCGGTAAAATCGACCCCTGTGTGTTCAAAGGGCTTTGCTACGTTACATCGCTGCGTAGGTAAATCACCCATCAATTGTGTCATCTTGCTTGGACTGTGTTTACGACAGGTAATGCAGGTACGTATACGCTTTTTGACTTTTTGACACGATTGAATTTATGCATGTCACCTTTGATGTTTAACCATTCCTTGCCAATGGGATCGGGTAACTTGTCATCCCATTGACTACTTGACAACCAAACTTGCTGAAATAGCAGTTTTAGCTTTGTTGATATCGGTGACAGCCAACCAAGAGGGTCAAACAACTTTGATATGTCTGACAACATTGATCTCTTAGTTGGTGTTTTATTTGATGGTTCAATTTTTGATTGAAATGTAAATAAGTCTCCTTTTGAATTCCAACGTAATCCCAATGTTTTTGATGTCTCCAGTTCCTTAAAATCGAAATTTTCTTGCTTTCTACTCGCCCCGATTGTATCGTCTTGTAAGGCTGACACGTTTGACGACCATTTTCTTAAATTAAAGCCTCCTGATTTTAGCAATGTGATTAAATCTTGCTTTAGTTTTGCTGCTAACTCGACAGAATGAGATCCGTGCAGAACATCATCCATGTAGAATGATTGCTCCAATGCCTTGATTGCAACACTGTCGTAATTATGTCTCTCATCTTCAGCCAGTTGCTTTAAAGTCATCATGGCTAAAAATGGTGCGGCCTTGGTGCCGTATGTAACAGTGCATAGCTGGTATACCTGATGACGCATGTCAATGGTGTCCCTCCATATGATTTTTTGAAATTTTTGATCCTGTTTATTTATCCAAATGAACCGATACATTTTTTCAATATCTGCCGTAAAAGCGACGCGATATTGTCTCCACCTTAATAGTAAAGATTGGAGATCTTGCTGTAGATTTGGGCCTTTTAACATGACGTCATTTAAGCTAGTTCCTGTTATTGTTTTTGACGAAGCGTTAAAAACTACGCGAAGTGCTGTTGTAGTGGAATCGTTTCGCAATACACAATGGTGAGGTAAATAATAATCCGGTTGCATGTTATCGGACGCTGGTATCATATGTCCTAGCGTTTTATATTCTTGAATAAATAATTTATATTGTTTTGCTAATTCTTCATTATTGTGAAATTTCCGTTCCAACTGTTGAAATTGCGCCATTGCTTTATTTTTAGACATTCCTAAACGTGTTTCAAAATTTTCTTGAAAGGGTAATCTTACTTCATACATGCCATTTTCATGTCTTGTTGTGGTATTCTTGTAAAACTCGATGCACTGTAGATCCTCTGCAGATAAATTGGATGATTCTGAGATGTCTTCGTTCTCCCAAAATCTTTGTAATTCGTCCACTTGATTCAGGACTACGTTACAATGAAAAGGATTGAAATTTCCGCATAAGATCCATCCCAGTTGTGTCTGTTGCGCAACCGGTAATGATAGATCCGCCCTGATAATGCCTTCTAAAATGATATGAGAATATACATCAGCTCCGGTTGCTAATAATGTTTCGATCACGTTGTTGCCTTGTTGCGAAACGTGATTTTCTTGTGATTCTTGATTTTGCGTTGCAAGGACCGCTGGTGCTTGATTCTCAGTAATTGTATTACATGAAGACTTATTGTTAAATGCTTGATGCAAAAGTGTATTATGTTTACCGTTACATTCGCGGCACCGTTTTTCTGACATACATTCTTTATCCCCGTGCGAATAAAGACAATTTTTGCATAAATTCAATCGTGTTATAGCTTGTCGCTTTGAACTTGGTGTCATGTTTAAAAACCTATTGCAATAATATATTCCGTGTGACTCTTTGCACAACGGGCATGTTACTTCGAAATTATTTACCGAAGTTTTACTTGCTGAATATTTATTCTTGAAGTATGAAGATGATGATTTATTTTGCTTGCTTGTTGATGGTTTGGAATTTTCATTTTTCTTGCGTGAAGATTCCAAAGCGGTGAATCTGCTCTCTAAGAAGCTTAAAAACTCGTTCAAATTTGGTAGTTCTCTAGGTTTCTTTAGAGATTCCAAATAATGATCATGCGTGTCTGCATCCAATTTCAGCAATAAAATACGCACGATGAATGGATCCCAGCTGTCTATATTAACGCCTAGGTTTCTTATTGAGTTTAAGCATTCTAGAGTGGTATCATGAATTTTCTTGATCTGAAGGACGTTTGCTTGTTGCACTACTGGAAGATTTAGTACGAGATCTAGATGAGATGTAAATATCAACCATTTGTTGTTGTACCTGTTGTTTAATATCTCCCAGCAGACATTGTAATTGTCAGAACTGATTTGTAAATGCTGTATCAAACGTTCAGCTTCTCCACGCACCTTGCTTTTAAGAAACTGCATCTTATGGGCGTTTGATAATGAGACGTTACTGTGGATAGCTTCAATAAACAAGTCCTTAAAAGACACCCAATTTTGATAATTTCCATTGAAAAACGGGATGTCAATTTTTGGTGTCCAATTCTCCTTGTGAACTACTGACCCTAGTTTTTTATTAATTGCATTTTTTAATTCATTGTAAATAGTTTCTTGCTTCGTATACGACACCTCATATTCTTGATTCGTACCCTCCAACTCGCTGTCTAATTCCCAATGTAAAGAATCTATAATAGACCATCGAGCTTGTAGAATACGCAAGGCATCTTTCAACTCCCACTTTTCGGACATAACATCCAAATTTATCCCTGCCACAGTGCGCTGCAGCGCTCTGAAATTGCTTGCTTGTTTTTTCAAAAGTTCATCAAGCTTGCTAGATGAACCTCTGGAGCATACCTCGACGGGTGGCGATTGACGACTCATTACTTCTTGTTCTTCCTGTGTAGACCCTTCCTGTTGAGCTTCTTTTATCTTCATCAACAAACCTTGATGTTGCTGATTAATAAGTGCCTTAGTCGAGATATATAGCTCTTTTGCTTTTTCGTATGTACGGCCAGTAAAATACGGATGAGTCCTACTTTCTTCCGAAAGAAGACGGTCGTGATTGTACTGGTAATCGGACCAATACTGATTTAAGGTATCTAAACGTCGCTTGAAATAATCAGAAGTCTTACGATCCGGTGAATCCTTTTTGATATTTATAGCCAACTTTTGGATGGCTGTGTAAAGTTCGTCTTGATTTGTATGTAAACCCTCCATGACGAGGAGTTAATTACAGTAAGAAATAAATGGAAAGATCTTACTTGACTGGTCTTGATAACTGCTTACGAATCCTTGGTGATCCGCTGAGACACCTGTTAGCCTCAGATCCTGATGATGAAGCGCTGCTTGAGACACTTGCTAGTCTCGGATCTTGATGATGAAGTTCCCTGAGACACCTGTTAGTCTCGGAGTTTAAATTGCTTGCACTGAACTCCTGATAGTTCACAGGTCCTTGATGACCCTGGGTCACTTGTTAGTCCCAAAGTTTTATAGTCACTCAACACAATACACACAAGTTTGAGTCACTGGTTAACTGTCCGCTACACTGTCCACGCGCGCGATATGGACTATGTAACGTGCAATGTTCACAATCGAAGGACCAAAAAATATGTATAGTCTCTTGCTAGACCATACACTATTTTAGATGATAGTGGAAAGGAATAAAAGAAAGTTAAGTACTGAAAACTTTTGTATTGACCAAAATGTACTAGAAGGTAAAAATGAGCTTAATGGACTGTGCGGAAATGATGAGTGACGTAGCCCTTGTCGGCTGTAATGAGAACGCTTAGCTTACTTGGTGGCTCAACGCGAACTGAACATATTTATAATGAATTGTAATGTAAGTGGCGTAAAATGCTGATGTGCGGTTGCACCGTACATCATAATTCCAATCCAATAGAAAATAAATCAAGAAATTGTTGCACATACCACATTGTGGAATTGTTTATTTATTATTTATTTTCACGGAGCAAATAAATAAAAAATTCTATCGACAAAACTGAGTATCTACAAAGTTGTCAAAATGGCAGGACGTCAACGCGACAGGCATTACTTGTATTTTCTATCATAGAGTATGTAAACCTTTCTGTTTTCTATTTAGACAGGCACCATAATATTGGCTCACTTAAGAGTTTTGTAACTCTCCTGATAGCATTGTGGTAGGAAAAAAGCCTTTGCTACATTCTCAGATCAGACCGGACGACCGGACCGACCAGAACCAGACCCGAGCGTACTTTGAGGCGCGTAGCGTTCCGCGCGCGCCTCAAAGAGTCAATAGACCAGACGGGATCCTATAGGGCTAATGTTCAGCCGGGGTTGCGGGGCAAGCGCAATGTTGCACCACAGCCTTCGCCTAAAGCAGGAGAAGCAACGTGGTTACGGTGCAATCTGGAAGCTAGATAATTGAAAAAAATTGTAATTGTAATCACAGACAAAATTAGAGCAGCTTTAAAAAAATATTAATCATAATTAAAATTAAGTAAGGGTAAATTGTATTTCAAAAATAGCAACTTCGCAGCTTTTTCCCCCGAAAGTCTGTTACGATGAGGATCATAAACAATACGGTAGTTTCCAACTAGTCAAATTCAATACTTTTATCCTAATGTCAAAAACGGTACTTTTCTATGAAATTTGTATGAAAAACTGAGGTATGACGTCATAACAGTTTTACGTCAAATAGCTTACTTATTTCTGAATAATGAGCTAAAAAAATCTAAAACTTAGTGTATCGATCGATCGATGAATAAAAGTATAGTTATTTTTCAATATTTTATTGTATTAAAACGTCGAATTAATTTATTTTTGACCTAGGACACTACCCAATTCCTGCTGCACTGAAAAATTATTCACTTGGAACGCTGGTTGCAGGTGTAGATAAATATGTACCCACACCCGCGCAATGCAAGTCAAAACATGTCGTGTCTGACGTTGCGGCGAGCGAGACGTCAACTATCTTTTCAAGGCCGCGCGCGGCCGGCGACACTAATCTTATGAGAAATTGAAGATCCGTATCCGTATCCGTATCCGCGGATCTTGACACTAAATATCCGTATTCAGATCCGTATCCGCGGATCTTCATTTTTAGCGATCCGGCACATCACTAAATTTTATTAAAAACGTTGCCCCACAATAGGATTTTCTCCTACGTGACTACGTTCGCATGCACCACACTCCAAGACTCGAAACTAAAACAAGACTCTTTGTGGGTCATACAATTAGTTATTGTGTTGTTCCATGCGGGATTAGAACCAGCGAAACCATACGTCATCCGGAAGCCTAGCCACCGACTACTATGCAGACACAAAAAAATACGAGGATTTCCTAAAGTAATAGAAGTCATCGACTGTTTGTGATATTTTACACATATGGATCCAAACATGTTTTTTTCTCAAAGTAATGGACTTACATCTACACAAGTTCTGCGATCAGTATTTTTTCTTTCTGTAACTCTGAACTGTCGAGTGTTAAACGCCGATAAGTTTAATTGAATATTTATTTTTGATAGCTAACTAACATTAAGTTTCAACATAAAAAAATGCTGGCACCGACTCCAAAAATAAGTAATAAATTTTGAATATTTGCAAAATATTAATTTGTCATTAATATTTTACCTATAAATTAAATTTCTTTACAGCAGTTCAAATTTTTATTTTTTACTTTTTAGTGTAGGAACTTTTATTGCTTGACTTTTTTTGAAGGCGGTTTTTTTTGTAATTTTTTTTTTATTTGTTGCCGTTTAGTTTTTTTTTTATTATAATGTGTTATGGCAACGAAGTCAATATCGTTACTACATTTCTTTTGAAAAAGTTACCATTGTCATTTAAGTAGGAATACATATCATAGGTGCATTGTTACAGTGTAATCGTTTTGATCTCGAGGAGAGATGATATGATGCATGAAATAATTATGATTCTTATAGTTAAAATAAAAAAATAATCTTATCATAAATTCTTATTAGTTCTCGCAAAATAACAAAAAACTAGATATTTTCATCAACAGGCAAATAAAGTTCAAAGATACCAACGCTATGCAATCTATTTTAGTATGATTAAATACATTCGTACATAGAAAAAAGACCGATGCAATTACTGTTTTGTATCAATTGTAACCCATTAAATGCAGAAAACTATTTTGTTATTACTAAACACATTCATATATAGACAAGTTGGTAAAAATACAAAAGACCACCGCTATTGTAAATATACATTTATGACTCATTCAATGTATGAACCTTTTTTAAGTATTATCTACATATGTGCACACAAAAGAGACACAATTATTGTTTTGTACGACGCAGTTATTGTTTTGTAACCCATTTAAAACGACTGTTTTGTTAAAAATGGCAATGAATTGTCTTAGCCTATTACCAGGAAAACGAAAAGAACACTATGACGCATTTCACCACTAATGTGTAAACGCAGTCCACGTGGACTAATGCAAAATAGCCAATACTAGGCCAAACTCCGCCCCCAAAGGTGTGCGGTCGCTGCTCTAGAACCTTTCGGCCCCATCGGCCATCTGGTCTACGAGCAATGTGTCCTGCCCACTGTCGCTAAGTTTGGCATTTCTTCGGGCTATGTCGGTGACTCTGGTTCTTCTGCGGATTTCTTCATTTCTGATTCGAACACGCAAGGAAACTCCGAGCATAGCCCTTTCCATTGCTCTTGACAGCTCTAGTAAGCTTAAACAATACTAGGATACATTATTCTATTTTGAAGTTCCCATGCCAACCTTCTACCTTCCAATTTCATCATCACATCAGTTCAATAGTACCTTACAGCCAAAGTGCATCTTATAAAAATTCTAACAAGCCCAAACACGGCTAGGATATATTAATTAGGTACGCAGTTCCAGTGCCTACTAGGGAATGCAAAACCCGCCAAAATTTAAAACCGGGTTTATTTTCGAGTTCTATTTAAAAAAACCCGGTTTTCGGTGAAATCGGGTTTAAAACGAGTTTTTTTTTTGTAAGTACTTTTTTATGTAAACTACATGGAAATGAATAAAAAATCGTGATCAAAGGAAAATAACTTTAATTTATTTATTACGAAAACTATGAAATCGTTAACAATCAGTCTTACAATAATCAACTTTAGACAAGTAAGTCACTGAATAAACATAATTATCATGTTCATAGAACAGCTACAGCTTAGATACTGAAAATGAAAATAACAAATCATTAAACATTGCTTAAAGAATATTTTACTTTTTAAAGTATTTATAGGAACTGTCTGTACTCTAGTGCATCTACGTACAGTCAGCTCCAAAAGTCGATGAACAGAATCAACTTACCAAAACACCTGTTCACAATAAAACGCCCTAAGTTATAGTCGCAACTAGGAAACAAAATAGCCTGTACACCAGAAATTTACAAAAGTCGTTACACACGACTAATTCAAAAGTATCTGTGCACTAGTATTCCTAAAGTCGCTGTACACCTTCAATCCAAATGTCGCTGAACATCATTGTATAAAAAGTCACTAAACAGCGGTAAAGATAAAATTAGGTTAACAAAGTATATGTCGGCGCACTGGCCACCAGTGCATGTAAAACCTCTTTGTTATACGTCGATGTCAAACTTCACTGTCAACTGTCATAATTATTTCAAGTCCATAGCGAACACCGAGCTCAGGTGAGGCGGCCTTCTTGTAAAACATGACAATTAGTGTTGGACCTTTGTAGAATACGCACGCGGCCACGTGTTCGGTGGACGTTAAGTTCCAATTCAACCTAATCTTTAATTATCCTTAGTTAAATTGTAATTGTTTTTTTTTTTTGTGAGGGGAAAATCATCAAATGACTTCTCCCGCCCAGGGCCGGGCAGGAGGGAGTGTCAGACTCTTACTGACTAAAAACCCCCCTGTTCCTTCTCCTACTTTGTGCCGAGGTCGCGGTGCCTCATTGCGCTTACCCCGCAACCCCGGCTGAATATCAGCCCTTTAGGGCCCCGTCTGTGGTGGTCTAATGGCTCTTTGAGGCGCGCGCGGAACGCTACGCGCCGTACGCTCGGGTCTGGTTCTGGTCGGGCGGCGAGCTGCCCTTACTCGCCGACCGCAGGCCCGTGCTTATGGTGGCCGGAGATCGTCCCTCGATCCCCGACGCCCGTAGTGTCGCCAGTTGCGGCTGCTGGGGCGTGAGGAGAAGGATTGCTCCCTCACGCGGGCCGCCTCTCTCTTTGCGAGCATGACTGCTTTACAAAAGGAGGAGACGGCGTCCCAGTTCCTCTCACTCCGCACCATGGCCTCGACTAAGGCCGGGCGCGAGAGGTCGCCGCCGCCGGTGTTTGTCGTAGTTGGGTTTTAGTTTTTTTACTCTGGTTGTTTTGTCCGCTAGAGGACGCCGCATTAGATTTTGTAATACATCATATAACTTAAAACCAGCGGACAATTAAGACGTTTCTAATGATATGTCATATGTCGAATTCTTTAAATTTTAGCATTGCCGTAGTCGGGTAAAAATAATAAATTAAAGGAAGGTAGGTTTTGTAAGATTTGCACAAAGTAAATTACAAGTACCGTCACAAAAATCACTTGGTAGATCATTAGAGTTATGATTATGTTTTTTAATAAATTATAGATTAGTATGATTACTGACAATAAAATATAATTTATTTGTAAATAAGTTTTGAAATATGTAGATACTAACGTGTTAACATACATTATTAAGGTCTAGGAAACACTGTCCCAAAAGTAGCTGAACAAAATAAGCGTCAAAAGTATATTAACACGGGGCAACATTAAAAATATACTTTGTTAACCTAATTTTGTCTTTACTGCTGTTTAGTGACTTTTGATACAATGATGTTCAGCGACATTTGGATTGAAGGTGTACAGCGACTTTAGGAATACTAGTGCATAGATACTTTTGAATTAGTCGTGTGTAACGACTTTTGTAAATTTCTGGTGTACAGGCTATTTTGTTTCCTAGTTGCGACTATAACTTATGGCGTTTTATTGTGAACAGGTGTTTTGGTAAGTTGATTCTGTTCATCGACTTTTGGAGCTGACTGTACAATAATATTTAAATAACAGAAAAAATTGCTCTTAACCTAATAATCTAGGTATGCAATACACTTAAAAATGAATTTATAATTATAATATATTCATATAAAAATAGTAGAACCATAAAACAATTAATAAAAAGAGCACAAATTCTCTGAAAACTTTAAAACTTTTTGGAAAGGAAATGAGATCTTAAGAAAATCAAAGCATCTAGAGAAGAGTCGTTTAAACGAGATCTTATCTTATTACAAAAATAACCGGCTGTAGAAAATGCACGTTCTGATTCGACGCTTGTTGGCTTGATAGTAATAAAAGCATTGTATGCCATCGTTAACAATTTGCCGCGACCTCCGCCATTTTCGTGTAACGCCATTTCGCATAAAACCATTTTTTCCTTTTCTAAATTTGATGCAAACAAAGTAGGTGCAGCATTACTTTTAGTTGGTTTCAATTTATGTAAAAGCTCTTCTTTGAAACTTTTGAAAGCAGGAGCAGGAATGGGTAAGTTTACATGTGACGCCAAAGGAACGTTGTCATCATCGTCGAAAGCAATTTTCATTACGATCCCTTTTATAAACTCTACCGTTGGTTTATGAAAAACAGATTCATCGTCGAAAAATTCTTGAGCGTCGTTTAAATATTTCAACACACCTTGAATTAAAAGGTATCTCTCTCCGATTCTCTTCTTTAAAGCTGCATATAATTCAGAACTCAGTATACTGTTATAGCCCGATAGTTTACTGAACAAACATTTGAATGTAGTATCGGCTGTAAGAAGAGTTGCATCTTCTAAGCATAATACTTCTACAACTCCTTTGACTGTTTCAAGCAGATCTTTCAATTGTGTTAGAGAAGTGATTTCCTCGTCTGTGAAACGGATGTCCGACTTTAAATCAAGTAAGGCTTTTTGTATACACTCATAGAGTTCTAAAAATCTATCAATCATATTGCACAATGAACTCCAACGAGTTTTGCAATCAAGGATAACACACAAGTCCCGACCAAACTTCTCTTTCACATATTTCTGTAGCATCACATCATTTTTAGTTGCAGATTTTCTGAACAACTTAACTACTTTTCTAACCTTTTGAATGATATCCTTGTAGTGCTGATTAGAAACATCTGATTGTTGCCTATTTTCTGTTTCAACTAAAATGCCATCTTCTTCGTCATCTTCTCCGTCTAAATCAGATTGATGTAAATTAATGCCTTCCATTTCCATTCCTTCATCATCCCCACATGACCTTTCATCAACTACTGTTTTTTTTTTGTAGAGCACATCTAGCACGGCTAACTGAATGGCATGGGCATAGCAAAGTTGATGATGTACGGGTAAACATTTCCCCATTTTTATCATCACTGCAGCTCCATCGCTAGTCAGCCCAGAAATATCATCTTCGAGAGACAAACCAAATTCTTGAAGTCGTGTTTCTAAAACATTAGCGCACTTTATAGCTGTGGCTGATCCCTCTATTCGAGCAAGTCCTAAGTTGATATGTTCTTTCTTGTTTAAGTCAGGAGAATGTAAATTAATGTTCATATAGCGACGATTGCGAGTGGACACCCATTCATCTGCAGTCAAAGAACATTTTTTTCCGCCCTTTTTCAAAGAAGCTATCACACATTTCACTTCTTCTTTGACGTTCTGGCTGCATTTCATGACAATATTTTTTATAGTGTTAGCTGAGGCTGGAAGGGCATAGTTACTTTTTTTGAACAGTCTCCTTAAATCAGTAGAATTAGCAAATACCCTGAAAGCTATACCATCCAGAGAAACCATTCTTGAAATTGTTAGTTCCATAGAGTCAGAAGTTGTGAGATATTCTGTAATTTTCTTAGGCTTCTTAGAAGTTGATGGTGTAGCCTCTTCATTTTCTGGCTGCTGATGGGCTGTTTTTGCAGAATCTAAGGAAATTAAATGTTTATTTTTTAGGTGATTTCGAAGTGCCGATGTTGAACCTCCGGAAGTCAAAAGTATTTTATTGCAATGCTTGCACTTTGCTTCAGACTTAGTCTTTGATTTTAAAAAGTGTAGCCACACGCTAGTTTTGTCTTCAGCCTTTTTCGTGTTTTCCACAAAGTCCCCCATAGTGAACTGAAACTGACAAAAAATAACTAAGAGACCTAAGCGATAAGCAATTTGTAACTACGTACATTTTTATACTAGATATCGGTCGAGCGATCGGCCGCAACGAACAATTTTGCACTTAAGCGTGAATTCATGCCTTGTCAAATGAGACCTTTGCATAAGCAAGTAAGTAAGACCAAGCATGTATGTTCTGTTCTATTTCCGATGCAAATATCATTCAAATGTAGCTAGCAATAGCATATAACAATAATCAACAAAATAACACCCACTTTAACTAATAATCGAATCATAATTTAGTCCATTATTAGTGTTATACAAAGCAATTTGAAACTGCATACAAAAATAGTAAAATACTTACAAAAACACCTGTACTGCACGATGAACACTTGAAATTGTACGATAAATTTACTTTAATTCTGTATTTTTTACTTCGAAAATAGCTAAAACTTATTAAATTATAGAAACAAACCACAAGGAAGGCAAAGAGCGTGAGCCCATGCAGCCTAGTCTTCAGTTGTCTTTTTCTTGAGAACGTAAATGTCACTTTGACAGTGCTATAGAGTTGCCATTAAAAAAAACCGAAAACACCGAAAAACCGGAAACGTGGCTAAAAAAAATCGAGTTTTTTTATCGTTCAAAATATCACAAAAACCCGGGTTTTCGAATTTCGGTAAAACCGGGTTGCATTCCCTAGTGCCTACCTTCCAGCTCCATCATCATCATTAGATCAGTTCGTCATTTCCAATATAATTATCTAAGATCATTGGTTTATAGTGCATTTTCATAGTTGCTTAACTACCTTGATTGTGATATATATGCGAGTGTCAAGTTTCATCACCCATTTCTGATCTTCTTCACCAGTTCCACCTCATCAAATATTACTTTTTGACTGTAAATGCTTGAGTGCTCTATGAAAATATTAAAATTACTATATAGTTCCCTATAATATTTGAGGAGTTCCCTCGATTTCTCATGGATCCCATCATCAAAACTCGATTTTGAAAAGAATGAGACCAATCATAAAAAAAATTTGCAAATCCGTCCATAAACGACGGAGTTCTGAGGTAACAAACATAAAAAATAAATAAAAAAAAAAATACAATCGAATTGAGAACCTGCTCCTTTTTTTGAAGTCGGTTAAAAACTACTGAAAGCAATGATTTTTTCGTTAGTGCTTAATAATATACCTACTAATATAGTTCGAAATATGTATAAAGAGGTTTGCTAGCGAACTTCAGATAACTTTGAATCGCGGAGAGGATTTAATTAAGTATCAGAAATTTGAATTGATAAAATTCGACTAATTTCTTTCATATTCGTATTTTTTCGTAACAAGAAACTTATATAAATTAGTTAAGATAGTTTTTAGATCGTAAGAAAGATTTGTTTATACCGATGAGGGTGGCATAATCAGTTTGTGATTAAACCATATAAAAATATCTATTATAAAAATATAAAAAAAGCAGCTCAAAATAACCTCTAGAAAACTTTTCAAGTTAGAAAGAGGGCAATTTATAGTAGGTACCTTTAAAAACTCGTAAAACCGCTATCAATGCACCAACAAAACAACTTCTAATACATATTGCAACGGCCAGGTCCCTACATCAAGTCTAGATATAGAGAAAAGTTCACGAACAATTTTCAAAATGAAAAATACTTTAGGAACTTTGTTGTAAAAATTGTAAGTAATACACAAGTGCGAGACAAGTTACAAGATGGCGTTAAACTAAAACTGTTTACTGCACATGTTGTCATTCCACTAATATTATTAGGTTTAAGTGTGGGAGAGCCATGCTTCGGCACGAATGGGTCGGCTCGACCGGAGTGATACCACGGCCTCACAGAAAACCGGCGTGAAACAACCACAGCGTTGTGTTTCGCCGTATGAGTGAGGTTACCGGAGGCCCAATCCTTCCCCTCCCCCAATCCCTCCGCAATCCCTAAATCTCCAAATCCCTAATCCCTAAAAGCGCACCCGTAATTCCTCCGTTGCGGGTGTCCATGGGCGGCGCTGATTGCTTACCATTAGGTAATCCGTCTGCTCGTTTGCCGACCTATCACATAAAAAAAAAAATATTAGGTATACGATTTTTAATACAAATACATTTCATTTCTTCCAAATAACTTTATCATATTAACCCTGATGAACGATGTTATATTCTTTATATAAACATTTTCGTTCTATAAAAAGAAGAAAACATAATTGGCGGTCGCAGAAGATACAAGGTTTTGTTTTCTGTTAAAGGTATGATGTACATATATATTTGACTGCACGGTTGGCGCAGTGGCTGGGCAACTGGCTGCTGTGCAACGTGTCGCGGGTTCGATTCCCGCACGGAACAACACTTTGTGTAAACGCACCCACACGACACAGGAGAAAATCCTAGTGTCGGGCAAAGCTCAAAAAAAATATATATATACATCTAGAGACAAGAGAGAGATGTATGTATTGTTTTTGCCAAAGGTTTTTTTTTCGATTATTTGTATGTCCCGTTCTTTCATGCTTGCTGTTGTTCTTCTTTTTAGTTCAGTGAACCAGTAGAATACCAGAGGTCTTGCTCTGTTTTACAAATGGTGAACTGATGACCATTTTGTCCATGCACTACTATGGCTTATTACTGCCTTGTCTTGTTTGTCTTTTGTTTCATTGCGTAAATGTTTTTTTCTCTTTCAGTTCAAAATTAAAACTTTTTATTCCAATTTAACCAATTCACAAAGACAAAAAAAAATCCTAAAGATAAAATAATGTAGGTATAGTTATGGATAAGTCCTCTAGCAAAAATACTTTCCCAATCTATTTAGAGATTTTAATTGCAGTAAGTTAATCGTCCTACTTAGTAGATAGAAAATAAAAATAAATAAAAACACTAGGCAAAAAAGTACACTTCTTTAACCTTAATTTGTGTTCTGCCACCAAAAAAAGAATACACACGAGAAACACAATTACATACTATGTACGTTAGTACTTAGGTTGCGGTACATCTGTACTTTTGTTTAACCAATAGATACTGTCGCGAACAAAACTACGATTCACAAAAAAAAACCGAATTAATTAACTAAGACTTCTTTGATTTTTTCACCAGATAAAATGGCAATACGATCATGAATAAAATATGAGCGCTTTTAAAAAAAAATAGGAGTGTGGGGTTCCGATGTGAGAGAACAAATGGACTGGTCCAGCTGGAGTGATACCACGGCCTCACAGAAAAACGTCATGAAACAAAGCTTGCGTTGAGTTTTGCCGTTTGATGTTACAAGAGGCCCATGCCCAATTCTCCCTCATCCCCAGTCGCAAACCCGCAAATGAAGACGAGATTTGGTGTTATAGATGCAACCATTAATTTAATCACCATCATTCCGATGATCGTGATGATCCGTCTGCTCTTTTGCCGCCCTATCCTTATATTCCGTCTATTCCTACAAAATACGTAGGTATGTATTTTTAAGATAAAAAGTAAATATTTTCCTAAGATAATTATGTAGGTGTAGGTAACGTTGTTTACCTAGTGGTCTTAAAGTAGTTAAATTGTGGTTATTTTTGTCAAAATTTTATCTTTAAAATATAGTTCAAAAAAAAGGGAAAACATCAATTTTTTAAAACAATGTTAAACATGCAAAAATTTAGCAAACTTATCTTGGTCTTTTGGAACATGACGCTACTGGTGGCACTGGATACGCGTATGGTTTTGAGGATTAAGGCGGGGATCCTGCGAAACTAAACAAACTGATACTGCAAGACGTGGTCAGAAACAAAATAAAAGGGATGTATCCTACATTTATACACGACAGTACACTTAGCTAATTAGCTTTTTCAATTACAAAAACACTTAAGTTCTTTTTACATTTAAGTCACATCACATTCAAGCTCCTGTCTAATTAAATTTAGATAATGTTGTCCGCCTTACGCAGCTTTTACACTTTATTTAATTCTAGTATCTACTTTCCGCTTCGCCTGTCTTAAATTAGAAATTGTCTCTCATAAAATTATGTATATTCTCTCGCCCAGGGTATGGCGTATGGCAAACCCTCGCTCCTGAGGTTATGGTACCTTATTGAGATTAACCCGCGATCCTGACTTAACACCGTCCCTGCTAGGCCTCTTCTGTAGTGGTCTATTGGCTCTTTGGAACGCTATGCACCACACACTCGGGTCTGATTTTTTATAATGTGGACACGACCCTATTCAACAACAGAATCTTTCAAATCGTAAAATCTTTAAATAGAGTAGCTTGAGCGCCTTAAGTAAGCGTGGTGCTTAAACCTTTTGCATGAGAAACCTGTGTGGGTTTGAAACCTGGCAAGTACCAATGTGACTTTTTCCGAGTTATACACATACGGTGAAGGTTAACATCGTGAGAAAACCTGGACTTATGATTTCTTATTATAAGTTTGAAATCACCAACCCGCATTGAGCAAGCGTGGTGATTAATACTCAAAACTTCTCCGTGTGAGAAGAGCCTTTGCTCAACAGTGGGCACTTATAGGCTGATGATGATGATTTATTTACTTCCGAACAGATTAAAAGTCGTTTACCCAAGGGTCGTGCTATAAAATTGTAATGTTTATAGGTCTCCTCGTATCTGAACCCGTAAGGGTAAGAGTACCTTTCAGAAAGCCATCACAATCAAAGTGTTATTGTTATCACTTCAGATTCTTTATAAATTTGTTACCATACCATAAGCGAAGCATAATATAAAGTAACATCGAAAACGACGGATGCTAAGCGAAAAGGATTAGGCGCTGTTTAACAAAAATTATTTGAAGATTGCGTAACTATTAAATTTATTGACAAAATTTTTGTGTTTTTTTTTACTAACAGCTATAATACGGTAGTTTCCAACTAGTCAAATTCAATACTTTTATCCAAATGTCAAAAACGATACTTTTCTATGAAATTTGTATGAAAAACTAAGTTATGACGTCATAGTATTTTGGCCTCAAATAGCTTACTTATTTCTTAATAATTAGCTACAAAATATCTAAAACTTAGTGTATCGATCGATCGATGAATAAAAGTATAGTTAATTTTTAATATCTTATTGTATTGAAACGTCGAATTACTTTATTTTTGACCTAGGAAACTACCCAATTATTCTCATTTTATAGGAGTCAAAGTTTTTACATTAATCGAATTTAATGCCAGGGTCTTCCCACACTAGGACTTTAAACATGCAAGTACACATACACATCAGACAGGAACAACAATTTCTGGATCACACAGAATTTTTCGGTGCGGGAATCGAATCTGCGCAACGTGGTTCCACAGACGGTAGCCTAGCCACCTCATCAAAGTGCAATCTAATTCGGAACATTAAAACCCCGTTAAAATCAAAATTTATACAAACCTAATAGCATTTTTAATAAAATAGTTTTTTCCCATCAAAATTGGGCACTGTTAATTTTTTATAATCTTGTTTCGACTCGGGGCAGATGATGAAACGGGTTACTTATCAGTATTTGTTATTATTCAGTAAGAATCAAAAATAAACGGTTTTTTTCACTCCTTATTTTGCTCACTATCTATATAGGTCAATTTTGAAACAAATGGCATCAAAAAATGCTAAATAAATAATTTTCAAGTTGGGTTAACCACCCAGATATCATTTTAAATACCCTCAAATTAAATATACTTGTTACAGAATGAAAAACAGAAGTAATTTAAATTTTTCGGTGATTTCTTTTTTTTACACACTAGGACTTTCTCCTGTGTCGTGGTTGCGTTACAAACACAGCAAACACAGGTTACAAACCTCAGAATACAGAACAAACGTTACAAACATACAATTTCAAATACGCATCACCCAGACCCGGAACTTGTTGTTCCGGGATTTGTGGATCACACAAAGAGTTATCCCGTGCGAGAAGTTGCCCGTGCAGTCAACTTACCTCTTACTTGATTAGAATTCACCATAACCCTTCAAATAATGATAATGACAATATGAATTCTCTTAACTATTAATCTTGGAATAGTGATTTATAATAATAAGGTGAGAGCGAAAACCGATGGCCTCTTAGGAGTTTAAGTGATGAAAACGCGACTCAGCAAGGTCACTGAAGACACCAATCTGCTTGTAAGGATGTTCAATCTTTAGTAGATGCGATGCATAGGTACTCCTTTAGAACTGGCTCACACAGAACATTATGGGAAAGTCCTTCGTTCAGTATAAGCTGTACCAAATGTAGGTTAGCATAGCGTTGTGTTTGGCCATGTGAGTGAGGTTACCGAAGGTCCATTCCTTCCTCTCCCCTAATACCTCCCCGATCTCCAAACCCCTAATCTCCAAAAGTTCGGCAATGCACTCGTAACTCCTCCGTTGCGGGTGTCTATGAGTGGTAGTAACTGCTTATCATCAGGTAATCCGTATGCTAGTTTGCCATCCTATTAGATAAAAATGATTTTGTGATCTGTGATGATAATCTGATGTGGTATACCTACGCACAACAACATAATGCCTACAAATGAAATGATTTAAGTGCTGTCATCCGATTTACTGCATCCTGAGATGCGCACGCGTTTATCCCGTGGGTGAGTGCAGTTATCATTATCACACGAATGCAGGTACATTATCTACACCTACCTTTTTACCTATATTATTTTTTGCAATAGATTTTTAAAGTTACCATCCAAACTTCCAACCTTATATTATAAATGCGAAAGTACTGTCTGTCTTTTCTTCACGCCTAAACTACTAATCCGATTTCTGTGAAACTTGGTACAGACATAGTTTGGAACTCAAGAAAGGACATAGGATAGTTTTTATACCAAAAATCTGCAAGATGTCTCTATTCTCCGCGAACGGAGTCGCGGGCAAAAGCTAGTTTTGATATTATAATGTACTGTTCTGTGTTGTTGTTGTATAACCTAGATGTCTTCAAGCCCCGAGTGAATAGGTTGCCTATGGGTAGGTGTGCTCCATCATAGGTTGCATCAAGGCTTACCACTAGGCGTGATAGCGGCCAAATGCCTTCCTTGTGGTGTCATCTAACATGAATGGTGTTTTTTTTATGTAATAGGTCGGCAAACGAACAGGCCGATTACCTGATGGTAAGCAATCAGCGCCGCCCATGGACACCCGCAACGGAGGAGTTACGAGTGCGTTGCCGACGTTTTAGAGATTAGGGATTTGGAGATTTAGGGATTGAGGAGAGATTGGGGGAGGGGAAGGATTGGGCCTCCGGTAACCTCACTCACACGGCGAAACACAACGCTGTGGTTGTTTCAAGCCGGTTTTCTGTGAAGCCGTGCCGAAATTCGTGCCGAAGCTTGGCTCTCCCACACTTAAATATAATAAATTTTGTATGAAATGTCTACGTACCAAGATCATAACGTTCATTTTCTATTAAAATGCAATATTTTTACATATAATTTTACTAGTATATGACCAGTAGTTACATCTAGATAGTAAAAACATGTCAATTACTTTGACGTAATGAAGGTTTCTGCCGATGCGTTGGAAACAATCGATAAACTTTTCATTTCCTTAATCTCCGTTTCTATAGACATTTTATGATCATAATTGCTAATAGAGACATCTAGTGGCACATGACGAAAACCTTCATTCACGAAAATATTGACAAGGCATTTCAAAGTACAATGTGTATTATTCCTTCTTCTTCGCTTGAGGAATCGTCATTGGAAGGTTCATTGGACATTGGCCAGCCCGAGTTCAGGAGCTTAGTTATTAAAAGCGTGCTTATAGCTCCGTTTATAGTTCGATTTCTCTTTGCCTCTTCACTTTCGAAGATTGGAGTCAGCCGGACGAATGTGAAGTTTTTTGTACGGTTATGTGCCTCTGTAATAGAAATATACTTGATTTATTGTAGATACACCAAAACTTTTGGAGAGCCAAGCCGTATGAGTGAGGTTACCGGAGGCCCGATCCCTCCCCTTGCCGCCATCCCTTCCCAATCCTTAAATATCCGAAACTTCCCCAAAGGCCGGCAACCCACTCGTAACTTCTTTGGTGTTGCGGGTGTTCATGAGCGACGTTGATTGCTTACCATCAGGTAATCCGTCTGCTCTACCTATACCATTGCCGTACCTATACCATTAAAAAGTTAATTGTTTGACACGATATAGTTAATGTTCCTCCCTGGCAAGTCCAGCGGCGGCGGCATTCTCTCTCCTAGTCATACAAAGGTTTTAGTGAGAAATCGGCGACACTAGGCTGGTGTAAAACACAGTAACAGTAAGATAACTATCTTTTTTTGTAAACGGGGGAAACCTTCAAAAGGCGCCAAGCTTTTCGCTTTTGGGGAAAAAGACTAGGGAGTGTGGGATTTTTACCTCACTAAAACCTCCCCGGTGGCCACCATCAACACCTATAAGGGACACCGGGACCTCTTGATAGACCAACTCCAGAAAGACAATTACCTGCCATCCTGTGATGCTCAATATAGCAGTAAGTGTAGCCAGTGAGGGCTCCAATCGTCACGGCAGTTGCAGTAATTGCAATGAGAACCAGGGTTACAGTTAAACAGACTTTCCAGCGAGGCTGACTGGAAATATAAAGGAAAAAGTCTAGCATCAAGCCCAATCCTTCCTATTATCCCCCTATCTCCCCAAAATCCCTAATCACCAAAAGGTCGGCGGCTTGTGGGTGTTCATGTGCGACACCAATTGTTTAATATCAGTTAACTACTGTTTATCCATGTGCAGGGTTGCTACCGTTCCACAAAAATCAAGTTAAGTTAGTTAAGCACAACAACTATGATAGCGGTTAGGGCTGATTCCATTTTTTTCAGTTTTTACTCATGTTCTACTTATTATAATATCCTAAAGCCTTAAATCTCAGTTGGTTTAAAAAGAAATCTGGTGTCACCTGTTAGAACACCCATACAGTTTCTCTTTATAAATTACCAATACTCAACCTATTTTGAAAAGGCCAATAGAAACATCATCATCCGATAAAAATGAGTATGAACAAGAATATTTTGCGCTTCTGAAATTACTGAGCATTTCAAACACAACAATATAGGTAAGATACGAAAATTACATTATTATTACAACAAATTTAATTATTTTTACTTACTTTTTAAGCGGGTCTGGCAAATGATCCACTTCTAAAACATTGTACCCCATCATAGTAAGAAGTTTGAAAAATTAAAAATAATATTATTGTATTTGTAAAATTAATATAAATATCATTCTACGGGAGGGAGTTTAAAAAAATAACGTTTTGCTCTGTCAAACTCTCTGGAAGTCGCGAGAGCCAGTATTTTTAGTTTATTTTGAGAAAATTTCTTTTGTGCATTAGTTTTAATTTACAAATTATCAAAAATATGATAATTTATCTATTAACAAATACAAATTAAAATTACGTAAATAACTGTTAACAAAAAAAACATAATACAATTCAGAACTTAGGCAACATTTCTTTTTTATACTTTTTTCTGTCAAATAATATTTTTATACTCTGTGTTTTTTTATTTAACATTTATTTTCTATCATTGTAGGATTTTGTATTGTTTATTTTTTGTAATTTATTTATTACTTTTGTATATTTTATTTGAAATCGGCTTTATAATTATCCAAGATGTGTTGCGGAGGTGGAGGTGGATGTGGTGGTGGATGTGGGTCAGCCATAGGGAACGGATTATATATTGTGGAAAAGTAAGAACTAATGGAATTATAACATATTGACAGATTTTTATTATCTACTCTTAGGGAGATATTAAATGTATATAGCTCCGTTCAATTTTCCCGAAAATTCGAAGTCATTAGGGTAATTCGAAATAAGGCGGATGCTTCCATATTTTAAAGTCTCTTAAATTCAAAGGTTACTTGTGACAGTCAAAGCCACAAGGCGTAGCGTAGGTAGGTAATTTTGTGTTGGAGGCTCTCCAACACAAAATAACTCGGCACGAATCGATTGACTCGACCGGACTGATACCACAGCCTTACAGAAAACTGGCGTGAAGCGACCACAGCGTTGTTTTTCACCATGTGAGTGAGGGTACTGGATAATTTTCCAAATTCCTCATCCTCAAAAGTCAGCAAAGCACTCGTAACTCCTCGGATGTCCATGGGGATACTGATTGCTTACCACCAGGTAATACCTTCAGCCAGGAAAATGGGTAGCTCATCGACCGATCAGAACAAGACCCGACCGTATAGCGCACTGCATTTTACGTGTGCCTGAATTAGCCGTTAGACCATCACAGATGGGGTCTACTAAGGTACATAAGTTACTGCGGCTCAGCGGGAGGCAGGCGAGGGATGTTTTAGCCACTCCTTCTCGACTCCCCCAGGGCAAGAGCGGTCACTTGATGACTTTTTCCTCCTCAACAAAACGATAGTGGCTATACAAAATATGCAGCTGGCCAAACATATCTTAAAAATTTAAAGCGAGGCGATTTCCATTAATTTGTTTCTAACACAAAAGACTGGACACAAACTGGATGTTATATTTAAAACTAGCTTTTGCTAGCGATTTCGTTCGCGTGGAATAGTTACTTCCTGAATTTTTTTGGTATAAAAACTATCCTATGTCCTTTCTCGAATTCTAAACTGTATCTGTACCAAATTTCACAGAAATCGGTTCAGTAGTTCAGGCGTGAAGAAAAGACAGACAGACAGAGTTACTTTCGAATTTATAATATTAGTTTGAATTATGTGCTTTGTGCAGATCCGTCTGTCCTTGGGAATAAGAAGGAACGATGGTTGTGTTATGAAAGAGAATTTTACTAATTTTGTCAACTCTTTTCAGATTGGCATCATTCTTCGCATTAACAGCAGTAGTTATATGCCTTATAATAACGCTGTTTATCATGCTGGGCCTTGGTGTAGGCCTTGGTTACAATTATTGCTTCGTCGATATGAAAGCTGGGAAACGTAAGTATGAGGTCTTTTTAAAAGAAACATTTATTCTAAGAAGCTAAAAATAGCAGGGCTTTGACCCATACTAAACTATTTTCTGAAATCAAACCTTCTAAAAAAATTGGTAATTTGAGAGAGTAATACTCTGATTGGTGCTTTCAGTGGATTCAGGCGGGAGTGCATTGAGATCTGGCGAAGATTTTGAAGAGGCCAATATGGACATTGAGAACATGAGACGAAGTATGGGGACGGCTGCCACTTCATTGCCTCGAAGAACTATCACCTTGCCCACAATTAAGGCAACGATGCGAATACCAATTAACTCTGAGATCGATTTAGAAGCACTGTTTTCCAAACTAAGGGGTCGCAATAAAAACGTCACTTTAGAATTAATAACGTGATTCTTTTGATCATGTTCCAGTTTGTGTAAGGACGTTAGGTATTATTACTTTTTATACATTTTCTTTATTGTTTTGCTATTTTTTTACTTGATTTACTGTATTTTTTAAAATGATTATATTGGTTTTACTTTTTAAACTTGTGTTTTTTTGGGTAGACAAATGTATCACAATGTGTTATCGTAATTATTTGAAGGCACGCTGTATGAAGGCTAAACAATATAGCTTCATTTAGCGAAGTCTTGTCTTACGTCAACTATGGGAGACCTTGCTTTGGTATAGATGGGCCAGTTCGATCCGAGTGAGAGAAGTTACCCGAGGCCCAATCCTTCCCCCATATTCAATCCTCAAATCCCCTATCCTTAAATCCGTAATAACCCAAACATAGGCCAGCAACCCACTTGTAGTAACTTTGCTTTTACCAGAGTTTGCGAATATTTTAGATAATTATTGTTGTGTATTCTGGAGGTATTCTGTCTGCTTGTTTGCCGACATATATGCCTATTACTTATTTTTATTTTGCATATGTAGTCTTTTTATTTAGATGGAAATATTTGTGTTTTCATAACATAATGTCTTGCATCCAATATATTTAAGAGTCGGGTTAAATTGTTATCATTTCATAAAAATATCGTGTCAAATGGTAGCCGCGCTTTCCATGCACGACGACGAGTTGACGACGCACGAGTTGACGCATCGATGATCCAAAAAGTTTTATTGCAGCACCTTCTCTCTTTGTAAATAATAAAATATTTTTAATTCTGCCCTCTGTAAAATAATGTCAAAACGATTTCAAGGAGATGTCAGGTTTATTGTTTAGTTCCTCATGCCCAAGTCATAAAGTAAGCCAGCCAAGTATTCGGCGGCGTTTCGTATATTTTTAGCTTTTATAGCTGTATTTTTAACAACACACGTAATTAATTCAACCTAATCAAGATGGGGGTTGTAATAAGTTGTATGTCTAATATTATGTACTTATCTGAAAAGTAAGTCTGCTTTTAGTATTTTCAGTTCTTTCTCTAGCTTATAAAGTAATTTATTTGATAAAGAAATCTTTGGAGGTCTTTCGTCAAGAATTTTCTTTAGTCCTGCCTTATCAAGTATTTGGACACTAGTTCTGTTGTGGGGGACGACTATCTAGGGACGACTGATCACTTACATTAGGTGGTCCATCTGCGGGATTGCTTGAATCCATGTTGACTACAACGGCTGCCGTGCGACGTGTGGCGGGTTCGATTCCTGCATGAGCTGCTCTCAATTCTATTTTAATAGTTTAATTTATTTAATTGTATAATAATATAGGGCCAATTAATAATATTACTTATCTACTATTTACAAGATGATTTATGTAAAATGTTGTCGATTTCAGAATAATACTGTATTCCACTTGTGTGGGATTGGTTTCAACTGTGATACTCATGTTTGTTGTAACATTAGGTATGGGTATCGGTCTCGGATACAACTATTGCTTTGTCGATATGAAAACTAAATATAAATATGGTAATTTTTTACTACTTTCTTAATGAAATAATATTTTATTTATTTATTTATAACTTTATGTACATTCTGAATACAAAGGCGGACCTAATACCCAAAGGCATTCTCTACCAGTCAACCGCAAGGGCGATGCAGAGAAGTGTTAATAATAATAGGTTCTATACAAGCAGTAGATGTAATAACATATCTTTTTTTATGAAAATTATTAAAACGGATTATTTTATTTTGACAGTACCGGGTCATTACTCTTACCCTCATAATCTTCGCTACCCCTACTATAGAAGATCTGGGGAGCAAGGACAAGATATGACTGTGGTTGATAGAGCCGCCGAAATAGAAAGACAAAATGATGAATTAAGGAAACCACCGATACGCCCTGGATTTGACAGTAGTTTAAAGGCTCAAGGATCAGAGCGTCCTTTAAGGCAGGAAGTCGGCATATTTGATAGAGTTTCAAATATTTATACAAATCGTACGGCGGAAGAGTATGATTCTTTAAAAGAAGAAGATGTTTCTAATGATAACGCCACTGAAGTTGATATCTATGAAACACAGACTGATAATGTTACAGCTAGTTCTGAAGTTACTGAGTATACTGAGACTGTCACAACTACCGAAACTGTTGAGACTGAAGGAACTACTGAGATCGTTGATACCACTGATACAACTGAAACTACTGAGGGTAAAACCGAAGATATGTACAGTTTAGATGATCCCACACCAGAACCTGTATTTCCAGATGAGAAAAGGAGAGTTAAAAAACTAGTGATCCCTATAAGCGGTTTGGACTTAGTAGGCCTTCTGTCGAAACTTAATTCTGAAAAAAATAACCACTCCCTTCAGATTGTAACAACTTGAATTTAAGATATATACAAGTATTTTTCTATATAACTTTATAGTATTTTATATAAGAGTTTTGTAGTTTACTTTTAATTTTATTTTTAACTTTTAGAAGTATTCCGTTTTCGTTGTACGAGTACTTCCACGCCCATTTTATTTCAATTCATGACCGGCCTTATGAGAATATATCATTTATATACTCTTTGTTTATTTCATTAAATATTTTTCCCGTTGAGATTAAATTGTCAAAAACAAGAAATAAAAAACTAACTTTTAAGACTGAACACGTTTGAGGAACAACTCTGGATAAATGGCCATAGATTAAATATTTTTGCCACGATTTTTAGAGAATTCTTTTTTTAAGATGCAGAAGAATTAAAGTTTGAAACTTCTCAGTTACTTTACGTAGAAAGTACAAAAACGGGTAAAATACATAAAATCGGCTTTATACGTGGACAAGGTTGTAGTTTTAGGACGGTTCACTTCCAAAATATTTAGCCAAAAATCATTTTAAGTAAATTTGATGACTTCACTTTTTATGCATGAGGCTTGAAGCTGATGAGAACCAGTGTGATATTTTCCGAGTCATATGGACTTTCTAAGATTATTATAAAATCACTGACATACGTTGAAGGAAAACATTCTTTCCTGCTAGACATCGGTCCTCTTGGGTCCCATCTCTGGTGATTTGGTGGCCCTTAAGGCGCGCATGAACGCAACGTGCCGTGCGCTCGAGTGTGGTTCTGATTCGGCAGTGAAACACCGTTACTCATCGTCCACAGATCCACCTAGACTTCCAATGTCAAATTATAAGTTTGGCATTGCCAATCCACCTTGAGCAAACGTGGTGATTTGAAGAGGCTTTTGCTCAGACCTTATCACCAATTAACCATTAAACGTTTATTTGAACAAAATAGATTTATAAAGCATGCAGAATAGATATTGACCATAGTGAGGATCTTCACTGAAGTTCATAAATTGAAGAGCACGAATACGCCAGCGGTCGGTGGTCGGGACGACAAAATGATCGAATATCCCGTGATCCCTTGAGGGTAATTGAGCATGTTCGCTCAAAAACTCTGCTTGAAAAGACCGATACAGACTTGCGACAAATTATTTTCATAAAGCAAAAACTGTTACTAATAAAACCCTATTTAAAAATTAATTTACTCATAACAAAAAGAACTTAATAATGTAACACAGAATTTGATTTCATTGTGAAACTGATAGGTGAAGATTAACCATGGAGTTTTTGCTCGTTCTTCTCTATCGCACCTTTGGAACCTATAGCTACACTAAAGTATTGACTGACAAACTAACAATTTTTTCCTAGATGTTTTTTTTAGTTAAAAAGTGACAGTCTAATTTAAAAAAAATGGGTTGTCTTTCAATATGGGCTCCACAGAACAGAAAATTAATTAATTATTTTCTATTCCGTGATGGGCTCCGTTTGGTCTCGATGGTTTATTTAACTGGACTATAACTAAGCATGTATTTTTTTTGTACATATATAAAAATTTACATAAATATATAAAAATTCGCACCACTCTCAACACTACAGTGATGAATACACAGATGCTCTCCACTCGGCGGCAGATAGAAATAGATGGCGGAGAGTAATACGCAGTACACTGCTTCCACGAGGTGGTCACGACCCTCAGCACTGAGGAATCCGACGCGAGGAGGAGGGAGGATATAAAAATTAAAAATTGACAGTAGTAACTTCATGCATAAAAATGAAGTCGAGCTTACGTCGTTTTACAAAACTCTAAAAGGACGATTGTCTGTTTAGAGATTTGCCGATTTTTTTTACATTTTTAATCATAAAAGCCGCGCCGTGTTTCTGCGACTGATATTATATTAAGTAGCCGGTCTGATGTAGTCCAAAGGATGAGCGAGCTGCACCGAAGTGGAATCGATGGGACCGACGCGACGTGAGAATGACGAACACATCACCGAACGAGTAAAATCTTTTATGCAGCTTGTATCAAGCGAACATTTTGTAGTGTTACCGGGAAATACTTTCAAACTTCATTTACTTTTCAATAGAAAATTTAAAAATTGACAATAGATTTTTATAATTATATCATGTCTGGTTATGCGACGTCTTTTGATAAACGAGCTGACGGATTACTTGATGGTAAGCAATCGGGGTCGCCCGTCAGATTCAACTAAAGCCATTGTTAATAATTTTTTTCTAGCCCCGGGTTCGCACGAGTTTCTCCACTATTTAATGGATTTCACTATACATATAAATCTTCTTCTTCAATCGTTCTATCTATTAAAAAAACCCATCAAAGTAAATTGCGTAGTTTTAAAAATTCAAGTATAAATATGGATTTGGAGACAGAGATAGTGACTTTGTTTTATACTATGTTGTGATGAAGTATCATCTTTCTTTTTTATCTATAATTATCTATATATTACAAAGAGGTAAAATTTGTAAGTTTGTAAGTTAGTATGTAGGGGGTGATATTTGGAACCGCTGGTCCGATTTCCAAAATTCTTTCACTGATACTACAATGCTATACCATACCTACATACCATAGCTACAATGTTCCTGAGTGCTATATGCTATAAAACATCACGCTACGATTAAATGGAGCCGACATTATGGAGAGTTGCTAGTCCATAATAAATTTCCTTACTCTTTACTTTCCTAGCAAAGATTCAGATTTGATAGATTAAAAATCGTTATAATCAATATTTCTCATGTCTCGTTCCCCCACTCAATCGCCAATCGCTCTAGCGACCACAACGAGATAGTTTGAATTTTAATTCATTATAACTAGGTAACTAGGTATAATAAATATTCAGACGTAATATTAAACATCGTAAAGATCATAATTGGTTGCGCAATCGTGAGAGAACAGGTTGGAGAAGCAACCATGTTTGTTATGAGTCATACATAACCAGTCTAGTAATTTGAGAAGCAATTGGTTAAAGGAGCCGATGGTTCTTTCTGTACCAATTAATATTGATTCTGTTATGCGGAAGAATTTGGGATAGTCTGTCATTTGAGCATCTTGTCTAATTGTTGACTTATCAATTTATTTCTATTTGTCGTCTTGTTTCGTATTTAGTTTCCAAATTTATTTTCTATAGTATAGTTCTTAAGGCTCATTACACTATATCACACATCTAAAAGCCATACAACATATTATAATCATTTTCTTTTTGTTTCTATTTTTTTTATTTCCACTTGTGTTTGGTCGCTTCTACACCTGGTGGTAAGCCATGATACGACCATAATACTAATCTATTCCCTTAAGCAAACAATCCACTCGAGCGTTGAAGACACCCTTCGGTGAACATAGACAACGTCAAAGAATTACACTCCACAGCGTTAAATTCATTGCACTAAAGGTTGACGCTAATTTCAAACCCTGACATCAAATAATCTTATAATTAAGTGTGGGAGAGCCGTGCTTCAGCACGAATGGGTCGGCTCGACCGGAGTGATACCACGGCCTCATAGAAAACCGGCGTGAAACAACCACAGCGTTGTGTTTCGCCGTGTGAGTGAGGTTACCGGATGCCTCCGGCGTGAAACAACCACAGCGTTGTGTTTCGCCGTGTGAGTGAGGTTACCGGATGCCTCCGGCGTGAAACAACCACAGCGTTGTGTTTCGCCGTGTGAGTGAGGTTACCGGAGGCCTCCTCAAATCCCTCTCCAATCTTTAAATCTCCCAAATCCCTAATAGGTCGGCAACGCACTCGTAACTCCTCTGTTGTTGCGGGTGTCCATGGCCGGCGCTGCTTGCTTACCATCAGGTAATCTGTACGCTCGTTTGCCGACCCATCACATAAAAAAAATCTCGAAATTAAGAAACAAAACAATACTTAGCTACTATTATTTGTTAATATTTTGGAGTTGGAAAAATCATCAAACATCTATCCCCGGGTGGGACGAGCGGGGAGTGAGAGGTTTTTACTGGCTTGGAACCACACCATTCCTTTTCCTGTTCCGGGCCGGTGCCCGAATAAACATAACATCAAATCTATCAGATCTTTAAGACTTAGTACTTCCTCAGTATGGCACTTAGGTACATTTAAATGTACTTGTCCAAACATCTTAATGTTTTTTATAACAGATTAATATTTATTTATACAATGGCTCGTATCCTTGAGTTTTTATTGTAACTCGTCAGACAGTTAAACAAAAACTTAACACGTAGCGTAGGTTCAAGTTGAACAAAGATAAACAATTCAATCATTGAGATATTACGTTTTAGTAGTTTTTTTGTTCAGTTAGCTTCTGATGAGCAGAATGGTGAAGTAAGGTAAGTTTTTTGTTCTTTGAGTAATCATCACACTTATTCTTTTTGTAACACAATTACACCACATCGAAAGCAATCATTAGACATGAATGGGCTGTCTAAACTGTAGTGATACCTTAGCCTGCCCACGGTCCTGCGGTCGGCGAATAAGGGCAGCTCGCCGCCCGACCAGAACCAGGCCCGAGCGTACGACGCGTAGCGTTCCGCGCGCGCCTCTAAGAGCCATTCGACCACCACAGACGGGGCCCTAAAGGGCTGATGTTCAGCCGGGGTTGCGGGGTAAGCGCAATGAGGTACCGCGACCTCGGCACAGAGCAGGAGAAGGAACAGGGGGGTTTTTAGTCAGTAAGAGTCTGACACTCCCTCCTGCCCGGCCCTGGGCGGGAGAAGTAATTTGATGACTTTCCCCTCACAATGAAAAAAAAAAAAACCATAGCCTGACAAAAAACAGTCGTGATACAACATTTACTTTGCGTTTCGCCGTATCAGTGAAGTTATTAGGGTCCCATAAATTACTTCCCACCTCCTCTTCACCCTTTCTTTCGAATTTTCCCTAATCCTCAAACTCTTAACACCCAAACGGCAGGCAAAGCACTTGCAACTTCTCTGATGCTGCTAATATCCATGGGTGACCCTGGTTGCTTACCATCAGGTGAATCACTTGCTCGTTTGACGCTCAAACACATAAGAAAAAATACATAAGTTTACAATATACCTACTTCCGTTGGTATATGCCGCATAAATCTCATTTAAGGTGATAAGATCTTTTTAAAATAATGTTATGTAACTACATATACGTATTTTGATATTAATGGTTATTTCAATTAAGTCTACAGATGACTTCTTCTTTTGAACTATAATCAGCTGTTACAACATCTTATACTCACCAAAATATAGCCAAAGAATCATTATAAAACCATTTACAAAGTATTTACATCCAACATCCGTATTCCATGAGTGCTAAAACCTAAATAATGTTGCAGTATTTTAAATTGAAGAAAACTTTGAAGTACTTGTACCAACATCGCCAATCTAACACCTGTCATCACACAATATTTTTTATGGTATAGGGGCAAACTTGCTGATGAAAAACCTTGTGGTAAGCAATCTGCACTACCAACGGACACCCACAACACTAGGTTATTTACTATGGTCCATTTGTTAATATGTAAGTAATTAATTAAAGGTAAAAAGTCCTGCTTACGCCTTTTGATATCAACACATACAAAGATTACTTAAATTTAATTCATGAACTAACATCGATTTACGTAGAATACCTGATTGGAAACATTTTTTTACATACAATTTTTAGATAAAAAGATACGTCAATACTGTTTACATTTACTTAATTACCTAAAATTATGGCCCATAGTGATTTATACCTCTGAATTCACACTATATATTGGTAAAAATCTTATTAAAATCCGTTCGATCGTTGTGAAGTTAATCGTGTCCATATACAGGCAGACAGACAGACGTGACGACGAACATCATCTAGTAGTAAAGTAAGGATAACATAACAAGTTTTTTATAATATATCATTATAATAAAAAAAACAAGTTAGTTACTATGTCAATTTGCTATGGGTCGGCCAAGGTCAGGGACACAGGAATCGAAATAACTTAATGGCATTTGTAGATCTAATGGTGTACAAACATTATATACCTATAAATAATTGGTGACTCCATAGATTTAAGGATGGACAGGGAAAAGGAAAATTAAGGTGAGGTGGTAACTATTCGTCAATCTAAAGGTTCTTAACTCAAAAACCATTGAACCAATTGTGATGTGATGAATCTTTAATCATCGATAATGTTTTTTTCACGATGTCATTAGTAGTTTTGGAGAACATAGTATGCCTATCTACATATACACTATCAAATTTTAAAACACTGCTTCAAAAAATAAAACTATTGCTAATAGTTAACAAGGCACACGAACATTTTTAAACTTCTCATCACAAAAATGATCACATAACTTAATGAATTGACGTTTTAACTAGTAAAATTACTGGGAAGTGATAACTAAATCGGGAACAATCGTTGACATTCCCATAGTAGCACATTCACACAATGGATGTTGAGAAACAAAACAAATGAGTTCCGACGTAAGAGGCTAGCCATCATCAATGCTTCGATTATAACATTACGATTCCAAGCGATCGCCACCCGCATTTTACTTATCTTGGATGTTTTTTACATTTCCCCACCTTGTGGAAAAAGAAGGCTTCTTCTGGGCCCATTTTTCTAATGTTTGTAAAAGATGAAATGCTACGGGTAATTCACGAAGTTTTTGAAAAAGAATTTGGCTTTTTTTGGCAGATTCGCGGAATTATCTAATGAGAGATACACTATCTGGTAAAATCTTAAAACTAGTTATATTGTAAGTCCCATTAAAAAAGGCATTGATTCTTGATCATATATCTGATAACTTCACGAGAAAGGATAAGAAAATTATTAAAGAAAAATAAAAAAACACGTTATTGTAATAAAATTTCCATGCACCAAAAAATATAAAAAAGTCGCCATTTTGCTAAATCTTGACCTTTTGTTTCTTGCATTTAAAGTATAGTGTAGTTACATATTTAACATAGGTTCCGTAGCTAAAAATCCATGCAAATAAAATACCATTTTTATTAACACGTCGTCAGGTACATGCTATTAATATGTTTACATAAATAAATATCTACCTACATATTATAATACAGCTCCTAAGATTTTATAAAAATAGAGTGAATTTAAAAATCTGTTAAAATAGGCAAAATAAATAAAGATTATTTCTGTTTCGAAATTAAAAATCACACCTTTACAAAGAAGAACCATTCAAATCAAACCTACATTTAATTACATCATTGTTAAGGAAAAAATGTAGAAACGACCTACAAATCAAGTTGACTTAACACATTTACAATAGCGACGAGGCAAAAATCGTGCTCGACATCCGTCAAGTGGTCGCGAGTCTCATAAACTTGTTACCACAATCCGGTTCTTGCGTCCCGTTGAACCCTAAAAAGGATGAGTACGTACAAAAAAGATTGAAACTACGGCTTTATAGTGACGTGTTCCCGAGCCGTTTCGATTGATCGCACGCGCCGACTGCGGTGCGCGCGCGTTCATCTCCACCTCAAAAAACTAATAATTCCATCGAAAAATTAATTAAACAAATAATACAGCACGCTTATATTGTATATGGACCGTAATTTTTCATTACATTCCGCGCTTTCTGATAAGTAAAACGTTTCATTTCTTTCTGTTCAGCCAGTATTCCTATGTGAATTGTGTTCCGAGTGAAATTTTATTGGATGTGATAATACTTTCGGCCTTCATGGTTGCAAAATTATTGGCCGGCTCTGGTGACGTGTTTGGTAAACAATAACGCTATTGGTTTTGCTTGTACAGGTGCGTATTACAATTTGGTTTTATTCCAATAATCATATCATATTCTAATATATCTTATATACCAAAATGAATTTTTGTTCGTTACTCTCGCTAAAACTCGAAAACGGCTGGTCCGATTTGGCTAATTATGGCCTTGAAATACTCGTGGAAGTCCAGGGAAGGTTTAAAAGGTTAGAAAGCATTAGTTAATTATGAGACGGAATGAAGTTTGCCGGGTCAACTAGTCTTTATAATGAATTACTGTTCGTTAGTCCCGCTAAATGTCGCGAACATCTGGACCGATTTGGTTAAGTTTGGTCTTGACATTTTCGTGGAAGTCCAGGGAAGGTTGAAAAGGTAGAACAGTATTTGAGGCGGTACGGAGTTCGCCATGTCAGCTAGCATAAAAATAATAATAAGTATATTATTTTTATCTTATTGATTAGTATGCAAAGTGACGTTAGTATTATTCGAGTAAATCAACACAACACCGCATCAACTTAACCGTATACCCATTTTATTACATAAACTCGTTACATTTTATTACTTTTAGCCACAAAAACCTTATTGTTTAATAAATTTAAATTGTATTTTCATATGAAAAAGACAACATATTTTTATTTTATGGACCCAAATGCAATGCTTATACCTACTCTATTTTTCCACCAGATTGGATGTAATTATTTCCTCTTCAATCCGTTGCAAAGACGTAAGCATACTATAGGGATATAGGGACAGTGAAAGTGTCTTTGTTTTAAGTATAATACATATATAGTAATGAAGATTATATTACTCCTTCTCGACCCACCCAGGACAAAAGAGGTTATTTAACGATCTTTCCCTCAATACAAAAAAAGTAAAATCTGTTCAAATTTTACACATAAAAGATTCCATGTTTGAAATGTTATTAGTATTTCGTTATGATAACGAAGTAAAATGTCTTCTTATAATAGGTACTGACAATCCAAAATCCAAACTAATATTATAAATGCGAAAGTAACTCTGTATGTCTGTCTGTCTGTCTGTCTTTTTTTCGCGCCTAAACTACTGAACCGATTTCTGTGAAATTTGTGGTACAGACATAGTTTGGAACTCGAGAAAGGATATAGGATAGTTTTTATACCAAAAATCTGCAGGAAGTCACTATTCCACGCGAATGGAGTCATGGGCAAAAGCTAGTATATCTATAAAACTCAATTTAACCATCGCCTAGGTATACTATATACTATATACTATATATACTATATACTATATACTATGTATATTTATAAGTACATTTCAGCTCAGTCAAACAACGCAATGTTGTCTTTTTATGACAAACCACATTATATCTATTTGATTACATTTATTTATTAAATAATTCACCATAAAACCACATTTATGAGATCTTAAAGATTCACGCTTAGCAACGATAATTAAAAAAAAATTGTATTTCCAATAATATATTTTATGGCGTAGGTAAGTCTTACTGTGTCTTCTAATGAGACAGAGCTACATGGCAAATATTTCCTCCTATTTTATTGGAAACAGAAGATTTTGGTACCTTCTGGTTACATGAATATTTATACCTAAAAAGTGTGTAGATTTTTTTCTTCATCATCATCATCCATTATCAACTTGGAACTCTGCGTTATTCATTGTAACACATTCAACTTACCGGTCAAGTATAGAATTTTGATGCTTGACCAGTAAGTTGAGAAAATTGTTCTTTTTCAAATAACGTCCATTTCAGTTCAATAACCTTGAACAAACCAATGAAACTAAAACAGTACTCCTGTGCTGCCCACACGTCGCTGCACAGCTGTTATTGGACACAGCGTGATGTTTTGTACCATTGTACGTTAACACCTTTCTTGAAACATGGGACTATCTAAAACAAAAAAGCATCAGAAAGTACTCCCTAAGAAACGGTGGGTTCTTTCAGGTGAAATTCTTTGGTCTCTAGGACCTGTGTCGTGGGTGCTTTTACTAACATACAATGTAACGTAAATGACAACTAAACGCGGAACAACAATATGCGGATCACACAGAGTTGTGCCGTTTGGTATTGAACCCGTGACACGTTTTACGGTAGCCGGTTGCCCATCCTCCATGAAACCCATACCTCGTGTCCAGCAATCATTGTTTGCCTCCAGAGTCCATTGAAAAGATGAGCAGACGGTAACATGATATATCTAATAATAGATAAAGTCAAGGTCAACAGCGGTCAACTGACCAAATAAATCTGTTGTATTGACCTCGACCTATGACCATCATACATTTAAAGACTAGCCAGTCTACGAATTCGGTTTTCTAGAATTTTTGAAACAAGAAAATAATGAAAAAGTTTTCAATCGCATTAATCATGAAATGATATCATGAAACTTAACTAATGAAACTAACTTAACTAATGAAATCATGAAACTTTCCCAATTGAAATTTCAACAATAGTTAAAACCAAATTAGTCAAATATATTCAACCAAAAACAAAACTAATCGCCCGTTTTGGTGACATCAGAAAAGTATGGGAGAGCCATCCTTCGGCACAAATGGGCCTGCTCGACTGAAGTTATACGACGACCTCACAGAAAACCGGCGTGAAACAAACATAGCATAGTATATATCTTGACGATTCGTTTCGATCGGACGTATTGAACAATTCGTCAAAACAATTAATGTTAAATAATCAATTGTAAAAATATCGTGACCTAGATTTTATATTAGACTTTAACCTAACAGCAATCGTGCGACATTGTGATAAGTGTAAATTAACAATGTACTGTGACTGAAAAGTGAATACTTTGCAAAATGGAAAACAGCCCGTTTGCTCAGAGTAGCAGGGTTGCGCGCTCACCTCCTGGAACACCTCTACCGCCGGCTACTCCTACTTCACAACGACCATGCCAATTTCCCGAACCCCCTGAAACAATCCAGACGCCGGAAATCCAAAAATGGTTGACAGTGATCGACCAGAGCCTTACCGAAGTTTGCAGTATTGTTGGAGACGGCAAGATGAACTCCGAACAAAAATTGCGAGTTAATGCACTATCCCGGAAAGTTAGCAGCGCGTCAGCGCAGATGGCAGTTTTATATCAAGCCCTAAAGTGCAAAGCCATGCTAGACCACCAAAGCCTCTGTAACCTAACAGAACAGCTTGACCTCTCCCATCAAATACAGGACCTGAAGCAGAGGATCACGGACACCCCAAAACCTACCCAATCTAACTCATTTGCCGATATGGTAAAAAAAGGAGCTAACAAATTTATTCAGCCCATAAATGTGAGTTCCATTGCCATATACCCCAACGACAAAATGAAGACGAGTGACGAAACCAAATCGTTGGTGCAAAAAATTATCCGCCCTGAAGAGATGAAGCTACAGGTAAGAGGCCTTCGAAAAACAAAAAACGGTGGCGTTATCATCAGCACGGAATCGAAGGGTGATATAGAGAAGTTGCGCCAATCAACACAATTGTCTAGCTCAGGTCTTTCCGTAGATGAGCCCAAAAAAAGAAATCCGCGTGTAGTCATCATCGGTGTACCATCTACAATGCCCGATAATGAAGCCCTAACATGTCTGTACCATCAGAATCTGGCAGAGAAACTGGAGAACTGTAGTCTGGACTCTTTCCTGTCCACGACTAAGATGAGCCATAAATCAGGCCGAAGAGATGCAGCGACGTGTAATTACGTGATCGAGGTAACTGCAGCCACCCGTAAAGCCCTGATGTCGCAAGAGCGAGTTTTTATCAATTGGTCTTCCTGCCCTGTTCGAGACTTCACTCTGGTGACCAGATGCTATAAATGCCAGCAGTACGGACATGCTGCTAAATCATGTCGCCAAACATCTTTTACCTGCAGCCATTGCGGAGAACAAGGCCATACCATCAAGGACTGCACAAAGAAGTCAGATGAACCCAAATGTGCAACTTGTCTGCACTACAAAAAGCCCGCCAACCACACGACAGGTGCTACTGAATGCCCGGCAAAAACCATGGCCGAACAAAGGTATATAAACTCGGTAGACTATGGAGGCGCCTAAGAGCGCTACAACTTAATTTATAATCTTTAGTCCTACTCTTAGATATACAACGTATGGTAAGTAATTTTATTAATGATTTAGACAAATTCTCTGTGTCTGACTCTAAAGTTTGTGAAATTGAAAGCTGCAAACGACATCTGTCTAGCTTTAACACACCACTAACAATCATAACTCAAAATATCCGTAGTGTTTTCAAAAATTTTGACAGTCTTAGCACACTTCTTTATAGATTAGATATAAACTGTGACATAATTGTATTAACAGAATGCTGGCTTGCCAAACAGAATAACATACCACTAATGCCTGGGTATAATATGTATTGTAGTGGTAAACATTACAACCAAAATGATGGAGTGATAATTTATGCAAGGGATTACCTACCTAATATATCTGTAGTGGAACCGAATATGCACGACTGCTCCAGATTATTACTTAAAATCGGCTCAGAGTTTGCAGTTTTAGCATTATACCGATCACCATCATTTAAAAGCACGCAAAATTTTACCAACTCTTTAAGTGATACCTTGCAGAATCTTACACCCTTCAAAAATATAGTTGTGCTTGGAGATACTAACATTAATATTATGCCGGAAAGTGCTGATGCGTCTGCTCAGGAATATCTCAATGTATGCGCGCTACATGGACTACTCCCCACGCATACCTTGCCTACACATCAAAAAGGTTCCTGCCTAGATCACATCATACTAAAATCAGATTACCGCGCACTTGCACTTGTTACTAACTCAACTATAACCGATCATAATGCTGTCCTACTAACCTTAAATTGTACTTTACCTAAACCAAATACTCGCCTAGTTACTAAATTGCAATTAAAGAAACTTGAGGAGGATTTACGCGTCATCGATTTTGAGCCAGTCTATAATTCTACCGACCCGCAGTATTGCATGACGTATGTTATAGAAAGTGTGCGTCATGCAATCCAGCAAAACTCAGAACGTATACAGTTACGTAATAAAAATCATAACATAAAACCATGGATTACGCCTGGCCTTATCAGGTGTATGAAACATAGAGACAAACTGCACACTAAAACCAGACGTGATCCAGGCAATATGGATCTACAATTATCTTATAAGCGATACAGAAATTTTTGTAATGATCTGCTTAAAAAAGTTAAAAGTAACTACGATAAAAATACACTAGAAAAGGCTGGCACAAATAGTAAACAAATCTGGAAATGCATTAAAAACATAACATACGCTTCCAAACAAAGTGAGTCATCCTCAGGTTTATTAGAAGGATATTCGACACCGCATGCGGCCGCTAATATGACTAATAACTTTTTTGCTAATGTTGGCAAAAGTCTGGCAGAAAAAATCCAGGGATATGTTTCTCAACCAAGTACTCCAAAGAAGTGCACCCCCTTAACATCCTTTGCAATGATAAACACTGACGAGACTGAGATTAACAATATAATTATGACTTTAAAAGATGACAGTGCTGCTGGCTGGGACAATATCTCCAACAAAATCTTGAAACAATTTAGATACATTTTGATTCCACCTCTGACCTATGTTTTCCGCCTATGTTTATCATCAGGTGTCTTTCCCGCGTGTCTTAAAAAGTCCGTTATTATTCCAGTATATAAAACAGGCAGTAAAGAGCAAGTAAAAAACTATAGACCTATCTCTCTGCTGCCATCTATGTCTAAAATACTGGAAAAAATAATAAACATTAGACTTCTCAAATATCTGGAGGATAGATCAATTCTATCGGAGCGGCAATATGGGTTTAGACCGAGACTATCAACAGCTGACGCGGTACACTATGTGACTGACTATATAACGCAAGAACTTGACAAGGGTAACCACACTTTGGGAGTTTTTCTGGACCTCGCCAGGGCTTTTGACACAATATCTGTTCCTGTGCTGTTGCGCAAGCTGGAAACTATTGGTATAAGAGGAACTCAGCTTAAACTTTTTCAAAGTTATTTAGAAGACCGCACTCAGTGCGTAAGAATTGGTAAGGTCGTCAGCGATGATATAAAAACTACCCCTTACGGTGTGCCCCAGGGGAGCATACTATCATCTACGATGTTTTTAATTTACATAAATGATTTATGCAATCTCAATCTGGAACACGGTACGATTGTGTCATACGCTGACGACACCGCTCTACTATTTTCAGCTGACTCGGAAACTGATGTCTACAAGCTTGCGCAAAACGGTTTTAATAATGTAAATAATTGGCTTCGTTGTAACTCACTGACATTAAACACAGATAAAACGCACTTCATCAAATTTTCAATAAGAAAAGAAAAATCAAGTATTGTCTTACCATTGCATGCCCATTATTGTAACATTCCCAACCAATGCATGTGCCCTATCATTAACCGGGCCACTCATGTTAAATACCTCGGCATTATATTGGACGAAACTCTCTCTTTTAAACGGCATCTGGATGTATTAAATACTAGACTGCGTAAGCTTATATTTATTTTCAAAAAGCTACGCTATGTTGCTGATCCGAAAATAATCAGACAGGTTTACTTCGCCCTATGCCAATCAATATTGACCTACTGTATCACCTCTTGGGGTGGTACAGACAAGACTCTATTGTTATCTACCGAAAGAGCTCAAAGAGCTGTCCTCAAGGTATCTACTGGACGCTCTTTCCTCTACCCTACTAATCTTCTTTACAAATCTTGTAATGTACTAACAGTTCGCCAGTTATTTATAATGAGCACTATACTTAAACAACACTCAACACTTCCCTACAATCCCGAATTAATTACTAGAAGAAGGAAAGATATCGTTTGCCCAGCAAAAAGTACAAAACACACTTTTATAACAAAATTTTTTGTATTCCTCGGACCTTTCCTATACAACAAACTGAATGCGACTTTATCCTTTTACTCCTACAATCTCCATACCTGTAAAAAAATCCTCATCGAAGCACTTCAAGACATGTCCTATGAAGACACAGAGAAGTTATTATTAGTTCCTAAATAACTGTATTAAAGGTCTTTATTTTTATTTATGGTTTAATTTTTATTTAATTAGACATAGATATAGAATTTAAGTATCGTTTTATCCTGTTATTTTTAATATAAATAGTAGTATTATTTCCTTAATATAAAAACACTTATGTACTTATGATTATTTAACAATGTATAATATCTTTTTACCCATTATCGCCTGAAACACAGGTTGTCCTAGTTCAGGCACCCAATATTATGAACTTGGTATAGCTTTAAGCAAAACTGTATATTCCAGATTATGTGTTCTTCAATAAATTTTATTTATTTATTTATTTATTTATTTATTTATTTATTTATTATTTATAGCGTTGTGTTTTGCCGTGATAATGAAGCTACCGGGGACTCAATCCTCAAATCTTCTGACCGTTAATCCCCCCCGTTCCTTCTCCTGATCTGAGCCGAAGTCGCGGTGCCTCATTGCGCTTACCCCGCAGCCCCAGCCTGTGTGATGTTAAAGCTTAATACATCTTGTCAGAAACAGACCAACATTCAAGGCACGGAAAACACCGCCCAGAGGTTTTAAGACAATAATATTTTTATTGGAAAATCCCCGAACACAACTTATCCTCAATCTAACAAGTACAAAATAGAAATATGTAGTTTTGAACAAGGGATTTCCTTCTTTGGTTTACCTAAATAGGAGGAAAACTTGCTTCCAAATAAGTCAATTGAGGTGCCATGTTCCCAATGACTCAGTACTAATTCCAAGACTGATAGTAATTAGCAGGACGACAAAATGAAGCTCCCTTTAATTTACTTCGTGTGTTAAACCAACCGCGGCATGCACAAAGCAAGCAACTCGATCAGCTAATAGCAATTATGGTACAAAGTTCATTTGTTTATACTAATTTAAGGTCTATTTTGGCGCGTCTTGAATATGGGAACTTATTACTTTTTACAAATGTATGTAAGTACATAAAACTTTCATATGTTGAGTGACTTGAAAACCGTTTTTTTTTTGTCTTATATCTGTAAACTATAACACGGATTACCTGATGGTAAGCAATCAGCGCCGCTCATGAACACTCGTAATACCAAAGAAGTATCTACAATTGCGTTGTCGGCCTGGGTTATAAGGGATTTGAGGATTGAGGTATGTAAGGGGGAGGATCAGGCCTCCGGTAACCTCACTCACACTGCCAAGCACATCGTAAGTATTGCTTCACGCCGGTTTGATTGTATCAATTCCGTGGTATCACTCCCGCCCATTCGTGCTGAAGCATGGCTCTCCCACAATTAAATTACAGATTACCCACCCAAAAAAAATACAGATTTGTGCCCAATAAGTTCTTTGGTGACCTTCCAACCAACGGGACGTATGCATTTAGACCAGTAGATACATAAACGGGCCAATATATTTATTAATCTCTCAGCCTATTATAATATTGTCCTATAGGTTGATGACCAACTCAGTACGAAGTGAGAAAGGTCATGGTCGGGAACGTACAAAAAGCCTGCAAAGTTATTTAGTTTGTAGATACGAAAACAAAGACAATAAGCATAGTTTGGCTATTGAGACAGCCAAGGACAACTTGGCACAATATTGGCTTAATTATAACCTAATAATTAAGTGTAACCATAAATCTTTCATTTTTGAGAAGAAAAAAAAAACATCATAATACTTCTCTCGCCTAGGGTATGGCAAGGAGTGCACTTAGTACCCCCCCCCCCCTCTCTCGTTCCTTCTCCTGAACCAGGCCCCAGGCTGAGGCTCCGGTGACTTACTTTGCGCTTGCCCCGGAACCCCGACTGATTATCTGCCATGTTGGCTCCTGTCAATGGTAGTCTAATGGCTCTTAAAGGCGGTGTAACAATAACTAATGTTTCATTTCATTACTTGTAAGTAACTACATAAGGAAAAATATGTCGAATTTAGAATTAGTTTTGAATGATCAAACAATATTTTAATATGGTTATTAGTATGAATAGTGTAATAATATATTTATTCATAATATTAGTATAACAACATATGACATCATTGTTTTTCCCCCTGAAAAGTAGGAATATGATTTACATGTAGCATTTCTATATTACAAAGGTTATAATTATATTTATTTCTTTGTTTATTGGATCGATAATAGAGGCTCCGTGGTTACATACATTTTACCATAAGAACACGTACAATACAAGTACGTATGTACGCATGCAATTAGGTATACGCAGCCACATCATTCGCTAATAACTTGATTGGTACAACCAGTTTCATAGATCGTAAATTAATCTAAAATAAATCAAAAAAAAAATATAAACAATTAAAATATGAAACAACAAAAAATACGAAATTGAAAATCTATACTTAAAATAAATCTGAAGAGAAGTCAAAATTCTGTACATGAAATATATTTTCAAAATAATTATCAGGGGATGATAAGTGATCGATACTGATGTCAAAAATGCAATCAGTAAAAATTTTGTCTGTCTGTCTGTATGTCTGTATGTCTGTATTTCTGTATGTCTGTATGTCTGTATGTCTGTATGTCTGTATGTCTGTATGTCTGTATGTTCCTTATAGAAACAAAAACTACTCGACGGATTTCAACGAAACTCGGTACAATTGTTCTTTATATTCCTAGGCAGGTTATAGGATACTTCTCCTTACACTACAATTAATAGGAGCAGAGCAGTGAAGGGAAATGTTGGAAAAACGAGAGAAATTGCTCCATTGTTTTAAGCTTCAACCTTAATGGTTAAAATTACATAGAAATCATGTATCACGAGAATATTCATCATAAAATTATCTACAAATATCCTACAACAGTATGTGTCTATCTTTTATGGTTGACTCACAATAACACATGTAACTCCTGATAGATTGCCAGAAACTTATAACATGTTTTGTGGCGCGCTAAAAATCGATAATCTATCGGTTTTTGAGTTGTTTTAATGTGTTGCTGTAAGTTTTCCTCAAAATTCTGTGTTTATTTTATTTCAATCAACTCTGTCTATCTTTCTGTCTCTGCTCCACACCTAAACTACTGAACCGATTTGGATAAAATTTTGTACAGACATATTTGAAACTCGGGAAAAAATAGGATAGTTTATATCCCGGAAGGAGAACTTCCGTATATTCCCGTCCCTACGAGATCGGGAACTATGTGGGTAAAACCAAATATCTGCCAGAAATCGCTATTTCACGCGGACGAAGTCGATAGCAGAAGCTAGTAAGAAAATAAAATAATAGTGAGGAAGCATACAACACAAACTTAAGTATGGGAAAGCCATGCTTCGGCACGGCCGGATTGATACTAGGGCCTCAAAGAAAAATAGCGTGAAACACAACGCTGTTTTGCCGTGTGAGTGAGGTTACCGGAGGCCGGAAATATCCATCTCCATTAGAACAACCAGATTGCCCAATGCACCTGGTTTCTCACTTATTCAAATATGGATATACACTTTTTTAAGATTGGAAAACCAACAATTAAGCATTATGGCAATAATGCCCGCAAGGCACTTGAATTTTTTGGGATTTAAGCATTGGGGAGTGTAAGGATTGGACTTTCGGTAACCTTACTTATGTACGTGGAGACGCTATGGGTGTTTCACGCCGGTATTCTGTAAGGCCTTGGTGTGTTTCCGGTCGTGCCCACCCATTCGTGCCGAAACATGGCTATCCTACTCTTTATATTCTGTTATTGATGGAATATATTTCTCTTCAATCTTTCATCCGCTTTTTTTGAAAACAAAATAAAAGTTACTTACCTCACAGTGAGAGAATAAGACTACGAACAACGACATTCAATGGACATTTATATATCCTATCTTATCATCTCTTGAGTAGCGACGATCAATCAAATTGTAGGTACACTGGTTCACAATAAAAAACCAATTTATTATGTTCTCGCATCGTATGATCTCTCCACTCATTCAACGGTCAATTTATGCTGGTTTTCTTAGCTTGGGGACAATGGTCTCTCAGTTAATCCTACAGTTTGACTGAAGACAGGCCCGTTAATAACATAATCGGTTTCAATAAAACTGTTGTGACGTCATAGCTGTACCATAAGACTATCTATACATACATGTTTACTATACATAGTATACTATGCATGTTTGAAAAAGGTCAATAATAAATACGGTAGTTTCCAACTAGTCAAATTCAATACTTTTATCCGAATGTCAAAAACGATACTTTTCTATGAAAGTAAGTATGAAAAACTGAGTTAGACTGAGTATTTTTGCGCCAAATTCTTTATTTATTTCTTAAAAAATAGCTAAAAAATATGTATAAACGATCGATGATTAAAAGTAGGTATAGTTATTTTTGAATATTTTATTGTATTGAAACGTCGAATTAATTTATCTTTGACCTGGGAAACTACCCAATTAGTTTTAAAGTACTTGCCTATTTATTAAAAGTGGAAGACCCATGTTTCGGTACGAATGGGCCGGCTCGACCGGAGTGACACCACGGCCTCACAGAAAACCGGCATGAAGCAACACTTACGTTATGTTTCACCGTATGAGTGAAGTTACTGGAGACCCAATCCTTCTCGCTCCCATCCTCAATCCTTAATCCTCAAATCCCCTATCCTTAAATCCCTAACAACAAGAGGCCGGCAAAGCACTTGTAGCAGCTGCTTTGGTACTACAGGCGTCCACGGGCGGCACTGATTGCGTACCATCAGGTAATCCGTCTGCCCATTTGCCGACCTAGGCTATGACATCAACGAGAGATGATCTCCGGCCACCATAAGTGCGGGTCTGCGGACGGCGAGTAAGGGTAGCTCGCCGCCCGACCAGAACCAACCCCGAGCGTAAGGCGCGTAGCGTTCCGCGCGCGCCTCAATGAGCTGAGCTCAATACTCGTAGACCACAAACGACGGACCACAGACGGGGACGGGGGTTAAGCGCAATGAGGCACCGCAGCCTCGGCAAAGACCAGGAGAAGGAACGAGGGAGTTTTTAGTCTGTAAGAGTCTGAAACTCTCTCTCGCCTTACCCTGGGCGGTAGAAGTCATTTGACGATTTTCCCTTGACAGAAAAAAGGCTATGACATCAAAAAAAAATATGTATGTACATAGATATGACACATACTTAATTCTATACATTCTAACATGATTGGCAATAATACCGTTGTAAGACAATGATAACTTGATATGTCAATATTATTGTTACAGAGGCTGAACTATGACGATACATAGTATGACAGTCACCGATGCGCGGGAGTCAACCAAGAAACACTGCTGTCGAGGGTAAGTTAATCTATAAGTTAGTTACTATTATAAAGAGGTAAAATTTGTAAGTTTGTATGTAGGGCGTAACCTTTGGAACCGCTGGTCGGATTGCCGAAATCCTTTCACTGATAGATAGCTACAATGTTCCTGAGTGCTATAGGCTATAAATAAAATATTACGCTACGACCAAACGGAGCCGAGCAGCGGGTGAAACCGCGCGAGAATAGCTAGTCGTAAAATAATTACAAAATACATAAAATAAATCTATTTTTTTTTTAATTACAATTGCGATATTATGACAACTTTTGAAAAATCTTACGTGTAAGTACAGAATTAATCCAGGCGTTAAATTTTATACATACATACCTATATGCAATATTTTATTTACTTATTCACGAGTCATTAAATTGTCCGGCCTCGTTCTTACTTTGGTTTCGTATGGAAACAACAGGAAATAAATTATTCAAACTATTTAATGGACGTGAAGACAAGATAATGGAGTTGCCTATAACCGCGAGTAGAGTTCTTCGTAAGCCAAATACATATCCTGAAAATAAAAACTAACCTGGGTAGATACTATATTTTATTCCTCGCAAAACCAAACTACTTTCTTTAATAAATGTATTTAATACTATGTTTATTACATTACAATTTATAACAATAGATTCCAAAACAAGACCTTTTTTCTCGAGACGTTCTCCTAGAAAGACGTCCTCTTAAAAAAAGATACTTAAAAAAAGTGTCTTGTCAACTCTATGGGACAGTATAAAGTGTCTGACTTCGATTTTTTTATTGTAATAAGTAAACAGATTTTTTATAATTATAACATCAAAATTAAATGTTGAGACCTACTAAATTAGGACTAAATTACTTTATTAATTAATTAAATTACTACTTATAATCTTTCAATATAAATATACTTAATTATAAAAATATTTCGTATTTTACTAATAAAATATGTATTTAATAATGAATAATAATTATTTTTCTGACAACCTCAACTTTATAAAAGAGTGATTTCGAACTAAAGTTCGTAATATTGATAACAGGGAATCTTTTGTCCTTTATTATCTGACTGTCCAGTACGACAAGACCTTTCAGTTTCAGAGAAGTAGTCGCGTTTGTAGTTTTACCATGTTCCAGGATACGCTGGTCGCTTGATATAAAGAGCATCTTTTCATAGTCAATGCTAATGATTTCTTCATAGTAGGTACTAATTAATCTGAAGTATTTGTACCTCTAGGGTTCAAGGTGGGTGTGATTATACAGCTATATTGTTAATGTTATGAAAATCTCCTTAAACTATCAGATGGCGAAATACTTAACCCTAACATAGGGACTAACCTATAAAAACGTAATCATCTCATGAAAATATAATTAATAATTTACTAAAACTAAGCAGTTTAATTTTCTAGTATAATTTGAATAAAGCGACCTCTACACGCAATCGGAGGTACTATAGACAGACAGCCTACATAAATAGTAAAATCATCTACACATAGATGGCACTGTAGTCTCGGAAGTATTATTTTTATTTCATTGTAATGTTTGGGCCTTTTTACTGTAAATTGTTGTATTATTCAGTGAATAATTCTGATATCACTATATTAAATATGGTTAATTATTATGTACATTTTTAAATAACTTTCCTTTATCAATAACATGTTTACCTAACGTAAACCTATATTAAATTTCGCAGAAAAATAATTCACAATTAAACATATAACTTTATTTAATAATATTCACGCTATTCCGGAGATCACTTTCCTGACAGTTTTCCTGTTTAAACTTTTATTTATTTTTAAATGAAAGATTAAACAGGAAAACTGACACAGATTCTTAACTCGTACCAACAGTATTTAATTCCACGTCTGTCCTATATGTAAGTATGGAGATAAAATATTCTTTTGATTGTTAAATTTACTTATAGTTTCAAGTAATTATTGCAATAACTTACTTATCAATCATTTATTGATAAACCTTCACACATAATTACCTAATTTCAAACTTAGGTAATAGAATATATGAGAGACACCGATACACTGACAATAGTAAGCGCGGATCTGCGAACGGCGAGTAAGGGTAGCTCGCCGCCCATCCAGAACCAGACCCGAGCATACGGCGCGTAGCGTTCCGCGCGCGCCTCAAAAAGCCAGTAGTCCACCACAGATATAGACCTATAGGGCTGATGTTCAGCCAGGGGTGCGGGGCAAGCGCAATGTGGCACCGCTAGAAAAAGGAACGGAGGAGTTTTTAGTTAGCAATAGTCTGACACTGCCTCCCGCCCTGGCAGAAGTCATTTTATGATTTTGCCTACCAAATAAAAAAAGGTAATAGGATAAAAGCGGTGTCATAACACGAAAATCTAGCTTGAAATATAATTTGCCGCTAAACCTTCTCTAACATTTTAGATGTACGAAAGATGATACATCATGTTCAAAGACAAGCAAACAATATTAATGAAGCCACAGTGACATGAGTATGTAGACAGACTTGATTTATTGATTTTAATGGACTTCATCATCTCACATGACTCACTGAATGCCTGACCTGCGTACGCGACGCGACGTGACTTTGCTGTTTTCTGTATTAACAGACTATAGTTTTATTAATAATTATCGTGTGCAGATTAATCAAGTGCGCTAGGTAGAGCAAATTTAATTGAGATGTACCTATAAGGCTTTTTTAAATCATAAAAAAATGACTTCTCTTCCACAGGGAGTGTCAGACTCTTACTGGCTTAAAACCATCGTTCCTTCTCCTGCTCCAGGCCAAGAGCTTTTGTTGCGCTTGCCCCGCATCCACACATCGCCCCTGTTGGGCCACGTCTGATGGCCCATTGATCTCCCCCAAGAGCAACCCTAATATGGATTTTACCCAAAGTTTTGAACTCCAAAGCCTGGTTAATTGTACCTACTCTTGTTACGTGATTACGTGACAGTAGGGTACTTACTCTATTTTATTATATCTTCATTAAAGGACTCTTTTCTAAGTGGTAATAGTGACCGTCATAGCGGGTTTAGCAAAAATTTTCTAAAATATTAGGGGGTCTTGCTCCCTAAAAAGTAAGATGCCTTTTGAAAGTAAAGGCGAACTTCGTTTTATAATCAAAACCACCAAGGAGTATAATTATTATATTCCTTATAGCCGTGTTCCCCGAAGAGTATAACCTCGGTGACTTCTGGCCCAAGAGAAAGATTGCTTTTGAGTAAGCGTGCTCCATCTTAGGTCTCATCATCGCAGGCATGATAACGGCCAAATGCCTACCCATTACTAATTTTAAAAAACAATATCAATTCCATGATCAAAGTTATAATACAGGGAGGATAGATCTATCTGCTTGACAACTCTTTTCGAGAATTTATTTCGGCCCGAAATAAGCTTAAACATGACATTTGTAATTAATTGAAATTGGAAAATTAAATTATACATGACCTTTTTCATGAATGAAATTTTGAAGAAGTGTCTGATTACCATCTTTTAAAAAACATTGTGAAATAACGATCAATTTAAAAATTAACAACCTAATGACAAGTTTATTAATATTGCATGTCATCTTCCTCGACTTTTTTTTACTTGAACTGTCAAATGACGTAATTTTTGGCGCGAACCTTTTTTATTATCTGTTTCGCCACGTACGTACATAAGTAAAGATATTACAAGTCATCCTAGTCGTGAAGTCATCGTAATGATGAAATCAGTTCGACATTGTTTCAATAAAAAAAATCATGGTTTGTCATAACACACAAAAAAAATTGAGGTTTTATTAGGTATAAAAATAATTAAAAAATTTGGCAGACCTGTGAACTTTGTTGTAGTATTTTTTTAAATCATCTAGGTAATGCATTCTCCTGCCCTTTGTGAGTTTGTATTCTGCTCCAAGCCTCGTTACATTTTCATATTAAAGCATAAACAGCTTGCACCGCACATACCACAGAAAACTCAAAGATATTACGTATCCACATATACATATACATTGGTTGCAACCAATAGACCAACGAGACATCAAAATCCAAACCTTTTTCCTATTTTCGGTCTTTCAGATATTTAATATACCTATACAAAAGTAACAATCTCAATAACATAGTGTAGAAAAGAAACGTAAAAACGTTATAAAACCTTATTGTTAAATTATGTGGACAATAGACAAAAGGTTGAATCATAGCTGCATAGTTTTCGTTCCCAATCAATTGACAAGCATTGACATCGTAGATCAAAGAGTATAAACAAAATGAACAAAATATTTGTTTACAAAAATGTTGAAATAATAACTCATTTTAAATAAATTAAATAATATGTCTGCAGATTTTAGATTAAACGTACAAAGAATTTTCGTAAAGAATAATGATGTTGTAAACAATAAACTAATATTAAAATAATTAAAAGAAAAACGCAGTCACACACAAAACCTATGCTCGTACATAAAAAGTCTTTCCTTACCTGTGCTATGCTACGAAAACGGATAAAAAGGAGAAGAAGAACAATATTCATTGAATAAACAAAGTAAGTAATACTTAATTAACAAAATAACTAAAAGAACATTATATTTAGAAAGGTAGTTAGGTTTTGGTAAAGATCATTACCTAAGCGTAGTTTGGTTGTGTGGTTCTTTCCTCAAAAGACCACTACAGAATGAACTTGCACGGTTCTCTCACATTATGTTATTTTTACATTGTCTGGACTTGAAAAGATACTGACCTCTGAGTTTGTTTCGGCATTTCTTCTCAGAGTACTTAGTCAGATAGGAAATGCCGGCTTCATCTAGTTTTTCACATATAGATTGACGTGTAAAAGTGCCATTTTAAGGCCTATTTGCGAAATAAATTCATTGATTCATTGTTTCATTGTTTCAAGCCTCTCAAAGGCGTAGCGGTTTCATTATTTATTGTTATACGAGTAGAACTTATAACTTGATGAGCAAAAAAACATATCTTATTTTTAAGATTATAAAGTATATTTCTCTTCGTTTAATTAATAACACGCACGATATCTACTTAGATTACGTAGGTAATAAAAAACAAATATCGAAACAAAAAAATAGGATTTGAACAACAAACAATTCTGTACATGGTTATGTAAATTATTTGAGAACATAATCATGTATTTACGGCCTAAAGTCTTCTATACATATATGTAGGTACACCTAACACAGAAAATTACATAGTTACAAGATAAGATAGTGTGTGTGTGTGTGTATATATGTACATAATACTATAACTAAGTTTAAATAATAACAAAATATTTGTTTAACTATCTATTACAGTTTTTTTTATAAATCAACATAGCAACATAGTAAATTTGTGGAAAAGTAAGTTCATACATAGTAAGTCTCCTTATTTTATCTGTTTTAATAACTACCTTGCTTTTTACAACTTACTATTAAAATCTCGAACGCATTCTCGCATCTGCACGTTCATTTTTTCAAGATTCAACGGTATATAAATATATTTTTTTAAAGATAAAAATTCTTAAAACAGGACACAGAACAGTCATTTTTCACTTTCTTTCTGCTTATCCTTATTTGCTTGTGGCCGACAAAATTTCTTATTTTGAAGTCTAACCTATTACAAATCATCTTATCGTAAATCCTTTCTTTTTTCATATTATCGTCACACAATGTATATAGGTATCAATTATTTCTAACAACTTACGCATGAAATTTTGAATAGGTTTCCAAAAAAAAAAAATTTGAACATTTGTCTAACAAACTGGAAGATAGTCAAAGTCAAAAATATTTATTCGAACTGAACCATGTAGTAGATAATAATGATTCGTCAGTGAAGCTAGGTTTTTGTTTTAAAGAGTAGGTTCGAATGCAGAACGATTGAAACTCCATCGTTGCTCTCTGGTATTAATTCCTCATCATTACTTTTCAGTCCTTAATCATCTCAATGAACTAATTACCTAACATCTTTTCAAGAGAGGTCTAAATCAATCTAAAACAGGCGGGGTTGCTGGTTTAAAAAATGGGCTGGGTAAAATTGTCGCTCTTGCGGATGCAGGAAAGGCTTGGAGCAACAGCAGGAGAAGGAAACCTGTTCCTTCTCCTGCTGTTATTAGTTCGGGTTATTAGTCAGTAATAGTCTGACAGTCACCTAGGGAGACACTGGGTGATTTTCCAACCATAGAAAAGTACATAGACCTCTTATATATCAAGCAATCAATATTATACTATGGCTACTTCCGATAGATAGATATATGGTGGTTTCTGATGGTCAGCAAGTCACACACGCGGCATCTTTTACCTTAAAGAGTAAGGTAAAGAACAAGGAAATTATTACAAAAAATGTATAAGAATTCTAAATGAAAAACAAACGAAAAAAACAGTCTGCGATTGAAGAAAATACACACTAAACTTGATAAAAAATTAAGTGTTTTATTATAATAATATTATAATGTAGTTTTAGCAGTTTGTTTACCTATGTACATATTTGTACATGTATTACAATTATGATTATAACTACTTACATTAACCTAAATGTGTAGTCTTCAGCTAACACCTTCAAAAACAAAATAAAAAAACAAATAGAATATTATTATGTAGGTACAATAACGTCTCCTTTTTTACTTTAAAATTAAATTGCTTTACATTTTTTAAATTCAGTTGTTGCATACCTACAACATATTTATTACCACCATAACTTTTAACAGAAGGCTAATAATTACACACTTGATTTAAGCATTCCGATTTTGTTAATGTTTTATTTTAATTACCAGTAAGTAAATACAATGCAAGTAAACAACGCTAATTCGTCCTTGTGCTACGAAATTCAAAGATAAAAACGAAATTATTTATATACCTACGTAAATTAACAATTTCCGTAATATATCACAAGTTTCACGTGATTTTACTTAATTTTTTTACACAGACGCGCGAGCTCACCTCGCTCAACAGATAAATTATCAGCAGTCCTACTTTGTACCATTATACTAAAGTGTCCATCTCATTTAAGTGTAAGACAGTCATGATTTGCCACGAATGGGCGGCTCGACCGGCCGACGGCCTCAAAGAAAAACAGCTAACTAATGCGCCGCGTGAGTGAGGCCTAATTCCACCCCTCTCACAATTCTGCCCTAATCCCAAAAGCCGGCAACGCGCTCGTCGTCGCTCCTCTTATGTTGGCGGCGTTGATTGCTTACCATCAGTCAGCTAGTTTGCTTGTGTAACATAAAAAAATCCTATAATATGATTCGATTCATACGAATTTTCATACAGTTCTCCATAGGTACGCCATCGTGGAAAAAATACTTTGAACAAAAATCTTCGATACATTACACACATTCAATACAACTAGCATTAAAATACATAACACATTCCTGTTTACCTACGCCAAAACTAAAAAATGCCAATAAAACAAAATTACAATTTAATATTACGTCCTATTGATTTATTTTCTATCTAAATAATAGTTACCAACTTGATAAAAAAATTGTTTCAGATAAACAAAAGCCAACTTATGATTGATCAGCTAGAATCCAATTTACAATAAATATACTAAAAAAAACGCGTTTCGAATAGTCTAGATGACGCTGCAATTTTTCCACCTTGTTCCTATATTTACAATAATTATTATATGAAACTACCTTGACCATACATGATAATATAACAAATATAATATACCTACTCAATTTTTACATCATAAATTCTTTTTTTTTCTACGGTGCATATGATGTAGGTAATCGATCATCCGCGTTGAACACGACCTCAATGACGCAATTAAACAATTGCAAGTAATCGTTTACTAGCCAACAGCTGCGTATGTGCTTTAATACTTAGACGACATTAGAATGATCTTGATTACAAATTCATTAAATACAATTTAATAATAATATTTTTTACAAAATTCTGGTTAGTTAGTATCCGGTTTCAGCAAATTCGACATATAAAATGTAATAAATGTTTAGAAATATCAAATAATATCGTTTTAAACTTGCCTTGTCTCCGTCTGAGGTAGTCTATTGGCGCTGTACGCGAGGGTCTGATTCTGGTCGGGTGGCGAGTTGCCCTTACTCGCCGCTCGTCCAGAAACCCGCAAACCCGCGCTTACGGTGATTATTGTCTGGTTATATTGCCTAGGTACTGGGGCCTAAAGAGAGGGATAGCTATCTCACGTGGCCCACCTCCTTCTTTGTGAGCATAACTGCTTCACAGAAAGAGAAGACGGCTTCCCAGTTTCTCTCGCTCCGCACCATGGCCTCGGTTGGGCGCGAGAAGTCGCCACCACCGATCACTTCCTGAGGACACGGCGGTGATCAGCCCAAGCAGGCAGCACACCGCCACCGTATCATCTGGGTGGTCCTCACATTACACGACACCTTGTTGTTAACTCCCGCTAGATCCGAAACACAGGAGCACACTGCAGCTGCTGTGAACCTATGCTTTCGGTGATTAATGATGCTATGATTACGTATAACAAACCTAAGTACCTACCTACCTATTATACTCATAGTTACCTATGTAATTAAAAACGGTGGATGAATTAATGTTCACTCGTATCGTTATGTGAATTCCTTTTTTTTATTTTGCTACTAATTATATTTAATTACATATTTTTTTACAATTTATTACTGAATTGAATTTCAAGGTTATTAGTGATTAATTTATTATTAAAAAAAAACTATTTTTATTTTCTCTAAGACGTACAAAGAAGGTTTACGTAGGTTATATGAGTAATTGAAATTGTTTATGGGATTAATAAAATTGCAGTTTATTTATTTAAAAGCGTCATACTTCTTACGCCATGATGACGTATATAAAAATTTAGAATGAGAAGCATTTAAACACGTAATATTTTACACGTCTAAAACCACATAAAAACTATCTTTAAAAGAAGTTTCATTTTACTAATTCAGTCATCATTTATTTATTTATTTATTTATTTAGTGGCTTCACCATAGCTATGATGACAAAGTAAAAATTCTTAATTCACTTGAGCGTCTTGAAATAAATTATTACATTATTTTTGATTAAATTAGTAGAGAGAGGCGTTGTAGTCATCATCAATATAATAATTAAAGATAAAATAATTAGGTAAGTACGATATTGCTACAATCAAGAAATGTAGTAAATTTGACTAGTTGACATATTCAAAATAGGTGCAGTACACCAAAATAAAGCCTTTTTTATCGTTCCAAAATAACAGTTGAAGCCGGCATGTTGTCTAAAACTGATAAGACTGAATATCAATATTTTACCTACTTTAATAATATTGTGATATATGAAAATAATAGTGTGGGGCAACGTTTTTTTTTTTAAAAAAAATAATAACTTTCCATTACAGTGCCCATATTCAAATCAAACCACTCAAAAGCAGCCACTCATTCATATTTATCTAGCATCGCCTACCGTGTTAGCGACACCATAATTTGGCCTTCTGTCATTCAACTGCATAGTGACAGCAATCATTCGCAGTTCGCAATTCAAAATGTGTAGCGTTACTGTTTTACGGCCAGTATTGGACAGGGCACAGATACGATACGTCGTATCTGAACCGTTATTGTAAAACTGCGAAAAAAGTTTGTAATTAAAAAAAAGAATAACATTAATGTGTGTACAGACCAACTTACTGTGTGTACAAAAATTATTAAATAAATAAATAAATAAATAAATAATGTGGAATTTGAAGTGAGAAGAAAAAGTGTATATAATCTGTGTTAAGGGTTATTTTTGTTAGTAAAGTGTTCTATTTTTTATTTATTTTTGCCTTTTTATGTGTGTTTAATGATTGCCAATTTATGTCATACCAAAGTAAATCGAAATTTTTCTTCAGTAATGAAGATTTAACTCCATAGTTTCTGCAGCTAGTACTTCAAGAGATAAAATCTGTCAGGAAATATATTAATTTAGAGATGTAACAATAATCCATAGCTAATGTCTTCTATATAACGATTGGTTTAGTGATAAGAAAAGCATAGAAAATTCGTCTTAAATATTTAAAAACAATTCTCACTAGATTCGTCTCAGTAATTTGGTAAGAGGCTCTTTTAGTACTTACTAAATATATTACAATACAAAAATGTTAACTGCCTGTTTACCTAATGTGTTTAAAAATAGACTAGACATATTATGCTCCATAAATTAATTAGTAGGTACAATTACACTTATCTTTCTATAAAAAAATTAATTAAATAATTCCATGTACTTTTCGGGATTTAACGAGCGTATAAATATTATGTTGTTCGTAAATTAAAAATGTAATAAGTGACATTATAACTCAATGGCCTCATGAACAAAAATCCTTGTATATAACTATTTCAAATTTGGCGTATCGAACCCGAAACTACGTTTAAGTAGTCGCCCTTGTCGCTACTTCAACGGTTTGAGCCCAACACTGTGACGTCATCATATTTTAACATTCATAAGAAAGCCAAAAAAGTCATTTTTGGAGTATTGACCCAATGAAATACTAATCATTTAAAAATATTACTTTTTATTTAATTGTCAACCTCATCTGATAAATTTCCGGATGCAATTAATCTTTCAATGAGGTAACATCCGAATTTGATATTCTTTATTTACGTGATAGAACGACAAACGAATTACCTGATGGTAAGCAATCAGCGCCGCCTATAGACATCTGCTTCAACAGAGGAGTTGCGGAGTGCGTTGCTGAACTTTTGGAGATTAGGGAGTGGGGAGAGATCGGGGAAGGGAAAGGATTAGGCCTCCGTCTAGACCAAGTCCCATGAAAAATGGCTCAAAGTAAAATTATTTTTTGAATATTTTACTTTATGGACATCTTGAAGGAACTTCTTTTTGACCAATAAAAATAACCAAATTGAGGTTGTGAAGAGCAGGAGCTCGAAGAGCATTCGTCCTTCCATATTTCAATTTAACAAGATGCAATGGTCGATCAATTGATACATTTGTGTTAGGAACCATTTGTTATAAAGAACTTTCTTGAACATTCTTCTTGAAGTCTGTCTTGTTTGTCATATTGAAACTGTTAATTTTAAGGACTTTTACTACTTTAGCCCCGGCTTCGCATGTATGTAATGCTGATGCAAAATTTTTACATTATCTAATAGACATTACTATAGATACATATAAAACCTTCATCTTCAATCACTTAATATTTAAAAAAAAACGTACCAAAATCCGTTGCGTAGTTTTAAAGATTTAAGCATGTACCTGAAGGGATATATGGACAGAGTAAGCAACTCTGTTTTCTTCTTTTATTGTATATAGAGCAGATTCATCATTCTGTTCTGGGTTCCGTGGTCTCTGGCATTGAATTTGTTCTCTGTTTAATCAGAGTTAATATCCAAAGTCTTTTACTCGGTCACACATCTCAGAGAATATTCTCAAAATTTAAAAAAGTGTGAAATATACACGTTTCTTTCTGTGTACTAAATCAACTGTGATTTGTGAATTGTGAAATCACACTCATTGCAAGAAAAAGAGTAACTATGGAGTCTCTTTGCTTGTTCTTCTCTATCGGAATCTACACCTTAGGTCGAACAAGTAGAGTAGTTCCAGTCAGAGTTCCACTAAGAGGACTGACCGACATATTGTAATTGAATTTAATCTACTATTGACGTTTAAAATGCGTAAAGAATTATATGACTTTGACTTTGCTAAGTCATTATTAAATATTAAATTAAGATTTTCCCGTGTGGTGTTCACAAACATAGTAACACCATAATTATCATACAATTTCACATAAATATCTCACCCAGACCCGGAACAACAATTTGTGGATGGGACACAGAAAGGGTTATTCACTTATTCTATGCGAGAATCGAACATCGCAGAATTGATTCGTTGCCCAGCCACCACACCAACCGTGAAGTCAAAAGGTAACTTTAACGATGATAAGTTAAAGGAAATCGTAATTATCAGAACTGATATTTATATTATATACTTTAATATCAAGACAAGATCTTAACTTTATCATTCGCTGTCGCGTATCAAATCAATCAGGCGCTCTTTTTGATCGCCATGTGGAAAATTTTCATAAGTTTCGTGGAAATAAGATTGTTCTATCGTATCTACTTAGTTTAGGTAGGGTTGGGACCCCTTGTGTAGATATACTTATATGATAGGCTCGACCGAAGTTAAACGACAGCCTTTCGGAGTCTAAGTACGTAGCTTACAAAATATAACCTTACTAGCGACCTGCTCCAGATTCGCACGGGTCCAACTATCTCGCTATCAAGAGTCACTTTTTTCTAATCTTCCCCTCTACTTTTCTAATATTTTCTTTGATAAGAACCTTCTCCTGACAGTAACAAACACAACAAAAAAAGAATTAGCAAAATTGGTCCAGGCATTGTTGAGTATGCGCTTACCAACACATTTTGCGATCCATTTTTATATATAAGACTAGCGGCCCGCCCCCGCTTCGCGCGGGTCTAACTATCTCGATATCAAAGGGTCACTTTAACTTTCCCTCTACTTTTCTTTGATAAGAACCTTCTCCTGACAACAACAAACACAAAAAAAAAACAATTAACAAAATCAGTAAAGGCGTTGTTGAGTTATGCGCTTACCAACACATTTTGCGATCCATTTTTAAATATAAGAAGAAGTTTTAATGGCGGTCGTATATACTGTTTTCTTTTTAATAAAATCTAAATCTCTGTTTTTAAAGAGAGATCTCTATCTCTCCAAAGGTAGCATCAAAATCCGTTGCGCAGTTTCTAAGATTTAAGCATACATAGGGATATAGGGACAGAGAAAGCGACTTTGTTTTATACTATGTACGAGTAGTGATGTGAATTCACTTACATGAGCTAATTGAGTTTATCACTCTTAAAAAACCCAGGATCAGACTATAAAGCGTGACCAATCTTTTTTTTTTAAATTCATTATCTATCCATTTTAACCGAACGGAGAGTCAAATGATTAATTGTCTGATAACGGTTATCATTATTCATTTTCACTCTGATATTTTCAAGAGGTAATATCAAGGTCTTTGTGTAATTCACTAAAGAAACTTGTTAGTGCAAGTAGGTAATATGGTTAACGGTCAAACATTTCAATCGTGGCGATTTGAGACACAATAAAAGAACAATTAGTGCAGGAACGTCGGCGTTCGCGTGGTGTCTAGTGACGTATACGTATACGTTTTGAGAAGGTTCTTAGACTGCCTAAGAAGACCAGGATAAAAATTGAGACTTTTGTACTTTTTGTACAATGCTGATTTTTTGCTTTATTTATGAGTGAGGAAAAGCAACCAATGAGTTTTGTGTTGCTCTTTTGACTTTTGGTAAGGCAGAGAGAGACTCAGACTCAGACTCTTACTGACTAAAAACCACCCTGTTCCTTTTCCTGCTTCAGCAAGCTTAACCCGAAACCCGGTTGTATATTTTTTTGTTGAATTTTTCATTTCGAAATTGTATAATACCTTTAAAAATGTTTAGCCACTTAGCCTACTTTATATTGGTACAAATTTGATTCAAAGTCTAGTGAAACTGTTTTTAGCAAAGGAATATTATTGCGTTTCCGTGATAAATATTGTAACTGGATGGTAGTAAGTACCTACCTCAACTCAAACATTGAGTATTGTCGGCATGACATCGTGAATTAACAATGTTATCTTTGACAGAAATCTATAGTAATAAATCTGATGGTTCGACAATATATTTATTTAATTGGTCCGATAAAAGTAATAAGCGTTTCTTTATAAATTATCACAGATCTTTTTACGTGTAGACTCCCCCTAGGTGGCGATGGTTTGTAATGATTGTGTTTATTTGTGTCATTTCTTTTTATAGCATTATTTTAAAATGATGAAACTTAAGTATTTCAATTTAGTTGTGTGGGAGACCCATGTTTTGGCACGAATGGCTCGACTGGCCTCAGACAATCGGCGTGAAACAACCACAGCGTTGTGTTTCGCCTTATGAGTAAGGTTACCGGAGGCCCAATCCTTCCCCTTACTCAATCTCTTTATCCCCAAAACCCTAATCCCCAAATGTCGGCAATGCACTCGTACCTCCTCCGTTATTATAATCATCCGTAATCGGTTTGGTAAATGGCCGTCCTATCACTTAAAAAATAATTACATACAAAATATGTATCGATGAATTTATCATTTAATTCAGACGATTATTGTGAATTACTTGGATTTATATGACAAAACAAATCTATAAGTCTTTATATATAATATAAGTTGCATATAAATACACCCGCAGCTTCTATAGTTCGTAGTGCCATTATACATAAGTACCTAAAGGGAAGTTCTAGACAAGAAGGACAAGTCAGGTCCAGTTTCAAAACATTTTCAAAAACTAGTTGTCGGCTATCAGCTGTGAGATATTACAAAACGTGTATGAGAAAGGCGTTCGCCTTTATCTATCTAGTACTAAAATATTGCAATTAATACCTACCTAGGTGATAGTTACGACATTTTTACATAAGTTACTTGGCATGCGTCAAGTGGAACGCATACATACCTACATTACACGTATCTCTAAGCGCAATGTATCAAAATGTCTACTACAGGCAAATTGGGTACCAACATAGATTCATTTATTTATAATATATTTTTTATGTGATAGGTCGTCAAACGAGCCGACGCCGACGGATTACCTGATGGTAAGCAATCAGTGCAGCCCATGGACACCATGCAGGAAACCACTGACAGAAGTTTATAAACTAAACAATAAAAAACTTGAAGCTACTTGTAAAATCTAGAAAACGTTCGATCGATGTTTTTGTGAAGTTGTCCCTAAAAAGTATTTCTATATAAGTAGGTACTTTACAAACATGGTGACCTTGACAATCAGTTTGAATTTCACATGTTTGCTTCCTAACTATAACAATCAAAACAAATGAATCACCGTATCTCGAAACCTCTTGACTTTATCGGGCTCTTCAACTAAAAGTGAATTGTAATAATTCTATTATTTAAAAAAAAGGAAATGTATATGATTAGATAACAATATGGGCTGCTCGAATTATCTTTGAAATTGTGATAAAGTGAAATATTAGGGGCATTTCGAGATCATGTAGGTAGCTCCCGGGTTCAACAAAATACTCTAGCGCCGTTAAGTCGGCAACGGACTCGTATCTCCTATAGTGTTATGGGTGGTTTTTTTTTGTAAGGGGAAAATCATCAAATTACTTCTCCTGCCCTGGGTTGGGTGGGAGGGAGTGTCAGACCCTTATTGACTAAAAACGCTCCAGTTCCTTCTCCTGCTCTGGGCCGAGGCCGCAGTGCCTCATTGCGCTTACCCCGCAACCCCGGCTGAACATCATCCCTATAGGGCCCCGTCTGGTGTAATGGATGGCACTGATAGCTTATTATCGGATGATTCTTCTACTGGTTTGCTTGAATCCAGAAATACGATGACATCGTGAAAATTTACACGAACGGCTGTGCAACGTCTTCAAGTAATAACAACTGACATCCAGGGCTATCATTTAGCCGGGGTTGCGGGGTAAGCGCAATGAGGCACCGCGACCTCGGCCCAGAGCAGGAGAAGGAACAGGGGGGTTTTTAGTCAGTAAGAGTTTGACACTCCCTCCCGCCCGGCCCTGGGCGGGAAAAGTCATTTGATGATTTTCCCCTTACAAAAAAGGGCTATCAGCCATCTTGTTTTCCAAGGGCATCTCCTTCTTGGTAGATTGTACAATTCGGTTCTAATTTTGAAAAAAAACTGTTCTCCTAGTACGTATTTTAACAAATACTTACATCAATATATAAACATGTTAAAATACACGCACTTACTTACATGTTAATCACTATTTAAGTGTGGTAATTTTTATTCTTTTTTTCCTTAGCTACGATCCTTGACATTGCCATTATCGCCTCACTGTCATTACATTAGCACGTTGGAACGCCATTACCTATAGTGGCATTCAAGACAAACACGATACATATAAGTAAGGAAGATTTTGTTATAAATAAGTAGGTATAATGCCTATGTACGAACGTACAAAAACTAATTATTCTTGGCTGTATTTCCGAACTGATACGAGCTTCAATCCTTAAAGTAATGAACGTACTCCTTCTTAAAATGGTGGCAAGGCCTGTCTGTGACTCCTTTAATGCTGCGGGTGTCCATGGGCGACGCTAATCACTTACCATCATGTGGTTGGTCTGCTGAGTTGGGAAGTAGGGACCCTTCCGTCGTTAGCGAGATAGTTGAACACCAGTGCAAAGAAGGGGCGGACCGCTAGTTTTAAAATAAAAATAAATTATAATCTATTTATCCACAAAATAATACAGTCATGGTCACCTTACACAAGGTATAGGTGGTAGAGCTTTTAACTTTAGGTAACCAACCAGTAAGTGTGGGAGAGCCATGCTTCGGCACTACTGGGCCAGCTCGACCGGAGTGATTATCACGGCCTCAAAGAAAACCGGTGTAAAACATCCACAGCGTTGTTTCGCCGTGTTAGTGAGGTTGCCGGAAGCCCAATCCTTCCACTCCGCCAATACCGAAATCTCCAAAAGATCGGCAACGCAGTCGTAACACCTCCGTTGTTGTGGGTGTTCATGGGCGGCGCCACAGAAATATAAAATTATATCTATGGGCGGCGCTGATTGCTTGTCATCCGAAGTGATCCGTTTGCTCGTTTGCCGTCCTATCACATAAATAAAAACCAAAAGTGAAATAAGGAAATGGAAATCAATTCCAATACCTATTGCTCAGCATTAATTGCGACTAGGAGTGCAACCATCCGGCTAAAGAGGTAGTTCAGTCAAAATCCCTACGCGCCTTAAAGATCCATTATATCAGCACAGATTCTGATGGGTCCACTATATCCGATATCCAGCCGAGATTTCTACAATATACCGTGGCTCTGGCCTGGAGTAAGAGAAGGACTGTAGTTTTTAATCAGTAAGATTCTGCCCCACATAGGCCAGGAGAAGCCGTTAATAATTTTTCTCCCTCAATAGAAGTCACAGCAAAAACAAGTCATTGTAAACAATATTGAATATGAAAATCGGTGTGAAACAATGTAAGTGAGGTTACCGAAGGTTACAATCAATGACGATAGTGGTTATATCCTTTTTGGCTACAATCCTTCCCCTCACCCAATCCCAAAATCACGAAATCCCTTATCCCCAAAAGGTTGTCAACGCATTTGTAACTCCTCCGTTGTTGCGTCCATGGGTGGCGCTGATTACTTACCATCAGCGCGTTTGTTATACTATCACATAAAAAATGTGGGCTCTAAAGTCAAAGTCAAAGTCAATATCGAACGTCAAACAAAATTTTAGAGAAATAAAGTGTCAGTCTGTCGGCCAGTCCTCTTAGTGAAGCTATTCGCTCGTTCCAAATTGTAAATGTTCATAATATCAATGGTTTCACTATAACAACCAAACTTTATCAGATAGAATAATGCGTCATAAAATTATGACACGATATTTACGAAAACAAAAAAATATATATTATTTTAATAACAAAGGGCAGACATGTTCCGGTTTTAAACAAAAGTATTAACAGGGCATTGATATTAATCTGTAATTTTCATTGGGTAAATGACTCTTTTAATATTGTAGATAAAGGTTATAATCCAAATCCAAACCAATATTATAAATGCGAAAGTAACTGTGTCTGTCTGTCTTTTCTTCTGATCTGTGATATTTGGTACAGACATAGTTTTGAACTCCAGAAAGGACATAGGATAGCGTTTATACCAAAAATCTACAGGAAGTTACTATTCCACGCGAACGAATACGTGGGCAAAAGCTAGTGTAAAATATTTTGTTTTTCATTTTTATAAAGTAACGCCGCACCAATTTTAGTCCAAAAGTCGGAACGGTCGACAGTCGTCCGACAAGTTCGTTTTCAAAGTTGTAAGCCCTTTTTCACGACTTTGTGAAGAAAAAAAATGCGGTTGTAAGTAACTAGTCATTGCTCATTATAAGTGCCTTTAAAATACTATTAAAAATAGGGCAATATTGTTCTAGACTTATATAGATTCGCTATAACCATAATATAATTGTCCATTGATACGCAACACCTGAACCACAGTAATACTATTTACAATGCTTTGACAAATTGGCAATCGTTCAACACATTATGTAATTAATCACATCTCTTGATTAGATCAATGACACTACACAACATCACAAGAGATAGATAAATAATTTAAATGACAGTGTATTTTAAAATATAAAAAAAAATGGCGGACAAACAATTGTTAAGGCAAAGTTCGTTAAAAAAGCCGGGAAAACCAAATGTGAGAAGAAAAAAACAACATGTGCTCATCAGGCTGCCTGACTCCGACTCTGACAGGTAACAAAACATAAAAAAAAAACTCTATACTCTATAACACATTGACTAACTTTTGGCGCCTAAAATTGAAACTTCATTGATTTAATAAAATATTATGTGAGGCTGCAATAAAATTACATTTTTAAATTTAATCTGAATTCTCTTATTCATAATCCATGTTGTTTGTATTAAAGATAATACGCGGAAAATAGGAAAAGGTAATAAATAAAATAAAAATACAGTACAGTAATAATTAAGCGCCTGACAGTATATTCTGTGCAAAATGGTTTAAAAGCAGCACTTATTTATGTTCAATACTAATCAGGCGTTGCAGTAGATATTCATTTTAATATTTTTATATAGGTAACTATATATATCATACTTATAAAACCATAAATTTCTAACTGCTACTATATCGCCATCTATCTTTGTTTTAAATTAACGTGTCGAACGCTGAAAGAACTGAAAACAGCTGTTCTCCTTATCGATTTTCACAATACCCGCAAGCAAGTTCACTGTGTAATCACCTGCCATCTGATACGTCACTGGGTCCGTCAAACGTTTTATAATAGCCGTGTTACGTACCAAAATATTAATATACAACACGAACGAGTTGAAACTTTTTGATTGCTGCGTTTCTACTTATTGTTTCGTGGTGGAAATCTGATCAGAAGTGTTAAGGTTATGTTATTATGTGCCGCTGAACAGTAGTCGACCTGTCACTAACAAAACAGTGTTGTAAACACCATGAAGCATCCCTTACGCAGTGGCCTGCACAGGAGGAACTTTATAAGCAACCATGGTGACGATAGCCCTATAGATACGATACGCTTGGTGTCCCCTATCAATAGATTTGCCATATTTCAAGGCAACTTTAGTCATGATGACGATGATTACCCGGAGAAGTGAGTAATAATATAGTGATGAATGAAGTTAAAACATTTTTATCGTATACCTCATGTAGAACTAGAATTTGCTCATATTACCGTCTTATTTACTTACAAAAAATAAACCGAAGAGAATCTAGCAATAAGTAGTTCCTGCTATTCGATAGCAGATGGCGTTACTATAATCTTTCTTTTTGTTATAGGCCATACAAGCTCAAGACGAAAATAGTACTCGCAGCATTAGCAGTCCTAGTCTTCATATCAGCATTAAGTGGATACCTCATCGGAAGTGCGGACTATGCATCACGGAGGGCGGCGGAGCCTCCGGATCCAATCGCACCTCTTAAACCCTCGGCTTCCCGTCTCCATGTGTTCCAGAAAGCTGCTGTATGCACAGATGCTCCTCAGTGTTCACAAATTGGCAGGTACGCCCTTATTTTAGCCTTTTTATAAACTAACTTCACCAACTTAATATTTTCACTATTTACAAACGTTTTGGAATAGTCCATTTAAATGTGGCAATTAATTAATCAACCAAGAAATATTGTGTTTATAATATTACCCAGAACATGACTATGATATATGTATAGTATTATATTTATAGCATATAGGGCACCAGAAGGTGACCACCTAATAGTAGCCGTATCGGTAAGGTTAAGGTCGGTTTAATTGATGCGGTGGTATGATAGGATTAAGGATTAGATTATTTAGGTATGGGAGGCAGGACTGTTCCTTCGGTAACCTCTCTCACAAGGCGAAATGAAAATGTAATAATAGAGCTATCTTGACTCCGTATCTTCAATGATCTCCGTCCTACAGGGACCGGACCGCTACCCCTCCCCATCCCATCCCAATCCTTAAATATCCGAAACTATTATCCCCAAACAAACCGGCAATTGCTTACCATCAGGGGTGTAGGCTCGTTTGCCGACCTATAAAAAAAAACTAAAAGTGACCTCTGAAGTGATAGTGATAGAGGTTGTGGCTAAGGCCAGGGTTGCTGTCAATAAAGCACAATGATGTTCTGCACGCCCGGTTCGAAGCAGGAAAAGGATCAGAATGGTATTTAGTTACTGTCGGTCCGCCCAGGGTAGGAAAAGTCATTGGATGAATTTCCCCCTTTAAAAAAAGTCCTGCGAAAAAATAATGGTATTCTTTTGTAGTAATTTCATGATTCATAATACTTTATCAATGCGTGAATGTCATCGTTTACGATTATCTTCACAATAATAATTATATAATATTGCTTTCCGTTAATAACAAGTCGTCCCTAAAGGGTGCCTAAACTGGATATCTTCAAGCCCCAAGTGAATATTATGTTACTTATTTGGTAGATGTGATCAATAACAGGCTAAACGCCCATTGCAGGCCAAATAGGTAATAAGAAAATTATGAATTTAAACATGTCACTGTTTACTTTGCAATTTCTCAATATAAAACAGTAGTGTTTTTCCTCAGAATTTAAATTTGAAATATCGACTCGGCACCATAAACTTCAGGGTTAATGGAATTTTAACTAAGTTTTAAAATAATAATGATAAAGAACAATATTAAAAGGAACGGAATTTATTTCTTCACATCACACATACAGTAAATAGGAAAAGAAATACAGAAGCAGAGGTACATTGGTACTGCATATTCCTGCATATTATTTTGGTACCTTAATATGGAGTTATTATGTTTAGATTTTTAGATTTACTTAGATGTTCAGATTAACTTTCACATATAATAAACTTTGGTATACCTAAAGATATAAAGGATTTTTCAGTTGCCATATTAAGATTGCTAAAAAATTAATAATACAATTGCTAAGCCATAACCAAACTTTCTAGTTTCATCTTGTCAAACAAGTATGTTTAGGAAATTTGCTAGAACACTGTCTACACTAGAGTGTGTCGCTACTCGACACTAGATGGCAGTACGAGTCTATTATAGAAACGTTCCGAGTTGTCGTTCGCTCTCTAAATGATAACGTGTCGCTACTGTATTGAGTATTGACCGATAACTTTATAACTATTTTACGATAATACGATTTATGTTTACTTGGTATGCACACACTAGTTAATATTGTAACAATACGTGGTACAAACACAATAACATTGAGCCGGCATTCAGGGTTGCAAAGGTACCTAATACTTTTTCTACCAAATTGGTAAATACTTTGGCATCTGTAGCACTATAAGCAAGTACAAGACACATTTCACCTTTCGTCTTCTTGTTAATAATACGAACGAAAGAAGAACTTTTCTTTAAAAATACAATAGGTAATGTTAATATTATTTTTATCGAGGGACGTGAAATATGTGGCCTTGTTTGTTAAAGTTATTTCAGCCAATTTAACGATCATATACAAAAATACTAATCCACGTACGTATCTCATCAAACATAAAATTAAGTAAACTAAAATGTCTAAAGCGTGCGTTATTATTGCATAGCTATTTGAGTAACATTTTACGTCGTAGTTATTCATATACCATATTTTTCTTATGATAAGAAGAAATGTAGGTAGGTACATGGATCGATATTTTGGTAGAAAATGTATTTTAAAGCATGGTATCACAACCCGAGCCGGCTTACTCACACAGACACACTTCTATAAATAAACAAAACATCCTTCATAACCGGGTCGTCGCCGGTGTTTCCACCAATCACGAATCGAGAATTTTATCGACGCGCATGCGGTCAGTGACGTGTTGCTGGCAGCCTATATAAGAGCCGCGCCGCTATTAGATTCAACATTCAGTGAAAACAAAATCTTGAGTAACGTTGTCAGTTGTCACTGCGACAAATTCCCTGTGATTTCATTATTTACAAATATCAAAACGTAAATATGTCCGAAGCCTTCTTTGACGAGTACGACTACTACAACTTCGACCACGACAAGCACATCTTCTCTGGACACAGCGGCAAGCAGCGCACTAAGAAGGAGGTCAACGAGCACACCAACCACTTCGACCCCTCGGGCCACTCCAGGAAAATAGTCACCAAGCTGATGAACACAGAGAACAACAAGAAGTCAAACAAACATTAAATGGAGCGTTGACAGAAGGACCATGGCTAGCAAACGGATTATCGAGTTGCCGAGCGAAAGGAGGACATTATGGCGGATACCGGAGGAGAGCTCCGGCCGCTACTCGTCTCAGAGATCAATGGAGCATCCAAGGCGGTTCCTGCTGACGCAGGGCTTCTACCTGGCGCACCACACTAACAGACTACGGTACAGAGCGAGGACGCAGCGCCCCCGGTGAGCGACGAGCTCCGACACTTGGACCTAACACCGTTCCACCACTGATCTCAACTCTTATTATTATTTGAGCTTGTTGTAAAGCTCACAACTGCTGTGTTATTATTCCTAGTTAGATTATTATGATTCTGTATCTTTCCGGAGGTAGGTACTTGAAGGACTGTAATAATTTAAGGCAAATAAAAATTATAGTTTAAGACTATTCTGTGGTTTGATTTGTGTCGTTTGCTTTGTTTATTATTGAGGCGGAAAATCGGTTGTGTGCGAGGTCGTCCGCTGGCTGCGCGCTGGCGGTTGATCGGGTACATGTATCGATCGCCTGAGCCATGTTTATACACAAAAACAACCTTGAGCGAGCCGGCAGACCGCGAGGTGGCTGGCCTTGCCCGCGCATTATCTGCTCCACACCTACACAATACATTTTGCGGCGTAGAAAAATCGAACGACGAGTCGATTTAATGGCCGCAGTGCTTACATAATCAGATGGCTAGTTAGTCACGTTTGTTTTGTTTATTAAATTAATGTTGAGTAGTTTTTACACGATTCTTAAATTCTTGGATAGCCTGTCTGACTGTGAACACGTAGGCACACATCCGTAACAATAACTGAGTATGTGAAGTACGAATACAATACATACATGGAAACGTGAACATAATAAGCTAGTTAGCACGCTACACACTGCGTCTATGGCCACTTCTTGTAAAACGGAAAAAAGCATTCGTGTTGCTTAACCAACCGTTCAAGATTACTAATTGTTACATAGGGTACTGTGCTTCTATCTATCCACACATTGAAACACAGAGGTTCGTGAATAAACATTTACGTAACATTGGTACATTTCCAGTAAATTATAAATATACTAAGATTTTCAAATAAAAGTATCTTTTATTTCGTCAATAATAAGCCAAAATCAAAACAAAACTATGATTTGATTTTTGACTGACGTATTAACGGTCAGGGAAGGTTATAATCGTCTCGAATTTTATAAACATTTCTACGATGATAGCTTTTATTTGTATTTTAACTCTTATCTTGTTTGTTTTTTTTTTGTTATTCTTATAGCCAGACAGACATAATATTCCAATAATATCGTCAACGTATTTTATATACTTATACCTATTTGGTATGTACACATAATAAAATAGATAGTTAAGTATAATTGTCCGGTCATAATAAGGACGTCTGGCTTTTGGAATTTCAGTCACGTAGGCGCGCATCGATCAATAATGTTGAGAGCTCAACCTAGTTCTCTGAAATCCAGACTAATTTTAGTACCTAACAGATGAAAACCCTATTTTCATCTAGATTTTGGATCTAGATGGTGAGGTTTTCTGTATTTATCATGTCGACTTACCTTCGGTTTCGTTAATGTTTGTTGGAACAGAACTGGTTTTTTTTTTTTGAAGAATAGATGTTTGGTCTACCTAGGTATACATATTAGTGTTTGTATGTACTTTTAAACATGTATGATAGTATAGCAGCTAGCAACGGTTTCGAGAAAGAACTTTAAGTCTTAACTTTAAGTTTTTTTTGATATGTCGTCCTTCTTGCACTTTGTTAGAGTCTGGTATATCTGGCTGGCGGTAGCAGTTGCGTTCATTAGTGCACATCCTACCTGTCCAGGTAATAATCCTCGATTTTAAAAACATTTTAGAAGGCGTAATTTTATAAGAAGTATTCGTTACATTAGGAATAATAAATACCAAAAAGAGATCTATGAAGATAGTCCACATGCAGTCCACAATTTGAATTTATTATTTAATATACTTATTATTTCTTTTAGGCACGTGATGGGATATATTTAGAATGTTTCACTTTCGATAAAAAAATCTTGGTGATTTATTCATGGACCGTTTGACTAAGAAAAAATAGTTTATTTGTATATAATACAGGAAAAGCCTATTTGGTACCATTCAAACCTTAGATGTTTTTATCTATACTTTTACTTATACATGCAAAAGTAACTCTGTCTGTATGTCTGTCTTTTCCTTCCGCCTAAACTACTGAACCGATTTCTGTGAAATTTGGTACAGATATGATTTGGAACCCAAGAAAGGACAGTTTTTAAACCAAAAATCTGCAGGAAGTCACTATTCCACGCGAACGGAGTCGCGTGCAAAGGCTAGTTCTGAATATATTCCTCTGTTAATTTCGTTATCCAGATATTAAACGTACTCACCTGAGAGTTTTAAGCAATGATCGTAAACTTCGTAAACAAAATTTACATAAATGTCGTCAGCGGTAATTCGAGTCTCCAGTAAACAGTGGTGATAATCATAATATTTGAATCGCATTGCCTTAAAATGTTGGAATAAAATTAAATTATTCAAATATTCATTCCCTATTGAAAACATTGAATGGAAACAAAAAAAAATACTATTTTTAAGGTATTGAATGCGGGTGAAACTAAACGAAGTTTCTCATTTATTTTAATAATACATAATTCTTCTATTTCGGCCGCACCTTCTTATTAACACTATAAATTACTCATTTTTATTGATAATCGTAAGATGCACACTTCTGTACTATAGGTTTGTAAATTTTCGACTTGCATCTGGTACCTATGTAGGTAAAAGAATAACAAAACGCTAACGGTCTTATTACAAAACAAGGTTTTACTTTAGTCTAGGACTAAACCATTAAGCCAGTTTTTGTATTTCCAATTGAAGGTAGATGACAATAAAATTCAAAATTCAAAACCCGACTCAATGGTTTAAACCTGGACTAAAGATAAATCTTGTTTTGTAATAAGGAGGTAATAATTTAGTAATTTAATACTATTAGGTACATATAAGTAACTGCTTTACTCACAATCTTCCCTTAGTTAGGCCATTCAAAATCATTCTAAATATCTATATAAAGGCTATAAAAAGAAAGCACGATGCGTTGAAGACATTGACAAACTGTCTCTCGACTTTCAGAGAAAATAAACGTTTCAAAATATCTTCAGGTTATTTCAGTCACCGTACAACAGTGATGTAGTACTTGTAGAAAATCTTACAAAAACAATGGTCAGACGGATGCAGAATGTGAGATTTTTTCAGTTACTTAGTATTTTATGTATAAGATTTCTGTAAAATCTGCGGATACTCATACCCTATTTACTTTTTTTCGAAGCGCGTTGTTGGTTTTCTTTTCCAGTTTAAATTATTTTTTAGGAATTAATATCAGTTGTTAGCCAGCCACTAAATAATGGTAGCCAATTTAAAAGCCTACACGCTCAGCTCAGCGGGTTTATAGATATAAATCTTAATTTTACACTTAAGATCCAGCGTAAAACTTCGACCTTACCTCATAGCGCGTAGCATCGTTTTCGTACATCTGGAAACCGTAGACTCAACAAGCGAACCATCCGCAAGTAAGCAATTTACAAACGCTAGATTTGGCATTCGTAGGCGTGTAGGTTACGAAAAAAGAACTACGTGCTATGAACTATGAACTACGAGCTACGAACTATGCACTACGCGCTATTAACAATGAAATACGCGCTACGAACTACGACTTACAGCCGAACTATTACGCAGCAATACTACGCAACTCGAGTATAAAATTAGTTTTATAGATTTAATAAGCTACGAATCCATAATTGAAGAATTGGGTCCACATAACATCTGATCACTTTTTAATGTGTGCTTCGGTCTTAGCATTTTTTATTAAAATTTTAATATGATTTGTAGGATAATACCCTATGCCATATTATTTAACGTACATGTATTATCATCGCACCTGTCTCCCATTGCGCGGGTATGCGGACTGCACCACGCCCTCAGCCTAGCGCAGGAGAAGGAACGAACGAACTATTGCCTCGGCCAGGCCGGAAGAAGTCATTTGGTGATTTTACCAAAAAAAAAACTCCCATTGAGGTATAGAAAGAGACAACAGCATACAAACAACATGATTCTGGCATACCTCTTGTGCTTGTCCAACATTAATGACACTTTTGAAACACACTTGATATTAAAATATTTGAAATTTATTTTAGTTGAGCTAGTCGACTGTATAAGCCCATTTTATCTGCATTCACAGTTAGCCTGCGTAGTTAAATTTACAACACTGTTATCAGTTAACCGTACAACAAAGTAAATCCCTTATCAGCTTAGTTTATATTGTGAGTAGGTACCTACATATGTACTATTTTAAGTGCTTCCGTAAATTTTCCATGTTTATTTAGGTACTTCTATATAACATCACGCTATTTAATTTTATTCACCAAAAGCGACAGCAGAGGTGAAGTTCAGGGACTAGTGATATGTGATACCTTAGCGATAGTTTTATCAAATAGTAGATCTGCTTATGCCAGTGACTTCGCCTGCGTCAGTTCAATGAAATGCCAATGTATTTTTTTTTTATGGTATAAGTCGGCAAACGAGCAGACGGATTACCTGCATGGTAAGCAATTGGCGCCGCCCATAGACACCCGCAGCACTAAAGGAGTTACGAGTGCGTTGCCGACCTTTTGGGGATGGGGGTTGCGGATATAAGGATTGGGAAGGGATAGGGGAAGGGGAGGGATTGGGCCTCCGGTAACCTCACTCACACGGCGAAACTCAACGCTGTGGTTGTTTCACGCCGGTATTCTGTGAGGCCATGGTATCACTCCGGTCGAGCCGACCCATTCGTGCCGAAGCTTGGCTCTCCCACACTTAAATTATGAGACTATAAGGCTACGATCCATATCTGCGTCAATTTCCATCAAAATCTTTAATACATACATAAGAATAGGTAAAGTACCTACTTAGCAATAAATATTACACATCAACTTTTTCAAAGAAACATCAATCTATATCCATACTAATAAGTTTGGAACTCGAGAAAGTTTATAGGATAGTTTTAATACAAAAAACTCCCTGAAGTCACTATTCCATGCGAACATAGTCGCGGGCAAAAGCTAGTAGAATATAAGATCAATTAATTCAACTTCTTCTTCTTCAATCGTTTTATAACTCGAGAAGAATACGGATAGTCGAAATCAGTATGCGGTGACTTGGCCGATTGTCCTTAATTCAAACACTGAAAGAAGAAAAGCAGATGTCCAATTTTCATCGCTGGGCGCTGTAGAAATGTTTAAACACATTAAGGGCTGATTTTTCAATGGTTAGATAAAAGTTATCTGAGGAATAATTATATTGCTGTCGCGTCAGAATGTTTGTATAAGACAGTGACAGCAACAATTTTATTCCACAGATAACATTTATCTGACTATTGAAAAATCAGCCCTAAATAAATTAAAATACATTCTTTATTTTTGATAAACCACGCCCATTTGTTCGCTACTCTAAAGATATCATGTAACGGGCGAACTAATTTCACAGCTGCGTAACATTTTTTGCTCTAAAACTGCCATAACCTGTTAGGTCATTGATCGTACAGAAACTTAGATGTTGCTAACGTGTACATTCAATTGTACAAAGTTTTGTTTTTTACTTACTATCTATGCCTCGCTGCTTCGTTCATATTTCTCACTAGCTTTTGCCCGCGACTTTGTTCGCCTGTAGATTTTCGGATTAAAAACTATCCTATGTCCTTTCTCGAGGTACAAACTATGTCTGTACCAACTTTCACACAAGTTTAGCCAGTTTTTCAATTTCAAATTGAAGGCAGATGAGAATAAGATTCAAAATACAAAACCTTGAAACCTAGACTAAAAATAAATCTTGTTTTTTAATAAAGAGGTAAGAGTCTGACACTCCGTCTTACCCGACCCAAGGCGGGTCATTTGATGATTTTTAACTCACAATAAGCGATACAGAAACATTTGCTAAATAGGTTCTATTTGCAAAATATTCAACTCTGATCACCAATGTAAATTATCTATGATCACTTCGTAATCTGTGATCACGCTACCAACCTCTTTTGTAAAAAAGTAATAACTGTTGATTGGTTTTTAATTATCTTTGCAATTCAATACACAATAAGTCATAAAACGCAAATATAAATATAGGTAATCATAATGGAAACTATGTACGAGTATAGTACTCATGAAAAAACGAAACATAATTCTTAATTACGAAATAAGAAAATTATTAAATGTAAATATAGAAACCTACAAGAAGGAACATAACAATAAAGAAAGAACATCACAAAAAAATTACTAAAATGAGGCAAAAAGTGATTCCATGATGCCCTATGAGTTAGTTTAAACTATAATATACATCTGTACGAAAATTCATTCAAACCTTCAGTAGGTAGTTCGAACGCCATAGTGAAACAAATGTCCATCCAAAGTCAAACACAGGACCATTCTCACCAAATTTAACATTTCTAAATTTTAATATTGGAAGTACTAATCTGTAAATGATTCTACGAGTAAAAAATAATAATAATATTTTGTGTTCATTGTTATAACATCAACATTGTGCAACACTTTTCGTTAAACAGTATTGCACAACTTTGTACTACACGAATTACAAATTATCACGAATTTTGATGATTAAGAATTATTATAGGTAGGTAGATTTTAATACCTATTCGTTTCCAGCAAATTTTTTTCGCGATAAACACTGACCTAGTCTTGAAATTTGATATTAGTGTTTTAAATAAAGTTTCCATTTACTAAACTTATCAGATTTCGTATTCTCAGCATTTATATGGCAGCTAATTATTTTTATTGTTATTGCAAAACTTGTGAGTATGTTATTTGATTATAACTTTACTAGGTTTTTGCCTGCGACTTCGTTCTATAAAAACTATCCTATGTCCTTTCTCGAGTTCCAAACTATGTCTGTACTAAATTTCACAGAAATCGGTTCAGTAGTTTAGGCTTGAAGGAAAGACAGACAGACAGTTACTTTCGCATTTATAATATTAATTCTTGATAATTACGCCTATGGTCTTATTGCAGACCACAATCTTGGCCTAAAGGATGATTAACACGTTTCCATTTTTTGGAACCAACAAGAGCAATAATTGTATTAAATAGTTAAATTTAAGGTTCTTTTACATTATCCCACACGTATTGTTTAGACTTACAAGCCAATAAATGCTTTAGGTAAATAATTATATGCAACATACAAAAAAAAATGTATCGTGTATATGGGTCTTTAGGTTTCAGTCTAGGTCTTAAGTTTGTAGTTGGCTTAGGCACAAAAAGAATGACAATGAAAAATGGAAAGAATACATTTAGTTAGATGTCGTAGAGGTAAATTCGCTTGCTTTCCAGGCGAAACCTGGTTAGTACCAACATGACTTTTACCGAGTTATATGTACTCTTTAAGTTTATTGAGGTACTGTCGTACGGTAAAGAAAAACGCCCTAACGAAACCTGGACGCCTTTGAAATCCACCTTGATTAAGCTTGTTGATTAATGGTCAGAGCTTCTCCGATTTAGAAGAGGCCTTTGTCCATCAGTGGTTTAATATAATAGCTTTATTTACCAATAAATTTGCGAAATACTAATTGACGCATATAGATTTATCTAAGCAGGTACTTATTCCTAGCATTAAAAAAAGTAGTTAATACTATAATGTAAAATAGAAGCATGTAGGTACGTTCTAAATAAAATTCTTTTATTTTTACAAAATAATCCAAGAAATGTTTCCGCGTAATACGCGTGACAAATTCAAAACAAACCAACGAGTCGCAGCAGTTATTTTTTATTATTAAACATTACAATAAGTATGATGAAATATCAAGAAATGTTGACGCATTGTTCATTAAGTTTATCGTTTTGAAATTAATAAAGGACGCCAACACGACAATAGTCGATAATAATAATATGAAACATCTGTGAAAGTCAAAAATTCAAAATATTCCTCATTGTTGTTTAAAGTTTAGACAATATTCAAACTACGTAAATACTTTTGTTTACATTTGTCTGTGACTATGATTTGCTTACATTTTGAAATGTTTATCTTGTATACAAGTGTAGGTATGAATAATCATTATTTTCCCAAGTAATCGTTACATACTTTCTTACAATTTTAATTCGTCATTCATTACAGTATTCATTATTGTAAATCTTGCGAAATCATTTATCTACCTGAGTATAACGTCTAATTTTAGTTTTCTTTTTTATTGAAGTAGGCAATTTCTGGTTACCTAATACTAGATTTTAAGATTTTCTTATTTTCTTGTTTTCATTTAAAATAAACCAAATGACTGACCCTTTCGAGACAAAAATCCATTTATGATATGAATTGTAGTTGCGCAATTTCATAAGTCTACGCTCCTGCATCGTCATAAGTTTACAAACAAACGTTAAAATACGTCAAATGTCATCGTCCGCCATTTTGAAATAAAACACGCGGGAAATGAGAAACATCGCCAAACTTTTTCTGTTCTATTTTTCTCTATTTTGAGCGCTCGCTTGGCACTGATTTGTTAGATGCCGGGGAAAGTTTCATCTGTGATATAAGTATTTTCGTGAAAAAATTACGGACGTAAACTAGATAAAACCTATAAATTACGAGGAAATCAGACTAATGTCTTTTTTATATCCGATCTTGACCTACAAACTGTTGAACTAGATGACTAGATCTATTTTTTAATATAAAGTTGCTACTGATATTCTCGTATTGTTTAAGAAAAATATAATATTGAGCAATGTTTCATACTGCGCGCAATATTAAATGACACACAATGATATGAGTCATTTTTTTATTTCGTGTGAAAGGCAACAAAATTGTATGCGTCATCCGATATCTCACTGCGGAAACGTGTAAATGTTGATTTAGGGAAACTTTTACAAAAATCGATTTTATCATTTTTGTGGTTTTCCGCTTTCATCAACAATGGAAATAATTATTCAGTACCTAAATCATATGATAGGTACCTTTTTTATGTGCTAAGTCTGCAAACGAGCTGTCGGATTACCTGATGGTAAGCAATCTACAACACCACAGGAGTTACGAGTGCGTTATATACCGGCCTTTTGTGGATTAGGGTTTCAGAAATTATAAGCGATTGGGGTGGGACGAGCGAGTAAAATAATATACCCTGCACAATTATTAATGTTAACATACCATCTTTATGAGGTAAACCTCCCTACAGATTTGTTGATCTTAATGTTTGCAAAGAGGCCTTAGCATGAAACTCGTAGCTAGACTTTATATGAATATATTTGTATAACCTATGTATATTGACAGAGATGAAAGAGTGAGAGGGAGATATTATCTAGCCTGCTCTTAATGTCGATTCAGTGTGACCTTTGCAAACTTTGTCAGTGTACCTAGGTCAAATAGGAGATAGGTACAACAATGTTATAGTTGAGTATTGATATCATTATATACTTGTTAACAGAGTTTTACAGAAAGGTTATATGTGCACTAATGTACAACATACACAAATTTATGTAGGTACTTATACGAAATTATTATTTTAAAGGCATAACTTACGACTAGATGAGTAGGTTCGTCTAAAATGTAAATGGAAATACTTACAATGGCACTTTATGTATGTGCTTATACTTTAGTTCATCAAATCCCAAGCGAACGCAGGCATTCGCCCACGTATTTTTCTTCTATTGTGTCTCGAACTCTCGAATTACCACGGTTGAAAGGTAAATTGCAAAAACCATATATATTTTTTAATTTAAATACAAAAAATATATACAATAAATACAAAAAATATACAATGAAACAATGAATTTATTTTTGCAAATAGGCCATAAAACGGCACTTTTACACGTCAATTTATATGTAAATGAATGCATTTCCTATCTGACTTCTCTGAGAAGAAACGTCGAAACAAACTCAAAAGTATTTTTTGTGACTACAATCGTTATAATGTACCGCAGCCCTGGTCTGGAGCAGAAAAGGCCCGGAGTGGTTTCTCCTCACCCAGGGCGGGAAAAAAACGGTTATAAAAAAGTATGAACTTTAATCATCAAATATAAGGTGTTATATTATGTCTTAAAACTGACGATAAGTGCTAAATAAATACTGATAAACTCTCTTCAGAGTTTTAAGTGCTCGTGCACTAATTCCTAATAAGCCGCCTTGACGGGGTGATACTATGGCCTCACGGAATACTGGCGTGAACCAACACTTACGTTGTGTTTCGCTGTGTAAGTGAGGATCTCGGAGGGATAATATCTAGGCCTTCCTCGATCCCCAAATCAGCTAACCTTAAATACCTACCTACCTACCCACAAAGGGGCATCCTTTCTCCGACCATAAGCAGCGTCGACAGCTCGCAACCACTTTACCAAAATTAAAAATTACTTTACCAAATACAAATACCGCATACAAACCATTTGCAAATAAATCATCTTCAACTTACACAGAACTACTTCTTCTTGTCTTCAAAAGTAAATAATAACAACAACAATTTTTCTTGCAGAGAAATTCTCATTAAAAATGGGTCAGCGGTGGACGCAGCAGTGGCAGCCATGTTCTGCAATGGCCTCCTGAACCATCAGAGCATGGGGCTTGGCGGTGGATTCTTCATGACGGTCTACCTGAAGGATGAGGAGAAGGCGTACACTGTGAACGCGCGGGAAACGGCTCCTGGAGCTGCTACCGTCGATATGTTCAATGGAAGCTGGGACAAGGCTGCGAAAGGTATGTCCCACCTAGCTAGGTTTGAATTTAACCGTCGATTTCAATCAAAATGTTTAGATTAAGGTCGATTTTTATCAATACTTTTATGGAATTTCTTCTAACTCCAATTCTTCCAGCCCTCCGTCCCTCACAATTTCTAAATTTCTGAAACCCTAATTCACAAAAGGTTGGCAACGCTGATTGTTTATCATCTGGAAATCTGTCTGCTCGTTTGCCAACTTATCAATTAAAAAAAACCTCCTAAATGACTAGTTCGGTGGGTAACCTTAAAAGATAAAGAAATGCTGTTACTAATCGTGATGATATAAAAAATTGATGATAACAAAATCGGGTAGGTTAAATGTAATAAAATATTTAATGCATCTATTAGAATTAGATAGGTACTCATTTATTGTTTTACGTAAAACTTTTATGTGTTTCCAATTGTTGGAGAAATAAGTCGTAATATTTGACGCAAAAGATTCTGACCACCCAATATATAATCCAAAATTAATATTATAAATCCGAAAGTAAGAATGACAGACGGTCTGTCTTTTCTTCACGCCTAAACTACTGAACCGATTTTTGTGAAATTTGGTATAGACATAGTTTGGAACTCGAGAAAGGACATACGATAGTTTTTATACCACAAATCTGCAGGAAGTCACTATTCCTCGCGAACGGAGTCGCGGGCACAACCTATTATCATATAAAATTCATCGAAAATTAGTAAGTATTGAATTTGACTCAATAAATAATTATCATACTTAATACGACCATAAAAGCAATTCCAAAAACAAATTATCTTTTTAAAATTTTAAATCCATTTTCTTAGAACGCTTTGGTCATACACCTTCTTGAATTAAAACAATAAACAAAAACAAATAGGTACACTATACTGAAAGTGGCTTTTTCGAATTGATAACGACTATCTTAAGATAAAACGATAATAATAATAAACAACAAAACAAAATAATCAACAATGTCTTATCACTACCTATATATACATAGCTCGTAGGTATCCTGCTATCAACTGTTATGAAACGAGGTCAGGTTTTAATCTCAATCCATAGATTATAATAAAACTTGTTTATTTAGGTAAACAATGTAAGATACTTTCCGTATAGCGGAATAAAATATGCGCAGGTTTTCGCACCGCGTCGCGTTAAATTATCATTTACATTGTAAGAGAAAAGCCATAAAATAACTTCTCTCGCCCAGGGTGATACGAAAGAGAGTGTCAGACTTTTACTGACTAAAAATCCCCTCGTTCCTTCTCCTGCGCTAGGCCCGAGACCGCGGTACCGTTTTGCACTCCAGCCACGCCACGGCTAAACATCGGCCTTGTTGGGCCCCATTTCATCATCATCAGCCTATAAGTGCCCACTGCTGAGCAAAGGCCTCTTCTCACACGGAGAAGGTTAGAGCATTGATCACCACGCTTGCTTAATGCAGGTTGGCGATTTCAAACTTATAATTAGAAATTATATGTTACGATGTTTACCTTCACCGTATGTCAGTTATGGCTAAATAATTATAGAAAGTACATATAACTCGGAAAAAGTCACATTGGTACTTGCCAGGTTTCGAACCCACACCCTCATGCATGAGAAGCGGGCTCCTTAACCTCCAGGCCACCACGACATTTTTGTCTGCCTTGTTGGGCCCCATTTATGGGGCCAAAAACTAGGTACTTTTGATATACGTGACACAATTACCGTAACCAAAAGATATATTATTATCACAGGCTGACTGATAATGAACGAGATATTTATTATTATAAAAATAGAAAAAATGTTTTAGATAGCACTTTTGACTATCTTTTGCGTTGTGGGTTACATAACAACAAACTTACCCGGAGAACCCCCTTGCTTGTCCATAATAATCAAACAAACCAATACAACAGGGCATGTTAAATGTACCATAATAATGAGGACTGATGTAGAATAATAACTGTATGATAAAAATTGTAGATTTTTTTTTTGTTAATAGATTACGAAATAATATACAAATCGAAAGATAGGTCATTGTTTCACTATTTTTTTGTCTCTGCTCTCGGTTTCCAAGTTAGGAAGAAGTTGTTTCTATTTAATTTCTAAAGTTTTTTAACCCAAATTCTATTACCACAGTACGTAAAATTCTATTTGCATTATCATTACATACAAGGACCGCAATTAATATATATTTTTAAGAATAAACTTTCAAGTTTCAGCAGTCGTTTAATTTTAGTGAGGATTAGAAAAAGTGACAGAGTAAGTAGATAGTAGTGGTTAGAAAATTTGTTATTTAACCGTCGCTCTAACTAGAACTAGACCTGATTTCTAAAACAGTGTTTATGACCGTCCCTGTCTGGCTGAATACTCAATAGACTTGTCAATTTATTTTCCACATTATATAGGTACTTATAGGTACTTTTTATGGGATAGGTCGGCAAACGAGCAGACGGATTACCTGATGGTAAGCAATCGGCGTCCATGGACACTTGCAATAACGAGGTGGAGTTTCGAGTGAGTTGTCGATTTTTTAGATTTAGATTTGTGATTTTCACACGGCGACATACAACCCTGTACTGTAGTGTGTGTTTTACGCCGGTTTTCTGTGGGGCTTATACATTTTAAATGTACCATAATATTATCATAGGACCATAGAGTATAAAATATTTCTGTGGCAGAGACTCAATTTCGAACTGCCATCGATCGCCGTACACCAAGCGAACGGCGCTGCACTAGTGTGCGTTTAACATAAAAACCCGTTCACCCACACTCGGTACGAAGGTTCTAGAACGATATTGCACACATAGATGGAAATGTGTTCTCTGTTGAATATTTACTCGTGTACCCAGTCGGATGTTCGAGAAAATTCTGGAAATATGAACGGAAAGTGCAATCGACTGGAGCTGTATGTGCGTGACTTGAGTCTTGAGTAATGTGTTATAGATTGACACGTGATTCGAGTAATAATAATTTAGGTAGAAAACATTTTTTTATTCGTCATAATAATTAGTATTTGATTATCATACCTATCATATTCATAAAAGTAGAGATTTAAGCATAGATGGCTAGTTTTGAAAGGTATTTTTATGTTGAAATAAAAATGTTTTTAATCTTAAATACTTATTTTTCGTAACATCAGAGGAGTTACGAGTGCGTTGCAGACCTTTTAGGGATTAGAGGTTTGGAGCTTTAGAACAAGGGGAAGGATTGGGCTTCCAGTAACCTCACTCAATCGGCGAAACACAACGCCTTGGTTGTTTCAAGCCGGTTTTCTGTGAGGCCGTGGTATCACTCCGGTCGAGCCGACACATTCGTGCTGAAACATGGCTCTCTCACACTACATATTCCTTTTAGCACATTATTTTAGCCCCGTTTTGGGCCTAAATTGTCAGATTCGTATGTAGAATTATTTATGTCATCGAGTACTCGCTTCTGGGGTACCTATAACTCTGAATGAATTAAAAATTAATACGGAAGCTCTAAAACAAAAACACGGGGAAATACAACATTTTGAAAAGCGGCCAAATATTGCAACCTACATTACAATAAGAACGAAACTCGCGTGTTTCGAACGAACAATGGAGTAACGATAAATAACATTGTTATGATTAATATCTATTGGAAACGCTCTAGATATCAATGTGATACACCCAAAATATCACGTACTCTAACAATTAATGAAATATTGTAATAAAACAGTTGCGTAAATAGAAATAACATGGTTTAGTTGTGAATTATGATTAATTTATGTTTCTAGAAATAGGGTTAACATAAGTGTAGTGTGTTTTTTTATTTGTGAATGGGAATCATCAAATGACTTCTATCGCCATTGGTCCACCAAGGTAGAGGGAGTGTCAGAATCTTACTGCGTTAGGTTTGGACTTCATCTGGTCGCAAGAAGTCGCCTTTTCCGTCGCCCTTTCTCTTTCTGTCGCTTAGAACTGCCATTTGCTAGACCGAGACAAAAAGCATTATGCGGACAAGATGCAATGATCGGCAGTGAGACTCCGGAACGCTGAAGCGTGCGATAGCATGCTAACGCATCCTTTCACCATCGATCACTCCGTATCGCATGCTGTCTTTTTTGTCTGCGGAATGCGATAGCGCGCGAATGCATGCGGCAGCGTACTGCAGAACTTGGTAGCACAGGCGGTCAAATGCGATTCCGTGCTGCCAGATGAGGTCCAACCCTTAGAACCACCACGTTCCTTCTTCTGCTCGATACCGCCGTAAATTATTGCGCACTTTTGAACGTCTAACAAATAAATATCAAAACGTTCAACCTTGTGCGATAGTCTGGCAATGAGTGTGCTTAGTGTAGCTATTGGCTCGATACAAATTGTAGATTCTTATGGAGAAGAACGAGCAAGAAACTCCATGATCACTATTTTAAAGAACTTAAACGAATAAGCTAAAAAGAACTTAAACGTGACACGTTAGAATCCAATTTTGGTCAACAAAACATTCTGTAAAGAATCCTCATAGTAATAAAAACCAGAATTCTAGACTTTTCTACCCTACTTTCGAGATGACTGCGGGCTGTTCCGAGGGGTCGTCGTCAGGTCGCGTCTATCGATCGGCTTAATCCAGACAGACTCTCGAATTTTAGGCAGTAATTCTAGAATTTTCCACCCCTTGTTGTTATTATTTGTTAGCCCTAGTATTTTAGCTAAGATTATATGTCTATAGAAGTGTCTTTCCTTTCTACAGCAACAAATCTCACAATAATAGTCTATAAATAAAATTTACTTTCTTTTTATTCGTATGTTATTGTGATGTTGAGATCATAACCCGATTAATGCTGAAGTTTGGCTTATTCAATACATGGCAAAAAGTAGCACTTAATTTATTCGTCGAAACTATTCATACTCAAAAGGCGTCATTGCAAAAAGATTAAAAAAAGAATAGACGTTAGTACACGCACTGATCCGCAACTACGTCAACAAAAAAGTGCAAGTCAACCTTTATTGACAAGAAACGGAAACCTCCTTGTACTAATTATTCTTTTTTTTTTTGCTAAACATTTTTTTTTATTCTATAGTTTAATAATGATGTTGTAATGAAGAATACTTCATTAAAATAAATGGTAGGTAATATAAATATGAATGTGCATATTATGTAAACTTATCTCAGATATTTTTAAATCTTTATATATATACAAATGGATCGCAAAATGTGTTGGTAAGCGCATAGCTCAACAACGCCTGCACCAATTTTACAAATTCTTTTTTTGTTGTGTTTGTTATTGTCAGGAGAAGGTTCTTATCAAGAAAATATTGGAAAAGAAGAGGGGAAGATTAGGAAAAAGTGACCCTTTGATAGTTGGACCCGTGCGAAGCAGGGGCGGGCCGCTAGCTTAGAATAAAAATTGCTAACGTGTTTTGTTAGTAACTTCAAGACTATTATGTACATAAAGGCTTTTGCTTCCGCATTATTTATCTAACCATCTGTAACTACATAAAGGCAAAAAATTAATTCAACCGTCGATTAAACAAAACTGACAGAAAAATATATCGACAAAAAACAGTCAAATTCATCAGTGCGTACAAAAAGCAGTACAGAGATTGTTTCAAATATTTTTTGATAACAATTTCATGTGATATGTAAGTCATCGCGAATTTCTCTAAGAGAGGCTTTCTCTTCGAATGTCGTCCAATCAAGACGGCTCTTAAGTTGTGCAGGCGCCGGTTCGTAGGACTTAGTTTCACTCGTTTCATTGTACAAAGCCCCGTACTGGCCTTTCCAATTCATTAAGCTTTTATTTAACTAATTAGATGGGTAACTAGTATGCCGCGTGGTTTTGCCCGCGTAGAAATTATAAAAGTTCTGTCAAGTACCTACCGATTCGATAAGAAAGCAAAAAAAATGGAGAAGACTAAAAACTTATTCATAAAACCTGCATAGTGAATTGTTATTATTATAATTTTCTAATTATTTGATTGTCACTGACATAGGTACCTAAAAAAATATTTTATGTCAATATGGCGGGTCATAGTTGTGTACAATCTTTGAAACACGCAACACCTATTTTCTTACCTATGTACCACTATAAAGAATATTGTATTGTATATTTTTTACTTCTATTGGCTGAGCATCTGAGTGCTGCATTAAAATAAAATTAAAAAAATTCTCTGTCAATAGCCCTCTATTCCATTCATTAAAGTATGCTGAGACCTATATTGTGGATAGCGGTATCGACGAGGTCTCCGCCAAGTAATAGCAACTTAATACATTACCCACCTTGGAGCCCCGTTACCTAGCCTGTTTTCATCCTACACAGATAATCTAGGAACTATGCGGCTGACGATTTACGCCTATACGAAACAATATAGTTTTATTTAAAAAAGTTTGTTCTTTTTTAAATATAAAATTCTAATTAAGAATACGACCTGCGACCATAAAATATAAATACAATCTTTAAAATATATTTTATTCAGTTGAAAAATAATAACACTAATATACGATTTTAATAAAAGATGTTCCAAATTTAAAAAATGACATAATTAGAATCTAAATACAAATTCTTAATGCGATCCATTCGCGTACTTTCGTTCGTAAGATACATAATATAGAGATGTAAAATATGTTATTACCAAATCAGTAACTCTAATACTACTTTATATTATTATAGGTAATCTGTTTAAATTATGATAATGAAATAACTATAATGGTACAGTTTAAATCTTGTATCAACAAATGTTGACATCTATTTTTAGATTGAAATATTAAATAAACCAAACTTACAAAATGTATATTTTCTATTATGTCCCTTCTGAAGAAAAATATTTAACTTAGCTCCCTATGTGTATATATATAACGTGTGGAAATACTATTTGTCCGGTCTACGGAGAGACGACAACCAACCCCATTTATGGGGCACTGGCTACTAGGATAAACGCACTAACCAACGACCCTACTATTATATGACCGGGAGTCTCCTAAGCGGGTCCATCTTCTCTTGGTCCCACTATGCAGTTTCCTTCTCAAGTTAACTTTGCAGGAAAATTACCACCTTGTTCCATACAAGTGATATCCATTGACTTTTTTAAGTACGTATACGTGTACACACCACACCGGACCCGAAACAATCCGAACAACAATTTTGTGGGTCACACAAAATTATACCGCTCGTAAAAAACACTATGGGAGATCCATACAAGTCTGGGAGGCCTCTCCCGAAGTACCTATGACTGTGCTTCGGCACAAATGAGTCGACTTGACCGGAGTGATACCACAGAAAATCAGCGTGAAACATTCATAGCGTTGTGCTTCATGTGAGTAAAGTTGCCAGAGACCCAATCCTTCCCCTCCCCCACCCCTCTCGTAACTCCGTAACGTTACGTAACGCACTCGAAACTCTTCCGTTCTTGGTGTCCATAAGCGGTGCTGATTGCTTACCATCAGGTAATCCGTCTGCTCCTTTACTGTCCTATCATATTAGAAAAGTAACCAGATATCCAGCCCAATATAGAAAATGATATCGAACGAATAAATGCCTTGTACTTCAAAACGTGTGTAGATGTTTATTTTGGCTTAACTTCAGCAACTTGGTCCTCAGGTCCATTATCCATTGGCGTGCCAGGCGAACTTCGTGGTATGTGGGCGGCCCACAAACGATGGGGCAAGTTACCCTGGGAGACCCTGGTGGCACCAAGCTTGGATCTGTGCAGAAATGGTTTTGCTATGTCCAAGGTCATGTATGATGGACTGGAAAGCGCTCCTTACATCAAGAATGACCCCCATCTCAGGTAAGTTCACTCATAGATGAGACATTATTCTATTTTGTTTCTTTATATTGGATGAAATATACACTGGCCAGACACGCATCGTGGGTAATACAGTGATTGTATGAGTCAAAGTCTCCAAAAGACGTCCAAAGCAAGAAAACAAATTAATATGAAAAGAAAGGCATTAATAGGCACCAAGAAGGGCCCTAATGCGGTTCAGTTCTACTTCGAGGATAAGGTGTTCTCTTACGTTCGGTGGTGTTTAGACTACATTTGTTTTCAAAATATCATCAACACCTCTAAAGTTTATTTGAGAGTACAGACAAAGGACAATATTAAAAAGAACGCCCAATCCGTTATGAGCAAAAAATATAAAAATTAAGAGTCTGGTGAATGCACACCATGACATGTACCTACCTATAGTAGAGCTCCTACGATTATTGAAAACATCAAATGAACGTATTCTCAGTTTAAACACTATGTCTTTGTATTTTATCGACAACTTCCTTAAGCTATAAATATAAAATACTTCCTCTACAGACTACGCAGAGCTGATGTTAATTTATTGGCACACATGTCTTTTAATATCACATTCCTTGAGTTTATTGCTTTATTATACAGACTAGCTCTCGTGCTGCGGATTTACCTACCTGCTTAACTTTTATAAAGGTTTAATTTGACAAACTTGTAAATTTTTTTACGATCTTCATGTTTTGCTAATGATCATTGCCACAATTAGCCTGTAGATCGCAATGAGATAACGTAGCCTCGGCGTAGAGCAGGAGGAGGAACGGTTTAGTCAATAAGAGTCTGACACTCCCTCTCCCCTTTCCCTGGATGATAGATATATCTTTTCTTTTTTTTTTTCTTTAAAAAAAAGACGTTGCGTTGCATGCGACAATGCGTTACGAACATACAATTCCACATACACATCACACCCAGACCCGGAACAACTATTTGTGGATCACACAAAGAGTTGTTCCGTTCGGGAATGGAACCCGCAACACGTTGCGCCGTAGCTAGTTTCCCAGCCACCACGCCAACCGTACAGTCAAATATCCTCAAAAAACGTTTAATAATTTTCATAAAAAACCTGTAGATAGGTCATTTGAAAAGTATTGAACATCAACTGGGACGAGAACTGATTAGTGATTAATCTTTCGCGCTTAATATCCAGGCAAGGCTAGGTTCTTGGGACAATCATCACATTATATTCCTATATGTGCTGAGTAAAGGCCCCTTCACACACGAAGAAGGTTTGGCATCTGTTGCCACGCTCCATCAAGGTAGATTAGCAATTTTAAACTTATAACTAGACATGTAGCTGTCTAGGTCTCCTTTTGTCCTCAACCGTATGTCAACGGTGTCTAAATATCTTAGAAAGTACATTTGACACAGAAAAAATCACATTGGTACTTGCCAGGTTAGGGTTATCATAAGCACAAGAAGCCACCAATACATCTCTTTAATACTAGCCACTATAAAACTTGCCTAAAATCTAAATCGACATAATTCAAAACAAAGTAGGTTGACATTAAAAACAAACAATAAATAAAACATTGTGTAATCTAATGCTTAATGGATTTATTGTCTGTCGCAGCTAATTATTTGTCAATTAATTATGATAGCTGACAGCAACTAAACATAGGAGAAACGGATTAGTTGCTAAATCATTTGCTTTTTTTTGTTTTGTTTTGTTTTACCTATCTTTCATAATTACCTAGGTATCTTATTATGAAAATAAATTAAAGGACAGTAGTATTTGTTTATAACAACTTTTTAAATATTTTTTTTTTCTTTTTGATGGAGGGGTCGTCGTCATCATATGACTTTTCCTGCCCTGCGTTGGCCCAGATTGACCTCTCTTCTCTTGTTCTGGGCCGGAGCTTCCACCCACAACCTATATGGATTTTACACCTTAATATATCTGGCAACTGGCTCATTCAAAACTTCAGAATCGTTTCTCATGAATCAGGATTCACGCATGGAAACCACTTAATAAAAAGTTCAATACTTGTTTTTTTTTAATCTTAATACGAACATGCAGACGCATTAGAAGACACTGTTTTTTTAAACATTAACGGGTTATATATTTATTTTATTTAAACATATCACTTAGCTTAAACGCTAAATATTTATGCTCTGGTATTAAAGTATGATTGCTTATTGTACTTTCACGTTACAATTTTGAGGATAAAAAAAACGTGAAGACGCATGTGGCCCAAATAGCACAAACATAGAAAATGACCAAGAAACATCAGTAAAAAAAATTTAATCAACTCCATAATCACACAATGACAGAATGCCTTCCTTTACCCATTTAGAATCTTCTCAAGGAAGTTTGACAATTTCCTTATTTTTTATACAAATAAGATGGGTTTATTTATGTCGTGAACTATATTATATATTTATATTAAATCCTCATACAGAAAACCTCATATTTTTTCTTGCATCAATACTTAACAACAGAGATTGCTGGTCGTTTATTGACAAACGGTCTTAGTGGCGTAGTCTTTGTTAACGATAACTATGTTTTTATATTACATAATAGATTTAATACGAAGACCTACAAAATGAACAGCCTTTTTAATCGAAGGATTGTAGTCACACTAACCATTGACCATGGCTATGAAAATAATCGTGTTAACATTTCATTTGGATTATCGGCTTTTTTATGAGATTGGTCGGCTAGTGACGAATCACCTGATGAAGCAATCGGCATCGCCCATGGACACTCGTAATACCAAAAGAAGTCATATCTGGCCTTTTGTAGGTTGTTAGAGATGAAAGGATAGGAGCATTTGAGATTGAAGGTTGCAGGGAAGGATTGTGCCTCTGATAGCCTCACTCACAGGGCGAAACAAACGTTAGCGTTGTTTCACGCTGGTTTTTCCACGAGACAGTGGTATCACTCCGGTCGAGCCAACCCCTTCGTGCAGACATGGGTCTCACACAAATGGCTTCTGTAAAATTGAGTTGTTTGATATCTTGATAAGCAATTCATAACTTTGCCTAGTATATAATATAGTATAAAGTATTAAGACTTCTTATTTTTGGTAGTAAAGGTTTATAAGAATAACGTAGACATCAATCTTATCTCACTTCTTACTAATATTACGGTGTTTGGATGTTTGTTACTCAATCACGCCAAAACGGCTGGTCGGACCTAGATGAAATTTGGCACAGGCATAGGATACACTATCCACAATCCCGAATAGGACATAGGCTACTATTTATCAACATACCACGCGGGCGAGGGCGCGGGCGAAAGCTAGTGTCTCTAAGAGGATTTAACATAAAAAGGACCTGAATTCTTCCTGTAACGTAAGGCATGGTTCCTTTAATTTTTAAAGTACTTATTTCTCTTCAGGAAAATGTACTTCAACACGGCCAAAGGACAGTTCCACAAGCCTGGCACGATGGTGAAGCCCAGTGAAGCTCTGTGCAACACTTACCAGAGGATAGCTGAGAACGGGGGCGATGACCTCTACAATGGAACCTTGGCAGCTGACTTCCTTGATGATCTAGAGAGAGTCGGCAGCATCATCACAGCTGAAGATCTGAGGCAATATGAGTAAGTAAACATTTTATTTGTTAATAACTTTACTCGCGCTGTTACGCTCTCGACTCTTACAGATCGTAGCGTGATGTTTTATAGTCTATATATTTATGCCTTCCTTGGTAAATGGACTAACATACACAAAGCGTTCTATTCGGACCAGTAGTTCCGGAGATCAAACAAATAAACACTACAATTTTGTAATAGGTATTAGGTAGTATAAATATAATTTTGTTTTCAAAATTTACTTTTAGAAATGTTGTTGTTCTTAACGTGTACCTAAGCGTATAAGGGTAACTTAGGCATAGATACCTAAGTCTGAACCATTGAAATCTATTAATTTTCATCGTGGAAAAAATATAGGTCCATCTAAAGGAGTATGCACGACAAAGGATTAAAATTTTATTAAAGGTCCCATCATTTGTTCTTTTTTTTAAAACTTGTCTCTGCGTTGTCCTCACATAAGGGTACAATAATGTATACTATAAATGTCATATTAGTGAAATTGAAAATATTTTTTTAAAAGTAACGTATGTAATTTGTTCTCCATTCGAATCTACAATTTGGAATGAGCACCTAGCTTCACTGACGAACAGACTGACTGACTACTTCTCTATTTTGACGTTTCAAAAGTATATATTTATGGTTTAGTTGGATTTTGACTTTGACTTTGTCTTACTGTAAAATTGTAGACGGACTCACAAACTGCTAATAAACGACACAGTGGCGCCCTCTAGCTCTAAGAATTATCCTCACTCATGTAAATATTTCATATTTAGAACTAATGTGATAAGTACGTGACTCGTAGGTTCCTACATAATGAACAATGCATCCATTAGGTTATTGTATGTAAATAAATGTAGGAAGGAACAGTTTGGTAATCGTTCAATGAATTATCTTAATTTTTACTTAAATCGATTGAATAAATTGCCTATTTTGGTAGGCATTTTTTTATATTCTTATATTCTTAACCAGTAGGTTAAGGTTACATTAATGTATTTAATGTTTAAAGTCCTTTGTGTTATTTCTTAATAAACACATGTTTTGACAATACGGTAGTGTCCTACTACTTAGTCAAATTCAATACTGTTATTGAAATGTCAAAAATGATACTTTTCTATTAGTTAATTTTGTACGAAATTGCAACATGGTATTACAATGTTTTACGTCAAATGGTATATTTATTTCTAAAATAGAAATAAAAATAAATCTAAAATCAGGTAGATATATTATTAAATCAATAAATAAAAGTAAATGCAAATAGCTTATTTTTTTAACAACTCAATTTTATGTTCAGTTTAACCTCTCAACCGAGTACTTATTTTGTTTAAAAATACTTAAAAATTACATAATATAAGATTGTTACGACTATAATTAGGTATTTCTTATGGTGTTCCCGAAATATAACAAAAAAAATGTGTTGTGGTTTTTACAAAATGGCTGCCTAGTTAAATAAAACCTTCTTTGATTGCACAAACAAAGTAAGGAGCGATACAAAATACGATGTACATACTTAGTAACTATCGCCAATAAAGGCAAGTCCTCTGCGACTCTTGGGTCATTTGGTCAACCGGTACATGTATACCTATGCATATATACCTTCGTGTATATACATTCATACCTATTACTTCTGTTGCACTTTTATGTACATATGTAGTCGCTGTAGGTCAAATCCTTGCATCTTTCCGTCATTCCGTCCTTTTTGCTTTTATACTAGCGGCCCGACCCCGCTTCGCACGTGCCCAACTGTCCCTAAGAAAGAAAGGGTCGCTTTCCCTAATTTTCCCCTTTACTTTTCTAATGTATCCTTTGATAATGACCTTCTCCTGACAATAATAAATAAAACAAAAAAGGATTGGCCAAATTCATCCAGGCGTCGTTGTTGCGTTATGCGCTTACCAATACATTTTGAGATTCATTTTTATAATCATATCGTATGCTTAATAGAAAAGAGGCCTAACTAAGAAAGAAGGTATTTCAATCTTGTAAATTATATTTAAATAATAAGGCTCAATTTTGCAATACCCTCCTTTTGAGTTATTTCTGTTTTCAATGAAACAGGGTAACAGACATATAAACATATAAATATAGTGGAATCAGCTAATGAAAAAATACACTATTGGAAAAATTGCAGAACTAGTGATATGTTTATAGTTAACTATTAATTTCGATAAAGGTATTTTATCTTACGTAATGTCAAATTCCTCGTCGGTGGGTAAGTGTAATCAGAATCAATTTTCAACGGCCACCATATCACATGACACGGTACAAGGTCACGAATTGTACCTACTGAGAAATTATGAAGAAATGTATAGAATAATCTAGAAACATTCTAATAGTCCTTATTCGTGCTAAAATTTTCGTGAGACATATTAAATAAGTTATTATGTTTATTTTTTTGTGAGGGGAAATTCATCAAATGACTTCTCCCGCCCAGGGTTGGGTGGGAGGGAGTGTCAGACTCTTGCTGACTAAAACTCCTCCCGTTCCTTCACCTGCTCTGGGCCAAGGAAGCGGTGCCTCATTGCGCTTACCCCGCACTCCCGGCTGAACGTCAGCCCTATAGGGCCCCGTCTTTGGTGGTCTATTGGCTCTTTGAGGCGCGGGCAGTAACTATAATAATAATAATAATAGGCTTGAGTGGAGATTCGCTGGCTTGAGTGGAGATTCGCAAGAGTAGGAGTTGAAGGAGACTCGGGGGAAGGATGTATCTCAGTAAGATGCTGGTAGGGGTCTTGACCGTACTTCCGGGATTGCTCTGATAGCCGTGGGATGCCTCTCCTTCCCCAAGCAGCTCAACCTATGTTGCCCCCGTGTCGCTACATGCTAGCGGCCGTTTCCGGGGGCCCATAAATTGAGTTTGCCAGTCACCCCCTGCCTGTTTATCCGTATGTATCAATATTGGTCAGGGGCAGGGGCCATAGTATTTCCATAGTTTTCATCCACTAGTCCATAGCAACCCATACCCATAACCTTATAAATTTTTACCACATTTCGCAATAGTCCTCCATCAACCGAGGATTGTCCTTGGGTGCACTTTCATAGTGCATACAGGGATAACTGCCGGCTGATGTCCCATTTCACTTATATTAAAGTTGTTCAAAGGGCCTCTGCGAGTTGGCTTCGGCCCCTCGTACGCCTTCCAAAAGTCCGGGACCCTGTGGTCCCGTGAGTGGAAAGGAACATACAAAATAATAATAATAATAATGTTTATTTGTTATAAAAAGGTAGATTACAAAATGTATAATATCTTAAGTCTAAGGCAAAGTACAATGTTTAACATCAACCTGAACTAGGTGCAAACCTGTGTTTCAGGTAAAAAAGCAGGGCAGAATGCTGCTTTTGGAAATCGGTTAAAAATATAAAAAATGTTTCCTCACTAGAAATGTGTTCTGTGTGCTAGGGCATAGATACAGTGTTCAATAGTATGTTTAGATGTGGTACCTGTTGCGTTAACTAATCTAGTTTAAATGATTGGTTATCAATGTTACTATGATAAAAATCTCTCATATCTCTATCTCATATATATATCTCGATATTATTATTCTAACGTGATCTTTAATAACAGCCTGTTATTATTTCAGTTCAATGACACAACATTTTGACTAATCATAAGTAATCTATAAGTAATTCCTGCACCTATTCAAATAATACAAAACAGTGGTTCTATCAACAAGAAACTAATAAGTGCGCAGTTACAGAAATACCTCAGTCATTGAGAACAAAAACAATAGAGCATAATGATATTTTCTAATCCATAAACTTGCAAATATTTTTCTTACAACTACAAGAAAGGCGTGTTTTCTAAGCAGTTTTGAAAGCCCGAGGCATTCCGTTTTCCTCTTGTATTTCAATAAGGAAATTAATTAACATTTTCCGTTGTTATTTGAAGGTAACAAAGAGAATAAGTTTAACAAGAACGATAATAGTTTGACTTGAAGGATCGTTTTCGACAGTGGCGCCCTCTGACTTGCGCAAAAATGCTATCAGTCACTCACAGTGTTTTTTGCCATAATAATTGGTTACCTAAGTAAGTATAAAGTATTAAAATTCAATACTCTGATATATTTTCTCTAAAGAACGTACTTAGGTACCTCCACTAGGCAAGTGAACTTTTAAACTTTTGTTCGGCACCAAATACAATATAATACTAGGTATAGACTTCATGGGGTTGCGGGGTAAGCGCAATGAGGCACCGCGACCTCGGCCCAGAGCAGGAGAAGGAACAGGGGGGTTTTTAGTCAGTAAGAGTCTGACACTCCCTCTCGCCCGGCCCTGGGCGGGAGAAGTCATTTGATGATTTTCCCCTCACAAAAAAAAAGACAATAAAAATCTAACAGTAATTTTTTTTACATTTATTTACAAACACAGGCAATTAAACCAAAACCTCTATTTTGGAAAGAATAATTATAAGAATAACATATCGATGTCAAGTCCTCTAAAAGGTGAACTAGTACATTATTTAACCTATATATACCTTGTGTTTAATCGCAGTACCTACAATACACATTCACAAAGGTGGCACGCATTAACTTGTTTTTAAAACTTTTCGTCGTATTGCATCATTGTTGACATTTAAACAGGTGTTATGTAATATTGTAACCTAAGACATAAATGAACGATATTTTCTTAATATTATTTTGATAAAGGAGAAAAAACGAACTCGTTTATAGTTTATAATACCGGCCTCTTTTAAGAGTACTTTTTTCAGCAAGAAATGTAATTATTAGCCCTGCACTAAAGGTCAATTTATAAGAGCATGGTTTCGAAGCGCATATAGCAAAAATCCATTGAAATTGCGCTCATTATCATTGGTTATAGAACATTCGCACTGGGTGGCTTTTTTCACCATAAGTGGAGTGTGAGGGAGGGTGATAATTTTACTGAAAAAAAAAACACCCCGTTGCTTTTTCTGCTAAAGACCATAGACATAGGCTGACATCCGCAACCCTGGGTCGGGTACCAAGCTTCCCTTTTTTATGTTATAGTTCGGCAAACGAGCAGACGGATAACCTGATGGTAAGCAATCAGCGCCGCCCATGGACATCCGCAACGAAGGAGTTACGAGTGCGTTGCCAACCTTTTAGGGATTAGGGTTTTGGAGATTTAGAGATTGGGGAGGGATCGAGGGAGGGGGTGGATTGGGCCTCCGGTAACCTCAATCACACGGTGAAACACAACGCTGTTGTTTGTTGTTTTGGTTGTTTCACACAGGTTTTCTCTGAGGCCGTGGTATCACTCCGGTCGAGCCGATCCATTCGTGCGGAAGCACGGCTCTCCCACACTTGTATATAAGTTTTATCTTTGCTCGCTAAATTCATATTAGCTGTTTCTCCGGGAAAACGAATTAAAAATATATATAGACATGAAAAATTTTATTATTCAAGAGCTTACATCCTAAACTCATCTTAAATTATAATTATTATTTGCTGTCTATACCTTTTTTATAATAACTTGTTTTGTTAATGTATGTGACTTGTTGTACTAACTACCTATGTGGTTAAAATGCGTACCTAACTGAGGCCACGGTGCTTGTGACGAATAGTTGAAATTCGTTTCGGATTCCATAGACGATAAAATGAGAAATACCTAGGCCAACTTATGAATACCTGCCTTCTATACTGTTGAGAATTTTTCACATCACCCTGTGACTGTTTAACATTAAGGTAACAACTACTGCACCTGATTAAACAACACATGACTCATGAAGATTATATTAATAATACTATCTAAGTATACCTAGAATAATAACTGATTTCTTGGAAAACCATTGTACTTACCTTTTTTGTCAGGGGAAAATCATCAAATGACTTCTATCGCTCAGGGTAAGGCGAGAGAGATTGTGTCAGACTGACTAAATACCGTTACTTATCCTGATTTAGTGCAATGAGGCGCCGCTGCCTCGGCCTAGAGCAGGACAAGTAATTTGACGATTTGCCCCTAACAAAAAAAATCTACCTATTTACAGTACGAATGGGTAGGTGGTGGCATATTGAAAAATGTAGGTAATTCAACCTTTATTATTTTAGACGTGGATCCATGTTTGACACAATATACTTTCTATTGTATCCTATATAAAGAGGTAAAATTCTTTCACTGATAGATAGCTACACTGTTCCCGAGTGCTATAGGTTATAAAACATTACGCTACGATTAAATGGAGCCAAGCAGCGGGTGAAACCGCGCGAGAATAGCTAGTATTGAAATATATATCAGATTGCTATCAGCTACCTAATAGATAGATTTGTGACAAATGTGTAATCTTTAAGGCCTTTATGACACCCGCGAGAATATTAAGGATGGAGAAAAATACCTTTTTCATTTACTACACAGATACTTTTTACATTACGATACCTTTAATTTGTAATCATGCTTTCGATTCTTTTATCAAAATACCCCCAAATACTAAATGATAATATTAGTTAACAAAGAAAACGCATGCTCACCTTCGTGCAGCGAAATATATGAAGACAGACCACAAATAGATGCAAGCAAGCCGGAAATTTCTCAGCAGAGTTGGCTACAAGCGACGGAATGCAATTTAGATTATGACACTCAATTATTGTTATTATGTTTTCAACGTGTTGCTATCTGAGGATACAATTATTGTAACACGATGCGCTAAATTATAACGTGTCAATGAACTTATAATACGCGAACCCAGCCTAGCTTTAAGTGATTATATCTAGACAGAACAGACTCTTAAATCGATACTTTCTGTATTACAAAAGCATCGATATATTATAATCGATTTGAACATCGATTAAAATACATCAATGTATTTTACTCGTTTGATATCTTTCTTCGTATAATAACTTGCTCACAAAACTTCTTCACGAGGAACTCGACTGGTTTCAAGCCAAATTAGGGGTTCATGAGCATTGCGCGACACACGATAATTATCATCATCATCATCATAATTAGTCATCGCTCCTCATCAATAGTCAAGTTAGCCATTAAACATAATAATTTGTTAAGTATGTCTAATCAAAATTACCAAATGAAAAAAAGGCCAAATTGAATCAAATACATAGGCAATTATTTGGACCTATAAGACAAAACAAAAAATATATGTATGAATTCTATAAGACAAAAACTAACCTTAAGGAATTTGGGATCAAAAATCAATGTAATATTATTTATAATTCATATTATCTTCAACCACTATATACGGTACACATCATTTACGATTCTTTGATTTATCCCCAACAACATTCTTCAAATGATTTCTTCTTTAATTCCTGTTTAAACACACAACTGATGAGGAGAATAAAATTTTCTCATTTTGCTTATAGAAGCAGTAAACCCGATATTCCAGAAGACAAAGGATATAGAGAATGATACAATTTAATATGTTTAAGTTAAAAAATTGGGTGTCTACTAATTATACTACCACTACATTTGAAACAATACTATGTTAAAAAATGTTTTAACAATTCCTTTTCATTTTCAGAGCGAAAATCACGGAACCTATAGCAGTTCCTCTAAGCAATGGAGACACCTTCTACTCCCCACCCCCTCCTAGCAGTGGGGCTATCCTGGTAAACATACTGAACATTCTCAGCGGCTACAACTTCACAGCTTCCAGTATAAACACTACGGAAGACAAGATCCTCACCTACCATAGAATCATAGAAGCATTCAAGTACGCTTACGCGACCAGAACGAAGCTAGGAGATAGCGACTTTTTGGATTTAAGTGAGGTAAGCTATCTTTAACATGGATTAAGGACTAAAATCGTAAGACAGCCATGCTTCAACACGAATAGGCCATTTCAATGAGAGCTATACCACTGCTTCACACGGCGAATAATAACGCAAGCATTAAGGTGCGTAATCTACGGTTTACGAGATGCAAAAATGATACTTATCGTAATCAACTAAATTTTATTTTCATCAATACGGTAGTTTCCAACTAGTCAAATTCAATACTTTTATCCAAACGTCAAAAACGATACTTTTCTTTGAAATTTGTATGAAAAACTGAGCTATGACGTCATAACTGTTTTGCGTCAAATAGCATAATTAGCTAAAAAAATCTAAAACTTAGTGTATCGATCGATCGATGAATAGAAGTATAGTTATTTTTCATTATTTTATAGTATTGAAACATCGCATTAATTTATTTTTGACCTAGGAAACTACCTACTCAATTGTTTACGGTCGTAAGTTATACTACTTCTTCTTCTACACCACGCTTGGGTAAAGTTTCTTAAACGAATGAGGACTCATTGCAGCAAACTTTTTTAGGGGATAGCAATCGGCGCCGCCCATGGACACTCATAATTCCAAAGAAGTTACTACCAGTACTTTGCCGACCTTTTGTAGATTAAGGATGAGGGTATAGGAAAGACATAGGGGGAAGAATAGGAAGGGATACTAAAGGTAACCATTTAAATACAAAACTACAACTTTGAGTTCGCACTTTAAATAAATTAAAGACGTTAATATCTTATTGCGATCATCAGCCTATAAATGCCCACTGGTTTGAGCATTAATCACCACGCTTTGTAAAGGCGGATTGGTGATTTCAAACTTATAATTAGAAATTATAAGTCCAGGTTTCCTCACGATGTTTTAAACATTTAAAAACTAATAATACATAAACGACAGAAACAAAAAATCGTAACAAAAATCGATGAACAAGAAGCAAACACATTCTCAATTCTAAAGTTTTTAAATACTTAAATAAAATACATCTATACATATTTACAATTAGCTACTGACTAGACTAGATGCGGAAATGACGCGTAATTTATAATCAGTTCGACGTAATAATAAAACTGAACGGAATAGTCTCAACATTTTAATAATAACGCCTTTATGTATTAATACAAATATAAAATAATAATTTCGTGATATAACTTAACTTTGACCTTTTTGGCTTAAGATTATTATCTATTATACACGAACGACGTAGATTCATCTGTGTGCCTAGTTTGAATTTACATTGTTAGAACACATTGTGAGAATATACTTAACGCACTCGTAACTCCATTAGTATTGATAATCCTCCTTTTGTGAAGCAGTCATGCTCGCAAAGAGAGAGGCGGCCCGCGTGAGGGAGCAATCCTCCTCCTCACGCCCCAGCAGCCGCAACTGGCGACACTACGGGCGTCGGGGATCGAGGGACGATCTCCGGCCACCGTAAGCACGGGCCTGCGGTCGGCGAGTAAGGGCAGCTCACCGCCCGACCAGAACCAGGCCCGAGCGTACGGCGCGTAGCGTTCCGCGCGCGCCTCAAAGAGCCATTCGACCACCACAGACGGGGCCCTAAAGGGCTGATGTTCAGCCGGGGTTGCGGGGTAAGCGCAATGAGGTACCGCGACCTCGGCACAGAGCAGGAGAAGGAACAGAAGGGTTTTTAGTCAGTAAGAGTCTGACACTCCCTCCTGCCCGGCCCTGGGCGGGAGAAGTCATTTGATGATTTTCCCCTCACAAAAAAAAAATTAGTATTGATAATCGTGATAATCGTATTTTTTTGCCTACACTTCAACAAAAATATCTATGTGCCTAACGTAGGTACATATTTTTATTGTATTTTTATGGTTAGTAAACGAGAAAACGGACGGATGGTAAGCAATCGGCGCCGCCCATGGGCACCTGCAACACCAAAGGTGCTACAAGTGCAAGTGCGTTGCCGGTCTTTTGGGGATAAGGGTTTCGGATTTTTATGAATTGCGAAGGGTTGGGCCTCCGGTAACGTCATTCACACAGTGAAACACTACACTGTAGTTGTTTTACGCCGGTTTTCTGTGAGGTCGTGGTATCACTCCGGTTGAGGCTACCCATTCGTGCCAAGGCTTGGCTCTTCCACGCTTACAATTTAAATCTGATTTTTTATTTTCTTAGCTTATACGAAACGTGACAACTCCGGAATACGGCACGGAGATCCGGCTTCGCATCAACGACACGGCGACCAGCAACGACACTGCCACCTATGGAGCAGACACGTACAACCAGCCCGATGCTGGAACCGCCCATATATCCATCATTGCAGGAAATGGCGATGCCGTGTCAGTCACCAGTTCTATCAACTTTTAGTAAGTACCCTTTTTTCATTGATTTATTTAGATACTATAGCTTCCGCCCTCGGCTTTACCCGCATGGCGGATAAAAAGCCTATGTGCTAATATACCCTACCTATCTATCTCCAAATTTCAACCAAATCGGTCCATCCGTTTATGCTTGAAAGAATAACAAACATACCTACATTCATACATTCTCCCAAACTTTCACATTTATGATATTAGTAGATATGATAGGTCGATGGACACAAGTCCAATATTGTTTATCTGGACTTATAGTACGACCAACTCTAAAACAACTTAGCAAGAAAATTCCAAAACAAAACACTTCATAGTCTAACAGTTTCTAAATAAACCTATGAAAGTTTTAGCCATCAAATTGTCTTGTGCTTTAAGTCTCATCTATGTAACTAATCAATCAGCATTCGGGATTCCAAGGCTTTGTATTTCAAATTTTAGTGCATTCCGTAAAGTTTCCTTCATGATCAGGAAATATGCTAGACAGCCCACTGTTAAATCTTAATCTGAGGACGCCTATCAAGGAGGACAGGCGTCCTCAGATTAAGATTAAACAGTTATTATATAATATTACAGATTACTTAGGACACCTTGCCAAATGCTTCGCTGCTGCCCTCATAAAATGTCTCTGTCAAACTGAGAAGTCCCTATTAGTTAGGTCTTACGACCAATGTGGAAAAGAATGAAGGCGAAAATTCAAGTACACCATTATCACTGCTTTCCCCGACATAAATACTCTTTATTCTTACAGCTACGGTGCCGGTTTCTCGACCCTCAAAACCGGTATAGTAATGAACAACGTGATGGACGACTTCTCATCTCCTGGTATCACGAACTACTTCGGTCTGAAGCCCTCCCCAGCGAATTTCATCGCTCCTCACAAACGGCCTATGTCCTCAATGAGTCCTAGTATAATTGTGGATAGAAATGGCAATGCGAAATTAGTGATCGGTGCTTCTGGAGGCACTAAAATTACTACAGCTGTGGCTTTGGTAAGTTTTGACAATGGAATAATATTTCAATTATCATACACAACACGGAAAACGGTGAAGGAAAACATCGTGAGTAAACCTGGACTCATCCTAATTATAAGTTTGAAATCGCCAATCCGCCTTGAGCAAGCGTGGTGATTAATGCTTAAACTTTCTCCGTGTGACAAAGAGGCTTTTGCTCAGCAGTTAGCTCTGATAGGCTGATTATGATTAACTCAGATGTTGTCATCAAATCTTAGCCCGGGGTCGCCGGTCAAGCTCAATATGGTACCGCGGCCCCGGCCTAGAGCACGAGAAGGAATGGCGGCGTTTTATTCAGTAAGAGGCTAATACTCGCCATACCCTGGACCCTGAGCGAGAGAAGTAATTTGATGATTTTCCCTCCACAAAAAAAGATATACTTATTCACTGCTCAGCAAAAACTAGTTCCCACATAGTCCGCTTAGCCGAAAGAACCTGCATTTGTAAAATACCAGTTGCGGAACTTACACGTTGTCCAGGTTAGGTAGGTTTCTTCAACTCTTACTCAACTGCACCGGGGTCTTCAAAGGCCAACGTAGTGGGTATCCAGCATAGACATGCGGCCGCTACTTAAAAAAATTAAGCCAATTTAAATAAAGTGCCAGATTTCCTACTTACATGAAATTTGAGTCTAGCTAACTGTCGCTTATCATGTCATTGGAGTGTTATTTTCTGCCTTTGTTTAACAGGTGACAATACGCAAACTCTGGTTCGACCAGTCAATAAAGGAAGCTGTGGACGAAGCTAGAATACATCATCAGATCACACCGATGCACGTGGAATACGAATTTGGAGTTATTGAAGTAAGATCCTTTGAAAACGCTTAATGCAAACTCACTTGAATAGAGTTACTTTCTTCTGGATTGCTTTTCTCAACATTTTTGTTACTTTCTCAGGACATAGTGAAGGGTCTTCGTGCTAAGGGCCACGGCATGGTCCGGTACCGCAGTCGAGGCTCAATAATCTGTGCGCTCTATAGAAATAGAACAGCCATCTACGCCAATGCGGACTTCAGGAAGGGTGGCGACGTTGCCGGCATGGACTGAACTCCTGTGCCTAACTACACTCTAAGTATTACTATCTTTATGTCATGAAAGGAACTTTCAAATGAATCTGTTAGTAATGTAAGTTTGTAAGAATACGACGCGTTTATGTCAATGTGAGAGCATTTTTCATTTAAACTAGGAAATAATATGAGACTAAAACACAAACCTTCTTCTCTTTATTCTGTTTTTAAAATTGCTGTTAAAATCAATACACAATAAGTTCTAAAATAAAACTCATACAGGACAATGAAACTTTAATCCAACCTCAAGGTAAAATAATAATTTACATAATGTTTGCTAAATACGAAACATGCTCTCATTTATTTTTTATAAAATGTGTGTGACAAGTGCAAAGAAAAAAAACTGTTATTAATTTATTCAATTTTCAGGAGCTTGACCCTCCAATCACAGTCCATAGATTTAATTCTTTAGCTTGTTTTAATTATATATTTTAAATTACTTGATTAGGCTCGAAGTAGAAACGTAATTGGCGATACAATAATAGTGTAGGCACTAGGAAAAAATATTACAAGAAAAAAAATGTGATAAATAAACGATAGTCTAGGTAGGATATGAAATATTGCCGTCTTCCGAAAAAAAAATGTCCTGTTGTCTACGATTTCTAAAATGGCGGCAAATGGAATTCAATAATTTATCACAAAAGCATCTTATATAATATTATCAAATTTTCAAATTATGTAATAAATTGGCTGATTAAGAACAATAATTTTGAAATAAATGGGCTAGATACTTAATGAATATACCTATGAGTGCATTATAACAAACCGAGATGCAGTGTTTTAAAAATACATGTATTTTATTAAGTTCCTAGACATTTTTATTTTATTATTTGATAGACCTAACTTATACCCCCTACAAGCCAAACTCTGGTTTTGTTACTTAATAATGGAATTCATTACATGTACCCACTGTACCCAAATCTTTAGTAACTTTCCACAAGTCAAGATCTATTTGTTCAAATTTAAAAACCAGTGAATGAAACATAGCGCAAATTGATTATCTCTTTCATAAGTGCACAAAACTAGACTAATTTCTGTTATTTATTATAATAATATTCATCTGTTTTTATTTTTATTCCTTACCCATGCATTTATTACAGGCCGTAAAATAAAACAACATTCCTTTCAGAAACATAGCTTTATGTTGACAAATTACCTACCACTATTTTTGTCTTGTTTGTTTCGCATTCAATTATGAATTTGTATTGGAATAGTGTTGTCTGAAATGGGAATGAACTGACTACTTAGATAATAAATGGTCACAAAATAGTAATTGCAGAATAAACTTTTACCTAAGTGTTTCTTGTATTGTTTTATTTTTCCTTGCGTTACCTACCTACTTGTCTTGCTGAAGCTGAAGCGCCGGCTTAGGTAGCCTAGGCCACTTTAAAATGATGCAATATATTATCAACTTACAATTTAACAAAGAATCTGTATGTGAAACAGATTGGAAGACTAACTAACCATGGAGTTTCTTGCTGCTTTCTTGGAACTGGCAAATAGCTTGACTAAGAGGACTGACACTGACACTTTTTATTTATTAGAAATAATAGGACCCGATCGTGCAGCGCGTATGTAACATTCCGCGCACGCCAGACCACCACAGACGGGGTCCTATAGGGCCGATGTTCAACCGAGATTGCGAGCTACCGCTATAAGGTACCGCGGCCTCGGCCTTTAGCAGGAGCAGGAACAGGGGTTTTTAGTCAGTAAGAGTCTGACACTCCCTCACACATCCTGGACGATAGCCACTGGATGATTTGTGTCCGTTACCCAGGCCAGATGTTGTCGACAATGGTCATTTGAATCTTATAGATAATTAGTTGTGGGGCTTCTGTAATTGTTGCGCACATTTTTAAATTTGTTGCGCTTATAGTTTTTTAATTATTTCACAAAAACATTTCCTGCTGGCGTAACGTTACCACAGCCAGACCTTTTTCTTTCTAATGGGAATATTTAAATAAATATTAGCTATAAAATTAGTTGTCTAGATAAAGTAAATGTTGTGCCTTATTTTGTAATTGTTCTTTCTTCGGTTGCGAAGTTATTCGAGATTTTGCTGCGGTAACGTTTTTGGTTTTGCTAGATCTTTGAAATGGTTAAGCGGATTCTTACCATATTTTGTACACGACTTCCGAGGACTTAGTTTAAATTTGTTGTGCAATAACAAAACCAAAATAATGCATATTTTAAAGGTATTTTCATTAAATAGAAAAACACTTCAATTGGCCCCAGCACTCTCAATAAGAAGTCTAAAGACTTACTTTAAACGTAATTTTAAAACTTGTAACTGCCTTCAAATGTATGTGAAGTTTCATTAGTATCCCGTAAGTATTTAACAAGTTATGATGATATTCAGTTCTTCACGAGCACGGTCTTAATGCACGCGGTGTTATTTGGCCATTGGATTGGATATATGAACTGAATGTTATGTCAATGATTAGTTGTTTAGATCATTTGTATATGAGTAAAATTTCAGCTCAATACATTGGATAATTAATGAGATAATACTGTTAAAGTCATTAGGAAGTGAATGGCCGTGGTAAGCCGACCAAGTTTAGGTGGTTACGAAAAAGCGAAAACGCAGAACATTATGGTACCTTTTAAAATATGTAGGATAGTGTTATAAATTTAGTACAGATATGTACAAAAGTTAAAAAAAAACTACATTATTATTCAAGATTTTTTATTGAAAGGTAAAATAATCATTTCAATTGAACTTTTACTCCCTTACTTATAAAAACTTGTGTTGCTTAGCAACCGATTAAACATCACCCGTCTTTGTCATTTCTATTTCAAAATGCAGTTCAAAAATCATGTAAAAGGTTACAAAAGTAACCTTCTGGCAAGACTGAGTGCGATAAGCAAACAATGTATTACCCCTTCACCCCACTCCTCCCGCGTCCTACCGAACGGCATTCTCTAGCGGTGATTTTTGATAATTTTGTGGAACTGGAAGATAATGTTTTCTTTTATATTATTATTATATAGGTATTTAACAGTGTACGCGTCTGTACCAAAATTGTAAGGTGTATTATACTAATCATTTCAAAAGATAGTACAATGTTCTGCGTTTTCGCTTTTTCGTAACCACCTAAACTTGGTCGGCTTACCACGGTCATTCACTTCCTAATGACTTTAATAGTATTATCTCATTAATTATCCAATGTATTGAGCTGAAATTTTACTCATATACAACTGATCTAAACAACTAATCATTGACATAACATTCAGTTCATATATCCAATCCAGTGGCCAAATAACACCGCGTGCATTAAGACCGTGCTCGTGAAGAACTGAATATCATCATAACTTGTTAAATACTTACGGGATACTAATGAAACTTCACATCCATTTGAAGGCAGTTACAAGCTTTAAAATTACGTTTAAAGTAAGTCTTTAGACTTCTTATTGAGAGTGCTGAGGCCAATTGAAGTGTTTTTCTATTTAATGAAAAAACCTTTAAAATATGCATTATTTTGGTATTGTTATTGCACAACAAATTTAAACTAAGTCCTCGGAAGTCGTGTACCAAAAATGATAAGAATCCGCTTAACCATTTCAAAGATCTAGCAAAATCAAAAACGTTACCGCAGCAAAATCTCGAATAACTTCGCAACCGAAGAAAGAATAATTACAAAATAAGGCACAACATTTACTTTATCTAGACAACTAATTTTATAGCTAATATTTATTTAAATATTCCCATTAGAAAGAAAAAGGTCTGGCTGTGGTAACGTTACGCCAGCAGGAAATGTTTTTGTGAAATAATTAAAAAACTATAAGCGCACCAAATTTAAAAATGTGCGCAACAATTACAGAAGCCTCACAACTAATTATCTATAAGATTCAAATGACCATTTTCGACAACATCTGGCCTGGGTAACGGACACGGATGATTTTCCCCTCCCAAAAAAAAGGCGTAGATATATTGCATGTCATATGCATGTAAGGGTCGAATTGAAATAAATGATTATGTCTTTGTTAATATAAGTGCAGCTATAGCTTGGTTACCAGCTTTATAGCATCGTAAAAGTGATTTTGGACTCTGATGGCCTAGTGATAGGAAGTTCAATGGTGTTTCACACTTTGACCCCATGCCTCAGGAAGCACGTAGTCATTGGTCGAGCGTCCTCTTTCCCGATGTCTTGGACTGTCCTATAGAATAAAGAGTGAAGAAAGAGTCCAAAATTGTGAGCACACGCCTGTACACTTAGATTTTTCTTATGTAATCTGCTAGTCTTGTTAGACAGACTAGCCACCATTATCGAAAGGTAAATTTAGGTCAAGAAAACGAGAAATTCAATAATAATTGTATCGTGTAATTGCATTGTAATTGCATTGCTCTAAGCTTACATTTACATTAATATCATTATATATTATTGTTATAAATTTATACAGCAGACAACAGAACAATAAATAAAAATCAATAACAACAAATAGCAAAAAACTTTAGCACCTAAACGCCTTATTCAAACTCAACTGAAAATTCAAAAATTATACAAAAAAAAAACAGTAAATTGCATTGCTACATTCTAGTTTCGTTCTTTATAAAGTACATTATCAATGTTTCTATATATTATTTCTTTTATTTTTAAATAATTCTTACGCCTTTAATTCCATGAAGGTAAGTCCCGTCTGGTGTACCTACTCTTCAAAACCTAATTGCTTTTGACAACAACATTTCTATTGTTTATTGTGTAACCTTTATAGTAACAATAGTCCAGTTTTTTTTAATATTCAACTTGTGTGGTTCACAATGTCACGATGTACCGGATGAATTTGAATATATATAATAAATGCAATTTGTATGAACTGCCACTAACGTTTATCGGGAACTTCTACAAAGGCTTTGAAACAGGAAGTATATTGTAACATTAATACTAATTTAAGAAACAAATAATTTTACACATCGATTTTTGAATATTATTGTATATTATAAATGTTGTATTATAATAGTATCATGGAATAAAGTATCAATTACATGGAATAATTCATTATTTTAATGGAATATGTTGATAGTAACAATTATTTATAACTAATTTATATTAATTGTCGAATTGGACTTTCTAAATTATATACAAATATTAATTATATGTCATACATACTTGCAGACAACATAAGAAAATTTCTCATTTTACCCATTGTATACCAGTTTTTTTATTGTATATGAACACTCATCAACACGGTTCTTGGCTAAAGTAGGAATAATTTGGTTTGTTGATTATTTTAAATGTTATTAAACTTTTGAGACGTGATGGTATTTTGACACTAAAACGCTAAACATTCCTCATTATAAAATTTATTAAAGGCTAAGATTTTTAAAGTGCGCTTCCATTAATAGTTCATCAAAAGTCGAGGTGTCGTTAACCTGAATGAGACCAGCACACTTCAAATAAATGAATGTGATGGACTTCGCTCAGGTTTAGGCTTCTGCTATAACGGTAGTATATCCCTCATGGCTTCAACAGGAGTCACCAACTTCGTAGCGCCAATCAGAACCGTATTATCAATACCACTAGTAATCACACTCCGATGCAAACGCTTACATTCCTCGGCCGTAATCCCGCCGATCACAAAAATAATTATGGTTGGGTTATCCAGAGGATGTCTCGTCTTGACCTTTCTATTTGTTAGCATTCTGTAAAAATACAATAAAGTAAATTGGACATAAAATAAACGTTTATTACTCGTCACTAGATGGCGCTTTTAGAAACAAATCTGCTACTGGCCGCTAGATGGCGTTGTTCTTAAAATACACGCAATGCAAAACATCTTACCCAAGTCCACTCCGCAGCAATGTCTTTAATTTGTCACTTCTGTACTGGTCCAGATCAACCAGATCAGGTCTATCTGTGTCGACCATATCGTCCACCAACTGCTGCAGAGCACTGCGATACTCATGACCCACACCTGTCTCGCATGGCTTCAATATGGAGTTATATCTGGAAAAATCGAATTCAGAATATAAAAATAACTCAAACAAGACATTGGATACTACCTATGGATGTTATCTCATTCAAGAAACATGACTTCTTAGGATGTAAAAAGAACTCACTTGTGAAAAACACTTCTCATAGAAGTAATTTTCCTTAACTGCATCAGTATACAACTAGCCCTAGCGTCACAGTCTTCAGGAGACATCAAAACAGTAGTATCTTTGTATAAACTGTTCCGGTCTTCAAACAAAGCGACGCTTAATGTCTTGATCAGCTGAGCTTCATGTTCTGCGGGGAACGGGACCTCTGTGTCCCTCACAGCGTATATGTGCATCAGTAGAACTAGCAAGTTCTCAAGCGGAAGCTCCTTTTCTTTACGATTTTTGATCAAATGACAGATCTGTAAAGAGAAAATACATATTACATCATGCATGCATTTTTTTTATGTAATAGGTCGGCAAACGAGCAGACGTATTACCTGATGGTAAGCAATCAGCGCCGCCCATCTACACCCGCAACAAAGGAGTTACGAGTGCGTTGCCGACCTTTTAGGGATCAGGGATTTGGAGGTTAGGGATTGAGGAGGGATTGGGGGAGGAGACGGATTTGGCCTCCGGTAACCTCACTCACACGGCGAAACGCAACTCTATAGTTAAATCTGTTTTTAAAGTTTATCCCATCAATAGTGGCTAGAGACACAATTGTAAGACAATAGATGCACGAACCAAGGTGTTCCCTTGGGGTTTGATGAATTATTAATACTTTTGTAATATGTTCAATGTAAAAATTTTGTTTTGAACATAACTACAAATAAAAAAGAGGTTCAGCGTTTACGAGTCATCTCGAAAATCGTTATCTTTCGAGAAAATCCAAAATTATGGTAAAGTAATTTTTTTTATATGAACAATAATAAATTCAAATTATACAATAATATATATTTCAATCGAGTTGTCGTTCGGCGTGGAGAATTAAGGGCTGCTACTGATAATAATAATGATGACGATGATGATGAAGTTCAAATTATAATATGATATAGAATGTTTATTGCACTTTATTCAATGTGAATGTGATGTATAGTGCACACCATTTCACAAATTATTTTACCCAATCAAAATAAACGAGAGAGACACTCACTGACATACAATTCATATTTGAAGTTTCAAAACTGATTTTTTTGTAGGATTCATTAAAATTATTCTTTGATTATGACTCTGACTTACACACGGTTTCCGAAAGGCCGATCAATGTTAAAATCAATTTAATAAACAAGAGATTTGACAACTAGTTAGTTCATTTTAACATTGATCGGACTTTCGGAAACCGGGAATTAGTCTGCTTTGTGCACCTGGCCCTTTATGCACTTAAGTACACCAATTTTTTTCTTTATTGGTTAAAGAATGTGAATTTTAACCAAACCTAACCAAATATGTTCAGGTTTCAGGTATACAATTACCTTTTTGGTGAAATAACGTCACCTAATGTAACATAGGATATGATAGTAAAGAACACATTGTACCTGATTAAGGACGCTGGTAGACTCCCGACTGGTGGCAAGGTTCTGGTGTACCTGCTTTTCCAAGCTCATAAGAAGCTCATGCTGAACTCGTTTAGGAGACTTTAGAGTTTGTACTACTGCCAACGATTGTTGCAAAACACCAAGGTGTTTGCTCATCACCTCGTAATTTCCTGCAACATTATATCAAGTTGTTAAACATTACTAAGTTATATGAATACACATCAGCGTTTGTTTTGGCAACTGTTATTTTAGAAGTTTTGCAACATTAACCCGGTTTCTGAAAGGCTTGTCAAGGCTAAAATTAACTAATCTCCTGTTAAATCTCTTGTCAAGTCATCTGATTGGTTGACTGAATTATCAACAACCAATCAGATGACTTGATTAAATTGATTTTAACATTGATCGGCCTTTCGGAATCCGGGTGTTACTCAATTACAAATAGCTTTGTTTTTGAGATCGTGGAGCCGCCAAATAAGCATTTATCGTAAGTCCTATATTATTACAATGGGAGTAGAAGCACTAAAATAATCAAATCAAAGGTACCTATATCAATCTAAGTTATATGCGGAAGACAGGCTTGTAGACATTAGCCTTCATTTAAGTGTGGGATCCCGGATACCATACTTAGATGTTGCTGGTTAACTAAATGTAAGTATTCATTGATCTTGTTATACAAGATACTAGCTTTTGCCCGCGACTTTGTTCGCTCGGAATAGTGTCTTCTTGCAGATTTTTGGCTTAAAAACTATCCTTATCCTTTCTCGAGTTCACACAAAAAGGTTCAGTTGTTTAGGCGTGCATTTGGACAATACTTTGGCTCAGTTTTTCATAACCGTATCCCGATACTGAGTCCAGAGGCAGCCGAGAGAGATGCAACTGACTGTGGTTCCATATCCAAAATAAGTATTAATAAGATTAATGTTGTAGACTTAAGAAAGGCCGTTCGTAGGCTTAAGACCTCGTCCGCGTATGGTCCTGATAACTTGCCTGTATTTTTGATTAAGGACTGTTTAAATAGTTTTGAGTTGCCTCTCCTCTATTTGTACAATCTCTCTCTGCAAAGTTGTGTCTATCCTAATAGATGGAAGGTCTCAAAAGTGTCCCCTGTACCCAAAAATGGGTCGTCGATGGAGATCACTACTTTTAGACCTATTGCAGTCTTATCCGTTCTTGCAAAGCTGTTTGAGTCAATAATCAATAATTCTATAACCAACCAGTTGTCGGGTCTTGTTAATGAGAGCCAACACGGTTTCCGACAAGCACGCTCTACACTGACTAATCACATCACATTTGTAGACTACGCTGCTAATAATATGATAGCAGGTGGTCAAGTTGATGCTGCATATTTTGATTTCTCCAAAGCATTTGATTTGGTCGACAATGACATTCTTTTAACTAAGTTTGCATCTCTTGGTTTTTCATCGGAACTTCTAAGATTCATGGCAGATTATCTTAGGAACAGGAAACAATATGTAAAAATAGGCAACTTTTACTCGCAAGAATACTACACAAGGTCGGGTGTAAGTCAGGGCAGTACACTGGGACCAACACAGTTTCTTATCATGATCAATGATTTACCTAATGTACTAACGGACACAGAATGCCTCATGTTTGCCGACGATCTAAAATTGTTTCGATCTATTTCTAATGTCTCGGATTGTGAACATTTGCAGAGGGATATTGATGCTGTTGTTGCATGGAGCGAGACTAATAGATTGGCATTTAATGCATCCAAATGTAAATCAATCACTTTTACTCGATCCAAATCACCTATTTTAGTGTCATACGAATTAGCAGGTTCCCCACTAGAACGCGTTAGTACTATACGGGATTTAGGCGTAATACTGGATTCGAAATTAAATTTTCATGAGCACATAATTAAAATATGTAAAGACGCTAGCAAAGCTTTAGGTTTCGTAGTCAGAATGTCCTCAAGTTTTAATAACCTTAAAACCATGAAACTTCTATACAACGCATATGTCCGCAGTAAGCTCGAGTATAATTCAATTGTATGGGATCCACAAGAAAAGTTATATAGCGTCATGATCGAAAAAGTGCAACGTAAGTTTGCACGTTTCATATACAAACGCGAGTACGGATATTATCCATTTTTATACCCTTCAATATTTGTCAGTGGTATGGTGGGCTTAGACACGTTGGAACTCAGGAGGAAACATGTACATATGTTGCATTATTACTATTTATTAATTGGTAGAATAGATAATCCATCTGTACGTGAGACCATTCATTTTTATGTTCCCGATAGATATTTACGTGGTTCTGGTAGGAGGCGTCACCGGTTACTTGCTTCTTCACCGAGTTGGCGCTCCCCTCACGGTGGTAACTGTCCTACAGGTCGGGCGGTTCCTATGTTGAATGATTTCCTACAGCGCAACCTAGATGCAGACTTATTTTTTGATGGTGTCAATATTATGTCAAGACACATTTTAAGATATTTAAATAATTTTAATTAATGTTATTCTTCTTTTAATTATAATAATTTTGTCAAATTAATTTTATTTTTTCTATGTAAATTTTATTATGATATTTAGTATAACATGGTAAATTTGTATAACTGTGATAATTGCAAAATATAATCTCATTGATGCACGTAATTTAATGTAAAGTAGATATACTAGATTTTCATAAATGTTTGTAATTTAATTTAAGATAACATTTAGACGACTTGGTCTCGTACTGTAAGTCTATTTTGTTAAAGTTATAAATAAATAAATAAATAAATAAATTGCAACAAAAGACAGACAGACAGCTACTTTCGCCTTTATAATATTATTTTGGATTACAGAGTAGCGAAACAGGCCTTACACGAACGTCTCCTAAGCTATACTTACTTATGAATAACAAACAGCGCAGGATTTTATGAATTATTGGTTTATATAAAAAGTGTGTGTGTTGTGTTATAATGATAGAAATTCTATGAAACAGGTCCTAACCATCAAACTGTATCTGAATAACACATAGAAACTTTATTTAAAAAAAAAAATACTTAGTCTATGTGTTACTCGAAACTTTATATCTATCTGTATGCTAATTTTCATTTATATCAGTTTAGTAATTTTCCTGTATAAGAGTAACAAACATTCATCCGTCTACATCTACTGGCATGTTTTCAAATGTAAGTAATAATGTGCCTGTAAGGGTCTAATTGGAATAAATGATTTTTGACTTTGACTTTTGACTTAATAATATCTTTTCATTTGAAGTCCTTAGCCCTACGCTAGAATTTTCTCCTGTATCGTGGATGCGTTTACAGACATACAATTTTAGTACAGTTTTTCTTTCACACAGTGCCGGCGTAAGGGCCCCTGACACCCCGAGCGAAAATATCAAATGTTACATTTTTATCTGATCCCAAGTAAAATAAAAAATTGCATATGCACAGAGCGTAGAGCACAGTTCTGAGGGTGTTTGCACTAGGAGAGGCAAGAGACTTCAACTTCAGACCTTGGGGCCCCCCAGAATTTGTCGCCCTGGGCCATCGCCCCATCACGCTCCCCCCCCCCCTCCCCCCCCATCGTCGGCACTGATTTCACACTTATTAAACCTAGACCGGGAATAATTCGTGGAGATAGTAGGATCATGTATAATTTACCTTTAGTAGCAGTAACAATTTTCTCAACACTTTGCGGCGTGACTTTCAACAGTGACTTGGGACTTGGTGATTTCTGAATGTCTATTTTGGACAGCTTGTTGTAAAGATCGAACATGACTTCTTTTTGAGACTTGTTTATCATATACTCGAATGTTTGTATGCAGGATTCGTCTTCCGAATGGTAGAGACAACCTGGGCTGAGTTGTACGTCATCTGGGTGATTTATTCTGGAAATATAGATTTGCGTTTATTAAGAACTACAGTTATGTACCGCGGCCTTGGTCTAGTTTCCTCTCGGCGGGGAAGGAACGGGGTAGTTTTAATAAGTAAGAGTCTGACACTCCCTCTTCCACAACTTTGGTGTATTTCCTCCCTCAAAAAAGGTAGCTTTTGATTCTATATAAGTAATTATGCAAATTTCCGTGCTGACAGTTACTTTATCTGAGGGGGGGAAGGGGACTCATTTTTAGTTGAATAGGTGTTTTTTATAATGCACTAGCTTCTGTTGCGCGGTTTCACTCGCTGCTCGGCTCCTACAAATCGTAGCGTAATGTTTTATTGCCTAAAGCCTTCCTCGATAAATGTACTAACAAACACAAGAATTATTCAATTTGAACCAGTAGTTCTGCAGATTTGCGCGTTCTAACAGACTAACTCTCCAGCTTTGTAATATTAGTATAGACATTAACTTACACATTAGCCTGGCAAAGAGGTGACATATCGACAGCGACGTCAGTGCAATGACCTGGAAACCTGGGCAGCACTGACATTATCTTATCCAGTACTGACTCAGTTCCATGACTCGTAACACTACAGAGGTCCATCGTACGGTCTATAAGAATCAGCGACGCGGGATGCAGGCAATTCTGAAAGAAAATTATACATATAATTATAAGCATTTAATTCTCACCAAACAATATTTCTAAGCGATTGCGAAATTTTCGCACTCCTCTTTTCCATTTAGATTAATAATGGGTTGGTAAGATGGTAAGCTCTTTCCAAGCAGTAGGGTCATCACTAAACACGAACCCATTACTTTCGTCTTTATTATTTTTACGTAAATAGTTCACTATAATTATTTTAGTGTGGTGGCTGATATCTATACAAATCTATGATAATTAATGAAAAAAGTTAACGAACCTTCCGCCGTTGTATAGATATAGGGTAGTGCTCCAAAATCCCTCCAATGATTGCAGAATAAGCGCCAATGTAATAGACATCTTCTTTTAAATTCATTGAATCCAACATGTTATTCAAGCTGGCAGCAAACCTCCTTGCTTCGTTTCTCTCTTGTTTAGACAAATTATTGATGTCAACTATTGTGTTGTCAGATTTCAACTCGCCAAGGAAAAATGTTTGCAAGTCACGGAAGGGAGGAGTGACAAACACAACATTAGTTAGGGAGATCGTGAAAATTGGTATATGTACCACTTCTACATAACTTTGCTGTAAGAGAAATTATTCGATTAGAATGGACTATGCAACTTCATGTCATATTTTATTCATGTCTAATACTTATATATAGTTGATTATTGTTATTTTTCATTAATTCTATTTTAATTCTTATTTAATAGGAGAAGTTAATTTTACTATATTCTCACAATGTTTCTGCTATCATGTTTATATACAAGCTTTCTTATGAATAGACTGACGCAATTTTGAGTGATCAGCTGCAAGATAAAATTAATTTATTATTTTCTATGATATGTAATAATTATGCCTCAACTTGTGATGACAGAATGTGTTCAAAATTTAAGCCTTGTAAGTTATGATTCTAGAAAATTCTTTTATGTGTATCCATAGTTTATCAATGCCTCACCCAAAGATTTAACTGGTAAAGAGTGCCCATGGCATTAAGTCTATCTTATATATATACAAAATATATTTTTTTTTTTATGGAATAGGTGGCAAACGAGCAGACGGATTTTACCGAGCATGCAGAATATACTTATATGAAAAAAAATTGTAACATATATTTTATAATATTACCTTCTTTGCCATCCATTGAATAAGTTTCATTTCAAGATACTTCATGCCCTCTAGGACTGGCTCACCCATGGCTAATACAGTATTAATATCCTTATCATCATGGATTTCTAGAAACACCATATCTAAGCTCATGCATGATATAAGAATACAGTGTGTAAAGTCGCTGTGGCGGACAATTTCAGCAATTGTTTGCAACTGTACATTGGTAGTTTGTGTTATGAACACTGCCTTCTTCTGTTCTTTCTTGGCGAACTGTAACAAGAGACGAATTAAGTGGAACTGTATGAACAATGGAGGTGGAAAATTGATTTATATGTGTATTGTGCAAGTGTGGTGCTTGATGCTAACAGTGTTTGATAATCAGCGTCTTTGTCAGTTAAATTAGACATTGTATGCACGTATTTTAAATAATCTAAGGGACTAAATGAGTAAAGAAAAGGTAAAATATTTGCACAATTGGAAATTTCCAATTGTGCAAATATTTCGTTTTCGTTCTCGTACCTCAAATGGAGATAAACCCTTAACAGCAACTGCTCCTGCAGACAGTAAGGTGTCCACGCCGCCCTCATAGTGCAAGCACTCCGCACTAGCATCATCAATAAACACTACAGCACCAATTATTCTGTTATATATTTCCGACCACCAGGCTTTGCCGAATTCCCTCACTGAAGCTGTCGCCATATTAGACGTCAGACAAAAATAACCCGTAATATCTATACCATCTTTTATAATTTTATAATATGCCAATTATTTAGAAGTAAAGGAAAATTGCAAATTTGCAATTTATTTACGTACACATCACCCACCACCACCGACAACGTTACTACGAAATGTCACTGTCAATATTTATTGATCCATTTTTTGACATTGACAAAGTTACTAGTTGTCAAACCTAAGTATTGATGATTTAAGCCAATAAGCCTTTTATTTTTTTAAACTTAAAGTTGTTACTTTGGATGTGTTTCTTCCCCTGAGGACAACAATATGATTAAATCTATTTATTTAATGTACACATTTGATACCAGTCCATATAGAGCCCAGGACATGGATTTACACACATTGCACATGATGATACATGGTGATAATGACCATTAACCACAGTTCATGGGAATATATTATAACCATATATGTATATCACCGCCACCAAGATGCTAATGGAAACAGTGATTAGCATAGATTATACACTTATTTAATTTCATGAATAAATTAATAAACGTCTAAGTACATACTTGTAACTTACTTTTCATACACTTATGAGAAAGTAAAATCAACAAATAACCTCTCGCCCAGGGCGGGGCAGAAGTGTCAGATTCTTACTAAAACAAACAAACTTGCGGGGTAAGCGCAATGAGGCCCCTCGGCCCGGAACAATAGAAGGAACGGGTTTTAGTAAGAATCAAGATAGAGAGAGACATTTTATGATTTTCCCAAAACAAAAAAAAACAGGTAAATAAATACAAATTTCAATCACATTTTGAAGTTACTTTAATTACTTATCACAATACAGAATAATTTGTAAGCTAACAGTTTTGCATGATTGCACTAATATTTTATAGTAAACCAAAATTAGTGCTCATAGCCGCTGGGGAGAGCATTGACATGGGGGTTGTGGAAGAGAGACTTCTGGCCATCACCCCAGGGGAAACGCTGAAATGAGAAAAAAACTGATTAAATTACATTCTCCCTTAATTCCCTTTTTTGATAAACATTAACAATTAAGTGAAATTAAAAGTCTTCACATTTTTGGAACATTATTCCATAATGATGGTCTTAACATTAACAAAAATAATACAAAATCCTAACTGTGTCTAAAATAATTATGTTAAGAATTAAATGAAGGTGCTGAGCAATAATACCTTGGAACGAATGCGCAGGAAGTCATAGGGTTTGAACTCAGGGCGCTCTGCGTGAGCATGTTCCTGGTGGGCCAGGTAGGCGTTGAGCATACCAAGACCAACAGCGGGGAATGCTACGAAGAAAGTCATCTTCTTCCACAGCTTGAAGCCACCTATTAAAAGCAAACAGGTAAAGGTATTAGTAAATGTACTAAGAAATTCTATAATAATTTTCATGTAGTAGGTGCAACATAGTTATGTTTATTGGGATTTAATATGAAGATGATGGTATAAGACCTAAAAAGGCATATATAGCTATGAGGATATGAACATAAATATCTCCTAGCCCATAACTGTCTGGGATAGATAGTAGGATAGCACAAAAACTGTCTCCTTCAATTTTGTGCTACCCAACATAGTGATTCATATTTCATAAAAATGCTTGCTTGTCTAGTACAAACAAGCATTTTTATGAATCACTACACAATAAATCAATCTGTATTACTTTTCCTGGGTTATAAACAAAAGATAAAAGTGTAGAAGTGATATTTTAAGATCAAATTGTACATTCTGTTGTAGCAATAATTTTAGTTGCCTACAGTAAGAATGACTTAACAAGTTTTGCTTTGGTACATGGACACAATGTGGTAACTATTTCCTATGTAAAGATGGACACAGCTTTCATGATTTTTAACATCTTTACTAATTCCTAGCTGGCAGAATGTGTTATATCATGGAATAAAAAAACCAGGGCAAAACTTGGCACATTTACTTTGGATGGATTGAATATATTTCCCTCCATCCAGAGTAGTCCTCCCCTTTGATTTTTACAACATTATATTTATCTATGCACATAGAGAAACTCAACAGAAGCACAATTTGATGGATTAGTTAGCTGCCATCAATAAATAGTTTGAAATTAAAAACCAAAACCACAAATTTTTGAAGAAGCTAAACAACATTCCGCAGTATGAAACAGTTTCATTGATATGAAGTAGCATTGGTCTAGAAGAGTATTGATTTATTAGGTTTGTAGTAAACAATAGGAAAATATAGGAGTAGAAAATATGATACTAAGCCATGCCAGAATTGTTGTGGTAAACGTTACAAAAAAAAAATTGATTTAACATAGGTGAGTGAAATAGGACAAGATAATCTGTTAAAACGCAGGTGAACAAGAGATAAGGCCCTTTAGGTTATCTGATTACATAATTTTCTGTTTTCCAAAATGTGTCTCACCTCCATGGCCTCCAGCAGTAGCAGCGTGGGTGGAGGAACGAGCGTTCGTCTTCAGGTACTCGATGGCAGCCTTCCTCAATAGGGTATTCATTTTGCTAGGAATTCTAATTCTGAACAATCGAAAAGCAGCAGCAACTTGTCAAAATGTCAAATGTATTTTTTTATCGAAACTGTCAATTTGACTACTGGAGAATGTTGCCACGCTAACAAAAAATCAATAAAACAATTATGTTACATGGCAATAAAATTATTAAATAGAGATGCTCTCGTTTAGTATGTATAGCATGTGATAAAAAAAACTATCTTCCTGTTATTTTAATATTGACGGTGCAAATATTATAATTTCAATTTTTATGATTTATTTATGTGTTTTTTAGTAAGTAATTTGTATATTAATTTATTTATTTCAACTTAATGTAATAATCTGTTGTGTACGATTGGACTTATTACCTGAGGCATTCTTCTTCCAATCGCCGTTTTGGTAATTCAGAGCCCGATAATAATTAATTAGGCATAGTCAAGCTTTACATTATTTTCTTTAACAGTTTAAGATAATTTTTAGAATAGACCTTACCAACTTCTATCAAAATAAAAATAAATTCTACGAGCGGCTTCGCCAACTTACCAGGACAAAACAAAGCTATGTGTTATTCCAGACTGTATTTTATCACAGGTTCGAGTTTCATCCACATGCATTCAATAATTTTACCTGATCCATTAATAAACATTCATTCACATAAACTTACTCGTTAGTATTTAATTTAGTATATATAAAAGGATAGAATAGGATTGTCAAATAAAAGTATCACACTTGTATTTGAATGCAATTTAATTTCTTAAGCTAAAATAAAACGTATCTAAGACGATCATACATGCACTGGACTTTGAGATTACTTACTTAGGCTACTTACAAAACTGCTTCCTGGTTTTCAGATCTTAATTGAGATTCTGATTAAAGTGTTAAAATGTTTCCATAGGACACCGATATTCAAATTTTCCGAGAAACAATCAAATCATTCATCAAATACTTAGTTCTTCTAACGTACCTACCACTAATACCTATCTTCGTTTTAATATATAGGTAGGTACTTAGGTTAAATCTATTACCCGTTACCATTACCAAATACAACCTACAACTATATAATATTATCTTACTAAATCTAATGGAATGCCAAGTTATGAAAAAATGTTTTTTTATGGATTCATTTTGTTTCTGGGTGGCTAAATCTAGTACCTACTTGTTAGGTAGGTACATTTATTAAGTTAGAAAAATTATTTGCCTACCTCAAAGCAAATTACCTACACAGGTACTAAGTATATAATCTGAAAATATAAGATGTACTTAAGTACCTAACTACTTACTACATGGCACCTGTATTGCTTGTTCTTTGGCGACTAACTTACGCCAAAATTGGGCCTTAGCTCAAGTGCACGACCCTTTGTATATGAAAATTAGCTTAGGTAGTTGATAGATATTTAATTGTTATCAGCTGCCATATTGGTTTTGTTTTACCCACAGAACAGTTTCTATTCCGTGGTTTTACCTATCCACAAATAATGTCAATTAGAAAATACATCGTAAGAAAATGCATCCATATCCTAAACCGAGATTGAATTATTTTGGTCATACAGAATGTAAATGGATGTTGATAATAATATTTAGCTAAATTAAAGTTGGTTGATCAAATGCCGGAAACATTTTTTGGTTCACCATTCGAATATTCATCGGAGATTCTGAAGAACCACCAGGAAAATGGCGCTCCAAAATGGATCTTGGTGAAATCTGCAAATTAAATAAATGGAAATCGATATAGTTACTTACTTTTTTATGTATTCAAGAAACGCGTCTTGTATTAAAATATCTAGCGAAGCAAAAATACCTTTTTCGTTTTTACTTGCTCAAAGTTATACTTCATGTAAAAGGCGGACTGTTGCAGCTGCCTCAAGTTTCTGATACGGACCCTAGGATCTCGTTCTAATAAACGCATTAGTAACCCTCGAGCTGCATTGGACAAACAGCTTGCACTCTCTGGCAGAGTCCCTGCGACTGGCTGAATGGATTGTTGTCGATGATCTGGAGAACTAAAAAAAAGTTGTTTGAATTTACGCGCTCATTTAAATTCCGAAATGATCTATGGTGATTGAATTAATTAAATATTATTATGTACAATAAATGTTTTTGTTACATTACTTGAAATATAGATATCTACAATAAAAAGAAATCTAATCTACATATAAGAAGAGTCATATACTGTTGTCAACCCTATCTACGTGTCGTAAACCACAAGGAATTATTATAATATAGTGTAATAGGTGAGCCAAATCTAACTTTACTTAAATATATATAGAGTTTTAATTACCTATTTTGATACGAAGATGATGAAGCCCCATTTTGACTCCTGTCATCATTTTTCATAAGTCCATCACTGTCAGTCGTTGCTCTTTTGCCAATCGCAGGCGCTGGATACTGAAATAGAAAAAGTTAATTGAACTTTTAAATGCCTATTTTTTATGGTATTTGACTGCACGGCTGGCGTAGTGGCTGGGCAACTGGCTGCTGTGCAACTTGTCGCGGGTTCTATTCCCGCACGGAACAACACTTTGAATGGTCCACAAATTGTTGTTTCGGGTCTGGGTGTGTTGTGTATGTGAATTCGTATGTTTGTAAACGCACCCACGACACAGGTGAAAATCCTAGTGTGGGGCAACGTTTTTTTTAAAAAAAAATGTGTATGTACTTGTATAAGTATGTTTTTAATTTAAATACAGACCATGCATTTAGAGTGTGTAAATAAATATCAAAAAATTATAATAAAATCCTTATTCAATCATCCCTGCAGACAAATAATCTACCAAGATATAAAAAACGAATGTCAGAAATACCTACAGCCAATCACAAAACAGGTATGTAAGTAATTCAAACTCAATCGCAAACTCACACGGGCATGTTAATTTATAATCAGGAGAACCCATCTCTGTTGTACACGAATACCTTGGTACCTACCTACTTATGTAGGTTTGAGAGCCCTAAGGTTTAAGGGGAACGACACTGCAACCCGTCCCCGCGCCTCGTTTGAAAACAAAAAAGTCAACATCACTCGTCCGGCTAAAAATAGGGAGCCAGCCCCTTAATTGCACACTTGGAATTTACTGCACGATTTAATGATTGTCTTGGAAGTTCAGAGTCTCTTAACGAGAGGGTGGAGTAATGGAAGCAAAGATTGGGAACGTAATTAGTACATTGTGTATGAAAACTTATTATAGACGGCAAAATATGACACTTTCCTTAAAGTCGTAAGATGAAAAGTTGTACAAGTATCCATTATGCTAGTTTTACGAGCCGTAACTGGCTATGAGGACAACCACATAGTTGGTTTTAATAGTTTAAACACTGTTCCTGTACGCCATGACCTAGGTTAACGGAATAATAGAGAGAATTGTTTGACTACTAATTGTTTTGTCCTCTGAAATGCTAATACGAACGGAGTTGGCTTTACCGAGGCGCAATTTGCATAGAATAAAAAAATCGGGCAAATTTCCTACTTCCCTTATTCAAATTATGTTTAAAACTTCAATTTAAGTTCGTTTTTCGAACTGAGACTGGAAGTAGTTTAATTTTTTGTTCTCGTTTCAACCTAGTTGATAAATGTCAGATGCTGTCACTCAAAAGACAATTAAGAACAAAGATCCGTTAGATGAACGCGTTGACTACTAATCATTTCTTATCTTTATCAGTTCGCCGCCTTCGAATACAGGGGCACATTAATGTTTACATTCTGTTCTGGTCACGATTCGGCCGCTTTTCTGAATAAGAAATGGATACTTAAATATGTATTAGATTAGTCTAGGCAACACTTCTAGCATTACTTAAATTTAATTTCCCAAATGAAACTCCTTTTGCTAGTAACCCAAAGTCTAGTCTAGACGAATCTAGGTAACCTAGCTTTCAGTAATTTTTTCACGATTTAGAAACCTAATCAAGTAAGTAAGGCTAGATCTGCTCTCCTAAACCGGATCAAAACTTGTAGGTAATCAAGTTTAAAATTAAATATTTATACAAACGAAAACATGTAGAAAAAATATGCGCTTTTTTAAATAATTGTTCTAATCACCACGTCGGCTCACAATTACTACAAAACGCAAACTTCTTTTTAATTGGCTAGAGCTCTATTACTAAATTGGATAAAGGTCATTTTAAACATCTGTTATTAAAAAAAATATTGGATCTTTACAGAAAATAGGTAGGTATCCAATTTGCGATTAATCAAAAATACTCGATTCGATGTTATAGTTTTATAATAGACTTCGGCTGAAAAAGAATTAGTTTTCCTGTGGTATTGTTATTGTAAAAAGTTTTTATTAACATTTAAAGATGTTTAAAAACGCATTGGTAACCATTTTGATACCTACAGACGCACAATAAAGTTTATGCCTCCAATAGTGCTTCGGATTAACATCACAGATGTGAAGGAAGGAATGTTTTATAAAATTGTTTTTCTTAAGAGGAGAGGGAAGGAGAAGGAGAGGAGATGGGTGTTAATGGATGGGGAACACGTAGACGAACTAGCAACACTTAAACAGACGGATTGAGCGAGGGTCGACAAATTTAGCTTTTTTAATACTTAATACCTGATTAAGTGCATGACATGCTGAAAATTTTCTATCAGGCATGTACGTATGAAGGAAAATGGAAAAGATGTTTAGTAATTTATACTTGTTATGTCAAACCGAATATTGTAGGAGTTACAATTTTTTAAAGCAAATAATCAATTTAGGCAAGCCTTGTGAATAGTTCTATATTGGTGAATTATACATATGTAATACAAGAAAATCTAATCAGTACCTACTATCTACTGTGGGTATACCACAGCAACTTTGCTTAAGAAATAATGGTATAGTTCCTAATGCATTACTAAGTGATTTGTACCAAGAATTATGCATAATACCTATGGTACATTGTTATTAACTAACCGATATGGACTAATTAGAAATAAATCATGAAATTAATTCCATTAAGTAAATCGTTACTAGATAACTTTTTACCAAGAAATAAGTACCTAAGTAATAAATGTAGTTTGTTACCTAGGTAGGTAGTTTTTAATAAAGAGCGGTAACTACTTAGAACCTCTTTATGAATAACTAGCTACTCCCGCGCGGTTTCACTCGCTCGGCTCCATTTGATTGTAGCGTGATGTTTCATAGCCTATAGCTTAGCACTAGCACTTATTATTAGCACTTATTGCTACATTATCGTGAATAATGTAGTAAGTGAAAGAATTTTGGAAATCCGACCAGCGGTTCCAAATATTACCCCCTACATACATACAAACTTACAAATTTACCTCTAAGTATAGATAAGTGTCCTGCCCAACATCAGTAGAGTTATTATGAATGCTTACAAGACTTGGTTTAAAAACGTGCAAAAAATCATAGAGAATGTCTGTAAAATTAATAGAATGAGCGTTGTTTTTCCTGCCTTATTGTGTAACTCTAGCAAAAATAACCAATAATTGTGGCGTAGTCCAATTTTCAAGTTAATAAGGATAAGTATTAAATCGGGATAATTGAACATGGTAAGATGTTTTGGATTGTTGCACTTATACATGTCGGTAGATGTAGATTAAATAGTAGAATCAAAAAAACATTCGCACCAGTAGTAAAGGTTTCGCCATATAAGTAGGTATTGAATTCATATTAATAACAGTGTGACATAACAATGTATTTTCCACTTTTCCTGTGTAGGAATAGATACTAATATTATAAAGAGGTAAAATTTGTAAGTTTGTATGTATGTGGGGGGTAATCTTTGGAATTGCTGGTCGGATTGACATAATTTTTTCACTGAGAGATAGTTTTTAATATAAGTATCCGTTAAGATGTTCATTAAGTATTTATGAAAGATTTGTACCTAATCTTTTCCGACAAATATTGGCACAAGCAACTAAATTATGAAACCAGAAAAAATTATAATTGTAGATGGACCTACATGAGTTTAAGTAAAACACAGATTCACCAGGGAAATGTCTCCTGACAAAAAATAACTTAAAAAAGGTCCCCCGTGACGTAAAAGAATGACAAACCAATATAATATAAGTTTCCTTTTACAAATATAATATAAGTTAGTATCACCCAGAACTCCTAATCCTGATCTAAATTCACTGATGAAACATGTTTTATAGGTATGCAGGATAGGTAAGTAGGTTTATAATTAACTAGCTAGTCCCGCACGCCTATAGCACTGAGGAACATTGTAGCTATCAATAAGTGAAAGAATTTTGGGAATCCGACCAGCGGTTCCAAAGATTACCCCCTACATACAAACTTACAAATTTAACCTCTTTATAATATTCGTATAGATATGTGCTTAAAATTATAAAAATGGATACCGTACCTATTCTGGATGTTAGGTATATCGCAAATCGCGTAAAAAAATAAATGTTTAACAGGTGGTCGCGATTATCGAAGAAAGGTTATGGTGATTTTATAATTGCCTAGCAGTAAGCTTAAGTACGAGGAAGGATGTTTACCATAAATGTCTAATGTTATATGATGGCTCGCAATGAGTTACATTCCATACCTTTTTTTTACTTTTGAATCATTGTCTAGGAGTCTAGGACATGCAATTGTCAACGTCACTTTTGACCTTGATACGTGGAAAGTTTATCAATGACTGTCTGAAGAGGTCATGTTTATAATACATCATCGTTCTGCAAAATAATGTATTGATCAGCATATTATGATTTGCACGTGTAACCATGTCGTAATTTCATCTCTATGACAGTTAATTAAGAGCTATTTGACCGATTGCGCGGTCTGACTTTGCGACAGTCCTGGGACCTCAAAACCTTGACTCTTAACGTGATCGATGTTCGCGTGTTGATGGTAGTTGCGAAATTTTACCAAAATTATTCGTATTGTTAGGTCCTCAGATAATATTCTTTTGTCAGTTTTCAATGTCACGTTAGAATATACGTTTGTTATTTTTATTGAATTGATTTTAATGATAGATGTGAATAGTCTGACGTCAAACTTGTATAGACAAAATGTTATATTCACGAAAAGCTGTAAATGATCTTTATGTACGAGTGCTATTTTGATACTAATTTTCTCCACTATTTAATGACTACCTACATAAAATCTTTTTCTTGAATCATTCTAGCGATAAAAAAGCAAAGGTTTAAAGATTTAATGTGGGCAGAGAAAGCGACTTTGTTTTATACTATGTTGTGATAGTATAGCAAAATCCATATGAAATAAAAGAAATAATGGCGCAACATTAGCCACGGCCTGTATTTCATATAGGGATCATAACGAACCTTAGATATAGTGCCTTAATATAATATAAGAATCTAAATGTAGTCGTTATGGTACCTAAATAAAATATAGGCGTCTTCGTACCAAAAGAAAGAAAATGCCTATTAGAAGTTATTACTGGACGGAACAACCGCAAAAGCAATTTTGCATTCAACCAGGTAGAGCAGATGTTTTGCATACTTGAAATAAAACCCGAAAATGTCATTGACTTCCTTTTATACAAAAACTTTTAAAAGCCTTACAAACGTTGTCATGATAGTAAAACTTTGTCACAGGTTTATTTATAGAATGCACAGAAAAAGATAATTGAGTACCTAGATATAGAAATAATAAAATTATTACATTTAAAACGGCTAAGAATATTATCGGTTAAAAGTGTTTGTGCTTAAAACAGGATAGATTGCTTTTGCAAATAAGAAAAAAATATAAATATCCAGATAAATTAATTATAACATAGGTCAACAGCATTAACAATAATAGAATTGAAGAGTTGTTTATTACTGAATCATTGTTTTTATAAGACTGTACGACACGTACCCACAGACTAATCGGCAATTAACCCCGAGAGGTTAGACCTGAACAAGCCCGTTAGGCCAGTCACAAGTCCAGTTTGGCATGCTGTTATTTTGTCCACAGCGTATTTTTGCTTAATCCTAAGAATATAGGAAAAGACAAATTTTAATATCAAACTTAGTACAAAGTAAACAAAGTACAGAGTAAAGAGAAAATAGAATTTAACAAAAATCTAGACGAAACGCATTATGTTCCGTTAGCTGAACTAAGTATGCTAGAAGAGATATAAAATAAGTATCTTATTATCTTATTGTGATGAGTCGAGGCATTAAGACACTATGCAGCAGTATAGAGTCCCGTTGTAACTTGCAGACGGAAATATTAATATCGTGTGATGAATGACTACTTGCAACAAGTCGAGGAGAAAATAGATACCCACAAGACATACGTTAAGCCCGACGGCAAACTGCTTCAATGTGTTTTATTTAATAACATGGGATGCACGGGTAATTTGTTCAAGTTCGTGCAACATGGCAGAACGATATTACAATGTGTATTTACATCATTTTATCCTTACAATGTTGTTACATAGGATTTGTTGTTATTACTGTAGTGGAACACGGAGCACAGAAATTTACGTATTCCAAGACATTTGTTTTTGATAGACATCAAAAACAAATGTCTTGGAATACGTCAGACGACAAGCTCATTTCATTCAAATTGGACGTCTGTGAAAGATCTACGTCTGAATCTAGGTATTCAGCAACTGTTCTTTAAGAGCGGCCAACGCCCTACTAATTCACAAAAAAGCCTGTAACAAAAAAGAAACCGCTGCTACGCGATCAGATTTGTGAAATAGTAGCGATATGTAATAAACAAAGATTTCAGCAGTGCATTGCGTTTAAATCTAAAATAGGTAATATTATAAACGCGAAAGTAACTCTGTCTGTATGTCTTTTCTTCACGTCTAAACTACTGGACCTATTTGTGTGAAATTTGGTACAGACATAGTTTGTAACTGGAGGAAGGACATAGGATAGTTTTTTAACCAAAAACGTACACAGGAAGTCACTATTCCACGCGAACAAAATCGCGGGCTAGTACAAAATAAATTAACTAATAAAACTCATCATCTATTTGATTTTTTGGCTCATGAAACAACAATGAAACAATGATGTTAATATTCTTTATCTCTGTCAACTGTTGCGTTCAGAATGTTACCTGATATCTGGACTACATTCTATCTTACACGAAATTAGAAACTTAGTCTCTATATGAAATTTTAATTTTTAATTTGTTTGATTTCTCAGAAGAGTAATGCTAGCAAATTAAGAAAATCAACGTTATTTAAATATAAGTTTCTAAATTTACAAGAAAAGACAGTATTTTAAAATGAGTTAAGAACTATTGAATTTTCTACTGAACAATTTGTAATGATTTGATGTTTTCAAGAATTCTGTCAGATCAAAATGAAAGCAGAATTAATTTCTTATGAGTGATGTAGATTGCTGCGTTTGCGCAGAAAATACGTGTGTCAGGGTAGTTCAAGTGCTGAGTTCTGACGGCGGCCTGCGGTCAACGGCCTTGACATTGTACCCGTTTTGTGTTTACATCTTATTGGTATTCTTTGAATACACGCATAATTATCATCATTTAATGCAATGTAGTCACGTGGAACAACTTTATTGGTGTTGTAAATTTAATAATAAACTGTTCTTGAATGAGTTTTTCACTGGAGTGTCGTTATTGATTCAGAAGCAGTGTGACCTCAGACGACAGTGCATTAAAAATTTAAGACGATTTTAACGCCACTTGGTGGAATTTCGTCTGGCAGTAATAAAGATGACCTTTAGTATGTATCCCGTTACTCTTATAATGATCCTCATGTATCTGAATAATACTTCTAGTAAGTAACTACATAGTTCAAATACAAAAGGGGTAGGTACTTCAAAAATAGCTCCAGAACCTTGGTAACTTAACATTACCTGTAATAATAATAATTAGTTTTAATAATTAGTTCAAATAACAGCTACTTAAGCCTTTACCGTACCCTTACAACTACAAAATTACAAAAGAGACATAATTTTTATCGAGGCCATGGGCTTTAGGAATGTGGAATTACTTTTCCAACACTTGAGCTCATGCATTTGCCTTTAAAATTCGGTCAGCAATCTTTTAGCCATAATTAAATGAGACCAGTTCAGCGCTGAATACAAAAAGACGTGGAAGAACAGTATGCTCTTTGTGAATGGATTTGAATAAGATAGAAATAATTTAGGTATTTTGTGGGCAGGAGTGGTTGTATTAAATACTAAGGAAGGTGATAGAAGTTCTTAGATGTATTACAGACACGTAGTTAAAAAAGATCATGACATTGGAACTTTCAAGAAATCATACTATAACAAGTACTACACTTGTCAATTTGAAAAAAGGTAAATAACCCGAAGATTTGCGTTGAAAATGTTTTTACAACACACATTTTAACAGTACTTATTGTTATTAATAACAAACAGTTTTAAGAATTAGTTTCCTCTCATTGTAATTCTGTCTCACTCAACTAGTTCTCTATATTGAATATTTCATTCAGTGCTGTATCTATGTGGATTTGCCACGGGTCAGAATAAAGCTAGGAAATGTAGTCAAACAAATATTAAAATTCCAAGTGAGCATGACTGTTTACCGCAGGCAGTGGTCGTGGTCAACATTTACTATTAGGTTAATGCTTCCATCGAAGGGCAAGACTAGGCGAAGGTTTCATAGGACACGAAGAGTACTTATGTAGCAATGAAAGGTGTTTGAATATACTGTCTCTGTATCTAAATAAGGGCAACGTCTACAAAAATAGCGATCTCTTGTTATGACGATTGTGAGGCATCCTTATTCTTACTAAACTTAGTAAATAAGAAATAAATGAATATGAATATAAGGAACAGATTTGAGTCAGCTTAAAGATACTTCTTCTGGCATTAGAAGACATTGTTGAACTTTGCAATAACTTATGTTTACGTTTATCCAAACGTGAGACCACAAAGATGTCGTTGAGTGCGCCGTTTACCTACAGGCTTGCACGGGGCTTTGTGGTCAAGAATTGTTATTTACAAAGTTTCCCAAAGTCAATAAAATCCATCGTAGGATAACGTAGAGCACGGGACACATACAATGATCGTTCATCTCCGTCCTCCCACAGACCACTTCTGCTTTTAACAATGAATGACAACATCAACACAGCTGGACGTCGAGTGTTTCTATATTTTCGCCGCAAATGCTTCGACGATGCGGAAGCAGTCTTCCTGTCATTATGAATCGTTAACTTGAGGGGTGATTACCTATAATACGTACGGAGAACTCTGGCGCTTCGCAAGACCTGTTTATTTGCACTAACTTTGTGTTAGTATCCAGTTTTAGCTCCTCCCGCTGGCAATTGACGACACTAAATTTAGATTCTTAACCAATGGTACTACCTGGATCGATCTCATTTATAAATCGAAAATTAATTCGGTTACAATTTATTGTTGTTCAATTAAGTTGACTGTTAATGAAAGCTGTTTATCGTATTGAATGAGAATTTTGTCCCATAATTTATAAACAACAAAAATAACCTAAAATACATACAAGCAAATTGATCTAGTTTAAAACGTGTTAAACTGGTTATCCGTATTCAAAACAAACGTATTCTAGAAAGCTCTAATAAATCGAGATCAGTTGGTAGTATCGCTGGCAGAAGTCATTAGTGCGTAAATTCATTGCCATTACCTCGTAGCGCCTGCGCCGGCGCCGATGATACGACAACGATCGTCTACATCAAAAGCATGCAAATAGCAATTTTATATGTTTAACTGTACCTACGATGGTCAATAAACGATATCTAGTAATTGGCGTTTGTACACTTACATTACCATACTAATATCACGTAATAATATAATTTCCTTTTATGGGTATATCAACTTACTATTTTATTTTATAAAAATTAGATTTGTAATATACAGAAATAGTGTTTTATGTTAAGTGGCTTAATGCTTATTACAGTTACAGTAACGCTATAGCCATATAAGCCATTGAATAATAAAGTAAATAGTCCACTATATGTTGCATCAAGCAAATATAATATTGTAGTTTGTTATTTTTTTATTGGAAGACTTCGTCATCATCGACGACGACATGATTGCTGCTTGCAGAATTAAAGGATAATTTGCAAGGGAACGATGGGAAAACTCAGATATTTTTTTTAAGGAGGTACATAATAATAATGACAAAGAGTTGTACGTGAGTAGGATGTAAGTAATCTGTAGAAGCAAAAAAGGAACATAATTGCAAAGTTCAACAAATTCCAAGAGACAGTTGGGTAAACCCCATTATAATATATAGCATCGATTATATTTTTTTGCGGTTTCACTTTTTTAATAGCTTCTGGCTATTCATTTTAGAACTAATTTGTTTTTAGTATAGATTAAGTTCGGGATAGACGAATTCTAAATCGGATATTATTGTTGGTTAGGAACTCGAGTTCTTCTGTCTGCTAGAGTGCTAGGTCCTCTAAAGAAAGTTATTAAATATTTAGAACTTACCTGGCCCGGCTTCGCGGGTTTTCATTGTTAATACTTTTCTCCACTATTTAGTATATTATTATGTTCTTATACTTTTCTCTTTGATCGCTCTAACTATTGAAAAAAAACGCATCAAAATCCTTTGCGTTGGGTAGAGAAAGCGACTTTGTTTTATGCTATGTAGGTAGTGATAACGATACAAGTTCTGTTTATAATAATGACTTATCATTATTTATTAAGCGCTTTTGAAAAACTTTGTAGATTATAAGAATATTAGAAAATTAAAGCTTATTCAGTACATATTTGTATTAAATAATCTAATTAACTGGCAAAATTAATAAAAAAAATATACCTAAGCAGTATATCCAAATCGCCATATTTAAAATTGGAATAGTCCTTTTGATTGTATACTAATGTGTTATTATAATTTTAGAACGTTTAATACTGACATTAATTATTAGGTATGTCCTTACAATTGCCACTTATAACAAAGTGTCACTTCTTCACACTACCATTGAAGTTCAAAGTTGAATCCATTGTAATATTTTTTGGACGAGTCCCTGATTGGGCTTTTGACGTATTTGAAACCATAATGTGTACTTAAGTCAGTGCAATTTATGTACGGTCGTGTAGAATAAGGATAACCCATTGTCCTTGGGTAATGTTGTCTTGTTTGATTCTTATCGCAAACTAGCTCTTCCGCGCAGTTTTAACCGCATAGACAAACCACGTTTCTTATATTTTCTTACGTTTTTTCTTGTAAAAAGTTTGATCAATTCTATTTGAGGTTCTTTTCGAGTAACAAGCGTACTCCTTGAAAGGCCAGCAACGCGTCTGTGACTCATGTGGTGTTGCGGCGTGTTAATGGGCGGCGCTGATCACTTATTACCCTAATACTTCATACCATGATAATTATGAGAGCTTGTTTACTTCCTATTCCAAAAAAAAAATTTTCTTGCATATAATTATTAGGCGACTTTATCAGTTATAATAGTTATAAGCGAAATCGTTTATTTCAGTGTCATTGATCCAATTTTGATGACCAATATGTAATCCTGGATACGACTACATTATAGACTTCGTTCAAAAACTTTGATGGGCAGAAATACATATAAAAGAAGTATTACTGTTGAATTGTTTAACGCGAGAGGAGTCACGAGTAACATCTAGTTTCTTGTAAATAAATACATCACATAATGGTACATCTCCTTTTAAATCTTCTGTCATGGTTTTCTCAGAATCATTTTGCTTATCTTAAATTAGTAGATTTGATGTTAGTAAAGTAGTCACGAAGTTTTTTTACATTTGCGGTAATGAATGTTACTTCCGAGATGTTTCCTTATGTTGTTTAACATTTAATAATAGGTACGAATGTTCTTATGACTCAGATGTCTGATTATGAGCGTCTGATTTCAGACCGCCTTGAGTTTCGCAAAAACGTTTTGTTCATTTCATTTTTGTTCAGACTTTTAAAATAAACCCGAAAGTTAGATAGCCTAAATACAATTTAATAAACATATTATGAACCATCGGTTGAGCGATAAAGCAAGAAATAGGTAAGTATGGATTATTTTAAAACAACTAAGGGCTGATTTCTCTATGGTTAAATAAAAGTAATCTGGAGAATAATTATGATGCTGTCGCGTCCGAATGGTTGTATAAGACAGTGACAGCAACAATTTTATTCCTCAGATAACATTTATCTGACAATTAAAAAATCAGCACTAAGAGAGAAATGTTTGTATTCAAATTAAAAAAATATCTGATTTCTTGGTAAAAATGCTACACATTCATGCAAAATAGTACAATTAGGAGTCTGTAGTCGGAATGATGGAACAAAGCAACATAATTAACCTTAAATGACGGAAACATACCTTAGAATTCATGCAGCGCGTTGCTAAATGAGTCGTGCTTACAATTAAAACAGAGCAAACTAATTATCTTTGCCTTTGCGGAATACCATTGAATAAGATGCTCCCGAATATGGTTACAATTGTTATTCTCCTACTCAAGACTACAATAAAGTTTTTAACTTAAGAAATACATAAAAAATATTCTATTATTTTCAAAATAAATACATCACTATTGCTATACGACAGAAAGCTTTTACACTATCAGAAATATCGCGACCCAATTCAAATAAAAAAGAACGTGAGTTTGATATAAACGAAACTTAATTAAACATCGATTAGCACAGATATATCTTAATTCTTTTATTGGGTCCACAACATAATGTATGTCATGACTGTGTATTATATTATGTGTAGACGGCGCCGGCGCAGAACCAAAACCGGATTACTTAGCGGCGATAGTTCAATCTTACTAGATATGATTGACGTCTAATCACCATTGGATTGACCTAACAGGGGCAAGCTGAGTCGCTTCGAAAACCGATTAAGTAACATTAACGGTAAGTTCAGTTAACGGCTAAACTGGAACATAGAGTAATTACATTTCTAGTTGGATGTCGTACCGTTGTTTCAGGCGAGTTTTATTCATAGACTTGAGCCGTTCAGAATTTCTTTACGCAGTACGGTAAAGATAAGACTTAAAACCTTCTTAGTTAGATTTATTGCTTTTTCAATGAATCCTATTCTGTTTGCAATAGACATGTAAGAATATTAGACAATGCAAATCTCGATTACCTATCTCTTTAAAAGCTAAAATTGTTTATGTACAAGGAAATGGCAAGAAGGATTGTGTGTCAAACGCTTAGTTCTAAGATTTATTATCTAAACGTATGTTGAAATGTTCTGTCTGTATTTTATGTAGGCGATGTAACGGCAAGTTTCAAAATACAATCTAAATCTATGATGCGATTGATAAAATAATATTAGGATAAAACTTATAATAATAAATACTTACTTAACTGAAATTATGAATCAATAAAACAGTCTCAAACGCGTGAATTGCGTGCTTTTAATGTTCTAAGCGAAGGGATTTCAAGGAGTGGTATTACAATAAACTTTTTGTGACATAACCTCGTTATAATATTTTGATATACACTGTGTAATAATATCTGACATACATACAGATCAATATAATCTTAAATTTATTGCAAAATTTGATAATTTAGCAAACAGGTGAAGATGTGTTACGGTAAAAATTGATGACACTCCTCGTTTCCTTACACGCTGTGTGACCTTTAGCTGGTTGCAATTAAGTAAATATTATTCACACTTTATTACTGTCCATCCGTTACAGGAGGATTACAAGAATGTTAATTTTAAATAATTATCAATTTTATAGGTCATGATTAACAACAACTTTACCTATATTATTTACTATAAATATATACGTATGTGAAACCAGAAAATAAACTATTTCCTCACAATAAGTTTTGGTTTCTAATTCCCTGCTAAGCTTTCTGAAAAAACAAAACCATAATACACTTTAAAACGTCAAATAGAATAATAGTCTGTCAGACTGTTCGTCAGTGAAGCTAGGTGCTCGTTCCAAAATGAAAACAAAAGAACGAGCCAGGAACTCCATCGTCATCATACTAAATTCAAATCGGCTTTTACATAGTTCATTTTTTTTGTGAAACTTCCAGTCTAGACGTCATAATAAGTACTGAATTAACTGAATAATTATAACGTATCGAACGACAACAAGAAGCCCACGCTATTTGTCCAAATTTTGTGCGATGACGCAAAATATTTGCGTGCCATTTCTCCTTGGCTGATTGCCTTCAGTTTATTTAGTCACCTAGTAACATTTGCTTGTGCTTTTATTAATACAATTGGAATACAGTGAAGTGTCAAAAGTGCTGTAAAGACAAGGTAATGAACAAATCTATTTTTTTAAATTTTCTCGTGTTCTCATAACAAAGCTTAAGTCTAAGTAAAGTTTGCAAAGCTTAATAAGTAAATAACGCTTGTAGGTTTAGAACATGTTAGTACGAACGGACGTAAATGGGCAAATTTATTATTGTAATGTAAAAAACCAGGGTACTTAAGTGATTTTCCGTATTTACTATTTATCTTCATAACCGTCATTTTTTTTTTTGTATGTAAGTAAGTATATAAATATAAAACTTGTATTAAGAGCCGTTAATGATATGCTAATTTAATTCCAAAGATAATATTTGATGATAATTGAGAGCTGTCCAATCGCAAACAAATAAAATTCTTTCATTCATGATTAGTCTTGGCACGTGTTGGTTGTGTATTTGGTAATTTTCCTTTATTAGCTTCCTTATGGCAAAAAAGTAGTAATAAGTATTGGTACAATCTTCTCTAAGCAATCTAAAGTAGCCATTAAGAAGTACCTGTATATAAAAACTTAGTCATATTAAGGTAGCCCTTTTAAGTTTATTGTCAAATTAGGTGGTTGACGTAATTTAAATCGTAAATCGTGTTTTGGTTGCCCAGTGCTAAAAATACACAAGAATTTGTCCATATGTTTGAATAAGTTTTTTTTTTCTTTGGCTCCCTTTTCAAATTGCATTGGAACCTGTTCCAGGAAAGCGGGCAGTTATTAATTCGTCGACGTTTCAATACAATAAAACATTTAAAAATTATCTATACTTTTATTCATCGATCTGTCGATACACCAAAATTTCGATATTTTTTTACCTATTATTTAAGAAATAAGTAAGCTATTTGACGCAAAAATACTATAACGTCAAAATTTAGAGTTTCATACAAATTTCATAGAAAAGTATCGTTTTCTACATTTGGATAAAAGTATTGAATTTGACTAGTTGGAAACTACCGTATTGTCCTTTGCTGATGTCAGGTCGTTTCTTAACGTAAAACAAACGTTGTTTTCCAAAAGAAGACGGCAATGGGTAAAACAAGTTATTGTGGGCCAATGTTAATGGATTTTCAACGAAAATATTATAATAATTATTATTACGTAGTCTTTTTTGATATTGAAAACATTATTGTACAGTGACAATATCCTTTGTAAGCATTGTTTATTGCGCGAAAATTTTTGGCAATGAAACGCATGAAATTTTTGCTTACTTATACAAAATCGTACGATGTGACTAATCACTGGTGACAAACTTAAATTAAATATGAATGATCGGAGTTGGTACTGCTTGTTTCTTGTAAAGAAATATTATTTTTGTAAAATATGTTAGGATGGCTAAGGATCATTAGTTTCACTTAGAAGTCTTATAACATACCATAATAAGTACCTACCTAGAAATAGAGAATGTTGGCTATCGGTTGACTGCCGAAATGTATGACAGAAAATAAGGTTTCTTTAAGTACCTACGAGTATATGAACATTATTCTCATACAGTTATCATAGTTGTGTAAATATCTACTTAAGTACTCGCTTTGATCTCGCTTCTCCAAAGATTTGTAACGTCATCTTTTCAATTAAAAATCTTTAATAAGTCTACTGCATTGCAATCAATGAAGCGGATAATATTATGATCGGATAGCCAAATCACCTGATGATGCACCCAACATTCACAGACCGTGAATGATGTTTTTTATTAAAATGTAACGAGCCAATGACTGCACGCTTCTAAAATTAGCAACCGAACAAACCTTCGATGGAAGTTTGTGAATGATAATGATACAAATTTTAATAAATAAATGTTATAAAATTTCTTAGTTTTATTCAAAATAAAATATGTATAGGTAAGTATTATTGACGTGATCGACGTCTATGCTTGCTTTAAAAATCTTCCATAGTAGGTACAACTGAGGTACAAGTAGTAAGTTGATGGAAGTTAATAGAGAATGCACGCAAGATTATCGAAGTTAAACTCTTACCTATTTCTTGTCTTATAGTTGAAAAAGTAAATACTCAAAATCACAAATTACTACTTACCTTATTTGCAAAAGCATTATCGTTGCGAAAATATAATTCCAACTACCTATGCAGTAAATGGTTGATTATAAACATGATATGGAAAGTGACTTCAAAATATTCAAAAAATTAATTACCCAGTTTGTTCTATACCGAAACATGCTATTTTTAAATCTTTCACGTCATTGTTACTTACACGTGGGTAGGCTACATGTCTACAAACACAGTCTACAAAAGATAATTTCAAGTGACATTGATTTGTTAATGGCGTAAGTTGTAATGTCATATGAATAAATGAGTCAGCTTAGACGTATAAGCTTCGGGATTCGCATGCAAATTGTTAACAAATTGTGTATCAACTAGGTATACATATTTTGTGATACCTATATCGCTTATTTTTTATGTTGCAGTACCGAGATTGATACATAGTACATGGTTATATGGCTGCCGTACGTGATAATAAAAAAAGTTACTTACCATAGTCAAAAGTCAAAGTCAAAATCATTTATTTCAACTAAACCCTAAAAGGGTGCCAACTTTTGGACCGTCAAATAGAATATAGTATGATAGTCAGTGAAGCTTGTTCCAAAGTGTAGATTCAAATGGCGAAGAACGAGCAATAATATAAGACAAAACATTTCTATTACATTTATTGAAAATCACGAGTTTCTCATGTATATTACATGAGAAAAGCTCAACTAGTACCTACTCTTCAATTATTTTTTAATGATTCACTATAGTCTATACAATAATGTTTTACTACTGTTATCATTCGCAAGTAGGTAATCCGTTTCATTTAAATTACATCAATGTTATCCTTGTTCCGTTTTCTATTCTTATATCAAGTTTCTTGGTAAACTAAATACGTCTTCTAATCCATTCTCCTTTATCAGACGGCATAATAAACACGAAAATAGTTTTTCATATTCTGTACGTAATCCATCCATGCTTTATTTGTCGTTTTCTAGTCTCCACCTTTCTATCCTTCCAAATTCAAATTAAGAACTCGAATTTCCGCCCTCTACGTTCCCATCCTTCGAAATTCAAATTCAGAACCCGCTTTGTGACATTTCGTCATCCCTTCTTTCTTTATAATCGCACTTTCTCGTAATTAACAAAAAGGATTAGAAAACTGAAGTGTCAGTGGGCAGGTCACATTTTTCCAAGAACCGATGACCATTGGAAAAACCTGTTCTAGAGTGGAGACCACGTCTAGGCGAACGTAGTGTACGCCCTCTAGCTAGGTGGACTTACGACATCTGCAGGGTGGCTGGTAGTGGTTGGATAAGAAGAGCTGAACATCGAGCTCAGTGGCGTGCAATTGGGGAGGCCTATGTCCAGCAGTGGACGTAGACATAAGGCTGATGATGATGATGATGATAATGACTTCACAAAAAAGAATAGCAAAGAAGCTTACTGAAGGAACATAATAAAAACAATACGGACTGTACGCTTTGTTACTACAGTTGGTAGTAGATAAAAGAAATATACTATAGGTACCTACTACATAGATGTAGGGAGAAGCATCCTGGTTATCTACCGCATTTTCTGCCATTAAACTAGGGAAGCCATAAAAATTAAACACAATTGTGATTCTCCTATTCTTGAAATCACAATTGTAAATCATCGTAGCACTACTTGGTTTTCTTTTATACAAAGATGCTAAACTTCCATAAAGTCACGAGTGCCTATAATAATAGTATTTATTAGCAATAAATAACAGTGTGCGATTACTATAATAATAGATAACAATTTGCCTATTGATTCAATGCGTAGATATCTAATTGGCAAGGAAAATACGTTATCAAATCATCCATGGGAATTTTAAACTTTTAGGCATTGTAAAGTGTTAGTGTGTGTAGTGGTATATTAGTTAAATTGCAGTATTAAAAATATAAAGGATGGATTTGTTTCCATATTGTACAGAAAAAAATATTTCAAGGAGTTTATTGATTCGTCAAACCTGAATCAGACTACTTACCTACGTTAAAAGTTAGTAGATAATGAAAAAAGATTTTTACACCATTACTATTTGTTAAATCTGCAAATTACATTTTTTTTTAAATTTTTTGACTACTAACAGATACTTCATTGTAGAAGTATCAAAAGATATAGAATAACATTTAGGTAACATTAACATCAAATCGGTTTTAAACGAAGGATTTCGGAACACTAAGTAATAAAACAAATTATTCAAATCAAGCATGGCTATCAACAACAGAACTGAAACATGAACGAATTTAGACGCGGTCAAGATCACTAACACTATAAAACACAATACCTGTATAACATGCTACATTCCAAAGACAATATAAATCGATGAATTTATAAATTTTGGGAATCTCCAAAATATCAGGTTTACGTACGAAGATCGGTAGGTATACATATATCATCCTACCCTATCCATCTATACATATATACATTATACTTGTTTTGTGTAAAATTCCCTAAGTATTTATTTGCCTTAGTCAGCACACCTTGCAACACAAGCAACCTTACTTTTTTTGTGAGGAGAAAATCATCATCATATGACATCTCTCGGTCATAGTATGGGGTCTTTTTTTAGTCAGTAAAAGTCTGGAGTGTCAGACTTTTACTGACTAAAAAAAGACCCCGCTCCCCATCCTGCTCTAGGCCTTGGCCGCGGTAACTTGTTGCGCTTGAAGCAAACCTTACCTATGTCGTTACTTTTTTATTTGATGAAGGAAAATCATACAGTTATTTCCTCCCCTGAGTGGGGCGAGACGAAGTGTCAAGCTCTGACAAAAAACTTGCACTCGCAACTTTATTTCGGACCTTCTGTTAACTTAGCGTCTCACCAAATAGGTTATGCGCAGTGCATATCATCATCAAGGCCATGAGTTTAAATGGAATTCACAGAATTCACAGCTCAGGTTATTTTCAAAAAAACAATATAACTAAGGTAAGTATACAAAAAAGGGATACAAAAACCTAGAGATAACAAGTTAGTCAAAACTTGAAATCTTTGTCCTAACCTATAAAGAATAGACACATTGAGCCTGAGATTGAGCACAAACCCAACAATACCTATAGGTATTTTCCTACATTAATGAACATTTTAGTAAGAATCCTTGAAGACCATCTTCCTGGTTTCAGTTAATCTTAAAATCACATTAGTAGGTACTCAAATGTTTTCCTGTAATCAGTAGACAATAGGATCGTTTAATTAATGACCTGAAATTGTCCGAGAACTAAAGCTTTTAAACATATTTCCCCCTTATTACAAAACAAGGTTTATCTTTAGTCCAGGTTTAAACCATTGAGTCGGGTTTTGAATTTTGAATCTTATTGTCATCTACCTTTAATTCGAAATACAAAAACTGGCTCAATGGTTTAGTCCTAGACTAAAGTAAAACCTTGTTTTGTAATAAGGCCGTATGAAACTTGTAACAATACAAAAGAAAATAGGTAGCCTAAAATTTGGTCAGTAAGGAATGGTAGTTAAAATGATGCATGCAGTATTTAATACTCAAGGTAAAAATTGTTATAATTAAATGTAACTCATAGAGGTACAGAATATACGAGTGCCTTAAAGGATAATACATTACTTAACTTATTAGGAGAACATAAAACTAATAGAATAAATATAACATTATTTTCTGCCTGATTTTCGGAACGATTGATGCTGTGATAAGATTATAGTAGATACGTAGGCAGATACAAATCAGATTAAGTAAGAGTTTGAGTAAGCCTAGTTCATTTCAATACAAAGCCTTACGTTTAAAGTGTGATACAACCGAGTATCCCTTTGTAAGTAATGGCAATCAATATAAACCAGAGAACACACACACTAGTAGTTTATAGACTTTTTCATTGGATCGTATATATTGTAGCTATTTTCATGAGTACTATCTAACTTGGCTGACCAAGGAGATGCTAAAGAAAAAGTAAATATCACGGAGCGACGAACAAAACCACAGGTTGGTGCTAATTAGATAGAAGAGCCGGGAAGCCTCTGTAATTCAACGACAAAGATTTAAAGCAAAATCGTACGTTCTATTCTTAATTTAAAAAAAGTCTGCGCCATATTGTAAATAATACGCTTCGAAGTTACACCTTTTTTTTATTTGGCAAATTACCTAAAATTATACTGGAAGCATCTTATAGTATGTAATGTAGTCTACTACTTTTTGGTTCACATCCAATCTTATTCAATTTTTATCTTTAATAACTTTAATATAAAAAGTTAACATGAAAATTGCACAATGCTTCATAACTAATCTTTATAACCAAAACATTATTTTCAGAAAAGATTACGCCATTGAAGGCGGCATGCATATTATTATTATTTTTATTAAACCCATATTAGAACCTACATAAAAAAAAACAGAAACCATAGATACGTGCCAATTTTATTTCGATCTGTTAAAAAATGTGACCTTCGTTACTAGGAAAATTCAATGGTTATGTACCTACTCAGTAAATATTACCTAGTTAAATGTACAGCCGCTTTGTTTTGCTTGGTTCTTAGTTGATTTTAGATTATGATAAAAAGGTCTTTCGTGGAGTTTTTTATTTGTAAATATTTTTATGAACTGATTTGTATCATACAGCCTATCAATTGCATTGGTTCGCAAAAAGTATTGGAATCAATTTTCATATTAAGAACAATGACCTGCAAGTAGCGCAAAGACCTAAGCAAAAACAATACGCTCTCTAAGAACCTAGCAACAGTAGAGACCCTACATGATTTAAGTCAATAATAATCTGACAGACCCCTCCATCCGGCTCAGGGCAAAGTACTTGAAATTGATCGTTTAATTAAATAATCTCGACGAGTATTTTATCCTACTTTTAATGAATAGCAGTTGGATGGAACTATGGAAAGTGATATTTATTTTAAGGAACTTTTTTTTGGCAAACGAGCAGACGGATTACCTGATGGCAAGCAATCGGCGCCGCCCATGATACCCGCAACACAAAAGGAGTAACGAGTGCGTTGCCGGCCTTTTGAGGGTGAGGGTTTCGGATATTTCAGGATTGGGAAGGGATGGGGGGATGTGGAGGAATTGGGCCTCCGGTAACCTCACTCACACGGCGAATCACAACGCTGTGGTTGTTTCACGCCGGTTTTCTGTGAGCCGACCCATTCGTGCCGAAGCTTGGCTCTTCCACACTTGACTTATCACCTATCTTAATATTTGAAAGCCGTTACATAGGTAGGTATGTTTTGTGTGGTAAAATCTTAAAATGACTTGTTCTGCCCTAAATGGAGCCAGATGGAGTTTCAGATTCTTAGTGACTAAATAAATACACACTACCCCGTTTTTTCTCCTGCTCGGAGTCGGTGCCACGGTACCTACATTATTGCGCTTAAATCCGTACCCACCTATATTTTGAAAATTTGATTGTTACATTTTAGGTGGCTTCTTACCTTGCTAAATAAAATAAACTAAACATCAATTAGTGCACAGAATAAGTTTCTTGGATTCCATCCCTTGTTTTTCTCAAGTTAAAGTTTGTTTTTTTACTTTTAGAATATTTTTTATAATAAAAGTTAAAAAACCAAACATATATACATTGTTTATTGATATTCTTGCTTGTAATATCATAAATGTGTTTTGTAAATACAGTTTAAATTTTAAATCATTTATCCTACTTCTTACTGCCTTAATTTCTATACATATTTTATTAGTTAGGTACTTATACTTTTACCGACGAAATAACAAATATAGAGCAGAATTAAACAATTTATTCACTGATTATAATATTGATATCAATTCATTATTTTCATACGTAAATAGTGTGACTAATAAATTTCTGTATAAACTATAACAGACCCGTGGAATATAAATATAATATATTATATATATATATACGTAATATATAAAAATGGCAACCGCAATAAGTGAACGATGCAATAATATTGTCGCATATCATTTAACAATACAGAGTTTTAGTGAATGATAAATTTTACTTTTAATTGTTAGCGTATGCATTGGCCAACACAGTCTAGCATAGCCTTCAAGGGTTTAAATAAAATTGTTTAGACCTAGACTTAGATTGAAAGTAGGTGGGAGATTGTATGTTTTGTAAGTATGCATGATCAGATACAAACTCTCCTACATTTTTTTACATAGTTAAAAATCTCTACTAATATTATAAGTTTGTATGTAGGGGGTAATGTTTGGAACCGCTAGTCGGATTTCCAAAATTCTTTCACTAATTGATAGCTACAATACTCCCGAGTGCTATACACTATAAAACATCACGCTACGATATGTAATAGCCGAGTAGCTGGTGAAACCGCGCGAGAATAGTTACTCGTAAATAAATAATGTGAATCGAAACTTTAGTTACCATCCAACAATAATTTGACGGTCATTTTATGCTATTTTTCATATTATCCTGTTTTTTATATACTTCAAAAACTACCTGATGTCACCATTAAAAAAAATCAGGGAACAATGTTGAGTAGATTCCTTAAAATGAGTAACAGTCTGAAGAGATTGATGCACTTCAACATTATATAACCTAACCTAACCTAACTAAATTCGTCCTGTAATCCACTTTCATAGTTATTGTCTGTAACGAAAACAAATCACGAGTTCCCCGAAACGATTTTGGTGTAAAATTGTCCCTAAGTAATTGACGGAAAGTTTTATTATCATTTAAAGGAGATTTTTTGTGTAACTATTGTTCTTCATTAGCGACACAAATTGGAAAATCCGCTGTTTAAATGCGTGATGTTTTGGTAGGTAAAGAAGTGTAGGAAACAGTGATCGTTTTTGGGCTAACAGTACCTTATATACCTACAGTACCTTATATACCTACAGTACCTTATATATCTACCGTACCTTATAGAATCTATATCTATTTTTCAAAGCACCTATAATATAGATGCTTTGAAAAACAACTACTCATGTTATGTGAGGTAAGAGAGTTCTGAAATTGCCTCACATCTTACAGAAATTACGAATATGATCGATGACGTACTAAACTACATTATACAAACGCACGATGCAGACCAATCCAACGAAAACAATACTTTAATCAAACCGATGACAGGCATACACAGAAATGTCTCAAGCCAAAGACAGACACACGATACAAAATCTATGGCTGACCTTGGTTATACCGAAGGCGTTCTCGAGTCACGACGCATAGAAAGTTCAAACGATCACAGAAACTGGTAATGGAGTCCAGAATTTAACTACAAGATTGTTTTAAACTAACGAGGCTTTGGATGTTGAAAATTCGAGATGCGCCTACGCATACGACATGTTCCTGTTGGGCGAGATGTCGTTTTATGGGCAATAAAAACGCGTAACGTTACGCAATACTGATAAAAGGTAGATCACCTAACGCACTTTCACAATCCAAAAGAAATGCCAAGGTCGTTCGTATACGCAGCTACTTTAGTACCAGAATTAACTATCGCTGTCAAAAAAAAGTGTAGTAAAAAGTCATCATGGAATTGGTCACCTATTAAATCTTCAATTTTAGTGTTTTTTTAATAAATTAAAATTTTAGTCTAGCAAATACGAAATTGAAGTTTGGTATTAATTTAGGGAGGAAGTGTTTTATTTAATTTTCCTTTCAAAATCCAGTTGTGCAGAAAAATTAGTATGTTAAAATTATATTTCACTTTGACGTTAATTGAGTGGCAATGGACGTGTGGTCTGAAGCTTTTGTAAAGTTAGATTGTAAGATAACCTATACATGAATGTTAATCGTCGTGGTGGCCCGGAGGTTAAGGAGCCCGCTTCTCATGCATGAGGGTGTAGGTTCGAAACTTGGCAAGTACCAATGTGACTTTTTCCCAGTTATATGTACTTTCTATGATTATTTAGACACCACTGACATACGGTGAAGGTAAACATCGTGAGGAAACCTGGACTTATAATTTCTAATTATAAGTTTGAAATCACCAACCCGCATTGAGCAAGCGTGGTGATTAAAGCTCAAACCTTCTCCGTGTGAGAAGAGGCCTTTGCTCAGCAGTGGGCACTTATGGGCTGATGATGATGATGATGATGATGAATGTTAATCTTCATTAGGCATGTTTTATGCCAATGAAGTTAAACGTTCCACGCAAACTAATGATCCCGAACGAATTTCAAATGAGCACGCGCAGATTTATTTTAGACCTGTGTGTACAGTTAATTGTAAACAATTAAAAAGTACACTCAGAACCTTAGCAAGGTTTTCTGTTAGAAGAAGATTTAATATTTTTATTATAAGACGTCTTGTGTAGTTAATTAAAAACAATAAAAAAGACTAGCTAGAGCGTTTAGTACCTACACCTGTTTTAGTAGTTAGGGATTTTTTATCAGAATGAGGATAATATTGACAAAACTCAGCCATTTTTTAGGGTGAAAATCAACGAATGAACTTTTCTCCCTGGGTGGGGCGAGAGGGAGTGTCAGAATGTTTCTGACTAAAAACCATCCCGTTCCTTCTTCTCTTAATGACTGCTCTTGCACCCACAACCCTATTCCAAATCCGTGTTAAAACTTTGAACTGAAAATACTTACATATGGAGCCTTACTTGACACTCAAGGCGCTCGATGGGACCATCAAAGCCATCATAAACATTTATTTATTGTAAACATCTATTTATAGCAAGTAAAATGTAAAATTATACCTTGGTACTAATATTATTGACATAGCAACATAGAAAACTTAGTTTAATTCTTTTTTTATTCGGTTTTCTTAAATCAAATAAAAAGACGGAAGACACCACAACAAGAAGCTATAAGTTTTAGGTAATATTCTTACTAAAAAAAGAAAATCGCGCTAAATAAATCAAGTGTAAGACCTACTTTTACAACCGCGACCGGATTGTTTATTATAAATAAACAAAATTGGTTTTAATTTCTTATGATTTAATTTAATAATTACTGCAGATGGTCATCAAAGTCATGGCTATTTAGTTTTATAGTATGCACTAACGAGTTTATTTTAACGTGTCTATCATTATAGTGAAACTAGTTTCTGCGAGACCTCTAAATTGGAGGCTAGATTTTTTCGAAAACTTTTTTTTTTATTTAGAAGCGCTAGGAGTATCCTTTGTTCGACCTCTGAACGATAAATATTTGAAGGCGAAGTTAATAGCAAATTTTGGCCTCAACTGGCTGCACAATATAGGACAATAGGTCTATTTTTTATGTCATAGGTCGGCAAACAAACGTACGGATTACCTGATGGTAAGTAATCAACGCCGCTCATCAACACTCGTAATACCAAAGGAGTTATTAGAAGTGCATTGTGGGTTATTAAGGATTTAAAGGTAAGGAAGGATTGGGCCTCCGTTAACCTCACTCACACGCCAAAACACAACGTAAGGGTTGCTTCACGTCGGTTTTCTGAGGTCCTGGTATCACTGCGGTGGAGCCGACCCATTCGTGCCGAAACATGGCTCTCTCACACTCAAGGCACTGAAACAGTAGCTCACAACTATTTGTACAAGGCAGTCAGCGTTTTCATTCATGATATTTATTTCATTAATAGCCTCCATTAGGATGGCGTAGTAACCACTGACCCTGTACTGTCACTATGCCGGTAGTAGTAGGCCTCAAACGTTTCATTATTTACGACCCATCGTTTACCATTCACGTGAAAACTTGAAAATTATACGGCGACACTTAAATAAATGAAAGTAAAAAAATAAATTAACATTTTGACAATATAATAATATTACAAGTTACGTACTTGGCGTAGTTCGTTTAAAACCTTTTTCCGGTAGCATTTTCAATACTGGCAACGACAATCTTGCCAACTCTATGTTGTCAATGTTCAAAGGTGGATATTATTTACTGAACATTACATTTTACTTCAGTAGTTACTCTGTTATTTACACATTTTCTGTACCAGCCCAAAATCGGGGTAATACACCTTGCACCTTACAATATGGAAAAAGGCTCACCCCTAACATATTTGACAATATTACTAAGAATTCCTAAAAAGCTCGATACATTAAGCGTGGGGTAACTAAGTTTCGGTACGAATGAATCGGCTCGAGATTGATACTAAGGTCTCAAAGAACGGTTTTCTAGAAACAACGACAGCGTCGTGTTTCGCCGTGCGAGTGAGTTACCTGAGACCCAATCCTTCTCCTACCATCATCCCTTCCCAATCCCTATATCTCCGGAATCCTAATCCCCAAAAAGCCGGTAACGCCTCTAGTTTTAAGGGTGTTCGTGGGCGGCGATCATTTACCATCAGGTAATCAATCAGACAGTTTGCCGACCAACCAAATAAAAAAAATTACAAACTCGTAAAATGGACTTGATGATATTTCGGTTTGTCAAAAACCTGGACAGGTAAGAAGTCTCCTTGTTTATGGTTATTCCATTTCCGCCTCAATTATGTTTCCGTCAAACAGTTTGTTTATGTGCGGAAAATAAAATAAAAATACCTACCTTTATTAAAAAGTTTGAGACGAATCCTGATATGCAAAAACAAGGCACACAAAGATTAGGTCACGTTTTGGTATGAAACAAAATAATAAACTTTTTATATTCTCTACAAAGATCTTTATGGCGCATTTAAATCTAGAATTCTATTTTTAAACAAAATTCGAAAAAGAAAATTATAATCATAGATAATTACTAGCGAGATCGATTGAAAGATGTTCTGTTAAAATTCCTGATACGAAACAAATGGGCAAAGGCGATGGCTTTTAAAATTCTGGATGCCACGTCTGGTTCTGTCAACGGTTATACTAACCTGCAAAACGGTGGTGTTGTTGGTGAATGGTGCAGTTATTAGATACGAATTAATAATAAGATACAACTATGTTGTTTTCGTTAATTACATTCTCTTGTGAGCTAAGATTTTTTCATAAAGCACCTAAACATTTAAACGCAAAAGTTCATCTATTTTTATATTAGCAAATCTGAGACCTCGTTCTTGTGCATAAAACTTCATGGTAACTTAAGCACTAGGTTACATAACGTCGAAGGACTAACGCCAATTAAATAAAGTGCTTAAAAAAAGAATTAAGAATAAATTTGTTTGAGTTGAGCTAACTATTTTCAATTGAGCGTTTCGAATTTATTTCAATTTTTAATCCTTAATAGTGAATTTTGTTAGTCAATTTTTATTCTTCGCAGACTACATATTTTTTCTTATTTAAAAACAATTGGGCCATTCAATAGTAGAAAAAACGGGTAAAACTTATTAAAAAACCAAGAATTTTTAACGCGATATGTATTTTCGTCAACTACTCCGTAGATGAGAGAGATCTATTTGTATTTTTTGTTCAATAAAATATGAATACAACTATCACAACATATCACTAGAACAATTAATGAAAGTAATATAATTAAGTTATTATATTTATTTTATTGCGGAGGAAAATACGTCTAGGTACGTCTTTCTAATTCTCTTTTTAAAAAGATTTGACACTTCTGTCCTAGAGATACCACGTTCATTTTCCTGAATTGGGTGTGCACAAAACGTTTTTAGTGCTTAATAGTTAAATCATACTAATTTACAAATACCTACCTAATGATGCGGTTTGTTTTTTTTTATTACCGAGTTTTTTAAACGGAACCTTCACTAAGGAGTTGGATTCGCGCACGTCTAGCGTATTCTTTTTTGTTTTCAATGTCATTTCTATAAAATGAATAGGTTACTTATTTATTTAAAAAATTAGGAAGTCGTTTTTTTTATAAAACTTCTTATTATAGTTGAATCATATTTTAAAGGATTCCAGTTTGTATACCAAGGATTATTTATTTAACATGATTTATTTAACCCTGCGCCTGCGCCGTTGAGCCTCAAAATGACATTGTACCTAAGGTATCATCTGTCAGTAACGTATACTATAACAAGATAATCAATATCTCCAGATTATGTACGTTTTCTTAAGCTTCGCGATTCCTAATGATTCCTCAAAAACCACTTTAGAAAAATCTAACTTAGTTCTTCGAAATATGCAGTCACGTTGCGATCACGCGACCAATCAAGCTTACTATAATTAAAAAAGAAAATAAAACCAGTATCAAAATATTTATAACGGACACATACATAAATAGATTAAGTTTTGAAATAAATTATAATACTTGAATTCCACCGTTACTCATGCATGAATCAGGAAAGTTAATATATTCTAAGATTTTGGCTAAACAATGTTAGTAGGTATTTAATTAATTAATGTTAATGATCATTCACTGATATTTATTGTTTGTAAAAAGTTGTAAATATTCATGTTAAGTCCAGGCAACTTTCCATTTTGAAAGCTTCATATGTAGGTACCTAAGTCTAGAACTAGATGAACTAGAACACACTGTGATACTATAGATACTGGGTAAAACCACAGTTCCTTTTTGACCTAGTAGGTTTAGAAGACTTAGCACAGCAGACTTATTTTATTTTATAAAATAAAAATATTATCTCCCTGTCAACATTTGGTAAGTACAGATGTATCAGAAGTGGAAATGTGTAAGAAAATAAGAAAGCACGCCATTTTTGTTGGTGGAATATTTTCAAATGACTTCTTACTGACTAAAAACCACCTCTAACCAACTCCTGCCTTGCCTGGGCCTTGGTACTTATGTGGCAACTAGCGAGGTTGGACTTAGTGTCTGCTTAGAATAAAGTTCCTGTGGCCAGGATAGAAACTATAAACATAAATATATAAAAACACCATAACTAGACAAAAGCCTAAGTGTGGGAGAGCTAAGCTTCAGTATGAATGGGTTCGCTCGACCGGAGTGATACCACGGCCTCACAGAAAACCGGCGTCAAACCACCACACCGTTGTGTTTCGCTGTGTGAGTGAGGGTACCGGAGGCCCAATCCCTCCTCCTTTCCTTCCCAATCCTTTAATATCCGAAACCCTTATCCTTAAAAGGCAGACAACGCACTCGTAACTCCTTTGGGGTTGCAGGGGTCCATGGGCGGCGCTGATTGCTTACCATCAGGCAATGCGTGTGCTCGTTTGCCGTCCTGTAATAAAAAGACAACCTTACATAGGAAACTTAAAACTTACCGAAAGAAAAAAAAACAAGACACTGTTACACAGTAAGTAAGATAAAGTAATAAAAATATAAAAAGAAAGTCTTAATTTTTAAGAGAAAGATATATTTTAATAATTATATCCAATCAACTATGTATTAAATCGTCCTGAAAATAAGGTTACGATCTGAATAATCACGCATATATTAACGTGTGGAGTAACTCATTACGATATGCACATTAACAATCAATCTTAAAGTTATAAATATAAAATAAAGACTAATTTTATTAAAACCAAATATCGATAATTCTTTGTTTTTTCCTTACTAATATAACAAAAGGAAAAGTGTTAGCTTTCTTGTCTGTTTTAACCAATTCAAAAATAATACAAGTTATATAGGTATTTAAATTAAAAACATATCTTAAAGGCTATGGAAATGAGCACAGAATAAATTCGTTCTGTTTTAGATTTAGGCCTCTTCAGCGGCTTCAGCAGCTCCTACATTTTCTAAAGCATTCTTTCGACTCGAAGTTATTTAAACAATATGATATGTATTACCAATTACACGACACATATTCCTCATCGCAATTATTTTTTGAGACGTTTTTAACGCATAAAGATGACTTAACTACAAAAACAAAATTTTTTTATTAGACCATCCTCATACAAACTCTTTTTTTTTAATTCGAGAGCAATCAACAGCGATGTCTATAATAAATCTAGATTATATTAATGATTTATGAATAAAGGATCAGCTAGGTCTAGCTTTATTGACATGACTTAGCACATATTACATAGTTTTATAATAAATTCCTTCAAACGAACGATTATTGTACCGTTTCACTATATTATTTTTTGAAAATGAAACTAGATTGATTTCCAAAAATGATTTAAATTTGGCTTCATACCAGTCCAGACTTCGTATGGAGTTTTATCATTATCTGGTTATGTTATTCCTTTGAATGTTTTCTATATTAGAAAAAAATATATAGCATAAGTATATACAAGATTCCGGAAATCAATTTAGTGTTATTTCCAAAAAATTGTACCTAGCAAAGCTCATTAATCCAGTCAGTTATAATAACGAGAACATTAGCTTCAAAATTTTATTTACCATCATAGGACAATATTACCGATTAAATAATACAAGAAAGAACCTGAACTTAACAATTATTGCTGAAATTAAAAAAAAAAACTTAAGACCAGTTTCCCAAAATTAAAATAAATTACTGATTTATTTTAACTTTTTGCACAATTTTAAATTCTACATAGGTTTTGTGAGGCATTCTCTTCCACTCTACCTTAGGGTGATACGGAGACAGAACAGACTTATTACTTACTGTTAATATTCTGATTGTAAATGAGGGCGAAAATTTACGAACTTCGACCACAATAGACTCCAAAACTCTACCTGTAGCGAACCCAGGATCATTTGACAGGGCTGCGATCACAATTCAAACCATGTTTGTGCAACAATATTTTTGTATAAACCAGTTCCACAATGAAGCATCTTAAAGCAATTTTATTTTTAAATTTAATATCCGTTTGACTGGCCACATTCTTCAATATTTGTAAACAAAGTCGCAGGAATACGAAACTACATATTTCATTCACTAACTCATGTTGACTAATCATTTTACTCGAAAATTTTAGTTTAGAAAAATAGTTCAATTGAAATGCACGCATTTTTTACTATTAAGTACCTACTTTCGATTAAATTACTGAATAATTTATATTTTATAACAATTGAAAATGACGCTTGGCTATATGCTAAAAGAATCGATATTTGAAAAACAACAAAGGTAGATAATATTTTAAAAAGCGAAGCTCCCGACGTTGGAGATGATCATGCGCAGCTTGCTTGCATCGGCTATGTCAACGCGCCTCCCGAACGCGCTATATAAACACGGCCATTATCAAACTACCACCAATACATTGCCGACCGTCACAGCGACCGCACATTTTAAATAAATAACTTGGAGCTTTTTAAAAAGTTGTGTCAGTGAATATATCGTCCCTCCAACGTAAATCCTTACAGGACCTAATTTCATGTGAGTATTTTAAACCTTGTGTAAAATATTTCGTGTTTCAAAATTCTTAAATTAAAAAGTGTTTAGTACTTTCTTTGTAAATCTTCTTCAAGGTTATTTCGAATTACAAAAATATTTTTTTAATAAGTAAAATATAAACTCCAATTTAGTACTAACTAGTTGAGCTAAACAAACCTTGCACCGTACTCTCTAATTCAAACGCATAAAATTACAACGATCTAGTTCAAATAGTACTTACTGGTAACAATAACCTGTTTACACAATAAATAGATCAACAAAGCGGTTGCGAGTAGACGCTAGGATGTATAAAATAACTGGCGATTACGGGACAGGACAACAACTCATACCAAGCGTTCTCTCTCCTCCCATATTTATTTCTCGATCGTCTTTTGTCTCAAAATATTACACGTTACTTGAATATAAAACCCAATATTTATATTAAGCGTTACAGTCAGTGTTTACACTTGAATGCTTCCATTTAAACTTGTTGAATGTGGGTACATATCGTCTGTTTGTAATGCCTTGCGATACCTCAAGCAATCAGTTTAAATTGATCACTTACATTCCATGTACCTTTTACTACTAGTAATGGTTTAACTTAGCCCTGCACCTAGCCAAGACAATAAATAAAACGAGTAACGCAATTCACGCTAGGATGACCAGGTTTAGTCCATGTACTGGGATAGAACAAACAAGATTAGTAGCGAACCCTTACTCGATGGCCGATTTGCGATTATATTTCAACGGTTACTGTATTCGTTTATTTGGAAAATGTGGTTGAAACAAAGGTATAAGAAATTTTCTTGAAATAAATATTTTGTCAGTTCATATTATTACTTTCAAACCATGTATTTGATTCGTAGAGTCAGTCTCTGTTGTCTCTCGAAAGCATTGTGATATTGGAAATTCTTTAATTAAGTAGCTGACAGAAACTCTGTGAGTGTTCAAACATGAAACGTCACTTCAGCCGAGACTAACGCGCGGAGAATCGATTTCAGGTCTATGTGCCCTCGCCAGGTTACACCTAAACATTCACACTTTTCCTATTTAGACGCCGACAAGTAACATTGTGTTAATTAGGCAGTATAAATTCGCAAATTGTTTCTATGTTTATTGTTACAATCTATGTACAAATCCACTGAGTTCGAACTATAGTGAATACCCTTCATTACTCCTGCCAAAAATACACGTAAGTTGTTTATTTAATATGTACATACATACATTAATGCTTAAATAAAAAAATGATTAATAGGTGTAGAAATTATTATTAGTATTTTTGTTTTTCGTTGTAAAATGCCAACCATTAATCATACAACAATGAAAAAGTTTAAATTATTAATAGTTTATTATATGCAACGTTTCGAAGAATTTCCATCAAAGCCAAGCATAAAAAAATGCAAAAAGTATAGAGCAGACCATAAACTTGATGAATAAGGAGTTACAACAACAAAATCAGTAATTTGCCACAGATGGTCGTGAGTAGCTAATGACCCCGCTAGCTGACTGGAGCGAAACAAAACTACGATAAAAACACCTCACCAATAAAACCTACCGCTTGCTGAGATTGCGGGGCCGAAGAAAAAATCTAATTGTTTTCATGACTCACCCCGGGTGAGTGCAAACTGACAACAGATCAGTAAAAAATAATTAAAATGACACATTGTTATTTATTGACTCTTGTAAGTAATAAAAAACATTAAACTTAAACTGCGTACAATACAAGTAGCGTGCGTATATGGCATTGTATTTAAAATTGCTGTTTTACACGTTTTTATGTCTTCGCCTGCATGGCACGTTGCCCAATTTTCCGCCCAACTAACTCTTCATGCATTAGCTTAAACACCGATGTTAGGTGTTAGGCCTGTTAAATATACAATAAAAATGGCATACGGCTTCATTCATAGCGAACAGTTCAAAAATGATAGTTAACAATAGGTGATAAAACTGTGAGCACACGATAAATATGAATTAGTTAGCAAAACTATCACATCCGCACTCCATAAATCTGGCGTGGCGTCAGTTTACATACGCTCCTGTCGACCCAGTGACGCAAGCACTAATACGACTTGCGCAGTACATTTCCGTAGAAGACATTGCCGGCGACGTTTCAGCAAACACACAATGCACGTTAATGGAAATATCCGTAGAAGCTCTTTGTTACCCTACTTAGCCAGAAACAGCATCGTTCTATGCAAAAAGCAAAGTGACCAGTAAACTACCAGCCAAGGTAACCAGCCACGTCAATTATACCAACATAATGATAAACATTGCCACGGATCATGGGTATTTAGCCACCACAATGGTCTGAAGCAGCATGCGTAATTATTTTGGACTGACAAGGCCAATTTTGAGACTTATGCATAAACATAAAAAAGGCAGTATTTCCATGAATAAAGAACTGTGATCTTCACGGTTGCGAAGACAGTGGAGGAAGACGGTGTTTGAACAATAACTTGATAAGTAAAATGAGCAAAAAATTCGGTTCAATTTGCTTCGGTTCTTCGTGTCTGTCACTGTGTCAGTGGTGTTTCCACTGCATTAATTTGATTGATATATTATAAATGCAATCATTTACATAATGTAACATTAAATAATTAATGTCCATTACATAATGTATGTCCGACAAACCGACAAAATATCAAAAATGTCAGGTTACATGGACAGAGTTCACGACGGTGACCGGTGAAGTGGTCGGAGTTGAAATGAGGAGATTTGTTGACATTTCACACTTGTCCCCGCACCGAACTATGCCGTTACTCAAACTCAGTTCTTCCGCTGGCATTGACCTATGCTGCTTCTACCGCAGAGACCACCGCCTGTTTACCGTTCATCTAGCGATCACATTTTTGTTTTCTAACATAATAACAAGCTAGACTTTCCAGTTAGACAAAACACTCAACTTAGTTTACCTAAGTATTTTGAACTTATTGTTTATCTGTATAGTCAAATAATCATTTCTTTATTAGTCCTATACCACTGTAGATACTATTAACCAGGTATTTGAAACTGCATTTTAATGTAAAGTAAGTTCGAACATTGGCCTCAGTTAAGATGCACAATTTTATTACTAAATCGATGTTGAAATAACTCATTCATTAGATAAACTTAAAACGTAAAAAATACAAAACAAACGGCTGGCTTTAAAACGGCTATTAAAAACGAATATCAATTTATTAGTGAAGTCTCGAGGCCTATTAATGAAACCTTTGCACTTGACTTTAACTATTGGAAATAAATACAAATTAATTAACCTTTAGTAATATGTGGACAGGTGACTTCTTAACACATTAAAACTAAACGTACCTATGACAAACTTGAAATAAGAAGAATTAGCTAGATGTATTGTATTCGTTGTAGTGAATTTGTTTTCACAATTTATTCTGTTTTGTTTGTTGGGCATTAGATAGCAACTAGCGATGTTATAAATAATCTGTGCGTTGATGTGACATTTCCAAACTTAGGCTCATTCTTTTTTTAACTTTTGTCAATTATTAAGGCTTGCAACATTTGAGTTTTTAAATCGTTTGTTACATTTTAAGCAAGTTAAGATACTAGCACATAAATCTTTCCAGAGCGGACAACTCTTTTTATAGATTTTCCACTTTAAGAGTCAAAAGTCTTTAAAAAATACTCTCATCATATTAAAATTCCAATGAAAATGATTCGTTTCAGAAACAACGCGCACGTAACTGCAAAAAAATTCCACTACACTTAATCGCGATTCAAATGGTCATGATTAGTAGCTATAAACAGAAAATGAGATCTTGATTACAATATAACATTGCTAAAAATGAAATTCGATTGAGTGAACAATATCACAGTTTGGATTATAACATATTTCTGGTGAATAGAGTTCTATCTCTTGGGTTTCTTGAACTGCCCTGATCACGTACATAAAACTAGTCTCATTGCTTTTGCGTGGGGACGAACCTCACTAAGTAGAGGTTTTATTGCAAGCACACGCTGTGAGACGCGATTTTCGTCTAATATGTATGAGTATGCACATATACATTAAGTCCTCAAAGTAAGCAATCGAAAATGAGATCGAAATGCTGCGACACGGTCACCGATAAGTCCTAATAAAATACTATTAATAACCAGCGTGGAGACTGTACATAACACATAACATTATTCGTTTTAAAGGCAAAACTAATGTAAATATCTTAACTAGCGTTTACAAGAAGTTTTCAACGCACCAAATATTGCACCATGTTCCGAAGCTGATCATTCATCATAAGCCATTGTCATTGTCGCATTTGATTTATGCGAGTGAGATGTTATTGTATACCGGATAGGATTGATCTGTGCTCGGCATACGTCGACAATGAACCGTGGGCCGATGGCCGATTGCACAAGCAGAGCACACGGGTTTCATAACGCACGGCATCACGAACAACCAAACAATAAGTTATCCTACCAACCACGATTAAAAACCTAACAACCATACAGCAATAGAAAGTGGAACATCAAATGCTCTATGTACTAGATACAGTCAGGTCATTTTTTTATAGAAAGCGCTAAACGTGAACGGAAAAAATATCGTCTAGGTCATTCTGTTCTGGTTTTTGGAACGAGATACCAATGTTGCTATTTGTTGTAAAACATGACACAGAATGGCTTGAAGTTCTAGTATAGACTTAATGCTGAGCGTGAGACCTATCCGATTTTATTGTTTCCGGTATAGACAAAATGGACGAGAGACGTCGTTAAGTACATTCTTCTACAGGTCCAAATCTGCCTTCTCATATGAGTATACAGCAGCATGACATAATTATTTTACCTTTAAGGTCGTTTTAATATAAAGATATATTCGGAAACCTTTATCCATATCTTAATATCATTGCGACACAACACACAGTTAATGTAAATTAATTTTAATACATTACTCAATGATCACAGTTAGTTTATACGAAGAATGTAAACCTGTTTGGGGAATTTAGTAAGCGTGGACATCTCTGTATATTACAGCGGGCCACCTGGACAGTTGTCTGCGAAGAATGAGACGCCAACATTAACCTTTACTAAAACGTGAGCATTACTCAACCTGCGCAATGGAATATTTCGAAGGACCTAAATAGCAGGACGGTCAAATGACGATACTTTATTAACATAATACTATTTGATTTCTGTATTCCTCCGTAACGATATTGAAAAGTGTGAAATCGATCTAAACGATGACTACAAGTCTTCGACTACGTCATATCTTCTTTGGCAAACCTGAAATAATCTACCAACGAGCATAATAACATAATGGAATTTATACATGTTTCAAAATCAATGGATTACGGATTACAATACAATATTTAATCTTCATTTCATCAGTTACAAACAGATTAAACGAAAACAATGAGCTAATTGTATTATCTGTGGAAATGATGTAGTCATTTGTTATACTGTGTATGAGATAATACAAATTACCTCAGAATACGTGTTGTACATGTCGATCGATACAAGATGTTGCGTTGATTTTATTGTGACATTTTGATTGGTCGATCTTCATCTGTCGCGACGCGGTAAACAATGTAATTGGATCAACAAATGTCACGATTCCCGCTCATTATTCTGCAAATCACTATGAAAAATACTTTTAACAAACACGTTTTAAAAACGCTCTAGCACTTTGTACAGACATATCTATATATCTACATAGCTAATGTTTTTCCTAAAATAACACAACAGCATAGTGCTTTTCTAAAATGTTTAATATAAATAAAGTAACCGGTTATTTCATGTTAATTTAAATATCCACATAAAGATTCCCAAAGATTTCAAAGGCACTTAGATAAAATCTTACAAATTACTTAGTAGTTAAAAAACTCGGATGTGGCTTACAATTAAGTACAATTTCCGCATTCATTTATAATTAGTACATGTTAAAATGTTTTAAACAGAAACATCTGAAGCAGGATAGTGCTATGCCAGCGTCAGAAGAATCAACTTGAGTAACTTACGATTACTATCATGAGAAAAACTCGTATGATTCATTTGGTAGATAAAGAAAACAGGGTTATTATGGTGCGCCTAAGTAATTACGATGTACATTACACAGTCCTTGTAACATTTTGATGAAACATCACACACATCGTAGAAAATACAACTGATGCAACTTATTATAATGTTGATTACTGCACTTTGCAATATGCACTATACACGACGCCTACCTACGCATGAAAAAATACTTTAATTCTAAATAATTTTCTTGGCAACTTACAGTGTTTTGAAATGGGCATAGTCACGATTGTTGATTTAGTAATTTTAAGAAAGGCTTTCAACAGACAAAATAATCACTGCTTGAACGATTTCTATCTGAATAATTCGAAAAATAACAATATTTACAACAAAGTACGCTGAAATATTTTTGTGCTAAATAATCAATTTTAATATATTTTATCTGTTACGGTCGAACAAGGAGATCGATCGGCGTTAAAATATGTGCATTTCGTAAATGAATTCGGTCAACCGTAACGTTGTCATTATGTTGTAACTGTGACAGTTCTGCCACTATATTATAAATAGAGTACACAAGGCCTAGAAAATTAGGTTGGTCAGAGAAAAGGTTATAGTTCTCACGCCGACTAAACTGATACAATGATAAACGTGCGCTCTAAACAAAGAGCTAGGTGGCTAGATAATGTGATAGCTAAGGTATCCATTAAAAACTATTTTAATGGAGCATAAAAATAAATGGTCATATTGAGAAAGATGCAACATAATATAATAAACTGCAGCCATCGTGCTGCAATTTGAACTGAAAATAAGAGATAAACATGAGCCCTGGGGGAATTGTGGGAAGCAACACGATTCTATACGAGTGGCTACAGGCAAGCAAATTTTTTCATTGCGCCAATGAACGGGCATGCGCTGGGCTTCAATTGGAAGATTGGCGCGTCGTGTGGGAGGACGACAATCCTTGCCCTCTGCCGGCGAGGATATCCTTCCAGAAAATAACTCGGCGGACAAACGCATACGTACAACAACTTAACGCAAACTGCAGTAATGTAATAACATAATATTACACGGTTTATGGTATTTAATGGTTAGATTCTGTTTTATACACAAAAGCTACATCTTTCACAATTTTTTGTGTAAAATAATAAATATCTTATTCCCAAGTGCTTTTACATATCTATACAAAAATGTTACAGAACTTATTTTGGGCAAATTATTGCATAAAGACTTATATAGCAATACCTATACATACTCTCAATCTTGAAAATTGTTTAGTTCTTTAAGTAACTATACATTTAAAAATGGTAGCTAATGATCGGTGTCGCAATAATAATACTGAATTAAGAGTAATCAGATGGCAACAGCGCAGGGCTGCAGAGCAATGCCCGACCAAGGTTCATCGGTTTATTGATCGAACCAGTTTCGTAAAATTAATGCCCGCAACCTTATAATTTTTTCAATGTTTTTTCGTGTAAGCAATTTGTCTTATTGTTTTGATATAAGTATTATTAGTATTGTTATTTAATTCAGCAGTCATTATTTGACTATCTGTAATTATCTCGTTTTATAATCTAATAATTATTCAGAATTGAGTTGCCCAAATCAAAATTTTATGTAAAACTGGATCACCATTTTACAAATTCGCAGATTATCTATCTTGCTCGAGTGTCAAAGCCTAGGTAACGTATATAATAAAAATCAATGGAAATGTTTCCAAAAGAAGCATAAAGTAAAAAACTGATCATTTATAAAATGAAGTAAGAACAGCGCCGCGTAATAACCGGTAACCGAGAACTCAAAGAACTGGTTCTCGTTACGTATTGAACTTGACTTGTGCAACTACACGTAAAGATACACCTGAAATGGTCATCTTGACCCGGTCTCATACAGATAAAAAGAAATCGAAACGGCCGACTATACAATAAAGTAAAAACGAAAACTGTACGCGTAAAGACAGTGCAGGCTGGAATCAGACTCGCTGACGCATAATAATGAACTTTTGCATTTATTTTAAGTTCACGTAAAAAGATCACGCGGCTAATAAATTCGCAATTGTCACACGGCGAGATGGTCTGTCCAGATGGCGTCTCAGCTTTTTTAATCCATTCACATTCTAGACAATGATGACAGTGACTGACGGGTACTCGAAGACTGGTCGCATTTTAAATTTCACAGAGAATTTCCAAGTGAATATTTTCGTAAAACTATAAATACAAGTCCTATACGAGGTCGATTAAAACGTGGGGAGACAAGTGCGTATGCGTGTGAATCATTCATACGATGCCACGTATTGCATTCTAGTTAGCAATTCAATTCAATGAGCCAATTAAAATTCAGATAATGCGTTGCCGACGTCTGGCCGGATCATCCATATTTCTAACGCGCATTTCGCATCCTGCCTAGTTCTGTGCACGCACTAGGAAGTGTCCATCATGTGTAATGCTTAGGTATATTATACTAACACAAATAATAAACAAAGTTTGTCCAAACCAAATCTTCATCATAATTTCGAAATTCATTCTGTATCTTTTACATTTTAGGAATACATTTAACAAGTATTTTAAAGGCATTTCAAGTAATCGATTCCAATTTGTATGGACGCTAATACTAGGTTATTTTAAGATAATGATATAATTTATAATTCCCATCGCAATTTGCTATCTATTTACAGTGCGGCGCCAGACCGCATTCCAACAGGAGCTGGGATATCGCCTTAATGCCCTACCTAGCTAGTGTAGGCTAAAAATAAGTCGTCCGTCGGGGTACATGACCTTCTAGCTAATGGAAAATAGATGAGCCTCCCTCGCAGTTTCTAAAAATACAAATACTTCTACTTCATAAGAGATATTAAGCGCACCTGCATTACTAGATTGTGCATGTGCTATTTTTGATTAATTATATTTATATTAGCAAAATGAATGAATATTCCCTCTGTCGGTTAATACGGTACGCTTACATGAGAAAGTCTATTTGAAAACTCTCTATGGTCATAGCCTATTTTGTAAATAGTTTACATCCTACTTATGCACATCGACATTAATTCGAGACGATTCGATGATAGGTACTTGTTCCCCAGCGGATCAAGCCCTTAGATGATTCAGCCTTAATAGGAAAATTGCTGCGAAACTTCGAAGCGGCCGGCGCGTAACATTGGCCTTACCGCGCTCACGACTTGCAGACGTGCATTTGAATCTATAATAGCCGTAGTAATTATTTTGTCCAACCACTAATTGTACCTTTTCGTCGTTTCAGGATGAAGGTCTTACTATTATGCCTGGCCTTCGCGGCTGTGACTCTGGCAATGCCAGTAGCCGAAGAGAAACCTGATGTGGCCGCACAAGCTCCAGCAGTTGCAGCAAAACCGGAAGAAGTCAACGACCAACCCGCTCCAGTAGAAGAAAAGAAAGTTGAGGAAGTTCCGAAACCAAAGGAGGCTGAAAAAGAACCCGAAGCCAAAAACGTACCTATAGAAGAGAAAAAGTCCGACAAAGACGAATCTGAAAAGGCTGCAGAACCACCAGTAAAAGAAGTTGTGCCCGAATCAAAATCAACCGAACCTGAAGCTGAAAAGAAACCTGAATCCAGCGATTCTAACGAATCAAAATCTGAAGAGAAAGTTGTAGAGCCGGAACCTAAGTCAGTTGAGGAGCCTAAGCCAGTTGAAGAGTCTAAACCAGCTGAGGAACCCAAAGCTGAGGAAGTACCAGCCATAGTAAACGAGGTACCCAAGGATGCATCTGCCAAGGCGGCTGCGTTACCTGAGGAAAATATCGACGTTGTAACTGCAGTGAAAAATGATGCTGGTATCGCTGATGATGTCATGATGCCTGATGTTTTGATTCCAACTCCAGTAAAAAAAATCGACTTGCCCCAGCAACCAGCTACTGTCGCGGAACCCGAACCAAAAAAATCTGAACAGCCTGCTCCCGTAGAAGAACCTGCTAAGGCTGAAGTTAGCAAGCCAGAAGAACCTAAAGAAGAAAGTAAGGCCGCGGAGTCCGCCTCTGATGCCAAACCTGCTGCTCCAAAACAGGAAGAAAGCTCTGAGGACAGCCTACGTGTAGTTCGCAACACTGTCGATGGTAAACTGGTTGTTGCTGCTGAAGACAAACCTGAGGCTGTAGCTGAGAGCAAACCTGAGGCAGTTGCCGAAAGCAAACCTGAGCCTGTAGCCGAAAGCAAAGCTGCGCCTGTTGAAGAGAAGAAACCCGAAGCTGTTGAAGAGAAGAAACCTGAACCCGCCGTAGAAAACAAACCAGAGCCCGTGGTAGAAAGCAAACCCGAACCCACTGTGGAATCAAAATCTGCACCTGTCCCTGAGAACAAACCCATTGAAGAAGCTAAACCCGAGGCTAAGCCTGCCGAAGCTGCCAAAGAAGCAGATGTTCCCAAAGAAGTAAAGAAAGATGAGACCGAACAAAAAGAATCAAAATCAGCCGACATTGCTGCACCCGAGCCTGCAGCTAAAGCAGAGTCTGCCCCGGCGCCTGCTGTCGAAGAGAAAAAGTCTGACAACAAAGAGACTGTACCTGAGAAGAAAGAACCAGCTCCAGCTAAAGTTGAAGAGCAGCCTTTAAACGACAAACCATCAAGCTCAAGTGAGGAAAGCGCGAGCGAAGAATCAAAAGAAAACTCATCTGAAGAGAAAACTGGAGCTCCTGAATCTTAGATTAGTAGTGGTGGCGTGAGGCGGCGGACGTGTGTCGACAAACAAGTCTCGACACGCGCCCCCCGCCCGGCGGCCCGCCCCCGCCCAGCGCAGCGTGCGAGTGACGAGTGAGTGAGTGACTGGTGACCGACGCAAACGCGACGAGTGCGTGGATAACTCCGACTATTCATTAGATCTAGAGACTATTTAAATAGCCGATCCGAAAATTATTACCTACGTTGTAGTTATAATTTGTCAAAGTAAATTATCGAATTTCCGGTACTATAAGTAATAAAATATGTTTTTATAATGTGAATACTTTTATTTCCCCGTATGTCAATAGACATTCAACCTACATTCAACTTTGAAAAAATGATGATATAAATTTTAATAACTCTAATTGACACTTCAATTCAAGTTCAATGCTAACTAAAATATTAATTTTGTCTTTGGACTTGTGACATAGGGAAGCAGTAGGGCATAAAAGCATCTAACGTAGAAAGTGCGTATTGATTTTTAATCTTCACGCATGATTATGCTTGTAAAATAATTGCCAAAATAATGCTTGTTCAGTTGGGCAATATTTCCCCATGTTTTATCATATGCTTTACCATGCGACTCCATACATTTTCAAGTCAGGTAATATCTTTAATGATAAACTAATATACATCACTTAATAACTAATAGAAGCTCCTATAATTTATCTTGTAATTCAGGAAAAAAATATTAATTTCCAGTAGTTTATTTAATTTCATTGACACGTCTTTCAAAAGTACGTGTAACCAACCTAATTCTGAATGAAGCAAAACATTTATAGTGGAAAACAATTACCTATTATTATGATAATTGGGCGTAAGTCTTTTGCTAAACGCTGGATACGATTGACGGACGCTACTTAGCCCCAGCGCAGCGTGGAATTTAAACCTGGCGTGACTCGTATCAAATATTCGAATCACGCTTGCAATACACTAGTAGTGATAGTATCAGTATCGATAAATTGAATATCAATAAGATGTAGCATGCCAGGCTTGTTCAAACACGTGCAGCCATTCTTTGTAATTTCCTGCCATAAACACATTGGAAGGGTAGTTACGAATTCTTAAAGAACGTAAGAATAATAATTGATGTTTATAAATGTGGCAGTTGTAATACTTTTTTTCTTCAAATGGTGGTCAGAAGTGGAGTTTTTAAAGAAATGTGGACATCAGCTTTTCGTCTATACCTACTAATATAACAAAAAGAAAAAAATGTTTGAATTGAATAGGCTCCGAAACTAATAACATCTATTTCTAGTATTATTATAAAGAGGTAAAATTTGTAAGCAGGGTTTGCCAGACTTCGTGGCAAGGTAAATAATGAGACTGTAGATGGTTAAGGTCTGTTTATTACTTTAATTGCTGGTGCTTATATACTAAGGAGATGCGTGAGATTTTCAGATTTAGCTATCCTAACAAACGTGCAACAATTAACATGTGTGTCTTATCTCTATCGTATCTAAGTAATGTAGCGACGTGATCGTGCCGCTACATATACTCCCCCCTTTTAAAAATAATTAACATATAAATTGAAAAAAATTAGTATGTACCTAATTATATAATAACTTAACCTTGCTGATAAATTACATCCTATGCGTAATGTAATGTCATTGTTGCTAATTCGAAGGAAATAAAAACTGCTGCCTTTGTTGTGACGGCGGCGGCAGTCGATGAACTATCCACTGCATTTGTGCTGATTGTTTCTGCTGATTGAAAATTTTAAATTCTTGTTATTACGAAGTCGTAATAATTCTTGGTCATCATGCTGACATCTTGCTAAATCAGCATAATTAATCGGTGATGGCACATCAATTTGTTCTATCCGTGACAATGCGTCTGCTACAATATTGTCACGTCCTTCTATATGTTGAATGTTGGTACAATATTGTGAAATAAAATCCAGTTGTCGTATTCGCCGTGGCGTATCATTAGATGACGGTTTTTGGGAAAATGCGTAAGTCAAAGGTCGATGATCTGTAAAGATAGTAAATTCTCTTCCTTCGACTAACCTTTGAAAATGTTTGACTGCCATATATATTCCGAGCAACTCTCTGTCGAATGTCGAGTATTTTTGTTGAGTATCACTTAATTTCTTTGAAAAGAATCCTAATGGTTCCCAATTACGTCCTGACTTCTGCTGCAGAACTGCGCCAACACAGGTCGAACTGGCGTCCGTCATAAGTGCCAAAGGGGCGGTGCGAGAGGGGTGAACTGTTAATACTGCGTTCCTTATATTTTCCTTGGTCCTTTAGTGATAATATGATGCTTAATCTTGTGTTTTGGAGTAGTGTGGAGGGAGGCTGGTTTCGTAATATCCTCGTATTCATTTAATAGTTGAGTAATGCGTGGATTCGTCTCAATGTTAATAGTGCGGATTGTTTGCTGCGTCGATTTGATCAGGGTTGCGGGCGTTGTCAGCTCAGTTACCCTATCTATGAGTTTTCGACCAGCTATATCGACTAATAGCTTATAATGCTCTAAAAAATCTGCTCCAATAATCGGTTGTGTTACATCGGCGATGACAAAGTTCCATACAAAGTTTCTTCGTAGCCCGAAGTTTAAAGAGAGTGTTTTTTCACCATATGTCTTAATTTTTGTACCATTGGCGGCATAAAGTATACTTGTTCATCTTGTATTAGTGACTGTCTCTGTGGCTTGCTAATAACTGAAATATTTGCTCCCGTGTCAATCAAAAATCTCATACCACTTTTTCGGTCGGTAATAGTGAGGCGGTTGGACGGGTGAATAGCACAGAGTTCCGCCGTTGTCCGTGCTTCAATTAGTTTCCCTGTTTCCTTGAGTTGAGATCCTGTTTCCAATCACAAGGTTGAACACACTTTTGTGCATATTTTTTAAATCTTCCATGGTAAAAACAAAAGTGCCTTCTTTCTCTTGAACTTGACTGTGGTAGGAAATGCCGACGATTGGAATAACTTTGAGTGCTGCGTCGATAGTTTTTTTGACCTTGCTGAATTGCATTTAGTTCCAATTGCATTTCTGCTAACTGTGCTAGTATGCATGACATTGTATCGTCGCCAGATTTGTTTCCGTTTACAGCTGACACCTCTGTACGTGTTGAATTTATTAATATCTTGTCCGCGATCTGGCTCATCTTGTTCACATCTATGTCTTCTGTGACTGCTAGAACCGAAGTCACTGATGGTGGCAGAAGCCTCAACCATAGAAGTTTGATGGTTTCGTCGCTGATATTTCCGTTACTCAGGGTCCGCATCTTGCGCAGAAGATGTGATGGTTTCTGGTCGCCGAGATCCATTTCAGACAATAATTTTTGGAGCTGACGTTGGTCTGATTCCTCATAGCAACTGATTAGGCGTTCTTTGATAGCCTTGTACTTTTCTATTGGCGGTGGGCAAGTAATGAGGTCACTAACCTGTATTATTTCTTCTTTTGGCAGTTTTGCAATGACCGTATAGTACTTGTAATCGTCTCCTTGCTTCTGTGGTGCTACTATGGCTTCTAGTTGCTTAAACCATAATCTGGGTTGGTCCCTCCAAAATCGGTTCCGGCTGATATCTCCAAGGCTTCTTGTTGGTTGCTGCTTGATTTGCAGGGTGAATGAGTCATGTTGATTGTTCTTCGTCGGGTCACCAATTTGCCAGACTTCGTGGCAAGGTAAATAATGAGACTGTAGATGGTTAAGGTCTGTTTATTACTTTAATTGCTGGTGCTTATATACTAAGGAGATGCGTGAGATTTTCAGATTTAGCTATCCTAACAAACGTGCAACAATTAACATGTGTGTCTTATCTCTATCGTATCTAAGTAATGTAGCGACGTGATCGTGCCGCTACACAGGGCGTAAACTTTGGAACCACTTGCACTTCCAAAATTTTCTTAGTGATAGATAGCTACAATGTGCCTAAGTCCTAAAGGCATAAAGGAACACCCTAAGACCAATAGCAGCCGAGCAGCGGGTGAACTAGCGGCAGTGGCTAGTTTCTAATAAATCCCAAGTGATGGGAGATACAATATCGGGGGAAAATTCCGGTAACGCTTTGCTCGGACCAAGAGCAGATAGCAGCTATGAACGTGTCATCCGATGAGGCAAACAGCTTGCGTCTCCATTCTTGCCTATATATTGACGGTCTTGGATCTACGTTGCCTATATTTTTATCATGAACAAAGCGGCCACATACCTCGTCAGTAAGCATACGGCAGGTGAGAACTCCCAGCGACCACCAGTCCACAGCATGTCCATATGGCTCCCGAGACAGGACCTCTGGGGCTGTCAACAATATAAAGCGGTTTAAACGATAAGAAAACGTCACATACCTATTACTAAGTATTTTTTAATGATGAGCGGAGAGAGAACAATTGGGACTTCATAAGCTTCAGTATCCTTTCATATACATAGTTTTAGTAAGTGCCTGTTTCACCGTCAACATACCTACATATTATGTAGGTACACGATAAACTTATATATAGAATAATCAAACCGGATAGATAGAAATCTAACTACAGGAATGGTTTAAGCGTTGTAGAGCAGTTACACTATCAATTAACATGAACTGCGAAGCCTTATTTGTTACGAGATAGAGGTGAGATTTAGTTTTTTTGATTGAACAGAGATGCATTTCGTCTTAGACTTTGAAGACTCAGTCAGTTATACAGACATCCACGAAGCGCCCAATACAATAGTGACTGAAAAACCAGCGGTAGGTACTTAAAAACAGCCGGGGTTGCGGGGCAAGCGCAATAAGGCACCGCGGCCTCGGCCAAAAGGAACGGTGGTCTTTTAGACAGTAAGTCCCTCTCGCTCCTAAGCGGGAGAAGTCATTTGATAATTTTTCCCTCACAAAAAGAAAAAAACCTAATAAAAAGAACCATTCACACTTCTTGTGCTCTACGCGACAGTCATTCCTCCATTCATTCTTAAGTCAAAATAAAAATTAATAATAATAATAATAAAACAATATAATTACGTTCACATGGAAGGAACTCCTTGAAGACGTGAAGCACAGGAAGTCCAAGTCATATTCCACTTTTTAATTAAAACCACACAAAGCAACCGAAAGATATTAAAAACTCCTTGTAGCGTGTAGCTATACTCAAGAATTCTATTGTCAACCGATTTTAGTTTTATGGGTAAATAGTTTATAGTATGTTTTAATTCAGTGTCGACAGAAACGTTAAGTATTGTAGCTTTATATTTTAATTTATTTTCGTCCGTAACTACAACCTTTTCTTAATGTAATTGTTCAAAGTAAAACATTCAGTATACGTAGGTACATGTGTAATCAAAACTGAAGTACGGAATCGAGGGTTTGTGTATGTCCATTTACTTAAAAAAGAAAACAAAAGTCAATACTTCATCATTTATTCACTTATATATAAATTATATCACAAGACTAAGATTTTTACTTTTTTGAACTTATACATCACAACATATATATTTCCTGTTTCATTTATCATAAACTCTAATATGTAACAGCCGTTATTACACGCGATTCGTGAATTTCATAGTTTCTAAGACATCTTTAAATAAGGCCATAGCGAGGGTGCAGTGACATAATATATTTACTTAACATGTGCTCGGCATTCGGGATACCACTATCACTACACGAGGCACACCTCCAAGGTATCTGAATTAAATATATTGTCGATATCACCAGAGTTTCTATATTTTAGCATTTTGGAATCATTTCAATCGTAAGGTACTCGCTGATATGAAAATTACAAATGGATTACACAATAAATATTATATGATAAAATCTTTGAGTAAAAGATAATGTTACGCGTGCACTGTCGATATTTCTTCATATATTTCGTAACAGCATATAATCGCCATTGCACACGAACACGCTATCTTTTAACATAATTGTGAAAATATTTAAAAGAATTTGTATTGTAAGATCGCAAAGCCTATTGCTACGGGATAAACCCGAGCAAAAAAATAAAAATCTAAAACTAGAAATTAAACAACACTCGTTTAAAACAATATCAATTTATTGTTTAAAACTACACAAAAAACAAAAAAACAAGGCGTGGGTCCTACGCCTACTTGGTGGCACTGTCACTGATGAGCGTTTACACTAATAAAAATATGGGTATATACGAGACGTGGTTGGCGGTGTTGGTGGTGGCCACTTAACTATGGCATGAGGTTGAGGCGCATGCCGGTGCCGCTATCCCAGTCCGGGTACGACGTGGCGGCTATAGGGCATTGGCACGGGGCCAGGCCCTTGACGCTCGCCATCTCCAGGTTTCCACTACACACGGGGTTCCTCAACTCCGTACATGGCTCTTAAATTCGACAGAGCCTTTCAACTCCGTCCGTGGTTGCTGAGCTCGACGGGGTTTTTTAACTCCGTACAAAGTTCCTGAAACCGCCAAACAGGTAGGGTGTAGTCCACCGTTGTCCCAGAATGTCCTGGTGACCACCGACCAAATCCTATCACAGGGCCCTACGGTCGGTTGGTCTTTTACAAGGGTGGAAAATTAAAATATAAAACAATAAAATTATCTCACAAAATAAAAACCATAAAATAATAAAAGAGGTAGGTAGTGAGAGATAATATTAAAACCCTACTGTTGGTTTTCAGATCAATTTAAAGGTGATAAAAATACAACATAATTAAGTTAATTGATTTGGTACAAAAGAAACCAGATCAATCATTAATAGAAAATCATCCACCCTCAGAAACTGCCATGGCGTGTCATACTTTAAATTCGGAAAAGACGGTGATCGTTCTTTCCTTAAGGCGAAATTATATAAAAAATAAGAATAGGACACGCCACGCACAGGTTCAAGATGCGACGAAACAGGAATTAAAACCGAAATAATACAGGATTCGTGTCATGACAAGAATGAGAACTAGAATAAAATTATATGAATATACCCTCACACGAAAATAATAAATTCCAACAATTAAATATTATACTCGTTTCTTAATCATGAACACGGTACACATAACTTATTTAACAAATAGATTTGACGAGAAACCCCATGATAGTTTATAAATGTAACCGTTACTAACGGCACAATTTAAATTACAAAATATAAAACCGAAAAAATCTAAATACAAGTATTTACAGTCACTATGCCTGACTTACACATTTAAATATAAATCTGTGCAACAACACTTACCCTTTGCAGGGAACCACGGAAACACTGAATTTAAATTATTAAGCCTAAAATTGGCTTCTGCGAAAATTATGCAACACAGTACACGTTTGTAGGTCGGCGATCAGGATTCCAGAAGAAAGGAAAGATTCTACTCGAACCCGCCTTATAAGAAAATTGCATTTCATAGACAAGTGTAGGAGGCAGAGACACATATCTACTTCTTTTTAATTATCTGACCTCAAGGCTAACAATCCGCGGGCGATTATCCATTAATAAATAAATTAAAACGATTACCCGCTATTATTGACAAAATTATTTCATCTACCGCACATTGATTTTATTATCGATTGGGTGAATCTATAATCTGTGAAATGACAACTGACGTTGACATTTCACGACAAGCGTAACGTCACTTAGATGTGAGGTTTGACACTTTGCAAAAACAACAAACACAACATTATTGTGAATTTAAACAATTAAAATTACATCCAATTATGTTATTTGGAATGCAAAACGGAATGAATATCAACTGAATTAAGGTAGGTCCCAAGTCTAAGGTTTACAACGTTACAAATACCCCCCTTCCCGAGCAAAGGATTTTACGTAGTAAAATCCGCGCGAAGGCTCTAAATAAGCGATAGTAACTGCTCAACTTTCATACTTCTCCTTTCAAAATACCAATCAAACGAGTCTAATGAAATATAAATTAAAAATCAAAAGACAACCTAACAACAATAGAGATACAGACATAACAATAACATGCTGCACTCAAACAGAAACTAAGATGATTATATGTACCGGAGGGAAGGATATCTAACATGTGGTATAGAGAATGACCTAAATTGAAAATGTAGCAATAGACACTTGTTAAGTTTCAGAGTCACGACCCGCTCTTAATGCGCAAAACGCACAAACAAACAATCCCATAGCTCAAAAACGAATATGGCTTATTTAACGAGTTTCAAACCGCTCGTGACAAAAGGCTTATTTTGAGAGTTGTCAAACCGCTCTAACAAACAGCTAGGGACGTTATACAAAAAAGTCCTTGACCTACATAGAGGTAAACAAGGCAAAAAAAACTTCCCACCTATAACCAGGTAAAGGAACAACCAAAAATCCCAAAACGTGTAGGCTTATTTACTTAACAAATATCAAATTAAAACATGTAACAATTATAGGTACTAGTAGCCACAAAAGGTGTTAAAGCTTGGTTCCAAAATCCAAAAAAAAAAATTAATGAATTGAAGTTGTTTAGTCCAGATGGGGTAGAACAAAGAAAAAAAATTAAAACAATAATATTCAGTGTAAAAACACCCTACATTGCATCTAGTGCAATAACAAAACGTACCCCACCATAAAAACAGCCGCATTCTATACCCTTAAGCTTAATTTCTTAAGGTAAGAAGCGACCAGTACAAAAAAACATACATACCACAACACGAAACGTATTTTTCGAATAGGTTTCGGTTTGGTTAAACTACGACTAAACAATTCATACAAAATATCATTCATTAAAAACTTGAAATATCAATTAAAGAAGTCTACCCATAAAAAATTGAAAAAAATAAATAAATTAAAAATCAAATTAAAGCAATACATATATATTTATACGCGCGACCTACAATGCATATGTTGCACTACTGTGTGTGTGTGTTGCACAGAATTAAAAATTAAAAACTTACCCCGCCTTCAAAAAAAAAAAATTGTTGAAGGTAGAAATATAAAAAAAAAAAAAAAACGTAAAGGCCCTGGGGAACGTAAAGGTCTATTTATGTGCTCCAGGTGTGCCCAGTAGTTAGATCCGAGCCCAGTCCCAGAACAATATAGGAAAGGGGTGGTACCTCTCGGTTCGAAGCCGGCACAGGCTTCTACCACAGTTACCTATAGCCCTGGGGAACGCAATGGTGTTGTGCCCCAGGTGTGCCCAGTTGTTAGATCCGAGCCCAGTCCCAGAACAATATAGGAAAGGGGTGGTACCTCTCGGTTCGAAGCCGGCACAGGCTTCTACCACAGTTGCAATTCCAACACCAAAAAATTAAAAGAGAAAAAAAAAACAAAACCACCGACCACGCTCAAAACGCCAGTGACAGCCCACCAAAGTAATTCAAAAAATCCACGGTATGGGCGCCATTTGCTACGGGATAAACCCGAGCAAAAAAATAAAAATCTAAAACTAGAAATTAAACAACACTCGTTTAAAACAATATCAATTTATTGTTTAAAACTACACAAAAAACAAAAAAACAAGGCGTGGGTCCTACGCCTACTTGGTGGCACTGTCACTGATGAGCGTTTACACTAATAAAAATATGGGTATATACGAGACGTGGTTGGCGGTGTTGGTGGTGGCCACTTAACTATGGCATGAGGTTGAGGCGCATGCCGGTGCCGCTATCCCAGTCCGGGTACGACGTGGCGGCTATAGGGCATTGGCACGGGGCCAGGCCCTTGACGCTCGCCATCTCCAGGTTTCCACTACACACGGGGTTCCTCAACTCCGTACATGGCTCTTAAATTCGACAGAGCCTTTCAACTCCGTCCGTGGTTGCTGAGCTCGACGGGGTTTTTTAACTCCGTACAAAGTTCCTGAAACCGCCAAACAGGTAGGGTGTAGTCCACCGTTGTCCCAGAATGTCCTGGTGACCACCGACCAAATCCTATCACAGGGCCCTACGGTCGGTTGGTCTTTTACAAGGGTGGAAAATTAAAATATAAAACAATAAAATTATCTCACAAAATAAAAACCATAAAATAATAAAAGAGGTAGGTAGTGAGAGATAATATTAAAACCCTACTGTTGGTTTTCAGATCAATTTAAAGGTGATAAAAATACAACATAATTAAGTTAATTGATTTGGTACAAAAGAAACCAGATCAATCATTAATAGAAAATCATCCACCCTCAGAAACTGCCATGGCGTGTCATACTTTAAATTCGGAAAAGACGGTGATCGTTCTTTCCTTAAGGCGAAATTATATAAAAAATAAGAATAGGACACGCCACGCACAGGTTCAAGATGCGACGAAACAGGAATTAAAACCGAAATAATACAGGATTCGTGTCATGACAAGAATGAGAACTAGAATAAAATTATATGAATATACCCTCACACGAAAATAATAAATTCCAACAATTAAATATTATACTCGTTTCTTAATCATGAACACGGTACACATAACTTATTTAACAAATAGATTTGACGAGAAACCCCATGATAGTTTATAAATGTAACCGTTACTAACGGCACAATTTAAATTACAAAATATAAAACCGAAAAAATCTAAATACAAGTATTTACAGTCACTATGCCTGACTTACACATTTAAATATAAATCTGTGCAACAACACTTACCCTTTGCAGGGAACCACGGAAACACTGAATTTAAATTATTAAGCCTAAAATTGGCTTCTGCGAAAATTATGCAACACAGTACACGTTTGTAGGTCGGCGATCAGGATTCCAGAAGAAAGGAAAGATTCTACTCGAACCCGCCTTATAAGAAAATTGCATTTCATAGACAAGTGTAGGAGGCAGAGACACATATCTACTTCTTTTTAATTATCTGACCTCAAGGCTAACAATCCGCGGGCGATTATCCATTAATAAATAAAATTAAAACGATTACCCGCTATTATTGACAAAATTATTTCATCTACCGCACATTGATTTTATTATCGATTGGGTGAATCTATAATCTGTGAAATGACAACTGACGTTGACATTTCACGACAAGCGTAACGTCACTTAGATGTGAGGTTTGACACTTTGCAAAAACAACAAACACAACATTATTGTGAATTTAAACAATTAAAATTACATCCAATTATGTTATTTGGAATGCAAAACGGAATGAATATCAACTGAATTAAGGTAGGTCCCAAGTCTAAGGTTTACAACGTTACACTATACAGCCTCATCTTTGGTGACGAAATAATTCTGATAAATATTTTGTAGGTACAAGTGTGATTAGATAGGCCTACAGACGTGATACACTAAAGCTAGAGTCACAAAATGAGGTAGGATAGTAAATCAGAATTGTATGGATGGACTCAGTTCACAGTCCTCTAGAAAACAAAACGAAAACTAAAAGCAATTTGACTCTGGCATGAAAACATACATACGTGTATTGTAGTAGGTAGGTAGCAAAAAGTTATCCTAAAATATGTTCTGTTGCAAGTCATGGATTCATATGTTTACTTTGACGACACCCAGTCAGAGAATTCGACAATAAATTATTAAGACTTTCAACAGGACATCGCCAAAGTAAATATATAGCAAATTAAGTATTAGAATTATAAGAAAAATGACATTACAATTTAATTTGATTATTCATCTCACCATTACTTAACACTACATGAGAAGTTCCTCGCACCGCGCCTACCCTAACATTTTTACACAATACATGGAACAATCGTTGATCACCTAGATCTAGAACATTCTATACTGATAAAGCTCTCTCAACAAACCACTTGGAACTATTCGAATACGTGAACTGACTACTATACTATCAATGCAAATATTTACAATATTTATAATACACATTCATAGGATTACTGACAATATATAACTACTTAAGTCGTAATATCTATTATTTAATAATATATATCAATCTTCATTACATTCAGACACGTCATCGAAATTCAGTATATTTTTACATTTTTCTTTTAAATATTCAAGGATTATTCTCGGCGATATATCACAAAGCGATCATTTAAATATAAGTGAATAGTCGAATGACCACTTTAATAGAATCCAGCGACTAAACACACAAGCGTTAGTACTAAAGAATATAAACATTTAGTGCCACCTCATCAACAAAAACTCAAGTGTTTATTACAATTCATTAAAAAATCTAAATATTACTTACACAATCAAATTTCTAGGTAACTATTATTTCTACGTCAAACTTCTGTGAATGCTTGAGAAATCACTCTATATTAAACCTTACTAATAAACAACAGACGAATCCAAAGCTTAAATAAACGATAAAATGAATGGACACATTAACCAGCCTTCCGAGTCATAGCTCTGATATTACAACTAAAGTTACAAACTAACATTACAACAGACAAGGTTCCATTAAATAAAATATTATTAGTAAATGACGACGCGACGCGACGTCTAGTAGAGGCTCGGCTCATCCTAGCAGAGGGCCTACTTACTCTAACTACTGCAACCATCTCATTGTACATAATACATACAGAATAAGCTGGAACTTGTGATACACCTACACGAACGCGAAACACAAAAGTTTAATACAAGCTAACAATCAGTAATAAAGCTGATACATAGTAAAGTTACACAAAACATTGATTGCAACGATAAACTACGACACACGTTTGTGCAACAAACAAAGCGTAAGTACAATAAATGACACAGATAATAGATTCTGATGTTTGTGTATTGTCAAAACGTCGAATACAGTGTTATTAGATAAAACAATTCATTCTTCATTATGATTATTATATACACATGTCCATAGTAAAAATAAATCACACATTTCAATTTTTAATATTCAATAAAATTATATATCGCGACAGACAATGGCGCGGAGCCATTTGTTTCAACATTTTTAGATTGGTGTGAGATAGATCACATCAAGGCGCGTATAACATGCTTCATACATAGCTGCGCGTGACAGCGCGATGGAGCTGGCGGACAGGCGGGCGGGCAAGCGGACGGGCTCAGCCAGCATCACAACGATAGAGTGTCGCGGATGAGCTTGCGCACTGTGTTGCCCACCGAGGTGGGGGGCGCGCCCGACAGGTTGTAATGTATCTTGAACAGGTACGGCTGGATGTCCGAGTAGGACGTGTCGAAGATGAGATCTGCGTCCGAGCGGCTCGGCATCTTGGGCACGTACTCGTGCCGGTTGATGATCTCAGTGATGAAGACGATCTTGTCCTGCAACATCTCCACGACGTTCTCGTGCTTGCTGTGCACGTCGTGGTCGGAGCGTGCCAGCTCGCAGTACACGGTCCACACCTCCCAGGGCACGCACTCGGGCTGGAAGGGCCATCGCGCGCGGCGCTTCTGGAAGAACTCGAGGCTGATGGAGCCGCGCGGCGGGGACGAACTCGCGTCCAGCCCGCGCAGCAGCTCGGAGAAGTCTGAGATCTCGCGCTTTACACTGCGACCGAGCGCATCGGATTCGCAGCATACGTACGTAAAGTCTATAAAGTCACAATCCACATCGACGTAGCTGACGGTGCGGATGGAGTAGCTCTCCTCGTTATTGTAAGTGAACTTGCCGCTGGAGCGGTGGAAGAGGACGGTGTGGAAGATGCAGGCGACGACCTCGTCCACCTGCCTGCCCTCCATCGACAGCTCGAAGGCGATGGTGCGAGCGTTCATGGTGCCGGCGTCAGTGGGCCGCCGGCATGCTGGCTGTGCGGGCGACGGTTACTGCTGCGCTCCCTGCCTCATATACGCTACGGATAACGAGCGAGCGATGCACTCAGCCATTTTTTAAATTATCAAACGAGTCAACTCCCACACTGAAATGGAGAATGACCGTTTTAGTTTTCGCGTCATTTAAAACTATCTTACTTAATTCAATTCGGGTTCGTATCTCTTGAATATGTTTAACCTAAATACTAAAACCGTACAACAATAAAGAACCAATTTCCCTATTAATATTCTAAAACATTGCATAGAAATGAACTTACCCATATATTTGAGCGTGCCGCAGAGTGTGGTGGTGCGCGATCCGATGGAGAGCCACTTGGAAAGTCCGAAATCGATCAATCGAATGTGACAGTCTGAGTCGAGAAGAATGTTCTCCGGCTTCAAGTCTCGGTATATTACTCCAGCGTTGTGAAGGAAATCTGGAAACATTTAATACAAGTATTTATTTAACGAAACATAAACCAATCAGAAATGATGCTAGCAACTGTTGCATGTACTTTAAGGCATTAAAAAACATAAAAATCATATCAGGACTTGACAGAACTGGTGACGGTTGATTTTTAAAAACTTGCATCTTTATATAAAAACAGTGCCGTCTATTTCAAAACTACGTAACTCAATACATTTCAATAAGTGACAAAATTTCCGTTGTATTGAGGGACTAACAAAGAGACACTGATTTTACTCATTGATATGTCATATGGTCAATTTATTGGTTTAATAAATAATTCGACTTGGAATATACGACTTCGGATATATATTCTAGCACAAGCGTTTACGACATGCACAATTTGTCGTAGTGAGGATACGTTCGAGCTTTGTTTAATTTTTCATTACTTTTGAAGTTAGTAGACATAAAGAAAAGGAATTTGTCTTAATAATTAACCTCTGATTCGGTGTATGAGATACAATTTGATTTACAAAAACATTATGACAAAGTTTGATTTAACGGATTAAATTAAACGTCAATTTTGTGCATTGTTCGTGCCGGGAATAATATTGAATTACAAAGTGAATTTATAAAAGTAGGTTATAATTATAATGAACTCACCAATAGCAACAGCAATTTCAGCGACAAATATTTTGACGAGTTCTTCAGGTAGCTTGCCGTACTTGTCCAGAAGAGCTAATAACTCGCCTCCGGGAATGTATTCTGAAACTACACATGAAATATTGTCAATAAAGATTTAATTTTATATTAATTACGAAGAATAGGCATTTCTATATCGATTGCTTGGTCTAAGAACCGTCCTTTGACCCCAAGTACAAGAAGTCGAAATAAGTCGAAAGCCCCTCTCCTCTCTTTCTTTTATTATATCTATCCTCCTTTTTTGCGAGGGGGGGGGGGGGAGCGGATCCATCAATAACTGAGTGTTATTCTAACTGCCTAAAAAACACCCCGTTCCTTCTCCAGACCTCTTGCGCCCGCAACCCCGGCTGAACGTCGGTCCTATTAGGCCCCATCTGTGGTCTAACGGACTGGATACGTTAGAAAACAATCATGAAAGACAACCTTATGCAGGCTGTGTTAGGGTTCCAAGAAGATAGCATGAAATACTTTATTACGCATCATTCAGAATTATCTCGGTAACCCAGTTCAAATTACTTAATCGATAAGCGACCTCGATCGATAAAATAAACAAACAACATAAACAATAAATTTAATTTAATATATGCGAAAAAGACAAAGTCTAAACACATGTACATAGTACCTACACATACATTTAAATAGGATACGAATAGTGTAATAAGGTCTATCCTTTTACAAATATAGTAAAAGCGAGTTACGATGTTTGGATGTTTGTTACTCAATGACGCCAAAACGGCTGGACGGACAAGGATGAAATTTGGCGAGGGCATAGGATACATTCCGGACATAGGCTAGACTTTTGGCGAGCCACGGGTGGAAAATAGTATACCATAACTGTCAAAAATAGGTGTACATTAGCACAAATCTATAATCTCATTTGAGGAATAAAAGACGCAATGAAACATTACATAAAATATTATCCAATAATTGTTTACATTCATCCAAAAGGTCTATTCTAAACCATTTGGGGCATTTTATTATCGGTATCACGTCGAGTGCGTTAAAAGTTCGACCTCACTGGTAAAAATCTCTTTAGTACGAATGACTCGCAAACAACAAAATAAACATAGCCGATAAAAATCCGGTGTATTGTTGTCATAACGCGTTTTATCTCGAACAATCACCTTTATTAATATGTCGGGTGTTATCTGTCAACGGTAATCTGATGACACTTCCTGCCGACGAATTTACTCTTTCGAGTCATAAAATACGGACCATAATACTGAACGCATGCAGGAAAAGCTAGAAGATGTTCGCTCGCAATTTCATTCATGTGAAATTTTGTCATTGCAAGTTCAATCTTAAAGTTAATGTAATAAATAACGGTTTAAAGCAACGATACATCAAACATCACACGGAACACGAGCGTTTTATAGTTTTTATGTGCTAAAACCACCGATGACTTCAGCTAATTACCATTTATAGTGATTGATAAAGTCAAAGGGTTAATGATGTTGAAATGTCTTATTTTTTGTGTTATATTCTATACTGTGAAATACCCCAGTACAGTTCGAATGTGAATGTACAAAAATGAATCTTACTTCAATAGTAATAAGGTGCTTTTAAATTCATGTAGCAATGTTTTGTTGACATTCGCCTATTTTTCGTGGCAACGGTGAGCTAATATAATCTAGTTTGAACGGCTAATTGGGTCGTCCTGTTGGATTTGAAGAGGGACAATGGCGTTCAACGGGCGAGTGTCCGTGACATCCCTGCGGACTATATTTAGAGTGTAAGATAATGCAATCACCCAACTACTTAGTGATTATCACAGTTGTCGCGTGTGACTCGTCTACGTACATTCAACTAACTTATGTTGCAAAATGGCAACATAGAAAAGTTACTTTTGAATTTGATTAGAATTTTCTTTTTTTTATTATTAATTTTTCTATTATGAGGATGATGTGGTGTAACCGTGGTATAAGTAACATTGATGCGCGTTTGTGTGTAGCATTAACAATAACAAACCTGTACTTTAACATTAACCATTTTAGAATTTGTGAGTCTATACTAATATTATAAAGAGGTAAAATTTGTAAGTTTGTAAGTTTCTATGTAGGGGGTAATCTTTGGAACCGCTGCTGGTCGGATTGCCAAAATTCTTTCACTGATATTTGGCTACAATTTTCCTGAGTGTTACAGGCTATAAAACATTTCGCTACTATTGAATAGAGCTGAGCAGCGGGTGAAACCACGCGAGAGTAGCTAGTTTCCTAATTCCAAAATTCCAAACCTTTACACTTTTTAGACTGGTATCTTACTAAATTAAGTCTAGCCTCTTTCACACATTTTATTTGAAGACATTTTCACTATTTTCATGATTTCGATCGCTTTTATAACAATCTTTACCCAAATATATGCCTTTCATTCACCTTACGTGCTGTTATCATATTTTGACTTTTTGATAAAACATAACAGTCATAACGCAATACGTCGTTTGTTATTCTGATTAGCTATCGTCTGCTACGAAAGTATTTTATAAAAATCAAGGACCCGGACGACCGTAACCTAGATAGCAATATAATTTTCTTCCCAGGATAAGATAAGGGAGAAAATTTTAAACACATTTATGTACATAAACAAGTCATTATTAAAAATATCTTTTAGATCATCGATATGGGGTAATATTATAAAGAAATGTCTTTTCAAAATTACATAAGTATATGACACTAGCTATTCCCGCGCAGTTTCACTCGCTGCTCAGCTCCATTTGATCGTAGCATGATGTTTTATAGCCTATAGCACTCAGAAACATTGTAGCTATCTATCAGTGAAAGAATTTTGGCAATCCGACCAGTGCAGCGGTTCCAAACATTACCCCCAACTTACAAACTTTACCTCTTTAAAATAATAAATAAATAATTTTAGTATAGAAGTATAGATAAATGACACAGCATCTTTACGTTAAATAATCATCACATAGGTCTTTCACACAGGCACGACTGTCTGCTCTGTGAATTTATGTTTACAAACACTATCCCGGAACTTTGACTCATATTTGTTTACACGTCAAGTGAAAACTGTAGTACGTGTATCGTGCACGGGTTGGCAATTACTGGCATTCAAGTCCATTATTGTACCATAAGGAATACCATTGCGTCTTGAAATAGCGAGTCGTATTTACAGATTATATTTTTTTTAATTTTCTTCATGGCCTTTATCCTTTATTTAATATGATGCGTGTATGAAACACTAGAGATACTTTCGCGCTCGCTACGGATCTCAGCGTGATGTTTTATAGCCTAGCCTTCATTGATAAATGGACGCACACACAAAAATAATTATTCAATTCGAACCAGCGGTTCCGGCGATTAACGCGTTCAAACCAACAAACAAACGAACTCTACAGTTTTATAATATAAGTATAGATTTGAAATTTTATAAGGTAAGTGTCTCATGTTCTACTGCGTTCTAAGTACTTGGTCTACTTGCCAATATAAAGTCTTTTCTTGGTCTGCCAACGAGCCACAGCGCCCGCAATAAAGGAATGATGACCACACGCCGCTTGAATGCGAGCTTCCTCCTTCACCTGACGCACTGCACTCTCGTTCACTATCTGAAATTATTTATATCACAATTTTACATGCGACTGATTCGGTCAAATAATATTATCGTAAGAGGGGAAACCTGCCCGATAATATATGATAATATATCGAGACACATAATAACTATACTATAACGGGAAACTTGAACTTGCAATTACTACAACTTACAATATAGAATCAAAATAAAAGTGCAGCCAGGGGTTAACAACCTAGTATTCTAGAAGTGTGATCGTTTCAAAACAGGTTTTGAAGTAAACAAATAATGTTTCTGTAGTGGAGTTATCATCTATGTCAGGCATACAATGTGAGGAGCACGCGGCGTTGTGATGGCCTATGCGTGTGTCATAGTCTCGCGATAGGGAAGACCGTTGCGTTCCGCACGACCGCTGTCGCATCGTGGATCCGCCACCTAATTACTACACCTATATTATCTGTCCTAACGCTACCATCAATAACAGCTATCGCATATAAAGTAAATATTGCTAATTCATCACAAATCAGTATAATAAACACTAGCGTTCCAAAGCAGAGGTAAACGTACTCTAATGTACTTTGATCGAACAACTATACGATTGGTTTAGTCAAACTAGTTATTCTTCTTCATAATATTATTAAATAGCTACATACCTACTTAAGAATTACAGGTTGATCGCAACTGGCGAAATGCCACAGAGTATGCAAAAAATTGTGAACATTACATCATTTGTCGAGAAGTTTTAGAATCAGCGATCGAAAAGCTGTCACGAATTCGCTCGGTACAACACGAGCTAGCGCCAACGAGACTTGAAAGTTTATTTAAAAATCTGCAGTGGCTTCATCGTTACATTACTATCTAGACCTAGTACATTGGACACGAGTAATTTATTATACTTATACAATGTATCTACAGATTGCAGTATATACCCTTTAAAATCTCGTGTATTTAGCTTATAGAACTTAGTGCACGTGCGTTTAGTGCGATGCATTAAAGCCACGAGTTCCTGAATAACTATAAACGTCTACGACGAAATATAGACGCATTTAAGTATTCGACTGAAAGCTTATCGCTGCGTGGAACTCATTTTAGTGGTAATAACTTTACATATAGGTCAATGTGATAAGGAGATCGCGATAAAAGCGCCTGAGTAACTAATAAATGCATATCTTTTTCACTTTCAAAACATCAATAAATCACAGATATTAATGAATTTAAGTAAACTTTCTACCTTCTTTTTCTTTGATCAATAAAAATAGCTTAAACCACTCGATAACCTTTTAGAAGCCATTTACTTTTGTATAGTATGATCTCATCAGTATCTATATGTAGTTACATCCTAATCAGAGTTAATTAACCTAAGCAAAACCTATATAATCTGTGGCTACTAGTTAACATGGCAACACCGTTTTGGAACACTTGAAAAAATTCAAATAGATTCATATTTAGAAAAACAAACAGATAATATTATTTGAACGACTATGTTACAGTAGAGAGCGCACACTTATAATAGTACATTACATCATGTTACGTTTTTTTCCGCATGTTAATAAAAAAATCCTTTTTTACAATGGTATCTACTGGCAATTATAACGAGTTGTATTGTAGGTCAGTTACTCTACTCCATTGTACATTTGAACATTATACTGATAATGTAATCAGACAATCCATGATTATAAATTATCATATGCGTGGTTTTTTCGCTGATTATAAAACACGTAATGTACTCGTCATTTCACGAAACGTGGCGTGTAAAAACTTCTTAAAAATTCATCATTCAAAATATTCTACAAAATAAAGGCGATACGACCATGCAACATTGGACAGTCTCCTCAAGCATAAGTACAAGTCCCTACCTGACCTAACTGCACAGTTGATAAACTGTTTATGTCAATATGATAGAAATCAAGTTGTGATTTTAGAGCTGCATAAATACCTTATCTAATGTGTCAAGGAATATTATGATTTCAACAGTCAATGTCTGGTCTAAGTTTTGTTTTACTGTCTGAATAAATTAGGTTAAGGGCCTGTTTCACCACCCTCAAGTAAAGTGTCGAGTAGGCTAATCGCCAGTTAAAGTGACCCGTAACTTCACGTGCGAGTTTCACGACGTTCGAGTAGCACTAATCATAAGATTAACTGACCCGTAACTTACTTGCCGCGTCTTCTGCCAATTAGCGTGCTTTACTCGACGATTAAGTATTGTCTGTTGTCTTTTCTTGCATCACCAACGATTATTTTAAAATAAACGAATAAAAATGGATTTATTTGATTTAATTGATCATCAGTTGGATGAATTAGAACATTCTTCGACGCAACGAATAGCGAGGATTCGTGTATTTAAATTCCGTGTTGATTATTTTACGGACCTGGATGAAACTGATTTTTTCGCTAGATTTCGTCTATCGAAATATGCAGTGAACCAAGTGCATAACTTTATTAAACATAAAATAATGCCTAAATCGCAAAGGTGAGTGGTATTTTTTAATTATTCAAGTGATTTTACCTAAGATAACCTATCAAACCATATTAATCCCTCCTATAATTTGAAGTACCTACCTACTTATGTGTTCTGTTACCTGTTGATTGAAGTAAGTAGGTGCAGTTAGTAGGTACATTATAAAAATCTTTATTTCAGAAATCAAGCAGTTCCAACAAAAACAAGCCTACTATTAACGTTGAGGTATCTCGCTACTGGATCCTATTTAAGAAGTGCGGCTGATTTTTGTGGAGTCAGTCCACCAACAGCGGCGGGGCAAGACCTAAATTTGATGTGGGCAAGACAGATTTCGCGAGGCCCTGTTCTATGGCGACCCAAAGACGGATTTTATAAAATAATAAAAACAAACAAAACAATTAACACTGCCAAGTTTTTATCCAGAAAAATACAAATTAGGTTAATAAGTATTAATGAAAAATTACAATTCGTAAATATAAAGGTGGAGATATACATTTCTTAGCGTAAATATACTTAAAATTAATTAGTGTTCTTTATTAAAGGAACAGAAATTTCCTGCTTTTAACTTTACTAAATTCCTTAATTATGGTATCGTAATTCAGCCTAGATGCCAAGTCTGATTCAATTGATAAAACGGCCAAAGCTAAAAGTCTTTCTTGGTTCATTGTGTTTTTCAAATATTTTATTAATTTTAATTTAGAAAAACTTCTTTCAGCAGAGGCTGTACTTACCGGAATTGTTAATAAAATTCCGATGACAATGTAAATATTTGGGTAAATTTCTTTTAAGTTATTTTCTGTTATGTATGACAGCAGCTGTTTCACGTCTTTAAAGAAGTTGGGTAAATTCAGGATCATTGTATTTAATTCTTCATATAATTCAAATGGTTGGAAATCACTGCCCTCACCCACACGCAGGACGTTATGTAAATCGTTACAGTGTTTTAATATTTGCTCCTGCGGCATATTTTTTAGCGCGCTTAAATCATAGAGAAAACCAAATTCTTCAAAATGTTGATTTAAAGACGTAAATCTTAATTCCATATTGGTTATTATAGAATCAATCATGGCGTGAAAAAATCAGTTTGATACGTTTGAGACTGTATAGGTTGATCGCTGCTTTCATAATCGAACATCCTTTTCTGTTTCCCGATACTCTTTTTAAATTATGGCAGTAACGAAAACGATTGTTTTCCTTAAACTACTGATATAAACCTTACGTGACAGTTATTTTTCAGTAAATAGAAATGTATGAATTAAGATTAAAAAAATACTAAGACTAATAACTGTTTGAGAGAGAAATATTTTAATTAATAACAGTTTTCTTTACTAACATTAATAAAAAAGAAATTAATTTTTCTTAGTGACTGTACATGCGCGACCGTTAGAAAGAGCTAACTTCAGGCCGGTTCATTGTTTCATTGTTTCATTGTACTTTGATTTGATTGGTTGTCTTCCTAGTAAAGAAAGTAAACAAAATAAAACCAGGGATTCCCCGCACGTTTTTTATTTATTTATTAAGGCATTGGAACTCTGGTCGGTCGGCGGCAAATGTTTCTAGCCTAAGAAAACATGTTTCACAACAGTTCTCTCCTAAAAATTATAACAGTTCATAAATTGTCGATTAGGTATTTCAACAAGGAAAATAAATTTTTGAGCTCGATAAGCTCAAAAATGACGCATTAGATAAAATTTAGCGGGAAGTTGCAAGGATAGCCTGTAGGTGAACTGTTTTCCAATTTTTTTTTTTATATTTTTTTTCGCTTTAAAAAATTTCGAGGCGCGAGGCCCCTTGTACCGCGAGGCCGTAGGCGGTGGCCCACGTCGCCCACGCCTTACGCCGCCTCTGTCCACCAACAGCAAGCCGTATCGTTAAGAAGGTGACTGAGGCTATTGCTCAACTACGCACAGTGATAATAAAGTTCCCTGACAACTTAAGCACCCTTCAAGATGGTTTTTATGAAATCGCAAGCTTCCCCAGGGTAATAGGGGCTCTAGATTGTACCCATGTTGCAATAAAGTCACCTGGTATGTTTTATTCTTTAATGTTGTCATGCCAATGTAAGAAAATAATAACTTGGTAATCATTATTTGGGTACATAATAAAATATTAAAATGTAATCCACATCCACTTTTCATTTCAGGAGGCAATTCAGCTGAAAATTATAGGAACAGAAAGTCAAACTTCTCAATTAATGTTCAGGTTGTTTGTGACAGCCAATTAAAATGCTTGGATGTTGTAGCAAGATGGCCAGGATCTGCTCATGATCAGACAATTTTCAATAATTCATCTTTGAAACACAGATTTGAAAGTGGACAATTTAGAGATGGCTTACTTCTTGGTGACAGTGGATATGAGTTAAAGCAATATCTTTTGACACCTTTTCTGAACCCATCATCCCCGGCAGAAAATTTATATAATGAGTCACATATTCGAACAAGGAATACTATTGAAAGATGTTTTGGTGTGTGCAAGAACAGGTTTCCTGTCCTTAGGCGACAGATAACATTAAACTTAGCTCGTGTACAAGCTATAATAGTTGCCTGCTTTGTATTGCATAATATTGCAATTGATGTAAATGAAAGAAACTTTGGGGACAACTACAACTCAACTGATACACAGACTCTGGAAGAAATTGCAGCGCAGAGCCCTGAGCTGAATTATGATCCTAGAAATAGACTGGTGCAAGAATATTTTTTACCATTACTAAATAATAATAGACCCTAAATAAAACAAACAATTTATTTATTTAAAATTGTTTCCTAATTTTAATTTGTAGGTACTCTTCTTCCTTCCATTTGCGCTCCTTTTCTTTAAACTCTGCCTCCTTCTTGCGTTCATTTTCTTCAAATTCCCACACCTTCTTTTTTTCATTTATTTCTGCTTCCAAAAAATCTTTTTGGAGCTGAACTAGTTCCAGCTTAGCTTGAGTCAGCTCATCAAAAAGTGTTTTTTTTCGGTACATTAGCTGTAAATAAAACAATAGTGAAATTAAGTTGAGAAAGAAATTGTACATTTTTATATACATTACAATGCTATTATTATGTCATACCAATCAGTGCAGGATGTTTTCTTGATTTTAAATTTCTTCTGCTAGTGACATCCCATTTTTTATTGGCAGAAGTAGTTGGAGTTGTACCACATCTCCCATTTGGTGTTTCATGCAAAGCTTTGTCTGTAATAAAAAATTAGTATATATTAATTTCAAATATATGTTTACTTTTATAGAAGAGAACTCTTGTTTCATATTAAGAAATAGCACATGGCCGTGCCCGGTATCAGACTGGCCGTTACAGATATTAACCAGTGTCAGGTAGACCTAAAGTTTACATGACTACTGTTGCTGTTAATTTATCATTACTGCTATTACTTGAAGGTTACAAGTGAAAAGTATCAAAAATACACTCACCATTCACGTTGTCTACTTTTAATATATTTGTTTCCAGAACTGTTTCTGCACTAGTAGTGGGTGGCAATGGTTCAAACTCATTTGTAACAAGCAGTACAACTTCTGTAAAAAAGGTACAGCAATAATTAGCAATCAAGTTAATTAATGTGAAATAAATAATGATTTAACTTTGATTGTGCGACACAGCAGGCACATTATATTCTTTTGCAAATATGTTGATAGGTACCTACATGACAGCTATAATAATAATAAATAAATAGTTTATTGGTAAAAACAAGTATAAGTATAAACACAATATTAGATTGGATCCTCCTTTTAGGCAGTTAGTGCCTGTATTAGGAGAGTCCGCTCTTCTTTAAAGGAAGTATTATGGATACTTACGGTTTTGAGTAGCCTCACTTTCTACAACCTCAGTTGTGTCCATTTGTAATGGTGGAATTCTTAAAAATTCTTCCATTTTAGGAACATCAATTGTGTCTGCAACAAAGCATATAGGTATTTTATTTGAATAGGTATGACTAATTATTTACAATAAACCACTTTTGATTTCAAATAGACCGCATCGGTAAAGACGGTCACGTTCCCTAGTGCTTTTTTAAACAAGTGAACAAGCTTACCTTCTTGATTTTGTGGCAATACATCGGAGTCGAAAATACTTTCCAAGCCATCGGCGCTTAACGTTATCATGGCTTTAATTTGTTCTTCCACATTATCGAGTGGAGGAGCTGTGTTCTTACCACCTCCGGTACGGTAAAGTTCCGAGCGACATGCAGCTGACTTTTTCCTGACTGTACGTTTCAAGCCCTCATATTTGACCTTTAACGTTTTGGTCGATCTAAATATGCCTCCAGATCGAGCATTAAATTCATTTTGAATGCTTTCCCAAGCGGCTTCCTTCATTTTCCACGTCGAAGCATCACTTTGTTTATTCTCCAGCACAGCATGGTATTTTTGTACAAGTGATACTAAAATTTCTCTCTCATGTAACGAAAAGTTTGCACTTCTATCTCTTTTAACTTTATCCATGATAATTAAATACGTAAGTACTTAATAACTTAAGAAATTAAAATCACACAAGTTAATATTTCCAACCGAACAGACAATCCACTACTACAACAAACAACAATGCACAAATGACAGCTGCAATGACGTTTGACGAGTGACATTGACGTAATATTGAACGAATGTGACGTATGATTTGTTACGTTACTCACTTAACCAGCAAGTTGTTACTCGGAGCTTATTTTTCGTTTGTGAAATCGACAAAAGATACTCGTAACCTTTACTTGCTGATTAACGTTAATTGAGAAGTAACTAATCAACACTTTACTTGGAGATGGTGAACGAGGCCCTAAGTATACATCTACCTATCTTATCTTTATCCTTAAAGTACACAATCAAGATGTCTGCGACTTTCAAAGGCGGGAAACGGTTCCAAGTCGTTCCATCTATATTTAGCACAAAAAAGGCAAAGGCGAACTGGACATTTGGCAAAACATAATATTACAAAGCAAAAAGTTTTACAAAAAAAAGGGTGCAGACTGCAGGGCCAGGGTCAAAAAAGGGACTGTTATAACTAGTTGTAAAAGAATACAATGTCGTAATGATTAGTGAAAGTTAGTAAATGGATAAAAAAAACTTACCTGTGACTTACTGAGCACTTTCAGTGCGTATTCTTTGTCTTCACTTATCTTCTTTACTTTATAAACCTCACCAAACGCTCCCTTGGCTATTGTCTCTTCTATTTGAAAGTCTTTCTGGAGTAAGTCAGTGGTGATGGGAAATTCAGGTTGGAATATTGATTCTTTGTGGGCAACTGGCCAGGCAGTCTTGCTTGCTTCTAGTGGATTTTTTAATGTGGAGTCATTCCATCTGCAATAGGTTCATTAACAAAACTGGCTTAGTTGCTAAACTCTAAGATTTTCAATATTTTTGTTTGTATTTTGTGTGGGTTATGCATGACCATTAAGGATTTCATCCATACTAGTGTAAGCTTCATTGTAAGTTAAAAAAACTGTTAAAAACCAAATCAAGAGCAAATTCGAAGGATTATAAAGATGTCAGTTGCAACTACTATTCAGTGAAAAAAATATATCTTTTCATATTTTTACACTACATTTTGTACAATACAGGATTTTTCACTTATAAAATGATTAACTAGTTAAGTACCAACATCTAGGTAAAATGCATGAGTATTAACAATACCAGAAATATGTAAACAAATGTCCGAAAAAAATTTTGGGCATTACATAATCAATGTATAATATACAAAGTCATCATACCTACTCTGTGGATGAAATAAATAAAATGTGGATAAGAACAATAAAAAAATAGCTGCATATTTATTTTGTAGTTGCACCAATTAATTTGCTATTGCAATACAATGATATCCTGTTAATTTTATGTCCTTGTATTACATTTGCTTTATGTGTAAGGTTAAGTTTAGTATTATTGATTGTGCAGTTTCTTTTTTTTTGTAAGGCCTATCATTTATGTGTTGCAAGTTTCTTACCTCTTTCATATAATTAATTAAAACATTAATTGACCGGCAGAGTATATTATGTGGTGTACAATAAGTATGAGTGGTATCATGTTAATGAGCTTTAAATGTTTTGAATACAATTCTTAAATTTCTTATTACATATGTTGAAAAACAAGGTTTCTCGTGTCAATGAGCTTTTCGTTCAAGATATGGCTTCTATGGACCCAGTATTGAACATTCTCACTGCAATTTTTTTTATTTGATAGTGAGCTTTTTTACTACATTAAAAAAACCTGCCATTTAGGTTTAGAAATCGTTAAACAAGCTCTAAAAGCGCAAGTCATGTATAGGTATGCTTTTGTTATTCTAGTTTTTTAATACTCATGTTCAATGAAAATAATAACAATATTGCAAAAGTTTGTGCAATAGTTAATTTTGCATGTCATCAGATAAAGATAATTTATAATATAAGGTAGACTGGCAGAGAATGCTCACTGCATTTTATCCACCTTAAAAATGTACAATGATGGTTGTGCATGAAGTTTAAAAATTAATAAATAAATAAATAATTTATACTATGCTTCACTGTATAATGAACTTACATTATAGAGTGAAGCATTAAAATTCTGAACAAACACACAAAATTATAGAATTATAGAATTTATAAAGCTGAAGAGTTTGTTTGTTTGAATGTGCTAATCTCCAGGATTACTGGTCCAAATTGAACAATAATTTTTATGTAAGATATTCCTTTTATTGAGGAAGGCTATAGGCTATATAACATCACGCTAAGACTGATAGGCAGCTAGTTATAGAATAATTATGAATCATAATAATAAAAAGTCCGGGACCCTGTGGTCCCGTAAGTGGAAAGGAACACACATAATGGTGATTGATTTTGAGCTTTAAAGCCATAGGTACTCATTTTGTTCTTACAATGAAACATAACTTATAGCGATATACCAGTAATAGTTCTCAGCAATTTTATTAAAGAAATGATAAATATGAATAAAAAGAATACTTTTATAATGAGTAATAAATGATGATTTATCTTCTGTACAGTTACTACAAGTTACTAATTGCTTTATAATAATTTAAAAATCCATTAATACATTTACAAGGTAATTTTATCTAAATTGTAGTTAGCAGTTATTGTTATAATATGACTAATTTATATGTGGTTATGACAGGAATTTGAACAATGTTGCTGATTGCACATTATCATTGGTTATCTTGATCTGCAAAGCTTTTTAGTAAAAATAAAATATACCTAATTATTACCTTCGAGTTTGTTTTTGTTGGGATATAGCTTTCATTTAGATATTCTATTTTAGATACAAAATAAACAGAATTGATAAGTAAAACAAATAAAAGTGACCCTCAAATACTGGACACTAACAAAAAATGTAAAACAGAAACAGCATTTTTTATATTCAAGGATTTTTTGTGAACCTAAAGACTTCAAGGTTTACTGTTTTATGTAAACTTTAATCTCATTTGCATGTTAAACATATTGATAATAACCATAAATTTAATTTACCATAATCACATGGTTGACAAAATATCTGGTCAATAAATTAAAAGACATGCTGTATAAACAATGTCACTCTTACAAAAACTCGAATTTACGAAAATATAAAAAAGAAAGTATATTTTATGTAATTATAATTTACTTACAATTAAATACTTTTAATTTTAGTAGGAGTATTGTAAAGTAATTAAGATAATGACCATGTATGTATTAATGTTAAAAATGTCAATTTGAAACTGGCGCGATTCAATTGTAATCAAAGCAACGAACATGTTTGTTTTGACTAATTGTATATTGTATGTATATACTAACCTTCGCCTCGAGACGCGAGACCAAGGCCGTGATGCACTGTACACCGACTGGTTGCTCGTAACACTGACGAAGGAACGCCCGCTGAGGTTGCCCACGAAATGGGAGAGACTGAACTAAATACAAAAATAAATTATGCGCCTAAACGTAACAAAGAACTGACACAAACAATAGACATTTTTTTGAATCCCTGGGTACCCGATCTTTTTTACACAAAGGAAATTCTAAAGCCACTACGCAGCATCTTACAGCTACAGGATTACAGTCTTTATTAACAAAAATATTAGTGACTCCGTGAGTTCAGCTGAGAATGACATTAACAAGTTTTCGTTTCATCACTTACCTGACTAGTGAACGCCTGGCCGTCGCGGTCTGAATGCGTAGATTGTTTTTGATTCTTGTGCTCCAAGTTTTTATTATGCGTGTTTCCCATTAAACTAAACTAAATGGCTCTATGCGTGTCGTTTCAGGTATATTTTCATGTTTCTCTAAAAACTGTTGACTAATTTTTCCACCATGAATCGCCCACAAACAATCAACACAGTGTTGCCACTACATAACCACTTAAATACAAAAAAAAAGAATATCTATGGAAATTAGAAAAACCCAGCTTCATTACATCAAATTGTTTTCATTTTAATAGGTATTTTAAAGTTACATAAATGTAAAACAACACACACTTTGACTTTACGGCGATAAATTATGTCTTGTTATAAAAATATATATGAATACATACATATTTTCTAAAACCTGGATCAACAATTACCCGCGTAATTCAAATATTCATGTAATAGCGAACTGAGGTAGTCTTGCAGGTATTTTGCAAACATTGCATTACATATTATTTTGGTAAAAATGTAGTTGAGAAAAAAGATAATAGTCACTTAAGTACCTATTAAAATTAGATAGTTAAAATATTTGACACATTAACTTATTATTTAAGTGAATTATTTTTCTTGTTACTCGTCATTTATTATCTCGACCGTTTGCTTTCGCTCCAATAAAGTATCTACATTGAAGGGACAGTAAAACAATAGAAGAACAAAAAAATCAAAGAAGGATCGATACAATGTTGAGCCCCTCAAAATGATCTTGGGTCCGTGTGTCGTATATTGTGACGGTGAATTCAAAAATTAATCTTTTGGCAAGTCGTTCTTCGATCTTTTCAATTTTAAATAACACTGACAATATTGGCGCATATGTTTAGGCATTTATATATATTTTTTCTTTACTAACTCCCTGCTATCTACATATTCCAAATTTAGGAAATCAAAACTAAGTAGGTGGTAGGTATTTAAGTTTAGGCTTACCTGCTATTACCTAACAGAAAAAGTACCTATTAGAGGCATTGTAGGTGGTATGGTTGCCATGGAAACAGCACGCCATGTCCCTCTTTTAACTTATTTTTAAAATAAGTATTGTCTTGTGTAAAGATAGTTACTGTATTTCGTAACATGTGACATCAATTTAATTATGTAAATATTATATAATCGGTATAATGAACCTAGACCAAGACGTGACGTCTAAACATACAAATTGTGCATGTGTGTGTCGTTTTTGAAAATCGAATTTGTTAAGGTTCATTGGTTGTAACTGTACCTAATTATATTCTTACATATCAGTGCAATACGATTCATATTGTGCTACGCAGTACCGTGTACCTATAAGTTTACTATGAGAATAGCTAGGTACGACACAGAAATCCAGTTCTAAGATTTTAATCATACTGAGGTTTGGACAAGATTTAACGCTTTCTTAATATTGTAATTTTTTTCTGGCAAGATTCTATGGCAGGAATTGCCAATTCAAACACAAAAGAAACTAACGTAAGCCCTAAATAAAAACAATACACTTTGAAAACGCCGCTTAGATCTTGGATGCTCAGTGCTTTTGTGGTGACTTCATCTTTAATGTCGGTGTATCTGTACTGCTCCCATTTTCTTACCAGTCCGGCTTCAAATATCATCATCATGTATCTATTGTATCGATCTGTTAGCGGGGAATGTTTGGAAAGCACCATGGTCAAGTAATGGCTATGTATTCTGTCTCGTTCAGCGATGTGTAAATATTGTTCCCCTTTGTTATTCAGTTTGTTCCGTTTAATGTATCGACCCACTGAACAATCTATGAGACAAAATCGTCGATTGTCATTTACCATGCGAGTAATACACCCGTAAATGTCTTGTTCGTAGACCAGCCTAGAATTGATTATTCTGAACTTTTCCTCTGTGTCTGGAAGGATCAAATCAGGTGATGCCATTGCCTCGATCGGGTATCCTTTTTCAATAACATCTTCGAATGTATCGACCTCTTTACCTCTCTTCGCAGCAGTGAAGAATGATATTATTTTGGCCTGTGTTGTAAAATTTAACGCAAAGAAGCACCACAAACAAATAGTGAGAAAGATACGAAAAGATTCATACTTCGGCGGATTACATAGATTTAACATTAGAACATTTCTCCAGGCATTCATAAAATCCTTTCCTATCTGGTCCCAAATAAATCGTCCTTTTTCAGCAGCTTTGTAAAGGGAGAAAACCATCCAAATACATACGAAGCAACCATGGAATACGAATAAATATTTTAAATTCACTGTCAGGTTTTTCATTTCAAACAGAGTAGTTTCAAAGCCTGCTCGTCCTGCCGCAATGCAAATACCGCTTTCCTTAAACGGAAAAGTGAAATCGATTTCGACAACAATGACGTCAAATTGGTAAATAGGAAAGAGACACAGATCTCCCTTTCTGCGGGCAAAGGAAAATATCTTTTCGATATTGACTTCGAAATTGAAAGGTTTCTTCATGAAACTCACGCTGGGACTGAGATCAATACCGAAGTTCATGAGTTTTGACATCGTGCTCCAGATCATTCCGTCGCGTGCTCTAAATGTGTAACTTCCGTCTTCGTGCACGTCTATTATAGAAAATGGTTTGACTTCAATAACGTATGATCGAAACATAAAACCGTGCAAATTCTTGCTCCTGTCTTCGAATAGAATTAGGCCTTTAAGGTCTTGAATAGATTTTATAGGGATTGTGTCGAAACCGATGCAGGTGCCAAGATGTTGGGCCCTAAGTCTAGAAAGGATTGTCACATTATGACACCCTTCAACGCAGGTTAATCCTTTTTCAAAACCAACAACTGGGATCCCAAGGTTCCTTCTCGTCCAACAGCCAAACTTATTACTCGGCTGTACCTCATACTTTTCATTTACATACGGAGTGTAATTGGACACAAGAAATGTATCTTCTACGTCGTTATACTGGACCATAATTGTGTTTATAGCTTTATGATACCATAAACTGAAGAATATCTTCGCTATAACTTCTTTGTCTTCTATTCTGTTGTAATATAAAATTATATTGGCTAGAGGGTGCCAGTACGGTGAAGTAATTAATTTCACTATAAGTGCTTCATAATCTTTAAAGTCCTGGCAACTGATGACAATGATGTTAGAATGATAAGGAACTACATCATCTACGTAGTGATCTTCTCGGTTATTAAGATTCATTACGACGAAAGTAAACGGTATCTGCTTGATTTTGCTATAAAATACAGTGGGCAGGTTCCCGACGCACATGACAGTATTCCATCCGTTCGTTTTGAAATGTGTAGTCATTATATCCACCTGAAATCAACGACAAAGACTCTTGAGAGTTAATAAAATGTTACTTAAGTAATGTTCCCGACCTCATCGGGTAGGTAGATACTTAATTCTTTATCAAGTTATTAAACATAGAAAATAATATTGGGACTTACTATAACTTCACTCTTCTTTGTGTCAGGATCAGGTTTGATCATATTTGGGAAGTCAGCGAGGATGGCATTGACAAAAACACCAACAATAAGTAGTGGGCGCTTCATGATTCTACCAGACATCTATATTGATTGACCCGCTCCTCAGACTAAAATCACCATAGGAGCTTTCTAAATGACGACCAAAACTAATCTGTATGTAGGTGATCACTGACGAAATGTTACTACAAAATAAGCAATTTCAATTATGTGTTAGGTAACCACATCAAATATTAGGTAAATCACACCGCTATAATAATCACCAAAGTGGTTTTAAAATACTAAACTCAATTCCCTAAAACCACCAATTTGTAGGATAATGCTCCATTTCGAAAATGATTACTATTATCTGTATAAAACAAATGTACCTAATTGGATAGAAAACGATCGCACTATTGAATAATAATTGTACCTACTTTGGTAAATTAGTCTCTTATAATAAGTACATTTTACCTAAAGGCTTGTTTAACTATATGCTTCAGTTTAACTAGAGGTAAGTATTCCCTCCAGCTAGTTGAACTGACAATACCGGCTGGCAGTAGTCCGATTAGAAGAGCTGAACATCGTGTATTTGCGGTGGCCTATGTCCGGCAGTGGACGGAATCAGGCTGATGATGAAGTTTTAATTCTCTAAATTCCCATGATGATTTTTTTTATGAAATAGGAGGCAAACAAGCATGCTCATCACCTGATGGTAAGTGATCGGCGCCACCCATGGACACCTGCGGCACCGGAGGAGTTCAGACGCGTTGCTGGTCCTTAGACGTGTAAAAATATGGGCTAGTTAGATACCTATGCTAAGAAAATGTTGTGAAAATTATGTTTAACAGTAGATACGCAATTAAACACAGTTATTAATTGAGTATCTCTCACGAGTTATGATACAAAAAATGTGTAAAGAACCCCTCTAAATTTTCACGTCTTTGGTGAAAGAACACAATTAATAAAGTGAAGTAGGTATGGATGGACTCCGAGGTTTCGGGGAGCAGGAGAAGGTTTGTAATGGTGTAGTTTTTAGTCAGTAAGAGTATGATACTAGCCCTCACCTCAGCCTAGGCAAGAGAATTTATTTGAGGGACCTTTCAAAAACAATCTACAGGAGGACGCCGATGTTATTGGTTAGACGGTAAAAATAAAACCAAATTATAACAAAAATATTTGCTTTATTTCATATCAAGTCTTTGTAATACTAACATACGTTATTAACAGCCAAAATAAAATCCTAAACCAAAACCAACGACTAACGTGATATATTTTTAACTTAATGCCAATTAACACTTTTACACCATAAATATTCTTCAAACGCACAAAATATTGTCTTTATCGGGCATACAGATTTAAGGAACAGGAAAACATAATAGATATTAATCGCCATTGTTGTTAAAATATAGCAACTATATAAGTTTTGTATCCAACAAATAAAATGTGAACATAATGTACATGTATTTGAACATATCGCTTACTTTGAGGGGTTCGTCTAGTTTCAAGCCACAGCCGGGTGTGAACCGTGATACAATACATGAAAGTAGTAGATGTTAATTAATGTTTGTTACAAAAAAAATAATTAAAGAATATAATTACAACTACGTAATAGCATCGGCTGTGTGTATTTGTATCAGCATACGATCAAAATTATTGAATCCACCAAAATTGGCGATAAAATGCTATAAAAGTTTTTATGTTTTATACATATAATAAAAAAATATAAATAATAAATATCTGAAAACAAAATATTTGTAAGTACAGTGTTATCAAAATAAATAAAATAAAATGCTTGAAATAACAAAATGTTTTCAAATCATAGACAAAACTTCAATTAATTATAAAAATACATGGATATTTGTTTAAAAAAAAATCAGTTTTGCTTAGTAACTAAAGTTTATTGTCTTCTTGATTTAGAGCAAAGATTATTCCTGTAGAATTTAGGGCAGATTCTCCTATGTTGGTATTTTTTATTAGTAGAGTTTTGACAACTGGCAACAAAAAAAAAGAGTAAAAATGGGCAATACCAATTTAAATTGGGATTTTTCTTGTCAAGACCAACATTGGCTTATGATTAGTTCCTTTAGTTCTTCGATCGCGGGAAAGAAAAACAAAACAGGTGGACAAAAACCCAAGATCTGTATTTTACAAGTCCTGGCCAAGGGACTTCACATCACATTTAGGATGAACAGCGTAAATCCTCTGATATGGTGGTTTCTCACTAGCCTAAATCCTCAAACAAATAAATAATTTATAAAATACAAAAACAATTCAAAAACTTCTATTGACTATAGCTAATCGAAATGCTAGATTTTATTGTCAATGCCTTAGCTAGAACCAGAGTCATTTAAACTTGATAGCTTGTTCCACAGCCTGCGTTTTCCCGCCATATTTTTTATACAAGAGTAATGAATCTATCTTCAATCAATTACTAAATAATGATTATTTAGATGACATTTTTGTAAATAAAATTTAATCTTTGAGACCACGTTATGTTACCACAAATACTTTTAAACTAAGCCAGACATTTTTTAAATGTTTTTACAAACTGTTTCATTAAATTTAAAATTCAATTTATTCGTTTTCAATAACACTAAATGAAAATCTTGTACAGAATTCCGTGATGCATCAACGCTATTCAAGTGGTGCAACGGCCTTTACCTACCAAACATAAGAAACTTTCTTGTAAAATAAAAAATTGAAGTTCAATGTACTATAATTGTCAATCCCTTTTTAGGTACCTTCAAATATTAGTTTAGGCTTTATTATGATCTACGACATGCTTGTGCGATGTAACTAACGATTTACGACGCGCATGCGGTTTACGATTATAAGCCCCAATGACCGAAACTGTTCGAGCACCGCCAAACATTTAACGTATCTACACGGCGTTTGTTAAAAATGTTATTATTAAAAGATCCGTGGAGTATGTCGGGGTAACAATTGCTAATATTGCTGCTACTAGCTAGCCTGACCTACATTCTCTTAGCTAAATACTCTTGCAGTTCTTTCCATGCGACATCGAGTTGTCGGTCCGTATGGTCTGTGCTCCAATTCGGACTGAATACTACATTAGCCACGGCTACATGGTCCATATTAGATACTTGGGAGTCCACTCTCTTGGCGGCGTCTTCCGCTGAAAGGTTGTCGCGTTTCTGTATCCTTTTGATCGCCTGTCGATGAACAATTGTTAATGGTGTTGGATTACAAGCGGGCGCGCGCGCGCGTATGTGTATGTGTGCGTGTGCGCGCGCGCATGTGTGTGTGTGTGTGAGAGAGAGAGAGAGAGAGAGAGAGAGAGAGAGAAAGAGTGTCGGTGTGTTGTGTGTGTGTCATATGTATATAGGTATTTTTTATATCATATTTATTGTTTAGTTTGTTGGATGTACCTAATAGAATATAATGTAAGCATAACCATTACAAGACAATAAATTATTTAAATAAATTTTCTGCATACGCACGCATATGATGCATGAATTTAAATATAAAGCCTTTTGAAAGCGAACCCACCTCGTCCCTGGGAATGATGACGGTCCACAGTTGATGGCAGTACTCGTACCACTTGGCCCGCACCATCACGGCCGCCTCTATGACCACGATACGGTAGCCCTCATCGCCCAAAGCTTTGATGCGACGCTGCGTCTCGGCCATCACTTCTGGCCATACCAAGCTGTTTAGTTTATCTAATTGTGCCTAAAATCATTGTTTGCATTTAGTTTAATTATATATTTATTTATTTAGACACCACTGGCAAAAGGTGAAAGAAAAGAAAACATAGTGACGAAACCTGGACTTATAATTTCTAATTATTAGTTTGAAATCGCCGATCCGCCTTGAGCAAGCGTGGTGATTAATGCTCAAACCTTCTCCTTGTGGGAAGAGGCCTTTGCTCAGCAGTGGAGACTTATAGGCTAATGATATGATGTGATATAATGTATTACAATTATCGAAATCTAGAAGTAAACTTGTTGGATTTTAATCAGCTGTAATTTCTTATAACTCTTTTTGATCTATTTTATGCTTATTAAAGTGTACGTGAATGCAAACTGTGCTAAATTATTTTGATAGGTTATAACCCCTGTCTTGTAGTTTTGTTGAAAAAAAATGATTTCGAGCCTCCCCTCGTTCGAAACTGGCGCTTAGGCACTGGCTGTAAAATGTAAAGTCGCTCTTTCTTCGGTAGATTTTAAACTTTTACAGTAAAGTCGAAAATCGTGTAATCGAGCATAAATTACCTTATCATTAAAAACGATAGATCCTAGCTTCCTCCTGTCCACTTCTCCGGTCTCTGTGATTACTTCTTTGCCGAAATTCTCAGATATCGTGCGGTTAAGGAGAAGGCCCGGTTTGTACAGCTCGTGAGCGATAATATCACAGTTCAAAACCGCCGCACCTTTTTCTCTGTAAATCAAATTAAATAATTTCATATTACAATTATGAATAATAAGAAAAACAATTAACTTAATAATAATATGCTACCAATTCAGCACACTTTAATTACAATACATTTTTAAATTCATTAAAAATTTGTAAATCTACAGGTTACTAACTTCGCCTAAATTAGTCAAATCAAATAAAAGGATTATCTTTAACAATTTTATGACTGGAGTTCACCCAATTTGAAAATATGAGGGTATTTCTTTTACTGAAGAAACTACCCAATTCCTATGCAGTTTGTAAATCATCAGTCAAAAGAATCATGTCTTTGTGATAACACTGCTGCATAATCTCTTAATCGAGAAGAAGAAAAGGGATGATAATAATATTACATACGATCAATAAAACATACGTACTTTAATTTTTGCAAAATACGAGATTTTCCGCTGGCAATACCCCCGGCCAGTCCAATCACGTACGGCCAATCCGGGATGTTGGGATTAGGCTGAAAAACCAAATACCTACTCATATAAACAAAAATAAAAAAGATTTAATTTGCATTATTTATGGTAAGTACATATCAATAAAAAATTTAAATTGAAAGCTTTACATAAAATACATACAATAACAATAGTAGGTATCTTCGGCAGTTTAGGAGTAATTATGTTTAATCTGTTATTGGTGAAATCGACAGCTCAAGAGTAATTCCGTTCATTGAAATGAACATGTTCAATCTGTTTATTAGTGCGATAAAACGGGTTGAATAGAATTCGAGGGGTGAATAGACACAGAAAAGGGGTGAATAGATACTAGGTACCAACACCTAAGTATTCACCCTTTTCGTGTACCTATTCACCCAGTTTTACGGTATTTAAGTTTATCAGCGACAGATAAACACATACACGCGGTAAAGGAGTGTAAGAATAACTACATAAAAGACATCAGTAAATACTTCTTTGAGGTTATTAGAAGCCCAATTCATCCCAACCCCCAACCGTCAACCTCGTAAACTCTCAACACTCGAATACCTAACAAAGAGACGGCCATGCAAACTCCGCAGGTGTTGCGAGCTTATCAGGGGATCCGTCTGTTCATTTAAGGACCAAAAAATTCTACAACATAACTTACTTGTGGTCTCCGAATTGTTTTGCCCAGCATTCTTATCCTCTGGTTACTAGAACTGACTTTGCCCTCCTCAGCGGTCGAAGTATCCGCCTGAGAGTCTTCTATGATGGATATCACGTGGACGTCCATCGGTGGTATTCCCTTCTCCTCTCGCTTCTCATTGATCTTAACAGCTCCTCGAATCGTCTCATCACTTACAACTATTAACTGTAAATTCAAAGCATTTATTTCATTTAACTACGTTGTATGGAATTGTTAGCAACTAGTAAAGTTAGATTTTTGAATAGTAACTATTACGAGCAGAGTGCGCGTCAATGCGACTCTGTACATGAATAAGAGTCCCGCTCTGACTCGAAACTAGTAGAGCTTATCTCAGTTAATTCACGTAAATATGTTGTAAGTAAAAGTTATTTTCAATAAAATTTGTGAAGCTGCGAGTGAGGTTACCGAAGGCCTAATCACTCAACATCCCCCCGAAATCCCTTAAATAAGTGGCGTTGATTGGTTACCGTAATTTTTATACGGTTGTTCGTTTGCCGTTACATCTCGTCTAATAATGGGTAGAGGTATGCTGTGTAGAGGGGCGAGTAAGGAACGTAACGTCTTGGTACTGTTTGTAAAGGTGAGGTTTTACTTTACGGAAAATTAGTGTTCCAACGTCTCAGCTGCTAGTTTTACCGCAATAAGTTTAAACAGTATGACGGAATCATATTCGTAATAGAATGTACGCTATTGATTGGAAAATAAATGAAAGAGAATACAAACAATTTTAGCTTTGACTATGCAATACAAAAATATCACGAGGATAATAGCTCATAGTTCCTTATTATGGAAACAGAACAAATAATTTATAAAAAAACATTACCTGGAATTTAGGATCGTCTTTAGTCGGGCCGTAGAGGTCTTTTAAGGGAAACAAATTGTATTCCAAGTCTGGATTGATGTCCATTAGGAAGTTGTGTACCTCTTTTATTCTTTCTTCCACTGGTTGTATCAGTTCCGGTAAAGTTTTAACTGAATGCAAACGAAAAAATATGTAATATACTTACATACATAAATTTGTTATTCTAAAGTATGTTCTAACTAGTTGTCATTTCAATCGGTTTGCAAGTGACAAAACTATAGTACCTATAATGTTACTAATTTCTGCTAATTCGAGATTTCATTCAAATCCGTTCAGCAATTTTTACTTTACAGAGTTACAATCATACTTACAAAATTTCACGTTTATAATCATTAGAGGGTTTTTGCATTCATTAGTGTCTAATAATATCTTAATATCTGCTTAAGGCTAAGTTTAAGTAGTAAGGATTACCTTGAAGCATGTTCATGTCAGTAACACCCACAGTAACAGACTTAGTGGCTCGCAGCACAGCTTGTGACAACAGCACCTTATGACCATTATGTAATCGGTCAAAGGTCCCACCCAAAACAACATTCTCGTAGGTTCTTACTTTTTCTAAAATACCGACGGGTTCTTCATTAACATCTGAAAGATAAATTAATTGTGATAATCATTACTCACGCTTCTCTCGAGGTATGAAACATTTTTGAAAACTTTTACAAAATCATCATCATTAAATATCTTTTTAAGTGTGGGAGAGCAAAATTATGAAATAACTTCTCCCGCCCAGGGCCGGGCGGGAGGGAGTGTCAGACTCTTACTGGCTAAAAACCCCCCTGTTCCTTCTCCTGCTCTGGGTCGAGGTCGCGGTGCCTCATTGCGCTTACCCCGCAACCCCGGCTGAACATCAGCCCTATAGGGCCTCGTCTGTGGTGGTCTATTGGCTCTTTGAGGCGCGCGCGGAACGCTACGCGCCGCACGCTCGGGCCTGGTTCTGGTCGGGCGGCGAGTTGCCCTTACTGGCCGTCCGCAGGCGCCGATTCCTTACGATCACTTTTTTTTATGTGATAGAGGACGGCAAATGAGGAGACGGATTACCTAATGGTACATAAGCAATCAGCGCCGCCCATGGACACTCGTAACAAGGCAAGCGTCACGAGTGCGTTGCTATCTTTTGGGGATTAGGGTTTTCGGGATTTACGGATTGGGCCTCCAGTAACTTCAATCACAAGGCAAAACACAACGCTGTGGTTGTTTCACGCCAGTTTTCTGTGCTGTGTATGTTTCTTTATGTCATAGCTATTTATTATAGGCCAAGCAATGGTGGCCTATAGCATAAATAAAAAAACATACACTTGAAACTTATAAAGAATCATACTGCATGGGCATAGATCTCCATTTAGTAAAATTATTGCATACTTAAACTATATTTTGTTTAATCTTATGGTAGAAAGCTGTGACTTTAGAATAATAGAATCTATATATACATTAACTATTATAAACCATAATTTGTAGAATGTTCTTTTATCAACATTTTCAGCCACGGTTATTATCGTAGTTATTGCATGACTTGTAAATATAGAAATCTTATCACATCAAGAAAAGTCATAGTGTGATAATGGCTAGTGTTAAATTATTTTATATGACATACTAACACACTTTATATTACATTGAAAAGGTTTCTATTTCCTGACTTTAACATATACTTTTTTATTTTAATTTTGTATAAGAACTTTCTCCAATTTGAAGCAGACACAGCATAAAAATCTATCTAAATTATTTCTTAACATTACGATTTGAAGAATCAAAATGCTGAAAAATTCTTTCCCAATTTAGGTGTTGAGCCCAACTGCTGCCTTTCAGCAGAAGTTATCACAAGTTTTAAATATTTTTTCTACAGAATTTAATTAAATGGCTTACCTAGATTTTGTACTCTACAACCACTTCTTATAGTATTTACAGAGCTCTTCAGGCTGTCTATATCCTTTGCTAATTCACTCTCAAATATTACTAGGTCAATTGGAAAGTTAGTGTTCTCATTTTTCACTTCACCTTGTTTTAATATCAGTCTTACATCCAGATGGTTGTATTGGGATGCTGCCTGGAAAAATATAATAACAAATTGTTTTTATTTTTTTCTTTCTAAATGTCTATGGTAACCGAATGGTAAGCAATAGTTGTTGCCCATGCATATTGGGAACATGGAGGAATTGCAGGTGGCCTTTTGATAACTTGGATTATGGGGCAGGAGGCCAGAATAATGAGTGTCCTATAACCATTCACACAGAAAATAAATATAAAGCAAGCATTGTTTTATTCCGGTTTTCTGTGAGGCCGACTCATTTATGCTGATATATGTGTCTACCACATTTCTTTACCATTATCATTATCCTATTATTTACAATTATTACACTTCTAACAGCTGAAATGAGTAACTGATCTAAATGTAAAATTTATGCATAAATACTACAATGAATGTTAAAAATAGACCTTGATACAATGATTTTGAATTGAGATTGGATTTTAATAACAACAAAAGGACTTATACAATCTAACAATCACTAGCTGTCACATATTTTTAGACGAGGGACTAGGATATAAACTAAGGTCACAAAATAAATTTTGGCTTCATTTTTTTCCAGAATTTAGTTACAACACTTGACTTACCTTACAATAAACATGTTCAATTTGCTTGCTAAGCATAGGTAATGATGCTTCATTGTTTTCCTTAACTCTCAGATACAAAACTCTTTGCACCAACTTTGAAGCTCTCTGGCAGATAGCATAGGCTTTAGCAGCATTTGATATGAACACATACCCATTGTTTGCCATCTCATTAGCTAAAAACAAATAATTACATAATGGTTAATGTATAACAACATTGTAATTATTATTCTTAAAGCCTAGTATTAATTTTCATTCAATACAAAAATTATAATATTAATGTAACCATTACTCAGATAACAATTATAGAGATGTTAAAGTACTTGATGTCTTAAAGATGTGTAAAAATCAACTGAACGAATGAAAATTACTAACTGTCAACAAGATAATATTATAATTCAAGGACGTAAGTTGTTATCATAAATTTTAAATTGCTTAAAATGATGATGCATAAGTTAACTTCTAAGTAATAAACAATTTTAAATTACTAAGGTACTGTTATTATGCTACCCACCTGTTGGACTCATCACAAATATATATGACACAATTACTGAAAGCACAAAAACCAAGATAGGAGCGGTGTAACCAATATACATTATTTTATTACGATTAACTAAAGTCCAAAGGTTGACTATCGATCTACTGAATATACCTTCTTGAAACTAATTTGTGCAAATTTATTACTACGTATGATCACTGCTAAACTACTACTTCTTTAAATCATTTAATTACAATTTGCGTACACATAAAAACATCTAATTAATAATCAACAACAATAATATTATGGTCCTACAATGTTTCGAATATGGTTACACATGGAACATGATATACATATTTGTCTTATTACCTAATCAAATAAATAGTATTTTGGGGTTTGGAAATTAAAACAAAATGAAATTGTTCTTTCAGGAAAAGATATCATGAATTTTTGCGTACTATCATCAACCGAAAACGAAATACGAATGTAAGGTTATTACTTTTTGTCAAATAATTTGACAGATAATCGAGTTTGACATATGACAATAGATTGTTTTGGAGTTTATGGCCTGGATACCAGTCCTTTAAGCCAACAATAGATTTTGTCTACTCTATCTTTTTTTTTTCTTTTGAACTTAGAATCTTTTTATAAAACTGTAATATGTCTCTAATAGTGCATTTTATTTGAATAAAATATTATTTTATGTATGATACACGTATATACTACATTAATTTCTGTAGATTGGATACTACTTGATTACTAATTTGCTTATTGGTGATGTACCTATTTGTTGTATTTACTAGCACAAACAACAAAAAAATATAGATATTACGAATGTTAATGGAATACCAGACCATATTATGACTATACCTAAGGTAAACTAAAAAAAACTCCAAATGTCTATGGTGCCAGGTTACGGAGGGATGCTAGAAGCTAGCGTACCTATAGAGAGAGAGAGAGAGAGAGAGAGAGAGAGAGAGAGAGAGAGAGAGAGAGAGAGAGAGAGACTCTTCTGATAGAATACCGACTACCTACTTATCTAACTTGGTCCAGCTAGTGCTAGTAGGTAGGTACCTAATTTATATTGAAAAATAAAACAGGATAATTTTACCTAACATTTTATTTTAAAATTACAAATCATACACATGCACGCAATATTATAAATGTACTTAATGGTATTTAAGGTTCCAACTTATTATATAAGTATTTATTCATATGTTCATAATTAATAAACATTTGTACTGTGCTAATACTTAATTATCTAGAACAATGACAGGCACGTATCTTAAAGTTACAGACTATGCTTATATTTATTAGAATCGAATGTTTTTGTAATAAAATATTAATTCATTTCTTCATAGCTACAAATGATAAGATAAATAAATCTGTATTGACAGAATAAAAAATTGGGCTTTTCCTTTTTGTGAATCCAATCCAAACTGGTAGGATTTAAATATTGCTTACAGGCAGTTTTGAAAATCACTGACTTTTTTACGTCTAATTTTGCAAAAATCCAGGCAGTTTGATTTCGTTCCTTTTTAAAACTAAACACAAAAGAAAGATTAGCTACAATAAAAAACAATGCTAAGGTGGTTTACTTAAATGCCAATTATGACCTACTTAGAAACTAAACACAGTAGCTACCATAAGGTAGGTGTAAATAGAGACCTAAACTTAGGGAGGTAAATAAAGTACCTATAATTACTGGATACAGCTTCCGGTCAATAATAAAATTGTCTGAAATAAATCTAAATAAATAAATGCTCGTGGGTTACATTATGGCTATACATTCAGGGGGAATCTTTAGTGCATGTAGCACCTGGGTGGGGGTAGCTAGAAATATCCGAGCGCCTTTTTGTGTAATAAACAATTGGGTAGTTTCCTAGCTCAAAAATAAATTAATTCGACGTTTCAATACAATAAAATATTGAAAAATAACTATACTTTTATTAATCGATACACTGAATTTTAGATATTCATTAGTACCTAAATTTTTAAGAAATAAGTACGTAAACTATTTGACGCAAAAAAACTATGACATCATAACTCAGTTTTTCATGCAAATTTCATAGAGAAGTATCGTTTTTGACATTTGGATAAAAGTATTGAATTTGACTAGTTGGAAACTACCGTATTGCTCACTATTTTAGTGATTTTTGTACGAGAGTTTTTTTTTAGCGTCTCTTTGGCTCTACTCAAGCCCAGTACCCCTTTCTATCATCTAGCTAGCATCTAGCTCTCTGCACTGTAGATAAGACGTATTGTTTAGACTTAGTTTAACTTAACACTAAAATACACAAACAATATAATCATTTATCTAGCCTTATAATAAAAATATAACACATTTAGATATTTTCGCGTTGACTACAGCGTAACTTAATAATTTGAATGTGTTGACTAGTGGTTTATGAATGTGATGCATCCGAGTGTTCATGAGAATTCTTTGGTGCTTGTCATGTTTATGAATCTGTAAAGAAGTAACATAAGTAAATTAGGTAAGTATTTGTTACAATAGAAAATAGAATTGATTGGTTTGTCAACACTTTTTTAATACAGTAATCATCAATGATCTTAGACAGTTTATTCAGAGAACCCATTCCCCTTACAGACGCTCATCCGAGACCGGACTCACCATTTTCTACACTAGAACTAAAATCCCACTATGGTTTAGTTTAGCGGTTAAGGTGGGTAACTAAAGCTTAACAGCGCGTCGTATAGGTAGTTCGTTCTACATTGCTTCTAATGTTCATAGGCGTGTCTTTGCGTGCGAGATAACGACGCGACATCAGCAGCAGTGTACGACAACGCACGACGTAATTATAGTGTGTCTTTTTTTGTACCAAAGAGGTCGTATACAATACATACAAAGATTACAAAGAAAGTTTAGTTCATTACCCAAACCGACAGACTTACGTTTTTCTCTTAAAAAAACTAGTCGCCTTTTGGAAGTGTATCGCCATATAAAAAAGTATTATAAATACTAGATACTAGATCGAGAGCCTGATTATATCTCAGGGCATGTATAGGTACCCAGATCTTACCTAAGCGATTAGTGCATATCTTTTAGTCGCATTGCAGAATCGTCGGTAGATATGCGCGTGTCTTCTGTGGGCGCAGTGCTGGTGGTGTTCCACTTGCCCGTACGCTGGTCGTGCTCCGTCGGGGACAGACCAAAGAGGTTGCGGAATCTGTGTTAAAGAAAAAAATACGAAGAAACAGATATTAATATTGGACATTTCAAAGTCCAAGTTTAACCATAAATAGGTGCTTTTGCAACGTCAAAATAGAATAATAGTCTATCAGTCTACTCGTCAGTCAAACGAGGTGTTCTTTCCATTTATTGAAGAATGTCGTGCTTTAGGAGCTCAAGTGACTTCTCCAAGATCAGTTAAAAAAAAGTTGTTACTCTCTTGTGACTAATTAGGTACCTGTATTGTCACTTTATTTTCTTTGGTTGTAAGCATAAGCATTCCTTACACTAACTTTGAACAATATTTTTGTGTATCTATAACTCTTGTAAGACATATGAAATCACTGAACAGAACTGTGTTTTCTGTTCCGTGTATCAAATTAATAATGTTTAACGGTTTTTTTTAATTACTTTTTATTGACAAACCGAAACTTTTGCGTTAACATTCTTTTGGTACCAATTTGTAAGAAAATGTTTTTCTTTAGTGTTCATGTAAGTATGTAGCTATTGCATGTACACATTCACGTCATTTCATATAGGTAGGTACATCAGCTTGTGAATTAAAGCTTCGGAGAATAAATATATACCTATACGTAGATTCGTCAAAAATGTGCAGTTAAATACCTATGTGCTATATTATTTCAAAAGTAGTAATGACATGTAATTTTGGTATTTCTGTTATAATAAGATTAGGTAAGTTTTATATCAAACCCAGAGGCGGCGTAAGGCGTGGGCGACGTGGGCCACCGCCTACGGCCTCGCGGTACAAGGGGCCTCGCGCCTCGAAATTTTTTAAAGCGAAAAAAAATATAAAAAAAAAAATTGGAAAACAGTTCACCTACAGGCTATCCTTGCAACTTCCCGCTAAATTTTATCTAATGCGTCATTTTTGAGCTTATCGAGCTCAAAAATTTATTTTCCTTGTTGAAATACCTAATCGACAATTTATGAACTGTTATAATTTTTAGGAGAGAACTGTTGTGAAACATGTTTTCTTAGGCTAGAAACATTTGCCGCCGACCGACCAGAGTTCCAATGCCTTAATAAATAAATAAAAAACGTGCGGGGAATCCCTGGTTTTATTTTGTTTACTTTCTTTACTAGGAAGACAACCAATCAAATCAAAGTACAATGAAACAATGAAACAATGAACCGGCCTGAAGTTAGCTCTTTCTAACGGTCGCGCATGTACAGTCACTAAGAAAAATTAATTTCTTTTTTATTAATGTTAGTAAAGAAAACTGTTATTAATTAAAATATTTCTCTCTCAAACAGTTATTAGTCTTAGTATTTTTTTAATCTTAATTCATACATTTCTATTTACTGAAAAATAACTGTCACGTAAGGTTTATATCAGTAGTTTAAGGAAAACAATCGTTTTCGTTACTGCCATAATTTAAAAAGAGTATCGGGAAACAGAAAAGGATGTTCGATTATGAAAGCAGCGATCAACCTATACAGTCTCAAACGTATCAAACTGATTTTTTCACGCCATGATTGATTCTATAATAACCAATATGGAATTAAGATTTACGTCTTTAAATCAACATTTTGAAGAATTTGGTTTTCTCTATGATTTAAGCGCGCTAAAAAATATGCCGCAGGAGCAAATATTAAAACACTGTAACGATTTACATAACGTCCTGCGTGTGGGTGAGGGCAGTGATTTCCAACCATTTGAATTATATGAAGAATTAAATACAATGATCCTGAATTTACCCAACTTCTTTAAAGACGTGAAACAGCTGCTGTCATACATAACAGAAAATAACTTAAAAGAAATTTACCCAAATATTTACATTGTCATCGGAATTTTATTAACAATTCCGGTAAGTACAGCCTCTGCTGAAAGAAGTTTTTCTAAATTAAAATTAATAAAATATTTGAAAAACACAATGAACCAAGAAAGACTTTTAGCTTTGGCCGTTTTATCAATTGAATCAGACTTGGCATCTAGGCTGAATTACGATACCATAATTAAGGAATTTAGTAAAGTTAAAAGCAGGAAATTTCTGTTCCTTTAATAAAGAACACTAATTAATTTTAAGTATATTTACGCTAAGAAATGTATATCTCCACCTTTATATTTACGAATTGTAATTTTTCATTAATACTTATTAACCTAATTTGTATTTTTCTGGATAAAAACTTGGCAGTGTTAATTGTTTTGTTTGTTTTTATTATTTTATAAAATCCGTCTTTGGGTCGCCATAGAACAGGGCCTCGCGAAATCTGTCTTGCCCACATCAAATTTAGGTCTTGCCCCGCCGCTGATCAAACCCGTATCAACGTGGTGCTCGTACAAAACACGTGTGCGTGATATTTAGTCGTTATTTGTTATAAACATCAATAAACTCGTTTGTATGAAAAACTGAGTGCATACATACCAAATAGTAACTATATAGTAATATTTGAATGGGTTACCTATGACAGATCGAATAGTGAATGATTTAGAGGTTGTTTTTATTTTATATCAATACTTACATCTATAAAAGGACCTAAATAGCGCTGGAAATAAACATTCTTTGACAGAATCTAGCCAAGTAAAAATGTCTATTATAGTTTTAAACAGGGTTCAAAATTTGTTGTAGTCTGTTTTGCTCAAGTTCCTTCATAAAAAATATTATTAGAATATAGTTCTTTAATATCGAATTCGTCTAGCCAAGGCGAGCTCAAGCTATTACAATAAACGTAGTGGTTACATACTCTTTGTATTACAAATGTATGGTCAAATAGATTTGAATATTATCTTTTTTTATTACGTTCTAATTTTAAATGGCTACAAGGCACCAGTTCTTTGTGCCTATTTGAAGAAACAATATTATCTTCTGCAAACACATCAAGTGTCGGTTGTTGACAAATTACCTTTCACAGAACGAATACATGTCATGCCCATAGTTGTTTATTGTGTACTTTGCACACAAGCTAAATACACACATGCGGTATTAGTTCCCGTAAATATTTGTCGGCATTGACTGAATACGGGTATTGTAACAGAATCAGTTTACTTGAGACCCAGCTGTGTGCTTGCAGAAATTCGAAGTGAGATTACTTGTGATTCGGAGAAGACTGTTGTTCTCTCATAGGCATAGCATACTTTGCTTTACGAATATTTCTCGACACTATCTGTTAGAGCCTAATCCGATCAGAGTTAGCAATTAAATTATATTTTTATTGATTAATATATTAGATTCATTCGTCAGTTTACAGGCCGTGTTTAGAAACGAGGTTTTAGTTATTTTTTTTAGTAAAATCTTACGCCTCGCCGCCATCTATGGTAGATGCTACTGCCCGTTGGTACACGATCGAGTTTTGATCGAACCATCAAGCAGAGGGAATAATATATTGGCTTCAACAGTACCGTTATGCCTACAAATAATAGTGATTTAATTATATTTTTTAAACAATGTAATATAGAGAATATGTCATTTCAAATTTATAAGTAAGAGTGCTATCTCATTGAATTTATTAAGAAAAAAAATGATAAATTTCCAAATTATTCCTTCTTTGGTTATTTTGACGTTGACAGCGTAATGACATCTGTCAAAATATTTATTTGAGTCAATGCTGTCAAAATTCGTTTCGTTCACTTTCGCTTTATGTAACTGCGATTATTTTTTGATACTCGTTGATCCAACTAAAATATATCTTTAGGTACAAATTCAAAAGGTTATATCTCAACAGCAAATATTTAAACTTAATCCTTGTTGTAATGATCACATACCTCTTTTGTACCAAGTTGCGTACTTTCTTCTTCCATACAAATATTAAGAAGACGAATACTCCGAGTCCGATGTTCGATATGTCGGTGATAATCCAGTACAAGTTAGAGCCCCCGATAGCAAAACTAAGGAGTTCTACCGTCCAGTTCACTCCCATCACCATAAACAGCTTGAGGTAGAGGCCGTATCTGAAACATAAAATTCAAAATATAGGTATTTATTTGATATTTACCCTTGGTTTTAGAGGAGTACCGGCGGACCATTTGATGTTTCAATTAGCTTTGATTACAGTTTTTGCTTTGAATACACTAATTTGAAACCAAATAAGTATATCTAAGTATGTAGGGTGACAGTGGCCAATAGACAACAACGGTTTGGGTTCAGCCAGTAACAGGGTACTGTCTGCCTGGGCCTGTAGAGCAAAAGGACCGGGGTTTTTTTCAGTAAGAGACACTACTTTCTTCTCCCCCCATCCAAGGCGAGAAATTATATATATATATATATATATATATATATATATGTTTTTTTATGTAATATCTCGGTAAACGAGCAGACGGATTACCTGATGGTAAGCAATCAGCGCCGCCCATGGACACTCGCAACGTAGAAGTTACGAGTGCGTTGCCGACCATTTAGGGATTAGGGATTTGGAGATTTAGGGATTGAGGAGGGATTGGGGAAGGGGAAGGATTGGGCCTCCGGTAACCTCACTCACACGGCGAAACACAACGCAGTGGTTATTTCACGCCGGTTTTCTGTGAGGCCGTGGTATCACTCCGGTCGAGCCGACCTATTCGTGCCGAAGCATGGCTCTCCCACACTTAAGCATGGCATATAGGATCCTTTCAAAAATTTTACAAACGATGAAATCATTTAAATTAATAGATACCTATTATTAACAGATACCTATTATTAATAGATACATTTAAACTGGTATTATTTATTAACGTGTTGCACGATATCCTTTATGAAATACGGAACGTTCTCAAGACGTTGGCCAGCTGGTATTTTACACAAATAAACATATCTTTCGCTCGGGAAGTATTCTAACAATGGATATGTGTATTACGTATGTACACATGCATGTATGTACAACGCTTACTCAATCCCCAAAATGACTGTTTAAAGATTTAGACAATTTTACGATTGTTTTATGATTCATTCAACTAAGTAAACTGTGTAGTTAAAAAAATGGATGAGTTGAAGCTTAATTCGCAATTTGTTAAAATATTATGTCGTGTAGGTACTTACTTACAACGCATAAGTAGATATTATAATTATTATTGTCACTGATATAAATATATTTTTTGTTGTAATTTGCATTTAATATACGAATTGTTATTTATTTGTAGTTCAATAATACCTATAGAGGTTTTACATCTCAATATTTCTAACTTTTTGCCAAGTATTTAAAACTTCTTTCTTACTTTTTTATTGGCATTACATCATAAAGCTAGGTTTCTTTATAAACTGCCAGTAGGTAATCAAACCCGTTTTTAAACGTGTGGAAATCCTCATGGGTACCCTTTGTCTGAGGTAATCAATACCTAGATAACTAACGAAGAAATTAATTATTTGTGTAATCGTCTTACGGTAATCAGAAGTCTAGATATCTACGTCACAACACAACAAATGTCAAAGAATCTAATCAATTACTAATTAAGTAACACGTATTTTGGAACTGTAGGTACTATTATCCCTACTAAATATCACATGATTTTAGCTTCTACTTAAAAACAAAATAATATTATATATCTCGGATGAACAGCGTCAGTTAAGCAAATTGCTTAACAAGCTATTTAATTAACGGCTTGTTGCAATGATATTATAAGTAAAATGGTGGATAGATAGGTTACATACACATCATTCGATTTTCAAAAGCGGCACACTTATGCACACATGAACAATTCGTATAGACGTCAAAGTGAGATGGCATGATTCAATTATAGCGAGTGAAAAAGAGATAAATATGAAAAAGTGTGACTAGTTAGCCATATTTTAATGTATCTATCACTTGCTGAGCGCTTATGACCTATCTACACCTTTTTTACTTATAAGTAATATCATTGGCGTGTTGCATGTCTTCTTTTGTGACAACTCTTAAAACAGAAGAGTTAATGGTGCCAGGATAATGGATAAGGAGAACTTTTCTTTTTAATCAGGATCTACAGTAGAAACAACAATGAAAACACCGAAACACTGAAGCCCAGCGTATACAAGAGACATGAATGAATTGTCGCGGATCCCGCAACGAAATAAATCAGAAGATATTATTTGCGGAGAAGATAAAGCGAAATAGTTTTCAGTTTACATTTACATCGGTAAATTTAATGCAAGAGACAGTATTACTATATGTATGATTTAATTTACCTATATGCGGATTAAAATTTTAACGAAATCTAACCTACTATCCTGCTGGTATCACAGTATTAATAATAAGAATAAGTACCTTTACCCCTTACCTTACTGCTAGTAATTCAATCAAAAGATTAAGCATTGAGACCTAGCAACGCGTAAAAGGCTAAATGCTTAGTAAAAAAGCTTAATTTGACACTTGACACATACAAGCTTGCCTCTAACCATAATATGTATAAAGGATACCGTTAAGCTTCTGGCGTGACATGACATACCACGTACCTAATGTATTACCCGTCTTAACTTACTGAAGAGGTACATTCACTTACTGATGCTTTGTCAGCACTAGGTACCTACATAAGTAACCTTTCTTTACCACTTCAAACAAAAAAATAAAAAACCTATCCAAAAAGAAACGTAATAACCAAAGAAATTTTCTATCTTGAAAAGTTTTGTAGTCAAGATAAAAGTTAGAAAGCAATTCTAAATAAAATATCGTCCTCATTGAAAACGCCCACGGACCTACAGCACCGTTTTTTTGTGAGGGGAAAATCATCGAATTTCTTTTTCCGCCCAGGGTCGAGCGGGAGGGAGTGTCAGACTCTTACTGACTAAATCCCCCCATGCGATGCGAGCGAAGCATGGCTCTCCCTCACTTGTTTAATTATTTTGGGCCATTATTAAGACGTATAAAGATAACGTTTTAAGATCGATCTATTGTACGCGATTACTTAATAAATAGGTACTATTATTCTCCTCCTCTACCTTACGACTATTTTAATTGATTCAAACAAAGTTAATCTACATACAATTTGCATTCTGTTTAGAAGTTAAAATTACTTTCAAACACATTGAGATTAAGTAGCCTGTATCCTCCATAGTATCCAAGCAATCAAACTTCGTTTAGTGGCTTTTGTTCGAGCAGTCTGCAGATACAACCTGCACTGTGATATCTACATAGTAGTTTTATATGTGGCGTAGCGTGCTCATACTAACTTAACTTCATATTTACAAAGAATATAAAATCTTACCACCGTACTAACATAACAAATGTAAAACAACTAAAATCGTGCTGTTGATTAACGTTGAAGACATTTCAAGTTATAGGCATTTCTTACTGATTGATACAACCCTTATCACTCAATTCCATCCACATTGTTTAATTAGGTCTTTAAATTAATCTCTTAGCCGTAAAATTCGTCATGAACTTAATATTGAAGTTGCTCTCAATATAACACTATAAGAACCAGAAATATTTATTGCTTTTTTCAAGACGTATAAACTTATATTAAGAAGATATTACACAGGGAACCTCTAAGTATAGATACATATTGCGTATTTTTGTGCTACATAAATTTGTTCCATAACATGCTTAAATGCAGATAAAGTATAAAAAGTGCAAACAAAAAACAATCTTAACTTGCTAAGCAATAAAGTACGTAGTTAATTAATTACCTTTGTTTGTCTTTCTTAAGCTTGTCACTTCGCGACGACTCCGCGCCTTTCAAGATGGCAGTCTCCTGTCTAATGGAACGGATGCGGTACGCAGTCACGGTGAAGAATACCACGTTGCATATCACCAGTATTAGCACAGGAACGAAGAAGTACACGAGGTCACTCACCCAGTCTAAGTAAAAAGAAAAAAAATTATCTCAATTTGGAATCTAAATAAAATAATGCCTTATTACGATTGATGGTTTATTTTTTTAGACGAAATCCATCAGAACTCTTGGTAAACAAAAATTAACTTTCGTCAAAACCAAACGAATGTTCTTTTCAATTAACTCCTAAGTTTAGAAAGATGGAAAAGTTAGGACAGATAATGGAACTAAGATAAAGCCTGTCAGCTACCGGATAATTGATTTCCGAAAACAACCCACACGCTCGAGCGACGATTCTCCAGCATATTTTGCGAAATGGGTTTTAGATGTTTCTGGCACAGCACAAAGCTGACAGAGGCTTGTGATAACGCTATAAAAAGGATTGGCTATTAGGTATTAATATAGTTTATATTCTGCTTAGGTTTTATATTATACATTTCCCCATGATAAGTTTTTAATAATTAAAATTCAATTTGCTTTGCTTTGAACACCTAGCAACCCTATTTCGCACTACAATAGAGCTACGATCACATATAAAACGAACCAAAGTTGTGTTAGGGTTGAACGTCGTATTGTGGCATTCATTTTATATGAATGAGACCGCTTTACGCTTCTGTAAATCCATTTTTCCGTTGCATTTTTATATTGGTATGTGAACCGTCATATTTTTTTATGCGAAATATGAATAATCTTTATAGGAACGGTCTGTATGATTAAAGACATACTTATTTTTCCTACTAAAAGTTATTCTTTATGATTGTTTATATTTCTCGTGTAGGGATTACTTTGTTACTTTTTTACTGTGAATGTTATTAGCAATGAGCCTTGGGAACGAATAGGTTGCAATTTTGTAATTATTGCTGGCTGGAAAGCTTAGTTAATGGCGGACATAACACGACATTGTTGATACTGTGGCTAAGTACTAATCAATACTGTTTGACGGTCACCGTAAAATATACAGCTCAGTAAATCATATGAAACAAAAGTTGTAAGTACGTAATAACTTCTGTATTTTAGTAGGAGACGTAAATTTGGTGGTTACGTTATTTTATTATTTCATTTCACTCGGATTATTATGTAGGTATTATGACATACCCTGGCAGACATACAAGTTTTGATACATTAAATTTAAAGTACATCTTCATAGGTATAAAGATTAACATTTATCACAGGATCGTGTGATCCTGACATTGTAATATGAACTTTATTGATAAAAAATTAACACCACTTACCAACAAACCAACACCTCTTAGTTCCAAATCCAGGTTTGATGATATGCGCGGGAAGATCTCCGAACTGCATGCCAGCTGTGATCCCAGTGAGGATGAGAGGGACGCCCCAAGCATAGAGGCCGTATAACAGAAACCTCCTTCGTTCTCTTCTCTTATTGGTGCTGCCACCCCGATAGCCACTGTTATTTTTAACAAAGTTTTTATAAGATCTGCAATTGAAAGCCGAGGTTTGTACCCCAGCAGATTACGATTGATATGGTGGATAGAATTATAGTCTTTGTATTGATTTATGTATTTGATGGAGGCTACTATATTTACATCTATGGAATAAATAAGATGGAGAGGGTTTTTAACGATTTGGGACTGAAGTTAGCCGAAGTAAAATTTGTTAGTGAAATTCTTTGTGATATGGGTGAGAATTTATAGAGATCGTAGCAAGACTAAACTTAACTAAATTCACAAAAAATAAAACCTAATAATTTGTTACCTAACTACTATTAATAGATCCAATGTAATATATGTCTGAAACCTGTAAGGATTCATATTCGCAATAGAAAAGTCACTTTTTCGGTTAAGAAAACCTGGACTTTTATGTTCTAATTATAAGTTTGGAATCGCCTTTCCACCTTGAGCAAGCTTGGTGTTTCATTTTCAAACCTGCTACGTGTGGGACGCCCTTTCTCAGCAGTTGGCACTTATAGGCAGATGATGTGTGGTATGAATATATGTATGTATGAAACCTGCAGGGTTTTAGTTACAAATGGAAAGCCCCACTGTTTCAGTAAATAATATGAAAATAATGGCAAGATTATGGATCTTGTCTATTCAAACTTTTAATGGTGCCTTTATAAAGTTTTATTCTCAAAACGTTCTGTGTGATGAAAAAACATTAAAAGGATAGAATATAATATATTTCACAGACTATCAACACCCTATCCGTGCACACCACACAGGATTTGCAAAATAAATAAGGATAATAATGCCAGAAGCACGGATATATTAACACCTTGAATAAGGCTTATAAATAAGACGGTTTTAACAGTGCGTGGGTGCTTTTCTCGGTTCTCCTATATTGTCTCATACACTAGTGAATAATTAATTTAAACTTCAAGTAATACATTGCCAAGCTAAATATATTTTCAGCCACATCTATCACAGCCTTATTAGAACCGCTCCAAACAGCCAGTCTTTACATCGTGACCCGGATTTAAGTGGGCCCTGAATGGAATATAAAGCACCTCTGGGAACTATTGAAACTTCGGTTTTGTACCACGTATTTTCAGTTATTGTATTCAAGATTATTAAGGTATTCATATACCAACATAGTTCGTGTCTCAAGTCTATACTAATATTATAAAGAGATAAAATTTGTAAGTTTGTATGTAGGGGGTAATCTTTGGTACCGCTTTTCGGATTGCCAAAATTCTTTCACTGATAGAAAGCTACAATGTTCCTGAGTGCTATAGGCTACAAAACATCATGCTACGATTAAATGGAGCCGAGCAGCGGGTGAAACCGCGCGAGAATAGCTAGTTCTTTATAAATATCCTTTATTTAATGTATCGTCAATGTACTAGGTATCTCATATAAAATAAAGTAAAATACTTTTACAACAAAATATTTTTTCACAATGTATTAAAGATATTTTTTATCGTCTACTACGACGCTCGTAACCGAGTTGCTACGACGCGTAGCTCTTAAGTTAAAGGTAGTAATAACTTTCTCGTAGCAACTCGTAGCAGATCCGCAGTAGCTTTCTTTATCACCAAAAATATTTTTACTTTGTAGTATTTTACGTTATACTTTATATTTATTTATTAGGAGTTTATAAAAACATTGTGTTATAATATTTGTTTAATTTTCCTTATAACTATCAATTGATCCATTGACGTACGACATGATGACGCAGTTTAAAAATATAGGAAAAACATTAATGAAACATAAAACTACTATTTACATACTAACAGTACAGCACCTTACCTTTGCGACTGTTGAGCCAAAGTCCCAACTCTTCAATAGGAAGCATTAGAAACATAATTAAAACATGAACATTTATTTATCTAGACACATTTGTATTGAAATGTATTCAAAACTTATTGATCATTACATTTTGATGTTCTACATTACATATTATCGTCCGATATGCTTTATTATCCAATTTATGTCATATGAATATGAATAGCACTTAAAATTCATGACAGAATGACCTCCAAAGATAATGGAAACACCCTGTATATAAGAGTGTAAAATTACAGTAATGTAATGATACATTTTAATAGCATCACATTACCTAATCGAAAAGCTTGACATGACCTGTGTTAAATTATACCTAAGTCTAGATAAAATTAGAAATCGGACATAATGAAATTTTAATTCGAGTGTTTCTATCCATGCACTAAATGTCGACCTTGACAGCCAATTGGGTTATTCTGTAAACACTTACGCATTCATAAAATTAATAATAGACATTTTAGTGGAGCAAAAACTGAATTTACAATAGGGATGGCGATAGTTTTTTAATGTCCTTCTTTGTAATTGATTTTAAAAATAATGTTTTTTATAATTTCATTTTCGACGATACATTGATTTGAAATATTGTATGACGTCACAAATTAAACTAGATTTTATACTTTAAATAAGTATATAACTTTAATTCATTTGATAAAAATATTGATGCGTTGTACAATAAAATAAAAAAATACGTGAGACCTCTTTTCATTAATCTAATTGAGACTGAATATTTTTTTAATTGCCATACTCTGCCATTATTCCTATTATCTTAGATATACAGCTTTACGATTCTGAATAATGGTTATAGAATGACCCAAGAAGTAATTTTATTGGTCTTCGTATATTATAGAGGTCGTACTCTCCGAAAGTGCTGTGGACACTACATTTGACAGTAAAGATGATATATCGAAGTAACACAAGCTACAACGAAAAATCAAATCATTATCATTATACCTAACTAACTACATAGAGAACAGAACAACTAACTATAACAAACCATTGAAATACGTGAGCAATTTAAAAATTAACAAGCATACAACTGATTCTTGAGAGTTAAAAATAAATGTGACTAATTTTCTAGAAGTAAGAACTGCATAATATATAATGTATTTGCGAAACTGCGTCGTGGTTGCGAGTTAATATAAACATACGTACGCTAATGTATATAAGTGTGCATACGCATATATAATTCTGTTTTTTGTTGCGCTTAACCACGGCCACGTGGCTTACTTTACTTTTAAAACGCAAATGGTATTGCTAACATAACTAAACATTCTAGGGTTGCCTACTAAACATTACTAAACATTCTAAATTTGTATAACAAGGACCTATGCGAAAAAAAGTGACAATGAAATATCTCTATCTACGTGTTTCTAAACATGCAACACATTCTATTACCTACTAATACGTTTTTGCTTGATATTTTCGAAAACGGATTACCACATAAAATATATAATAGAAAATTATAAAATATATAATAGAAAAACTACAGTAACAGAAATCAACAGACATTCAATACAACAGTGCAAACACATTCAGATACAAAGCAAGGAATCTTCTTTTTACTTATCTCAAATATATTTTCAACTATACTTATGCGTATCTCACACCAAGACACACTGACTACAAATAAAAATAATGTGCGACAAAGTCTACTCTATTACGAAACTACATATATCTAGTTGCCTTGAAAATACTTCAAAGTGTGAACTAAACATTTTTTAATTCAACTGCAGACTGAAAAGCTGTATTGATTTATTATTTACTTTAAATGTGGCAATGAAAATTAAATTGACATTGTAGCAGCCTTGATGCCATTTTTGCAGTCTATTTAAAATAACTACTACTAATACTACCTAGTACTGAGTGATTTTTTTTCATGTAAGTAAGATAAAACATCTACTCTACTCTACATCATACTATATATCGCTTAAAATACGCGGCTCGTCCAAAACGGAGCTGGGACGTTGCCCAAAATAAGATAAAATTATGAGTAGGTATTTATCTCAAACAGTCACTTGTGTTTAAATGTTTATTATGTTTTTGTAAACATCTTTATTATTTTTTAAATTAAGTTTTTTTTTATTTTAGAATAGTCTAGCGCTCTTTTGAACGGGCCGGCAAATACCATTCTAGTAAAATGCATCAACTTACTAGCGTAATAAAATCGATGGTACGTATTCTAAACGATTTTCTACAAAATATTTACTCACTCTGCTGATTTTAAACTTCCTTTATAACTAAGTTGACTGACCTCTACTCTGTAATTGAACGACAGTATTCGTATGAAACCACCTCGTCTGAAATGTGAAATATATAATTGATGCCATGCATATTTTTCATCGATTTTTTGTTAACTTCGTCTAAAATATGGACGAAAATATGATGAGTTTTATATGTAGGTGTTTTTTTCTTGACGTCATCTTATAGGGATTTAAAACAATAGAATTTGCTGTCGTTTTAGGATCACTTGCCCAAATCGCGCGTACAATATTAACATCTACCTATACCTATATGTAAAAATGTCACATACAGACACGGCTTCGCAGACATATGTAATCATGTATGTAGTTGTAGTTGTAGTTAGAGTCTGACAAACCAAAGTTTGAATTTGTTCAAATGTTTTTATATGGAAACTTTCTTAAGTGACACTCTTTTTGAATAATAACCATTCTATTAATAATGAAGACTGCAATTTAACATACGGCTTGAAATACATAGGTAAGTGTTAACCTCATGTTTACCCATAGGAAGTGTTAAGTGGTAATAAAGGTAAAATAACCATAAAATTATAAGGTAGAGGTCACACTTCTTGCGATAGTCTCCATCCAGTCTGACATACTAAGAGAACCTTTTTTATGACATGGTAAGCAATCGGTGTAGCCCATAAATATATAGGTACCACCAACACCAAAAGTATTACGAGTGCGTTGCCGGGTTTTTGGTGAATAGCGTTTTGGAGATTTAGGGATTGAAGAAGGCTAGGGAGAGGTGAAGGATTTAGGGTTATAGGTGATTAGGCTCCCGATAGTCGCACGGCGAAACACAACATTGTGGTTGTTTCCGGCCAGTTTCTGTAAAGCCGTGTTATCAATCCGGTCGAGCCGTTCCATTCGTGCCGAAGCATGGCTCTCCCATACTTGAAACCTTCCAACCTATGCCGAATGACTTTCATTTGTTATTTCTTAAGTCTTTTGTTTTTTTCTCATTTGAGAACAGCGTCGTTGCCTCTACCAATCATTCCTGAGGGTGTCAGGCGTCACAAAACAGATGGGAACATTAAATAAAACACGAGACTAAAATGTATGATTGCAAAAAGTCCTAAGTAGTGGTAAAAAAAGTGCACCGAAACGATTCTTAAAGTTTTAATAACTTAAAACATGCTATTGTAATTTATGATTTTGGTCTATTATAATCACTAGGGCTTCAATGTAAAAAAGGGGATTTTTCGTTTGTTTTTTTTTTTGCTGACATTCCGAAATTTGCACACCCACATGTACCTACATGCATCATAGCGCAACATAACATGAAGTGAATGTATCGTACCATTTAATTAAACAATTAAACATTAACGAGCAATATCGAGCATAAATATAGCAGTTCGAGCACACGAGTAACATGCCATTACAGACATCGACCTGTAAACTAGGCTTAGGAACCTACAGGTGGCAGCTGACTCTGACAACGTTCAGACACGGCGTGGCTGATCTGCAATCCAAGGCATATGTCAATTAAAATTTTGTTTCATCAATTTTGAATTTCGAAATCCGATTGGGTAGTTTCCTAGGTCAAAAATAAATTATTTCGACGTTTCAATACAATAAAATATTGAAAAATAACTAGGTAAGTATACTTTTATTCATCGATCGATCGATACACTGAATTTTAGATATATTTTAGCTAATTTTTAAGAAATAAGTATGCGATTTGACGCCAAAGAACTATGACGTCATAAAACTCAGTTTTTCATACAAATCTCGTAGAAAAGTATCGTTTTTGACATTTGGATAAAAGTATTGAATTTGACTAGTTGGAAACTACCGTATTGTGTTTTTAAATGTCCCGGAACACAAATAAAATTGCACAATTTTAATTGATTCGATTCAAATTTAGATAAGAACTTCTTTTTTATTGTTTATAAATACCCTTGGGCTAAACATAGACACACCCACAACTAGCGCAGCATAGCTTTTAATGGAATAAGGTCCATGAATCTAGGTAAATGTAACAGCACTCATGTGAACTCATATCTGTTATATCACATAAGCTTGATTCGTTGATAATGGCCCTCCACTTCAGAGTAGGGCTAACAAGCATAAAGACTATCAGTGTTATCGGACGTTTAACATGGATCAATGTATGCAATATTAGGTATGAACCCATTGAAAAATGCGAAACCGACATTTCGGTATCCAGCAAAATAATTTTATCTATAGGGAAAATATCAAATAGTAGGTACCTATGAGTACGACCGTAAAAGTGGAACTTTTATTAAGATTATAAATCATTCTTTACCGTCAAGCGTTTGTAATATTGCTTTGCAGATAGGACGTTCACCTAATAGATATTTGAACACCTAAAAACATACTTATAGGACTACAAGGTGATTATTCGTCTGACTAAATTCATTGTCAAAACTGTTCTAGTAATAATTCAGAAGGGATCGATAGTCTCACTTTTATAAAAAATAAATGTTTCAGAATTAAAAAAAAAAAGAAAAAAAAAGACAATTGTCTCCGCCATCTTGGTCGATGTAAAGAACGCCTTGCCATTCTGTTTTTATTTATTGCAATCAAATCCTAAGTTGTTTACCTATTGGTGATGTATGTGTTACCACACAAAGAGGAAATAGCTTCGTATTTAATCAAAAGAAAATAGGTAATAATTGAATAATAATAAATAATTTGTTTACATATTCCGTTCTATAAAGAGAAGGAAAATGAAATAGTATTGGCTGGAAACAACCTATTGAAAATTACGAGCTCTTGTTATGCCAGTGAATGAGGAAATATAATTCGTTATTCCTCATTGAAGCAATAGGAGAAACTTCTTATGTACCTATTTGATTATAATTAGATATAGTTCGATTGTTAATAGCAAAAATACGCTAGCCAATAAAATAAAAACGGAATGTCTTGTCAATGACATTCGCTATTTTCTTTCACGCGAATGGAATTTTATAGCATTTTGTGACAAAAATAAAAACTATTAAATAGTGCTGCGCTGCGGATGAAGCTTGTTCATTGCACTCTTTGTTTATGGTATAGCATAGTGGATCAATAAAATGCACTGGTGGTGGTGGGCCGTAGACTTAGAAAAAAGCCACCAACCTCATTCTTTTATTCGTAGTGCTTTTAACGCTATTTAAAAGATTGTGTTTTTAAGGAACCTAATTTTGATACCTATTTATTCTTTTTTACTTTAGATGGCGAACTGTAAATTTAAATTGTTCTATTTTTGAAATTACTTAAGATTTTTTTCTCGAATAAAATAATAGTATTGATGTGTTGGGAAATCTTATTTCAGACATACTGGCAAGTATATTGCAGGCATGTTAGTGGCCAGTAAAGCGCGATATTTTTGGTCATATTTCTCTAAGTGACAAGTTTTTATTTAGCAAAGGATCATTCAAAGTAATGCTGTTGCTATTTCACTTAACTTAATCTAGTAATATTAGTATATCGCTGAACTTGGACCGTTATGTAACTATATTCCTAGAGCGGTAGCAATGCATTGCTTTCATATAACTATATAGGTATTATTATTACGCTACATAATCATATAACTATATTACAGCTTTATCTATCTTACTGCGACATATACATAGGTTTGCACAACAATGTGGGTTTTAAAGCGTCACAGATGTTAGACTTAGCGCCACTGATTATATTTTTTAGTTTATATACATATATTCCCACGCAGATTCCCACGCGTTGTAAAACCTTCATGTTGTCAGTTGCCGGGCGTCGCCTTGTATCCGCAGATATCCTCAGATATCCGTAGATATCCGCCGACAGTTTTTATCACATTGTGGCCATACATCTTCTGTGCCTCCTATCGGTTATATTTGTATTACAGCATGTGGGATCGATAATACGATGTAATATTTTATCACATGTTTACCAGAACGTAGCAATTTCTACATATTACATATTTTACATGGAGTATTCAAACTATTTGTGCTTACTTAAACATATCTAGAGTTGTAGAAATAATGTATAATTAATATGTTGCTAGTCAAGTAACTCGTTACTTGTTAAAATGTCTCTGACACTAAAATCTCTAACTATAAATCAGCTTTAAAAATGAGTATGAACTTTAACTCCCGAGTTAATAAGATAGATTTTTACTAATTGACACACACTAGCACCAATGCCGACGATTGGTGTTAGTGATTCCTATGCATCTACGTACCTAGTACGTACACACATAATGTTTTGAATGTATGTGAGCGGCTAAATATGTGTGAGTGTATTTTATTTACCTGAAAGTCCTCCAAATATCGAAGCACATGACGTTTAGCCAGAAGAATGACGTTTGGAATGCGTAGTAAACGATGAACGCTGAAAAAAAAAAGTAAATATAAACATTATAATGAAATGAATCGACGTCCCATACTCTATAGATGAAAGGGAACCACATATACGTACCTACTTAGTTACATAACACAGGTACAAAGATAATAAATAAACAAAACGTGCGAGAATTTCTCTCATTGAAATCTAGGTCAACTGTTTAAGCTTCGGAGAATTTATTGACAGACGCTTTGGGTATGGGAATGAAAATAAATAGCTTAATATTGCGACATTAATTAATGATTGATTGTATTTTTTTTTAGTAAAAACAAACCTCTTTACTTGGTATCTTTGAGTGGTAGGTAACAAACATATTGCGAAACTCGCCAAGGTATAATCTATATCCCAAGATATCAAAAAGTATAGCCCTCAACAAAAAATGAATAAAAGTGCACTAGTTGTAGCTAATAATGTGCAACACAAGTTTAATACATAAAATTATTAGATACCTTGAAATACTTATATATAAGAATATTATAAGTAAAAAGGTGTAGATAGGTTACAAGCGCTCAGCAAGTGATACATGTATGAAAAAATGTGGCTAACTAGCAACACTTTTTCATATTTGTCTCTTTTTCACTCGCGATTATTTTATCATGCCATCCCACACTTTAACGTGTACCATACGATTTAATGACGTGTGCATAAGTATTCCGTTTTTTAAAATCAAATGTTATTTATGTTACCTATCTATACCATTTTACTTATTATATTATTGCTTATATAGAATACAATGATGATAAGTTTATCATTACCATTCAAAGACGCGAAACTGAACGCAAGACGATGATGGCAACATTTTGGCACCTAAATTCGTTTTAAAATAAACGCTAGGAAGTACTTGTTCACTTTTGTAATTCAGTTCAGTTCAGGGAGGAAGTAACCCTATTGTGCGTCTGAGAACAATTCCCTTTTGATCATGTCATTAACCTATGTCGTTAATTAGGTGTAATTTATCAAGTTGAATATATGCTTATGTTCTTAATACCTTTACTGATCTACAGAAAGGTCGTTTGAACGTATTTTTATGTGATGTGTCGGCGATCGGAATACCTGATGGTAAGCAATCAGCGTCGCCCATGGACCTGCAACGACGGAGGAGTTACGAGATTTGGAGACTTTGGGAATGGGGAGGAATTGGGGTAGGGGAAGGATTGGGCCTCCGGTTACCTCACTCACGCCGGTTTTCTGTGGGCCGTATCATCCGGTCTAGCCGACCCATTCGTTCCGAAGCATAGCTTTCCCACATTTAGATTTATATCTTTATTTCTGGAAGTTTATCTTGCAGATATTTTGAGTTCTTAGGACAGAAAAATAGTGCCTAGACAGATACCTATATCTTAGCGCTTTTCTAATCTTCAAATGGCAAAAATAACAACCTAAAATGATGAATTCAGGACTATTTTTGAACAGTTGATTCGGGTAACGTTCGCGGTTTCACAGAAAAACAAGAAAAACGGGTTGTTAGCATATGTCGTAAAGTCGAAAACCCTGCAGTCTTTGGCAATCCTACGTAAGTATATAAGTATCAGTATATATGAAACTGCTATACGAAAAACGACCTTCGGCAAATTGCAATGGAAGCGAACCATCTGGTCGATTGACGCGCTGTTTTTTTTTTCTTTCATTCCCAAATCAATCGGGATATAAATATTGCAACACAACGTATATTTTTCCGGAGTTACCACGAAGTGGTAGGCGTTCGAGTTTGAAACGAGTAGTTTGCATTGAGTAATAAATACGTGAAATATTACAATGCTACGCGTATCAGTGCGTACTATGTATACTACCAAGAATAGGTCCTTGTGACTAGTTTCTTTATAGCAAACTAACTGTTCTTTATTTTTTTCTAACTATGCTAGTTCTTTAATTTTCCGTCAAACTTACATTGTCTATTTTTCAATTTACTTAATAATCACACATTGTACGTAATTTGTGGATGACACGAAGTGAATCGACCTTTTTTGTAGGGATAATGATAGAATGTATCCCTTTGGGCAAAAAGAAGAGTCACCTCTATAAAAAAATATTCATTTTGTTATCATTTTTATTAATGCCTACCTATATAAAACCTAAGGTAATCATTCAAGAAGGATTTACACCAAATATTTTTTAAGTTACTGATGAGTATATTTAGCCAATTATTTTGGCTTTATGATCAGACATGAATATGACTAATTATGTAAATAAATGACTCATGAGTCTTGAATGCATAAGTCACATTAATTAATTAATTGTATCATTTTATTTGTTTCCTTAATAAAGGCAGTGTTCCCCGTATTGAATGTATTGTAGACGTCAATGTTCTGTCTAATTAGTACTATACTTATTAATTGCTTATAATTATCACGTGAAGGTATGTATTTCTCGGAATAGTTAGGCAGATTTGTTCAGGTGTTCATAAAATGTTAATAACTTCTTGAGTCATATCTACTTATATTGATTTATGACCGAAATCTTTAGATCGATGTTAATTTTTGAAACTAGAATCTCAATAGAATTTGTGCCTAGTCCTGTCCACAGATTTCAGTTTAAGATCGGCTTTTACATGGAGTTTAAAAAAGAAAAAAAAGAAGTTTTTATAATAACTAACGTGAGACATACTAAATTAACTAAAATTCGCGGGTTACTCACGTGTGAATGTTGAGATAAGCTCTACTAGTTTCGAACGCGCGCGCGTCAGTAGGCTGCGCGACGTCACCGCGTCCGCGCACGCTGCTCATGAGGAAGAACCCCTCTGTGGTTCGAAACTAGTAGAGCTTTTCTCAACATTCACACGTGAGTAACCCGCGAATTTTAGTTAAAAAAAAGAAGATTGATTTTTTACCTAACTTACATATAAATAAGACTGTTCTCCTTTCGGTGTGGATTTTACTTCTCTTTTTTTAAGGGAAAATGACCTCAAATGACTATCTTCTCCATACGTGAGATGAGAGGGAGTGTCAGACTGTTACTGACTAAAACAACTCTGTGCCTTCTCCTCCTCCGAGCTTGAGTCACGGAGAAGGCTACAGGCAGGAATTATAATCTTTTTTACTTAAACGCAAATCATGATGCTCCCGACTAAAGGAAATTGAACCTTAAGTGAACTTAACGAGCTCTTTATTTAAGTAAACAATATCTCCATTAAAAATTCAAAAATTTAAAAAGAAGTTCCAAATATAAATGAATAAATGGTCTGAAATAGCCTCTTTAGATTGGCTGACAGCATCTGTCATACGTGCGACCTATTTCAATTGTCCAATATTTTCAATAACTTCAAAATTAGAATACCTACTTATATGATACCTATTAGAAATAATAGGTCTTTACCTATGAAATTGCCGTTCTACAGTACTGGCCATTTCAAATCAAAATACTTTTTGTTAGGCTAAGGCTAATTAATTTTGTTTTAAAAACATGGGATTCTTTTTTCAAAAGTAGGTACCTAGCCATTTGTTAATTGATTAGTGTTACATTTTCATCGCATTTCAAATCAAAAAATTCGTTTAATTTTTTTCATGCAAAACGGCAATTTCATAGTTAAAGACCTATTATATATAATATTTCCCTCCGTTCCCTCCTACATTCCGTACATTGTTATCTCGGAATTTATTTGAGCGTAAACGTTGGGGAATTATCCAGATCTGATCTAATGCCAAACGTCTGCCATATCGAAATAGATTATTATAGGAACAGCTTGCTTTATCATTCTAATCTATACTAATACCAATACTAACATACTAATACTAATAATATTTAATAATATTATCTTCGGGACTACTGGTTCGAATTAAACACTTCTTCTTGTTTATTATATATATTATATTATTATTATTAGTCCATATATCAAGGAAGTCTATAGACTATAAAACATGATATGATCTGCAAGAGTCGAGCAATGGGTGAAACCACGCAAGAATACCTTTATATAGCTATGAAACGGTTCGTCAATATGAAACCTATGCTTGCTAAGTTCAAATTCAATAGATTTGTTATAAAAATTTAAAAATCTACAAAATTTTGCCTTTGATTAAAAATACCATTGCGTCATCCACCGAATCACTACTGCGAATTAAATGCTCAGATCAGACGGAGATAAAGGAGGTTTCATTTTGAAATATTCGATTAAAACACGTTCTCCTGTTGTCATTCCATATTATTTTCTGTCTGAGATTTTGTTCAGTCTTGCGGGTAGGTAATATTATGAAGACTCCACGAAGATGACGATTATACCAGGACAGAATTTCGACTATGTATCAGGAAGATTATACTAAAACATAGTACAATGTCGCAACATCGAACGCGGTTAGTACTTGGATGGGTGATCGCCTGAGAATACCGCGTGACGTTAGCTTTTGCAGCCGTGGTCGCTGGGTAGGCACTATAAGGCACCGCGGCCTCAGCCTAGAGCAGGAGAAGGAACGGGGGGGATTTTCCCCACTCAAAAAAGCCATAGAGCTAAGTCGTCCTTCCTACTGACTTCCTTTCGTATAGTGACTAAATATTACGTTTAACTCTTTACAATACACATGTGTCATATAATTGGGATGATATAAGATCACATTACGGTGTGATTGATATCAATTGTCTGGTTGTCTGGGTCACATTCGTTTGTTAACCTCATGTGAAGTGTGATTCGTAAAGAATAAACCCGTAGGCGGTACGGAGATTTGACTTCGTACAATTTAAATTCAAGTATGAAGGGGATTGTCCGTTGAAGTGTCGTCATTCAGTACCTATTTGAAAAAAGAACTGGCGTAAACCGTATTGGTCAAAATTTTAAGTCAAATCATTTATTTCAAACAAATCACTGGCACTTTTTAACGTCAACAAAAATAAAACATCTAGTGAAGCTATTTACTCGTTTCAAAATGTAGATTCCTATGGAGAAGAACGAGCAAGAAACTCCATGGTTACTTTTTTCTATCAGTATTTACCATTCATTTAATTGTTACATCATTTAGTTCGGTTTATTGTGTGAGAACAGTGTAACACTAATTGGATACTACTACTATATTTTTGGGTGGGTGGGGTGAGATGCTAATGTTAGACTCTTACTGACTAAAAACAACTTCCCTTCTCCTACACCAGGCCGGGACTACGGAACTTTATTGCGCTTAACCCTCTTTCTCAAAATTCCGGATGAAAGGGTTGCCTTTTTTCAAGAGTTTTGAGAAATTGAGATCCGCTATTTCGTTAATTTTAGATGTTCTATGGGCGGTATAAAGAAAAGAATCTCTTTCATATTAATTCCACTATTTAAAAAGACGATTGTCGTCGTTGTTATGACAGTTGCGCTTCTTCTATATTTAAAATCAAGGTAATACCTACGTAAAGTTTGTAAACGTGAACTGCAATGTTATTAATAGGATTATTGCTTGACATTTTAGAACCGTTGCAATGTTCGCGACATCGGTCGTTTGGTAGAGTACTAGATCAATTTTAGGTAAGTACATACAATTACTAAGACTTTTTATTTTGAAACTGTTGTTTCAATAATCAATGGCACGACACTAAAACAATACAGTATTTGTAATAAGAACCTAGTTTTTATTTTAAGAATAAAAAGAATCTAGTTAAATAATAATTTTGACAATGATACCTAAATAATCTTTAGATTTTCTTTTGACAAAAAAGCAAAGCATTTTGCAAAACGTATTTACCTTAATGTAACTGGTATGTTAATTAACGTTTAAAACTCAAAGCTGAAATAAACGCAAAGAAATTAATGATGGCCGGTTTGAATTTTCATAAGTTCCGACCCTCACTAGGGAATGGCCTAACATTCATTCGTATGGCGAAAGGCCTGCACGAAAATTTAATTATGCTCTGACTTAATTTGACCTGTGAATAAAATTATTCAAATGAACAAAGTTTTTTCCTACTTTGTCACAAATGAAAGTAAAATAATTATAACTAAAAGCTGGACTACATTACACCTAACAACGTATATTTATTGCCCAAAAAATAAAAACACGCGATTGCAATGCAAACTATTTGTTATATAAACCTCATTGGACACTTTCATGACATTTGTGCCAGCCAGTACGTATATGAAATTCTTCTAGGTAGGTACTCATGTACCGACAATACACATGTTTTTTTAATTACATTAGCGGATCCAATATCTGTGTTATACACTCAGGTAAATTACGTTGACCAACTATGGAAGGTGCGGCCATGTCCGTAATTATTCAGGATATTAGCCGTGATATGTTTTTCACTAGTGAAAATAAGACAGATTGTTTAACTTACATAACAAAGTAGGTAGGCACCTGTAGCGATGATTAGCTAATTACTAACTACTAATGAGGGTCATCCTACTAAATGACAAGACGAACTACATATTAGAAAGAATTTATGATAAAAGTATTTGGTTCAACTAAGTGATACGTTAGCGAGAATTACGAAGTAGCGGCAATATTCAAAGTTCGGGGATTTAATCAAAGATTTTATGATCGGACGATAAAATCGAGAACAAGAATGGCCTCTTGTGATATTTAACCCAATTTCGATTAAATCCCGGTGTTACTAGCCTATAAGCGTGTGCTCATTAATATTAATAGTTTCAGTCTACCGTAAGATTGGTATTTAGTTCCTAAATACCTAATTTAAATATCAACACAAACAAAAGAAAGGTGTGTATTTAAAAAAGAGGATATTTTATGATATATTAAAACGATATTTATGTCACAGAAATATCTAAACAAATAATAAAAGCTAATAAACCTGCTTTAACTATCACGATAAAAAGATGGCGCTTTTATGAACGCAACCATAAACTAGGTAAGCAAGCAATTCGCGCGCTTTTCCATCAAACTAAAAATAATAACCAAAGAGTAAAGTAATATAGCGGGAGATAATAACCAATAAACGCCTCGCTTCTGATTTTAGTGGAGTCTATTAGAGCTACCAATTAACTATTCGATTAAATGTTAATGGGAATCATAACAATAACATTTATTGCTAGCTGGTTGAGCACTAATATAATGGAAAATAATACGGAGAAAACATTCTTTGCATTTGCAACTCAGTTAAGTGAAGAACAAATTAAGAAAATTGTATGACAAAGAGAGAAAAAAGTACAGTTGAAGATTACTTAGTCGTAGATATTTCGTTGTTCAGTAACTGGACAGCACATAGATCTCGACTATGATATAACTAATGTTTGAAATGCGTTACAAATCCTCAGTAAATTGCAAGCTCGTCATACGTGCGTACTGGAAATTGGTTTGATGCGCGAAACTGTTGCTACACTGCCACAGAATACCTACATATTACATGTACCTATGTGTGTCTTTACTTTACTTATAAGAGGTTTTTTTGTCAGGGGACAATCATCAAATGACTTCTCCCGCCCTGGGCCGGGAGAAGGGAGTGTCAGACTCTTACTGACTAAAAACCCCGTTCCTTCTCCTGCTCTAGGCCGAGCGCATTGCGCTTACCCGCAACCCCGGCTAAGCATCAGCCTTATAGGACCTCGTCTGTGGTACTTAAAAGAGGTGGTTGCGTAATATATGTTTCAGTTGTTCTCTGCCATACAAAATATCAGACTTTTATTAGTTTTTATTTTCATTATACAATGTCGGAAAATTAGAGCCCAATACTACGTATCTGTATCAAACCAAAGAAAAAATTGTCATCACTCTTACGTACCATCAACAAACTAAGCAGTTTTAATAATAATAACAGGTTCAAGATGGCTACCAGAAAATAAATCAGTTAAACTTACCAACAACCAGACAGCCTGTCATCTCAACGCCAACCCTTCCAATATGGAGCTTCAGGTAAGCCAGGAACGGATAGGCTACGATCAGGCCGCCGCAGTACGCCATCAGACACATGCCGTGCAGGTTCCTTAGTTCGGGAATGAAAGCGTAGATCAGGAATGTTGCCAGAAGGAATGGAACTGAGAGGATTAAACCTGAAACAAAATTGTTGCTGTTACTATAGATAAATACAATGGTGTACAGGACATAAACCAATTAACCACCATAAACCAGCCATAAACTTTGGGGTAGCGTTTAAAATAAGTTAATTGCCCTATAGAGCTGGTAGAGTGGACGTGTTTATCAACTCCACCCTTGTCGATATCTAAGACACCTAACCGAGACTGGACAGCAAAGCTTCTTTGATAGCCCTAAGCTAAGCTACTTTTTCCAATTCGCTTGCAAAGAGGAAGGAGGACGTTATTAAAAACTCATCTTATTTATTATCCCAAAATGATCTCTAACGGGCTGTTGAAGTCGATAGTCGATGCTACTTTAGGTTCATCTTTAATAACTTATCCCGCTAAAGATTTACAGCTATTAGCGATAGCCTATATTAGCCATAAGCTCCGCTGTCCACATAAAATGTTTACCATTCACCTGAAGAGGAAAAATCATCCTGCATTTTCTGATAAATAATTGAGAATGGCTTGGTGAAGTTTGACAATCTCACTCAGGTTTCAACACTGGCTGAGTGTTGAATTCGCCGCACGTATGATATGAAGCGTTGTTGGTTCAATGTAGAAAAACGGTTCAATACGCTCAAGTTTTGACGCAGAGCGAACGAACCATCGGCTTTTATATATATAAAAGCCGATGATATACACATCCCGTAGGAACACAGCTTTACCCATTTTTTTTTTGAATTTGCAATATTTGCCTCTCTTTCTCTCGTTTTGTAGTAAACGATATTGCGACTAACGATGGAGCAGGCCTACTTATAAGCAATTTATACGCTTAGGCTTTGAAGACTTAATCCAAGCTACTTAATATTATAAATGCGAAAGTAACTCTGTCTGGCTGTCTTTTCTTCACGCCTAAACTACTGAACCTATTTGTGTAAAATTTAGTACAGGCATAGTTTGGAACTTGAGAAAGGACAGGATAGTTTTTAAACCAATAATCGGTAGAAACAATTCCACTGACCAGACATGTCATAATCGCTCTATATTTTTTTCTCAATCTCAGCTTTCTGCTAAGCGCGTTTAATTATGCATACATTTATATTCTCACACATATGTGTGTTGCAAGCATAAAATATTTTTATATTTCAAATAATCGATACCACTAAATACTAAAGTATCTTGTTAGCTCTATTCTAGTTATATACGTTACATACTAATGAACTTGTATTTTGTATTCAACATCATAATCGCGTGGAAAACGATCGACAATAATAACTTTTACTAGCAAACATTGCGTTTGGCGTACGAATACTTATGGATATTCTCTCATTCGAAATTCTGAGACATTCACGTAAGATAATCGTAAATACTAACTAACACATCGAGGTATAAATCAAACCCTCAGATTTTTAAAATACGAGAGATGATCTCCGACCACCAAGCGCGGGTCTGCAGCCGAGTAAGTGTAACTCGCTGCCCGACCAGAACCGGACCCGAGCGTACGGCGCGTAGCGTTCCGCGCGCGCCTCAAAGAGCCATTAGACCACCACAGACGGGGCCCAATAGGGCTGATGTTCAGCCGGGGCTGCGGGGTAAGCGCAATGAGGCACCTCGACCTTGGCCCAGATCAGGAGAAGGAACGGGGTGGTTTTTAGGCAGTAAGAGTCGCGACTAGCGTACGCACGATTTTAGAGTACAAGTAGGGGGACGAAAATTGTTGCCAATATTGAAAGACATAGCTTCCATATCCCTAAATAAATGGGCTGATAGCTTAGGAAGATAAAGCAATGAATATCTAGATTAATAATAAACATTTATAATTCCCGACCAAATGATAAATCTGATCATATCTTAGGCAATAACAACCATCTGGGCCTTTCTAAATGGTGTTTATTAACTTCATTATTCAATTGTACATCAATGTTATCTAGGGATATTATTTGTAAAAGGGATGTCTCCTGGGTTGAAACAACAAAATTCTAATTAGTCTGTCAGTTAGATTATAGAAAAATACTCGATACGTATTTTTTTTTTATTTGTCCATACGAATAATATTGGCAAAGATACAGCACGTTCAAATTCAGGAACAGGGGCTCGTGACGTCACTCTTTCGTAAAAAAATTACGAAATAATGACGTAGCGCGGACTTTCGTCGTTCTGTAACTTTGTTATTTTAAGTTTTAGAAGCAAAAGAAAAAATACGTATCTACTATTTTCTGGCGTTCTAAAAGATGGACTAGGTAATTATTATTTTTTAGCCGTCATCATCAGAGTAACTACGAGTGCGTTGCCGGCCTCTTATTATTAGGTATTTAAGGATTTGAGGATTGAGAATGGAAGAGCGCCTCCGGTAACCGCACTCAAACGGCGAAACACAACGCTGTAATTGTTTACGTCAGTTGTCTGTGAGGCCGTGGTATCACTCTAGTCGAGCCGACCCATTCGTGCTGAAGCATGGCTCTCCCACACTTTCCGCTACTCTCGAAATATATTTGTGGTACAAGCCCAAAACAAACAGGGATGGCCCAAATGGAAAAAAAAAACAAATGACAAACAGGTGTAATTATATACGCACACGCTACGCACGCGTTAATTAATATCAGTACGTATGTTATCATAATTGCTTTATAATGACTGCAGTGCAGCAACAAAACAACTATTTGAATGAGTTATTCCATTATCTGGAAGCATTATTTGATTTCAAATGGATACCTAACTGATTAGCTCCCATTTGCTGCTCCAATGATAACAATTGACAATGTGCGGTCCAAGATGTCCCTCCAAAACACGACAATTAGTAGAAGAAGATATTTTTACAATCAGCCCATTACTTAAAAGATTTTGGTGTACAAATAAGGAAAGAGACGAACAAACAAAAATTCTTGAGTTTAGATAAGGAATCCGTTGTGATAATAGAGTGGTTGCGTGTAAGGAATGGACTTTAATATTTTTGTCCAACTGTAGAACTTGAGCGGACGATGTGTAGAATGCTTGGCGTAAACGAGCGGGGTCACTCCACATTCTGTTTAAAATTATGATATCTTCATCCAAGAACAAAATATATACCAGTTATTTACTTCTTTAGTACTTTTTTCGTATTTCGTAGGTGATCTACTATACTATGATAGAAATTCCAAAGTACCTAAGTCCTGGCCATTTGGCCTCAAAAGATTTTCCAGTTCAAACCGCCCGCCATTTAATGTGATTGCTATTAGCTACGTAATTAAACAATAAACATTTTAGTGACCAGTAAGTGGAATTACTAAACTATACACTGTGTGCTTTGTAACACTAAACACTTTTAAAAAGTAATCAATCAATATTCATGGCCGAAACATTACACACTAAGTGTTTCCAAGTACGAAGAATATAGGATTACATAACTGACTAAACGAAAACAACCCTTATTTCCACGTAATAAGGACGTCGTCATGGTCAAACTGTCACCCTAGACTAGGTGGACTGTATTTTTGGATAATTAACGGACATTATGAGCCTGTCCCATGGGTCGTAAAAGTGGACATCCTATTGCCTTGTTGCGTCAACAATGTCATTTTTTTGACGAGGGAACTATCAGTTAGTTTTAAGCGAAATGAGCACTAAAGACGAACACTTAAGGTCATTATTAGATTAACGATGTTGCTTGAAGACAACAGAAAATTTAAGGCTGTTGTAATGAGGTTGTCAGTATTAGATTAATGGGCTGTTCCCGTCCAACTCAGTGGCCACTCCTTATCTATACTATAATTTACGGCAAGTACCCAAAACTATTTAGCTGTTTCAATCATTAGTGCAACGTAACTGCAGTCTTTACCAACAATTTGGACTGCTACCGTCGAACTCGCCTTTGTTTTACACTTTACAGTTTAGTTAGAGTCTCTACTGACCTTCTGTGAGCAATAATTATTGAAATTAAATATGTAATGTAAAGGCACAAAAAATGGCAAAATACTAAAGTCATAGGTGGAAACAGTAAATATTTAAGTGTGGGCGAACCATGCTTCGGCACGAATGGGTCGGCTCGACTGGAGTGATACTACGGCCTCACCGAAGCAACCACGACGTTGTGTTTCGTCGTGTGAGTACGGTTATCGCAGGTTCAATCTCTCCCCCTCCCCACATCTCTTTCCAATCTTTAAATATTGAAACTATTAGGCATAAAATGCCGACAACGCACTCGTAACTCCTTTGGTGTCGCAGGTGTCTATGGGCGGTGCCGATTGCTTACCATCAGGTCCTTCGGATCCTAGTTTGCCAACCTACCCCATAAAAATGAGAAGAAATGAACAAGGAACATTTGTTTTTGATAACGTACCGATAGCATACGCCGTGTAGATGATGGGACTGTCATCGGTGACGACGTCATCAAAGCATACAGCAGCCACCAGCCTCGGCTCAGCGAAGTCAGTGTTGAACATCATTTCCACGCAGTATGACGTAGGCTCGTGCCAAATCTGACCTCCTGGAGCCACCTCGTACAGTGTGCCATTCTACAAACAAAAGATTTCAATTTTAATATGCAACATTCAATTTATACTAATTATAAAGCTGAAGAATTTGATTGTTTGTATCCTCCTCTCTCTCTTGCGATGACAAAGACGACGACGACGACGATGAGTTGGATAGCATAGGAGAGAACTTATGCCTTAAGTGAATCCCACTTCTGACACCATGTAATACGATTGAAAGACTTGGATCTTGGATACTTGACTTTAATTAGATAGTACACAGTCCTGCAGCTCACTGCACCAGAGATACATTGTCAATGGCCGACACTTGCTCGGCCACCCTCTTTATAGTGATATGACGACATAGACAATAATAGTGCAACACTGATTAGTAATACTAATCATAGACAATACAACACGCGCTAATCTCCAAAGCTACTGGTTCGAATTGTATAATTATTTTTGTGTAAGTAACAAAATTACATGCATCGAGGAAGGCTTTAGGTTAGAAAACGTCACGCTACGATTTGTAGGAGCCGATCAGCGAATAAACCGCGCGACAGAAACTAGTTTATTATATTTTCTTATAATCCGCGTTGATCCAGCGTGGTGACTGCTCATTCCTTTTCCGTTTAATTAAAGGCCTTTTCTCAGCAAAGAAGCAATGAATTTATTGTTGCATATAGGCCGTATAACAGCATTTTTACACGTCCAAATTATATATAAAAAACTAGATGAAACAGGCAGTGGAAGTGTTATTGATGATAATGATGATGATCAAACAACAAACCAAAACTTATGGTAAACTTATGCTGCTGCTCGTACTTATCCTACTGATCGTAGCGTGACGTTTTTATAGCCTATAGCTATCATTGATAAATGGACTAACAAACATTAGTATAGATTAGTCGGTCTTAGATATTCTTGTATGTCTGATAATATGCTGTCATTCCACTACAGTTTAACTAGCAAAAAGTATTCTGGTAGACCACAGTTAACCTTCGGTGACGTGTGGATTAAAAGCCTCGGTTCCATGTTTACGTAATCAAAGCTTGAGGCTTGTGTGTGTATACTATGTATACATAGGTAGAAGGGGTAGTACTGTTTGATTTACAGCGCGCCCACACATGACCGCGCTGATATATGCCCACCGATACATTTCTCGTAAAAGTATATTTTAAAATATTATCAGAACAGAATCGATCGTGTGAACGAAACGAAGGAACCCATTGTTGTCCCTTTTGTGTATTATTAATATTTTTAAACATAGACATTTTCAGAATTCGGTACAATAGCGTCTGTTATTTTCTATTTGACTGCTCGGTTGGCTCAGTAGCTGGGCAACTGGCTGCTGTGCAACGTGTCGCAAGTTCAATTCCCGCACGGATGGTTGTTACAGGCCCCACCAAAACACATCCACGACGCAAGAGAAAATGCCAGGGCGGGGCAACGTCTTTTTTTCAAAAAAGATGCGTATATCAGTGTCAGTAATACAAATGCAGCAACATATAATTCATTTGAACTTAAAATTGATAATTCGACTGATGGTAACATATAATACCTATTGCCAATATCAAAATCAATCTTATAGTAAACTAGCTACCGCCCGCAGGTTCGGTCGCGTGGTATATTGATAAACAGTAGCCTATGTCTTATTCCGGGGTGTATCGTATGCCTGTGCCAAATTTCATCCAGATCCGTCTAGCCGTTTTGGCGTGATTGAGTAACAAACATCCAAACATCGTTAGTTTCGCATTTATAATATTAGTTAGAAGTAAGATGCATAGAACAAACAAGATTCTATCAAATAACTATGAAAGGCAAAACCGTTCGTTATGCGGTTTTATACTTATTAATTACATCGCAGCGTGGCGTGTGTGTTTTGTGTAATTGGAATTAATAGGGTCGTTAGGGAAGGGGTTGGACGTGACGTGAGCGATGATTAAAATTGCGTCAATCATCAAACTGCCATGAATCTACGAATGTTGATATTTTTTATGAAAACCAAATTTTTTCATTTACTTATTATGAGGCGAATTTCAGGGTGGTATACCCACGCCTTGGCTCGAATGGACCGCAGCAACAGGCGTGATACCAAGGCCTTGTGAGGAAACGAGGAAAGTCGCGGGCAAAAGCTAATATAAATCTGGGAGAGTCATGCTTCGACACGAATGGGCCACCTCGACCGGAGTCATACCACGGCCTTACAGAATACCGGCGTGAAGCAACACTTACGTTGTGTTTGGTCGTGTGAGGGAGGTTACCAGAAACCCAATTCTTTCCCCCTCCCCCCATCCTCAATCGTCAAATCCCCTATCCTTAAATCCGTGACCCACAAGAGGCCAACAACGCACTTGTAGTAAACTCCTTGTAATCCGTCTGCCAGTTTGCCGACCTTTGTCTTAAAACAAAATATGTGTATTAGGTCCCAGTTTGTCGCAATCGACATAATATATCATGGATTCACGTCGAGCGAAATCGAGTAAGAACCACGTACTATCCTGGGACGTCCAGATAAATTGACTCTGCTGTCAATATCTAAGGTTTCCGAGGTGTACGATAGCATGATCAATGATACTAAGTAATACTGTTACTACCGTGTGTCGATGTTCCCTGAACGGCTCGGATTAATAGCTTCTCGAAGGTATAAATTGGTTGCAAATAATATCGCCTTAGAAGGGCAGTTTCTCCACAAAATATTAAGTGTGGGAGAGCCATGTTTCGGCACGAATGGGTCGGCTCGACCGGAGTGATGCTACGGCCTCACAGAAAATCGGCGTGAAATAACCACAGAGATGTGTTTCGCCGTGTGAGTGAGGTTATCGGAGGCCCAATCCTTTCCTTTCTCAAAATCTTCAAATCCCTAATCCCCAAAAGATCGGCAACGCACTCGTAACTCCTCCGTCGTGTCCATGGGCGACGCTGATTGCTTACCATCAGGTAATCCGTTTGCTCGTTTGTCGATCTATAACATAAAAAAATTGATATGTGTAGGTGTACTTAGGTATGTTGTACCAGCTTTTGGTTGATTATTTTTATTTATTTATTTATACTTTTTGCATAATGTACAATGACGCCTTAGGCATTCTCTACCAGTCTACCTTTGGGTGATGTAGATTTGAGTGATCGTCTGATTTCAGTACAAGGGCTTGCTACCCTCCTTCAGTTCCTGTCATTGCAAGGCTTTTTGTGTATTTGTGGGAGCATAATTATTGTAAATTTGTTTGTCTGAACTCGCTAATCTCCGAAACTACTGGTTCGAACTGAACAATTCTTTTTGTGTTTATTAGTCCATTTATCGAGGAAGGCTATAAAACATCGCGCTATGGTATGTAGGAGTCGAGCATCGGGTGATAACGCGGGTAAGTAAGTTTAAAATAATTTATTGCTTAATTTATCGTCTAGGTATTAGGTTATCACTTATTTTATCCAATTAGAACCAGAGAATTTTAAGTAGGTACTTACTGTACAAATCGTAGGAGAAAGAAAAGTATAATACCTATATTTCATAAATATTTACTAAAGGAAAAACTTTTACAGAACTGCTATTAACAGTTGGTAGACACAAATAAAACTTTATTATAACGTCTCTAAAGACTAATATGCAATGAAAAGCTTACAGCCATGCTACTGCAATGAGGTGGATTTCAGTAGTTTTGCGACATATAATGCACAAATATCTCTCATACTAATGAACGGATTATATTATTGTGAAGTACCTAAGTACAGTAAACAATTTAAATAAGTTTAATTTTTAATAGAAAATTTTATATTTTTAAATATCATCCGGCGGCAAACGAGCCGACGGGTTTTGGGGATATTATGGGGTTTTGCGGATCATAATATGTCGCGAAAATTAACCTATTTAGCAGCCAGATTCGAAGGTCACAACGATAACACATTCTCACTATATGTATATTTTCTTCTCTTATACATGTATAAAAATTAAATGATGTTCGTTAGTCTCGCTAAAACTCGAGAAAGGCTGGACCGACGTGGCTTATTTGCAGTCTTGAAATATTCCTGGATATAAGTACAGGGGAAGGTCAGAAATATGACTAAGTTAATTATAAAAAAAGAATTTTGCAAATCGCTCCAGGCGTCTTCGAGTAATCGGTGTACATACATAAAAAAAATACGCGTCGAATTGAGAACCTCCTCCTTTTCTGAAGTCGGTTAAAAAAACAAAATTTAGGCGGTACGAAGTTTGCCGAGTCAGCAAGTGTGTGTATAGGTATAAAAATATCAAGAATTTGACTTTCATCCTACTAAAACATATTCTAGTACAACGGAACCAAGAAAAATATTAAAAAATAAAAGGCAATTATTAAAATTTCTGTGCTCTACTCACATAAAAGATGGTACTTATTTTGCAACGAAAAAAAAAATATACAAAAATACAATTTGCAAACAAAAGAGGATATTAGAGTCGCCTTTAACTTGGGGCTAATAACTGCTTAACTTAAGAGAGTCTAATATGAAATAACATACATACAGAGAGACATACTTTTTACTCAGTATGTTACCTATATATGTATATTATATAAACATAATATAACATACTGTATGAAAATATTCATAAGTATTACTAGCTTTTGCCCGCACTCCGTTCGCGTGAAATAGTGACTTCCTGCAGATTTTTTGTAGAAAAACTTTTATTTTGTTTCGAGTTCCAAACTATACCTATCTGTACCAAATTTCACAATAATCGGTTCTGTAGTTTAGGCGTGAAGAAGAGACAGATTGACAGAGTTACTTTCGCATTTATAATATTAGTATAGATATAGATATAGATTTTCTGACCAAAACTCTTATAAGAACAGTTTATTTATTTCTAAATAACTCTGAATAAAGCCCTTTTGTTAAAAATAAATGTATTCACAAAATCGCTCTGAATTAAAGTTGTCCTTCATGACGCCCTCGTCTAAAGGATTTTCTGTCTAGGCTTATACAAACATTCGTTTATTTACAAAGAGAGTAAAGCTCAAATTCGTAATAAAAGGGATGCTATTTTTCTGTATCAATGATAATGGTAGACCAACCTAGTAAAAGAAGTAGGTATATAATTACATAACGTTCCTTATTCTTGGTCTACGAAAGCGTATTGCTTTGAAACATAGACTAGAAAATAATAAAACAGTATTTATTCAAATCAAAAATTTTACTGTGAACAATTTAATGTTAATATATGTTCAAGTAAACATAGATAGATAATCAATTTAAGGTATTTTTTTATATTACAGGACAGCAAACGAGCAGACAGATAACTTGATGGAATGTAATCGGCGTAGTTACGAGTGCGTTTTGGGGATTTAGGGAAAAGGGGAAGGAAAGAAGGATAGGGCCTCAAGCAAGTAGTATTTATTTCCTTAGAGTCTCAAGTAACACGGCGAAACACAAAGCTATGGTTGTTTCAAGCCAATTATCGAGGCGACCTATTTTTAAAAAGTATTGTGTACTTACATCCATTTTAAAACCGATTACAAAAAACTTATCTTAATCCTCAATGGCGGTTAGTTTACTCGATTTATTCTTCAATACTAAAAATAACCATTAAAATATCTCACAGATAGATACCCATCCATACCCATGTAACGTGGTTGAGTAAAAAATAATAAACATCGGTTGTATCTATAGCTTTTTTTGTAACAACAGAATCACTGTTTTTAAAAGATATGTGTTTTATTTATAGAACAAGTTTCCGCAAGCGGAGCTGTTTTAATAAATTGTGAAATAAATTTATGTACTTGCCCACGCTCTAAGTATTTTACTTGTATGGTTTCCAGGAGTCAAATGCCATGCTTATAGTAGAAAGAACTCGTCTTAATTTATTTTAAGGGAGGAATGTAGCGTGGCCTCGACCTGATGTAGAAGAAGGGACGGAGGGTCAGTAAGAGTCTGACACTCCCTCTCGCCCCACCCAGGTAACTCGATGAATTTCCACACACAAAAAGAAACACGTATAGAATTACGTACAAAAGTCTTGTACAAGTATATACTTTACGTATTTCACATTTTTTTAATTTGAGATAATATCTATTATTTATTTGTTTTATTATCTGCGAGTGAAATATAAAAAAAAAACACATCTTTATTCCAGACTGTTCTCATCTCGAATTCGAATTTCAAAATGAAATCATGTTTGTCTTTTTACTTCTTTATTTCCAAGCCTAATTAGATAATGCTAGGTTCCTGTTACGTGTCTTCTTTAAAGTGATTAATAGCTTGTATGATAAGGTAGGTACGTTATAAAAATGTCCTGTCATTTCGCATGTTACCAACCTATGTAATTTAATAGATACTCAGTTTTTTTTTGCTTTCATTTCTAAGTAGGTCTGTACCCTATTTTGTACTTAAAAGGCCATTAGTGACCATGTCAAAGGCTGTATCACTAATAAATCGTGTTGTTAGCTAAATATATTTTCTATTTGAGTGAGCATTATTTTCTCTTAAGGAACACGCTAATACAATTAAGATTAATGATTCAAGCTTTCGTGCAATCCACAAATTGTTGTTCCGGGTATGGATATGATGTGTATGTGAACTTAAATGTTTGTACACGCACCTACGACACGGGAGAAAATACAAGTGTACCATTAACAAACTTTTTCACATTTTTTTTTTCTTTTATCCTCACTTGATGAAGCTATGTTCTCGTTCTAAGCCTACACAGTACACAGTATAGTAAAACCTTAAAAACTTCGTCGTGTCCTTGATTTTTCCACACAGTGAAGTTTTCTCACGATCGGACCGCCTCGCGAGCACGCCACTTGTAAAAATAAACACGACATTGTTTGTAACAACGATATTATTATTTGTTGGCATTCCAATAGCAATGGAAGGAGTAACCGCAGCTAAATTCTAATACTAGTAAACGTTTTGTTGAATATTTGTCTGAAAACATTCATTTAAGTAAATATTTGGTCGGAATTTCGGGAACAAAGAGACGCGAGTTTAAATTATAATTTACGCAGAAACAATGCTATGTTAGAACGACTATTGTTTATTAAACTGCATGCTTACAGTTGAATATTTTCATTGTTTTCCCGTTTTCCTCATTCCTCCTGGAAAATCCATTACTTTGGATACCTCCACAACATAACTAAAATAATAAATAAAACAGAAAATAAAGACGAACACCAACTTATTGTTTTCCGATTTCTGAAACTGATTTCCTTACCTAGGTTGTCACGAAACCAGAAGTTGCTTCAGAAAACCGTTTAAACAATGGTACATATCATTACTACCTACTTCACTATTTCTAAAAACAAACACAGGATCCAGAAATGATGTGTGCTTTCATCGTAATTATATTTCATATTTAAAATTAGAATAAGAATAATTTTCTCTCAAGCTAAGAATAATTTTCTCTCAAACTAGCGGCCCGCCCCCGCTTCGCACGGGTCCAACTATCTCGCTATCAAAGGGTCACTTTTTCCCAATTTTCCCCTGTACTTTTCTAATATTTTATACTTTGATAAGAACCTTCTCCTGACAATAACAAACATAACAAAAAAAGAATTAGCAAAATGGTCCAGACGTTGTTGAGTTATGCGCTTACCAACACATTTTGCGATCCATTTTTATATACATAGGATATAACATTCCTGGGTATACACGGTCAAATAAAATTCGTGCTATTTCCCCAGCGGATAAACGTAGGACACAACTGTGAATGAATTCTGCTCAAACTAGTTTTGTAGTTAGCACCGTTGTTCATCTGTTTAATTAATTGCTTTATCGAAATATTTTACTAACACACGTAGGTAGTAATTATTGTGACGTCAGCATTTTTCTTGATAACGTACTTTCTTAAGTAAGATAGGTTAGAAAGGAAGCATAACAAAGTTTTAATTTATTAGATAAATAATTCGGAAACATTTATATGGTAATTGAACAACCACATAAAACATCTTAACTGTAATTAGTCAAAAATGTCTTTTTTTGTCGTAGTTAGGTTTTAGTTTTTATAGTTTTTATTATTTGTACTATTTTGGTGTTAAAGTGTGTTTGTGGCACTGGCACATAATATCAACAAAAGTTAAATTGATAAACCAATAATAAGTAGGTAATAGAAGCTATGAATAAAAAGATGAGAATTTTGCAATGAACACATGAATACAGGTCAAGTCACAAGCAAATGCTAGTATATATATCAAATCAAAATCAAATGATACCAAACACGGCATATTTATCTGATCTTTATTTTTATAATCTGAGTGTGTTGACCGCTAGAGGACGCCACATTAGATTTTGTGATACCCCTATATACATATAGCCTTTAGCCAGCAGACAAATGACGTTTCTAATGATATGTCATTTGTCGAATTCTGATTAGTAGTTTAGAAGTTACGAGGGAACAGATGCACATACATACAAACATACATAGTCTGTCCCCTTAATCAAAACCCTCCTTTTGCTTTGCCGTAGTCGGGTAAATACTAAAGAAATTACTTTATATAAAGTCTGCTTTTAAAATACTCGTGCTTGACCAGTTCAAAGATGGGGTTACCTCAACTAAAATATAACTGAATCAAAAATTTTATCACGTAAGTACAACACATAGGAAGTACGATGATTTAATTGTAGATTAACACAAAACATTCGTAAACGTCGACACCGGATCAACGTTTTTGTATGCGGATGTGATAAAATAATTCAAACGAATTAAAAATAATAAACTTCATGGTGTTATCTATATAATTATGTACCAAATTATCTGTCAGCGGAACACAGAATGCTCGTTTTTGAATAGGACACGTTTTGCCGCGAAAATAATAAAGATGGCGGCCATCAATAATATTTTTTTTTACAACTTGTCTCTGCATTGTTTTCACGGGTACAATAATGTATACCAAATTTAATATTGTAAAACAACTTTTTTAAAAGAGTAACGATGGAGTTTCTTGGTCGTTCTTCTGCATTTGAATCTATGTACAATTTGGAATGAGCACCTAGCTTCACTGACGAACAGACTGACAGACTAGGACCTACCTACTTTTCTATTTTGACGTTTCAAAAGTACCTATTTGTGGTTTAGTTGGAATAAATGATTTTGACTTTGACTTTGAATGGAAAACGTTTGGGATAGATGCGTAGATGACGCGATTTATTGCCTTTTATCTTAAAAATACCGGATGAAAGCTATGATAAGGAAGCTTCATTTTCTCAATTTTTACTTTAAGTAAATACAACCAAATTCGGAAAAAATATCAATCCAATTATTTCAAATTTTTATCATTAGACAGAATGTCAATAGTTATTCGCATAAAATAAATGTCGAATGTTTTTGTTCATTTATGTAGTAAATCAATGTATTCATTTTATTTATTTATTTTTATTTATTCATGTACCTACAACACCATCTTTACAGGTATGCGACATGTAGGTAATGCGACAATGTAGCCAAACATACATAAATAAAAATTATACGTTATTTTGAACAAAATTAAAATTGAAAATAAAATATCAATTATTAGTTATATGGCTGAAAAATTTAAAACATTAACAAACACTTTAAAGTAAATTAACAATCAATAAATTAAATTAAAAGACATATATTCGACTGTTGCTAACAATTTCTGTAGTCACCCTAACAGATTCTGCCAACAACTAAAAATATTGACGGGTTTTCCAATTCAGTTAATTATATTACTTATATCATATAATAGGTACCTATATTTAGAATTTATTTGTTAAGCTAATTAGTATTTAATTAAGTTACTTGGAGTTAAGGAAAACGCATCGGTGCATACACCAAAGTATTATAATGATAATTATTATTAATTATTACTTACTCATTGGGCATACATTTTAATGCATTGATTGATTTATTTGTCTCCATAATGACCCTTCTTGTGGTTTGTGTTTTAATATCGAGACCACAATTTCTCAGTTTTCTGTTATTCATATGGAAAATCGGTCACAATCGTGTTTTCTATAGGGTGCTTAGTGTGTTCATGGTCATGGTTTTTTTTTTTTTTGTGAGGGGAAAATCATCAAATGACTTCTCCCGCCCAGGGCCGGGCAGGAGGGAGTGTCAGACTCTTACTGACTAAAAACCCCCCTGTTCCTTCTCCTGCTCTGTGCCGAGGTCGCGGTACCTCATTGCGCTTACCCCGCAACCCCGGCTGAACATCAGCCCTTTAGGGCCCCGTCTGTGGTGGTCTATTGGCTCTTTGAGGCGCGCGCGGAACGCTACGCGCCGTACGCTCGGGCCTGGTTCTGGTCGGCCGGCGAGCTGCCCTTACTCGCCGACCGCAGGCCCGTGCTTACGGTGGCCGGAGATCGTCCCTCGATCCCCGACGCCCGTAGTGTCGCCAGTTGCGGCTGCTGGGGCGTGAGGAGGAGGATTGCTCCCTCACGCGGGCCGCCTCTCTCTTTGCGAGCATGACTGCTTCTTCATGGTCATGGTGATAATAGGTTTTTACCATAAGAGTGACAAGTGTGTTGCCGGCATTTTGTAAGTAGTTTGATTGGGCCTCCGATAACCCTAACCCTACTCACACGGCGAATCAGAAGGCAAGCTTTGTATCCTGTGACTGTGACGTCACGCTGGTGCTAGCGAACGGAGGGTCGCATCAGGCGGCGGCCGACCTGATGTCACAAGCAGTTGCGACAGTCCTAGCAGTTGGGACTCAAGGTGGAGCTCCAAAATTTCGAGGCCATATGTATTTATGGCCTTCGGAACGCGCCACTTCCAGATGGGTCCCAAATAACGGCACATGGGGTTACCATTGGCGTCGAGTCGGCGCTGAAGTCTGGGTATCGTCCTGCTCGTGCGTTGGTCGCGTCCCAGACGGTCATGGCCATCCGAATAATCAGCGGCTATCGCATTATCGCCAGGGAAGCGGCGAACCACCTTGCCGGATCACCGCCAGGGGATCTGGAAGGCGCTTCTGCGCGTCTAGAGTTTGTTGATCTCATGACAGAGTAAAATCAACATCTGTCGCAATCGAGGGCCAGGCACGGTGTTATAGCAGCGATAAGACCCCTCTTTGAGTTGTTGCTTGAAAGACGCTACGTTTCGGCCTTGTGTAGGAAAAGGAACGGGAGGGGGGGTTAGTCAGTAAGAAGGGTCTGACAATCCCTCCCGCCCCACCCTGGGCGGGGAAAATAACTTCTTCATTTGAGGCTTTTCTCCTCACAAAAAAAAACAGACCTCCAGTCGAGCAGGCCCATTCGTGCCGAAGCATGGCTCTCCCGCATTTTAATATTTGTAGACACAAATATTAAAAATAATCACCTATTGAACCCATTACTTTTTGTAAATCTATCGTTATTTTTTCTTAGATCTTGTAACGTGCCTTGCGGCGTCCCCTGACTATTTAGTTCTCATAAATAGTTTATTATTTTTCCACTAACGCCAAAACTAACAACACTTGTGGTTTCTCAAGGCTAAATAATAACTACAACAAACCTTGACCGAGATAACATATTTTATTAAAAGTAGGATGTTAAAATATGGATGCTTTAAAATACCCACTTACGAGTAAAAACACGGGAAATAGGTAATAAAAACCTACGGTGAATCGAGAGAAAAGAATCTTTAACAAACGTTCCAAGTTTAAAATTATTTAAAAAAAATGTCATCTTTATTTCTTTTTAATCTCACATTATTAACATGAATTGTTAATTTGTTATCTTTTTTTATTTATGCGTTTTACATGGAGAAATGCTGGCAACTTTTGACATGAGTCATTTTCCTCTGCCAGCGCGGGCGCGCCCATGTTCAGATAAGATTAAAAACCTGATTAGGGTACAGACAGTTTGTGACTTTGTTTAGCTATTTATTCCTTAGAACAAAGTACCTTTATATCTTATCAGTATACAGCATTAGTTAGGCTACTATTTTAACAAATGTGTACATACGATAACTATATATAAGTACTAGGTAAGTATATTATTCAAAGAGTTCCCGGAATCAAAAGATTAGCTAAAGGTTTAAGTGTTATTTTTTCTAGTTTATGGTCACCGGACGTCTGTACGATATTTTAAGATTGAACACAATAAAATATTGCATTAAAATATACTCAGAAAGGTCATGTGTATGTAGATGACGAAGTATTTGGGCAACATACATGCATACCTACCTATGTGTCACATAAGCAAACTTTAAATATTCGACACATTACATTTAAACCTTTTTTATTCACAAAGAGAGTTCACCCATTTTTACCAATATTTTCATGATCTCAACGAGTCCCACATACCGTATACCTAACATCATCATCAAGATCCTGATGCCGTCCACTGCTGGACATAGGCCTTCCCAATATACCTAATATAGGCTACACTAAATACCAATAATATTTTGTCCAACCCTATTAGCCTTTTAATCCTCTTAGACAGTTACATTTGCGCTATTGGATCAATTAAGTAGTCAGTTAAACATGATCCAGAAATAACATTGATCCTAAATATTTACCTCAGATACGAGTTTATGCGTGGGCTGAAAAAGCCGCAGTAATTTAGAAAAGGTTTTTTAAACTTACACTCAATCTAAAATTCGAAGCCCTTAGTCAAACACGTAACGGATTTGAAACTCGCCTGTTAGCCTTTTTATTTTTAGTATTTATTTTGAATTGAGTAAGTGAGAAAAAGGATTGTCTCGTTTTAAAAGTGTTCTTCGGTCTCTCTACAGGGCCTGGTTGGGAAAACTTCAATTCTGTTTTCCAATTTTGAATGTTTCACTAAGTAGGTTAGTTTACAACGCTTTACTTAGTGTAAAATATTACTACTTAGGTACGACATAAACTTACGTGTTCCTAGACACAATAATCCAGAAAAATAAATTCTCGGGACTTGGCTGGGGCACTGCCGTACTACCAGATAAAAACTAATTGGGACGGACATGTACGAGTAGATGTTATGGTATAAAGTTGTTGGCTACTAAGCTTTAGTAGTAACAGGTTGATAATAAGTTAAGAAGCTACCACTTCCCAATAACCAAACATTATCTGCCTAATTTTATTCTAAAAAACATTGACACAATAAAAATAAAATGAAATAAAATCAGTTGTAGCTCACCCTGCATTCTCCCGTAGGCATAGACCAACTGAAATTTCCCTGTGAATGTCTTTTTTCATGAATGTAGGTACCATCAGGTCGAATGGTTATTGTATGCAAGGTTGCGGGTGCAAGAGCAATGAATGCGTGACTCGGCTCTAGTGCCATGATCACACGTACCGAGCAAACCGGCGATGCAGTGCTCTCGGTCGAGTACTCGGTACGCAAAAACCATCGGCCGGTTGTTCGGTACGTGACCGTACGTGTGATCAAGGCATGTAGGAACGGGCTGGTTTTAAAGTCAGTAACAATTTTTTACCCCATTTTCGCCCTACATTACCTTAAACATCAGAGATGAAGAAATCAGTCGCTGCTTTTCCTAATTTACAAATAATATTATTATTACTTTGTGGGTGATTAATTTTACAAATTTTCAATTATGTTAATGTACGCGATGTAATTTGAAACATTTAAAGGGAAAGTAGTCACCTCATCATGACAATTTTGCTAGAGTCTGGAAATTGCTGAAAGGTTGCAGATAATAAATAAAGACTTTTTTATTGATCACACAGGCTAATCCACAGGCAATTGATAGGTAGAAATAAATTATGTATAAAAGATAATGTCTAATATAATATATGTTTGATGTAACAGTTCAGATATTAACCATTCTTAGTTCTTTACTTAAATCTTTTATGAAAAAACTTACGTGTTTAACTTTAACTTTCCCCGTGGGAAGTAGATACACAATATCAGTACCGAACAATGAACTTGTGACTAAAATAGAAGGGCTATGGGATGACACAAACATATTCCCAAAAGTGCCTAGGTACTTATTATTAGAAGTATAATACACTAACTTTTTGCCAATTTAGCCTTACTCTAATTATACGTTTCTAATAAAAATTTACAATATATTCTCCATGGCTAAAATGTCCGGTTGCCTCCCAACGTGCCGATTACCAAACAAAACAGTGTTTGTGGGATCCGCTAATTGTTGCTTTGAGCGATGTGAATACAATGACAAAAGTTGAAAAATTTATGATGTACATTACCATGCAAACTACCCTTGAAAATTGTACTGAACCAGATCAAGCATGCAAATTATTTAATTACTCATAATTCGTAAAATTATTCTACTTTTTACTATGCTACTTTATGAATCCGCCCGGGTCACTTTTTTAACAGTACCTAATAGAAACCAAACTGTTCTTACATTTCCTGACAAATTAAAAATCAAACCCTTAGCCGATGTAACATAGCGCGGGTCTGAGCGGACGACGAAGAAAGGTAGCCCGCCGCCTGACCAGAACCAGACACGAGTGAACGGCGCATAGCGTTCCGAGTGCGCCTCAAAGAGCCAAAAGACCACACAGATGGGGGCTAATGTTACCACGGCCTCAGCCTGGATCTGGAGTTTGAACCTTTTTAGCCAGTAAGTGTCTAACACTAACTCTTCCTTACCCTGGGCGGTAGAGTCGTCTTGTTTCTCCTCTCAAAAAAAAAGCCGATGCGACATCGCGCAGTTTAAGTAAGTAAGTACATGGATTCTTTATAATCCGAATTCTCTTTCGTAGCAACTATTATTCTTACATAGTAAAGTATGCAAGGTGTAAAGCGTACATTATCTTGTTTAAAACAATTACAACGAGATCAAAGTCTTGAATTTTAAAATAGAAAGATTAAGGTAAATAATTTTATAATAGCCATGTTTGGTCAACAAAAACGACAAACGTTATCATCGAACAAATACAAGATATCTTTGGATAAGGCAGATACTTTTTTATTATTAGCCATGGCGAATAACGGAAAAATGTCATGTAATCTCCTCCGGGACGGGTAACGAATAATGTTAATAAAATTTCGATGGTAGCAAAAAAATTGCATTTGTACCCGTTATATGGCGCTTGCCGCCTGTATTCGACTGAATGACTGATTTTACATTTTTACGTCCAAGCCGCTGTAGTAGGTGACACTCCGGGCGTCGGGTTTCAAGCTATGATCTCCAGCTACCATAAGCGCGGGCCTGCAAAACGGCGAGGACCTGGAAAGGTAGCTTACAGCCCGACTAGAAGCAGGACGCGCCAATAGAACCCCACTGATAGAGCCCAACATGGCCGATGTTCATCCGGGGTTGCGGGTCAAGTGCTATAGGGAACCGCGGCCTTGGCCTTTAGCCGGAGAAGGAATGGGGGGGTTATTAGTCAATAAAAGTTGTGTATTGTGTGTCTTTTGATGATTTTCCCCTCACAAAAACAATCTATCTTAGAAAACAGCCGATATTATACAGGCATGTGACTAATAATTGTTATATTACTTAAATTGTATGTTTTTTAACTAAGTCGTATCAATCGTAGCCAATAATCATCTCAGTAGCCGACTAACGACTACTGTTTCTGAAGGTACTGAATCAATATTTATTTTCTAGGCTTATACCTTTAACAATAAAAAATATTTTATTAATTAATTTAAAACATGCGCATGCCTTTAGGGGATATAAAACGTGATCCTATGGTACGGCTAACAATAGGTTCCTACAATTAAGTAGACTATACCAATAAAGATCATGGCGTTTGCTTACAAATGATCTACAACTAAAGATGGCGGTATGGAGCTGTGTCAGGATTACAAATATCAAATTAACATCGTATCTTGATTATTCTTGATACATTGTTAATCAGCATTGATTTATGTCTTGCAAGAGTATACGGAAGACGGCCATTTTGTTTATTAGTTAACGCATCTCATAGTTAGATGAAGTCCACACATGATTTGAGAGACATCAAATACTTTATGTGCGGGAGAGCTATACTTCGGCACGATTGGGTCGGAACACTGACACCGAAAATTAAGAAAACTAAAAATCTCATTTATTAATAAGGCATATTATGAGGCCGTTTCTATTATTCTAGACTTGCTTGCTTGAGGTATCATTTCGATATATATTTTGTATTATTATTATTATGTCTGAATGCTAGGTAGGAACAGACTGATAGAATATTGAAAACGGCAGTAAGACATACCGGGATGGCGATCAAACAAAGAATTATTCCAAAAGTAAGTCTGACACTCCGAGAGAGGTCAGTTGATAAATTTTCCCTCCACAAAAAAAATTGGGATGAATTATTCCAAAATTTACGTTTACAAGAAAATAAAGATGATGGCTTGCTATTTTTTTTATGGTATATTCAACTTTAGTACCTAAAACACTTATAGCGTTGAGAAAGTATTATTAATGTCGAGGTAGGAATGCTATAGGTACCTACTTACCAACGCGCGCGCCTCGAAGAGTCAATAGACTACCACAGACGGGGCCCTATAGGGCTGATGTTCAGCCGGGGTTGCGGGGTAAGCGCAATGAGGCACCGCGACCTCGGCCCAGAGCAGGAGAAGGAACAGGGGGGTTTTTAGTCAGTAAGAGTCTGACACTCCCTCTCGCCCGGCCCTGGGCGGGAGAAGTCATTTGATGATTTTCCCCTCACAAAAAAAATACCTACTTACCAATATTATTAAATAATCTTAACATAATTATTTACGTAATGAATGAACCTACTCATGCTAATGAAGAAAACGTGTTTAAGCTTCCACGTTTTACCACTTTTAGTACAATTTTAATAACTTGAAATTATTATCTTAATAAACATGTAGTTATACTACTTTTCTTGAAATCTTAGGTAATTAGAAATTTTGTAAATAATATTGCTTATTAAAAATAAAGTCATTCAAGTACCCACTTCATTATTTAGATGCTAGTTTACAGGAGTTGCAGCAGTTTTAAGTGCGGATGTGGCAGGGTTATGGCATTGTAAAAAAAAAAAAAAAATAAGTCCTAAACTTACTGAGGACTGTCATAGGGTGCGTTTCCATAGTGCATCAAGTTGTCTAAAGAACCTCTCCGCAGTTGACTTTGGCCCTTCATACGCTTCCCAAATGACCGGGAATTTTTTAATCTTATTTAGTGAATATTTTAGTTTAAAGTAGATATTATTAGTATCTAGAATAGTAGCTATCATCAAAATCTGGATTTGTATTCGACAGGCGTGAAACTTAGGTACTTACTGAGTGACAGACAAACGAATAAAACAAAAAAAAATACTGTAATGTGATAGGTCGGCAAACGAGCAGACGGATTACCTGATGGTGACGGATTACCTGATGGTGAGCAATCAGCGCCGCCCATGGACACCCGCAACGGAGGAGTTACGAGTGCGTTGCCGATCTTTTAGGGATTAGGGATTTGGAGATTTAGGGATTAAGGAGGGATTGGGGGAGGGGAACGATTGGGCCTCCGGTAACCTCACTCACACGGCGAAACGCAACGCTGTGGTTACTTCACGCCGGTTTTCTGTGAGGCCGTGGTATCAATCCGGTCGCGCCGACCCATTCGTGCCGAAGCATGGCTCTCCCACACTTAACATAATAATAATATAATACAAGTATTTCCTTCCGACCGAGGATTAAAATGTTGGGATGAATCATGTGTTGTTTGATAAGACGTTCCATTCAACTTGACTCTGCGTGCAAACCACAGACTATATGTATATAATTTTCCATGGAAGTATTGAGGCAGAGTGACAAACATTTGCTATGTTTTGAAACTATTAGGTATTCTAAATAAATAAGTATAATGTACAATATCTCTTATTACCTAATGGTTGACTGAACGGTTGGCGCAGTGGCGGGGCAACTGGCTGCTGTGCAACGTGTCGTGGGTACGATTCCCGCACGGTACAACACTTTTTGTGATCCACAAATTGTTGTTTCGAGACTGGGTGGCTTGTGTATGTGAAGTATATGTTTGTAAACGCACCCACGACACAGGAGAAAATCCTAATGCGGGGTACCTAATTGTATCCCGCATTGGACAAAGTTATAGTCATCCTCTAGGATAGTGAATTTGACAAGAGATTTTTAAATCGGACCCCACGTTAATGTAATTATATCATTTAAATTATATTATGTACTTACCTACTATGTGTTTTATTAAAATTGGGAAAGATGTTTGCAATAAAAAAATTACGGAGCACAAAAAGCAATAGCTATATAATGTAAAACATAAAATAGATAATTGTAATAGATAAAAGTAGGTCGACACCGAACAAAAAATAACAAAAAAATAGGTATGAATATTTTATCTGTAATTTCAAAGAAAGAAAAAACAAGCAAAAAAGATTTCGTAATACACCAGCGCAGCGCAATGTCATCGTTTATTTTCGTTGAAAGCATTTCTCGTTAATGTTATCTAAATAACAAAAAAAAAACATATTTTTTATAACTTGCTAGGTATTATTTTATTGAGTCGATAAGTCGAGAAAGGTGTTGAGATGTTTTAACATACGTCTGCGCAGTTGACGCGGTGGTTCAACAACTCTTTGTGTGATCCTCATATTGATGTTTCGAGTCGAATGGCAACCAGGACGCAGGACAAAATCCTAGTAAATCCTTGTAGTAAATATCTAAGAGTATTTTATCTTTTTATCAACAATATATAGATGGTGTTTTATCTTTTATTAACTACACAATGTCTGTTCTAGTAATAATAAAGTAAGGTTTTGATTTGACTAGTTAGGAACTATTTAATTAGTCAAATTCAATAGGTAGGTACTGTTTACCTACTTATGAATAAAACCTTACCTACTTTACTATAACAATGACCGACGGTATTGAATTCGACTAGTTTAACTATGTAACTAATTAAATTCAATATCTACTGTTTCCAATTTTTTTTCTATGAGTTTTTATTTATATTATTTGCAATTCTTGCATAGTGTACTTAGCGCCTTAGGTAGGCATTTCTATGAAATTTCATATTACAATCGTCATATCATATATTTTTACTTTACTTTCGACGTTTTAATGATACTATTTGCGACAACACGGTAATAATTATATTCATATCATGTATTATTCCGCCCGAGTAAAGCAAGTGCTTAATTAAATCTAATTTATTTTAAAACTAGAAGTAAGTTATATTTGTACGAAATAGCACATTGTACCTAATATCACATTTTTTACGCCAAACAAGTTCAAAAAATTCAAAAATGGTAATATTTAGTCTACCGTAAAATAAATTAATGAAGTTGTGATTATTTTCATCAATTTTTGTAAGTTGAAATTTATTAATTTCTCTATGACCGAGGAAACTACCCAGTTCCTAGTTGTAACGTTGTAACTTTTTTACGTCTAATAACATGCTCTATTTTTTTTATGGTATAGGTTGGCAAAACTGGCATACAGATTACCTGATGGTAAGCAATCAGCGCCGCTTTTGGACACCCGAAACACCAAAGGAGTTACGAGTGCATTACTGGCCTTTTAGGATAAGGGTTTCAGATATTTAAATTTGGGAAGGGATAAAAGAATAAGTAGTTATAAGAATTAATGAAGGCATTAGCCTTCATTAACTATGTTAATGAGCCCCATAAATATTTGGTTAACATAAAAACACTATCGCGACCAAGCTATTCCGTATGACTATCATTATCATTCCGTATCAGATGAGCTCACGCCTAATCACAAGTGTTTTGGTCAACTCTTTGTATTTTCTTACTATTTATAAGTGATTCAACTTTTATACTCAGAACAAATACATTTTGTGACCAATTCATGCGTCGGATAAAAAGTTACATAGAATTATGAAATACAGTACCTCTTGAATGTAAAGCTCCTCGCCAGGTGCGCCTGAGTCGACCCCGTAGCTGTCATCGCAGGGACGCGAGTACAAGTAGAAGAACTGCTCGTGCGCAACGACGCTTGACATCACTTTTCCATTATACACGGGTGGACTGAAAGGATTTATTGCACTCGAGTTCGTTTCAGTACAACTCCCGTTGAAAAATGCTGTGCCCTCTCTACAACATCTGTGTATGCATATCCGTCCGATGCAGGGACAGCCCAACACCAGAGTCGTCCCGTTCTCTTCGAGCTCGTACCACGTTCCGTCTTTATATTCCACCCCTTCATATATCACAGAGGAGTTGGGGTGCTTCACACCATCCGTTATGTCCACACTCCGCACCCTCGTGCACGGAGTACCTCCGATAATCCCCACCACCAAAAGTGCCAACACCGCTACCAAAACTAACTTCATTTTCGGGCCACTATTCACACAAACTTCTGCACTATGTTACTTAATACAAGTTTTTACTTCATTCCTGAATTAAGACAACTAAACAATACAAGAATATTTCACGAGAAATTGTCATAAACGAATTAAATTCGCACTGGAAATGTTATTATCACGGCTGAAGTGTTCTTTATCTGTGTGCTAGTGAGGTAATTTGATGTATCATTTTTGTAATGATAAGAGATAAGGGACGATCGCGGTCTCGCGGTCTCGCGGTTAGTGGCTGGAGGGGGAAGGCGTGTTGCAGTGCCGCGGTGTGAGTCCCGACTGGCCGGCGGGCGACGGACGGCTGCAGGCTGGAGCCGCGTGGACTCGCTACGACTGTGAACACCTCTGCGAACGCGCCGAGTGACGCGTCTTAAGCATCATACTTACACCTCCTATCTAACAGCGTCGTTTGTTTACTATAATGACGCACCGTAACAAGTTCACAGGCGTTTTAATGAAACTATTTGCGGCAACACGGTAATTTATTCATATCATGTATTATTCCGTCCGAGTATAGCAAGTGCTTAATTAAATCTAATTTATTTTAAATTAGAAGTTATTTACAGGTGTAATAAAGTAAGGCTAACATGTGTGTTGTAATGTAACGTTTTTGTTTTTGAGTTATAAAACTCATAGATATGAATGTTCGAAGTTTTTACATGGGTTTTTTTTTCGGTGATTAGGTACCTACTATTGATGCGAACGTCCTAATAACTGGAGATTTTAGTTGTTCTATGCATGCAAGCAACATAGGACTTGTGGCACCGCCCCAGTTAAAAAGTTACAGGTGTAAACGTTAATAACCACATATTTTTATTTTATTTCATTTTAATACTTAGTGGAAGAACTGTGTAATACAATGTAACATCCACTATTCTTTCGATTGGTGCTTGCCAGGATTCGATATGAAAAGCGGGCGTCCTAAACACCGGGCTATCGCGACTATATGTATTAAAATTAAATAGCCAATAATAACGTGTTCGAGCGGAGAATTAAATGGAACTCCACCAAAGAGGCAAAATCCTCTCCAATCCTTTTTAGAGAGCCTATAAGCAATTTACTTCACATTGCTTCGATAGATGGCGTTGCACATCCGTACCGCTCAAGTAGTAGTGTTGCAGATGACACTAGAGCAGTTACTAGTGCCTTACCAACCCTTTAGGAATTTATTATTGGGAATTGAAGGTAATGGGAAGGGAGGAAGAGTTTGGCCAACAGTAAGCTCACTCACACGGCGAAACACTTGTTTTCACCGGTTTTGTGTGAGGCCGTGGTATCAATCTGGTCGAGCCAGCCCATCCGTATATACTTAGCATGGTTTTTTTCGTGAGCGAGTATTATTTATACCCAGTTGTATGTACCCAGTTGATATGAAAGAAAAGTCCACTGGACTGTCCCTGTATTTTTTTTTATGTAATAATAGGTCGGCAAACGAGCAAACGGATTACCTGATGCAAAGTAAACAGCGCCGCCCATGGACACCAGCAACGGAGGAGTTACGAGTGCGTTGCCGACCTTTTAGGGATTAGGGTTTTGGAGATTTAGGGATTGGGGGAGGGGAAGGATTGGGCCTCCGGTAACCTCACTCACACGGCGAAACACAACGCTGTGGTTGTTTCACGTCGGTATTCTGTGAGGCCGTGGTAGGTATCACTCCGGTCGAGCCGACCCATTCGTGCCGAAGCTTGGCTCTCCCACACTTTAAGAATAGATAAAATATCGTGTATAACCTTTGCCTATTTATGATTTAACGACTGTGTCTGCGCTAGTATAAACTGTGTTACAGACACAGGCGCCTTCCTCTTACAATTAATATAATAAAGGTATTGGAAAGAGTAAAAAAAAAATACATATATTAAATAGTTTACCATAATATTAGCAAGTAATGTGTGTTTGTGTGTGTGTGTGTGTGTGTGTGTGTGTGTGTGTGTGTGTGTGTGTGTGTGTGTGTGTTGTGTGTGTGTGTGTGTGTGTGTGTGTTTGTGATCGGATGAGTGAGTATTGGTGTATTAAAGTTGTGCGTTTAGGATATTAGCTGTAGTATTGACTATGTGCGCGACAGTGGCGACGCGTAGCGTTTACAACAGTTCCGGAAGCTGTCAAATAATAACAATGTAAACATTATATTTTTTTGCAAATATAAATAAAACCAAAGATTAAAATATTATAGTTGGCATTATTTAAGTGTAATTTATTTAATAGTTTTACTGTAAAATGAATACAATAATAAAAACCGATAGGTCCGCATTTGTTTCCAATTTCTGCCGTGTTGTGCGCTGCGGTCGTTATCTGTCCGCCACTACTCGCTTTGCACATAGCGAATCAGCCCTAAAATAAATAGGTATTTCTCTTTTTTCTGTGCCCGTATGCATGTGTGAAAGTGGTACGATTAGATAATATTAAGATTAAAAGTTGAGGTATTGACCCTATCATTTGTTGTTTTTTATTTACTTGCCCTGCTACTCGTCGCAATGTGTCTTCATTGTTCTTACATATAATACATATGTACAATATTGGATCAAATAATGTATTAGTAAGATTGTAAAATATATATATTTTTTTAATAAAAACGTTGCCCCACACTAGGATTTTCTCCTGTGTCGTGGGTGCGTTTACAAACATACAATTTCACATACACATGACACCCAGACCCGAAACAACAATTTGTGGATCACACAAAGTGTTGTTCCGTGCGGGAATCGAACCCGCGACACGTCGCACGGCAGCCAGTTGCCCAGCCACCGCGCCAACCGTGCAGTCAAATTCAATTTTTAAAGAATAACAAAGTAAAATTTGAGGTTATTTTTCGTCCATCCACATTTTGGATCGTGCTACAAATGTCAGACCGTCTGTCTGATTATTTATTCTACTTTTTGACGTTTCTGAATTGTCCACTACTGGGCATAGATTGAGTTACTATGACACTAAGGCCCCTATCCCTCTAGACGTTTTACTAGCGGTGACGTCACCGTCGCGTTGCTCAGCGTCGACACCGTGCTGGCGCGACGTTAACGCTGCGTCGTCGTTTGATGAACGCAAAATCTACGTCGCATCTGCGCAACATTAACGTCGCGATTGTTGAGAACAGGTACAATCACGCCATCCTGCTATATCAAATGTAGTCTTTGGCATACACGTGTTGCCAACAAACGCGACGTTAACATTGCGCAAACGCTTGCCACGCGACGATGCGGCGTTAACGTCCAGTCGGATAGCGGCCTTAAAGTATGAAACATGCATTTATTTGCCACCACATATGAAGGAAAAGCAGAACAAGGAATGGAAAACTTTGGGAGAGCCATGCTTTGGCACGAATGGGTCGGCTAGACCGGAGATACGAGAGATGATACCACGGCCTCACAACGGCCGTGTGAGTGAAGCTAACGGAGGCCCAATCCTTCCCCTTCCCAATCCCAATCTTCTATTCCCTAATCCTCAAAAGGTCGGTGGACATGGTCAATTCAATCAACGAGAGATGGTCCAAATTTAGCAAAACCCTCAATAACAGTGTTTACTGCTGTTGTTGGGTTAATAAATCAATTATATATTATTTCCTCAGGAAACCTAAAGTCAATCACAATTTTGTTTAACTAGACCATATAGGTACTCGTATTTGCGTGCAATAATTTTTTTTTTAACTCAAAAAATAGAATTGCAGTAATAAATTAATCATGGATTTAAACTAATTAGAACAAAAACGTATAAAGGAATACGCTTCGAGAGTTATACGGATCAATGAATCAATTATATTTATTCAAATCTAGTAGATACGTTTTGAGTTAGTACAATTATAATTGGTATTTTTGCTTATTGCACTGAAACATAGCTGTAAGAGCTTCCTAGCGACATCTAGGTGAATCATGAACAAATAATGTTTAAACAGAATATAGATTTCGATGGCGTATTATATCTTTTCATTATTTATAATTCATATTTACTAAATTGTTATTGAGAGGTTATTATATAATAATAGTTAGATAATGTTATAGAGAATAGATTTAATTATATTCCGCCGGTTTGCACCTAATCCTCTGTTTTTCAACATTTTCGAAAGATGGCGCTGTTCGCACATAACCTGGTTTCTCATTACATTCATTTCAAAAATGATAAGAGTTATTCCTAATATCTCTCAGTATAAGAAAATCATAACAAAATTATCATTTTTGATATAACAATACCTAAAATATACTTATTATTTTATCAGTGTACATCTTATACACTGATAAAATAAATATTTGATAATTAAAATTTTGTCTATGGTGAGGGAGTTCCTGCAAAATGTATTTCAAAGATGAGAAAGTACAATGGTTCCGCATAAGTATTTATTTATATCTGTACCACGGTAAATTATAAATAGGGAACGGAAGTAATTTAGTAAAAATTTACATTTCGTTATTTTTAGGTCCTATCTGTTTAATAACAGATAAATAGATTGAATTCAAACAGAAGGGTGTATGTTTGTTATTCTTTCACGCAAAAACGGCTGTACCGATTTGGTTAAAACTTGGTATGTACATAAATGGTACCCTGGATTAACACATAGTCTGCATTTTATCAACATACCACGTGGGCGGAGCCGCAAGCGGAAGCTAGTGTACGATAACTTTACGTTTTTCATTCCCCGATATAATTTATTAAAGCCGAGACAAACAATAAATCGAATATTATAATAATACGATATGTGTAATAATGTGGTACATTGAGTTACACACCATAAAATTGATATTGTTATGTCCCTGAAATAAACTTATAAGGAAATAAAACTAAATAAATTATAAAAATAAAAATGTAATCTATATATTTTTTTTAATTTATTTTTTATTGTTTTTATTAATTTTCTACATTTTGCTTGCGACTTTGTTTACGTGGAATAGTGACTTCCTGGAGTTTTTAAAAAACTATCCAATGTCCTTTCTCGAGTTCCAAACTATGTGTGTACCAAACATACACATACACATATAGGTTCAGTAGTTTAGGCGTGAAGAAAAGACAGACAGACAGAGTTACTTTCATATTTATAATACCTATTAGTTTGGATTTATTAACATTACCCTGACCCTGGTGTAATCTACCTACTTAGTTCCAAAAAAAAAAGATTTATATACGTATATACGTATGTATGTTAATATTGCTACGATATTGGTACCGGTATGGTAAATATTATCAGCTACAATCGCTAAGTGTATAATAATATGTGTATAGGGAGTTTCAATATTTTACTAAGGAACCCTATACCTATCTTATTTTAGTCTATGGTCCGGGAGTTCCTCGTGTGACGCAAACGCTTGTCTGTTTATAAGGTGAGGGTGGGGAGGATTCTGTTCAGTTCCGTCTGACGCGTTACTTGTGCAGTTGTGCAGTTTTTATTTAGTGTGCATTTATTCCAAATCCTTTGTACTGGTGACGGTGAGTTATTTTTATGTAAATAGATAAACGATAAATAACGCGGCCATGGATCGATCTGCAAATGAAATATAGGTATATTAATATGCGAGAGGGGCAATGTTTTTGACGAAACTGGCTGACAAACCACATGATGGTAAGCGAATCACACATGGAAATCACAATGGCGTCTCCGTAAATTTAAGAAGGAATACGCTCTTTTCTCGAAAGTGTGAAGGTGATCATTTTGGAAATTCGACCGACGACAATTCATTCTACAAAGTTAATAAGTAAGTGTCTACCTTCAGTGGTGTTTTTTAATTTAAGTATTTCAAAAATAATTCACTTAGGGTTGATTTTTAAAATAGTCAAAAGAATGTTATCCGAGGAATAAAATTGTTGCTTACACTGTCTTATACATTTTGACGCGACAGCATCATAATAATTCTACAGTTTACTTTCTTTCTTCTTCTTTTCTTTTTTTATAAAACGTTGCCCCACATTAGGATTTTCACCTGTGTCGTGGGTGCGGTTACAAACATACAATTTCACATACACACACACCCAGACCCGGAACAACAATTTCATCAAAAACTTTCATCCAACCATTGAAAAATCTCAGCCCATACACTACTGAGTATAGCTTCTCTTATGTCTATTTGTTACTTAAATCTATAAAACGTCCGTGTCTATATTAGTAATCTCACGTCTACGTAACCGAAGAGAATGACAGCGCGATAAATAAATTCGCTTATGGACGCCATTTTGTTCTTGTACTTGCAGTGGTCATTGACTGATTCTAAAATCAATATTTTGTTTGTTTCACTACAATCTCTTTCATATTGTAAGTGAGCACGACCAAATTCCATATGAATGATAAAGTTTTTTGGATAGAACGTCAATTTTTGTAAGATGGTTAGGTATATCTGTACTGGAAATCCAAACAAAGCTGTGGTGGTAATCTCTGAGCTAAAAAAATATATATAACGAAACATACACTGTCGAAACGGGGTTCGATTAAGAAGGTGTAATGATGTGTAGATCTGAATGGCCACTTCGGCGTACATTAGTGCATCTGTGAAGTAATCCTCCATGTAGTGTATGTCATTATGTTATTTATTGGGAATTCATTATCCCTTTAACGGTGGGAGAGTGACCAGCAACAGGACGAGCTACGAGCAACTGGGCGGATGCTGAGTCCGGAGCTCAGTCCCTTGCCCATTTCCCTAGAAAGGGTAAACCGTATATCATGCCTTCCTTGGTTTAGGAAAAACGAAAATTTTATTAAGCCTAGAGTCGGCCAGAAACAGTCACACCATGAAAAGATAAGCCGAATAACACGCCTTCCTCAATGTTGATTCCAACATTTTTATTTAGCCTATTGTCGGTTAAAAACTCTGTCAGGTTGGACAGAACAACGACTTTAGCAAAATAGGGTTATTATATGTACAAATACAGTAGAGTAATGTTTTGTTTTGTTAATTTCAGATCACAATGGGTATTCTCGCCGCGATTGCCGTGAATCTTATCGGAGGTATCGTACTGTACGGTACGGGAGGACTCCTGGCCCCTATTGTGGCGCCATTGTTGGGTTTTAGTAGCGCCGGCATCGCTGCAGGCTCAGTGGCCGCAGCTGCGCAGGCCTACTACGGCAACCTGGTAGCCGGCTCCATCATTTCACAGCTTACGGCTGCAGCAATGGTCGCCCCCACGCCGTAAGTATTATTTCTGTTACTACGATAAAACATACGAAAAAGGCACGTTTGCCAATACCAATATTATAAAGTTTATATGGAGGGGGTTAATATTTGGAACCGCTGGTCGATTCCAAATGATGGATAACTACAATATTCCTTGGGTTTATTGGGTGTTATAGGCTATAAAACATTGAGCTACGACCGAGCAGCGCAGCGGGTGAAACCGCGCGAGAGTAGCTAGTTAGGTACTTATATTATTCCTTTATCATTCTTGTAACGACACAGTATATATTTACTACGTCTAAAAAAAAGATGTGTACAAATTAATTTTTAAATATTTCCAGATAGATACATAATTACTGTGCCATAAACTTTCTACCTTTATTGAGTGAAAATTCAAAAATTTCCGTGTCTTCGTTAAAAGACGCTTGTCTGAGATTTTATTTTGAATGAATGAATCAATTAAAAGTATCAGTAGTTGCAGTGAAGAATGCTGATAACTTTAAATGATCGATATTTAACACTACTGTGTGCACAATGCACATAGCATATAGCATAAATTTGAAAACAAAATAGCTTAGGTACTTAAAATAGCTAAATCATGTCTCAAGGTAGTATATTATTACATGCATCGCATTAAACGTTACTTTCGTTTCAAATATAATGAAAGTACCTACACATACTTTTAGATTTATATTAAGTCCACATAATCCATACCTTACTGATTAAGTAGGTATTATTACTTCTTCTTTTGGTACCTAATGTTGTAAATTCCATTAATAAGTTGTACTAAATACAACCATTACATAGGCAACAAGACAGAATGCAGAAATAATGATCCTTTTTCTCTCTTTGTTTCAGTTAATCTATCACAACATTCACCATTATTTCAATGCAAATGTGAAATAAAGGATTGAATTACAATGGATTCGGTTGTTTTTAATGTCCATCACCTGTTAGGAATTACAAAAAAAAATAAGTATGTAATCGACCATATATACATATATACAGTAGGGTAATGTTTTGTTTTATTAATTTCAGATCACAATGGGTATTCTAAAAAAAACCATTAAATGCACATTTTGGAATATAGTTCACGTCCGTGTTTAAAAAATGTTGGCCCATTTTATACATAACTAGCGGCGCGCCCCTTTTTTGCACGGGTATCAGACTACGGCTATATTAATTGACGTGTAAAGTAAATATTTTCTAGTCAATATCGTAACAAAAAATTTTTTATTATAATCTTTAGGTACTTTTAAGTAAAAACACCACACTCTCAAATATTTAAGTTTAATTAAAAACTAATTCTTATAAGAAACTTATTTCTATGCTCGTCAAACTTCCCACCATAATTCTCGTTGCCCTCTTTGCGCGGGAAAACTTTATTCATCTGTCTCAGTTGACAGACGACAGCGTCACCACGGCAGCCAGTGTTGCCGAGACCACAGATTATATTAGTGACGTTCATTTAGTTGATTTTCGTCGTCTAACAGTACGAAGTTGTCTACATAATTTATTTAAGTCTTTAACAAATAATATCTCGATGCCAAATTGTAAGAAGCATTGCCTATTCATACAATTTAAAAGAAAATACTTTTAATAGTGGAGACGAAATACAGTTATAGTACAAAGAAGTGAGAATAAAACAACATTTTATGGTGAGTAAAGGTTTATTTAGTGTTTGCGTGGAGATCATAATAGAGTCCTTTGAGGTCGAGAAGCTGCTGATGGGTGCCCGCTTCGGCTACATGGCCCTTGGCAACCACACAAATAAGGTCGGCGTCACGGATAGTGCTTAACCGGTGCGCGATAGTGATACACGTACGGCCGGCCGTCGCTGCGTCTAATGCCTCTTGTACTACCTATTGAACATTTCAAACTTACATAGCTGACTCATGTACGTACTGTAATAGGTTGGAGAGTCTGTTAGCTCACAAATACCAATGTGCCTAACGTACCTCCGTCAGCATGACCTAACAACTACCAAGGTTATAACTATATTTTTGGATTATTGGTCGACTATTAGGTACCGGGTAAGTTCGGGTTACTTTGACCCTGCGGGGTAACTTTGATCCAAACCCTTTAACCAATAGTAACTGAGAACCAAACATATATTAGTTTTTCATTGGTTCGGAAATTTGGATCAAAGTTACCTCCCAGGGTCAAAGTAACCCGAACTTACGGTATCCATAAAATTAATTTATTCTAATGTCAAACTTGAATAATGTAACTTTCTATTGCGAGTAAAATGTTTTCTTTGAGTATTATGGCTACCAATGATCAATTGTAGTACCGGAGTGATACCACGGCCTCGCAAAAAACCGGCGTGAAACAACCACAGCTTTGTGTTTCCTCGCGTGAGTGAGGCTACCAGAGGCCCAATTCTTCCCCTCCCCCAAAAACTCCGAAACCCTAATCCTCAAAAGGCCAGCAACGCAATCGTAAGCCCTCTGGTGTTGCGGGCTTTCATGAACAGTGCTGATTACTTACATACGAGACATGATGGATGACGTCACGATAACATATTTTCTTTTACACGCGCTTGTAGTTGATGGCATGAACGACTAGTTTCTCGGTGGGGGTAAGACGATATAATTCATTGAATAATCAACATAAATGCCATTTCAATAATAAAAATACAGAGTATGCAAGCACCTTTACCTTTTCACTTTCGGTGTCCAAAGCACTAGTGGCTTCGTCGAGCAATAGGATCTGTGGTTGTCGAATCAGCGCTCGGGCAATAGCCACCCTTTGTTTTTGTCCACCCGATAACTGCATGCCTTTCGCACCAATGTTCGTATCATAACCCTGGTCATTTAAAACCATACTGTTTTAATAATAGACCTCAATTGATAGGGTAATAAAAACAACAGACAAAAACAAAGGTAAATTATCAACAGTATAGACGACAGTAAGGTAGCAAATCGTCAGCAACATTATTTAAATACTTACTCTGAATTATAAAAAGCCAAAATATTCGCACTTTATTAAAACATCACAACTTAAATTAAGGGCTGATTTTTAAATAGTCTGATAAATGTTATCTGAGGAATAAAATTGTTGCTGTCACTGTCTTATACAAACATTCTGATGCGACAGCATCATAATTATTCCCCAGGTAACTTTTATCTAACCATTGAAAAATAAGAAAAATGTTTATTGTTGGTACCCATTGTAGCAACAACGTAAGCCTCATAACGGGAAGAATGTTCCTATCTATCGGTGCTAAGAATCGGATTACCAACGAAGTATCCTTTTATCTTTATCATCTTCATCAACAGCCGGAAGACTTCCACTGCTGAACAATGCCCTCCCCCTTAGTCCTCCACGTTACCACGAACGGCAAGTTGCGACCATTGGATCCCTGCGACTCTGACGATGTCGTCGATCAACCTAGCGGGAGGCCTGCCCACGCTACGTTTTCCAGTTCTTGGTCACCACTCAAGTACTTTGCTTAGTTAATTAGAAAAACGTCATTATTGTACGGTTATGACCTTACCTGTGGTAGAGATACGATAAAATTATGAATGTTAGCTTGCTTAGCGGCGTGGATAACCTCTTCATGGGTCGGGGAGCGCATGTAGTCCCCATACGCGATATTCTCCGCAATGCTGTAGTCAAACAATACGGGTTCTTGCGACACCAGCCCGAAACATGCGCGGGCTTCTGACAAAATCAACCCCGCCAGCGGAATGCCGTCTAGACACTAGGAAAATCAACAGGTACAAATTATTAAGTGTGGGAGAGCCAAGCTTGGACAATAAGTCGGCGATGTCACAATATCACTTAAGAGAAAAAAAACCAGATCGTTGTATTTCGTGCTGTGAGTAAGGTCACCGGTGGTAATTCCCTTCTATGAATCCTATCCTTCACTATATCTCTGAAACCCTAATCTCCGAAAGGCCGACAACGCATTCGTACTCTCTGGTATTGCGGGTGTGTATGGACGATGCTGATTGCTTACCATTAGGTAATGCCTCTGCTCGTTTGCCGACCTATCACAAAAAAAAACATTTCTGTAATTTAGCGCAGCATTCAGCAACTTCCAAGCTTTCGAATAAACAACCTAAGCTATGTGTCATGAAAACTATCTCCTGAAATAGGGGCCTTTTCAAAGGTGATTTCGTCATCGTAACCAAAGAAAATCAGCGATTATATTTTACAATAACAATATACATCTACATATACCTACTAATATAATAAAGAGGTAAAATTTGTAAGTTTCTATGTAGGAGGTAATCTTTGGAACCGCTGCTGGCCGGATTGCCAAAATTCTTTCTTTGATAGATCTCTACAATGTTCCTGAGTGCTACAGGCTATAAAACATCACGCTACGATCAAATGTTACTGAGCAGCGGGTAAAACTGCTCGAGAGTAGCTAGTATAATATAACAGATTGATATAAATCACAAATATAGGTGATTCAAATCTTACTCCATTTGGTTACTCACTAAAATAATAAAATAACTCCTCTCTCTGTGGATGGGGAGTGTCAGACTCTTATTCAGGGCCATGTTGCATTATTAAGCTTGCGGAAATTCCCTAGGAAACGGGAATTAGCGGAAAAATATTGTAATTTGGCATACAGGTAGATACCTTAGTAAACTTAAAGCTCAGTTGCAACTGGATATCAAATCGATGTACCCACAAGAAAGGGACAACATTGTTTAAAAAAGGTTGCATATTAGTTATATACGCCTACGAAGCCGAGGGCAAAAGCTAGTTACAATACCGCCAACATATCTTGGCGAGTCTGAAGTTAGCCGATTAGCTGCGCAGTACTTAATTTTGTTCCTAATTGATCCATTGCGCAGACAAACGGCTAACTTCAGACTCGCCAAGATACGTCGGCCGTACTATAATTATATAATGCTCGAACATCAACTTACAACGGCTCCGGAATCAGGATCGTAGAATCTTTGCAGAAGTTGGATGACAGTACTCTTGCCACAACCACTGCGTCCCACCAAAGCGATTTTTTTACCTCTCTTTACCTACACAATTTATAAAAGAAATTATATATCTAAGTATATTAATATTATAAAGAGGCAAAATTTTTAAGTTTGTAAGTTTGTATGTAGGGGGTAATCTTTGACACCGCTGGTCGGATTGCCAAAATCTCTTTCACTGATAGATAGCTACAATGCTCCTGAGTGCTATAGGCTATAATACATCACGCTACGATCAAATGGAGCTGAGCAACGGGTGAAACCGCACGATTCAGCTATAAAATATCGAATGCGTACCATAACATTGTAAAAAAACACCTAAAAGTGTGCCAAGTTCTACCATTTATGTCTTTGCCAAGTTAAAAGTCTCGTCTAGTTAAAATCTAAGACGACAAAACGAAAATAAATATAAATCCGTTGTAAAATAACAATGAGATCACAATAACTATTTGCTCGAATTTGAAACTTATTGACGGTTTAAATTCCAATCCCCAACCCTTCGTAACCCTTATGATAAGCGAAACCCCAAAAAGCCGGCAACGCACTCGTAACTCCTTTGGTGTTGTGGGTGTCCATGGGCGGCGTAGATTGTTTACCAACAGGTCCAAATCCGTCGTTTATCCAAGGTCAATCGTTTGCGGATATCCTATAAAAATATATAACAAGAACCTATGTACTACACCTGTAAGTCCAACCCTCGTAGCACATGTACTCCTGGTCTAGTTGGATATCTGAAATGCACCGCTTCTAAACTCGCCTCGCCTTTGGATTTCTATGAACGTGAAATGTAATAAGTTCCATTAATGTATGTTGCCATTTAACGTACAAATTTAGCATTTCATAACGTTTATTTATAATAAAAAGTAAAAAAACTAAAGCCCATTACGACAAAAAACGACGCTGAAAAAGTATAAAACAAGATTTTTCGGAATACTGAAAGGCGTAGTCACATGTCAAAGTGCTACGGTAGGTAGGTATATGTACATATTTAGATAATCTTAGAATTAAAACAGATGTAGAAATTTACATTATAAATCCTACTGGAAAATGAGATAAGAATGAATTGGAATTTAAGTACGGCAGTGCTAGGCTTCGGCACAAATGGGTCGCATCTACCGGTGTGATACCACGTCAAAAATAAAAACGTAAAAAAATCTTACGAAGGGAAAGACAAGGGGTGTAACCGGATCACATATTTGTGGCTTGGATTCAAGTAGGGCTGTGATCCGGGTGGCTGCACTCACACCCTTCTCCAACTCGGGTGTGAAAGTAAACGCATTCTGCATCTGACCCGACGCCATTTGCAACGATTGGGTGGTCCTGTAATATCATTTTTAACCTGAGGCTTCAAACTTATTCCCGTCATAAAATTTGCTAATACTATGTGCATTTTGAAGATAAAATAAATAAACTAGTTACTAAATATGAGAAACGAATTTAATTCAAAAGAATAGTAAGGGCCCATTAGTTTAATTTTACGGCAAAACAATTCAAAGTAAGATTGTTTCAATCTTACTTCAGTGTGAGTAAGAGACAGAGCTAGACAACTTGTATAGCTCTTTCTCTTACCCACACTGAAGTAAGATTAAAACAGTCTTACTTTGAATGTCATGGTTACCCCCTTGTAGGGACAAGGGGGTAACCAAAAAAAAATGCGTGGTACTTCAAACGTATTTAGGGAAATAAGTTTGAAGTACTTACCACGCGTTTTTTTTTTGCAAACACATCTTGTTTTGTCCACTTTTCACCAGGCTCGGACTTAACCATCAAGAACTGCGTAATAAAACTTTGGTCGGTTGTCACCCTATAACGCCCCTGAATTCCTGAAGTCGGACAAACCGCGTGACGTCACAAGATACTGAATATTGTTTTAGCTCTTCCACTGGTACATAGCTACTAAGTGCTTGCTACCGTAACTAATTTAAGGATTTGACTAAAACGATACACCGACGTGATAAGAGCAAAAATAACATAAAAAATAGTTATCCGCATTTATATTGAAAATAACGACATAATCTGTTGTCAGTTCGCTGCGCGACGTCACCGCGCGCGCTCGCTGCTCATGAATAAGAGTCCCGATGTAACTTGAAACTAGTAGAGCTTTTCTCAATTAATTCAAGTAGTTATTTTCAATAAATTTAATATGTCTCGTCTCTGTCGTATTACCTAATGCTTTAAATATCTATTTACTTTTATTAAGTACACTACATAAAACTCACACCAAAATATTTTCGTAAGCGACTCCTTCAGACACTATGAGATGCCCTCCGTAAGTAAGCGAAGCGGCATTAATGAAGTTGAAAATGGAGCGCGACAGTCCATTGACTAAGCCGCGACAGTGAGCAGCTTTCTTCGCATCGGCGAGAGCTGGTTCCAGCTGTTTCACGTACTCATTGACGAACATACGCTCTCGACCAAGACAGACAACAGTGCGCACATTCGACACCGCTTCTATTGCTATCTGAACAACATTAGCATCTGTTAATTTTCTTTTTTCTTTTTTTATGTGGGACATGATGATAATGAATTTCCATTAGAGACTTAAACGGAAACGTTCAAAAAGAAGCTGAACAAGTTTAAAAGTCAATTTATGTTATATGTTGCGGGTACAAACGCAATGTTGTACCGCGGCCCGGGTCGGGGCAGGAGAAGGAACGGTTTGGTTGTAGTCAATAACATTGTGGCACTTCCTCTTGCAGGGCAGGAGTACCCTGTTATTATTATTATTAGCCGTTATCGTCTCACTGCAGGCCAAAGTAGAACATTGTGGATGATTTACCAAGCATACATAAAAATAAACCTAATTAAGAGAAAAACTTCCACAGCTAAAATAAAAGCCACCTTCTACTGTCATTCAAGGATTTCCCAAATAAACATCGTTCAATATCATCAAAATTTTATTTATAATGTCTATAGTATATCTACTAGTTACAACTTTACTATTAAAAACATCCAGCATTACCAGGATCAATGATATATGGCTTTATGCTAGGTCTAAACCATTGTATTGTCAACTCAATAAAGTGCTGTGGCCCCGGCCTGGAGCAGGATCAGAAATATATAGATAGTTTTTAATCAGTAAGAGTGTGACACTCACCCAGGTTGAATAATCCAATGCCTGCCCAGGGTCGGGTGGTAGGGAGTGTCAGACTCTTACTGACTAAAGACCCCCCCGTTCCTTCCCATGCTCGGGGCCGCGGCCGCGAAGCCTCGTTGCGCTTGCCCCGTAAAACCGGCTTAAATCACCCAGGGTAGGTGAACCATTTTTATTGTTTTCCTCCTCAAAATTACACAATTCAAAATAGTATTAATCACCTTGGTGCTGCTTTCCAACGCCTTGGCGTTTCCATAAGATTCTCTTCGAGTGGCTTTAATCTGTTGATGTATGACGATGATTATGAGGGGCAGGAAGCAAAGCGCGACCAGCCCCAAGCGGTACTCAAACAGCATGGCAAGCACCAGAGCCAGCCCGACAGATCCGATGCCTTGCAAACATGTGCCGATACGCTGACCTGTTGCCTGAAAACGGTTTACCTCATTTTAAGTTTATTATCTCTGTTTAAAAATGATTAATGCTTACTAAAGTTTTTGTGTACATTTAAAGGACTACAAAAAGGCCTAAATAATTCATTCTTCTCTTTTCACTCCACGTGCTTAGAGTCCGTGGCAGTAATTGAAGGACATTTTGTCCGTTCCAATTTTTCCTCTTCTTTTCTCGCCATCACGGAATGAGAATAAATATTCTGTAACTACTTATATTATCTGGTTCCGAATACTCACACCCTGTACATAAGAGGCCTCAGCAGAGAGTTTAGCACATAATGCGCCGGTTGAGTTCCGTCGCTCGTCAAAAAAACTAATATGCTGCTGAAGCAAATGTTCGAACATCTGTGTCCGTAGCCTTTCTGTGAGATGTGCGCCGGCGACACCGAATGATACCGCCTGCAGTGTAATGAAAAATTTTGATACACTCTCTGAGCGAATTTGAATCTAAGTGGCACTCAGGTCTATTATATAACTAGCGGTTGCCCGCGGCTCCGTCCGCTTGGATGTCGATTTCTCTACGTACAAACTCTTCTGGACTTCCACGAGTAATTCAAGACCAAAATTAGCCAAATAAGTAAAGGCGAGCTTGTTGAGTTAAAACATTACAATGAAAAGTGGTATTGATTTTTATATAAGTATATAGACAAAAACTTTTTCCATAGTTGATGAAAATAAATATACGTATATACATATAGATGTTCGTAGTTTCCTGTTGTTGAAAAAAAATACGTTGTCTCACGGTAATATTTTCTATTTAATAGTATACTATGTCGTGGGTGCGTTTACCAACATACAATTTCACATACACACCACAACGAGACTCGGAACAACAATTTGTTGATCACACAAAGAGTTGGACCGTGCGGGAATCAAACCTGCGACAGTTTGCGTGGTAGCTAGTTGCCCAGCCACTGCGCCAACCGTGCAGTCAATATGTAAGTAAGTATCTATTCAGTTAAACCGATTTAGAACTACACACATGAATAAATGATTTAAATAACTTTATATAGAAATGACATATTATACAGTAGAATAAAACGACTTAGAAAAAAACTCACTTCGATCAAATTTGAGGTTCCCATAATTATTCCAATAAATATGCACATTAAAGAAACTTTCTTCACTTTGTCCATTAATTTATTTGGATCTGATTCTGACATAGACTGGAAGAGATCGATAATTGTAAAGTAGACTATTTAATGTTACTACTGTCTTCCACAATAATACTTCCATTCCTACTTTTTTAAGTGTGGGAGAGCCATGCTTCGGCACGAATGGGTCGGCTCGACCGGAGTGATACCACGGCCTCACAGAAAACCGGCGTGAAATAACCACAGCGTTGTGTTTCGCCGTGTGAGTGAGGTTACCGGAGGCCCAATCCTTCTCCTCCCCCAATCCCTCCTAAATCCCTAAATCTCCAAATCCCTAATCCCTTAAAGGTCGGCAACGCACTCGTAACTCCTCCGTTGCGAGTGTCCATGGGCGGCGCTGATTGCTTACCATCAGGTAATCCGTCTGCTCGTTTGCCGACCTATTAAATAAATACTGACTGGTATTATAAATTATAACAAAACATACAAACAGGAAGAGCTATCATCATTTTTAACCCCCGACGCAAAAAGTGGGGTGTTAGGTATAAGTTTGACGTGTCTGTCTGTCTGTCTGTCTGTCTGTGGCATCATAGCTCGTGAACGAATGAACTGATTTCAATTTAGTTTTTTTTTTGTATTACAGGTATTTTACGGACTAGTGTTCTTATAGACATGTTTGATGAAAATCGATTGAGCCTTTTAAAAGTTATGGGGAGTTAAAGTGGGGAAGAAAACCGAATGTCTGCAAATATGCTCAAGTGGGGTATCAAATGAAAGGTTATGACTTGTACGTTACAAAAAACAAAAACTTTAATAAGTTTGACGTGTCTGTCTGTGTGTCTGTGGCATCATAGCTCCTGAACGGATGAAAAGATTTCAATTAAGTTTTGTTGTATTATATACTTTTAAAGATAGATTATGCTTTTAGTGTCGGGGTTTTTTTTTAATTTTTAATCACATCGACATCCATTGCTGAACAAAACCCTCACAGTGAAGCTGTCTTTAGTGTTTAAATCTCCTCATATACTACTCCTCACACTTGACAGGACGCTGGTGGGTGATCATAAAAAAATGCCCGAAATTGTTTTCGGCTGCTAATCATACAAAGGCTTTGGCTCTGCCAGAGAACTTTAAAAAGATATCTTATAGAAATCAAACAGGTACATACCCCAAATAAATCACCAAACACCAGAATAAAAAGTGGCATCGAGAAACCAATGACTACGGAGCAAAGGGTACCAGCCAACAACCATTTCCATTCCTTTGACTTCATTGCCAATAAGCGCCAGAAAGTTATATGGGGCACTTTCTCTGAATCCTCTTCCTCCAGTGGCTTAAATATTTGTAAATATTAAGGTCAGACCACAGTGCCCTTTGCAATGGTATCGGTAGCTTAAGCACATGCAAGAGAAGCCCATAGCACAAAAAACAATCTAAGCTACTTATAACAACTTCTGAACTATGTTTTTATAAAATAAACTCACTTGAACCATCATATCTTCTTTGCTAGTCTCTGATATCCCAGACTCTTCTCTGAGTATGGTATGTTCTATGTTAAGAAAACTATATAAATATTTCTAGAATAAATGAAATATACTATAAATCTAACAAGGTTTCGTTCCAGTTTAGCTGAATAATAGAAATATTCATTTATTATCGAAAATATAAGTTTAGGAGTGATACCACGACCTCACAGAAACCGTTGTTGCGGGTGTCCATGGGAGGCGCTGATTGCTTACCATCAGGTTAACCGTCTGCTAGTTTGCCGTCCTATCACATAAAAAAAGGAAAAAATATAAAATCATAAACAATGAATTTTTAATCAAAACAAACAACCAAAGCTGGACATTAAGAGAAACCCCCTTTAAAAAAATAAAAACGTCCTGAAAATGAAACTTGCCTTCTCTTCCGTCTCTGGCAGTAAGATTCTCTGGTTCTTGGAGTGACACCATTTCATAATAATGACCTTTGTTCGCCATAAGCTCATCGTGGTTTCCACTCTCCACAATTTCTCCTCCTTGGAACACGTATATAAGGCTCACGTGCCGGATTGTGGAAAGTCTGTGAGCAACCACCACCGTTGCGCGACCTTCCGCAGCCTGTCAGTTGGACACCTATTTTAATAATGTTTAACCCATAATGTGAGCGCAGATCTACGCGAGACACAATGTGTTTTCTATTGTGTCTCATATACCGGCAGAGGACAGGTTAAAGGAAAATTTAATTGTAAAGTGTGTGAGAGAGCCATGCTTCGGTACGAATGGGCCGGCTCGACCGGACTGATACCACAGCCTTTCCGGCGAAAACCGGCCTGAAGCAACACTTACGTTGTGTTTGGCCGACTGAATGAGGTTTCTGAAGGCCCAATCTAATCCCCCCCTCATCCTCAATCCTCAAATCCCCTATCCTAAGTCCCTAATAACCCACAACGGCCTGGCAACGCACTTGTAGTAACTCCTTTGGTACAAGTGTTCGTGGGCGGCGCTGATTGCTTACCATTAGGTAATCCGTCAGCTGGTTTGCCGGCCTAAGATATATAAAAAACAGACAGACTACATATGGAGTCTATAGGGCCAAACATTTCCTAATTTTTCTACCAGCGTATTGTGATGATAATGGACATCATTGAAGAAACATTAATTTTAGTCCAACGCTTTATGTATTTACAAGGTTCTCTTGGAGGCACATGGACAGAAATGTTATTGAGGAAACCTTATCGAGTGCAAGCTGCACTTTTGCTTCGGAGGCAGTGTCGAGCGCACTAGTGGCCTCGTCCAACAGCAGGAGTCGGGGTTCACGGACCAGGGCGCGAGCTATTGCGATGCGTTGCTTCTGCCCACCGGATAATGACGCACCACGCTCACCTACCAGCGTGTCGTAGCCCTGATATATTTAATTTATTCTTATACATAGAATTGAATTGAATTGAATTGAATTAATTTATTCTTATACATGTAATATCTTCAATTCTTTGCAATCAAGTATTAAAATGTTAACCGAAATCAGAAATCTTAATTCTTTGGCAGTTTTTTATTTTGTAAAGCAATAGTGTGAATCTTATTAATATTATAAATGCGGAAGTCATCACGCCAAACGGCTGGAAGGATATGGATGAAATTTAGCACTAGCATAGGATATACACCGGAATTGGACATAGGCTACTCGTGGGCGAAGCCGTGAGCGGTAGTTAGTAGCATATTTCATTATGCCATTGACAAGTGTGAAAACTACAAATTGTGTTGACAGAGAATCAAAGTCAAAAAAGTGAGTAGCCTGCAGCTAATAGCTTCATCAAATGAATACAAGTTCACAAGAACAATCAACTTACCTTGGGTAGTTTTATAATAAAGTAGTGAGCGTTTGCCTTCTCTGCAGCGGCTTCAATCTCTTCATCCGTAGCGTCATCGCGTCCGTAGCGGATATTTTCACGCACTGTGTTGTTGAACAACACCGGCTCTTGTCTCACCAGCCCTATCTGAGACCGCAGCCACCGAACTGATAGCTCGCGAACATCTATATTATCCACACACACCTATTTCGTAAAAATATGTATCATTATTGACTACTAATAAACAACAGACAAGACAACTGTTTTTAAATAAAATTGAAACACCAATTTTCGCATAATATAATCATAACATCAGTAGGTACAGTAAAATTTAGATAAAAAAATCTTTTAAGTTCGGCCGTAATCAACGATTAATATTTCTAAGATGTCCAGATCATACCAGGACAAACATTATTAGGCATCTCAATGTTACTAGCCCTTTAGTAAACTACTGAACAATGTCTGAATAAATACTTACACTACCGCTAACCACATCGTAGTATCGAGATATAAGCTGAATGACCGTAGACTTCCCTGATCCTGAATGTCCGACTAGAGCAACCGACTGCCCGCGTTTCACACTCAAGCTGACACCTTTCAACACCTACAATAACCAAATAAAAACGCCATCATTTCAACTTTGTATGAAGATAGAGTTTGATATATAATTTCTACTAACCGGCACATCCGGTCTGGACGGATACTGAAACACCACATTCTTTAACTCGATAGTCCCTTCAGCTGTATGCGGTACGAATCCTTTGTCTAACAAAGGATTAATTGTAGGAACATTTTGCAAAAGATTGAATATCTGAGCCCCTGCACCACGTGCGAGACCAAATGACCGCACTAGAGATCCAACGATTCCAAAATTTCCAAGAGCTGTCATAACGCCAAAAAATACCTGAAAGGAATGAGGCCCAACTCCCTATACTGTTTATTATGCAACCTACCTAAGTACTAGCAGTTCTACCATAGAATAACATTAATGCTTACCGAAAACATGACATCAGCGTTATAGTTTTCAGGGTCATTTATTACAAGGTAAATTCCAAAATAAAATGACAAAGCATAGGAGCAGAAAACACAGAAAAATAGAAATGCCATTGAAAGTCCTGTGAAAAACTCTGCAAGAAAAAAAAATGGTTTCACTACAGTAGTTTTCAACTAGTCATTATTTTTGACCTAAGAAACTACCCAATTCATATAAACACTTGTCTTTTCGCAAAGTTGTTACCTACCCTTTTTTATATAAATCTTCTTAGCAGCAGCCAGAGGTTTCTTATATCTTTCTAACTCTTTCTTCTGGCCATTGAAAGAGTACACTGTCCGAATGGAGCTCAGTACCTCCTGCGCTATGGAACTAGCTCGACCAGTCTCTAATGCTTCTTTTTTATACAGTCGATCTGCAATCTGACTGAGAATCAGTTATGATGCTTGTTCCATATAATCATATGGAACATGGTGACCAAACTTAACCCGAAAATCAAATCCAGACTGATGACTTAATAGCAAAAACAACTGACCTACTTTCCCAATAATATTACTATACTAAATATTAGAGCAAAATGTGCTAGTTCACTTATAATTAAGTGCATTGACGTAATGTAGCTATCTACATATATGCAGGATTGCCGACGGCGAGTAAGGGTAGCTCGCCGCCCGACCAGAATCACACCCGAGCGTACAACGCGTTGCGGTCTGCGCGCGCCTCAAAGAGCCAATAGACCACCACAGACGGAGCTCTATAAAGCCGATGTTCAGCCAGAGTTGTGGGGCAAGCGCCAAGGCACCGCGGCCTAGAGCAGGAGAAAGAATGGGGGGGTTTTAGTCAGTAAGTCTGACACTCCCTCCCGCACCACCCTGGGCAAGAGAGGTCTTTTGATGATCTTGCCCTCACAAAAATAAGTGAATCTATACATACTCGCCCTGTTAGTCCTACAAGTATAAAGGTCACAGGCGTAGTTGTCAAACAGAGCAATGCAAGCTTCCATCCCTTCAGCATGGCCATGAGGATGCAACCAATGGCTGTAGTCAAACTGTACACGAAGGACGACACCTTGTCACCGATACCCTCTTCTAATTTTATTATATCGCTAGAAAATAAATAAAACGAGCCTGTCTAGTAATAATAAATCGATAAAATAAAAGAGATAATCGTGTTTCTTACTCCGCCATTTTCGATGCAAAGTCTCCAGTTTGATTCTTATCAAAGTAAGCAAAGTCTTGATTTAGAGCTGCTGTTAAATATTCTTCTCTGATTTTAAATACCTGTAGAAAAAACGAATGTTAAGACATTTATGTTGCGGGGTAAGCGCAATGAAACACCACGGCCTCGGCCTAAAGCAAGAAAAGGAACGGGGGGGGTTTTTACTTTAGTCATTAAGAATCTCAGACACGCTCTCTCGCCTTACCTTGGGTGGGAGAAGTCATTTGATGGTGTTCACGATTAAGTATAAAACGTCTTTTAAAAAGATATTAATAAGCAGCATATAGAAAAGCACACATACATGTATTAACTTCTCATTTGTAATTACCTGATTTATCGCCGTAACATTCATTAGTGCAGACCCCAAATATACACAGATGAAGAGGAGGACACCAACACATGAGTATGTTACACCAAATTTGTGCATACGAGAGAGAAATGCTTCGTCATCTTGTGTGCCTGCTTGTACTGCCTTGTCATACGTTATCATGTTTTGAAACACATTCGCCACTAGCGTTATAGCGTATGGTAACGTGACTCCAGCAACTAACGAGGCTAGTATTGAAATGGATATCAAAAATTTATCCAACTTTGTCGAATATCTGTACTGAAAAAACCATAAAATGTGATATTGCCTACTAAGTACAATCAAAACTTAAATATTTTACTATTTGTACGAATTACTGAAATCACAATGTAAATTTAACAGGGATATTTAGTCCTACTTCTAGTAGTATGGTGTCTAATAGTATGTCTAAATATTGTATGGAAATAAAGTATAATAGAAAAGTGAGTGTACCAATGTAAAATAAGATATAGATGGTGCAACCGATTTTGATTTCACTTCTTTTTCATCCCTGTAAATTATAAAATGTTATTAAACTGAACAAGATCTACCTATACAAAAAGGTATTTTACAAAAATACATTATAACGAAATAGGTAGCTTATATAATAAGTATCACCATCAGTGTTTCTGTCTACTGCACGTAGGCCTCTTCAATTGCATACCACTAAGCTCGATGTTCATTCTTCTCATCGGGTATCATCAGTCTATCTAACTGGCAGGGGAACACTGCGTTTGCCTAGACAGTCTCTACTCCGGAACACGTCTATCTCAACGGCCATGGTCTTCGACTGCGAAATGCGACCTGCTTCAGTTTGCTAGTCCTTTGGGCTAGTCGACATCATTAGTTCTCAACAGAATCATCTTATTCCCTGTCTTTTCCAATGCAGCGTCTTAAAAATAGCCTCCTAAGTATTAATGAACATTTTGAGGAAAAAATATCCCCTTGTCTTACTTCCGATGCAGGTGGATAGGTTAAGACATCTGGTCCTGTACTTGAACGACCATAGTTGCAGCATCATACATGCCTCTCAAAACCTGTACATATCGCACCTTACATGGATTCCAGAAAAACCCTGGTTTCGAGAGTCAATAACATTTTCATCGACCATAAACGAACAGATTATACTCCTCAGTTTCCTGTACGCCTATCATTGTAGACACATAATATGTGGTCCATGTACCCCTCGGAACTCTCCCATCTCTTCTCATCGAGTCTTCACGCGAGACAATTCGTAATGTGATGACTCTGCAAAACAGTTTCTAAACGTGGCTCAGAAGAGAAATATGTCAAAAGTCCCAAAAAATAGAACGAAACCATGCATGCTCGCTTAAGCACTGACTGCTGATTGCTGATTTATCATGTAATATCTGTCTGTCATTTTCATTTTCATTATCATCTTGACTGATTTCCGGCATCTCTTCGGTAAAGTGGTGAAATCGTAGAAGCACTGGATATCCGCGAGAATCTCAGACTTAGATGTGACGATTTTTCCATTTGATGTGGTCAAAATTTATCGGATGGTTTTGCCGTAGTCGCTGTATAAAGACTTTTGACCCCTGATTTCGTTCAAACACTTATCGGGTACTTACGCAACGGAGGTTTTTTTATGAAATAAGAGGCAAACGAGCAGACGGGTCATCTGATGGTAAGCGATCGGCGCCGCCCATGGACACCCGCAGCACTAGAGGAGTGACAGGTGTGTTGCCGACCTTTTAAGAAGGAGAACACTCGTTTCTTGAAGGTTTAAAGGGCGGGAATACCGCCACCGGAAGATTATTTTAAAATTTTGACGTGCGGGGCAGAAAGTTTCTCGTGAATCACACAGTTGTTGACAGCCAACCAATGCTGCTAATCTATGTGATAGGGATGAAAAGGCTTTAGCGTAGAACGATGGCCAAAAAAATGCGGCGTGGATCAAACCGTACAATTCCTTAGAACACCCCCCGATAAATGCGAGGCTTACGCAGTGCTAAAGGGTCCAACCGGTCAGAGACAAAAGGGAGGTCGCGTCTTACCAGCTTTGAGATCTTGTTGTTAGTAGGATCTGATGCTTACTGTTGATTTTTTACATCACCTCTCCATTATCTGCACACACTCTCCCGAAAGCTTGGCCCCTCTGCCGATACTTTACATCCGCCACAATTTCGTCCCTTCGGCTCGAAATATTCCGATTATTTGGTCAAGTTGCTAGTTATACCTCTAGCAGTGCCAGATGTTCATCAAGCCGTAGGGTGTGTTCCATGCACGTAGCCAGAGTCAGTTGGTGTTGACGGCCTTTAATAGCCCAGGGATTCTCAACACCGCCTTACCCGCTGTCGCCAGGCCAGGAATAGCGAGGTGACTGGGAATTTTAACCGTTTATTTGGCGTGCAATATTAGGTAATGCCCATAAACACCACATAGGACAGGTGGGTTGGTGATCATAGGTCGTGGCTCTTCACACTAGGAACGCTGCTGCCCGACGCTAGTCAGCGTGATTTAATAGTCGCCATTAGTCTGAGCCTCGTTCGCTAATCGGCAGGATGCAATGTGAGCAGGTCAGATTGACTGTAGGTACTTTGTCGGTGTTTTGCCAATTGCATCCCTATAATAAATATACTACTAGACTACTATATATATATAAGTATAATCTTATTATTAAAACATACGTTATATCTTTGTTATTCTTTGTGTTTTTGCTAAGCCGATGTCCCATTTCAGATCGATTTTTCAACTAAATGTAATCTAATCTAATGTAACAAAAATACATAAACACTTTGAATCATTCCACTTTCATATTTCTTTATCAAACTGAAGATAATAAAAATTAAAGTTAAATTTATTCCAATTTGAGGTGCGTTTTTAGGACTTCAGTTGCACAGAAGCCAAAGAGATGACGCTGTCATGTCAAGCACCCAAAATGTCAAGTGTAAAATATCTATACTAATTATCTTAAAGAGGTAAAACTTACAGGTTAGTATGTATGCCTATGAAACAACAATGAAACAATGAATTAATTTTTGCAAATAGGCCATAAAACGGCACTTTTATACGTCAATTTATATGTGAAAAACTAGATGAACTATGATCCCTGCAACCGCTCTGGTCAGATTTCTAAAATTCTTTCAGTGATTAATAGACTTGATTTGCGAAATTTAGCCCAGACGGCCTGTGTTAAAGCGTCAATCTTCCGGGCGTGAAAGAGGGATGGAGCTATAGCTATGGCCTTAATCGCAGTATGTACAGCTAGCTGTCTTTAAATTACTTTTACGCTAATTGTTAATGTTAAGAGGAATTTTGATCTCAATTTGTAAATTATTCAACATGTTGTTAATGAACTTGGTTTTGTAAATGTGAGGGCCCTGTAACTTATTATAATTGAGTTAGACTTCTAAAATATTGGTACTTGTGTCAGTTGGAAGTTGTCATGCTCACTTAGGGGTCTCATTGGGGGTGGCGCGGGCACTGGATCCCTCGATTCTCTATAATATGGTTGTTGAGTTGGGCGCTATGACACGTCCTACACCAGCGTGTATTTATCAACTCGATACTGTCTAAAGTTGCTGTCCTTGAGGTTCATTTCTTTTTCGGATCCTTTGTCTAAACATTAGTGTTACACTGTTCTCACATAATAGAACGGACTAAATTATATAGGTAACAAAGAAATGCATTGTGAAACTGATTGAAAAAGAGTAACCATAGAGTTTCTTGTTAATTCTTCTCCATAGGAATCTACACTCTGGAACGAGCAAATAGCTTTAAGTACTACTAGAGGACAGACGGACAGATTGACACGTATAAAGTTAAAGCTTTTGATATTTATTTATTTTTTGGTTGAAGTTCAAAAGTGGCTTTTGTAATCTACTTGAAATAAAGAATTTGACGCATACGAAACCGCGAACGGAAGCTAGTAGACTACCTACTAAGTAACATCGATCACTAATAAATAGTGATCGATGCCTACTAATAAACAAAGAGTAAGTGTAAATAGGAACAGACAATTTTACTTAGGTACTTGAGAATGATGAAATTTTGCAATAAACGTACTGTAGGATTGTAGCTGACTCGATGATAAGAATATAAAATACTTAAAATATCGCACTCCACCACTGAAATGTCAAGCAACAGCCCATGTGTCTTGGGTAGGTCTACTTACCAAAACATCAGTAGATACTTACACAGTTACGTGAGTTTATAGTAAAGTAGGTATTCTTATCAAGGTCAGAACCACGGTACCTAGATACTTTCCGAATCGATACGTCCTTCAACCCATAAATAAATAGACGAGCGTAAGTACTCCTTCTTAAAAATCCAGCAACGCCCCTGTGACTCCTCTAGTGCCGCACAGCACAGATATCCATGGACGCCGCCGATCACTTACTATCTATTCCATAAAAAAAACTTAGTATTGTCTTGTCAGAACCGTTGCAACATATTAGTAGGAAGATGACACAACACGCAACCCACATAGCGAATGCAGTTACCTACCAATCATATCACAGTTATTTATACATTTTGCTTTTGATATTGGTTACCATTCCAGTTCAACCAATGACGATATAACCACTTGACGGCGCATACAGTGCCCCGACGCTCGAAAACGACGATATAACCATGAGCGATTATTCTCTTTGAGTTCAACCATTATCCTGTACTTTTACATGAACATTAATTTTAAAAAGATTTTAACTCCCGCCATTGGTGATCATCACCTAGAGATAACTTAAGATACTTATTGTCTATGGTGTAAATAGCAAGTAAAAAGTAACGTAAATATAAATAAAAATAATACAAATACATAAAAAGATGATTGTCGTTAGACTTTATTATTTTTATGGATAGTTTCTGTGACTCAATTCAATTAGGTACCAACTATATAATTTAATACTATTAATGATCTCGACTAAATTTAACTTGTTAGGAAGGCTCCATCTATTGTTAAAATTAGGCAGTTTAGTTTCTTGTGTGAAAGATAACCTGATAAAAACTTTATTCAAATTACAAAATAAAGGAAAAACGATTCTATTAAATAGAAATAAGATTCAAAATAAACATTTACTATTTTATTTTATAAGTGATAACGCCTTGGCAGATATAACTACACTGATATAGGTAAATGATAGACAAAACAAGTTTTTTGACACAATATTAATTAAAATTATTGAGAAATTGTTTATATCAGAATACCCATGTTATTTCATTAGCAGCTACATCTTCAACTAATTTCTTATAAATATACCTAGTTAGAAGTGATAATGGTGCTATCAAGAAAATACGTTGTACAAACTCCTTTCGTAGGAGAACCCAAAAAGAGTGATTTCAAAATAGTTGAAGAGGTTCTTCCTGAAATTGAGGAAAATGGTAAGTGTTCTTAGTACCCAATGTCTGGTAAACTGCAACAACACTGGCTGAATAACTAGGTAGACTAGAATATCCTTAATTCTTCCAGAATTTCTTGCTGAAGCAGCATTCATCAGCGTTGATCCTTATCAGCGAATGAAACTTGGTGCAACTTATCCATGTGACATGATTGGAGGTCAGGTAGCTAAGTGAGTCAGATTAGCTTTTTATTATACATTTTCATGTCTTGTGATACCATAAACTACAATGGCATACAAATATTTATTTTTTTAATTTCCAGAGTGATAGAAAGCAAACATGCCGAGTATCCAGTAGGGTCATGGGTAATGGGGCACTTCGGATGGAGAACCCATACGATTACAAAGCCCGAAAATGAGAAGTTCTGTGGGCAAAAACCGTATCTTTACAAATTACCTGACTTTGGAGATCTGCCAGTGTCGTTAGCACTTGGTGTTTGTGGAAGAGTAGGGTAAGTTATAATCGCACCATTGGTAATAAAATAAATTATTGTATGCAATATGTACCTAGGTAAGTCTATCAATTACAGAAATACTGCCTACTTTGGTTTTAAAGAGATCTGTCAGCCTAAAGCTGGGGAAACAGTGGTGGTTTCCGGTGCAGCGGGAGCAGTCGGCTCCCACGTCGGACAAATTGCTAAGATTCTAGGTAAACATTCTATTTCATACTTACGTCACTTAACTCTGGTTATAGTCTCGCAGGAACTAGGTGAAAACTTACTCTCCATTGCAAAAAAACTGCGAATTGGTTTCTACTTTGGGAAAAAAAAATAAACTACTTTTGGAAAAATATTTACAGGATGTAGAGTTGTTGGTTTTGCTGGCAGTGACGAAAAGTGTGAATGGCTAATCAAAGAACTAGGATTCGACTGCGCCGCCAACTATAAGACTACGAATCTAGCAGCATTTCTTAAAGAGGCTGCTCCAAAAGGTGTAGACTGTTACTTCGACAATGTTGGCGGGGAAATTAGTAGCATTGTCATGTCACAAATGAATAACTACGGCAGGGTTGCAGTCTGTGGAGCTATTTCAGGTTATAATGAAACCGATCCCGAAAAACGAAAAGGTATGAGCTTAACAGTCTTCAATAGTTAATAAGGTGTTTTGAGTATTAGATTAGGTATAATTTATTTTATATCCTTTTTCAGCAACCATGCTTCAGGGATATATTGTTGGAAAACAACTTAAAATAGAAGGTTTTCAAGTTAATAGATTTGCTGACCGCACAATTGAAGGTATAAATCAAAACTTAAAGTGGGTACGAGAGGGAAAACTAAAATACAAGGAACATATCACTGAGGGTTTTGAAGCTGCTGACAACGCTTTCATTGGCTTGTTCAGAGGAGATAACATTGGTAAAAGTTTGGTAAAAGTGAAATGATGTGAAAATCAAATAACTAATAAAAATGTAATTAAAGTTTTACAACATCATATTATTCTAGCTAATTTTATTTATAAAAATATCATTAATCACCTACGTTTCCGTCGTTTCGGAGAGGAACATTTAGGCATATCCTTAGTATACTTATTAATGAAAAGTTCTTCATATAATAAACTATTAGCTTCTTGGCTTAAATATTTAGATAGCTCCTGATACAAATATCTCTTATGTACATCTTCATTGACTTGTGTTTGTGTGTGCACTGATTTTTTAGAACTAGATGGAGCATATGCTCGTTTCAACTCCATTATTTTCTGTGAGTTCTCCTCTATTTTGTTAAGTAGGTTATTTTCCATTTTCTTCATTCTGGCCTCTAGGAAAGCCAAGGTATATTCTTGGACATTGGGTAGTTGTGGTTCTTCAGAAAGATGAGACGCAACTTGTCGCTTTTTACTCTGCAGTAATCTAGTTTCCTGTAAAGTAGGTCTTTTTTCATAATCGGTCTTTTGCGGTTCTTCTAACTTGTCTAAACAGTCTTCGACTATATCTCGTAGTTTCATATTGAATTTACGTTTTTCGGCTATAGCAGCTACTCTCTCTGGGGGTATTTTGTTCTTTAACAATGAAGTTTTGGGAGTTATGATGCTGGCATTCTTGGTTTTTGGCAAAATTGTTTTCTCTTGATTGGTGGCTGCTATACCTTCATTTAAACAAATAGTTGGAGAATCATTGTTCGATTTCTCGAGAATATTATCTTTTGATGCATTTGCTTCTAAAACTGGGTTTCTTTCTCTTCTTTTCGGTAACTCTTCTGCTACTGTTGGTTCCACTGAATCTGCACCAGCCTTAGTATTAATAAATCTTTTTTTATTCGGAAAAGTTAATATTCTGGTAGGTGAAACAGGTTCCAGTTTTCCAATTATAGGTTTAGGGTTTACTATCTTTTTCTCGGATATAATTTTTATCTTTTTAGTTTCTTTTAATAAACTATTGTTGGTATTGGGTTTTTCATTTGGATTATTTAAAACTGTAGCTGTAACTGGTTGATTGTTATTTTTATTTAATTCATGATTAATTTTAGGTTTTTGTGGCTGATTTTCTTTACAACTTGGTTCTCTAAGTTTTTCTTCACTCAATTGTAATTGATTTAAATGGTTTATGGTAAACTTGGTTTCATCTGGTTTTACATCTGAACCAACTGCTGTACAGAATTCGACTGGCACTTCTGACACATTAATTGTAAAGTTTATAGCATCTCCTTCTAGGTCTGATGGCTGTATTTTACTTTGTCTACTTAATTCTATTGTACTAGGTTGCATTGTACTATTGTCTTGAAACAAATCATGGTTAATTATATTCTCCTTAACGCTAGCATTATTTAAGATGCTTTTTCCAGTAGTTTTCAGTTCTTTGCCTCGGGTGCTTTTGCGTATCTGAGGCCGTACACATTTAACAGGTTTCTTAGGTAGAATCAAGTCTTTTGGTATAACTGGTACTAGTTTAGTGTTATCATTTAAATCAATCTGACTGTTATCATTTGTCTGATTGGTTGTATTTAGTGAATTTAAGTCCATTAATTCACAGTTAGTTAAGAAATCACCATATTTCACTGAGAAATTAGCTTTTTTGTCAACAATAGTTAGATATTCATTTTCAATATCATCAAGAGAAATGCTGAACACCTGCCTGTCGTCTTGTTCATTCTTAGCGTTGTCTGCCTCACTGGCATCACAGTAAGGTCCATCTTCTGTAGGTACTGCATCAAAAGTGAGTTTATCTTTCTGGAAAACCCATAAAGCCCAATTAATATCAAAAAAGGTAATCTTTACTTATATTATAAAGAGGTAAAATTAAGTTTGTATGTTTGTAAGTTAGTATGTAGGGGGTTATCTTTGGAACCAGTGGTCGGATTTCCAAAATTCTTTCACCAATAGATAGCTACAATGTTCCTGACTGCTATAGGCTATGAAACATCACGCTATGATCAAATGGAGTCGAGAGAGGATAAATCTAACATCATACACACTCATTTGAACCCTTAGGGAAATAACAGAAATTACATTTTGTTTTAATTTTAATATTGACAACAATTTATCAGCATATGAAGTGTAACCATAAAAATTGTTTAATATATTAATGTATGAAGAAAGACTATAAAAAAACAAACCTTGAAATTCATAAAGTTTTCATCTTTGAAATGATGTTGGCATACAACTCTGTTCCTCAACTGTGACACTTTCAAATTGAGAAATTCCAATTTCCGTGCATTCGTTATCCATTGATGACAGCGTACTTTGTCAAATACTGGGTAATGAAACATGTGAGTTTTTCCATCAGTCCGTGAAGAACATGTACGGTAGGTACAGCGACAACCCCCCATTGTGCTGAAACGAAAAGAACCATGTAGGTTATAGAAGAGATCCTAAATAAAATCAACAACATTTATAGCCAAAACAGTACAAAAAGGTACTATTTTCTCTAATAAAAGACAATACAACTTTATTAGTAGATTTGTTCGTTTACATTACAAACTGAACATGTACCTGTTAAGTACAGTGTTATCACTTGTTCTTACTTTAACTATTTACAAACGCCAGTATATCCAAAAATGTTGGAATAAACAGTTAATTACATTCAGTTTACAACACTACTTTTTGACTTTACCTTTGATTTCTTAACCAATTATCATTTAATTTCGGGTCATAACATAATACGTATTAGTATGAAAATCTAATTTATTAATTAATCCGAACAATACAACTAATGAAATAAAAATAATACATTAATAATAATAAACACACAACTTCCAAAATTGACTTCTTGCGTCAGCGTCACTCATACACTAATCTGTCATCGTCATAAAACATAGACAATCTTTTTTGAGTACTTTTTTTTTGTAAGTAATATAGTTTACTTCTTGCATTTTAAGGCCAAGTTCTTACAATTTCACAGAAAGTTTACCTTTAAGGTATAAAGATTGCTATCCTGTATAATCGTAACCATATAAGGTTTCTGTTTGCAATCATATGCTTATATTGTTTGGTAGGGAGTATGTAGCGGCACTATCACGTCGCTACATTACTTAGATACGATAGAGATAAGACACACATGTTAATTGTTGCACGTTTGTTAGGATAGCTAAATCTGAAAATCTCACGCATCTTCTTAGTATATAAGCACCAGCAATTAAAGTAATAAACAGACCTTAACCATCTACAGTCTCATTATTTACCTTGCCACGAAGTCTGGCAAATTGGTGACCCGACGAAGAACAATCAACATGACTCATTCACCCTGCAAATCAAGCAGCAGCCAACAAGAAGCCTTGGAGATATCAGCCGGAACCGGAATTTTGGAGGGACCAACCCAGATTATGGTTTAAGCAACTAGAAGCCATAGTAGCACCACAGAAGCAAGGAGACGATTACAAGTACTATACGGTCATTGCAAAACTGCCAAAAGAAGAAATAATACAGGTTAGTGACCTCATTACTTGCCCACCGCCAATAGAAAAGTACAAGGCTATCAAAGAACGCCTAATCAGTTGCTATGAGGAATCAGACCAACGTCAGCTCCAAAAATTATTGTCTGAAATGGATCTCGGCGACCAGAAACCATCACATCTTCTGCGCAAGATGCGGACCCTGAGTAACGGAAATATCAGCGACGAAACCATCAAACTTCTATGGTTGAGGCTTCTGCCACCATCAGTGACTTCGGTTCTAGCAGTCACAGAAGACATAGATGTGAACAAGATGAGCCAGATCGCGGACAAGATATTAATAAATTCAACACGTACAGAGGTGTCAGCTGTAAACGGAAACAAATCTGGCGACGATACAATGTCATGCATACTAGCACAGTTAGCAGAAATGCAATTGGAACTAAATGCAATTCAGCAAGGTCAAAAAAAAACTATCGACGCAGCACTCAAAGTTATTCCAATCGTCGGCATTTCCTACCACAGTCAAGTTCAAGAGAAAGAAGGCACTTTTGTTTTTACCATGGAAGATTTAAAAAATATGCACAAAAGTGTGTTCAACCTTGTAATTGGAAACAGGATCTCAACTCAAGGAAACAGGGAAACTAATTGAAGCACGGACAACGGCGGAACTCTGTGCTATTCACCCGTCCAACCGCCTCACTATTACCGACCGAAAAAGTGGTATGAGATTTTTGATTGACACGGGAGCAAATATTTCAGTTATTAGCAAGCCACAGAGACATTCACTAATACAAGATGAACAATGTATACTTTATGCCGCCAATGGTACAAAAATTAAGACATATGGTGAAAAAACACTCTCTTTAAACTTCGGGCTACGAAGAAACTTTGTATGGAACTTTGTCATCGCCGATGTAACACAACCGATTATTGGAGCAGATTTTTTTTAGAGCATTATAAGCTATTAGTCGATATAGCTGGTCGAAAACTCATAGATAGGGTAACTGAGCTGACAACGCCCGCAACCCTGATCAAATCGACGCAGCAAACAATCCGCACTATTAACATTGAGACGAATCCACGCATTACTCAACTATTAAATGAATACGAGGATATTACGAAACCAGCCTCCCTCCACACTACTCCAAAACACAAGATTAAGCATCATATTATCACTAAAGGACCAAGGAAAATATAAGGAACGCAGTATTAACAGTTCACCCCTCTCGCACCGCCCCTTTGGCACTTATGACGGACGCCAGTTCGACCTGTGTTGGCGCAGTTCTGCAGCAGAAGTCAGGACGTAATTGGGAACCATTAGGATTCTTTTCAAAGAAATTAAGTGATACTCAACAAAAATACTCGACATTCGACAGAGAGTTGCTCGGAATATATATGGCAGTCAAACATTTTCAAAGGTTAGTCGAAGGAAGAGAATTTACTATCTTTACAGATCATCGACCTTTGACTTACGCATTTTCCCAAAAACCGTCATCTAATGATACGCCACGGCGAATACGACAACTGGATTTTATTTCACAATATTGTACCAACATTCAACATATAGAAGGACGTGACAATATTGTAGCAGACGCATTGTCACGGATAGAACAAATTGATGTGCCATCACCGATTAATTATGCTGATTTAGCAAGATGTCAGCATGATGACCAAGAATTATTACGACTTCGTAATAACAAGAATTTAAAATTTTCAATCAGCAGAAACAATCAGCACAAATGCAGTGGATAGTTCATCGACTGCCGCCGCCGTCACAACAAAGGCAGCAGTTTTTATTTCCTTCGAATTAGCAACAATGACATTACATTACGCATAGGATGTAATTTATCAGCAAGGTTAAGTTATTATATAATTAGGTACATACTAATTTTTTTTCAATTTATATGTTAATAATTTTTAAAAGGGGGGAGTATATGTAGCGGCACTATCACGTCGCTACATTACTTAGATACGATAGAGATAAGACACACATGTTAATTGTTGCACGTTTGTTAGGATAGCTAAATCTGAAAATCTCACGCATCTTCTTAGTATATAAGCACCAGCAATTAAAGTAATAAACAGACCTTAACCATCTACAGTCTCATTATTTACCTTGCCACGAAGTCTGGCAAAGAGTATATATATATTTTAATAAATTACTTCTATCGTACCCTGGGGATTGTAATAGTGAACTTACCAATATATTTTTATATTTTGTGTATCTCATTACTGTTAAGATATTTATTTTTGTATTTTGCTAAGTATACTTATGGCGTCACTTAAAGTCTACTATCAGAATGCGAGGGGGTTGCGAACTAAGACACATATATTCAAACGAAATGTTTTCTTAAACTCCTATGATGTTATCGCGATTACTGAGACATGGTTAATAGATGGTATTAGCGACAGCGAGCTGTTTGGCGGTGGATACTCAACCTGGCGTCGGGATAGGGATTACATAAAGACTAGGCAATCCAAAGGCGGTGGTGTGCTATTGGCTATACGTTATGGATTATCAGCTGATGTTCGCTCTAATTGGATGTCTTCAGCTGAAGATCTCTGGGTTACCATTAAGTATAAGAGTAACGATCGAAATTACAATCAATTAAACCTTTGCGTCGTCTATCTTTGTCATGAACATCTAGGCAATTCATATGATTCGCAGTTGCGCAATTTAACTAACAGACTTTCTTCGATCATTAACGAAAATCCAGATGATAAATTTGTTTTAATGGGCGATTTTAATATGCCGAATGTTGAATGGTTAGGTGATAGCAACTGTCTTCAACCCTGTGGTATAGCAGGTGAATCACAAACGTTTTTTTTTGATATCTTAGCTGAATGTAATTTAAATCAGTATAATCACTGTCGTAACATCTCCAAAGGGCGTCTCTTGGACTTGGTGTTTTCTAACACTGATTTATCTATAAAGGCTTGTGCATTTCCCTTAGTCCCAGAAGATGATCACCATAAATCTCTCGATATTGAGCTGAATTTACATCACGAAGTACCCTTGAAACAAAAACCTATTAGGAAACGATATTTTGAGTCCGGTGATTATGAGAAAATCAATAGTTATTTAAACAGTTATTTGTGGCATGATCACTTACATAATAATGCTTTAGACGATGCGGTTTCTGTTTTTTATAACTGTCTGTATGAAGCAATAGATAAGTATATTCCCTATAAAATTATTTACCCTACATCGTTTCCGCCGTGGTATACTGCGAGCCTAAAAAAGACATTAAAGGAAAAGTATAAATATTTACGAAAATATCGCATCTACGGTAATACATCGGATTTCGATTCTTTCGTGTTACTTCGCGCTAGAGCTAAAGCTGTAGAGGAAGAATGTTACAAGACCTATATATCTAACACCGAGAAGGCAATAATAAAAAATCCTAAAATGTTTTGGTCTTTTATCAAATCCAACAAGAAAGGCCCCAATTCCTTGCCTTCTTCTATGGTTTTCGAAGGTCGATCGTGTGTCACTGGTGAGGAGATCTGCGATGCTTTTGCCATGTACTTTCAGTCAAATTTTCTTGCGACTTCGGGTCTTAGCGCAGATACATCTCTAAGAAATGCATCTCATATCAGTCCTGCTCAAAGTATAAGCGACATCGAAATAAATACCGAAACTGTGCTGAAGCTCCTCAAGTCATTAAATCTTAATAAGGGGGCAGGTCCTGACGACATACCACCAACATTTATAGTTAGGTGTGCTAACAGTTTGGTGGTACCACTTTTGTGCGTTCGGTTAGTGAAGGAATTGTGCCTAACGTATGGAAGCGAGCATTTATAACTCCAGTGCACAAGAGTGGTAGTAAAGGGGACATTACCAATTATCGCCCTATATCAAAATTATGTCTGTTTGGTAAGATATTAGAGCGCCTTATATATGACCAAGTCTATAGCACTTTTTCCTCTGCATTCATTCCCGAACAGCACGGGTTTCTAAAAAACCGATCGACCACATCTAACCTACTGTCATTTGTTGATTTTACTACCTCTTGTATGGAACATGGCGGTCAGATTGACTGCATCTTTACTGATTACAGTAAATGTTTTGATCGCATAGATCACAGGATACTTTTACAAAAGATCTTGCAGGCAGGTATTCATGGTAATTTGTATCGGTGGGTTACCTCATATATTCAAAATCGTTCGCAAGCTGTCGCAATCAATGGCATTGTATCTTCATGGCGTTTAGTTCCTTCAGGAGTTCCGCAGGGATTTTTGCTTGGTCCTTTGTTATTTAATATTTTTATTAATGATATTAATATTTGCTTTCATAACTCATCATTTTTATTTTACGCAGATGAACAAGACCTGGCAAGACTTGAGGACATAATATTATCATAATAAGTAAATTAAATAACCTAGACCTCAACGTATCAAAATGTTTCCTAATTTCATTTACACGTAAGACCAACGTCATAGTCCATAACTACACCCTAAAAAGCCACAATTTGGAACGGGTATACTATATACGAGACTTAGGTGTAATACATGATTCCAAACTTACGTATGAGAGGCACATCGATTACATAGTAAATAAAGCATATAAAGCCATGGGTTTCTTAAAAAGAACCTGTTCTCAGTTCTCTAGTATCAAAGTTATTAAAATGTTAAACTGTTCGCTTGTCCGTAGCTCACTCGAATATTGTTCACAGGTTTGGAATCCTCGGTACGATGTTTATATCTCAAGAATTGAATCTATACAGAAAAACTTTACCAGATATCTCCAATACAAGTGTAGGACAGATGATTGCAATTACGAATCTAGATGTAATAGATTTCACCTATTGCCCCTTAAAGAGAGAAGGATGATATTAGATGTTTCATTTTTTGTTAAATTGGCTCAATCACATATTGACTCGTCTACCCTTCTCTCTAACATTGGTTTACGCGTTCCAAAAAGGTCGGTCAGGATACCATCTCTTAATCTTAATGTCCCTCATTGCAGTACTAATTATCGTCAAAATTCATACTTTATAAGAGCTGTAAAGTACTTCAATACACTTACGGACTATTCGGAACTTGACATATTTGCCACTAAGCCACAGGTATTCACGAGAACTCTTTCTAAACACTGGTTTGATGTGGTTCAATAATTGTGTTAATTTAAGTTACTTAGTTTGTATTTTATATTGCTGTAGTGTAACACTTTCATTGTTTTTTTTTTTTAAAACAGATAAGCTTATTATTCATATGTGAAAACATTTAATTGGTTTCTAGATTTTTATATTTGTAATCTAAGTGATTGTTATAAAACTGTTTGTTTTCCTATTAAAATAAAATATATATATATATATATAATAGCTAGTCTAGGTCTATATAATGGCTAGTCTTCGTGACTAGCCGGAGTGGACAGTGACGAGGAACAAGCCCTCCTATCTCATTCTTGCCTTAATTGGCTGGCTTGAGTGGAGATTTGCAAGAGTAGGAGTTGAAGGAGACTCGGGGGAAGGATGTGTCTCAGTAAGGTGCTGGTAGGGTTCTTGACCGTACTTCCGCGATTGCTCTGATAGCCTTGGGATGCCTCTCCTTCCCCAAGCAGCTCAACGTATGTTCACGCGTGTCGCTACATGCTAGCAGCCGTTTTCGGGAGGCCATTAATTGAGTTTGCCAGTCAACCCCTGCCTGTTCATTCGTATGTAACAATATTGGTCAGGGGCAGGGGCCATAGTATTTCACCCATAACCATACAATCTTTTACCATTTTGCACAATAGTCCTGCGTCAACCGGGGATTGTCCTTGGGTGCACTTTTATAGTGCATACAACGAGCCTGTGCGAGTTGACTTCGGCTCCTCGTGCGCCTTCCAAAGGTCCGGGATCCTGTTATCCCCTGAACGAAAACGGACACACAAAAGACTAAATCTATAAAAATAATTGCAGGTGAGTGAGGTGCCAAATTATTCCCCCCCCCCCCCCTAAATTCCCTTATATATTATCCATAAATCCACTTGTAGTAACTCCTCTGGTATTACGAGTGTCCATGGGTGGAGTCGATGGCTTACCATCAGATAATCTGATTACTCATATCTCACCTATGACATAAAAAGATTTGATGTTTACTGTGGCTTTATCTTAAAAAACACAAACCAAAAAATCGAGTAAACGGCCTCTAAGCAAAAGTAGGTATACAAGCCGTTTTAAAACACGTATGACGTAATAATTAACTATGAATAGTTTGGCCCATTAAGGCCGTTGTCCGTGGTGTCGGTGGTGCGAGTGCAAACGCACAAATGTTCAGACCTACTGCGGCTGCCGCTCCGAGCAAGAGACGGAACGTCGTGGTCCTCAATTGCCTAACCCAATGCGGGACAAGTCTTTCAATGATTTTCCCCACTTATGCCAGCTCACTAATGTACCTACTGCGGCCTCGGCTCCGGGCAAGAGAAAGGACGTCGTGGTTCTCCATCAGTAAAGCTATGACACTTCCTCATGCCTTACCCGATGCGGGTGTAGTCATTCGATGATTTTCTAATAATAGTAAGTAATACATTCTACAAGCATGAAAGTTCAAGGAGTTGTACCTATCTAACAACACTTTATGACAATTTGTATGTCATTAGCAGGTTAATATATGTAATCATCTGGAAATTAAGTGTGTATGTAGGTATAAATTTGACATGATTGATATTTCATGTAATTATAATACTCAATGAATATCTAAGTAGTCGATATAAATGTGTAGGTACCTACAGGTATTTACATGAACATAGGCTATAGAATTTATTTAAAATTAACCTCATTTAAATAAGTATTCAAACACGTAAACGTTTGGAAGTTAATAATTAACTATCTAACTACCTATAACTACGTCTATGGCGAGGGCCTAGGTAGGTATTTTATTCGTGCTGTTTCATGGCGTGTTCACGCCCTATACTCCCTTTACACACAAAGGTAAATTAAAATAATGTAACACTCCCTTTTACTACACTGAAGTTATAGGTACCTACCTACTAAAGTACTTAGGTAGTAAGTTTTTTATGGGCGGCAAACAAGGAAGGTAATCCGAGATTCGGAGTTGGGGGTGGGTAGTCAGTTAGAGATTTGGGGATTGGAGATAAAGGAAGGAGGAGGATTGGGCCTCCGGTAATTGCACGTACACATCCAAGAAATGTAATACTGTTTCACTCTGACCAATAGGATATGAGATAGGATTTTATCAACATAGGTACCACGCGGGCGAAGCCGCGGGTGGAAACTAGTATACGTAATAAACGTCAATTGTTCCGTAAATCCGTAGTGAGGTTAACGACTACTCGACCAACAGTATTTACTGATATCAACTTACCCAAATTAACATTATCTATACTTAAAATAAATCTGTAGAGGGGTCAATTCTGTACATTAAATATATTTTCAAAATACATGACTACCAGGGGGTGATAAGTGATCGATAATGATGCCAAAAATGCAATCAGTAAAATTTTGTCTCTGTCTGTCTGTATGTTCCTTATAGAAACAAAAACTGCCCGACGGATTTTAACAAAACTTGGTCAAATTATTCTTTATACTAATCAGGTAATGGGGTATTTACCCATTGGAGATGTAGGTACCCATAAAAATGAGACGATTAATAACAAAATGTATGTATACTTCAATTTTGTTCTATTGCTATAGGCTGCTTTTTATTAACACAGCACGCGGGCGTAGCCGCTGGTGGAAGCTAGTGGTGGCATAATATAATAATGTTGGTAGTTATTTAATCCTCGATCATAATTTAGTTTGTAATACTTAGACAATCAAAATCATCACATTGTTTCTACTTAAATATTTTGTTTACTTAATTGATTAAGTAACTGCAGGTAATAGACAGGTAATAAATGTGATGGGCACTTAAAAAAGCGGAAATGCTTACGAATAAGAAGGAGTATCTGACAACATGGGCGGCCCCTACCTATATTTACCTTCAGTTAATTGACCTATGTTTTGACTCTACGAAATTGCCCGCACACACACTCACTAACCACACCACACACTTTAATAACTTTCTTCACTAGTTTGTTCTAGTGCTTCCCCTGATTAATTTCTTTTATAAATTCTCAATCTGTAAAGAAGCTTGACTTTACTTTCGGTGTTGTTAGAAATAGAACTTGTATCATTTTTTTCGACATTCAAAACGCCCGATACTTATTACTTATACCTACCTAAGTTAAGACGTTACCTAAGATCAATAAGATGAGAGACGGGAAATTCTGGGAACTAAGTATTTATACTTACAATAAACTATCAAGTTTACTCTTTTATGACTTACAAAACGGGACAAGTACCTAGGTAAAATCAACTGAACAATTTCCCATAGACGTACAAACGTACCTACTGTTTGTAGACACACTTACACAAAAAGGAGCTGTTGCTGTTTCCATTACCCACATTGGTATTTCATACAGTTCATTAGTTTGATGTAGGTAAACGTTGTCGTTTCATAGTAAATTAATAAAACGAACAGTTTCAATCCGCGAGCGTGTCGGTGAGTGCGGAAAACTTTTTCATCATGAAAGTCGGTGACGTTCCCAAAAATGGATATTCGATAAATAATTCGTACACTTCAATGATTCCCTTAATTAGGATCCTAAAAATTTTCGCATTAAACGGCAATGTAGACCCAACACGGTCCAAGTCGTCTGTTCTTCTGAAGAGCGTCTTTACAATGTTGGTTCTTGGTGCTGTGAGTTTTTATTGCTTAGCATACAAAATACGCTATATTTACTATAAACTGGATCTTTCTATCAGACTAACAGACTCGATTCAGATAATTACAGACAATTGCCAATATGCCATCGATTTATACTTTGTTTATAGATATGGACGGCATATGTACGTGGAATACTTCAAACAGTACGAGAAAATGGACAACTTCCTTGACACGAATTGTTATTCCGCGATGAAACGAAAAATTATAAAAATAATGTCATTTTTTACAATTATTTGGTTTCTGAGTTCTTTTAGTGATATGGGAGCGTGGGCCGTTACGTTTGGATGGTGGATTCCATTTGTTCATATTATTTCATTTGTGTTTCTGTACACTAAAATGCTGACGACATTGGACTTGATAGCGAACGTGATACAAATAGAGGCTCGACTTCGAATGATCAGCAACTTAGTTCAGAATTGCTACACTTGTACGGAAATGTGTCCGATTGGAATGTTGACGGATTCTGTACGCAACAAAAATTGGCTCTACTGCGAAGATGAAGTTTCCCCTCAAAGTACTAAAATACGTCCGGTCGATAGCTGTGAAATAAAACGCCTGTGTAAGTGTTACCTTCTACTGACAGAGCAAGTGATGTTCATTAACAAAATGTACGGATTCAGGGTAAGTGACTACAGCCCACTTTAATGTTAATAGGTTCAAGAGTGTATTGAGTTTCATACCACTTCTTTTAAATCCATAGAAAGTTACGTTTTGGAATATATACGTATAGATAAGACAATTATACTTAAGTAAGACAATTGAAGTTACAGAGGGCACAGCACAAGGTTCAGTCTTGGGGCCCTTACACTTTCTGGCCTATGTGAACGATATGAGTAGCTGTATAGAACACAGCACTTGTTACCAGTTTGCAGATGACACTTGTTTAGTAGTAGCTGATAAGGACCCTCAAAGTGCATGTGATCGTTTGCAATCTGATTTCAACTCATTATTAAAGTGGTGCCACGATTCTGGATTAGTACTCAATGCTAATAAAACCAAATTAGTAATAATAAAGTCGCCATATTTAAAATGCTATTATCCTAAAAATATAATTGCTCACGATCATAAATGTTTGCATGACATTCGTACGGGGACATGTAACTGTCCTCGTATTGAGGTAGTAGCTTCTCAAAAATATCTAGGACTTGAGATAGACAACAAATTTAACTGGGGCAAGCACGTTGAGCATATTTGTAATAGGTTAAGGCAATTTTTAGCTAATATTATAATTCTTAAGAACCGAATACCCTTCAAAGTTAAACTTATGTTGTATAATTCCTTAGCTGAATCATATATCCGGTATGGACTAAGCAGTTACGGTAGGACTTTTAAAACTTATCTCAACCAAATATACAAACTGCAACTAAAAATTCTTAAAAATATTGTGTCATCAAATATAAAAAACAAATTCAGGGACAATGATCAAGGATTATTCAAACATTGTAATGTATTACCCGTTCACACGCAATTTAATTATGTGATACTTAAAGAACAATTTTTTAATGACCATTTAAAAAAACTTATCCAACACCCTGTATACACCCGAGCGATTGCTCGAAACCGGCTTTGCACAGTAGGTGCCAACAATACTTACGGCGAGCGCACAACATCTTACCTGGTTCCTCGTTTAATTAATAACTTACCCGCAGACATACGAAATGCTATAACAAAAAGTAATATAAAAATTAAACTAAAGTCTTACTTTCTGCAGCTTTTGGAATACTGATATTAGATTGGGAATATAGTTACCAATATCCTAAATGTAATGTCCCTACATATGTAAATAAGTAAATATTCCTTAAACCTAGATCTAACAATCTTGATGTAAACTAGTAGTAGCATTAATTGCAAACTTCAGTAGTTTATGAATGCTATGTATACCTATTCATGTTTTTGTTTTTTAAATGGTAATAAAAAAAAAAAGATACTTGGGTAGGTACATTTATCAGAAGTTAGCAATTTTGAAACAACGAAAAAAACGTATGATTTATTTTATCGCTTATTTCCGTCATTAATAATAGGTTACCAGCTTTTTCGAGAATATGTGTAGGTATATCTGTGATATTAATTGCATGTTCTCAAACTTTCAGGTTCTCCTAAACACTTTAAGCCTCCTCCTGGATATGGTGAAAATATTGAATTTAGCAATCAGAATCTCTGTTGGTTCTCAGGTTGGTCATAATCTAAGAATAAACATATACTACCTGCTTATTTAATCCATTATGTAATATTTAAAACATTTTTTACAAGGACGGAACTGCTCTAGTTCCAAACGGAAACCAAAATTGACTTATTCCAAATGACCACTATAGGCACTTTTAAACGTCAAACAAGAAATAAGTAAATATCAAACAGTTCAACATTATGTCTTGAGAGACTTATAGTTGAACTTGTGAGTCTATCGGTCTGTCATCTTGTGGATGAAGCTATTTGCTCGTTCTTAAGTGTCCTTTAGAAAAGAACGAAGAACGAGCAAAACCTCCATGGTGACCTACTGATTTCAATCAGTTTCACAATTTATTTTTATAACATCATTTAGTCGGTAACTATAATCTTGATACAGGTATAAACAGAAGTCATCATATTTCTTAAATATACATACCTATAAGTATAAGTAAGTAAAAGGTATCGACTGCTAGTATCGCCCCTACTGCCAACAACCAAGTACCAACACAGTAAACTGTACCTAATTCAGCCAGGGTTGCGGGGTAAACGCAATGAGGCACCGCGACCTCGACTGACAGCAGGAAAAGGAACGAGTTTTTTTAGTCAGTAAGAGTCTGACACTCCCTTCCGCCCGACCCTGGGCGAGAGAAGTCAATTGATTGTCCCCTCACAAAAAAAAGCCAGGGCAGCGGGGCAAGTGCAAATAAAGCTCCAAAGCCTCGGCCTAGAGTAGGAGAAGGAACGGAGTTTTATATAATAGTCAGTTAAGGATCTGACATTCCTCTGATGATTTTCCCCTCACAATAAAACCATAGTAAGTAATCAACATTAACTGATTACTTTTTTTTCTCATATATTTTATGTTTTACAGAAGACTCTATACTCAGGCGAAAATTACAATTATTTACCCGGATTTACGGGTTTGATACGTTTTGTGACCTGCGCTATAATTGTCATTACTTTGGTGGACCAATGTGAGCAAACCTACAGACAAAGAGAGCGCATCATCAATGTCATCGACCATCTTATATTAAACAAAAGGCCGGGTAAGTTGTCATTCTTGAGCTTTCATAACACATGGTACCTACCTGATACGTTATAAGGAATAACTTGTCAACACAGTTATTATTCACATTCCGCACTTAGCCGGCATTGTAAATGATTGAAAATAATAATCAATATCTATGCATTTTGTTCAACAGATGAAGATCTGAAACCTGCCATAATGGATTTGAGGACGCTGCTACAAGACCGACCCATATGCTTCAACATGTCTAACTTCTTCTCACTAAATTATTCTCTTTTAGTTTCTATAACTTCTGTAGTAGTTACATATACTATTATATTACTACAAAGTGTAAATTAATTATACATTCTAAAAACATTATAATTGTAAAATAGAACATTAAACAAATGACCATAGAAATACCTAAGTACTTCGTTAATTCAACTTTCCATGCAAACTCTACATTAAAACAGTTTCATCTTTCGTTTCATTTTATTACAACAATGTACCTACTTTCTGAAACCTGAGTAAGTACTTATATTTTTTTTTTGTGAGGGGAAAATCATCAAATGACTTCTCCCGCCCAGGGCCGGGCAGGAGGGAGTGTCAGACTCTTACTGACTAAAAACCCCCCTGTTCCTTCTCCTGCTCTGTGCCGAGGTCGCGGTACCTCATTGCGCTTACCCCGCAACCCCGGCTGAACATCAGCCCTTTAGGGCCCCGACGTTTAACCTATCCTTTAAAGCATAGACAATTCACATAAATATTATGTTAAACTTCGGTATATTCAAATCTTTTAAATGCAAATTTTTTTTTTTTAAATCTCAAACAATGCATCGGTATATCTATACCGATGCATTGTTTAAGGCGTAAGCGCAGTCCCAGTCCGGGGTTGCGGGGTAAGCGCAATGTAGCACCGCGGCCTCGGCCCAAAACAGGAGAAGGAACGGGGTTTTTAGTCAGTAAGCCCGACACTCTCTCTCGCCTTGCCCTGGGCGGGAGAAGTCATTTGATGACTTTCCCCTGACAAAAAAAAACACGGGGTGGGGAAAATAGGGAAAATCCATGTCTGCCAAAAGAAAAACTTGTCACCTATGTTTTTTTAGATTTCAGATTCTCACTGCATAATATATAAAAAGCTTTAGAAGGACGGGAATAAGAAAACGTTTACGTAGGTTGCTAGGATGTGGATTGTAGAAGACTTCATCAAGACACATAAAAAAATTAAATAATTTTCTTCTGGCGATTGGCTTGGCACCACTCACTCACAGAATGATAACTGAAATAAAAAAATGTACCTACAGTCAAGCGAAAAATTTTTTTAATATAGGTAATATTTGAAGCAAAATCATTTTTTATGTAAAAACCGTTTATTGATATTAAAATAACCATTATTTGAGTTTAGACTGCTGACCTTGAAATCAACTCACAAAACGGACTCGAGTTAAAGATAGCATCACAAAATTATAAAATGTTTATTCCCTTTGTGTGTATTATTGTGCAAACGGTGACTCAATTAAAACAATGAGGTAGCTTAATACCTAACTAACTAAGCGCATACGGTAAAGTCATGTCTAGAAAAAGTCAATGATTAATATAAATCACTTAGGTACTTTTGACTGTACCTATGGTACCTACCAATTTTATTATTGATTTCTTTAATTATCTGTGAGTGGTCTCAGTCGCCGGAAGAAAATTTATTAAAATTTTACGGTACCGGCTACCTACAGAGACCACGGTACGCGTTTTTGCGGTCCCAACCTAAGTAAGCCGTAGTGTGGCACCTTTTAACGCTATTACAGGATTTATATCTCTGGATAAGAGAGTCTGATCAATTGTAATTTTAAAACTTCACACGATGACTCCTTAGTCTGGTCTTGAAAATGGCAAAATCCATTTCAGAATCTGAGCCAGACCACGTTATCTTTGAAGATTAAGATAATCACCACAACAGCAGTAGCAAGATCCTCGAAGGAAACGCCCGGTTGTTGTCGTTGTAAGGACCACCCGAAGGACATGGTGGAACATACGGCGACGGTGTGCCTTGTTTCGACTGCGCACCGCCGTGTTATCAGGAAAGTCATCGACGGCGACGACCCCTTTCCGGCTGGCCTTAGTCGAGACCATCGTGCGGAGCGAGAGGGGAAGTCGTCTCCTCTTTCTGCGAAGCAATACCTAATGCTCGCAAAGGTGGAGCGCGTGAGGGAACTATCCTCGTCACGCCCCAGCCGCTGCAGCTTCAGACGAAGCAAACTTCAGTCGAAGCAAGCTTCAGACGGGTCTTTTCGGGTTTGCGGTCGGCGACCCGAAAAGAGGCGTCAACTTAGGGAAGTGGTGGTTGTAAACAGCGAAATTCACAACAGTTTACCGCAAGCCCATGGTTAGCTATATCACGTCCCTTTGAGCTATGTTTACTACACGGATGGCTGTGAAGACGCGATTAGTATTTAATCATACGAGCGGTGGGTACTATTTAAAACTGGCTGTCAGGAATAAAAGTACCTCAGAATACAGAAAAGTACTCAATGCGCGTTAAGCGCATGTTTGAGTCAGTACGAGTCTGACAATTCCCCTCCCCCTTTTCAGTTCCGGAGAAATCATTAATTGTATCCCCCGTGAAAAGGCGTTTGCTTAACTAAGGAAAACGAAATCATAAAGATAAATTTGAAAACAAAATCAATTAATTATCTGGGGTTGCGGGTCAAACGCAATACGTAACTGATCCTACGAGTCGCCCGACCTGAAGCAGGAAAAGGAACGAGTGGTATTGTCAGTACAAGCCGGACACTCCCTCGTCCTACCTAGGGCAAGATTAGTCATTTTATAATTTTCATCAATTTTCATTTCATCATCCCTCAAAAACAGAACGTTACATTCGTAAACGATAAAATTTTTTAGATAAACATTATTTATTAGGTTAAGTAAGTATGCACGTCATGGAGAAATTAAGTTTATCGCACGAAACGACTTACCATATTTTTATCGGCGTTCAAAGCTCTGTGATTAACTCTCCCAGCTACATTAACATAATTATTAAGGTGATTGTTCAGTTACGTTTCGTGTTAAGCACGTAGAATTCGCATGACATAAAAAATAGCGGGCTGTTTGAAAATTATAGTAAGGTAAGGTCTAAGGTCAACAGCGACAAATATTGCACATACATCGACCTTTTTATTTAAAAGAGACAGTTTTATACGATATTACGTACCACCATCATTGTTTTATTTATATAAAACTTGAAACTTTTTTCGTTTTTTTTTTAAACCCTACCTATATACGGTTCAAAATCGCCACATTAGAATTTCCTTGTAATGCTAACCACATACACACAGTCACTGTACTGATGAATAAGTTCCCTGTAAGTAGGTTCCTGGTAGGTTATAGGTACCTACCTAATTAATAAAAGAATCAAAAATAAATCATAAAAGTCCTTTATTTCACTAACAACTATACTTGTAGGTAGTATTGTAGGTAACCTTAGAGTTAAGTAAAGTATGTATTTACTGTCGCTTTTAATTTATATTTTGTACTTGATGTCCTGATAACACTCTTAATTAAGTAAATGGGATGAGTAGATAGAAAAAAGGTGTAAATAGATACAAGAACAATTTTCTCATTGATATCACAATCAAAATATTATTACAACAATCACTTAAGAAGCCCCTACACATGGCAACTATGCAGAAAGAAGGTTTTAGGTAGGCACCTATTTTTGGAATCACTTTTGGTTGCAGCCAGTAAACATTTTTGTCATATCATTATGGCAAGATAATAAAAATACCTATACAAGCTGTATGCCTACCCGAATAATGGATTTACCACAATCTGTTTGTTAGAAGTTGAAAACATAATTAAGCCATGTTCTTAATTTTAGTACTTAATATATAATGATCATGAAAATGTCTTTTCTAATTCAATAAGTTTGTCTTTGCGATCAACTCCACTGTTATAACCTCCTTTGGATCCCGAAGCCACAAGCCTGTGACATGGCACAACTATAAGCAAAGAGTTTGCACCACAGGCTGCTCCAACGGCTCTGGAGTGGCTTGGGGGGCGGCCTAAATCTTTTGCTAAATCACCATAAGTTTGTGTTGACCCATATGGCAGTTCCAGTAGTTTGTCCCATACACTCTGTCAAAATAATTATTATTTCAAATTAGTGTATGACCATACTAAAACTAAGAACTTACAGAAAATCAGAGTGAAAAATGCTTGTGTAGTTTCGGCGTTGATTGCGGGGATGGCATACCATCAGGTGATTCCTCTGCCCATCTGCTTAATTAGGTATAAGTAAGAATCATAAAAAAGTGCGAGAGAGCCATGCTTCAGCACTAATAGGTCAGCTCAACCTGAGTGATACCATGTCCTCACATAAAACCGGTGTATAGTAACACTAACATTGTGTTTCACCATGTGAATGTGGATAACGGGAGGCCCAATTCTTCAGCACTCCGCCCATCCTTAATCTTAAAATTCCTAATAAAGTACAAGAGGCCGGCAACACACTTGTAGAGTCCTTTGATACTACGAGAAACCATGGGCGGGCCTGGCATGGGCATATATATTTCACAATTTTCATTGACAACAATAGTCAGTAACACACTGGTACTGCTCTGAACAATTAGGTATTTCAATTATAAAACAAAATACACAAACCTTCTGAAACTCCGAACCAATCGTTTTAGTGGGCACTGTAAACTTTTTTAATTTCCCTTCAAAGTAGTCTGATAGCTCCTTTTCAAATCTCTTTAGTATTTTGTTCTCGCTTTCAACAAAACTGCACGATAGTTCTTTGGCAAGTGTTTCAAAACATTTTTCAAAGTTTTTGGAATTCTCAAAAGTCACTATGTATAAGAAATCGTCGTCGGCTGCTGCAATAGCATTACCAACTGGAGAATCATAGCTCTGGACATTAACGGCATGCTCGGAATTTTTCGAATATTTCGCTAAGACTTTCGTCAGAGTCATTTTAACAATTTAGTTACTATTTTTCGTATTTCGAAAGTTTCTCCCGCTTTTTCAATATATGACGTTTGTAGGAATATTATTTTTTTTGTTTTGTTTTGAAATTTGAATTTGTGTTGTGACCACAGAATATTAAGATATATAGATAAATGTTGTCATGGAGTAATCCAATCATACTTTTCCATAGACATATGCTTTGCATTATGCTTTCACCTCAATGTACTTTTCAACGTTTTCAACGTTCTTCAATTTTTAAAACGTCTAATAGACGATGATTTTCCCTACTCAAATTAACCGCATTCTTTGAAATTGGTTAAAAAAAGATATATTATACGATGCTTTACCTATGTATAATACATTATTTAACATTAAACCCTTCTGCTTTCAATTGCTTAAAAATATACACTTTATATTAAAAACGTACTTAATTCAAAAAATGGTTGATCATTAAAAATATATTCAGAAAACTATAAAAGATAGCTTGGGCACGTGTTTTACACATGTATGGAGCGTAAAGTTATGTTATAAAAAATATGCAATACAAGAATCAATTTCAGCAACATCTCCTTAAAGTAAATTTTAGTATATTAGCTATGTACCTACGCCACTTTTGTAAACACTAAAATCCAAACCAGCCATGCTCGCAAATAATAGACGACACTGGGCGTCTGGGGTGTCAGGGATCGAGTGACAATCTCTGGGGTCGCCGGATCTACGGGCAGCGAATAAGAGTAGCTCGTTCTGCGCGCACCTCAAAAAGCCAGTAGACCACCATTGATGGACTCAATAGGGCCGAGGTTCAGCCGAGCGTTGCGGGACAAGCAATTATGTCGTTAAAGCACCTACTGCTATTAAAACCCATCTCCCACGTAGGTATCTAAGCTTGGCCACCTCCAGGCATTCGGATTAGAGACGTATGCTTTTATATTAAATATGATTGAGTTTTTACATAATAGGTACAGTACACCATATAAGATGTCGAATGGTTCACAGTGAACCACGTAAATAACCTAAATGTGGCTAACATTTTGTGACAGAAAACTCTTTGACATCATGACGTCAATGGATGGTTGTCAAACGTTGCCTAGAGATTGTAAATTTCGTCGTGAATTGTCAATACGAGTTGGTGTAATTGGTAAGGCGTGTGGATTACACCACAGAGACCCCGAGTTCGAGTCCCGCCGTAAACATGAAGTTTTTTAGTTGATGGAAGTTTTGTCGAACTTTCTGGAATTATTTGTGTGAAAGAGATGAAAAATTAAAGAGTGAGAAGGAGAATAAATAAAAATGAATAGCGAAATTATTGGAAGGTTCTGGAGGCATGACGATCAAAAAGAATAACGAAATTGAATGTTCCAGAACCTGACCGGGGGTATATAAGCAGAACTGCGGCTCACCGCTGGCAGTTGAGTTCTAAGTCTAAAGCGATTCGGAAGAAAAGGAAGAAGTGAAAAAGAAGAAAAGTGAGTGAAATAGTGAAGTGCAGTCAGTTAAGTGAAGTTAGCGTGAACGGCAAAGTTGTGTCAGTCGGCCGGACTCTGCTGGAGAGGAACGCCGATAACTTAACTCCGTGGACGCTGTAACTTAAGCGCAATAGAAAGTCTGAAAACCGGTATTAGTGTTTCATTTCATCCAATCCCGTAACCCAAGCCCGCATAGTCAGGAACGTGACGTCAGGCACGTAACATTTGGTGTCAGAAGTGGGATTGGAGAAAAATGCCGCTAGTGCCGCAGGACGTAAGAGGAGTGAGTACCCGTGCTATGTCAGAAGCGCAGCGTGTGAGGGAAGAGGGTGCTGCAGCTCAGACCAGCGATGCAGAAGCCAAGCCTGTGCAGATGGATCTTCTGCTACAGCTGCGGCAAATGATGGCAGAACAGCTGCGTGAGCTGAAAGAAGATCAAGCGCGCCGCCAAGAAGAGCAAGCACGCTGTCAGGCAGAACAGCTGCGGGAGCTGAAAGAAGATCAAGCGCGCCGCCAAGAAGAGCAAGCGCGCCGCCAAGAAGAGCAAGCGCGCCGCCAAGAAGAGCAAGCGCGCCGCCAAGAAGAGCAAGCACGCTGTCAGTCAGAACAGCTGCGGGAGCTGAAAGAAGATCAAGCTCGTCGCCAAGAGGAGCAAGCGCGTCGCTTGGAGGACATGCATAAAGATTTCACGAAGGGACTGCAAAAGGCTGTCGAACGGGTACAAGAAGTGGAGGAAGGTTTAGGCAAGTTGGAACATCGCGTCATGGCGATAGAGGAGAGAGTGGAAGAAGAGATCTCCAAAATCAAGCAGGAAGTGACAAGCCCAAGCCCTTTGAAGAGCCGAAGCCGTCTTGCAGCCGTTTTTGACGCCCCAAATGCGGCCTCAAGCGCAACGAAAGGGCTGAAGATTCCCCATTACGACGGAACAACATCCTGGACCGCGTTCAAGCTACAGTTTGAGACACTTATGGAGGCTTATGGTTGGACTCAGAAGGAAGCACAGTCAGCCCTCACCCTGGCCCTCCGTGATCAAGCGCTCTCAGTGCTGGAAGCTATCGGCGCAAGTGGGGATCTCAGCTTTAGTACCCTCCTCGACGCACTTGAGGCACGTTTTGGAGACAGCCACCTCGAGCACGTGTACAGAGCGCAATTAAAAGAGCGTACTCAGCGTGCTAATGAGAGTCTACAGCAATGGTCCGTGGAAATCGAGAAACTTGTGCGTCGAGCTTTTCGGTCGACTCCATCAATGATTGAAGGCACGCTTCTCCAAGCATTCATTGACGGTGTTCGGGACCCCGAAGTACGAGCTGCTGTTCATCTGGGCCATCACAAGAACATGAAAGAAGCTCTGGCCCATGCATTGGAAGTGGAAGCCGTGCGTGGTAACTCCCGTACCTTACGTCTGCGGGAAATGACGACAACGGAGCAGGTACCTCCACGCCGTCGGAACTTCATGTGCTATGGATGTGGAGAGCGTGGGCACATACGGAGCGACTGCCCGAAGAAGATGAACCGCCAGGACGCGGCGGTCTCAACTTCTGACCAGCAGGGAAACTTAAATCCAGCCAGGGCTGCGGGGTGGGCGCTGGCTGGTAGTGGAACAACCCCAACAATCTACATCAAGCAAACCAACGATGGAAATACTCTGGTGATAGACGGTCAAGTAAATGGGAAAAACAGTCAGCTAACATTAGATACTGGAGCTTCAAGGACGGTGATAAATGTTCGGCTGCTCGAGCAAAACATCAGGAAACACCTTAAACCAATTGTTGGCCTACAAATGAAATCAGCTACCGGCCAGTGCATACCGATAAGTGGAAAACTGCATGTAACAATCAAAATTGGGGAACGTGTTTATCGACATGAGGTTATTGTGGCCAAAATTCTGGATGACTGCATCCTGGGACTTGACTTCCTGCAAGGGCACCAGTGTAACATCGACTTAAAATCTGGAGTTTTACTATGTGGAACTGAGGAAATTCCGATGAAGGGTGGAACCCTGGGAAAAGTTTGCTGTTTAAGAAGAACTGTTCTTGCACCAAAATCACAGACTCTCGTACCAATCGCATTACCTAGGAGGAAGGAAGGAAGTTTACCTCGAAGGTGCGCTGTGATTGATAAATCGGAACACGTAAGCTCATGGCTACCGGCAAGAACTGTCGTGGGGTCATCTGATGTCAACCGCATTCCGGTATTCAACTTCAGTGATTCAAAAATTACGATTGAAGAAGGAGAGCCTGTGGGCGTATTGGAAGAAGTAGCCTGGATAAGAAAATGCTCGGAGAATCTTGTGAAGAAGGACAGTACGGGAATTGACTTTGTAACGAAAATCTTAGACGAAAACAAAAGCCTGACAAAAGTGGAGACTATGAAAGCTAGAAATTTACTTCTTCGATTCTCTGATGTGTTTTCAAGAAGCGATGGTGATATTGGCCGAACTGGTTTGGTGAAGCATAAAATAAACACAGGTGATACAATGCCAATTCGTCAAAGGCCCAGACGCATACCATTCGCTCGTGAGAAAGAGGTTGAAGAAATGATTGACGATATGAGGAAAAATGACGTGATAGAGCCCTCTTCTAGCCCTTGGTGTTCACCTGTCGTGCTTGTCAAGAAGAAAGATGGTTCAACGAGGTTTTGCGTAGACTATCGACGATTGAATGATGTAACCAAGAAGGATAGCTACCCGTTACCAAGAATCGATGACACACTTGACACATTGAGTGGCATGAAATGGTTTTCAACGCTCGATCTGAAAAGCGGCTATTGGCAGGTGGATTTGGATCCCAAGGACAAGGAAAAGACCGCATTCTCAACTGGGAAGGGACTCTGGCAATTTAAGGTGATGCCATTTGGATTATGCAATGCACCGGCAACTTTTGAGCGTTTGATGGAACAGGTGCTGGCGGGACTGCTGGGCGAAACCTGCCTAGTTTACCTCGATGACATCATCATTGTTGGACGGGATTTTGACGATCATCTAAGGAAATTGGAAAAGGTACTCGACAAGCTGCGTGGAGCAAATTTAAAGTTGAGTCCAAAGAAATGCTCTTTCTTCAAGCGCGAAGTGAATTATCTAGGACATGTTATTTCTGAGAGAGGAATTGAGACTGATCCAGCCAAGACTGTCGCTGTCAAGGAATGGCCAACACCTAAAGACAAAACGCAAGTTCGGGCATTTCTTGGATTGTGCTCGTATTATCGGCGGTTTGTGAAAGGATTCTCGGACATTGCCAAGCCATTGCATCGATTGACAGAGGATAAACGTGCCTTTGTTTGGGACGAGGATTGTGAGCAAGCCTTTCGAGAACTAAAAGAACGGCTTTGTAACACACCAATTCTCGGATATCCCAGCGCGAAAGGAATATTCGTAGTAGATACGGATGCCAGCAATATTGGAATAGGAGGTGTCCTTTCACAACGCGATGGTGAGCAGGAGAAGGTTATTGCTTACTTCAGCAAGTCACTATCCAAGCCGGAGAAGAATTATTGCGTGACCAGGAGGGAATTGCTGGCCGTAGTCAAAACTCTGCACCATTTCAAGAAGTATTTACTGGGACGGAAATTTTTGATCAGAACTGATCACGCTGCTTTGAAATGGCTGCTTCAGTTTAAGGATCCCGAAGGCCAAGTAGCCAGATGGTTGGAACAACTTCAGGAATTTGACTTTGAAATCGAACATCGCGGCGGAAGAATTCATGGCAACGCAGATGCATTATCGAGACGCCCATGCGTGGAAGATTGCAAGCATTGTGCCAAGAAGGAAACTGCTTTTCTTAAGGTGATAAGGACTGATACTGTTGACGAGGCATGGGGAGATGATGCGATGAAATTAGAACAGGAAAGAGATGCAGATATCAAACCAATACTGGAGTGGCTACGAAGTGGTAACAAGCCAAGTTGGAGTGACGTCGCGCAATATAGCGCGGTAACGAAAGGTTTATGGGCACAGTGGAAAAGCCTCACGCTGCATAACGGACTTCTGTGCAGGAAATGGGAATCAACAAACGGCAAGGACGAGCATTTGCAATTGGTGGTGCCTCGTTCAAAAATAAGGGATGTATTAAAAGCGTTCCATGATGGATCTTCTGGAGGACATTTGGGAATTAGGAGGACTTTGGTGAAGATCAAGGAGAGGTTTTATTGGTTGCATTGCAAATATGACGTCGAAGATTGGTGCCGGAAATGCACTAGTTGTGCAGCTGTCAAGGGTCCACAAACAAGAAGCAGAGGGGCGATGAAAATCTACAATGTTGGTATGCCTTGGGAGAGAATAGCCTTAGACATCGCTGGACCATTTCCAATCACTGATTCGGGCAATCGCTACGTTTTAGTGGTTATGGATTATTTTACAAAATGGCCGGAGGTCTTTGCCATACCGAATCAAGAGGCAGTAACTGTAGCCACGAAGTTGGTAAACGAGGTATTCACCCGATTCGGAGTGCCCTTGGAGATGCACAGTGATCAAGGACGGAACTTTGAATCCCAAGTTTTCCAGGAAACTTGTAAACTTTTGGGAATCCATAAGACTCGAACGACCCCTTATCATCCACAGTCAGATGGAATGGTCGAACGCTTCAACCAAACATTGGAGCGACACTTAGCAAAGGTGGTTGACAGCCATCAGAGAGATTGGGACACTTACATACCTCTCTTCTTGCTTGCCTATCGGACTGCTGTACATGAAAGTACCGCAAAGACGCCTGCATTTGCAAATTTTGGAAGGGAATTGAGATTACCGGCAGATCTTGTGTCGGGCTGTCCACCTGGTGACTCTCGCACCGAGTTTAGCGATTACATAAGCGAGTTAAGGGCAAAAATGTTGGACATTTATGAGCAGATCAGGGAGGCCGGTCTTCAAGCTAGTGATCGCGCAAAGACGCGCTATGATCGACGAGCCAATTCTGTTGGGTTTGAAGAGGGGTCATTGGTCTGGCTTCATAATCCAGTCAGAAGGAAGGGAAAATCTCCAAAGCTGCAACCGAGTTGGGAAGGTCCTTACGAGATAGTCACGAAGATCAATGACATTACTTACAGAATTCGGAAGTCTTCAAGGAGCCCTTTGAAAGTTGTCCATATAGACAGGTTGGCGAGGTATTACGGCAGCAACGATGCTCGGGACGAGCGAATCTAAGAGGGGGGCAGTGTGACAGAAAACTCTTTGACATCATGACGTCAATGGATGGTTGTCAAACGTTGCCTAGAGATTGTAAATTTCGTCGTGAATTGTCAATACGAGTTGGTGTAATTGGTAAGGCGTGTGGATTACACCACAGAGACCCCGAGTTCGAGTCCCGCCGTAAACATGAAGTTTTTTAGTTGATGGAAGTTTTGTCGAACTTTCTGGAATTATTTGTGTGAAAGAGATGAAAAATTAAAGAGTGAGAAGGAGAATAAATAAAAATGAATAGCGAAATTATTGGAAGGTTCTGGAGGCATGACGATCAAAAAGAATAACGAAATTGAATGTTCCAGAACCTGACCGGGGGTATATAAGCAGAACTGCGGCTCACCGCTGGCAGTTGAGTTCTAAGTCTAAAGCGATTCGGAAGAAAAGGAAGAAGTGAAAAAGAAGAAAAGTGAGTGAAATAGTGCAGTCAGTTAAGTGAAGTTAGCGTGAACGGCAAAGTTGTGTCAGTCGGCCGGACTCTGCTGGAGAGGAACGCCGATAACTTAACTCCGTGGACGCTGTAACTTAAGCGCAATAGAAAGTCTGAAAACCGGTATTAGTGTTTCATTTCATCCAATCCCGTAACCCAAGCCCACATAGTCAGGAACGTGACGTCAGGCACGTAACAATTTTATCAGCACCAAATGACGAATATAGAACTTTGCTGAACCGTGCTACTACCATATTTATTTACCTACCCCTTTTTTAGTATAGATTTCTTATGAGCTCATATTTCTGTCCGTTCACTTTTACAGAACCCGCTAAATAATAAGTAGGTACATTCGTTTGTCAAAATTGTAGATCGAAGTTTATATTTATTAGGTAATCGTAGGTACTTTATTATCTTCAACTGTACGTCTGTACCTATATTACTCATCACTTGAATTTTATTCTTGGAAGATTAAACAACAGGGTTAAGTAGAAATTGCGGTGAAAGCAGTTTATCCTCACTTCGCTATTACATTTTTTGTGAGTGGAAAAATCGTCAAATGCCTTCTACCGCAAAGGCTTTTTTTTTTTTTTTTTTTTTTTTTTTTTTTTTTTTTTTTTTTTTTTGTGAGGGGAAAATCATCAAATGACTTCTCCCGCCCAGGGCCGGGCAGGAGGGAGTGTCAGACTCTTACTGACTAAAAACCCCCCTGTTCCTTCTCCTGCTCTGTGCCGAGGTCGCGGTACCTTATTGCGCTTACCCCGCAACCCCGGCTGAACATCAGCCCTTTAGGGCCCCGTCTGTGGTGGTCTATTGGCTCTTTGAGGCGCGCGCGGAACGCTACGCGCCGTACGCTCGGGCCTGGTTCTGGTCGGGCGGCGAGCTGCCCTTACTCGCCGACCGCAGGCCCGTACTTACGGTGGCCGGAGATCGTCCCTCGATCCCCGACGCCCGTAGTGTCGCCAGTTGCGGCTGCTGGGGCGTGAGGAGGAGGATTGCTCCCTCACGCGGGCCGCCTCTCTCTTTGCGAGCATGACTGCTTCACAAAAGGAGGAGACGGCGTCCCAGTTCCTCTCACTCCGCACCATGGCCTCGACTAAGGCCGGGCGCGAGAGGTCGCCGCCGCCGATCACTTCCCTGAGGATACGGCGGTGCTCAGCCCAGGCTGGGCATACCGCTACCGTATGCTCCACCGTATCCTCTAGGTGGTCCTCACAATGACGACACTCGGGCGTTTCCTCCCGCTGAATCCGAAACAGGAACCTACCGAAGCTGCCGTGCCCGGTAAGCACCTGCGTCAGACGGAAGGTGAGGACGCCGTGGCGTCTCTCAAGCCACTCCTCAAAGAGGGGTCTTACCGCTGCTATGGTAGCGTGCCCGGCCCTCGGTTGCGACAGTCGTTGTCTCCACTCTGCCATGAGATCTCGCCGGAGCTCATTCCGCCACGCACTTATTTGGCGCGGCAGAGGATTCTACCGCAAAGGCTGGGGTGAGAAGGAGTGTCAGATGGTTACTAAAGAGCAAAAATAAAAACCCTCCGTTCCTTTGGTGAATTTATTGCGCTTGCTTGCCCCACAACCCCAGCTCACTCCGCTCTTAATATTTTCTTTTTAGGAGGAATTAAACTTATTGATTGTCTTAGCGCTATTAGGTATATCAGGTAGCGAATTATTTTAGGAAATATCTTCAAAACATCAACCAAATAAATAAAGGACTACCATGATCAAACCGTGAGATTCAACATCTGCATTTCAAATTACTGGACTTATTTTGTCAATCAGTCTGTAAACAACGAATGTGTAGCTACAACAGCAACGTAGCATTGAAACCTTCTTGTATTTATCCAAGAATTTTTAAATAATATTGTTAGAAATATCAAAAACTAATAAGGAAGGCTAGTACTAATAAAGTTCTTATAATAGATAGTATTACCGTGATAAAGTCTATCGTATGTACCTAACTAATTGACTAATCGACTAATAAGTATTGCGAGTATGAATAGTGTCGTGTGGTAACAATGATAAAAATGGATAATTGAAATATTTTATACTTAAAACCAGAAATATAAGTTATTTGCAAAAAAGCAAATGTTTTGGTATAATTGAATAGTGCTTAATCAAATAGACAGCACGGTTGGCGTAGTGGCTGGGCAACTGGCTGCTATGCAATGTGTCGCGGATTCGATTCTAGCACGGAACAACACTGTGCAATTCATAAAATTTTTGTTACGGGTCTGGGTGGTATAATTATGTAAGTGAATGTGTAAACGCACACACGACTCCAGAAAACGTTCTAGTGTGGGACAACGTTTTTAAAATATGAGAAAAAAGTAAATGACACATTGCTTAGTTTTATTAATAGATTTATTTACAACGATTACGATATTATGTAGGTATTAAAACGAGTTATTTAACTTTTACGACAGCTTTTCCAGTATTCTCTCCTCTTAGCATACCTACAAGAGCATCTACCATGTTATCAAAGCCGTGATACACTTTTTCTTGATACTTCAATTTTCCTTCACTGAGCCATTTCAAATTGGCTTCGATCCCTTCATTCCACCGATCGGTCCACCGGTTTACAAGGAATCCTTCTACCTTTAATTCCTTAAAAACAATTGCTGGTTGCAGAATTGTCACTGAAATATAAACAGTAATTTTAATTGACACGTTGTACTTAAATAAATAAAACGGTGTCAATCTGCTGAACATAAATCCCTTAATACAGACTAACACGTTTTAATTCGAATTTTTATTATGGCCAAAATGAAAAACGAACCTTTAGGCAGTTTCATATCATTGTATGACGAAATGGAACCACAAACAGCGACTCTTCCATATTTATTCATGTAAGACATAATAGTTGTACTGATTTCACCGCCGACCTAGTAAAAAGTAACAATTTTATGAACAAAAAAATTACACATTTGTAGCCAATACTTCAAAGAATAGTACCTAAGACAAAGAAACGCATTTTAAAAACTTACATTATCAAAGTAACAGTCCACTTTTTTAGGACAACCATCTTTAAGAGCAGCTTTGATGTCTACGGTTTTGTAATTGTAAGCCCGATCAAAACCTAGTTCCTTTTCCAAATATTCACATTTTTCATCTGTTCCCGCAAAGCCAACAACACGGCAACCTGAAAAAAACCGTCAACCCAAAATAAAGACCTTGTCCCTTCTTTGATCATCGCGCATCATTGTTATTTTAATCTTCTTTTTCTTAAATACCAGAATCTTATTATGGTCTAGACTAGATATTATTATGACCTAGCTTCAACTAACAACTGTGCTTGTTATTATAATTTTTTATTACTCAATTAAAGCAATACCTACCTAATATTTTGCCAATTTGTCCAACATGTGATCCAACGGCACCCGCGGCGCCAGTAATTACAATTGTCTCACCAGGTTTAGGCTTGCATATTTCTTTTACGCCAAAGTAAGCTGTATTTCTGTAACAATAGTCATACAACTCATAGATAAGTACTCATACAATACATAGATAAGTTAGTTAATTTTCGTCATTATTAGCGACACGCCTTTTCAGGGCTCGCAAAGTCAAAAGTGCATTACAAATGCACTTCCTATTAAAAAGTGCATCTGTAATGCACTTTTGAGTTCTTCCATCGGGGATATTATGTAGGATTCATAAGATCCTTCACTTTTTATACTGGTTAGAAGTTATGAATTCTGTCATTCTACTAATATTATATACCTATTGCTCGTGCACGCCAAAACTACTGAAGAGATTAGACGAAATTTTATAGATTTTAGTCTATACACGCACATTGCGTAAAAGCTTAGATACATAAAACTTACCCTGGCATTCCAAGAACGCCTAATCCTAGGGACACAGGATGTGACCCGAAATCGGGTAGGAGTGTTACAGGTATAAAGCCCGCCTGAGTATTAAAATCATCAGGCTTTACAATAGTATGAGTGCGCCACCCAAAGGATCCAGCTAAGTATTTCCCAACGGCATAGTTTTTGTTCCGGCTCGATACAATCCTTGAATAAAAACAACTTAGTTAAATGATTGTCCTATGAGTTTGCATAAAAAAAAATACTTATCGACAAGAAACCCACTTCGCAACTTGACCACCAATCATATCAGTAGGCAATTTATAGCCTATCATGTAAGCTCTCATGTAAGGGTCAACGCTTAGATATTCAGCCTCCGCCAGTACTTCTACAAAAAATATAAAACAGCGGTTAATCTGACAGCTTTCGTCTAAATCATCAAAAAAACTGACTGCAAGGTCAGAATAGTCGCTGCAGCGCAACGCGTCGTGGGTTCGGTTTCAGTGCAAAATATCGTTCCAAGACGTGGAGGTGACATGTAGGTAAATGTGAATTTGTATTTTTTAAGCCGTAATTTCAGTAATATAGTAATAAATCGGGACCCCGTGGTCCCGTGAAAGGAAAGAAGTGTAGATTAATAGTAAAGATAAACTACATACCCCCTTCTTTTAGTTCCGGAAGTTCTTCTTCGACAATTTTAAAATCAGTTTTCTTTGGCTCACCCTGAAAATACTTTGTCAGCACATATTTTTGTGCTTTCACTTTTCCGGTAGCTGCTGAATACATCCGTTTGGCAAAAGTACTCGTCGGAATCATTTTTTGGAACATGATGCTGATTATTATAATTCCAAAAACTGAAAAAAGGGTTTTGCCGATTATAAAATTATTTCACAAAAAATTATAATATTGATTATTTAGATTCACTCAATTCTTCAATTAAAACTATTCGAGACTCCATACCTACTATTGGGTAAGTACCTACCAAATTACCATATTTTACCATATTTGGAAATCAAACTAACTTCTAACTTTGTAGGCACTCAAATTATTTGACCTGCATAGTTAACCACAATAAATAAATAAATAACTTGTCTATACACAAACACATATTTATGTAGGTATATACATAATGAGCATGACTTATGCTAATAATCAAATAAACATATACTACTAATAATAATATACTACCTATTAGTTCAACTTCCGTTCGGATTAAAGTATTTTGTGTAATGCTGAAATATTTTCAGTTCATTTTATTTTTATATATATTTTTTTAACACATTTTTAGGATATTATGCAAAAGTATCGTATGCAGTTTGATTTACTTAGTACGTACCATAGACAAAACTCGATCTACTAATCGACTAAGAAAATTGTAAAATATCGATAATCGATAAAAAACTGTTATGTCGAAACCCTAGTTTACTACGATACGCGAGTGAGATAGAATAGCAATGAATCACTGACCTCTATAATATCGCTGGACTGGCTATTGCTATCAACTTTTTGTGCCTATTTGAAAATCGCCATTTTGGCGCTGACGGCAGAAGTGAGGGGGAATGGAACTAATACTAGTAATGTACGACAAATGGTTTGATATCGATAAAAACTTTACTGATATCGACAACAATTACAAAAATATTACCGACGATATTTTTGATATGAAATTGGCATAGGTAAATTTTATTAACACGATTTAATATAATTATATAAATATAATTAATTTTATTATTGTTACACGCACGTAAGACATATAGGTACATAAGATATATTTAAAAAATATGATTTGTAACATAAAATACGTTCAGACTTAACTATCTCACAACACCATCTAGTCCCAAGTTAAGCAGAGCTTGTGTTATAGGTATTAGACAGCTGAATGGGAATCGAACCCATGACCTGCGGCATAGCAGACTGAGCCACCTACTACGAGACCAACAAACTTGTCTGTAATAGTAGTATTTACTACTTTCTGGACTGTAATCAGTAGGTATCACGTGTGCGGTTGACCCGTTCTTTCACTTCATTGTTCTTCTTGATTGGATAAAACTTCACTATTGGATCAATAAATCTCTGTAAAATAATTATATATCCTTAATAAAAAATTTATTATGCACTCTTTATGGAAAGGAATAAACTTGTTACTAGTTAGATATCCCATATCGCCATGTGGTACAAGACATAAACCTGTAATTAGGTACGGTAATTGACTTCTAACAGCTTAACTACTGTAAGGGAAGGGGACAGGGAAATTAAAAAAGCTATTTTTAAATCACATATTTTATTATTTAAAAAAATATCGTCGAGCCTATTTTATTTGCCGGGTCAAAAAATGTCTTACTTTCTCTCCAGTTACTAATAAAGAGTATTTTTTTGTTTCTGCGTACAAACGGATGTCAATAATTTGGTTATTATTTCTTATACAAGAACATTTAGGTAACTATGAACATTGTCTGAGACATAACTGTCTCTCAGGTGATCTTTTAGATCAGGAAACAGTTCATTGGTTTTGCAGTACCTTTGCAGTAAGTACTGCAGAAAAATTAGGCTCGATAGGTGGCTTATTGTTATTATAATTAAGTGCTTGTCGGAATAATGATTCCACCATAAAACAAATGTTTACAACACCCACAGAGGGCCTAGTCAAACCACCTGTTTGCTTTTGGATAATAAGTGCTACCCCACTTCTCCTATTTGACACTGCATCTTGTGGTAGAGTTTCACAGGCCATTAAACAGTCATCGCATTTTTTTTTCATGTCGATAGAATTGTAAATATCATTTGATCGAAAATGTAAAGTAATGGCAAATGATCTTAATTCTGGAGCATACTTAGAACGTTTCACATTTTTGGTAATTCTTTTAAAAAGTTATGTTTTGAAACCATCATACTGATTTAACATATAAACACAATCATCACATACCAGTTTCTTTTTTTTTAAATCAGCAATTACAGATTTTAAAGTAGACACGGTTAATTTCATACGTTTCATATTTTGTGACAATACTTTAATTCGAGCTTGTGACATTTTCAAAGCTATTTTGACCCTTTCCAATTTATTTTTTGAAGATTGTGGGGTGTTCACGTAGCGGTGATCTAATTTGACACTAGAAATTATTTCCGCTAAAGTTCTAGATTCAGTTGGTGTGCTACAGTAGCTTGTGTTGTAACTTGTGCTTGGAACTGTAACAAGAAATTATATTTCATTATTTATATTATTCAAAGAAAGATAATAATTAGATAGTGAAAATATGTTTCAAAATATTGGAAAAGTTATGTCATTATCGTCATTTGAACCGAAAGGTGTCCACTGGACATAGGCCTCCCCTAAGTCTACCAAATTTTCTGTTGACTGCAAGTACCCTCTTAAAAATTGTTTAGTATTTACCCACTGTTAGTTGCAAACTTAGTACTTCAGCAAGCCATGCTCAGTATTTATAAAATTTACTAAAATAACTTACCTGCAAGGGCTTCACATGGCAACATTTTTTTTTGATGGACTTCATCATTTAGTAACCCAACTTGTACAGGTCCTGAAGGTGAATTAAATTCATCCAAGCTCATTTCAATGTCTTTCTTGCATTGGTATCCTGTTGGTTGATCAGCCTCTTTAGACATCTCAGTTTGTAACAAGGATGAATTGGTTTCTGTAAAAAATTTGTTATTTTATTACAAATCAACAATATTTTTTAGATACCGATAAAGTATTTACATAACTACTACAAATTTACACTTGCCAAAAATATTGTGGGGATACTGCATTTTTTCAATGTAGTCCGTGACTGATGTTTTGTGAAACAGTCATCCATGAAGTGTTTAGAACAGAGATAATTATACATTTTTGGAGTCCAATTGACAACCTTCATATTTTTTAACCAAAGTTTCAGAGAGTCATCAGAGGGGAATCTGTAATTAAAAGAAATATTATAGTAGGTATATAAATTTATGTTTGTTAGATAACTCAATAAAATTATTAATCATAAATGTTAAATTATTTGTTATTGACTCTGATAATTAAAAACCTTGAAGTGTTTTGCTATTTTAAGAGATCATTATATTGTGCATATTATTATTTTACAATGAAGGTAAATATTATTATTCAATTCAATTCTTATTCAGGCCTTTGTGGAAAACACCACAATTTTGTCAATAATACTTGTAAATTGTATAATAAACCATCAAAAGCTGTGTAGTATTTGACGCAAATGAATATTAAAAATATTAAAAATTTTAATTATGAATAAAATAAAACATAGCATTGCTGTTCTTATTACTCCATATGAAAGTATCGATATGAACTTTCACATCCCTATCAAAAGTTATTGGTTATAAAAATGTTCGTAAAATCCCATAAACTCGAACTGTTTGCGTTTATTATTGAAAGAATACACTGTTATAAGCGTTTCCTACTAAGTATTTATATTTTAGATTCACTTACTTGTGAAAAGTGACGCCACTGCTCTTTTCGTATCGTGTTTTACAATATACGCACGATTTCATGTTGGTCCAATAATAGAAGCTATGATACAATAACTGTCACTATTATAGCACTTAATTTATGTCACAATCGCAGTAAATACTTTAAAAAACGTAAAGATACTTCGCATTTAAACAACAAACAACGGCCATTTGCAATTTAATTAGTTCTCAGTACTCTCACCGGGGCGCTTTGAATCGGCACAGAAAATAGCTGTCATTTTGTTAGGGATAGCCAGTCCAGCGTTTATTATAGAGGTCAGTGCAATGAATGAATGAAATAAATAAATACAAAATGGCCTACTTTTTGTTTGGGTAGAGCAATACGTTTAATGAAAATATAAAATGATAAAATTTATATCATTATTTAACACCTGTGGTATAATAGTACATGAAATAAGGTTAATACTGTTTAAAATCAGTGTTGTGCGTGTATCTAAAGTTGTCATATAGATAGTAAAATAAGAAAAATGACAAATTGATTTAAGTATTATTATTGTACTTTGGCTGCAGAATTAGTTTCAGTGAAAACCATGAATACAAAGAAGGAATTTAATTGTGTATTTTGTAAAGATACTTTCGACAATAAGGAAGATTTACAAGAACATTTCAGGTAACCTAATTTTCTGTTACAAAAATGATACATATCGTGCTGTTTTAAAAGAATTAATAAACTGGATTTTATATTTAGGAAACACGGTGACCCACAATATAAAAAGCGTTTTGAAATATCTACACAAGGGACTGATCAGAAATCTAAAGAGAAGGCAGAGTTAGTTACCTGTGACGTGTGTTCTCAAGTGTTTCCTACGATATCCAAGGCTATAACTCACAAACACAAGGTGCACCCGGATCACGATGCAAAGTACTTTTGTCCCTGGTGCGGGAAACTCTTCACATTGAAGGTAATGCCGTGTATTGAGAGCCGGCGTCGCTTGCGTGTTTGCTCTATTTGCAGGTCGACCTGTGCCCCCTCCCCACCACACGTATTTGCTTATCTTTTTATCAATTTGACAGTTGTTTATTGTAACTATTATCATTCACCATGTAAACATGATATGCAAAAATTTGGGTAGTGTTTATAAATGACCTAAGAGTAGAGCAATACATGCAGGTATAAGCCCATGATGTGAGCTGGATAGTAGGCTTTTAGCTTGCAGTTAACACATGTATTCAGTATGCTATTGAAATATTCATCTTAACCCAAACTTTATTTTTTATTTTACTTGTACCAACATGTACTAATGTTATGAAATGTGTTAAATTTTACAGCATTTATACAATGTCCATGTTCGATCAACACATGGAGCTGAAGAGGAAAGCACCGAGGACAAACGTTTTCATTGTGATTGCTGCAATGTAGATTTCTTCATTGCCTCTGCTATGCTAAACCATAATAAATTCTTTCATCGGCAAGACACAGACCTGCCAGACATTGGCCAATCAAAGAAAATTAAAACCTACTCTCAGGTAATGTGAACCATTAAAATAGAAATATGTTTCAAAATTTTTTAGTCGACAAAAAAACTATTCATGTTTGTCATAACTTTCAGGTCATCATTTCAATATACTACTGTCCTTTCTGTGGAGAGGAGTATGAAAATAAAGTAAATCTATTTGTAAGTATACTTGTATTTATTATTACTATACAATACTATACATTACTTGTTTCAAAATACTTAAGAAAGAACGAAGAAAGAACCATTAGAAATACTGTTTTGATTAACCTTTGGCATGGCAATCTCTTTTTGGTATGCTCACTACCTAGTTATGTACATGAAGCGAAGGGGAAAATCTTGAATCTGTATGTAACCATATTAAATTTGAGTCATGCCAGGCGAGGAATGGGTGTTTGTTTTGCTGTATGAGTGAGGTTACCAGAGGCATTCATCTTCAAACCCCTTACCATATACAAACTGCTGGCAACAAACTTCAAGTCCATTGGTGGGTTGTCTATGGTCCGCCGGTTACGCCGATTATTCACTATCTGGTGATCAATCTGCTCATTTGCGCATTTCATATTAAATAAAAATGGTTAAAAATAATGTATAAACTACACCCTTTTAGATCTGGAAGTAAATGCGTATGTAAGTCAACCAGACTTCATATATTATATTTACCTATAGTATTACAAAGTATTACAAAGTTTGTTTGAGATTTGCTAAAAAAATGGTCAAAAAAGGTATATTTAAAAAAAAATTAAATGTGAAAATAATTTATTTTTGACCTAGGAAACTACTCAATTGGTTACAGAAACACATGACAGAGGACCATGGAGATGAAAACCAGAGTCCAGATGAAGTGTTAAAATGTCCAGTGTGTGAAGCAGTGTTTTACCACCTGGATGCATATGAAATACACCTCACATTTCATACTACCGAGGACATGTATAGCATTAATAATCCTGCGTAAGTACACAACTATTTTATTCTTTATCATCATTTCTTTCTGGGCGAAAAATATTTTTTTTAGTAAGCCACTTGTCCTGGGATTCGATTCCTTCACGGAACATCTGTTTGTGTGATCCACAAGTTGTTGTTCCAGGTTTAGGTGTGATATTTATGGGAGTTTGTATGTTTATAAACACAGCCACGACCAACGAGAAAGCCCTAGCAAGGCAATATCTAAAAGTAATATCTCCTAAGTATAGATGTTTTGTGTATATTTTTATTTGAATAAATTTTGTACATTAAACACAACTTACAACTCAAAATTTCCTTTTACCTTACTTGTTTTGCCTGCCTCGCTATTCAAGTAGCCGCTAGTACAACTGCTGGACACGAGGTCTCGGTTTCAATTGCCAGATCCCTTTTTGAAAACTTCTCAGTGATAGTAACGATTACCGAAACCCTGCCCGATGGGGTAGCCATCGGCCAGAGTTTACTAGGTTATAAATGCTGTTAGAATTATTATACCAAACACGTTATCTTGATTTCTGTCTCCAGATTGTGCGAAAGTGAATTTTTCGATTCCCAAAATCCCCTCAACTACAATAGTACAAACAGAAATAATAACAAGTGATTGTACTCTATGGCATGTTTACTTGAAGAATTGTTTTTTATTTGAAAAATTGATTTTATATTACAGGTTTACTGAATTACTGGATTTTTCCCTGGAAACAGTTCCACCTATAATAGAAAAGGTGGAAAACGCAGATGAAATTGATAACCCACAAACAGATGCTGAATCAACTATGAATGCTGTTGGAATTGTAAGTATTTGATTTAATTAGAACACACATATATAAACACAGCCAAATGTTTGAAAGTGCAAGCAAAAATTTCTTCACCCAATGAAGAAATGATGAATTAATCCTAAATGTAGCAATGTTAATATTCCAGGAAAAGTTCCTAGAACTAGCGATAGACCATGCAGAGGAAGAAGATACTGGTCCTGTTAAACCTAAGAAGCATAAAAAACATAAAAAGTCAAAGAAATCAGCGATTACGCTCGATGAGTTTCTTAGTATGAACCAAGACGTATTTGGTGAAGATCTCGACTTTCAGGGAATAGAAGAAGTGCCAACACGCGTAGTTAAGAAACAACTCAAAAATAATATGAATGTGTCAAACAGTGCAACCACCTCCGCTGAGCTAGACAAATTAAAAAAGGCAGGTATTGTCGTCAAACGAAAGGTGAATCTAAATCAAATCAATCAATCAATCAAAAAAATTAAGCTCCCTACGTCCACACCCAGCAAAACAACTGTAAGTAAACCCGTTCCTAAGTCAAATCAAATAAGAGAAATAGAAACTTCAAGTGAAGTTTTAAATAAACTAATTAATCAAAGTAACAATCAGATAAAAATAGTAAAAAAGGTTAATCCTAATGCAGTTTCCATAGAACCTAAAGAAACAATAAAAGATACAGTGGAGGAGACAGAAACATCTGAAGAAGATGCCAACAAAATGGTCTCGAATGACACTGAGATAAACTCTACTCAAACAGATACTGATAGTATTAAAGAAACTACAAACATAGAAGAACCACCAATAAGTGCAGGAGATACACAGTATGAAGAAAATAAACTAAGCGAAAGTAATACTGATACCGAATTAGATAATGAGACTAATAAAAGTGTCGTGCCAGATAGTAATAAAAGACCTCAAGAATTATCTGATGCCAAGATCGATCATTCCCCAAAATCAACTAACAATATAACTACAAAAGATAATGAAAAGACATATGAGCCAGATCATCAAGAAATTGAAAATTATTCTGAACATTCTGAAACAGAATTTGATGATGCAGACCATGCATCAGATCTTGACAGTCACATAGAGGATGACAAAGCCTTAGATGATAACAAAACAAACAATAAATATAACACCACATTAAGTGCATCAGCTAATTCCTTATCAACTTTAAAACGTTTAAGTCATCTAATAACTGTAAAACCTGTCGGTCAAAATAAAAATAACACATTAACTGAATCCAAGACTGACAAAATTCCTGAAACAATTAATGATACTGAAAATCCTAATAAAAAGGAAGATTCTTCTTTGCCAGTTGATAAAGTACATGTTACTAAATCAAAAACTGTTGATAAAGATCCTACTTTAGACGCCTTAAAAACCCTGAGCAAAAACATTACTATCAAGTCTATGTCAACAAAAAGAAATATATGTGAATCTAACAATGACGAAATTGACGAAAATGATCAAAAAACAAGTGGGTTACAATTACAAAATACAAGTTCCAATAAAAATATTACTATTAAAAAAACCAAATTAGAAACGAATGAAACTAAACCTGTAGTCAACCATCAAGAAAGAAGATATGTACTAGGACAACACATCTCAAAATCTCCAACTGAACAGATTTCAAAAACTAAAATTGAAAAGGATAACAACATATTGCCGAACTCGAATGCTCATATTTTAAAAAGACTACCAAATATAAATATTACAACGAAACCTGTTATAAATAAAAGTAAATGTTTGCCTGCTAATGTCAAACCAACTAACGTTCCTAAAAAAGTTGTTGAACCTCAAAAACCAGAAGAAATAATAGAAATTTTTGACATAGACGACTCTGAAGATGAACAAGAAATTAGTAGAAATCCGCCACAACTTAATCAAAAAACCCCAGGTCCATCAAAGTCAATAGACGCGTTGAAGAATTTAAGTAAAAATATAACCGTCAAATCTGTGAATCAAGCGCCATATAATAGGAGTAGTAGAATTGAAAATAATAATAAGATTGAAAAAGAAGACACCAGTAGTCAACAATTTAAAGATGAATCAAACAATGAAAGCAACTTCAATATGCAAAACAAAAATGTGGCAGTTAAAAACATTTTACAGGGTATTAGTAAAAACATTACAATTAAATCTCGAAATACTTCACCAAGTCAGTTTACGCAATCCCAAGAAAATTCTCAAGATTCTAAAGAAATGGAAGACGATTACGCTAGTGATTTAGATTCTAATCCAGGCAAAATTCAAATAACAGAAATTGATGAAGACATGGAACTGGATAACTGTGATGAAGAACATTCTGAAAATATCGAAGAACCTAATGAGACTGTTAACAATCCGATTATTGAATCACCAAAAGAATCGTGTAGCGAAAATGAAGATGATGACATACATGACTTTGAACAAGACATTAGAGTCAACACAGTGCAAAGAAGTCAGCAAACTATAAATTCGACAGTTAATTCTGTTTGCTTAAATAATTTAAAGAGTATAAATAAAAATTTAACAATAAAATCTATAAACAAATCGTCAATAGGTAACGACGACGACAGTAAAACACATATTCATTCACAGGATAGTCAAGAAACAATTAATGTACAGAAAAAACAAGTACCAACTAAATCTAATCAAGTTGTGAAAGAAATTGAGAACGACAATGTCGCTATTAATAGAGTTTCTAAGAACGACAATAGTTCAGCTTTTTTGAAGAAGGTATCTTCGATGAATACTGTCAACAAAGAAGTTACTGTAAAAACAATTCAAACGAAGACCATGATACAAGAAATAACCACGACCGTCACTAAAACTATAAAGACGGTAAACCAAACAATGAAACAAGAAATTCGGAACTCCGTTCAAACAAATACTCCGACGCAGCGGATACAGGGAATGAGACCAGTAGGCCCGAAAAACCTTCAAGGTGTTGTCATAAGACACGCAAATCCTGTTGCTAAAACTAGCAATACCGTATCAAAAATCAGACCATGTAATGCCATAAGGAATTCTAATCAAAATGTTGCTATTAGGAGCCCTACTCCTATAAATATAGCAAGACCCAACAATCCTAGAATGATGATAGGCAAAAAAGTAACAACCTCTCCTAGCCCACACAAAGCGAATATTGTAAGACCGTCATCTCCTAGCTCAAACAAACCAGTTATTGGGAGACCTTTAAAGATTTCACCATCAGCTGTTATAAAGAGGCCAATTGCTGAAGAAGTGAATGGGCCTTTCAGTTGTTTCAAAAAGCCCAAAGAATCATTAATACCTGTGTCTGATATACCAGCGTTCAATAACAGCAGTAGAGATGGCACCGTCCAGTACACCTCAGCTTCGCAATCCAGTAGCTCTAATTTTACTAGTTCTACGAAGTTAGTTAAAGGCAATAATTCTGTAGTGACGGCAAAACAAATCAAATCGGAAGTAAACTCGAGTTCCCAACAGATAACTAGGCTTAGTAATGTGAGTGGATTAAAAATAACAACTAGTCAGCAAAGACAATCACAAGTGCAAGAAAATAGTGAATCTAGTGGTATGAAACGGACTACTTTAGAAGCAATACAAAGGTTACAGAAACAAGGTCTCTTGGTTAAGAAACCTCGCGTTGACCCCGAGGGGCCTGACGCTTCCGATCACGACAGTGATCAACATGTAGAACACAGTTCGGCAGATGAACAGGATGAATGAATAGATGACAAGTGTGTAAATATTAATTAAACGTTGACTGATTCAATTAGACATACTAAAATTACAGCACAAGAGATCTAGCCAAGTAAAGGAATTTTGTAATTTCTATGATTTTCGTTTATGTCGCTGTTCATACAAACTATATAATGTATTTATTTTGTTATAAAACTAAACATTAAATGTGTTGTAAATATGAATATAACTATGTAAGGTTAATACGAATGACTTTTCTTATAAATACCTCTCAATAGAATGTATTTTATTCACACACCAACTAAGCTGGAACTTTATGCGTAGTCTGGCTTTTTTTTTTTTTTGTCAGGGGAAAATCATCCAATGACTTCTCCCGCCCAGGGTAAGGCGAGAGAGAGTGTCAGACTCTTACTGACTAAAAACCCCCCCGTTCCTTCTCCTGCTCTGGGCCGAGGTCGCGGTGCCTCATTGCGCTTACCCCGCAGCCCCGGCTAAACATCAGCCCTTTAGGGCCCCGACTGTGGTGGTCTATTGGCTCTTTGAGGCGCGCGCGGAACGCTACGCGCCGTACGCTCGGGTCCAGTTCTGGTCGGGCGGCGAGCTACCCTTACTCGCCGTCCGCAGACCCGCGCTTACGGTGGCCGGAGATCATCCCTCGATCCCCGACGTCCGGAATGTCGCCTTCTGCGGCGGCTGGGGCGCGAGGAGGATAGTTCCCTCACGCGCTCCGCCTCCTCCTTTGCGAGCATTACTGCTTCGCAGAAGGAGGAGATAGCTTCCCAGTTCCTCTCACGCTGCACCATGGCCTCGATTAAGGCCGGGCGCGAGAGGTCGCTGCCGCCGATCACTTCCCTATAAGGGTTTTAAAAACAGCCACTCAGACAGCGATAGTACCCCACTCTCCCCCGTGAAGGGAAGCGAACGATCATCGAGGGCTGATGGTAGGTCTACCACCGCCCGCCTCACGCTCAGGGCACCGCGCCACATCTCATCAACGTGACTGGTGAGGACTCACATAGTGTGAAAGTCTCGAGAAGAGCTTACTATAGAAATGATCCTATGAAGTAAGGTCTTCATGCGTAGTCTGGCTAACGAGTGAGCATGAACATTTTTGCATAGACAAAATCAAACAATAGGGTAGTTTCCTACTAGTCAAATTCAATAATATTGTAATGAAACCTCATAACTTATATGCGTCAAATAGCATACTTATTTCTCTTTTATTCGTTGAAAAAATACGAAAAGATCATCAAATCAATGAATTATTATGAAAAGTTATAAGTCAATTATTTTTTGACTGAGGAAACTACCCAATGAAAATTCAAATCCATTATTTATGATTTAATGGTAGATCCCACACCGATTTTGGTTAAAAAAAAGCCACAAGAGTTATTAAATAACTATATTATTATTTACAATAGAGAAATAACGCCGTTATACAGTTTTGAATACAATGAATTATGAAAATATAAATTGTCCACCAATCTGATCAATACATTCGTTAGTAAATCACATTAAAATATAGGCCAGATAAAGTTATTCTGATTTCGTTTCCACTTTATTCTGTCGCCATTTTTGTTCCTGTAATTGACAAATATAAATTTTCAATTCAAATACTATTCATACGAATACATTTGATAAACAAAAATTAAATAAGGCTACAACACACATTACATGCAACCAAGCTTAGAGAAAAAAATAAAAGTTGTGTTATTTTCAAATATTCGGTTAGGAATTTATTCTTCTCTAAGCTACATTGAGACGTTAGCACACTGAAGATATTTACTCTAATTAAACATACTATATAATCGACAGTGTCCTAACGTCTTTCCCAGGCGCAACTGAAACCCAATTCCAATAGCGCCCCATCATACAACACTACGATACGACACAACATACATTCAAACAATACAATAAACATACTACAGTAAACCAAACTAATTGCCCGAATACAACGTAACACATATTTACATATATATATTTAGCATAGATAAATATTTATACTGATTTTTTATTGTTAAGTGTCCAGTATATTTATTTATCCGTGTCGATAACACTCGCTCAAAACGTCACTTACCGACACCGTACGCTTACTGCGAACATGGACATTTCAAGTTCTTGAAACTATTCGAATCCTGACAACCATTTGCGAAAAAGCAACGTATAAATAAAATAGTTTAAATTATTAAAAGAATCCCTTTATCTTTTTTTACATTGTTTAATAAATTGAGTATTTTTTACAAGGAATATTATTCTATCTGGTACTTTTGAGCTCATGGTAAACAAAAACAGACGAATTTGCAAAACGGACGTACATAACTGACAAACAAACTCCACCTGCATCCTCCTCACTCGTCAAGCTCCCACTATGAGACCATCACTCGCTATTTACAACCCAGAAGTTACCTTCGAAATAGTATTCATCGTGTGACTCGTAAGATAATACAAGTGATTACCTCAGAGTGGGAAGATCAAAGTACGCTAATAAGTGATACATCATGCACGTACCAACACGGCGAGCTCATTGGATAGACGGTAGGCAATTGCACGTAATTTGTACCGTAGCTTCAAGCCCCCTTGCAATTTCTTGTGCAAGGTCTGGAGTATTGTATACATGTTGAGACAGTGCAATGTAAGAAAGAAAGCCGCCAGGTAAGATATCTGTCGAATGGTGCAAACAAAAGTACACATAAAATAAATTTGAAAATGCAAATATAGCTGAAAAACAAATTTATTCATCAATGCATTCAAATAAATAACATCCATTACAAATAAGAGCTAAAAACAACCATTATAAATTAATCGAATATACAAAGCATAAGTACAACATTATCACTAAATTACGAATAGTTGATTGTTTGATCAAGGCACGAAATATTCACTCTGTTGTGTACATAAAGTCTGTAGAAGTATGCCACTTATAATCTGGCTTCATAAAACTCGTTATCTACCTACAATTCCTGCATTACGTACTATTTATTATTGCTGTATATAGGTGTTTCACAACAGTGATAACATGTTAGGTGTTCGAGTAGGTGCCTCCGGGCTACCGAGCCAGCTGTATCCAACAGTTAATTAGTCATTTAAAAATGTGACTAGACCAATCAACAGTTTGATAACACACTAATATTATAATAACCATTATTTATTACTTTATTATTGCAGGACGGCTCGTCTAATAAATTATCTATATCTAGATTTACTTTTCCAGCTTATAATTACGTCCATAATTTATATTTCAAATTCTTAGTTGTCTAAACACTGGTAAAAATCATTTGGATAAAAGTGTGATGTCATTGGCAATATGTATGCATGGAAACTTAATAAAAATATACCCAAACATCACAATAAATTTATCTAAAATGAACTATTTGTGCCTTTTACAAGATACAATAACTAAAAAAATCACATAATTTAAGCTCAGATCCGTTTAAATACATAAAAAGCTGTTACAAATGAATAGAAAGATATTTTAACTACTAATTGCCTCCTTTTAACGTTTCCAAAGTATTCATATAAAATGCGGTTTCAATTATCACTTTATTTCCAAAAAATGCAATCACAATAAAAACTATAATTAAGCTACAGATAAATTTTACCCTACTACGTGAGCAGACAAAAATAATCACACATGCAATAAATAAAGTCATGCAAATGCTATCATCATTGCTTTTAAATCGTTGTTCAGTTGAAAAATTAAACAAAAATATTACTCCTTCATGGAATTGCACAAGTAAACATACTTTAAAAGGCTATAAAGTCGTATCAGTGTACCTATTGATATAAACTATTATCAAATCGATTTCATTTTAACTTTTTCTTTACAATCATATCATTGTTGTACTATTATAAAGTTACCAAAGCAATAACTAAAGTTTAAAAAAGCAAAATTAGCGATTTATGTGCTCTAAAACCTGCGAAGCTGATGATAAAAAAAACTACATAACTACTGATAATAAAATGCACAACTTTGATGTTTATAAACAAAATACAGACTTAAAAGCACAACTGAAATACATTTTTGGCACAAAATTTGTTCATAAACATAAAATATACATACTTAAATGATTTGTAATAAACGCAAATTAAACTATTTAATATTATGTATATACAATACATAAATATGTACAGATAAAATGCTCTTATGCACAATAATTTAATACATAGGTATTTATATTGAGAAAATATAATGAATCCATTCAACAGACTCCGTTTAGAGAAGGTAGGCATAAAATGAAGTCCTTTTAATTACTGAAAATAGAAAAGTACACATAATAAATAATATAACTTGACATAATATACATATATTCATAGTTTTGTTAAAGTGTTAGATAAGGGAAATGAGAAAAGAAAATATATTAGTAGACTGTTAAAAACTATAATAATATGCTATTGTTCTGTGCGAGTGATAGATCAGGCGATCTATCTGGTCATAAATAATGCATTATTAAAGTATCATGACTGGTCGCGCACCTAGTACACTTATATATAGCATAGAATTTAAAAGAGATTCGAAATGTTCATATTTGAGTCATTTCATATGAAAATAGAAAAAATAAAATATACAATCTATTTCTACAGTCTATGTTGGAACAAATTGGTCCTCGGGTCCAAACATACAACACGGATGCATTCGAATTCGTTTCGATTCTACTTATAGTTCTGATAAAGAGGATTTACTGTCATAGTTGAGAACAATCACACTGTAAGTGTTTACTGTGTTAAAACCGTACTTGACAGCACTATTTAACTAAAATTTATTACAAGGTGCAGGTGACAGGGATTTGAATCCCACCTACAGTTCTTAACGTCATCAGAAATTTATCAGAACTATAATCTGTATTTGCTTTCAGACAAACATTCGTATTATAAAGGTAAAAACGACATTATTATTATTAAGAGGGCGTTTATAAATTACGTGCGGTGTTTTTTTTTCAGTACCTCTCGTCTCCTTAGTGGGATATGAGATTATGTTCAACCTCCTCCCCAATCCCCCAATCACACGTGAAATTTTGCAGAACGTGATTTTCTTACATAAACGTTTGCTTCGTACTTTTATTTACGACTTGTAAAGACTAGTAATCAACGTTGCCGAGAGTTATAAAATTAAATGTAATAAAACATTAACAACAGATAACAAATTTTTTTTTTTTAATGTGAAATTAGATGAATTTTGCCATTCTCCCTCCCCCCTTGTATTCATCTCACGTAATTTATGGAACCCCTTAAATCATTAAACTTTAAAAATGTACGATGGTCAAAATAGATTTTTAGAAAATAGATTTAAATTAAATGTTGTCTAAAAGCGTACAAACGGATCAAGCATTTGGTAAATTGGTCCTTGAGATCAGATAGAAACTAGGACTTAAGTAACTATCCAAATACCGTCCGCAATATAAAATTATCTATTTCATAACATTTAAACAGAAGACGTCGCGTATTTGCAGAAAGATATCGGTAAGTGCTAAATAGACGACATTAGTGTTGAAATTCACTATGTTGTGTGCCTATAAGTACAATCAGCGACAAAAATAGATGAAATAAATAATCAAAATGATGTTATGACTGACGTTTTTTAATATATCCTGAGACATAGGTAATTAATTTATTGAAAGTAACGACTTACTTAATTGGAAAGCTTGAAACTAAACTCTTTCATTTAAAGCTCAACTAGTTTCAAGCCATAACGGGACTCTTAGATATCTATGAGCAGAGTAGGCATCGCGCTGTGAGTTGAAACTAGTAAAGCTTTTCTCAGTCATAATTAAGTCGTTATTTTCTAATAAAAGAATAGTTTTAATGATTAAAATAAATAATCATCTTGGAATTATTTCATCTGGCATGACAACTGCGTGTTCAGTCACACAAATTATAAACGTTTTTGTCGCTGAACGTAATGCTCGTCAAAAGTGACAGTTTTTTTTTATGAAACGACGTGCTTCTGTGTACACGCTATTAGGTCTACATTCTACGTCACTACATCACACAGCGTGCGGAGCGCGTCACAGACGCGTTGCGAAGTCCAATCGTTTCAGTTCCACTGTACCTGCTCGTTCAATTTCTGAGGGATCACGATGAGTGTCGTCGCGCAGTTTCCGATGCCAATCGTCAGGAATGATAAACTTAATGCTGGTATCTGTTGTCGGTTTGTTATAGGACATTTTATATTTTGTTACATCAAATACTTTCAGAGCAAACAGTAATACATCAGACTACAAATATTGATAGATATTTCATTACAGTAATAGATAAATCACAGATTGGATAATGCTCATAAAATGTTATGTCATTTTAGATATATGAACCTAAATTCAATAAAAAATACATAAGTATTTAGTGCCAATACCAAAAATTTATAGATTTTTGACAAATGCAATTCAGACTCAAATACGTAATTCCTAAGCACAGTAACTATCAGAAGATACATACATCGGATTGAATTTAGCTAAATCATTGCTTCACACACCTACAAGACAAACTTGCATTTACCCGCGTTTTCGCCTTAACCTTTCTAAGGACTATCAAAGTGGCCTCTTATTTTCTTAAATAAATGCCATTGAACAAGCTTGCTTCGTTATTTTAGTATGGGTAAGTAAATAATCAAGTACATACCTGCCAAGTGGCTTCAGGGTGGTAACTGAGACTATACAGCGTGTAGGCAATGTACAGCTGGAACACATAGCCGCCGAACAAGAATGGCAATAGATAGGACAGTCCCCGCCACATCCATGAGTGGAATCCTTCTATCGTTATATCCATGTTATGCCTAGCTCCCAGGGCCTTTAACCTGTATAGAACTCCGCTTTGGTATCTGAACTGCATGTATTGGACTACACCTGTGGAAGAAAAATAATTGCTAGTTTATTTGATAGCATGCTGACAAGATCGCGTAGACTGAAATTTGTTGCGTTCTTGAAATCAGTACTCAGGTAAAGCAATAGGCTCGCTCCTAATAAAAATGAGACATTTAGCTAGCTAAAAGTGTGTGTAATTGTTTGTAGATAGGTAGGAAACCAGGCGAGATCTCATGCCTTTTTTTTCATATCAAATGACTTCTCCCGCCCATGATTAGGCGAGAGAGAGTGTCAGACTCTTACTGACTAAAAACCCCCCGTTCCTTCTCCTGCTCTGGGCCGAGGCCGCGGTGAGTCATTGCGCTTAACCCGCAACCCCGGCTGAGATCTCATGCCTTGTGTCACCAAACTCCACTACTGATATAGTGTTTATTAACCAAAATTTGCGGTAATCCATAAATTACATGTGAATGAGTACGTGAATTCTTATAAACGTACAATACAAAGTCTTAAAAAAAACAATTTATTAGCCGTCCCGACACAGAGGGGAAAACGTCACGTTGTTCACATTGAACACGCGACCTTTAATCTTAGTCATTTGACGACACAAACTCGAGATTTGCCACATATCATCATTATTTCGTCAAACAAATACAACGTTTAGGTAACCTTAGCTCTCGTCAAGCCATTGTCAATAGGGTGCAATTTTGTTTGTATTTTGAGTTTACCTACCTGCATACAAATTAAGGCAACAATAATGTATAATGATCGACAATGGCAAGTTATTCTACTTAGCCTTAGAAGCGGGTTCAATGCATGAGGTCGCTTACTTTGCCTTAAGTTCTAATAACTAGGACTAACTAAGCTAGCTTTTGAACATTAGCTGCTTCAAGGAAATATGTCAGGATAGTGCAACGTACGATTCGCAGCTGCACTCGTCAATTAAGTATCTAGTACTTAAACATATATGTACCTACTACTGTTGTCATGGTAATGTGTACCTAATACTCGTTATCTACGCTTCAAAAGATACGTAATCAGATGATATCACGATATACACAAATAATGTCCATAACTAATAAATAAGCTAATTTACAGAGTACAGTAAAACACTCATGAGTTTAATGACATATCAAAGATCGACGAAGGAAAGCAGATAAATGACTGAATTGGTAGGCGGCAGCTTGAATGCAATATGTATTACTTATTATACTTTTTTAACAAGTCAACCAAAGACCTTGCCTTTGCAAGAAAAAGATACTTTGCACCTTTGAATACTTAAAAAAAAATACTTACTGATATAAGCAATGAACCACATGAAAGTATGCCTGAAGAGGTTCCATGGTTCGTTCTGTGGCCAGATGAGGAGTATACCAGCGACCACGGTCGATATGAAATGGTGTAGCCGCCACCAGCCCTTGATACGAGAACCATTCACTTTGAGGATACTCTCGCGGATAGTCAGCGTACAGTAATACCATACCAACAGGAACAACAGTATTAATTGTAATGGCCTGAAAAAAAAAATTGTTTTAGCTAATTCCATAATAATATGGTTTCAACCGTTTTGGTCGGTCGGTCTTCCATTGGTCAAAGCGCAATTTTATAATGAGTCTTCAGTAAATCAAAAAGAACCAACACGAAAATATTTTTTCCATTCGCAAGTAAATAAAAAAAATGTGAAATCAGCATGTATTATATTATAATGAAACAATTCATCGATTTTCTCACTGGTCAAGAATCCAAAAAGAGTTCATTCCCGGGAGAACTAAATATTCTTAGAAATCTTATAAAAAAACCCGTAACCAAATATTATATAGTTTGTGGTTTGGCAAAGAATGGGTAGGTGCGTAAATACGAACTTTGAAATTAAAAACAATGTTATGTTATGAATCATTCTCTGAAGTGTAGTTTGGACCTTGAACTATGGTAATAAATAAGATATTCTGTTTACTACTCGGTTATTTACGTACTTAATAAAGATTACATTTTACCTGAAATCAATGTAAAGATTCGCAACGGCTAACACAAAGGCGATGGCACTGAGAATCAGCTTGAACTTTTCGTATTCATCCTTGTATTTGAATCTGTGGGCAAAAAGGTTCAAAAGTTATTTACACTTTTCTCACTGTATCTGTAGTGTTGGATTAAATATTTTTATATTCATTGTGTAAGTGTACATAATAGTATTAGGTTGGCGCTATATAGTGCCATCCAACATAACTAGAAGTGTCCTACAAGTAGGTATGAAGTTATGTATTTCGTCAGGTATTAGGTTTCTTTTTGTCTATTTGGTTTTTATACAATAAAATTAAAAGGCTTATTTTATTGTATTAAAACCAAACACGTACGGTCGAAATGAGAAAACGACTCTTTACAGAAATATAAAAAAAAATTAAAACCTGTTTGGTTTTAATTTTTTGTACTAATTTAGATATCTAATTTAGATATTTGTTTACTAAGAGTGAGCGGTATGTAGAGGACAGACAGACAGAAAAGTGCGGTACTTTAAATTCTTAACGTTCATGAAGTTTTCTCATTAGCAAATTGTATTATCATTAGGAAGGAGTTTCTCGACAATTAGCCTTGTGACCTTCACCCAAGGTTGGCTATGATAGACTATTAATAGTTAACCAAATAAATACCTAATTATCTGCAATTTTACGTTGTGTTGTTTTGAATTTAGAAAGTAAAATTAAGCTTATGAATCTAATATATAAAAAATGAAATGCTGTTCGTTAATCTTACTAAATCTCGACAACTACTGGTCTGATGGCTAATTTTGGTCTAGAAATTAATAGTGGAAGTCCAGGGAAGGTTGAAAAGGTCAAAAAACCGTTAATTTTGAGGCGGAATAAAATTTAGGTCATTTTCGTTAGGGTGAGCTAATCAGTAATAAGAATATTGTATCTATCTATAGATATACCTTTAGTCTCGACCTATCGAAGTCATTCGATAAAAACGTAACATTTATATTTAATTTAGTTTTCCGTTCGAGTCGATTCGACCCTTCCCCTAAGGAAGTAGTTACATTACCTAATAGAACTACGTAATTGTTGTGTTGTTGTTATAGTCTGTTATCGATACGATCTTTCGCATTGGAATTGTGACGATTTAACTATGTATTAGATATATCACATAAATGTTTATAGGTAGGAATAATTTTTAAATTGATTGCACGGTCGACGCGGTGAATGAGTAACCAGCTGCCGTGCAGTGTCGCGAGTCGAAGCGTCAATTCGCGTAAGTAAAGAAAAACCCTTTGTGCGATCCAGAAAATGTTGTCTTGGGTCTAGGTGTTATGTTTTCATGAAATTGTATGTGTAAACGCCCTAACGACACAGGAGATGAATACCTAGTATTGGGCTTAGTTTTTTTATTTATAATCTGAACTAACAGTCAACTCGGTACCTGGGAGTAACATTTATAACATTATAATAACGAAAATATAGATAAAATTCAATTCCAATAATATACACTTTCATTACTTTTATTGCTTGACCTTGAAACCGTTTTAGAAGCAGATGGTTCAATGTGATAAGAGCAGACAATAACATTGATTGTTTGATGACGTCACAAAGCTAAATATTTAATGTACTATATTAAAATATAAAGAATATGTATAGAAACGAACCTAAATCTATACTAATATTAAAGAGGTAAAATTTGTAAGTTTGTATGTAGGGGGTAATCTTTGAAACGGCTGGTCGGATTGCCAAAATTCTTTCACTGATAAATAGCTACATTGTTCCTGGCTGCTAAAGGCTATAAAACATCACGCTTCGTTCATATGGAGCCGAGCAGCGGGTGAAACCGCAAAATTTTGTGAGATCTAAACTTCAGTCATTAATACTTTCGCGCGGATAAGTATAGTGCATAAATAATAAATAATGGGATACATGGGTATCCCTCTGTACTCCATAGTACAGATCACATTAAATTTTAACCGTTATCAAATAAAACATTTCCATTGCGGTAATTCGAGACACTATAGAAGAACAATAATAGCGCGAACACCAGCGTTCGCTAGGGATTTGATGAACTAATAGACTTACTTGTCATTTTTATTGAGAATAGAAACGTTAACGTTTCCTAGTATGATGCGCAAATACAGGCTGTTCTGTTTCGGCAGCGTCGCATTGATCTCGCGCAACATAGCTTTCCTCTTCATAATCTCCTTTTCCAAATTCGCAACGCGGTCATCCTTCGTGACTCCTTTCTTTTCTAACCTGTTTGAAAAAATAATAAAAAAAATGTAATGTTTAATGCAAAATTGTATGACAGGGGCACATACCACGAATCCGTGTAGAATTAAAAAAAAACTTGTTTGATACACTCAGTTTTAGTTTGTATAAATTGCTTACATTAAATTATTGTAACTTAAAACTATCAAGTTAGGGGTCACTGATAAGATTTGCAGGGCTATTAGTTGAGTTGCAATTGCAATTTTAATATGGGAATCTATACTAATATTATTAGCTGAACAGTTTGTTTGTTTGAACGCGCATATAGACAAAAACAAACACCAGGAAGGTGTGTGAACACATTAAAGTATATAAATAAAATAAAATAAAAATAAAAATAAAAAAGCCTTTTATCCCAGTTTAAAAAACAAAAAAAAATATTACATTTACAAACAAATTTTTACATTAATTTTATTAAGGAACCCCTGAGGTGAAGGCCTCCTCCAGAGACTGCCATTTTTCTCGATCTTTTGCTGTATCTAGCCAGCGTACTCCAGCCGCACGCAGGATGTCGTCCTCCCATCGTGCGTGCGGTCTTGCTCTTTTTCTTTTTCCTATCGGTCCTTTCCATGTTGTTATTAGTTTTGTCCATCTATTATCCTGCAACCTTGCTACATGTCCTGCCCACTTGAGTCTAAGTGCATATGAAACTGCGTCAATTGCTTTGGATTTTGATCTAATTTTTGAGTGATGAATTCTGTGTTGTTTTTTAATATTGAACATGCTGCGCTCCATTCCCCTTTGGCATGTGATAATTTTGTTTTTAACAGCAACACTATATTTCCATGTTTGACATGCATAGGTTAAGCATGGGAGCAGATTTGAATCCATTACTTTCTTTTTCAGTTCCACTGGGAGGTCGCTTTTGAATACTTCTTTTAGACTCCAGTATTTATTCCAAGTTTGTTTAACTCTCCGTTCTACCTCTAATAAATTACTTTTTTTAGCAAAAGAGATTGCTTTCCCAAGTATATGTATTCCTTGACGTATTCAAGAGATATGTTGTTGGCATTAATAGGTATTTGTGTACTGTTAGTCATAATTTTTGTTTTAGTCAAGTTCATTTCAAGACCCACTTGTATGCTTGCAAAGTGCAATGTAGTTATCATGTGTTGCAATTGGCTAGAGCATTCAGACACTATTACTATATCATCTGCAAATCTTAGGTGAGTAAAGTATTTTCCTTGTATATATATGCCACAGCCATTCCAATCCAGCTGTCCAAAAACGGTTTCCAACACAGAAATATATAGATCCTCTCTTTGTATCTATTTGTGGACCTAAAGTTTCTAATTTCACCTTGCTAGTACATTTTTCGTAGATGTTTTTTAAAACTTCAATATATTGTCTCTCTACGTTTTGTTTTCTTAGTGCGTCCCATATACTTGAGTGTGATACTGTATCGAATGCTTTTTGATAGTCGATAAAGGCAATATACAGAGATCTCTGCTGTTCTTGGTATTTTTCTATTAGGAGCTCTAAAGTATGTATGTGGTTGACGGTGGAGAATCCTTTTCGGAAGCCAGCTTGTTCGACTGGTTGGTGAAGTTGTATGGTAGGGCTTATTCTTTTTTCAATAATTGATGAAAACTAAAGTATATAACACATCTTAAACAATATAGTTTTATCATCCGAATTTATTCCGAAAAGATTCCCAAATAAATAAATAACAAATGTATTAGTTTGTTTATACAAGCCTCAATACCTCTGTAACGAAGTGTAAAGCGGTGTTGTACCTGAATACCTGATATACAGCAATAGGTTAAGTAAATATTAAATATACCAAAAACAAAAACAAATTCGAACAAAAATTATGGAACAAAGTAGGTGTAATGTCAACATTATATTAATTATTTCATGCACATGAAATGCAAAACATTTTTAATTTAAATTACTTATCAAGAAAGACATGCATTCGATCAACTGAAATTATCAAGTCATTCTTAGTTTATAACAGTAAATGGATTTAATATTATCAGTTTATCCAACATAATCTGTTACCTTGTCAGTTTGTTACAAGAAATAACAAGAAATTGATATTTGTTAATCTGTACCCTGTACTTTGTAGTAGGGTATAAACTTGATAAGAATTTTCTACAGCGAAATCCTATCATATCATATAGAAATGTTTAAATTTTCTTATAAGAAATATGATTGCATTGTGCATTCATTAATTCTGTTCAATGTAACTATGCACAAACATGTTACTTTGATGGATAATGATTATCAAAACAAGGTTAATATTTATTTGGAACACTGTAAATATCCACTGCTTATCTTATAAGTATAATTATATACTAATAAGTGCAGATTAAGTCATCATTCATATAAACAAAAGAAACCATAAATATTAACCATCCATATATATTTTTTAGGATGTAACATAATGTGGTCTCCAATGGTATACCTGTATGATACAAATAAATTATAACAATACAATGTTAAGTGGCCTTCTTTTATTTTAATATTATTTATTTAAAGTTAAGAGACAGAGAGTGATTAGCATATGACTTCAAAGAAGATTCAATTAAAATTTACTTTCATTGAACATTACATACTCATACATTACCTAATAAAATTCTAAGTAATGAAGGTTCTGCCCTAGTTTTGTTTTAAATATTTATTAGATTAAGAGTATAACTGTGTAGTTATTAAGGGCTTCATTATCAAGTGTAATTGAGATTAAATGGTTCAGAAAACTTGAGCTAATTAGTTCAATTATTTATTACTACTAGACTAGATAGATCATGTTTTAGTTACCAGTAATAGCTGCAAACATGAAAATAGGGAAGTATGTTATCTGAAAATGTTTGAACAATTAATAATAATTATGTTGACTGTATTACTCTGACCTTTTCAACGCGGCGGCTATAATAGACATGCGATACTTCTGGTGGTTAATCTCCTTCATGCAGGCAGCCTGCAACTCTCCAACTTCTTCCAATTTCGTAACATAGTCTTTGTTTACAACCTAAAAGAAAACAAAGACGCCTTAAAATGTTTTATATTTTCAATACTTTTAGTTGAATTTATCGGCGATACAAATACTGTACAGTGGCGTGTTACTAAACAGGGTGTATAAGTACTACATTCACACAGCCGAACCATAATATTAGCAATATCGTTAAGTATCAACAGGCTGCAAAATCAAAAATAACGTGAACAACGCATATAAATTCCATAAAAACAGACGATAAAATAATGCTAAGTATTCCAAGTAAAATCATTTACCTCTAAGCGCTTGTAATCCACCACTAAATCCTCCCATTCTTTAAGACACTCCTCTACATCCATTTTCTAAGTATTTCAAAATTCAATTATTATTTGCTTAAAAAAATCACGAGAATTCGACCGAATGTGTAAATTCCATTCCCGTTTTCAGTGACCTTTCGTCTGTCATCTGTCGTCGACCAGCCAGCTGTCGTTGCGTCGATACAGATTATATAAACAGTAGAGAGGTTCCTACCGATTAGTCGATTACCCATTCAAATTATTAAAAAAACAACAACTGTACGACGACGTTTACGTCTGTTCTATTCTATATATTATATTATTTATTAAACATAAATTATAAAAATAAAAAATAAAAATAAGTACCAACCACGTAAAATGCTAATAAAGACAAGCAGGCCAATGTCCCATGCACTTATAAGTAAATAATATGTGTTACAATATAATATTGTGTATACTTTTTTGGTCTACCGTGATGAGCAGGGATGCAGATCCACAATATTATTCCATTGAATATTTCCATTGTCGTATTTACATGGATAGTAACTAAAGATAAGTTTGGGATAGTAATGCTTCTGCACGAATACGATGCCACAGCTTCAGATAAAACCGGCCTGAAACAACGCTTGCGTAGTTTTTCGCCGTTAGTGAGATTACCAGATGCTTATTCCTATTCCTCTCCCGCCCCCAACCCCTAAATAACTGCCATGGTGTCCATGGGTAGCGCAAATTGCTTACCATAGGCTTTTATCGACGGAATCAAAAATTCAATCACAGATTAGAGACCGAATCTATGTTCTCCTAGATCGCGCATCGGACATACCTTTCAACAGACTTCAGACACCGGGCGGTGTCGGTTATTATTGTGCAGCAAAGAGCGTTGTTGAGTAAGTATTGAATCCTGAGGAACCCCCATCATTAATAGGTACCGGATTTGCCAGAACGGCAGCTGCTATTGACTACTACGGTACGGCCAATTGACTCATCCGGAACCCCTACCTCGGGGAAACTATTATTGATCTATATTTTTTCTACATATTCACCAGCAGGTAGTCAATATTTAGAAAAAGCTTGACAATTGGGCTATCGGGCCAGACACTGTCAAAATGGGCCTATGAATGGCACACGCAAGGCCTCAATAGATCGGTTATACATCTTACAGCTATGCCAGGAGTATTTTATATTCAGTAAACGCTCCATACTCCTACATAGTATGGATGTGATTAAGATAATTTTAGAGTCGGACAAAACAGGAGAGTCATCTTGACTCTCCTGTGTTTCAGAATAGAGTATTACTATATAATTATTTGCCCTCCGCTGGTTTCGAACCTGCGACATTGCAAACAAACTGCAGTCAATAATGAGGTATGTGAATGATGAAATTGTAATTCAAAACACACTGTAAAATAAATTAAATACTTGTTTATTTACATGAAACGCGAACCAAATCTATTTGGAGTTCGGTAATTAATTTTGACAAGTTACAGCAGTTATTACGAGTAACTGCAAAATTCTCCTATTTAACACACTTCAGTCACATATTCTTAGTGCTATTCTGTCGTAACCAGTAATCTAACATATTTTTGTTTTTTAATTATGTACCAAGAGAATTCTGCAAGTAGATAACTTACGTTGACGATATTATTCTTACGGTAATTACATTTTAAAAGTGCAAGATACTTATTTTAAAATTGCAATACAAATGATTTAATGAAGAACATTATGTTCAGCAGATTATTTGATACTAGGCGACAGCCATATTTCAAAGAGATTATATTTCTATGCCAAGATAATAATATAGCACGCGTAATAGTAGAGAGCGCCCTTTTAATTTTTTCTGTGATCAATTCCAGCTTAATGGCAATATGTTTAAGTACTCTGATTCGGCAAAGCTGTTGTGTGCTATATATTCCATATTATAAAAATGCTGTATTTAAGAGTACTATGATTAAAATGTAAAAAATATCTATTACATATATTTCAGGTCATAAATATAATGCACTATCAATCTATTAGAAATATGTCATATAAATGGAAATGATTGCAAATAAAAATGACTAGAAATTATGAATTGTGATGTATTGACATACAAAGTGTAAACAATTTATCAAATATTTTAGTACTAAGTTTGAGCTAACGATGGTCTAATACCTCCTACGTTTTATTGAAACGTAGTTGTAATTAATTGTTAAACGCTCTCTACGAATACGCCACAACACTACTCTATTACAATCTCCTTGGTCTCAGCATATTATTTTACGAATTCACACTGACAAAGCAAATATAATTCTTGTATAAGAATACCAAGTTAGCATCTATTTCGACAGCTGCGGCGCACGATACATACATCTCGATTAGAAATACAAAAGCAATAATGACATATCGTATAAGCGATAACTCCGTAAATATCATATATTAGCGTGGTGTTACCGGCCGTCATTATGTAAGCAATGTACATGTTGCATAATGTCATGCACTAACACAGCTGTTTCTAACAGTATGAGCGTACCTACGCAAACTACACTACAAACTAACCTCTACAACACCAGGCAACAAAATTATTCCGTATTACAATAAATAACTATTGATAGTAATAATGGATATTTTTAATTAAAAAACTAAAACCCGACCACGGATACGACATACATCAACGACAGCAATTTGCAGTGTTGCCATTTTGACATAATGGTGGTACTAAATATAGTTATTGTATAGATTGCAAAAATCATAATATTTCCTTTTGGCTTCGCCGTAGTCAGGTGTAAAGGCTTCAATTAAATTTTCTTTCAATCTAGCTACCTTAAGCAGGCCTGTAATTCAAAGTTTTAATTAAAGTTTATATCACACATTAATTTACTTAGACATAATTATGATGACATAAATGAAATTGGCTTAATATTAATTAATAAACGTAAAACATGAATTGTATTACAATTACCCATTTAGCAATTCAATGCTCTATACTTAACAAAAATGTTTGAGACAAAAATAAAAAGTGACAATATAAATAAATAAAATTTTGAAATATAACTTTTTCTAACTTATAGTTAAAGTTTTGAATTGCCAAAACTTAAAATAAGTCTCTAGGAAACCGATTGATATAAAATCCTACAAACGTCGCTACATTACTTCGTTCGGTTTCGTTGTCTCCATAGATATTCATTAATGTTGTTGGCGGCGGTGCTAACAAACATAATGAACATCGTATCGAGCTGAGACAAACATCAAAAGCCTTATGTACACTACTATTGTTGATGGAGCATTTATGATGAGTTTAAAGTGTGTTCATTAATTAATTGAATGCTTGTTGTCATGAATAACTATCAATATCAAATTTTATAAAACTAACATTATTAATAAAGAAATCAAGGTACAAAAATCTGATTGGCTGGGTAATAAATCAAATTACTTATTTATAACAAATAAAATTTATATCTAAACGTTTTACGAATAAACAATAACTATCAAATAAAACAGGACAATTGAAAGTTTATAATAACACACACAGCTCCTCACTCCATCGTTGCGAGCGGTACATGACGAATGCTACGTCACTGCTAACTAGAGTAGGGTCCAAATTTTTGCAAAATTCGGAGATATCAATTTAACTAAAAAAATATACAGAAACTATGCGCCATTATACTTTAATGGAATGTGTGAATCTAACCGAAGAAGTTGAATACAAAAAGAGAATCGGGACTAAGTCAGACACCAATTTAAATAAAGGAGACATAGCATCGTCAGGTGTACGAGAAAAAACTACAATGAGCTGGAGGCAGAGACAAGAGTCTCTCCTTTACAAATGATTGACAATAATAACAGCAGCTTACATCGCTCTCATTGTAGCTACAACGCGAAATAATAATGATAAGGATATCATCGGTGAGTTTAAGTTACTAAAATGGCAACGCTCTTAGCGACACTCCCAAACTTTGACGGTCTGATCAACGCTGCCTGATATCACGTATGGCAAGCTCCTGTGGAAATCTGTAAAAGCAATAATGATCACGGATTAGTAAGAAGTTACTGTTTTTAACAAGTGTAATATCAGTTTAACAACATTCACAAAATAGATCTCAAAGTTGAAAATGTAAAGTGTAAAAATAGATAATAGTTCGAACCGAGGCTGGTGGCGAAGTGTTGGTGCGCGTAGAGCGTCTTGAGGCAGCGCGTGTGTGCGACGTCCCAGACACGGAGCGTCTTGTCGTCGGACGCCGTGAGCAGGTAGCGGCCGCCCGGGTGCCAGGCCGCGCCGCGCACCCAGTTGTCGTGCCCCACCAGCGTCGCCAGGCACTGCCCCGTGCTCACGTCCCAGATCTACGGCCATACATTGTACATTGTTTACTGATTATGACACATTCACGTAATTTGCGTTATATGTATAGAGAAGTAAATTGAGTTAATTATCAACTTTCGATACCCGGGCTAAGCAAGATGCTAGTTTTAAAATTATAAAAAAAATATCTTGATGAATGTTTTGGAAATAAAAAGGATTGAATTTGGCTAGTTAGAGAAATCCCTATTTTGAGAAAAACTCCTTGAATTGTTTGTACCTTGACGGATTTATCACGTGAGCCGCTGGCGAGGAAGGGTCCGGCGTGGTTGGCGCGGCGGTTGTCAGTGCCGGCCGCCTCGTTGATGGCAGCGGCCGCAGCCTCGGGCGCCCACGACACGCACTCCACTACGTGCTCGTGTTCACGTAGCTCCATCTGCACAATTTACATAAACTTCAATGTCGAAATAAGGAATTGACGCCATGGAACATTGTCTGCTGCCTGACTGAGTGTGACTTCAAACTATACGAGATACCTCGTCAAGTTTAATAGCCAAAAAGGAGTTCAACAAAACAACTTTGGTTTTAATCAGCTAAGATTCTAAGGAGCTCATAAACTCATAAGAGCCTCTAGCAATCGAAAAAAATCACCAATAATGTTGCAAGTAAATAAAGGTGTCTTGTAACATTTGTAACGTAACTTGTAAATGTGCGAGTGTGTAAGCTGTACCTTGCATTCGTTGGTGTCAGCGTTCCAGATGCGCACAGTTTGGTCATTGGAGCAGGAGGCGAGTAGCGTGCCGTCAGGAGACACGCGCACCATGCGCACCCACTCGCGATGACCTTTGTACGTCTTGATGCAATACCTGATTGCGACATAAACAATCTGTTAGCTGGATAACAATTCAATTATTGAAGCTAAGTTAACATTAAATATAAAGTTGGTACAGATATGAAATAAAGTAGCCTTGCCGAATAATTTTGTTATTAGCACAGAAATGCAATTATATTTGCTTAACACTAAAATAGGTATCAAAATTTATTCTGACAGGGTCAACTTTGGTTTGTATTTTTTTTTATGGTATAAGTCGGTAAACGAGCAGACGGATTACCTGCTGGTAAGCAATCGGCGCCGCCCATGGACACCCGCAATACCCGGATATACGGATCGGGAAGGGATCGGGAAGGGATAGGGGAAGGAGCGGGATTGGGCCTCCGGTAACCTCACTCACACGGCGAAACACAACGCTGTGGTTATTTTACGCCGGTATTCTATGAGGCCGTGGTATCGCTCCGGTCGAGCCAACTCATTCATGCCGAAGCTTGGCTCTCCCACACTTTTATTTTTATAAAGCTTACACCCTTAGTTTTTTATATCGAAAGCGAATGCCAACACTAACCTGTATAACACAATCAATATAGCCAAAAACACTTCACTCGACCAGTATATTTTTAGCAGATCCGTATACGTCAGTTAGGTTTAAGGATCCATCTGCTCGTTCAGAGAACTATCCCTAAAAATCTGTAAGTTTGTGTGAGCTATGCTTCCGCGTGAATATGCCAACTGGGTTGATACCACGCCCTTACAGAATGCCGGCGTGAAACAATATTCACGTTGTATTGTTGTCCAATCCTTCACACCGCCCTTCCCCATCCTTTATACTTACCCTATTCTTAAATTTCTAATAATCCATAAAATTTTAGAATAATTTCTTACCCAGTGGCAACCTCCCATGCTTTGATAGTCTTATCTCGACTGGCGGAGTAGACGATGTCCCCGCTAGGTGAGAATGCGACCGACGAGACATTGTGGTCGTGTCCGTGCATCGTCTTCACACATTCGAACGTTTGGTTGAAGTCCCACAGCTTTATCGACATGTCCGCGCTGCACGACACTGGGAATTAAGTTAAAGAAATTATTACCTTTTTTTCTTTAATAAAAATGCTGGGTTCTCTTGGCCTGGGCTTTATGAAAAGCTCATGAATGTATTATTTAACTAGTAACTCTACTGTAGTCTGTATTAGTAAATCTGCGTCATTAGAACAATCGAATAAAAACTAAGTGAAATAACCTGTAATGTTATTTAATAACCAACCATTATAAGTAGATTCGACCTAAATCAGGTTGGGGAGCTATTAATAAGAATCGAAGATGAATAAATGGTCAGATTATAAAATTAATGTTAGTCTATTCCCAGTTAGGGGAATTTTAGTAGAGTAGCAGCTCAAATACAAGTACCTAGTATTTAAAACACATTATTGATAGAATTAATGAATAACATTAACCTCATGACATCATATGGACAAAAATATTATTCAATGTAGAATTTTAAAGGATCGTCATCGATGGACTTTGTGACTAATTCATCGGCAATCAATTGTAGTAAAACTAGTAACGATAATTAAGTTTGTAACATTACATTTTACGTAGCATAACGTAAGAACAAATAAAAGAAAACTTTGAATGAAGATGGGTGACGTTCCAGGGAAATATGGGTTTAAAGTTAAATAGTACGATACTATCATTAACTTAATATCGCATGATTCGTTTTTTTTATTGACTCAGAGTACATACATTTTGTTTCGTATGACGTCATTGTCTGTTTAAGTGGCTTTCAAGCATAGATGGATGGATCATGCCACTACTTATACACTTTGACAGCAACTGAAATTACTGCTCAAATAGTGTTCATTTGAGTAGTTACGTCAGTTGCTGTGTGTCTCTGTATAATTTGATCCTTGAGATGAGCAATGTTAAAATAGAAAAAAGCAAGAAGGTAAGAATTTTCTACGGAGTACGCAATACGGGTGGCGTCGATTTGACTGCTATAAATTTAATTAAAAACGGGTTGCAAATGATTTGGTATAGACTGTTTAGGAAAAAACGAATTTACGTAAGTTACATTTTCCTAGCATTAACATCGGGTTCCTTGAAGAGGTTCTACAAGAGCATCCTTTAATAGCGTGATTGAACGGTCAAAGTTATTGAACGTTGAGGAAAAAAAAGACTGTACAATGTACATAGAGACTTTAGTAAGTGGAGCTCTTCAGTTTGGGAGTAAACGTATTTATCGACAACATTATGTATGGACCTTACATATTATTAAACTTACCCAGTAATTTTCCATGATGGTCGAAAGCGATATCCTGAACGGAATCGGTGTGTCCCTTCAGGGTTCGTTCGTACTCGCCGCTCTCAAAGTCCCACACTTTGATGGTCGCGTCCTCACTTGAGGACACCATCAAACTAAACACCGGGTGAAATATTACCTGTAATTTTATTTAATAACCATTAGTTAAGAATATATTAACTTCAGAATTTTTTAGATCAGGGTGTATACTCTGATTAGAGTTCGAGTTAGACAGATTATTCTTTAGAATTAAAATATAATTCCGAAAAATTGTTTTTTTAATGCACATGTATTAAACCAATAACTTTCATTTCATTCGTTTAATTTAGTTTACGAAAGTTTCCAACAGCCAATCCGTTGTCTGCGTCCGAAAATGAAACGAAACTTCGGATCTAAATCGTTTTTAGACCTCCTGACCAGAAAACATTTTTGTACAAAGTATAAAATTTAACCGTGAAAGCTTTACTACGTATACAATTTACATAAAAATTAAAGTAAAAACGTGACCTATGAATAATTTCTCACAATAAACCAAGATCAGGAGTTATTCGAAGTTACAAGCAGTTGAATAAAAAGTCGCGGAAAGCTATAGATAATAGTCACACCATTTGTTAGATACAATTGTGCATGGTTATGATCACGAGAAATTATACACAAAAACCAAAACAATACGTTTTTAGAGTTTCTGACTTTCATTGGATTCGAAAGTTATCCATATAATACGGTAAACGGCTATGTTTAACACTGAAAAGTATTTATCTATTTTGATGAACATTTAAAATTACAAAGAGTATTTATTTTCAGCAATGCAATTAGTAAGAGACGAACGTTGTAAACAATTCAAATTATGTTTAGAGCATCTTCATGCTTGTTATGAAATGACTAAGAATCTAAATTATACTAATGATGTTATTTCAGCGAAATCTGAATATGTGACCGACATGTTTCTTTTCTGACTAGACGTTACACAGAATATTTAAAGAATAACGATGTATTCTAAACATTATGTTGGTGTCGGTATGTAAGTATTTGCCATGGGCCATTCATTGTTTTAACAGCAAGAATAATTTAAAGGAAAAGCTTAACATAAACAATTAGTACGATATGGAAATCAATTGCAAATATTAAATAGCATTTTAGTGAAAATTACTAGGTAATGCACTGCTTATGCTTACCCTATCGACCTGTGTATTCAACATCTATCAATTCGCAAAGAATGCTATTAACGATCCAAATAATTGTAGAAAATAAAACGGAAATGTTTAGTTTTTGGCCGTAACAGCAGTCACTGCTGATTTCCGTAAAAATTGGGTGGTAAACACCCCAAACAAAATGACCAGGTGGAAGTAACCACCAGCTACTAACATTTTTTTTTTATTTGTCTTTACGTAGTGTACTGCACAAAAAATACAATACAAAAGTAAAAGTCAATTTTTGTGAAAAATAAGTCAAAAATCCCATTCTGAAAAATGTTTTTTTTTTTCTCTCCTGAACACTCATAATTTTGGTGTTCAAGCCCTTGGAGCTGAAAAACGTATGATGTACCTTGGTAATGGTAGCCCGGTGTCCGGTGAGACAGAATTTTTCCGGTGGACGTGGGATCCACTCGGCGGGCGTGCGCTTAGCGCGCGTTGGTGCACCCTCGATGAATTCCTTCTGAGCTTCTGACAGCTTCGATTCTAATTCCATCACCTAATGGAGAAACATAAAAATTTTAATGCTCAAATTTTTTAATTAATCGCGCAATTATAATTTAGCGACATGCCTTTTCAGAACTACCAGTTGCGTCATCAGTTTAGATTATTGGCCTGATATAATAAGGATTATACAAATAAATCCGTATCTTTTTATAATCACGCGGTTTACAAAGATATGAAATTCTTTGAATACACTGTATTCTCTAGTAACACGAGCAACACATGCCTCGAGTTAAATTCAATCAAAGCATGTAAACAATTATCAGCGATTTGTAGAGCAAGGTTCGAGATGAAAACAGAGCAGCGACCTGATTACCATCACCTTGCGTTTTATTTGTTTGGATTGTTGGCGTTATTTCCGTAGTGATAGCTGTAGTCAATGAATAAAATGTGTCACGTGGTTTAATAAAAACAAACGGCCGCAGCCGCCATCGACCGCCCGCCCAAGAAAATCGTTAGAGTGACCTAGAAACGTCTACAGCACAGATCGATGGAGTACACTGCCCGGACCAGATCGTGTTCAGATGTCGTTATAAATTTTTGCTCTGCACGTTTTTACCATCAATGCGTTGGGCTGCTGGCAGTTAAGCAATTTCTGAACCATAGAAACACAAGAGTATCGAATGGCTTCCCACTTATGTAACTAACATATTGCGTACTCCGGGGACACTAATAGGCGTCATCATCTTTTGTGCTCACAGATCGATTACGTGTAATCAATTATAGAAAGTGTTATACAAGAAACTGCAACATGTAACTTTAAAGCCAGCGGATGAATGCAAAGAAAATTGTTGATAGTTTTGTTTCTTAACAAACAATTACAACCACAATGTACAAGTTCCAAATCAGACAAAATGCATTGTTTTTCACATCTTGTGTAAGCTATTTGTTTTCCATTAATTAACCAATTTCATTAAGTAAAAAAATATTATTTCTACTTACTTTTTTCTGCAACCTTATGACTGAGGTCCATTTCTTCTCGAGGAGGCCGCCGAACTTGCGATCCATTTCGCCAGACATGTCGGCCTCCTTCTTGAACGCTTCCAGCGCGTCCGTGTAGCCATTGCTACCTAAATAATCAGCGATCGCTTTGTTCCTGTAACAAACATAAACTAATTTCAATTGAGAATACTATTACTGACTATAAAATTAATAGCTAGATTAGTCAATCACTATTTATAGAAAGGTTTAATGAGACGTAAACGTAAACGAATGAGGAAAGTATACAGATATCATATATTCCATTTTTTACGTTGATAATTAAAAAATGGACATAGCGAATGAAAAAAAGTACCTCGTTCGTTTCTTAGCTGTAAATTGCACATTCTTCCACAAGTTGTAACAATAACTGAACGAACCAGCTATGTTGTTTGCTAATTCCCAGAAAATAGTAACATGTTATTGGCTAATTAAAATAATAATATGTGAGAACCGTAAACTAAGACAACGGATGTTGCCGCAAGCATGACGCAGATACGAGTATTGTTCGAGGGCAAAAAGTTTTTACAAAAACTGGCAGCTGAAGATCTCAAGAACATAGGATTTCCGTACTCACGTTTTTACAAAATTCTGTAGTAATTTGTTTTTTACTTTGAGTAGCGATACAGTAATTTTAGTTTTCATGTATGGTGTGCTTGTGTTTCTAATACCACCCTTATAAAACAGAAAACGGTAAAACACTCGCATATCGCTGTGCTGATTAAAATTCCTTATCGATTCTAGTCGTGTCGTCACACATCTCACAAGGACATTGCGAGGTAATATAGAAAATGGTACCGTGAACTTGCAACGTAATCAATCAATAATGACATGTGTTCGTTTTCTGTGAATACAATTATTACGTAAGAGTTCATTAGTTGCTTGAGATTGATAAATCGATTGATGTAATTAAATCAACTAGCTCAGCACTGAGCCACACGGGGGGCGTAAATCACACAGTTTCTTAGTGATTTTTGTCGTTGGTATTGGGTTATGACCCCTCATCACACTTAAATATAGGACAAGTACCGTACAGGAGAAACATTAATTCTTTCTTTTTTCGGATTTGCGTTGGATATGGATATCATCATGACAATCATTTTACTTGAACCGAGTCCTTTACTACAAGGGCAAACAATCGTAAGTACACCTATTAGGAGTACTTTTGTTAGCTACATGTTGTAAAAGATACATGATCGCTGTCTACTTGAGTAGACCAATTGTTTCCGGGTTACTGAATGTTTCTAATCTATATGTGTTTGTATATCAAATTTCAAGGAAAATCCATGCGACTCGCCAATGTTATCGTTCAATAAGATTACAGATCAGCAATTAATTACTTACACGAGCGTAAAATGGCAAAGAAGTAAACTATATTTGCATACCACAGAATATAATGAAAAATCAATATTAGTTTTAATAGTAGGTAACAGTTTAGATGTGAAAAAAAGGGACATTGTGAATGGTGTGGACACTTTATTAAAATTAAAATTGGGAAAAATAATACTTTGTGCATTTCCCTATTCAAGTACCTTAACAGACTCCAAAAATAGACATTTAGGTGTACTTAACAGTACACTACACCAATTGACATGTTGTCATAGTGACAAATTAATTTTTTTTGATACTAATAAATTTATTAGTGATTTTATATTGACAGAGAGAGGCATATCCCTCTCAAACACATATAGAAAAACACTTGCTATGCTAATAGCATTCAATATTAACTCTGTTATAAAAAATATAACAGATATTAGTTTTAGGGACGAATCTGTGCTGTCTAGGCTACCTAACAACACAGAGATAGATTTAAACTAGATTTTAAGACAACAGAACATACCATCATATATAATGTTAGTAGTAAGGTATATTCTGGCAAAAAAAAACTTATATCAAATGTTGTTACACAGGCTCAGGGGCAGCACAATCTTATCTTATTTTATATTAATATTCAGGGCTGCTCCTCTAAATTATTTGAATTAGAAATGTTCCTCGAGAAAACACAATTTGATATTGTGTGTTTAGCGGAACATTGGATGAAAGAGGACCAATTAATATCTTTTAATTTTGATAATTATATTGTAATAAGTAATTTTAGTAGAAAATATATGTTACATGGTGGGTCCTTAATTTTAGTTAAAAATGGCATTAAGTCCAAAGAAAGGAAAGATATTGTAGCACTGTCAGTTGAACACACTATTGAGTTGTCCTGTGTTGAGCTGGATAAACATGTTGTTGTTTGTGTTTATAGACCACCTAATTATCAGAATCTTGCAGTGTTTGATTCAGTAATGGAAGATGTTTTGAAGAAGGTATGTTCTAGCCATAAATCAGTACTTGTATGTGGCGATTTTAACATTAATTTATTGGAAAACAATGCAGGCAGCATGGAACTATTAAATTTGTTTGGATCATTTAATTTAAAAAATGTTTTTCTGGAACCGACTAGGATAACACCATCCACTGCCATATGTATTGATAACATTTTTAGTAACAGTAACTATTTAGAAAAAAAAATTTTAAACAGTTTACCTTCTGACCACAGTGGTCTTGTGGTAACTTACAGCACTTATTTGCCTCTACAAAAAATTCAAATAAAGTTTAGACATATTACAAATAGAAATTTAGAGAAACTCAATAATTCAATAGCAACTAAATTAAGTGTACAAAATTTTGATGTCATTAATCCGAGCAAGTTATACGAAAAATTTTTTGCGGTGTTAAATAGGGAATTTCAAGCTATTTTGCCAATGAAATGTAAAGACATCTATTCTAAGTTTCAGTTTAGCGATTGGGCAACCGTAGGTATTCGTAAGAGTAGAGATAAACTTTTTGAACTTTATGGCATGAAACCGTTTAATTGCGACCCCCTTTTTCATCAACATGTAAAATTGTACTCAAAAACATTTAGAATAGTATGCAAAGCCGCAAAGCGACTTTTCATCAGTAATAAAATAAAATCAGCTGATGACAAGATAAAGGCTACGTGGAAAATAATACAGAATGAGACAGGTAGGAAACCATAAAAAAATTCGGAATTTTGTTTAAACACTGAAAGGGGACAGATTTCGTCAAGCAAAGATGTAGCTCAGGAGTTTGAGGCATTTTTTGCTAATATACCTGTCTCAACAACTGCTCATTTAGAATCATCAGCTAGATTATCGGTAACTTTGCTTAGAGAAAATGTCAAATCATGCAAAGACGATTTTAGTTTTCATTATACTAATCCTTTAGAGATAATAAAGGTTTTTAAAGAAATCAAGATTAAATCAACTGAGGACCTTTGGGGACTATCGGTGAAAGTCTGCGGATCACTTATCCGAACTTTAGCGCCGTATCTGGCTTTGATTTTCAATAAAAGTATAGATGACGGTGTCTTCCCCAACCTAATGAAATACAGTAAAGTTATTCCATTATTCAAAAATGGTGACACTAAGGAACCAAACAACTATAGGCCTGTGTCTGTTCTACCGGTTCTTAGCAAAGTGTTTGAAAAGTTAATGCTATCTCGGATGCTTCATCACTTTGATAAACATGCCATCTTTCATCACCAACAATACGGTTTCACTAAAGGTCGTTGTACAACTGACGCCGGTGTCACTTTGATAAAGGAGGTATTCGGTGCTTGGGAGGAAGCACAGGATGCTGTTGGTGTCTTTTGCGACCTCTCAAAGGCGTTCGATTGCGTTGATCATGAAACACTCTTGCTGAAATTAGATCATTACGGGATTAGACATACTGCACTCCGTCTACTAAAGTCATATTTAGAGGATAGGCAGCTGAGAGTTCATGTAGGTGGTTCTAACTCACGGGGCTCTGAGATAAAAATTGGCGTACCGCAAGGTTCAATTTTGGGTCCGTTTCTCTTCTTAGTGTATGTTAATGACTTGCCATTTCTATTTAAAACCGAGCCAAGAATGGTGCTGTTTGCAGATGATACATCATTAATTTTTAGAATAGGTCGACGTGTTAATAATTTGGACGAAGTAAACAGCTCCATTCATCGAGTTCATAATTGGTTTACAGTCAATAATTTAGCACTTAACGAGAAAAAAACAAAATGTATTAAATTTAGCTTGCCCAACGTACACAATAATGATTGTGACATAATTTTAAATGGGCAAAAGTTAGAATTTGTTAACGAGACTATGTTCCTAGGTATTACGCTAGACAATAAACTTCAATGGGGTTCCCACATAAAGACGCTTTCGGGAAGACTGAGCTCAGCTGTTTTTGCAGTTAGACAGATTAGACAGCTCACAGACGTGAACACAGCAAGGCTTGTTTATTTTAGCTATTTTCACAGCATTATGTCGTACGGAATTTTGCTATGGGGTCGAGCTGCGGAAGTAGATTCAATATTTATTTTGCAAAAGCGGGCTATCCGAGCGATATATAACTTGTCCCCTCGTGAATCTCTGAGAGAACTATTTAAAACGATAAATATCCTAACGGTACCTTGTCAGTTTATATATGAAAATATTATGTACGTAAGGAAAAATTTGCAATTATTTGAAAAAAGAAGCGATAGACACAATTTTAATACTAGAGGCAAAGATAGGCTGGCTGTGCCACGATTCCGTCTGTCCAAAGTACAGAAATCCTTTATGGGGTTCTGTGTAAATTGTTACAATAAAATTCCAAGAAGTGTATTAAATCTTAATGAACGAAAATTTAAAACTTATATTAAACGCGAATTATGTAGACAGGCATACTACAAACTTTCAGATTATATTGAGGATAAGAATGCCTGGCAGCATGTTGGTTCGGCTCCACTGGACAATTCTCAAATATGTAGTCAGTAGTTATCAAAATTCTCAAAATTAATGAAACCTTGAATGAGTTTATATAGAAGCATTCTTTTGGATTGTGAGTACGCATATGTGAGCGCCATGTACGAGACAACAAAGGATTAAAATTTTAATGATAGATTAAATAGACCATCATTTGTTCCTTTTTATTAACAACTTGTCTCTGCATTGTTCTCACATAGGGGTACAGTAATGTATAAAAAATGTATTATTGATGAATTGTAAAACAAATATTTTTTTTAAAAGAGTAACGATGGAGTTTCTTGCTCGTTCTTCTCCATTCGAAACTACAATTTGGAACGAGCACCTAGCTTCACTGACGAACAGACTGACAGACTACTATTCTATTTTGACGTTTCAAAAGTACCTATTTATGGTTTATTTGGAATAAATGATTTTGATTTGATTTGATTTGATTTGATTTGATTTGATTTGATTTGACACGAGCGTAAAATGGCAAAGAAGTAAACTATATTTGCATACCACTAAGTATTTAGTCTATAAAATTTATTTATCGTGGAGGACGGCTCAAGTATTGCTAAGAGCGTTCGAAAGAGTGTCGTTAGCTAGGCTCTATGTTTGTCTGGATACGACAAATATCGAGTGTATTAATACATGTGGACAGTCAGGTTTCTGAGCACTATATGCACTATCTATAAGGGAAAAGCTGAATCTTTTTCAGTTTATAAGTGACTGGTGCGGTTAATTTAACTAAACATTTAGTTGTCGTAATTTATTGCCTTGCCATGATTGCCAAGATGAGAATGATAACTAAAACTTGCTCCGATTTGATAACATGTCCTAAACGCGATGGTTCTGACTTCACTCACTTTCTCGGCAGTAGATTTACTGTTCCTCTAAGTTACCAACGATATCCTAATTATTACTATTCAAATTTCGTGTTGTTATTATATTAAATTAATTGGATTTTGTAAACACTGGATTTTTAGATGAAACTGGTAAAACAACAACTCATGTTTGCTTATTTCTGCGAGGAATAAAAGGCAACTTTGTCTTATAAAAACAGATGTTTGTTTGACTGGAGCCTCAGAAATTTACACACGTACCACGGTGCTCAGTGAAATCGCTGTTTAGTAGGTGGAACAACGTAAAAAGGCAGACAGGTTTAAAAAAAAATTAAGTATCTACTTCAATATATTGATACAATCCCAATTGAGTTTGACATCTACTAAAATCACACGACACATACCTAATGCGTGTTCAATTTATGATGAGGTCATCCAATAAAGAATAAAAGACTCGTTAGGTAAGGTTACGTAAATAACGAAACAGTCTTAGATATTTTATCTAAAAATTCTTCTTACCTCTTCAATAAATATAAAAAATAATAAAAAGAGTATTATATTAATGTCAAGTCTGTTATGTTGATTATAATCAGATATTGAAGGGACTAAAGAAGCAAGTGCCTATTTTATAGATTTAATTTTGTTCTTTTCATTGGTATCAATATGTACCACTAACTTACTCTAATAAAACTCAATAAACTTTATCCCTCTTATTACATAACAGGATTTTGAATGACGATTCTTAGATTTTGAATCTTACTCTAATGGTTTAAATTAGACCTAGACTAAAGAAAAACCTTGTTTTGTAAATAAGGCCAAATGAGGCCCATTAGTCTCCAAGTGAGGACCTAACAACCTAACATTACCATAAAACGTGACTTCATTTTCTGACATATTATATCAGCCTTCATTTAGTCGCTTCATCGATGTCATAATAGTTTATAATCCAATAACGTGAAAGACTCGCTTGAGCAGGAATTAATACCAGTAAATGTTTAATTATGTATAGAAGATTCTAACTTCTCAGGGGAGAAACTTTAAAGAGAGTCTCAGAATCAGGATAATTTAAAATTCATTAAGTTGGCAGTTGGTAACATTTTATTTGCTAAGTTGCTCTCTAGGTAGCTGGTACACCTGCTAATTAATAAACCTTCGACAAATCAGGTGACTATCTATTGGGGATTAAACGAACCGCCTACACAAACTTTCAACGTGAAAGTTTAGTACATGGGTTCAATATACCTTTTAACGCATGTACTATGTAGGCAATCATTACATGAAATTGAAAAATGTTAATGTAATTGAAGACATACTGCAGTGCATATAATGCGTTATAACGTTAGCTTTTATTAGTGATCCGCGTAAAATAGCGTTAAAACTGTAATTTTAACGAGGCAACAATAATAGAGGTGATGATGTTATTTTACGAATCAGTTAGATTCACCATTATAGTTCATTGAGTAATCTCGGCCTGCCTGCTCTTATTGGTTACTTACCACTCCAAATTTATAAGAGCTTACAAGAGGCCTCATTATTCTAAACTCACTGTAACTGGCTTAAGTAAAAATAATACTTACAAAAAGTACAAAATGATAATCAATTGGGTGTTATATGTCTTTAGCTTGCATCAGGATACCCCGCTATTATACCTACCTACATACGTGCGATTTTATAAAAAAGAAATTATATTGAAATGCACCTCATTTTACCGTAGGTAAGTGTATTGTCGAAATATTGAATATATTAAATCAATTTAATCAGATTTCCTCCGTTTTTCAACTTTTATTATTGTGCTGGTCTATCGGATAGAACAACAATATATACGTAACTCATATAGGACACCGATCATGCTACCGATTGCACTACATCAGATTCGCTGCTGATTCTCCTAATTTTATATACTACATATAACAAAATAACTTTTTTTTTCTATTATAAAAAGAAATATAAGCTCGTGATCAAAGGGTAAGTTATTATTTTAAGCAAATGCACAGTGCACTTTGTAGTCAGGGAGCGTTGTTTTAATGAATAATCTTGTTTTTAGTTGAAAACGTGACTTTTATTTCATTTAGAAAACAAGATTCAAGCGTGTTGAGGATTACGTCAGACGACTTGTAAAAAAGAGCACATAGACAATTTGGATGTTTCTGGGTCTTTCTCTATCTCTTTGGGATGATACTTCAGAATACTTTAACAGTAATAGACTTACCAGAAATGTAAAAAATATAATTTTAGATTTTTTTGAAAAACGATGCTTTTGTAACTCTCACTTTGCTTTAATTTAATGAGCAAGTTTGGAGAAACATTGTATTAAAATCTTATGTAATATTGTGAACTTAATACCAGCAGAAGTTAATAAAATAATATAAGGAAAGGATATTGGTTACTTTAATCCATCCCATCAAAGTACGTGTTTTATAATGTTCTATAAACAGCCCGATTATATTGCTGACTCCATGACTTCCTATTCGCGGAGGAGGGCATAATTCAATTATTGCGCTTACACAACAGATAATCTTAACTATGAAAACGCCGATTGGCAATACTTTCTTGTTATTGAGTTTGGAATTTGGCGAAAACGTTAAAAGGCGATAACGAGTGAAGCGTTTCATCTGCACAGCTCTGTCGAATAGAGTTTATTTCTTGCTTGATTACTATGTCAAGCTTCGAGATAAACCTGGAGAAACCGAATCAATTCTAAAGAAAATCAGTCTCGCAGGTGTCCTCTATTGTTCACGTGGGAGCAATCAAGTTACTCGTATTGCTTATTCTGCTAAGTGAAAAGATTAAGCGTCACAGAGGTAAGTCAACAAGTGTATAGAAATGTAAGTCGATTAGAATCATTCAGCATAATCGTAATAATAGCTGTTGAAGAAGTTACATTGCTCAAGAAGGCGTGAGATTAAGCAATATTGGTTAAATGATTACAAGTCTCAAGTCCATTCAGATGATTGATTACAGATAGTGATAATGATATAAAAATGAAATAACGGTGACCAAACACGGTCAGTGCTCGAGGCAAGATTAAGCATTTCGCTTGTGACTCCGAACTTGAACAGTATAAGAGTTCAGTAGCAATGTTGGGGCACAGCGAAAGTGGTTTCGTGCGTAGTGCTAGAGGCGCGGGCCGATCTGGGACCGCCTGAGAAAATAACTTTCACGATACATTTCCGACGTTATTACTCTGATTGCAGGGACAAGTGGATATACTACTGGCAACTGGATACGCAACAGGATCATTTCATTTACTATTGTACTGTAGCAAAAGGCTATATCATATCAACTATCGCAAGGTATGCGCGTTTGGAATATGATGAAGCGGAATGTTAAAGTTGCCAGCGTCATTTTAAATTGTTTAATTTAAACATAAACTACGTGACATTTTCATATGAATCATCTAAACTACATTTATTCATAATAACATGTATTCTTCGGTTTCTTAAATATGTAAAACGTGTTTCAGCTTACATTTAATTTTAGGTGCTTACTACAAAAATATTCGCACGAATGATTAGACTTAGTTTGTACTGGAACATGAAACAGCGGAAACATCGTAACGAATCATCATCATCATCATCATCATCAGCCTGTTGTCGTCCACTGCTGGACATAGGCCTCCCCAATTGCACGCCACTGAGCTCGATGTTCAGCTCTTCTCATCCAACCACTGCCAGCCACCCTGCGGATGTCGTCAGTCCACCTAGCTGGAGGGCGCCCTACACTACGTTTGCCTAGACGTGGTCTCCACTCTAGAACACGTTTACTCCATCGGTCATCGGTTCTTCGACAGATGTGACCTGCCCACTGCCACTTAAGTTTGCTAATCCTTTGGGCTATGTCGATAACCTTAGTTCTCTGTCGGATCACCTCGTTTCGAATACGATCCTTCAGAGAGACTCCAAGCATAGCCCACGAATACGTCATGTCAATCGATAACGGGCAATATTAATGGCCTGTGATAATGTTAATGCAAATCTGTATTCATGACAAAGTGATCTTACTTATTATGACTACAAAGACTTAACGAGCATCAGGTAATGTAACAGAGCCATAATTTATAGCAGCTCAGATCAAAATACTAAACTGGTGTTTTACGGAGACGCAGCTGAATACATTTGAATTCAATTTTCGTTTTATGTTTACTTTAGCGGAAGTAGAAATTCATACTGATCTAATAAATTCATTTTCTACTTTTAGTAGAGTGCGTACATTAACCCTGATTGTTGGCGTTTGTAAATATTTCAGAGATCATTTAAGACATAACTAGGGATTGTTTAAACCACATTCTCTGTAATTGTGTAATATAATTGATGACAATTTAATTGTAAAATCGTAACCACATCATGATCATTAAATGTATAATTTAACTCATTAGGTTCAAAATGTTTCTTGAATCTCTTGAATCTCTACGCTGTAATCCATTACAATTTTGTTGGCTACAATTATAAAAGCAGAATAAGGTCCGTTATCATTCTAGTAACTGTTAAACGTTATCTAAAGGACAATGTGCGAGCCGACTACTGTAAATATTAAGAAATGCAGCATCTGGCGTTAAGATACAAGATGGACCTAACAAAGGAAAACGATGTTAAAAGTATTGAAAAAACTTCACTGTTCACGTTATCAGTATGAGAAGCACGTAACGCGGAACCATTAGCATATATGCAATCGTGACTTGAAATGTAAAAAGGTCTAAGCTATCGACTCAATGACGTTGACAGACTCTTTGTAGTTTTTAGTTCACTTGTCAGGGAAATTTTTACTATTTCCAAATATCAAACTTAACCGCTGAACGTCTGAGTCATAGACAGTAGAGACAAAAGGAGCTAAATATTGCAAGATTAATTATGGTATAAAAATAATCAAAATATGGAGGAATTTGTGTAACAATGTATGAACTTAGTCCAAAACAGAGTAAGCTAGATGTTGTCGCTTGATTCAATATTCAGTGCTATTATTACCATGGAATTTAATCATTACTATAGGATTAAAGTTGAAAATAGTATTCTCGCAGCGGGGATGAAATGAAGGGGAGGCCGCCCACGCGACTTGGGATATCGATCGCCTCCGCTAGGCGCCAGCTACGTCAGAGCGAGACTGCGTCACTGTGAATCCCTTTTTCCACGACTCCCACAAAATTAACTTCCCATGAGGTTTCGACCGTAAATATTTTCTTTAGGCGAATTAAATATAGCTACAGCAAAATCCTTAGAGGATATTTCTGCGCGGGCGCGAGCCATCTATGCTTTTCTAGGTTTCATGTCAAGCAAGTTTTTTATGTGACTGACTTACCATAATTTGTCCAAACATTTTTATTAATATGATGTGGTAGTTTACTTTAATTTTGTTACTTTTCATTAGGTAAATGTAAGGTAAAATAAAACAAACATTAAACTAGTATAAAGATGGTGTATTGTGTTCCCCTACCATTAAAACGAGAGACAACATTAGTAACAATATTACTATTAAACGTTCGCTTTATTGGCATCAGTAAACAGGGGTCGCGGGGTAAATGAAATACCGGGAAAACCCAAACGATTCAGGGGTGAAAATATCGTCAGTATGACATTTACGGGGGGAAAGGTCGCACGACGATGGAAAACGTTAGGCGCAGTCAATTGTTGAGAAACCATAAAAGAAACCAATGTAAAACAAAAACGGTGACATAGTAAAGTTCCCGAGGAAGTTTCTACATAGTAATTTAATTACATTCGTGACCGGACGCTCAAATCCTTTAGAGTAAGCAGGTGAATGCTCTGCTTAATTAGATTTCAAATTTATCCGTGGATCGTAAAGTCCATTTGTCTGAGAACGTCAATTAGGCCATGAATAGAATGAATTGATGTACAAAATAAATTACTTATACTTATTTTGTGTTCGTGCATAACAATGTTCGAGTACAGTACCGCGATAGGTACTTGGTTGTTGTTCAATCAGTAGATTGAACAACAACCAAGTACCTGTCGCGATAATTAAGAACGTATAGTCTTCGTTTTAACTTTCCCATTGATATTATCTCTACGTTTCGCAATTCAGCATAAACAGTTTTGGGATACAATCATGGGAATTGCGTAGTAAGGAATGAAGCATTCTAAAGCTCTGTAAATGCGTTTTAATTTAGAGTTTCGAAAATATGTATTACAATCATAGGTTAACACACAGTATCTACTTACTTATACATTTTTAAATGAATATGAAAGTAATACCTATAAATAATACAAAATACGCTGACTGGGCAGTTTGTACGCGGTAGAGTTGCAAGTGGTGGCCGGGCGAGGACGGCATTCCTCGCAATCCAGGCGGATGAACGAGTCTCGTGCCTAACAATGGCTTACATTCCCCGATTCCCATTAACAGTTCGTTATATTGAATGGTTATTTGCCCATGATATTACAATTTTGATATCGACAATTTGTATTTGTATTCTTGTAATTCTTGCCCGATAAGATATTGTATCTGATAAAAATATGTATGCTCCAAGTTGATTTGTTTCCATTAAAATAAAATTTTGATTAACTAAGTTGTAGGCATATTTTAGTTATTGCGTCCAATCTAATATGGGTTGAACTGAAGATTCAGTTCCAACATTTTTAAGATTAAGTGTACCTACAGAACTGCAGTCGTCGATTAATGATAAAAGTTAACCTTCGTTTGCCTTTAAGATCGCAGCAACAAGAGCAGGTTGACATTGATGCACCAGTATCTTGATCACAATAATGTACGATGAGTCACGAATTGAGCCAGGCCGGGCGGGAAGTTTCGTAGTGAACGCTGTGACGTACACATATCGTAGCGTACAATTGTACGGCTCTAAGCCGAAATATTTATTCAAGGACAACAGTACTAACTCGAGAAAAAGAGATTATTTTGGGAATGGTTGCGCGATGCATGTTGGTATTTTGTTTACTTGCATGTCAACTGCCATAGTATTTGAACTAAATCAGTTATCGGCAAGCTAAATAACAACTTTCTAACGCATCTAGACATTTATGTAACAAAGATTATAATCTTGATCGATTATGGTAATAACGAGATACCTATGATGCAAGCGGTTTTTTATGTTTGGGTGTACAAAATGTAAGACAACTGTCGATGCGACCTCGTTTATCCGAAGCCAATACGAGGTTTAGAATAGCGGGCGTTAAGATTCTTATCATTCTAATTTAAATAATATTATAATAGCAACTTGCAACAGTGTTCTACAAAAGCTTAGCACTACACTTTCTCTGTTTTACGTTTCGAATAATACTAAACGACTTTCCTGTCTGAAAATTAATTTACAATTTATTTAGCTTAGAATATACTTGTACCTACTTGGATAGTTGAATGATAAGACAGTAACAAAAAAAGAAAGACCTTAAGGTAAGTCTTTTTTGCATAACAGGTGCTAAAAGCAAAATTCATTGTATTGTGTATAATACACATATGTATAGTAACACTCGTACATAATCTCAAACATCTTCACAATCAATTATTGAAATGTTTACTGAACTGGCAACGTCCGACCCGAATAACAGCAACACCGTAGTTACAGCAAGTGCTGCAATCTTCAACGGTAAGAGCATGTCCATTTAGCGAAATATGCTGGAGTTATGCTTGCTGGTGTTTTAATTTGTGATCGTTATTTTTAATCAACAGACGCGTTCGATGACCCCGATTCGACGCAGTAGATCCGAAACGAACGCGGAATAGACCATCAGATTGCCAATCGAAAAGAAGTACCACTATATACCGAACTAAGCTTTAATGTTGAGGGTTTTGTTAGTGCCATTGAACAAATAATATTTTTAATCTAGCTAGTATGCCCAGTGTGTAGTTTTGTAGACTGACAATTACTGTTGTCATACTGCATAAGTAATCCTATTTTGTACTATGAACTTACATAACATGGATACTTTGAATTCGGATGTGTTGTTTGCATTTGTATAACAATAGCGTGTGAACAGCATGACCACATCTTTGTGTAGAAGTATCGCGAATTAGATCTCAGTTCGCCTTTCACTTCGTGTGAAGCGAGTTAAAGGGTATAAGGAACGCTAGGGTATTTATTTTAGGTCATTAGTTCACGGCCGACCTATGAAGAATGTATCTTTATTTTATGGCCGCGGGTCTTGCCATCATGGATTTGCAGATTGTATTATTTTCGTTAGCCTTCAAAATCCCTACCTAAAGACTGATACCTACATTATAAGTACGTTTTGTATAATTTCTGATACACTGACTCTCTGACACTGTACTAAGATAATATTTGTACATGAACGCTAAACGGTACATATTTTATTTAAGTTTTAGTCATGTACAACAACAATGCTGAACACTATGAGCATGGTAGACTACCTGCTTATAATCTCATTAAGCAGATTGAATACCCATTACTATGATAAAGTTTCTTTGAATTCTGCAATCAACGCGAGCGCAGGTGAGCCGTTATTTGCAATTGCAACATCAATAATCGTATAATAATGATGGGATTTCTAGGTTCACGATGAAAGCTGCTCACCAACATTAAGTCGAGGAAGGCGCCAACAGCGACGCGGGGTCAACGACACTGCGTTATAAGAGCAACTGTCACTTTCAAAGGTCGACTAGCACGCAGGTCGACTTAGTACCGATGGTATTCCATAAAGGATTTCAAATTATGTACTTATAGGGTTATACTATTTGGAACTATCTTAATGAATCATTTACAAATAACATACTTAAAAACCTTCAACTAATATTAATGAAGATAACAGTAAAATGTAGTTTTATTTGCTCAAACCAAATTCTTTCCTAGAGTAGCATTACCTGTACACATTATTTTATTTAGGTTATGAAGACAAGGGACTCAATAATTGGCAACACTAGACAGTTAAACGCGGAAGGAAGTCTATAGTTAAAAAATATGGTTACTCAAACATCAATTGAAACGATTAAATAATTGGCGCGAATGCATAAGTACTTGCGAGTAACTTACGAGTATAATCAATATTAACCTACATTATAATGTTCAACAATGTGACAACTTTCAAAGTTGTGGTTTGGTTTAATTACAAGTATTAGGTACCAGAAATAATAAAAAAAATTTTAGGTCAATATTTGCTATTCCTAGGTTTTTGCACACTTTAGAAAAAAGAAGGGCAAATTTTATTCGGATGAGCCCACCCCTCAATCACAAATTTTTTCGAATGCTTGGGATTTACATATTGGCAAATAACATAGAGATACCAGAAAGTTTTATTCCTAGCTCATTTTTTCTATTACTACTTATACTTTTCATTAGTTGTTAAAGCCCAAAATGCTTTGTATGACACGAGGATTGAGCTCGAGAGAACTCGTAGATCATTGTTCACATGCAAAATAAATTTTAGCTACTATGTACAATTTTTATACGAAATTGAGTGTCGTTTTTAAATATCAGTAAAGATGCGATTGACATCAAAGATGATTATCAAGTGATTCTGTAAGATGCCTGTAAACTTTTGGTAGGATGTAATTAATACCAAATTCAGAAAGTTTCTAGTAGAGTATTGGTAACATTGCGTTAGTAGCGACCTTGTTGCCGCCGCAACTATTTGCTTGACCGAATTCATTGAAACTCAATTCTGCTGGTCCAAAACGCAATCGTATATTCTGAAGACAATGCTGTATCTTTTATTTAGAATAAAGAACTGTATAATGAATTAATTTCAAGAGTAACAAAAAATGTTTAAGAAATAATTTAATACAGCAATATTCTTAGGTGTGATTGTCTGCTGAATAACATAGCTGCACCACATATGTGCAGTGCAATAAAAATACATTAATTTATAAGTGCAAGCTTTCTATTCCGGATTTCTAACCAATTTAATGCTGTATTCTGTGAGCAAATTGTTACCTATATGACCTCAGGGTGAACTGTTGAATGAATGTGATTTCTATCTGATACGAAAAGTTAGGCGCAACAGTAACTACCTACGTATGTCGCAGCAGTGAAGTTAATGAATATTCTAGCAGCATCGCCTTATTTCTTTCCCCTAAAATAATCAACTTATCTGTGTTACTGCTAATGTTTTAAACAAATGAAAGCGTCAGTGTTTCCAACTGTGCAAGAACGTCATTGCTTTTTAGGTCATATTAAAAAATAACGATTACTATGAACATTTGCATAAATATACTGAATATAATTTTCGTAATTATACTAAAGAAGTAATGTTCTATGAAAGTGGAAGAGTGCATACAGTATAAACAGTTCTTGAATAAAGAACTAGAAATAACAGATAAAATTTAATATGAATTTTTAAAATTTGCTTGCTGTCGTAGAAAATCCAAATCGCGTGAACTGAGTGACACACAAATGATAGATAATATGACAATATTATACGCATTACTTACAGCTCCTCTCGTTGCCGTTGTGACAACACCATTTTCATCGTGGTCGGGTGACGCTTGAGGCGGCGGGCCCGGTTGGTTCACTGCACTAGAGTCTCACTTATTCACGCGGGCGACGGCAGGAACGCCGTTGCCATTATAACACCTGTGTACAATTACAATAGTTTTGTTAATAAATTAGGTATTTAAGACAAGTAGGTTTGAGTTTCAAATATGTCAGTATGTTGAATATAAAATTAAATTGTAACAAAAGATAACTGCTTAATTTTCGCGCGCTTTTATGGAGGTATCATTGACAAGATAGATTGCTCCATTCCAAAATTGAATTTATAAGTATTTTTTTATGTAATACAGAAAACAAAAGAGGTTGCATTACTGTTGCCATAATAATTAAAATATATGTTTGCAAAACTGTTATAGAGTTTACAAAAATGAAATAAGAAGCTATAATAGCACTGTGAAATAAATTAAGACATGAGGAAGGCAGATTAAAGGTCACATTACATCACTGACAACATTAAAATACTTGTGAGTCATCTAAATAAATCTTATGTATCAAGTCTCTACATTTGGTACTAAGGAAAGCAGGTAAACAATCTAAAAAGGTTGTTTTATTTGTTTAACCCTGACCAAATTTACACAAACAAGGAAACTTAATCCATGCGAAATTAGTCTTACTGTATATGAGAATAAGACCTAGTAGTAAAAATCATGTATATAAAATATGGGTTTTATTTATATTATGAAACATTTTTTCAGAACAATGTATACAGAACATAGAGGCATACTTTTTATAATAAGATGTTGTTTCAAAGAACATCAATAAAGATGTAATATTTACTGCAGATATTTTAATATTTTCTCAATTAATATTCTGATAACAGGAAGACTGTTGACATTACACATTAAAGTCAATGACCTAATGAATGCAATGCTAAACTATGTACCTAATAGTAAAGTCTAGCTGTATTATTGATTATGTAAGGATATCTTAATTTCAAAACCGATTGAAAACTTAAAACAAATTAGGGAGAAATCATAGATTTACTATTTCAGATGACTAGTACCTAGATGGTTACAGTGTTCATCTTTTAAAGAAGTTAAGAAAAGTTGTACTAAAAAACAAATGACAATTTATCACATAAGCATATTGTAAAGATGTAAACAACAAAAACAATATGAAAGTAAACCAACTACAAAAATTCTAGTACTTTGCAAATTGCAAAACATACAAACATAATAGCATTTTATTATCAATTTTCAATAATTAGTGTCATTAATCACATAAAACTGATAAAATAGTAATAAGTTACGGGAGATATACCTATATTTCATAATAACTTATTGGAAGAAATAAGAGTATATGATATCATTAATTATTAAAAAAAAGCACATTGATATTTACTGCATAGTGCAAAAGAAACCTTGCTTAAAGCCTCCTTTAGATAGTTTAATAACACTTCTATTTGATTTTAATTATTACTTAACCTTTCATATTTGTTAATAAGAGACACAATAGTAGGACAACAGGTGCGCTAATGCCAGAGTTCACTTGGGATTTGATGAATTAAATCTGACAAGGATGTGTAGCTTTAGTTTTTTTATGACATTACAAAACTTTAATACCTGAAGGAGCTGACATGGACAAATACTATCAAACACCACTTCTATTCTACATCTAAAATCACATACCTACCAGGAAAAATTTTAAAACTTTGGTGTCACTAAGAAATTTTGAATATCTGACACACTTAAAATAAACCTCAACAATTTCAATGGCTTCTTTGAAATAAATTTTAAAATGCTAAACTGTTAACATGTAATTTGAGGCTAATCAAAATTAAGTATGGCTTCTATGTCAAGGGCATACCTACATTTGTTTTTATAAGTTGCGTAAATGAAGCCATAATGTGGCGTTTAATGAACTTTAGCAAGGTATATTATTATTGATTACTAAAAACAGTTTTATGTAGTGTCTCCATGTGAACATTGCTCAACTTCAAGGTTCAGGGAAGTCAGATAGTTCATTATCTAACATTAAGTATAATTTTGAAGATATGTTTTGACTTGTCTAATTAATGAACCTTGCAGTTTAATTTGCTACAAAAGATTGCTTGTTTAAATTTTCAGTACTTACCATAAAGTAAGTAAATATACAGAATTAAGGTAATATTTCTTAGTTTTTTTTTATAAACACAATCTCAGTTTACATGTTTTGTAAAGTTCTCCAGCCAGTAATTTATATTTCTAACCAGTCAGTAAATTTTACCGTTTACTATTAACCTTCAGACCATCCCAATAATACGAAGCCAGTGAAATTATGTTATCAGGATTTTGACGATTTATGTAATTTTGTAGCAGTTTTGTTTTTTGTTTAGAATTTCAAAAACCAGTGTAATAGGGAAGTTCGCGAAATATTCTTGCCTTTTTATCGAGCACCAACGTACGTAATTAAGACAAAAATGAATAAAAAAGTAGCATAGAACGCGAATGCAGTAAAATGACTCAGAAATTAAACGTCAAAACCAACAGGGTTACTGTCATTTTGCCACATCAACGAAATTAACAAAACCTAAGAAATTTTCATGTGCACTCCTCAGTTAAAGTGTTAATTTCGTAATCAGTGCGATTATTGCTTACTGAAGAATAAATATTACATGAATAACATAAAAGAACGGCCATATTGAACGTCTGCATCGGACAAGTTCTACGCAGATATTTTCGTTGAGTTTTAGTTACAGTCTACGAATATAACTGAGAACTAAATCAAATTATACTTACGGAACACAAAAACACTTAAAATTTCACTTTTGTTCGAAATAAATATCACACACTCTACAATCACACTTCACACAAGACCCAAGGCAGAAAACCGTTTTCGTTGCAATGGCTCAAACTCACCCACCAATCCAATACAACATGAAGTTTCGATTTTCTTTCTGTACACATTTATTTTTAGCACAGCGCCATCTATGTTGCTAGAAAGAAGGCTTAATCAGACAGAGATATGAAATCCATATTCGTTGGTGAAAAAGCAAGAGAGAGAATCAGAGTTCAATATTACCAATGTAAAAAATAGTAATTATTTTGTTTATTTTTAATAACGGCAATTTTGCTATGTTTTTTAATTTGGCTTATTAACAGGTATTTATCCAGTCAATTAATGAAATAAAAATAGAATGGAATGTGATGAATAAATATTATTTTGCAATCTTTTCTTTCTATAAAATATTATTAACTTATTTTATTTAAATTTATTAGGTTTCTATTTTCATTGCACATCTATGTATAACATTCATTATTCGTTCAATAACGAGAAAGTAATAAAACTACAGTTAGTTACATAGAGTCAGCTATTAACTAAGCATTTTTATTTACCTCATTTTATAAAATAATTCCAATCAATCATCACATAAATTACTGGTGCGGAAAGTGTAAGAATAAATTGAGAAAAAAAATATATTAAAGATAAAATAGCGAGTAGATTATAGCAGTTTCGGTTCCACATGTTTAATGTTTTTTAATCAATATTCTGAATTCAAATTAAAAATCCCGACAATTTATTTAAACTCAGTAAATAGTCGATTTTCAACTTTTTAGTCAACTGGTTACACACCTCTAATTCAACAAAACAAATGTCCGAATCGTGCGCCCATTTCGTAAGTTCCTCAAATGATAATTTTGATTGACGCCCTGAAAATAATATATTTCTACAATACTGAGCCACGCGTAAACTCTTTTTAATATACAATAATAAATATTAGTTAGCATTTTTTGATAAACCTCTTCCAGATTTAAATTTTTTATACATCGTTCGTTAATACCTACGTCGACGAAAGGAATCAAGTTTCATAAATAATGGTGTTTGCATAATTGTCTCGAAATTTAGAATATCTAATCAACAACTACATTTAACTCTAGTTAGTTGAAAAGAGTGTTCGGCCTCCAAAATGGCAGTGATCAGTGCTCACCTTTCACCTTGCAGCTAGTGAATAGATTTAGGTTCCGATCATCGATGTGTAACTCGTTAAATAACGTACGGGGTACGAATGCTGACTCTAAGGAGCAGTGTGTGCGATGGTGATATCAAAGAGCAAGAAAGTGAAACCAAACATGAGTAATACTATTAAAAATATGGACTATAACTGGACACCTGGTCCAGAGTCACAGAACAACCAGGATGGTGGTGTACCCAGGGCAATCTTCATTCCTCACTCGAACTCGCTGCCGTTTGAAGAACGCCGTGTCACGTTGGAGCAGCCAGTCAAGGTAATGTTTCCATTGATTTGAATTAAATTGTCTGAGCAGAATGACAATGTCACTTGTTATGGGCAAGGAATTGTGTCTAACATCAAGGTAGATGGGTAAAGAGCATGCCATTGAGAATGTGCTATGTAATGTGTTAATTTTGTACTGTCTAGTAATTAGAGTGCCTATGTCAATTGTTGAGACTTGTCAGTGACTGACTTAGTACTTTGAAAGAGGAACACAGTAGTGTACTAGAGTTAACTACAAACATTGCTACTATTTATTTAGCCTATTTACCTTGATATAAATTAATATCATATTGTATTGTTCCTGAATACTATCTAATAGGATTGCTATTGAATAATTTTATAGACTTCTTGCCTTTATTAGACATTCTAAGAGCTTTAATCAGACATAACAACTATTTAATTAATAGTATTCCTTAGTAGGCTTTGGCATAGCTCACTAGAGTAAAGTAGTTTAAGTTTGAAATATGAAGTTTACTACATTGTATAACTGGACTGTACTGAACATACCAAAGGTGGTGTGCCAATACTTCAGAACTGACATATTTCTAGACACTCACTTTTTGTTAGAGTGTTAATTAAGAAATATTATCCATCTTTTATCAAAATCTCTTAAGCATATCTTTTATAGCAAGTATGTATTCTATTAAAAAAAATCTTAACAATATCAACAAATAAATTTTAAGACCTATGCCTATTAAATTAAAAATGTAAATTTCTAGACAAATATAAGAGTTCTGTGCATTTCACAGACAAAATTATCTCATTAGAATTGTAATTTCTGTATATTATGAGGCATCTCAGTAAACTGGAAACTGTTATTATTCCTTATATTCTGATGTCTATTCATTATTACTGATAATTTAATACCATGTAACATTATTATCTCAAGAAGTAAACCTTCCATTTAAAAGCTTTATATAAACAATATCTTCTAACTTGCTACTAAGAAAAGAATTTCTGCTAATCTTAATCCATTGCTCAACAAGACTTTTAGATAAGAACTTATCTAGATGTTATTGATATAATTTTCAATTTATCTCATTTTTGTCATCTTATAAGAAACAGTATCAATAAGTTTTACTCAACATTTTCTCTTTGTCACAATTTGAAAATATCAATATTTTCTTCTTAATCTTTCAATCATGGTAATTTGAGTCACAATAGTAAGACAATAGGTGCATAAATGCTGTTGTTTGCTTGGGGTTTCATAAATTATTGCTTGAACATATATTTTTGTATCCAACAGTCCACAGTCCAAAGTATTCTAGTCATTCAAACAAAAAATGTTTTAATAAGATAAAAATGCACTTTTGACCAATATTTTATCTTATAAAAAGAATGTTTTTTATTCTTATTAAGAAGACCAAGCAAGAAACTCCATGGTATACAGTTCATAACTTAGATTATAATACTTGGCACTCCACTAATATTTTCTCCCATTATTTAATATATATTTTTTACCATTAATTCATCCAATCACCCTAAGACAACTTGTCATTTTGAGACAGACAGTTGGAGTGTAAAAATAGACTTTCTTTTATTTAATCAATAGATAAAGAAATAGCAAATAAAATATAAGCTTAGTTAAGCAATGTATCGACATTAGCATCATGTCTATTAAATCAGTTTACAATAATTCACGACTGTATAAAAATATATATTATATTATAATATATATGGTGTAAAAGAAAAGTTTCTACAAATAGATGTTTTTATTATGACATAAAAATTTCTGCCACTCGCTTCAGTGCTCATTTGCAACTTGACAACTGTTGTATTGTCCATATAATAAATGAATACTAGTAAGTTTCACTCAAAATATTTTTAATATTTATTCATCCGGAAATATTAATACTATTGTGTGAAAAAATTTCAATGAGAACTTGTTTATATGCTTTGTTATTTACTATTAAAATGAAATAGTTAAAACAATTAATTCTCATTGGTTGATTTTAATATCTTATTTGATGGGATTGATTGGAACAGTTTAGGATAACAACATGTTATTTTGTATAATTTTTACTTGATAATGACTGTTAATTGAAAGCTTATAGCTTTAGACATAGTTCTGGTTATTTAAGATACTCTTTGCATAAACTTGAACTAACAGGGTTTTCTGTGACTATAAATGGAGACTATAAAAAAAAACTACGTTTAAAAAAACCAACTTCAAAAACAAAAAAGTTTCAAATAATTAAAATACATATTTTAATACCATTCTTACGTACGCGAAGCTAATACTTTTAATATTAATAATAAAACACTATCAATTCTATGTGCTACCTATTCATAGGTTTGAAGTCGGTGCCAAGCCTAATATACATAATAGTATAATATAATAAGCATGATACATGAGTACCTAAACTCGTCGGGTGCGTGTGAATTTATTTGTTAGGATTTTAGAAATTTAGTACCTAACTTGATGGCGTTAGCGTAGAATCAGAAGTCTATATGGTTTCGTTACCGGCGAAATTATATATGTATAGCTTAGAAACATATTTGGGTGAATTATGAATTCTGAAAGTTTTCTCGTACTTGGTTGTTAAAAGTAGTATTAGGTACCTTCGTTGTTGGTTGTGGAAATTTCGTCTTTTAGCAGTTAAACAGTCTTAATTCTTATTTATTTTTATTCTGTTTAGGGCTTGGCACCGACTTCAAACCTATAAATAGGTAGCACATAGAATTGATAGTGTTTTATTATTAATATTAAAAGTATTAGCTTCGCGTACGTAAGAATGGTATTAAAATATGTATTTTAATTATTTGAAACTTTTTTGTTTTTGAAGTCGGTTTTTTTAAACGTAGTTTTTTTTTATTTTTTACTTTTTAGTTTCTGTTACAAGTTCTTCTGTAAACTACAGTAACATTTTAAATATAAATTAACATACTGAATAGTATATATATTTTTTAAGTAGCTAGGCCTACGAAGGAGCCGCTCGATTAAAAAATATAATTCCCAAGAAATGGGAAAATTCTCATCATCATCATCATCATCACCAGCCTTTTTTATGTTAATTAAGTCCAAACACGAGGTGGCTACTGTAAACCGTTGAGGAGTTCCCTAGACTATCAATGGTCTCCATCATCAGGTAAACTGCAGACCTTCAGTTGTTATAATCAATAGTGGTACAAAGTTTTCATCAATATAAATGAATTAAGTTCAAACACGAAGTAGTTACTGTAAACCGTTCAGGAGTTCCCTGAGCTGTCCTTCGTTCTCATCATCAGACCCTTAATGACAGTTACGACCTAGCCTGGTGCAAAGTGCTCGCCAATACGAGTCATTCAAGCCCAAACACAAGGCAACTACTCCAAATAGTCAACGAGATCCCTCGACTGTCTTCCAGCTCCAACATCTGGTCGACTTCGACCTTCGTCAAGTTGTAGTGTTGTTAAAGGTCTACTTAAACATCATACAAAAAAAACTACTCGCCCCTACAATTTTCGAAAGTTCCCCTTGGTTTCTCCAAGATTCCATCATCAGATCCTGACCTCATGACAATGGGACCAAATGGCAAGTATACCCTATCGAATAAAAAAAAAATTTTGCAAATCGGTCCAGGCGTCTTCGAGTAATCGGTGTACATACATAAAAAAAAAATACTCGTCGAATTGAGAACCTCCTCCTTTTTTGAAGTCGGTTAAAAAGGAAAAATTGTTAAGATGTTAAACTTGAAAATAGCAGTTTCAAACTAGATTAACCCGAGGTAGTAAAAAAAGCTATTCCAATTTGCAACAGTACAACAACCTGATCTTTTGTAAGTTGTGGGTTTACCCCTCACAGATAACTCATGTACTTTTTCAGTCAGATACCAAAGTGTATAGACTTGTTAGATCCGTTGGTGCCATTGTTTGAATACATACTCCAAATCTGCAGCCTAGGGGAAAGCTTTCATTGGCGTGATCTTTTAAAAATGAATGGAATGTACAGAATAGGTACAATCGAACATTTTTTTACTTATAAGGAAATAGTTCAACATAATAAGAACAAAGACATTTTTGCTACAGATTTACACATTCTTTTGTTCACTTTTAATAGACAATATACTCTATAAATAATCTTAGTTCGTGTTCAAATCAACTCATTATTAAAATAAAACGCAATTGTAAATCTCGTCACACTGAAATGATGGCAATTTATCCATAATTTAGTTTGTATTCAATCCAGGCGCTCGGTTGTCTGTCAGGGTAGATGCGCTCGAACACAGCCGTACGCGCCTGACTCAGCCTGACCCGAGGTGCTTGAGACGACCACAATTGTGCATTGGCAATTAAATTTAATGAGATTAAATTGTGCTATTCTGAGTACGCATCTGCTAGTAAGCCAGTAAGGAAGTCGATACTTATCGGCCTCATGTTATTGTAGAGGAAGCTTTTGTCCCAAGTTTCGCTATTATTAAAACAATTAACAATAGCTCATGTATCATGTGACTCATTGTATTTTTTATTTGCGCTTTATCTTACCAATAAAATTGATTCATATTGCAATGATTGCGAGGTCGTAAGTGTAAGCTCGAACGATAGCAGAGAGGAAACTTACGATACTTTCAAGTAAACAATGAAGGTTCATAGAAACTAAAGAATAACATAGATATAGATAGATAGCACCTAGAGTTTGGCATAGGAAACCTTTCGACGATCGCAAAATTATGGTAATAAGATGATCTGAAAGATACCGCTTATGGCTCCTGTAGCACTTGAGTAGCGGCGAGATTATTAAATACGGGCATTATAGTGCACTAAAATAAAATTAAACGAACTCTTGGTTCATAGTTCGATTGTAGTAAATCAATAACCTATAAGTAGCGCGTGCATCGGAGTAATTATGTTACGGGCGTAATAATGCAAAGCATCGCATGAATTAATATGACATGAATTATGGAAGAGTCGTTTACACATGCGCTTGACTAGAAGGCGAAGGCATTTTTATATGCATAGTAAATACGTAATGGTGAACTCGGCTAGACTTTGTGGTTGACTAAGTTATCAATTATGCTTATTAATGACCACGTAATCATACTTACCCTTATACCATAAATAACCATCGCTACTCCTGTTATAACCACGAAGTTCTTATTCTATCTAATCCTTAGGTAATGCAAAATTGATCTAGTTTACTATTAGAATATTTGTCAGTAAATAGCACAATTTAAAATGGAATTTTTGAGCAATGCCTACACGTTTGCAGTAAAAGACCATAATATCATGTTCCCTTATACATACTACATCACGTGCTTTTAATACAAAGTAGATTTGTATTAAAAGCACGTGATGTAAAGTAATTAGTAATAGGAAATGGGTAAAACTTCATTAGTGAATAGTAAACACGCACTTTAGTACTAAAACAAAGGCGGGGTCTTGATGTCATATCATCCAAGATACATAAATCTTTGTTAACAATGCAAGCTTTCATGTGTGTCGCGTCGTGAGCTAGAGATCCATTGATCTCAATAGTAGATACTTACAGTTTATTTCACATACAAATAACATGTTGATACACAGATCAATCTATTTCGATCTGTACTGACGTACGCAACATTAACTGGTTAATTAGGTTGCCATCTCTTCGCATACCTATAACCATCTTTATAAATGTGACTACTGTTTTCCAATGACCTTTTGACTAACTTAACCATAAACACATGTCTCCGGAAATAATAGATAAAAACATAATGAAAGAATAGTTGCAAATTATACGGTTGTAGGCCGTCGAAACAGTGGAATTCTTTAAATATTTTAATGATAATTGAGGATGCTGGCGTTATCTGCCGGATCTAATGCTCGTATTGCATTCACATAATGTTTGTTATGTTTCAGATTGGCCGCAACTTGTACCGAGCGACTCCGAGCCCGACGAACACAATATTCGAATGCCGAGTGTTGTCTCGACATCACGCCACGCTCTATTACGACAAGGGCCACTTTTACCTTGTGGTGAGTCCCACAAATTGCTTCTATGTACACTATACCAACTTACGACCAATTGTTACTAACACTCCTACTATTACTGGCTAGTTGCGCCGAACACTATCATTACTTCAGTCACTGGAATCGTATGCGAAATATCATGTTTAGGTTGGGTAAAGAAACTTCAATACACGCAAGAAGTGTAACTTCAGAAAGTTTCTTGAATCATTCGATCGTAACGATGTGCATAAAGCTACCCAATTATCATCTATTCTTCACGATAATTGTCACATTGACAAGCTCGTCTCATATTCCCAACGAACAGTTAAAGAATTTGAGTTATTCATTAGTAAGAAACGATTTCAATCGGTTCAGTAGTTGCTGCGATCACTTTGAACAATGGAACAAAGGAGCCAGCTCTTTATAGTAGTAGTTTTTCAATTGTCGCCAGTCAGGTTTGTGGAGTTCTTTTCCATAACAGTACATATCCATGCGGAGCTGTTACACCTCGAGAGGTCGACATGACGTACCTCCGGTATTGCGGGCAGCTGGAGGTGTTTCTTGATTGCGTTATACTGAATAACGATAAAAAATTCTGTGTCTCTACTACTAAGCATTGCTAAAACAATATGTGCTTAAATGGTGTGTTTGCGACACCATATATGCCCTGCAAGGCAGCTGACGCAAGATATTGTTCCAGTTTAAAATACCTTAGCTTCATACCACAATCCATTAGAAATAGGAACCGAATTCCTAATATTATTTGAATAAACTGCGTGGATTACAGAACTGCTTGACACCTGAGAAATAACTTACCTGTAATTAACCTCTTGTCTTTTTCTTTCTATCTGATGGATCCAATTATGTAATAACTTTTTTAAATATAACAATCCGATTTATGTGACATCACACCAGATTTGTGACAGCATTAACATACTTAAACCCTAAATAGAGACAGCTGCGATTGTTCGCCGTGTTTCGTTCCGGAGTAGTCTACTTTAATTTTATTCAAAATAAGTAAAGAATAGAAAAACTCAACAAGTAAAAACTATAACGCATAAAAATTCCTAATTTGAATACGTAATTAAGACGCAACACAAGAACAGAAACGTATTTACATAAGTACGTAGGACCGTACATTTCCGACCAAAAATCTCACGACACGATCTCAAGCATCCAAGTCACAATAGCTCGTTCATAACAGTAATAAGTATGACCAAATTAGTTATGATTATAACGAGGGTTACAAAAATGTCAATTCATCCTACATGAGTTATGAAAGAACCTTGCAGGTACTTGTTACGTGGAGGTTGGTGCCTAGTATTTCGGGCACGGCTCTCACCATATCCGCCCACAGGCGATTTCTATAACCGCCTGTCTTCATGGTAATTCGTTTACCGAACTGCGTCTCCGGTTTTAGAGGTTGTTTGCCTACAAACGTCTGAATTGTTCGCGTAACATTGATGTTACGTCGTAAAATCCACAATGAGTTGTAAAGAATGAAGACACTAAGGTTGATCGCTGTGGTGATATCGGCTTTCCGATTGTAATCGCATGGAAATTGATATTTACTGGGCGAAGCATAATGTTTTCATGGGTTGAGGATATTTTCCTTAAATTGATCTGATAAATAAAAATGTAAATAAGTACATTGTAAAACTGTGTTGTAACTCTGATCGATAACATGCACTAATTAATAAATTGTGTTTTAAAACGTAGTTATGATAAATTAGTAATGCAAACTGCATTTGTTTGCTAACCTTATTACGTGGAATAAGGATAATCTGCAAGTTTTGTAAATTACTTCAAATACAATATGATGGATTGCTACATGATTGTACGTATTTGAGGGCAGATATATTTATTGGTCATCATAACAGCACCTGTGTTAACTATACAATAGATAGTCTTAAACCTTAGTTTTTTTTTCATATGAAAATTTGTTGGTTCTACAGACGGATTCGTTGATTAATATACTTATAAATAAAAGTTAAAGTATAATGAAATGTTAAAATAATTCAACTTTTTTCTAGACTGACTCTAAAAAGAGCTAAAGGAAATTAAAAAGGTCATCGCAACTTATTTGTGCTAAGTGCGCATTTAGTTAAGGATTATAAAACGTTCGAAACGAAATATTTGTCATTTTATACTTACTATATAGAATAAATCGATAAATTAATATAATGATACCGTGCCACTCTAATATATTTGAATATCAAATAAGATGAGATACATTTTGAACTTGTATTTTGTTTTAGTATGGAAATTATAATAGACAGGTAAAGTCTAGCTCGTTTATTGTGACGTTTATATTATTATTATTAGTTTATCATCAATAAAAAAGACTATATAAATACGTCTGTAAATTATTTACTTTAAAAAAGAAAATAAAGTTTTGTATTTTGCGTCTGGCGTACATATTATGTAGATCTTTTCTTTTTTTTCTTTTTAAAAAAACGTTGCCCCACATTAGGATTTTCTCCTGTGTCATGGGTGCGGTTACAAACATACAATTTCACATACACATGACACCCAGATCTGGAACAACAATTTGTGGATCACACAAAGAGTTGTTCCGTGCGGGAATCGAACCCGCGACACGTTTCACGGCAGCCAGTTGCCCAGCCACCGCACCAACCGTGCAGTCAATAAGGTGCAGATGGAGGGATTAACTTTGATGTAAGGATACTTGATAAAAACGCAGAATATTCGTTATATGTTCTATATTTTTTATAAATAATTGGTAAGATTTAATTATTTAAACAAACTGACATAATATTTCATATAAAATTAATACATATTTCGTTCATAAATCATGTATAATATTAACAACTAGAAATTAACAAATCCTTCATAATAAATGAACAATGTTTATAAACAACATCTTTGTTGTTTTACGTAGGTATTTGAGTATGACGCGCGTGTTTGATTGTTTACAGGACAATAAGAGCAGCAATGGCACGTTCATCAATAACAACCGGTGCTCCATATCGAAGGAGCAAGAACCGCACGAGGTGTTCTCCGGTGACGTGGTGCAGTTTGGAATATCAGTCGTGGAGAATGCTGGCAATGCTGAGAAGGTAAGGAAGTGAACAAAATGATTAATAATATTCGTTTGTATACGGCACGGAGTGGGTTGCCTTTAGTGCAACTTGTGTTTGACTGTCGCTTTTGCGGAAGAGTTCGTTGACTTGATTGTGATATGTGATGGTTATTACGGAAGCATGGACTCGACCTTTTCAAGATTGTTGTGTTATTTGATCTTATTGAAGTAGTGCATTTAAAATATTTGTTACTTGTGTGTAGCATTGGATTTTTTCGTGGTGAATAGTGTCTTGTGAGATAATTTTTTTTGGATATCAAATCTGTTATGTGGAGCAGTGAACATATTTTGATTAACTTACAGACTTAATAGTGTAAATATACATATAGTATAGTAAAAGTTTTAAGCAACCATTTTATAAGGATTTTCTGGATTTTTAACTCTACCGTTGAATGGCTCGTACAGGCTGATCTATTATTTCTTTTTTTTTTCTTGAAAAGTAACAAATTAATAACGATTGGTGAAAAGAGTTTGCATACCCTTAATGATTCGTGTTCTCATGACACTTCGTAGCATGATTTCGCGTGTGTTATTATGTACTGGTGTTACATCTATGTACCGGACTGAACAACAATCCAGGCACCAGTGTTCGCAATGACCACAGACGTGCATCAATTGTTGTATAAATTATTGCGGTCGCTGCATATCGGCCGTCGCCACTCACTCCACTGTTCGCGTTACTTTGACTGACGTTGATAAAAATGGTATGTTTGTAATGTTTATTGTTACATTTCATTCAATGTAAAACAATTTTTTTTGTTTGGTCAGTATGTTTTCCTTCAGAGACATGTATCTTGTGAGAGGAATCTATTGTATTCCACTTCTTCTCTGTTAATTATGGCGTTGTAAAAAATGTTGTTAGGAGGTAAAAAAAAAACAAAAATAATTTATTTTAATTAGTGCCTGTAAGCACTTAACGTCAAACGAATCGTAAGGCATAATAAGTGTCAGTCTATCGGTCAGTCCTCTTAGTGAATCTATTTGCTCGTTCTAAAGTGTAGATTTCGATGGAGTAGAATGACCGTGAATCTCCATTTACTCTGTTTTAATCAGTTTCAGATACAGATTCTTTGTTACATTACAATTTTCATATACGGAGTACAACTCGTAATGATACTTTTACACTCTTTTATCTATACTAATATTATAAATGCGAAAGTAACCCTGTCTGTCTGTCTGTCTATCTTTTTTTCACGTCTAAACTATGATGCGAACTTTACTGTCTCGATATATTTGAGTAGTGTTTTTTGCTGATTATGATTTGCAGTAAGACAATAGTAGCATTATGTATTGAGTGTGTATGACACTTTCACACAGGAAAAAGTTCTAAATTAATCTTGAGTCAATTCAGACCACCAGAATGCCCTCTGCTGAGCAAAATGCTCTTCTTACACGGAGAAATGAGTGTTAATCATCACGCTTTTTACCTATGAGTTGGCTATTTCAAATTTATAATAAGTATAAATAATGAGTCCAGATTATCCCAATGGAAACATACTGTGGAAGCTCTCTGCCCCACCTAGGGGACATAGGAACTTAAGTCAAGTAAGTCAATGAGTCCAGATTTCCTCAGGATGTTTTTCTTCACCGTTTGTCAATGGTGTCTCAGTAAACTTGAAAGTCCCACATATAATTGGGATAAAGTCACATAGTTACTTGCCAATGTTTCGAACCCGCACCATCAAGCGTGAGAAGCGGGCGTCTTAACCTCACGGCCACCACGACCATCTTGACTTGTAAGACTTGATCGTCTATTATTTAAACTTATTGTTGTTTGGTTTCTATGAATGTTTATTTTTCAATCTACAGATTAGGTAGGTATTTCACATCTTTCCCGTTTTGTAAAGTTTTAAAGTGTGTTACTTGTCCAACCGGTTCCTAGATTGGCTTGTCTTAAATCAAGAATCCCGTATCATCTTGTTTTGATTAAAAATTAATTAGATGCGCTCACGATCTTACATCCATCAATGACTTTGTTGAAGAAGGAGGTTAATTTTGTTAACATTGTTTTCCTACGTTCATGTTGTAATGAATTAATTTTACAACCCTGTAATATATGTAAAGTGATTTTGTTATCCATACAAACTTATTTTAAGGGCCTCTTTTTGCAGCAGGTTTTTATACATCATTATTAATGTATTGTGTTTGTGTAATTTGAATCGACAGAACACGTTCCCGCCCGTGGTTGCTATGCTCAAGCTGTACCATCCAGATGGCAAGGAGGCGAAACTATCGTTTAACCCCACTATGACCACACCTCTCGACCTCAAAGAGTTATACCAGTTAAACAATTTTGTACAGGTAATGTTTTATTAATTTTGAGTGAAATTAACTCATAAGTATCAATCTTGAAATTCCTAACTATAAGTATAAGGCTGTCATTTTACTTGTAACTCCTTGTTGCTCGTATGCTGATCGATCCCATAAAAAAGTATTGAAAGAAAAGGGGCAAAACTCGTCGCTCGAGTTCAGAGTGTTTTAAGCTAAATGTAGCATTCCGCGCGTGCCTCAAAGAGCTAATAGACCGCCACAGACGGGGTCCTACAGGGCAGATGTTCAGTCGGGATTGCGGTGGCAAGCTCGATAAGGTATCGCGGACTCTGCCTAAAGCAGGAGAAGGGACGGGGTGTTTTTAGTCAGTAAGAGTCAGATACTCTCTATCGCCTTACCCAGGTAGGCAAGTAATTTAATGATGTTCCCTTCTCAAAAAATTGTATTTATACTCTTAAGCATATTAATAATAGGTCTTTACCTATGAAATTGCCGTTCTGCAGTACTGACCCATTCAAGTAGGCCATTCAGATTAATATAAGATTATATTAATCTGAATGAGAAGACATTGGATGACTTTCCCCTCACATAAAAAACTAAATGTTGCAATTAATTTAATAACTCAGTGCATGGTCAACTGGGGGTGGCAGATTAAAATGAGTCTAAATGTACGTGGGTGTAGGAGGCGATCCAGCGCGAGGCGTCGCTGGAGACGCGGCTGCGCACGCTGCGCGAGTGCGTGGAGCGCACGCGGGGCGAGGCGGCGGCCGCCTGGGACCTGTTCGTGGGCGAGCAGCGCCTGCTGCTGCGCGTGCACACGCTGGAGACCATGCTGGCCGTGGGCTCGCAGCCCGACCCCGCGCAGCTGGCGCAGCTGCTCAGCGACAAGCGCAACTACCAGGAGGTGGCGCAGGAGTCGCTGCGCGCCGCGCACGAGCAGCGCCTGCAGCTCGAGGAGTCGCTCGAGCGCCGCAGCCGCGAGCTCGCCGCGCTGCACCAGCAGAACTACGCGCTCCGTCTCACCGCCAACAACGCGCTCGCCGAGCTACAGGTACCGACTCTCGCTAATCTCTACTGCACACACATAAACTGTCATTTTTTTAAGTTACCGGGAATACGGAGATTTCTTTTAATATAATACCTGCAAAGTTCCTCTCTATCTACTAAGTACTAAGTAGGACCAATTGAGTAATATGAACAGTTTGAGTACTATTACTTCTTTGGACAATCAAGTGGTGTGTTACAATGTTCATAGGTAATAATTGGCCAGTGCTAAACCTGTAGGTGTTGTGTATTGCAGAAGCTGGCAGCGCGGTGCGAGCGCAAAATGTGCGCGGCTCGGCTGGCCATCGCGGCCGCGGAGGAGCGCGAGCTCGCCGTGCGCAACCATCTGCCGCTCGCTGTAAGTCATACTACTCATTATACTTATAGGATAAAACCCTACTATGTGAGGACGGACCCTCTTTTTAGTTAACACAACGCTGTGTTGTTTTACGCCGGTTTTCTGTGAGGCCGCGATATCACTCCGGTCGAGCCGATGCATTCGTACCGAAGCTTGGCTCTCCTACACTTAAACTGCATTTATATGATTAAAAAAGTGGTTGTATTGTGGGCGACATGATGGTGATGTTGTTATTGTGGTTTCAGTATTCAGTACAAAACGGCGAAGCGAAGATGTTGGTGGTGAGCTCAGACAGTAACCGCGTGTCGGAGGCGACGCGCGGCGCGACGCTGGAGGACGCCGTGCGTGCCCTACCTGACTATATCAAGATGCTACTGCCGCAGCATCTGCTCAACAAGGTACCTTCGCACGATACTATACATTGATATTTTGGAGGTATGAGAGAACAGGGTGGAAAGAGCCTCATCCTCCATTGAAAAGAGAGGATCCTCCGACCACATTGGTGTTATGTCTGGATGGCTACTGCCCGATGGTCGTTGTCGAGGTTTTGTACTTGTTCTAATTGCATCGAGAACTTTTAAACCGCGATTTTGGATCTTGAACATGGCTGGTGCTGTTGCTGGATGTTGTGCGATAGATGTCGCTTCAATGTCTTTAAGCTATCGTTTGTCTTTGATTTCGATTTTGATTCATGTTCATTGCCTATTTTATTATTATAACGATGTAAGTTTGTTTGTATGGGGTAATCCTTAGAGGTCCTGCTCGAATTTCAAAAATTCTTTCACTGATAGATAGGTACTGTGTTCCTAAATGTTATAGGCTATCAAATGGAGCCGAGCAGCTATTATAATGTATGAATATGAATAGAATATGAATGTCCAAGCCGTGCAATAAATAACCCGGTCTATCTAGTCATTTTTCTTACTCAGACACAAGTTAAGAATTTAATACAACCAAACTTTAAACATAGAGCACTTTAAGTTCCTCTGACGCGTCTCTCAGAGGAACTGTCATTAGTCAAAAAATCTGTTAAATGACGGTACTCTTAAAAAATATTACACGGAGTTTGACGGGCTTTTAGCCTGTGATAATCAATAAAAAATTAAATGAAATCTTACTTAACTATGTAGATTACGACTAGTTTTTGCCAAGGAGCTAACAGACGTAATTATTTTCAGGTCGGAATTAAAGCGATATCAGCCGAAGGAAAATCAGCGAAGGAGTTCGAATTAATATTAAAGACAAATAATATTTATAATACAGAGAGTAAAGGTGAGTACTGATGTAATTAAACATACCAATTATTGGATGAAGATGTGTTTTTTCATAACTTTAGTCTGTAGTTAAACTACTTTAAAGTACCGATGTTACAGATGTTTACATTTATATATTTTTTTATAAGTTTTTATTAATTCTTATGCCTATGAAATATATCATGAGTTTTCAATAAGAATCGGTGTTTATTTTTATTGCAGAAAAACAGAATAACGAAGAGGGCAGTGTCAGTGGGAGCGGCGAAGATAAAACTGGCGAACCCGAATCGTGTACTGACGATGAAAAACAGTCGCGACTCAATCACGGTAAAAACAGCTTATGAAATATTCATCAAATCATTGCTAATAATTAATTTCCGCACTTGTTAGAATAAACCATAGCAAAAAAGCCATGAACCTTAGATTTTCTCATAATCCTTCTTATTAAAAGAATGAAAGTGGTAGAGTCACCCCCTCAAACAGAACAAGCGGTTTAACCTAATACAAAATGAGCATTGTTTTTAGCAATAGTTTCACTTGTATAAGTTGACTATGTTACATGAGATTGGACTCACAAATATACAAACGCGCGCGCTTCAAAGAGCCAATAGATCACCACAGACGGGGCCCTATAGGCTGATGTTAAGCCGGGGTTGCGGGGTAAGCGCAATGAGGCACCGCAGCCTCGGCTTAGAGCAGGAGAAGGGACGAAGGGCTTTTTAATCAGTAAGAGTCTGACACACCTGCCTGCCCGTCCCTGGGCGGGATAAGCCATTTGCTAATTTTCCCCTCAAAAAAAAAATTCTTAGTAATATTAACATAATGTTGGTTACAGACCCAGGTCACGAGGAGAGTCCGAGCCCGCTGGACGGTGAGCTGCACGCGGACAACAACGCCAACTCCACATACAGTGAACCCAGCACTAGAGAAGAATCACCTGTAAGTAACTCGTTGTTCTTGTACTAGGTACTCCTACACGATTTCACCTGTTGCTTAGCGTGACTTCTAGTTATTTTTAAGTGAGCTCTATTGAAGCTTTACTGCATTTGCACTCTGATTAATTGGTTAGCTTAGAGCAGTCCTATCAAAACTGCAAGCTACCTGTGTACTCCTTTTTAAAAGCTTGACTCCGCGCCTATGGCTACTCTGGTGTTGTAGGTGTCCATGGGCGGCGCTGATCATTTACCATCAGGTGATACGTAAGCTCGTTTGTCTCCTATACCAGAAAAAAAATTCAGAGAGCCGAACGAAGTAAACTCGCACTAGGACTCCGCCCCTATTGGTCATATTTTTTTTTATTTTAATGAATACATTACCCCACACTTGTATTTTCTCCTGTGCCGTGGGTGTGTTTACAAACATAGATTTCAAATACACATCACACCCAGATTCGGAACAACAATTTTTGGATCACACAAAGAGTTGTTCCGTGCAGGAATCGAACCCGCGACACGTACACTGTAGCACTACAGCCAGTTGCTCAGCTATTGTGGATTTTTTCTGTGTGTGTTTTGAAAAAATTTTACCCAGAACCGAAAAGTTTGATAATTGCTAGGGAATCTGATCCATTGGGATAACTCTTGTCATTTGTATGTGATGATTTCTATTTCGGATATCATATCATCAAACATTACACAAACATATAATCAACCTATAAGTGACTATTGCTGAACAAAGGCCTCCAAGTCCAGGTTTCTTAGCAATGTTTTCCATTACCACTTGTCATTGGTGTCTATATAAACTTAGAAAGTAAACTCACATTGGGAAAGTCACAATGATAATTATTGTTGATACGACCACTACAATTAGAGCTAGAGTAGCTGAAACATAAGTTAAAAAGAATACCTGTAAATGTGAAAGTTTGTGAGAATGTATGGATGTATGTTTGTTATCCTTTAACGCAAAATTGCTGGACCAATTTGGTTGAAATTGAGTATGTAGATAGATGATACCCTGGATTAACACATAGGCTACTTTTATTCTTATCTACTTATAATTTTTTTCAACTTACCATGCAAGCGAAACCGGGGCGGAAGCTTGTTATAAAAGCTGATCAATACCATTTACCTAAGTTTCAATAAACTCAAAGTTCTCACGAACATATACATTTATTCATTGAATAAGGACAAACAACATAGATCAGTCAACGCCATACCATATCAGGAACAAGTTGGCATGAATTAGTTCGTTGTAAAAACTATTTTTTAATTATTGTACTTGCTCTGCACTTGTTTGGAACTAGGTTCGACCTCGGAATGTTGGCGTGAATCATCGCTTTAGATTTAAAAGGCCTCGGATTCAAACGTAAATCTCTATGCACGATAGCCACCCTTAACTGTCTGAGTCTTCAACACATTTTCAACTTTATTGAAAAATAATAAGGTTGAGAATATATAAAATAAAGTTTGTCAAAATGGTTCAACTTCATGAGCTTGCGTTACTTCGTTTTGATGTCGCTGTCACGAATCTTCGAGAAACCTTTTTACTACTTTTTGTCATTTTTTGTATCTACTCGTTCATAGTATCTGATTAATACTGATATGAATTGGTTTAGTTTTAAATGTAGGTAAAATATAACTATGACTGCCGTACTTCCTTCAAATGTTATATTTTGATTTCATCTACTTTCGTGACTTCCTTCTTTAGTATTTCCAAGTTCTAATTTTATTTCATATCGATTGTTGTAATTTTTATTGTTTTTTAAATACTTTTGGAGTTAGATAGTTATTTGGTCTTTTATTAAAACGTCGACAGCCAGTGAAGTTATTCTATTTTAATATTCGAGCACACTAAACTACATTGTCTAGGGAGTAAAATAATTATCTTTAACTGATCAGTTGACTCATTACAGTTGTGTATTGTGAGCAGTTGATGTATCGTCCTTTGTTTATAATATCTTATGGTAAAAAAATAATGTGGGTGAATAAATGTAATGCTGTCTACAATGCAGTCGGTAGCGTTGCAAGGGCGGTGCAAGACGCGAGCGTATCATTATGTATGTTAATGCACAATTTCACGGCGCGGTAGTTCGTACGATGCTCTTTGTTCTTTATTGCAGCGCGTGAGTCAGTGGGCGGGGCTAGCCTGGCTCCGCCCATTGCACCGTCGCCTCCTGTTACCTGGTTGCTAGGAAACGATCTTAACACGTCATTAAGGCGGATTTTGCATGAACGATTTTCTGATCAGTGCAATGAGTCAAACTGTAAAATTGAATTTGTTATAATTATATTAATTATGACGGTTAATTGTCCGCAGCGCTCATCGTAATATTGTGTTATAGAAGGGATGCACATTTTAACTGTCAACAGGACAGCCTTTTGTACCTAAACCATCGTTTAGTTTTTAAATACTAATCAATAAAACAATAACATGTACAGGAATTAATGAAACAAAACAAGGCTTAATAAAACATAGCGTATATTTGTGTTCAGAGCAAAGCGGGTGTGGAGTACGCGAACATTCTCCGCGTGATGGCGGGGCTGAACGAGGAGATCAAAGTACTGCGCGAGCGGCTGAGCGCGGCCGCGGCCGACAACGAGCAGCTGCGCGCCGCGCGCGACGAGCTGCTGGCCGCGCAGCCCGACCACGACGCGCACGACGTGCCGCCGCTAGACCCCGACGACGCCGCCGCCTACCGCGCGCGCATCGCCGACCTGCAGGTACACCATCACTTATATTATAATCCTCTATTTTATGGAATTTGTCTGTAACCTAACTAGAAAGTGTCCACCATTACTCATGCTAGTTTAGATTCTTAGAAAAGTGAGAAAGTTTTATCGTCAAAAACCTGTAATCTTGGATATCAAATACCGAATATTGTACCAAACTCAACGGACTTTTAACACGCCCTTGTCGTTTCAACTAATTGATAAACAACCAACACTGTTTTAATAATTTTAGGCTCAACTCACTCGTTCGACGGTGGCCGAGGAGACCAACCTCTCCGAGATTCAGCGATTAGCGTCGAGTGTCGCTGACATGCAAGCAGAGCTCGCGTTCCGGCCGACTCGCGCCGACATCGACGACCTCACCGCCGTCGTCGGCAAGCTTCGCGCCGAGATACTTACGCGGGACCAGCAGATCGAGAGGCTGCGTACCTCCACCGTGCGCGAGCGCGCCGTCGCAGACAAGGCCGTGGAGACCGACGTCGTGGTCGATGAGCCGCGCGACACCCAAGAAACGTCTGAGCGATCCATCGATGCCGGCAAGATCTCTGCAGAGATCGACGAGATGTTCCGCCTCGACTACGACGACGACGAAGAGGAGACCGACTCCGCAGTCACCGAAATCAACCGCGACGAGGAGGAGGCGGGCGAGGAATCCACGGAAACGGCGGCGGGCGAGGCGAGCGAGGCGGGCGAGGCGGGCGGCGAGGGCGCGGCGGGCGGGCCGGGCTACGTGCGGCTGCAGGACGGCCAGCGCCTGCGCGAGGCGCTGCAGAACGGGTCGCTGCTGGCGCTGGAGGACGAGCTGGTGCGCGCCAAGGAGCGCTGGGCCGAGGCGTGCGACGAGCGCGCGCGGCTGGCGGCGGCGCTGGCGGCGCTGCAGAGCAAGCCGGCCGCGCTCTCGGCGCTGTGGCTGCGCCGCGCGCTGGCGCTCGTCGTGCCGCTGCTGGCCGCCGCGCTCTACTACGTGCTGCTGCCGCGCGCCTCCTGATGGACGGCCACCTGGGACCCGCCCGGCTACGCCTAGCCCCGGCCCGTCCCGGTACTCTGTGCCACCGACCGCACCGCCCGGGGCTCGGCCCGTCGGTACCTCATTTTCAGTAATACGAATATTATAAAAGCCGCTTCTTGTTTGCGCTCGCCGGCCGGGGGTTTCGGTATATTTATGGATTAGAGTAATTAGAGTTTATAAAATGATATAACAATAGAGTCGGTTTATTGTGCGCCCTCGGCCCGCCGGCGGGAGTAGAACAAACAGTAGCGGGAGCTTGTACGAAGTGCCATTTGCTAGCGAACAGGCGTGATGACGCCGCGAGGGTCGGTGCTCGTTGTTATCGCATGAGTGTATATAACTTAGTATTGTTTCTGTAAAAAGTGTCAGTATCGTATCGATATATAGTATAAATTGATTGTTGATATCTGCCATAATAAATAACTGTACATTTTAAATTTTAAGGCCTAACGACTGTCCTAAGTTATAGTAATTATTGTTGTATTGTATGAGAGCTATCGAAATTCTCAGCCGAGCGACATTTGGTGACTACTCGAATCAGCTGATTTCCCTTGTTGAATATTTTAGGTATAATTGATAGTGTGTTCATCTTTTTATTACGGTCTACTGGTGGGCACGGACGGCATCACGGACTCGCGGCCGCAGCAGAGCTATCTCACATTGTCTCATCGCTTCGGGAGCTAAACATATCATTGTTAGGTACACGGTGTGGGCATTTATTCGTCGACGAACACGGACGTCCGGTTAATTTGAATGGTTTGCATTTTTCTAGTCTTTAGAATCGACGTAGAGTTGATTGCATGACGATTTTTACATTTTTAGAGCTTATTTACAAAGTTTTGTCTCCTATGTATGACCCTTCGTCTGTCGTGGACGCATTTACGCGCAGCTCTGATGGTTTGCAGATTTTGACAATATTGCGTAGCAGTGATGCATTTTGGTTTCGAGTCACGGGTCGGGTAGAGCCCGTGTAAAGTTTAGTTTGGGTTTTACTTTTATCGTGCCACTATTAGTTTGTTGGGAGTTCGTTTGAGTTGTTGTGCGCGAGGGAACATGTTATTATTTAGTTGAGACGCATCTCAGTTGTACTCGAGCCTCGGCGAGCCAGTTCACGTTACGGTCGACCCTCGAGATTGCTTAGCTCTGTGATGTGAGGCCAATAGATAATTTTGTAACAAACTCGTGTAACTAACGATTGAATAATTATATCCTTAGAATTATTATAACTACCACGTTGAAGTCCACTGTCTAAATATTTATTATTTTATTGTTGCACTGATTTTTGTTATGTTCAATGTTTTATTTTGTGTTTAAACCACCTTATTGTAAATAAATTATATCTTATACTCGTTCTTATGTTTAGTTCATGCTGTCGAAGACTTTATGTTGTATTTTATTGAGTAAAAATAATATGCATTCAAAGTGGATGTACTGATAAATTTATTGGAAATAATATTGATTTGTTTAAATCCCTGTGTTTTATTTTCTTACGGTAATATCAAATCTGAGAGAACTGATTGACGTAATAACACGCAATGAATTGAATAGGTACTTTGTTAATTATTCATACAAAAGGTTTTGGGGAAAATCTAGCTTGTTTTCACAGTCAGTATGACACAACTAGCGAATTAAAGGCTGACTAACAAGACACCGCTCGTCGTTACGACACGCATCATCTATTTATATCTCATACATCAGCTATGCTGATTCTTTTAGTTTATTTGTTAACTGCCGCAAGTATACAAAACTGGTTATAAAATTGACGAGTGCACTGCTTTATTTATAAAAATTAAGTAAACTCCGACATATTGCCATAGCAACATTTAGAGTAAGTAGAGGCTCACATTCAAATACATGTACATTGTTTTAACGAAGAAATAAATCTAGTTTATGAAGAACCTTGTTGTCAAGACGTTTAGTATAGTAGAATAAACACCACTGGACTAACTCTGTACTCTATCAATACCCATCCCTAAATAATTACATAACTACATAGTTATATGTCTTAACGAGGGATAATACAATAAATTTTAACGTAACACCTCAAGATTTTGAGATAAGTATCTATAAGTATAATTAGTATTCGTCCAGATATATTTAAAAATGTATACTAGGGTCTCTGTCCCTGTTCAATTCGCCAAGTCAAGTTGTGTCTCAAATTTTACACAATGTAGATTTACCAGGAATTTTACAATAACCGGGTTACCAAAATTTCGTTGTTCTATAGCCAGGAGCTATATTATATTGTAGTCTTTGGCCAGGAGTAATACCTAGACTTTTAAGAACGAAGCCAAACCTAAGTATTCTTTCCTCATAACCTATTCCTAAGTATTCGTTCGATATGTTTCAGATTTTCTCAATTTAAAATATTTCAAGGCCACTGTCGCATAAGTCGTAATTAAGAAAAAAAATGGCTCTATTAAGTATACTGTTCGAATGCAGCTTCAGAACCGTATCTTGTAGGGACCTCAGTTTCTTGTAGGGACCGAAAGGTTTATCCGTATGAAAGGTTAATTTTTGGGATTAGATCAAAAATAATACCTAGCGTGTTTCTTTTCTACATTTATCCAGTAGAGTTGCACCTACCACTCTATTTCTCCACCACCCAAAAATTCTCTTGTAGGTCCATTCTGCAAAGTATAAATCAATTTATTTATTATTTTATTTATTGAAAATTAAGTATTCGGTCTAAAAGAACCGGGTTCGTCACAAGGTGCAATTTAGTACCTACGTAGAAGTATTATAAGAAGTGACAGAGATAACTACCACGCGGTCTTTGATGATACAGGCTGTCTCTTTCACTCAGATTGATCAATAAAATGTGGTAGAGCAATCCTTCAGCACGAATGGGACGGCTCGACCGGAGTGAAACCACGGTCTCACAGAAAACCGGCGTGAAACAATCACAAGCCCAATCCTTCCCCTTCTCCGATTCCTCCCCAATCCCTAAATTTCCAAAACACTAAACACTAAAAGGTCGGCAAAGCACTCGTAACTCTTCCGTTGCGGGTGTCCATGGGCGTCGCTTATTGCTTACCATCAGGTAATCCGTCTGCTTGTTTGCCTATTACATAAAAAAATATACTTAGAGTAACCTTAGGTATATCATATGTTAATCTGTTTAAGGGTTAATCAAACGAACGGGTTAAACGTCTAACCGGACAAGCTTTTAATCCGATTAATGGGTCCTTGGTTTCAGTCCTGATGAATGGACCAAACAGTTTCCATATGTTACATCGAGTCACACTTAAAGGATTGGAGCACACTAAAGTGAGCCCAAATATAAAACTTCAGCTTAAGAACAAGGCAGCTCTCAGTGTATTAACGGCAATTAGGTAATTAAAAATGAGACACTTATCTACTAGAACAAAAGTTTTCATTGCCCGACATAGGTACCTAAGTTTTAAAGATAGTGCGTCTCCCTATAAAACAAGAACTAGCTGTGACCATACCGATGACTGGATAAATCAATACAGTATTAAAATAAAATATTGGTTAACATTCGGGGTCCTTATTTTATTACTTTGCTATGATCAGCACCATTTGCTTGGAGCTTCTTTCCTGGGATACTGAAACCTTTCGTTTTTCAAGGCCAGTGTTTGGTTTTGATCTTTATCTTGCACAACGGTTTCAAAGGAAAATTTCTTATACTTAGGTAAGTTCGATTGTTTACCAATCACTTGACGTCTAGCTGAATAAAGAAGGTCAGTCCGAACAATCAGCTTATCCCCTACTGTGGGAGTAGTCTCTAGCCATACGACCATAACTTTATTTTAGATAATCTGATAATCTGTGTCATTAGGTGTTATTTAGTTGGTAAGTATACGGATTATTTGTGGAATTAACAACAATTTTTTGTGCGATTTTGAATTATTTTGCTATTTTATGTGATATGCTTGAGAATTTAACAAGTATTCGATGTCTTACTATCTAGCAACCAGTGTTTTAAGAAAATGTCATTTGTTAGCCTAAGAAGAATTTTGAACATTGGCGAAAATGTATCGGAACTTGGCAGCTCTCACCACCCCATTACATCGATATGGCGATATTATTCAGTTCTCCTCACTACGATTATTTTTATATCTACAGAAACCTCTTTTGCGTCTTATGGTCATACGTACTCCTTAATTCCTCCGATATTTATTTCTAGGATCAACTATTTAGGACATTAGTTCACAATGGTAGAAAACAAAATAATTTAAAAAGGGATGGGACCTTACCTGTGGCTCTATATCTAATAAGTATGTGTTTTGATCTAGTTATAGATTTTCTCTACTACAAACTTTAACATTTTTTTTATTAGAACATCTCTTTAAAATGATCACAAATAATAAACGAATTAGCGAGATTGGCGCTAAGCAACTCGTTAGCGAATCATTTTTATGTTATAGATGGATCCTCACGAAGATCAGGTACTCGCTTATAAGTATGGTTGTATGGTGAAGCTTTAAACTGCACATATCACAAACACATACCTATAACATATTAGTATGTAGGTATCACTAGGTCACTGAACTCATTTATCTAGGTGGAAACTTTTATTATCTTTGTAGGTACCTTTAGATATCTCCGAAAGCAGAAATAGTTTTACTACATTTAACTTTCCAATAGATTCTATAGGTAACTATTTAAATATTAATACTCTTAAATATTGAAAACGTGAAGAAAAACAGAGCGATGTTTTTCATCGCGATGCGTTTAATGAAAGAATTACATTCTGACTTGTCACATTCTGAACTAGTTTTTCTTTTCTCGCTTATTTCACGCGAGTAGATACTTAAGTCGTTGTTTCCAATTCGTCCTACCAATGTTATAAATGCGAAAGTTCTTGAGTAACTTAGTATTTTTAATTGTTACCTTCACAATAAAACCTGAACTGAATGATAATTGGTTCGGACATAAATTAATTGTAATGGCTGGTATATACATCATCATCACCAGCCTATAAGTGCCCACTGCTGAGCAAAGGCCTCTTCTCACACGGAGAAGGTTAGAGCATTAATCACCATGCTTGCTCAATGCGGGTTGGTGATTTCAAACTTATAATTAGAAAAAGTTATAAGTCCAGGTTTCCTCACGATGTTTACCTTCACCGTATGTCAGTGGTGTCTAAATTATCATAGAAAGTACATATAACTCGGAAAAAGTCACATTGGTACTTGCCAGGTTTTGAACCCGCACCCTCATGCATGAGAAGCGGGCGCCTTAATCTCCGGGCCACCACGACATTTATACATGGGCACGGTATATACATGGGCTTAGTCTTTTCATCTGGTTAACATGGGCGAGGCCGCTTGTGAGACAAATATCTCGCCTTTATCCTATTGGAATAGACAGGATCCACAGAGCGCCAGTGCCATTCTCATTCCTTACACTTCTTTAGTTTCCAACTTATTCATAAACGAATCTGTTAATACGGGCACGCCAAGAAGGCGGCTCCATACCTGGGTCCTATAGGGTCCTCATAATATCTTTTTGTGGGTCCGCGCAGTGGGCGGTATCATCACCAATTATTAAGGTGTAATCCTTCAGAGGCAATGTCTGTCTAAATACGGATAATACTTATAGTTACTTAGGTAATATAAGGTTTTTCCTCTTTGCAACTGTTTAGTATTGAATGTACCTGCACTATTTGGTCCTTTCCTGCCAGCTGGATAGTGGCTATAGGTATCTATTTACTGAAGACAAATACACAAATACATACTTGTGTATATGAAAAAATCATGTTTGGCAAATGAAGATGTAAATAGAAAACCAAGTAAACAGGTCAACAAGTTACTGGCACAAATAAACACGTAGGTATGTTGTACCTACTTACATCGAGATAATCATTTTCATAAATAGCACAGTTGATAAATACGATGCGTTCTCAGAAATGATAGAATATCACACGGTTATATAGACTACCAATTTTTATTTATTACACGATTTTTTTTATTTTTTTATAGAGATGATGGTATATTATGTGGTGTCCCGGAGGTTAAGGCGCGCTTCTCATACATGAGGGTGTCAGTTCGAAACCTGGCAATTAACAATGTGACTTGTATGTTCTTTCTTCGATTATTTAGACACCACTGTGAAGAAAAACATCTTGAGGAAACTCTGGACTTACAATTTCTAATTATAAATTTGACATCGCCAATCCGCCTTGAGCAAGCCTGGTGATTAATGCTCAAATCTAATCTGTGTGAGAAGAGGCCAGCAGTGGGCACTTATAGGCTGAAGATGATGGTAGGTAGTCGCGATGTCCTTCAGTTACTTAGATACTTAAAATATGTTAGACTTTTTTCATTTGTCGTATGTAAGTATAATAAAACAATGTTTAGATATACCTAACGGGATTGAATTGACTAAGTCGTAAGCAACAATATTGTTTTAATTTCCCCCCAAAACTATCAAGTAAACACGTTTCTATATATGAGTCAATTGAAAACAAACTTAAAATAATAATAATAACATTTGCCTGTTGTGAATGTTTCCGGGAAAATGGACGTGTTTGCATGATAATAATTATGTTAATAAATATGCCATATATCTAAATAAAATTATGCAAAATGGAATTTCAAGCTGTCTATTAGACTATAATTACCTATCAAGTAGATCAGATTAGATATGTGAATGCCTTTTGTATGTACTCAAATTCAGTAGGCCATTTAAATCCACATTGTTTTTGTTTGAATAAAATAAAATAATTTTAGTTAACGTTCGAGTAGTATGAAACGGCTTCATAGAATCGACATACTTTTCAAAATAGAATTTTACTTACATCGATGTGGTTGTTGTTTTTTTTGTTTTGTAATATCTAATAGATAGGTGGCGCCTTCGTAAGGGCAAAGTGTAAAATGACACTGTAGATAGGTAGATACTGATTAATTTTAATGTCATTAATTGTAATTACAAAACCATCACGCGGAAATCTATATATATAAAAGAAAGTCGTGTTAGTTACACCACTTATAACTCGAGAACGGCTGAACCGATTTAGCTGAAAATTGGCAGAGAGGTAGTTTAGAGCCAGGAGAAGGACATAGGATAGGATAGAGTAGGTTAGGTAGAGTAGGGAAGGTAGAGTAGGGTAGGTAGAGTAGGTTAGGTAGAGTAGGGTAGGTAGAGTAGGGTAGGTAGAGTAGGGTAGGTAGAGTAGGGTATGTAGAGTAGGGTATGTAGAGTAGGGTAGGTAGAGTAGGGTAGGTAGAATAGGGTAGGAAGAGTAGGGTAGGTAGAGTAGGGTAGGTAGACTAGGGTAGGTAGAGTAGGGTAGGTAGAGTAGGGTAGGAAGAGTAGGGTAGGTAGAGTAGGGTAGGTAGTCAAATGACGGGAGCGACGCCGCGGGTAAGAGCTAGTAGATCATAAACAAATCGATTATGACATAAAAAAATACCAAGTAATGTGTGACGTACCACGAGCGTCGTCTAAAAAATATAAAAAATATTTTTTTCTGTGTTTGTTCTGTCCGATTTTTCTGATACTGATACCGCAAATTAGATTGACAAATACTTGTATTTATTAAAGTTATAGTTTGTTTCAACAATTTATCACAAATATATTATCAAAGAGAAAGTAGTCACTATTATTGTTGTCATTGTATCCTTACATACTTTTTCACTGCGCGGTTGGTTTGGTGGCCGTGCAACGTCGCCGTGTCGCGGATTCGATTCCCACACGGAACAAGTCTTTGTGTGATCCACAAATTGTTATTCCGGGTCTGGGTGTCATGTGTATGTGAAATTGTATGTTTGTAACTGCACCCACGACACAGAAGAAAATCCAAAAAAAAAAACAGGTGTAGGAACGAATCTTTAACGAAAGTGTTCTATTCCGTCCTGGGTCCCGGGAGCGCAGGACGGGTAGGATACTTAATTATTTTCCACCCTCAAAAAAACAAAAGAGTACATATACCTATAGTTACAGTTCTACAGTGGGTACAGTTTATTGTTTGCATTATAAACATTTTTTATTGAAATAACGAATCACATGAGAAAAGCTCGACTAGTTTCAAGTTACAACGGGACTCTTATTCATGAGCAGTGTGCGCGTCGCGCAGCCGAAACTAGTAGAGCTTTTCACATTTAATTCGTAATTTGAGTTTTCAATAAATTTAGTATGTTTCACGATATGTCTAAATTCAGTATTTCGATTATAACTGTACCTAAAAAGTGAACGCCGTAACAAAATAATAAAGACTGATTTGATTTGATTTGAAAACTTCATGATGACAAAATAAGATTAGTAACAAATGTATACACCATTTTTTTTATTTATTACTCGATAAAAGGTTTTTTTTTTAATATGGCAGACATTATGTCTAAGTATTGATAATAATGCAAAGATAATAGACTTTTTTCTTTGGTTTGTTGTTTGGATGCCATGTAGTCAATATTTTCCAAGTAGTTTTGTAATTACTTTCATTTAAATTTATGAAAAGCTATATAAGAACAACAAATGGTTCTATACTATATGCTTATTTTCAGTAAATAGAAAATAAATTTTATCTTACTTACCGTAAGATAAAATTAAAAACTCTTCCTACCAATATATATTACTAGAGAGAATTTATGTAACACTTTCCATTTACAACTAGTAATATTTTACCATGTTGAAATGAGTTTCGTTTCAAATCTCAATATTACAACATACACAATAGACAACACAACAGGAATTATTTATTTGACAATGAAATAATATTAAAATGTTTTAACAAATAAATCAAAAAAAGGAGATTTTCAATTCTGTGCAATATTTCTCGTTGCCATAAAATGTATGTCGCATTTTTTCACGTGAAAGTATACAATTTTTAACACGCGTCAATAAGTTTGTACACGGAAAAAAATAAAACATACCTAAATTAAGAAAGAAAGTTTCTTTTGCTATAATTTTTTTATCCACAAGAAAATCTAAACAATGTTAGGTAATATATGTATTTTCTATATCGTATTTTCTAGCAACACAAACAATTTGTAGAAGGTTTACAATAAATACATTTAGGCCTAAAAAGATGAATGAACTTCTAACTTTTGGTACAAATAATATAGGTATATGAACAATATTAATTTATTATTATTAATTAACTTACGATTACAATTATAAATATGATTTATAGACAAGCTTACTTATACTAAGACCCACAAAACTGTTTGCACGATTTGTCTTCGGTGACGGAACAAATTATTTTAATAAAATATTCTTTTTTATAACCGGACTTGCGATAATTACATAATATCTAATAATATTTTAACCAAAAGATCTGTCTTAGAAACCTGAGAACCAAATAGAGAATGTGTCTATTGACCTGACCGACTGACCCGAGAAAGAACTTCTAACTATCTGGCAAATATACTTTTTTTTAGCTTTTAAAATCACAAGTTATTCGTTTAGTACACTAGACACGGAATACTTTTGTCAAGCGTTCAGCTAGCATTAAGCGTCAGGTCATTTTATATAACATTTATTAAACTACTAATATAAAAGTTTATTTTTTTAACGAATTGTTGGTCCTTATTAGACATCGAATTACCAGCCGAACCGCCGTGTATTACTATTTAACTTATTTACAATAATTACATTTTAATTAAACATTTACATAATAATGTTTGCCTTTTTAGGTTACTTTAAAGTATATTCCTTTATTTTTACGTTTAGGTCATTACTTTATTAGATACACCGTTATATGCACAATGACTTCTGTAGTGCGTCATCACAACAGTTTATGAGTGAAAATAAGTTACAGTTTTTTTCTCTTATTACATAAAGTGCTCAATAGAGAGAAAAATACCGCCAAAAATTGAATTTGCACGATGATGACACGGCGCAGCATCACTTTCTCATACGACGAAATTAGGCTTCAAAGTGCAGTTTTCTTCAGCAACTCCAATGTTGTTTGTAGAAAAAAACGTATAAGCGATACAAACGGACGAAGATCCCACCGACCCGTGTATGTCGGCCGAGCTGGGAAGTTCGTCCGGGCGTAGCACTTGATACTGTTCTTCTTTCTTCATGTTTCGTTCTTCATTCTTCGCGTCTCCCAATTCACCACAGCGTCTTATTATAAAACTAGCGGCATATAAAACTAACACGTCATACACTTAGTAACAAAAGTATTTGAGGTGAATGTAAGATACAACATCAATGTCTGACTTTCTACATGAAGTAGGTACTAAATATTTAAATTAATTTAAACTCAAAGCATACATGAGAAATAATTAAAAAGATAAAATAAGTTATTCACCTGTAATAAAGAGCGGATGCTAATGGATGTAGATTCGGTGCGGAGTGAAATAAGCACTCGGTTGCCTTCCGTCGACCTTCGATCGGCGCGAAGCGAGCGAATGCTGTGGCGAATGTCCGTCGGAGGAGCGCGCGGCGCCCGGCGTCGGCGGTGAACGAACTCACCTTGACAAATGCACCATTTGGCATTGTTCGCGGGAAAACCGGCGGCCTTGCGCGCGCGCCGCCGCCGCCGCCCGAGCCGACCAATCACGAGCCTTCGCGCCACAGCCTGCGACTGTTTTGGCGGGAACGAGTCGTCTGAACCACTGTGAACGTCGCACGCGCACCGCAGCGCGGCGCTGTCGTCGCGTCGGTAACAACACAATTTCAGCGTGACGACCTTTCGACGTAATCTTGTGAATGACATACGGGCCTAGATATTTTGCTAAAGAACTTCTCTTCTTTGGTAGTTAGACAACTGTTTATGTACTTTATTATGTATTTTAAATACTCATATAATTATTGTATATTATAATATATACATATTGATGAAGGGTTTAAGCCTTACCCTAGGCACTTACGTAATTTTAGTTTTTATTATTCACCCAAAAAACCAGGTGAAATGCATTTTATGACTGTTTTATATGTAATGGGAGATGTTGACGCCCATTTCAATTACTCAATTTATTTGCAAGAATAAGAAGCTGTCTGGCGTCTAGCACGAATAGACAAATGCTAATGTGGTCATGCTCGAGCGCTTCCCAGGTACCCACGAGATAAAGCACTAAGCTCGCAGTATTTTGCACGATATAATTGACTGATATTCGACTTACTTATAGATAATATTTTTAAAAAATAATATTATATTGTTTACGACAATTATATCCGCAACCATTATTAAATCGGTTATTCATGATAAGAAGTCAAAGTTTTAACTACATACTTTGTAATTGAAATTAAAGAATTTATGAACTTGTTAACAAAATTGAATTGATTACTGCGATATTTGTGAATGACTTGTTAACAAGTGAATATGAAAGTCAATTGTTAAAACTATACTTTTTTTTCAAAGCATATTAAGTACGTAAAGTTTGTTAGCATTTAGTATTTATATACCTAAATGTTTAATCTTTAATCCACTATTGCGAGCTATATTTATGATAAGCACATATATTTACCAAACACTAGTTAAAAAATAAAGTAATATTTTGTCAAATATTCTTCCTTAATCCCGAAGGCGAACTTCGTAGCAAAATGCTACGCCGTAGTGATACAGGCTCTACGCGGGAATAAAATCTTTATAGGTCAAAGCAGCAAGGGAGTTTGCTCAGTAGCTGCAAATATAAAGAAAACCGCAGGGTTTTCCTTTAACGCAATATATTTTTATATTTTTTCTTGTAAACACGAGAAGTTGAATGGTAATCGGAAGATAAATAAATCATCTAAGATAAGTAACGTGCTCAATTAATAATTATAATTGATATAAAATTATTACTTGCAATATTTATAATAATATAATATACTGAGTTAAGTTTGTTATTTCTTCTATATTTTATTATAATACAGGCACAATAGAAATACCTGTGCCTGAGGTGAATGTTGTGAAAACAAAACTGCGTCAGAATTCCTTTCTTAATAAAAACTGAAGCGTTTGCATGAAAGGTGAATTCATAGCGGCATAATTATGTAAATGCGTAGGACAGTTAAAATATTTGTTTTGTATTATAAATACAATGATCAAATGTAACAGGTTTTATTTTGTTTTGCAATGCATATTGCAATCGGAAATATAATTTGCGGTCTGGGTCCGGTCCGACTGATCCTACCTAATATAGTCTGTGGGTCGGACGATTGCCTTTGCAATTCCTGGGTCCATGATTAGGGTTTAATTAATATAATCATTTTTGAGACCGTACAATTTATAGGACCAGTTTTTGTTGTACATTGTTTGATGGATGGTTGGTTTTTAATGATTTGCTTCAATATATATACGAAATTTCCAAGATTTTGTACGTAAATAACTAAGGTATTATGTATTTATGTCAGCAGTGCATTAAGGAAGGTTCATTTTAATAATGAGAGCTGTTAGCATGTTATACCCAAGGAAAGACCAGAGGTTTTCCATGATGACATATTTACAGTTGACTCATTTATTTACTTGTAAGTAAAAGAACATTAGTAGGTCATTGGATTACAAACATGACATCACATTTAAATAGAATAATTGCTCAACTTTTCACTCAATTATTCAAAGTATTTCTATCGCGCCGACACTCCTCGAAACGAGCGGGACAACAGATTTAAGGAGACCCCAAACATGTCTCTACATGTTCGTTTAAACCTGAACCAGCCTCGATTACTCTGGCGACATAATATATATCATATTGAAATGTAAATAACGGATTTGGCCTTGTTTACAGTTTTAGAGAATCAGCCTCCTTTTTATTCAAACAAACAAGTTGAGACAAGTTCGTTCGATACAAATAATAATATGGACGACCTCTAAAACGAAAGCTGTAGGGTGAGTTTCTGAACAGAACTGTGACTCATTTCTGCCAAGCAGTCTATACCAAGGAATATAAATAGATCCATTATTTTCCTTGTATTTATCTCTTCAATATTACCTCTGTTTCATAACTGTCGTCAGGTCAGTGCTTCGTAGAATGAGGTCGCATTGTGATTAATATATTTTATGCACTTCACTTCCGAGTATCTCTATATTAATTGCAGTCTGCAATACTTCTAGTGTATTAACCTTTAATATGATTTGTGGTTAACAAAACGAGTATTTCATACTTTATTGTGATCGCCTCTGTGTTTAATGTCGCGAAGAAAATTATATAGTTAGTCGTCCATTAACGAGGATGGGTTAACGTAATTAATGTTTTATATATTCATGAAAGATGATAGTCGTCGAAATAGAGATTCACCTGTTTTTAACTGATAAAAAAACCGCTTTAAAATGTGAGTAGCTGGTTTAGACTTGAGTGTATTTCAAATAATATTTCGCTACTTATCATTTACACAGCGAATGTCTTCGGCGAGTGCGGCACAGGACATGAGTCAGGTGTCATTGACCCGGCGAGCACCGCGTCATCACAATACCTAGCCTGACGCCATTACATTTTACGCCAGTTTTTATCATCTCGCCGCTCAGTTGACCCTCGCTCGTTTCATTTGAGAGCATTCAATGATGCTGATCGACATCTTTTTGACATTTAACTACAATTTGATTTTAGATAGAATAAGAGCTGCCGTGCCTAAGTTTGATTGAGAAATTAAATGCCTTTCCCATATAATGTACTTTAACTAAAATATATTATAACAGAAAGAAATTATTCTAATAAGTAACGTTTACTATTTAGAAGTTAGATAATTACGTCTAAAACTTTTATTCTTTTAAATGCAGGTATCAATTGAAAAACATTATAAATAAAAACATTACGTAAGCAAGCAACATGGAAACGGACAGTGCCACTAACTTAGTTACTTACATTATTTATTGCTAGAACTAGGCTCAAATTAATTCATTAATATTTATTATGCGTGCATCCGGGAATTATGAATCACATTGCTCGAACGACGCCGCGTCATGAAACTAGCAATATTTATCACAAGTCAGGCTATTAGTAATTGGATTAGGCCATGTGGGCCATTCATTTGCAAATAAGAACAATATTTTTATTAATATTCGCAAACCCAAAAAGGAATACTTAATTAACATAGCGTTATAGATAGGGCCAAGATAACAAATTCACGGGTCATTTAATTTCTTAGTTTCTTATAAATCCCTATTATCTTTAATTACTGTAAACACTGGAAATAGCTATTATTATTTGACATATTACACGTTTAAATACAAGCTTCGATGAGACGGGCGATGTTATGGTACAGGTTACAATCACAGAACATTTAAAAACTCTAACCTGTAAAATGTTCTTTAAAAGATTTTCAACTTTCTTGGCAAATTATAAGGTTGAAGATTGAACTAGGTCGATGTCTTTACGCCGTATGGTACGTACATAGGTATATATAAATAAACGCGTGTGGGATGTTAGTGTCAATATTTCTGGAAACAATTCGCTTTGTGTTGGCGCAGTCCGGCGCGGATTCGTTAACCCTGCAGTCGCCCGTCCTCGGCCTATAGGTTCCCAGAATTCGGCATAACCCTGTCCATGTCCTTCCGTCCGTCGCCTCTTCATTATAATTCAGAATAAGTACGACTTATATATAGCATTGTTCTTATAAAGAGCTGTCACACATTACACGTTTAATATGACTTTCATTCAGTGGATGTTGAGGTTATGTTACGTTTATAATTTAAATTTGTCTACCTTCTTTATTCCTGACGCAAGCGTAGGTTTGCACGAAATCTGTAACAAAGGAAAGAATAGCATTATTTTTCTATTAATTTTGTTCCTACGTTAGATTATAGCCGCTGATTCAATTTGCTGACTTTATTTATGTCTTTGACAGGTGTCGTCTGAAATATCTGACATAGCAGTAGAATATGTACGAGCATTATGTTTAAATACTACATACATGCCGTTGCTATGTCTCTCATAAATTCATTTTTACTAAAACATTAAAACGTAGGTAATGCAGGCAACCGTGAATTCGTTGACTAGGTAAATATTTTCTAATTATATTCCGAGTTGTATATTTGGTTTAAGAGTTTTAATTAGACAATAAGTATTCTAAAATTAATGTTTCCTTATGAATAATTCGTGTGTCTTCGGGGAAGTGTGTGGCGGCCTGCGCAGGCGACGCCGTCGGCAGCGAGGTGGCGCGCGCGCACTCAACCATGTGTGAATTTAATCACACACACACAGCCCAATAACTGCATGATGTCACCTGTACATTACATGTGACTCAAGTAGGACATGTTTTTTCCTTTCGGGGGTTTTTAGTGGTGTAAAATTAATTGCTTATCTAACTTAACCTTTATCATCACGGGAGTGGTAAATAAAAGAAATACTTAAAGTAAGTACATTCGACTACACTCGTGTGTTCCGACTACATTTGACACTTATACATGGACTTTGTTTGCCTGGTTTTAATTAAAAGGTATCGTGTGACACCTGTTCTGTTATTTTGTATCCGCAAATTGTTTGAATACTCGCTCAGAATTTTGTTATAAAATTTTATATCGTAGGCCACGTATGCTATTCACGATATACCTACAGACCTGTAAAATATGCGTGTATATGTATAACTAAAACTAAGAGAGAAGATTGTAAGTGTTCTTTTTTAATAACAATTATCAGATTTGAAAAGTCCAATTTCATCATCCAATCATTTCACGCCCTGGATCGCCAATTCCACCACCTGCTTTGGGTCGCGGCTGCGATACGTTATTGCGCCTGCGTCATTGCCCAGAACTCTAATCATCTTATAAATAGCAATTTCATATATACACAAAAAAATAAACCAAAAAAGATACAATTGTATTAATCATTCGTTCATCTGTGTAGTTAACTTTTCTATTTGCTTGTAATTTACCAAAACTACTTAATTCATTATTTTTCTTATTATATGATCATTACAAGAATATAATTGCATTGTATGTTTTCATAAATTCAGTGAAGATAAAGCCTTCATGAACGTTTCTTAGTAAAATATTATCTCAAATATGATTTAACTGAACACCACGCCAGTAACTATGACAAAAATACATTTCGTAATAGATTTAAAAGAAACTGGAATGATTAAAAAACAACGGTAATCAGCGAGATAATCTCAGACACCAAGGCTTTCGTTTACGTAATGTTTCCAAGAATATGTTAACTAAGTACAGTACAATTGTTTTGTATTTATTTCAACGAGTGTTTGCAGACTAAGCCTCAGCTATTGAATCACCATGACCACAAGAGCTGGAATGGAATGTCGTTTACATTTCAATGAGAGCATCATTTAGTTTGTAAACTGGGAAATTCGTGGCTGGAAACTTACCTATACAACAGTACAAGGTCTAATATGACGAATTTTTTCAATACATTTTCAACTTCGTTAATAAAATAATAAAATACAAATTACAAAATTCATTGAGTTAAAACAGTTTGGAGTACCTTGATGCCGTTATCGGCGGCATCTATATCTACATCATTGTAGATAAAGATTTTATTTTAAGATGAACTTTTTCATCCATGATCCACGCGAGACACAATGTATTTTCTATTGTGTCTTTTAAACCGACATTCAACGGGTTAAACCATTGTGGATAAAAATGTGAATAAAATAAGTATAGGTAGACAAAGTTATAGAAACTTCTTTACAACCGAAATTGATGAAAATATGGATAAATAATACAGCAACTGCAGATCTATAGACCGGCACGCCACCTACGTAGAGTCGAAGACCTAACCCTTTCCTATCGGTTTTATGATCTGAGTGGGCGAAAGTAACTGATACTATTTCAAAAGCCTGTATAGCAAAAAACAAATGGTAACATTTTCCTTAACTTTATCAATACCTAACAAATCCATGGAGTACCTCTCCGTGTAGATCTATAATTCAACGGTAATTAAATACATTTCCACAGTAAAACTTTGTGTTCTTATTTCAAATTTCCTCAAAATTGTATTTTAAGCACTGTATCCAACGCCACGTTGGCAACGATAAAATAATGATTAGGACATTTTCCTGACACAACCATTTTTCTATAATGAACGTGTAAGCGTCACCTTTGGGCCTACGCGTTTATTTCGAATGATGATGACGGTTTGATGTTAGCGCAGTTGAATGGCGGCGAGCGCGGGCGCACACCTACGGACTAGCAGCACACACGCCGCTTGCTGTTTGTGAACACCAAGCCGCGTCTGTGTGGGTTATCGTTATGTCAACGAGCCGATAATGTCGTGGACTCGTGTCACGAGTTACGTCAACGTCAGCTGGCCCGTGGGCCGCGGTTGGACGCGCGGACCGACGAGCCAGAAAAAGAATGCCGATTACTATCCACAGCTTACCAATTAATCAGGAATTTCTGAACGGTAAACATGCAGTTATAAGTAGGTGCAGATGGAAAAATTCACTCTAATTTCAAAGACAGATAAGGCTGAAACGGAAGCACTTAGTGTTTATCGAGGTGCTCCAGTAAGACCTTTCTCTATCGGTTGACGGTCTAGAGTTATCTGAAGGATTATCATAAATTAAATGCGATTACCGGTCACTTCTAGTCGCAATATGGACTTTATAATGTGCTTCAATGGGTGCAAACAGAGGTTTAGAATGGAACTTTCCGAATCTGTAGCCACATAGAATGCGATCAGCCATCGTATGAATGACGTGCGATGACAAAAATACAAGATAACACAACTGTTATCGTTACATCACGCTCAGCTGTTAAACTAGTTCGGCGCTGCATTCCTGAGGGAACGCCAGCGCCGGCGCGGCCGCGGGCGCAACGAGCCATCGACCACATAAAAAGATAATTACTTGAACTACACGCACACGTCTGCATAACTAAGCATTTTTATATTCTTTTATCTCATTAAGATCGATTTGCGGTAGTTCAGTTAAATTAACTATTTGATTGCAACTTGCTATAATATTTTACACACATTTAATAATAAAGTTATAAAAGATTAATTTGTAATACATAAATAAACTATCTTTTCAAGTTAAAGTTAGCCTCAGTTATATCTAACGACACGTGGTGATGTAACTTTGACGGCATGTCTTCAATCAAAATGTTTGACAAAGCATCAATTCCGGAACGTAGTTATGACGCGGTACCATGGTCAACAATTCCAATAACGAGGAAGACCATACTTGGAACATTATTTAGAACTATTTGACGTAACTTGACATTATCAATGGACAATCTGTGGGAAAGTATTATATTGCGGTCCCTGGCTTTTGAATGGATAATCGCCATCGCTATTCAAAAAACATTACTGGTCACTTATTATGTATGCAGTTAAAATCGATTATTTTATTTAGCATCGAACGTGAAATAAATAATTCATTTGAGGTCGCCAATAGTCGAAGTCGTGTTTCTATCCGCAAATGTTGCTCGGCACAGCCGGGTTTGTTTCATAGTGATTGCGATAACTTACGTGATAGTAAGAGTAATGGTGTTATGGTGAATTTATTGATATTAAAATAATTTCATTGTAATATCAGCATCAGCCAATGCCATTTCAAGGACACATGTGGCAGTTTCTCGAAATAGGTAGGCAACCGGCTGTGTACTGACGTCAAACATTTGACTAAATAGTTTGCATTGTCTTGTCAGTTTGTATTGCTCATTTCCCTATAAGGTCACTACGGTGCAAAAGGCAATAATTTTTGAATGCAATCAAATATGGTTCAGCGTCTACGTACGTTTAACTACTGGATTCGGATGACGTAACTGTCGTCACTGGAGCGAAGGGCCACGAGCAGTGCGGTCGATCACCCCTAGCCTGGTGGTTATTATGACCATAAACTTCTTCAGAAGAGACGAATGTCCCTACACATTGGAACGAGTGAACTGTATGATTTTGTTTATATTTGTGGGTATCGTGTCAGTAGGTGGGAGGCAGTTGGCGCCGCTCCGTACACACTCATGTAATTTGGGACCACTCAATGCTAGTCTATTATTGTCACTAGCGAGTTATTATAACGTTGTTTATGACACCAATTCGCTTGAGTTTACGATCAAATTGCTACTTTATTTGTGTTGCTTTTAGATTGTATGATGCATACTGACGATTTATTGACCACGAACTCTGTGATTTATTCCTTTGCCTTGTCTTTCTGCACTGCATGTCACTTTATGATGTATTGTGCAATACAAATGCTCTGTACACCTATATGAGCCAAGGATAGTTACTGTAGCTTGGTTTATGTTGTTGCGGCTTGTTGTCAAGCCAAGCAACTAACGTTTAGCAACAAGTTGGAACAAGTTCGTACGATGAGTGACTCGTTTAACCATTCCAGACCACAGGACACGCGTTAAACGGAAGAATTACATCATGAGACAGTGCTACGATAAATTGTACAAAAGTAAATGTTGGTATTGTAAGTTAAATCAAGTGATTTATTTTAGTTTGATGACGATTCGACACGGAAGTGGGAAACGGAATGACTTCATGCTTACACATTACATCATGAATGGATAATTCATTGCCACGATAATGGCAATGTGCACTCGACTGACATCATAGTTGTACGTTTCTAGGTTTGTCATCGACCTCACACAACGTTTTAGCAGTTAGAGGAAACAGGCTAAACATCTACAATCTAAAGGGAAAAACACAAAGTAAAGTAGTTATTAAAGAACTTCTAATTATTGTACTAAATTAGTCTTCTTACGAAGGATGTGTTAGGGCATTATTTCTATGTGAAGCATTAAGACTATTAAAAGCAATATAATTGGCAGTAAATGTCCTCTTAATAAAGACCTAAGCTTGAAGCAGGTAGGTTAGATTCATTCCAAGTTCTCATACACTAAACAAACAATCCTAAAATAAAAATCAATTGATAAACAATCGACAATCAAGAGATGACAATATGTTAAAGGTCCTCAGTTTGTCAATATATCAATCAATACCTATACCTACTATGTGTGATTATATTTACACGTGTTTTGATTATTTCTGTATATACATTATGAAATTCATTCTTATTTCACTAAGAGCGTTTATGTGGCACTCGAATTTCAAATCTAGAATCTTGGAAAATACGGATCCGATTTTAATGTAACTTTGTACTTATGTGCAGTATTACAAGGTCTAAAATTTTATAAAGTAGGTTTTCGGAAGAGAGAAAAAGACAGAGAAATGCAATTATAAGTTTCAATTCAAACTTAAAATCTACCGTTGACCTGACTTTGACCGACTTTATCGGAGCATTTGAATTTAACAATTTTTGTCAGTAGTCAAAGCCTTAAACTTTATTTAGAAAACGCATTTCCTAACACAATGTATATTTCTCGTAAACGCTGTTGACTCTTTACATGTTTCAGCATTTGGAATGACTATATTTTAATAGAACTGGATTTAATGTTTTCATTGTACAGTACAGCAGATTCAATTTTAATGTCCTAATCAAGAAATTCTTGACGCCTCTTCGTTACAGTTCGTTAACTGATTAGATAGGTTGAGCGAACCACACCACGTTATATTTTTAGAGTTCCATGCGCCGTCGCTGACGTTGAGAAAACAATGAAATAAATGTACGCGAGTTCGTCTGCCTCAGTAAAGCGGCGGGAAGTTCAGAAACACGGGGTATCTTGCAAAAACTGACGCACAGTGGAACACGCAACTATTCATTGTGATATTTTGGTTAGTTAACCTAAAAATAGCTGTAAAACAAATGACGTATATCCTAAAAATTTTAAGTCAACTTCACATTGACGTTTCATGAGATTTATATTGCAACTATTGCAAGACACAAAGTTAATGATACAGGAAATATTTAACTAATAAATCTGGCAGCAAATATGCAGCTCCAGGTATGATGATGGTTTGATGAAATGCCGGCCGGTATTCGTAAATTAGAAAGTGTCTGGAATCGCGCCAACGTAATACGGAAACTTATAGGCGTAACGGCTGTTTGTATTGAACATTTTTCCACATTCCGTTCTAAATATATTAGTGACGATGCTGACAACCGAGTGCTGGTGACGTGCGCTGACGCAGCGCTGCCCACGTCAGCACCGCGGAGTCACGCGCCCGCGCCGCCACCCCCATACGAGCCCACATTAACCCATATCACACTTTCTTCCGTATCCACATTATTTTCCAGAAAACAGATACACGACGTTCTATTTAGAAGGCATGACTCCTATAAATTCTAGAACAAAATATTTTTATATATGTAGACTACAGCAAATGTTTACAGGACACCAAAATGCGTTTGCGCAGCTTGTTAGACAATTTTTTTACAAGATACCCTAAGAAGACTTTATGATAATGATATGTTTAGAACTGTTGACAGTCGTTTTGTAACGAATTTAAACTTTTCAAGTAATTCCCGATTTCGTTAAAACTAAAGGGAGAGTTATATTATAATTTGTTTGTTCTACAAATATGTTTTTATCTTTCTTTTTTAGGGGCATTTACGCATATTGTATTTCAGTCCCATCATGTCCTAAACAATAATAGGTACTGTTGAGTAACATGGGCCATGAACTTGATTAAAACTTGTGCATCGTCGCCATTGGGTAGCATTAGTTCTGAAAATATGATTGTTGATGAAAATTTCATCAATTGATTAACTTTGAACCATATTACTGAAAGTAAAAAGGCGTGCCAGGAGATCTTGCTTCATTACATATAAAAGAGTACGGAATATACATAGATATTTATAACTAGCGGGGGAAAAAATAAAAACATGGCAAAGTTTGAAATTCGAATCCTATACAAACATACGTATGTTTAGTCACTCTCTAAAACAAACAAATGAATGACAGCGCAAAAATACAAATCGCATTGTCGTCGCCAACTTGTTGTATACACCATTACAATGTAACAACATAGCATTCATTTTGGCATGTGATAACACCAAATCTTTCATGATACCTATAACTAATTATATTTAAAGTTCCTCATCATTTGCCAGTTCTGAATAACGCTTGGCTATTAACTATAAGTATTTCTGGGGGCAACATTTAGATTGATTTAGTGTACCACCTCTAGCACGTAGATTGTTTTTCTATGTATACAGTATTCAGACATCAATTTACATGTATTTGTTTTTTGTTGTATGTCACTGAACTCCTAAATAGCAGAGACACCTTCGTCTGATGATTTTGACTCTAGCAAGAAGAGTTATAAAAGGCACATTTAATTGCGTAGGTACTAATTGATCCTATACTATTTCTAAACCTATGTTACTTTCTCGCGGCTCTATGCATCTGTGGTCTATAAATAAAATGTTATCTATGGGTGCATCTAGACCGCAGACGTTATATACACATGTGTTTACATTATTTATATTTTATTTATTATATTTTTACCTAGCATTTTTCATTCTAGTCTTTCAACTTAAATATTATGATAGAATTTTAATGAAATATTATATAAAGGGCTTGTTGCATAATGTCTGAAAAAACACTATGTAGGTACCTACTAAATAACTTTGAGTAGATATAAAACCCAATTTGTATGATATACCCTACGTGCCGTAATTTAATTTAATGTATATACATATATATCAATAAAGATAAATAAATAGATAAGCAGATACATATTTTTAAAGTTGATCATTAGTTTTCTCCGTTTTTTTTCGTCCTAATTTATCGTCATATCCTATTTATCGTCATAATTATTATTGTTGAATATTGTCAATGTCGATTTGTATTTGAAGTTCAATTTAAATACCTAGGCTGTACCTCACACTAACTACTATTATTACACCTATGCCACTAGGCACTGAACAAATTCCAAGGTCGCTTGCGAAGCCATCAAATATTTGCCGAATAGGTAAAAACGAAAAACGCTGCGGAAACGTGATTTCCACGTGGGCTACAAAATTATAATTAGAGATATAAATAATATTCTGTGAAGGTTATTAATTTCATATTTTGCAAATAATTAAAATTTAAGAAAGAACAATACCTACAAAAAAATTGATGTACAAGATTATTGTAGATTTTTATCAAATAAATTTATTGGTTTTCAATTTGTATTACTTTTCCACAATCAAATTTTAAACAGGCTAAACGTTTATATGAAGTGGTTATATAACTTTATGTTTATGTATGCGAGCCGTGTGCGAGACACGTAGGTCTAATGTGCAAAAGGCAAACGTTGGTCAAAGGCATCAGAACCGGCTGCGTGAGTCATTGTAGGGGGACCAGCCAGCTCGACCGCAACACAAACCCTTCTACGGTCCTACGGACAATATTGCACTCAATTCCACTTTTATTCGCTGTTGCCATGTTCACTTCAATACCTTTTTCCTTTTATAATACTAAAAATACTTTACTTTCATTTGTTTTATGAAAAACTTATCTCAAAAAGTACACGTCTGCGTTCGTTACGTTTTGATTATAACAAAGGACACCTGAACTCAGAACTTCTTTGTTCTGGACAGATGAGTAATTGTTTGGCGTTATGCGCTCGCGACAGGTCCCGACTTGAAGCTCGGAGGCAATCGGCCTCCTCCAGAGACCCCGCGATAACCTCCGATGATTTATAAAAGTTATTGCTTTTTGTTGCCTGCCTAGAAATAACCCACCAAATGTTAAGTGTAAAATTACTAAAATTGTTTCTAATTTTTTGCAATGATCGACATCACAATTTTGTTGTGTTATTTGATGGACATTTTCTGCCATAGGTACCTCATCTTAAGATTGTTCTAGTTTTATTTTTGAACTTTTTATGTTTATTTCAACATAATTAATTGTTTTAGTTTCACAAGTTCTTGCCACATTTATTTAAGAATTAAACCATATGGAACAACCAGTTTTGTCAAAATTATCGTTTTACCAACCGTCTGAGCTAACATAACCTAAAAATATAGGAGTCACCTCACATGGTCCTTGAATTAGCCTTTATCCTATTTAATATTTTTAATTGTTAATTTATATCTCTATCTCTATTCGGAATTAGTCAATAAATTGTCGTTATCAGTGACAATGTCGCAAAGTTCAGCGCTCGGATCGCGGCGCGGGCGCAATCGTGGTTCTGACGTCACGTGTATGATAGGTGCTTTATCGTTCACATGTTACACGGTCGATTGTTTCTGTGGTAAAGTCATAGTTTTCGCCCGAATGTCTTCAATTGTTCTTGTCGTACCTACATATTTACTACACATAATATTCGAAAACGTGGCTGCATTTGAGGTACGGTAACGTCATCTTAGCCAACACTTCTAACATTTTTCGTGTGGAATTTGCACGCATCACTTATTGATAGTATTACGATTTTGTATTGGCAAAATCATAGTTTCATAGCAACACACGTAGGTACACGTATAGCGTATTAGTAATTTGACGTAATAAAATACATCATAGAGTACTTGAACTTATTGAATGTGAGTAACATACCTAACTCATATGAGAGTCAAATTTCTTTCCACTGTCCGTGGTCATACATATGTGCGTCAAATTACATTCATCGATAAATAGTCAGTACTCCGGCATCGCAAATAAAATAAACTTACGGAATTATGTATGACGGAAGATTCGCTTACGTCAGAGGAAGCGCTTCTTTTAGTGGTTCTAGTAGGCGAGAGAGGTAGATAAAAAGAGAAGCGGAAATGCTCGTCGGTCTGTCAATGCGGCGACAATGTCGTGCTATTTGTGTTAAACGAGCGATTTATTTCAGTCGGTCGCGGCGTGAACGTCCGCGGCGGAATTTCGGCCGCGAGGAATCCGATTCCGTTAGCTTGCAGCGACCGCGAGGCCGAGAGAGCCGCCGGCTCCGGCGCGGAGACGGCGGCCGTGCTTGCTGATAGGCTTAGATACCTGTTGCCAGGCAGCGGAGGCGCGAGGTGGCGCGCCCGCTGCAGTCGCAGACGCCACTGCCAGCGCGCCGACACCCCCTCTATGACAATGCCACTATTCGTGCACGAGGAAAATTCGAGATGCGGCTGACTCATCACCTCGTTCACCGATGCCGCCGCGCTACACGTTTCGCTCCATACACTTTCCTTTCCACCAAATTGGTGCTTATATCGAAATTTTTGCTACCATTTTGCCGAACATCATTCTGACGTCAGATTTGCAGGTGTAATTTTTTGCTTCTTACCTAAGGGGGAGGGGGTTTCAGCATCCACACGGGTCATGAAAGCATGGCGATCCGGCCGTTGTTCACTCACTGCATTGTACACAGTAATATCCAATCGAAAATCACACTAAAACGATAGCGAATAGGAGCTCGCGTGTCTGGCGGCGCGCGCGCACGAGCGTCGTTCAGCCTTGCGCGCGCTCACGGAACTGACTGCGGCGGCGCTCCATTTGGGTCACTGTCATACGGTGGTGGGTGGTGGGGGACACACGTTTGCCAGTTTGCCTCTGAAAAATTAGCGTCTTGCAAATATGTTTCATCGACGCGGGCGTTTTCCCTTCAACTCGTGCACCAATCGCTCGCGGTGGTGTCGCCACTAGCCGCTCACTCTTTTCGGCGCGCAACTTCGTAACTTGCGAAATCTCGACTTCATCGCCCGAATATCTATCAGCAACTGAATGATTGAATGACTGCACACCTGTGAGCCGCCTCTCATTTGCCACTACCACCCGGAGTTAAATTCAATTGAATTTTGTATAGACTTTATCTTTCACCTCTATGAAGTCACTTTCTATGACATTAACAGTTTAACGCATTCATTTAAGTTATTATTCATTTTTTAGCTAGCAATTAGTAATGAATTGGTATTTTATGAATTTCTCTACATTATACATTATGTATAACTTCCAAAACTAAATCAAACAACACACATTTCAAATAAAGTTTAGACCTAGACACAGCAAATCGAGTTGCTTATTTTTTATCAAGTAGAATTCCATCACGTTTTGTTTGAATAATTTATGTAACTTTGATGAAACGTTTAAAACATTTAAATACAATGTAGGAGATTTTAATGTATTACAAACAACGACCTCTTTTGATGAATGAAATAACCATAACCAAACAGGTCGAAGAAAGAATAATTGTCCATTCTCATTCATAAATCTGGCGCCAAAGCGTCTGCGTTGGCTATGGCGGTCGGAATCACTGGCTGGAGAAAGTAACCGACCAAGCACTCAATCAAAATGAGTTATAGGCTTAGAATGGGCGCCAGAAAATTTGGTTCCACGCGTAGTATAATAGATACAATAACCTATAACGATGAAAGTTACATTATTATAGTATTTAAATAGCTTTTGAATTTTGAAATAGCTTGTTTATCATAATGAGTATTTTTAGAAGTATTAACACACCAGCCAACCATAAAATATAGTCATTTATTGCAAAGTTTAAGGCTATAAATAAAACCTTAAGATTTGGGATTTGCACATTCTAGGAACTTGAATAATAAAACTCCATACTTTAAAGCGATTTCTGTGATATTTGGTACAGGCATAGTTTGGAACTCCAGAAAGAACATAAGATAGTTTTTATTCCAAATGCAGGAAGCCACTATTCCACGGGAAGGAAGTCGCGGGCAAAACCGCATTATAAAACTAGATATCTATAATTATTAATCACGAAGTCACAATTATATGTATTTTTATAGCAAAATTTCTTTATGATATGAGGGGATCTTTCCGTATATAAAACGCAAAATTCTGAATTGAAAATGCATGCGTCTATATAAAACATAATATTTTACATTCGACAGTAAAATATAAGATTCTTTATAAACAATTCAAATGAAAGTAAAATTCATCAAGATATAAATCCAAACGTTTATATCAGAATAGTCAAGTGATCAATTCATTTAATTTACATTATAATGAAAGCTGGCCATTGATGTGTCATTACAAATGAATGCACGACACCCGTGCACACACCCATGCCATCACACTAGGATTCATACCACATTCCAACTCAAGAGAGTACAGGGCCCGCGCGTAGGGTATCCGTATACATTTATTAATTGATTTTGGGTTGCCAACAGCTTTAAAACAATATATAAAATTAACGATAAGCTGTACATAACCAAATACATCCCTTCCCAATCCTTAAATATCCGAAACCTATATCTCCAAAGGGCTGGTAACGCATTCGTAACTCGATCCTTTGGTGTTGCGGATGTCTATGGGCGGCGCGGATTGCTTACCATCAGGTAATCCGACTGCTCGACCTAAACCATAAAAAAAACATATATCCTCGGGTAGCCACAGCCACATATTTAGCAAATGTTTACAAAGGTAAACAAAATAAGGTTGCCTACACAACCTTTTCTTCTGACTTTTCTCTCCCTGGCTCCGGGGATTGTCAGAGTCTTACTGACTAAAAACCATCCCGTCACTTCTGTACAGATTTTTTAAGTTAATTCAGGTGAGTAAGTCGTCGATTTCTTTTTTTATTTGTGCATCACACGATAATTACTTTACAAAAATATCAACAGCGGAATGGATAAGCAGCAACCCTGAGATTGTCAATGGCACATTGATCACCATTCTCGAGTATGACTGCGACTAATCAAAACCGCTGATTAACTTCTACGTGTACTTGAATGAGAATGCGAGGAATCTCAATATTTTCAATGAATTATTGAACTTGGCGATAAATTAGCTTTTTTACACATTTTAATTAAAGTACCAATGCAATTCCCTATATTGTATCCATGTATGAATAATTAGATGAACAGCCTATTAATTTAAATTTCATAAATCATGAATAAACAATTTGTACAAAAGCTGGTACAATTCGATGAAAAAATTAATTTTTAAAACATTATTGTGAATAATGCAACGATTACATGTTGCCATTTAAATAGAGAAAAAACAATTATTGACATTACAACAATTTAATATTATGACTTTATCCTATTTGTATAATAATTTTCGTGAGACATACTAAATTAATTATTTTGTTTTCGTTACCCACTCACGTAATTACTTGACGAGATGCTCGACTAGTTTCAAGCCATGCTAGAGGCCCATAATCATGAGCAGCATTCCGCGACACGCGACACGACGACTGTTGTATTTGCTCGTTTTGTTTCATTACTCATCTACACATGCATATGTATATCATTGCAAACCCTTGCATCTCCAAACAAATGACAAAAGGATCCGAACCCATTCCGAAACCGTGAAAATGTATATCAATAAGACTCGGATAGAATTCTAAGCCTTCATTTTGAGAAGGCGAAATCATCAAATTAATTCTCTCGCCTTGGGTGAGGCCAGTAGGAGTGTTAGATGCACACTGATTAAAAACTACTGCGTTCCTTCTTCAGCTCCTGGGGGAGCCACCAACCATGCCACTAACCATGATGTTCAAAGTAAGATTCAGTGTGGGTAAGAGAAAGATCTATATAAGTTGGCTAGCCCTAACTCTTACCCACGCTGTATTAAGATATTACAATGATTAATGGCGACTGATTAATAAAAAATGTACTACGTTAAAAAAGCTTTTGATATTCGAAGGGGTAGTCAGAATATGTGTTATAGTATCGTTAATTTGCAACGACATAAAATGTAGTTCATAATATGACTTCTCGGTTGACGCAGTGGCTGGGTAACTAGTTGCCGTACAACGTGTCGCGGGATCGATTCCCGGACCGAACAACTCTTTGTGTGATTCATAAATTGTTGTTCCGGGTCTGGGTGTACGTGAAATTGTATGCTCTCCCACGACACAGGCGAAAATCCTAGAGCGTGGGGTGTATATGGTGCAGCGTATAAACAGGCCTAAAATTTATTAAATTCAATTGACGAAATAGGAAATATTCATAAATAGTATACGTACTTTGTACCCAAAATAACTTTTAGACTAAAAAGCTGACGTAAAATTCACGTTAGAAGGTAAAAATTTTGTAAATTACTAAAGAATGGAAAATGAAATGAATTAAATAATAAACCTGTAGTGAAATTATATAAACAAAGTGCTACTACTTTTTTTACAAATTCTACGTAGCCTGTCGTGTGTTTTCGTAGCAGCTCTACGACTTTTAGTAAAACTACTGCTAGAAGTTTTGCTGTCACAGCCCAAGTAAAAAAATTGCCTATGTTTTTCCAGACTATAATCTATATCTTTGGTAAACATGTTTCGCAAGTTTTTGATTGAAGAAGCAACAAATATCATTCGTAAAAACTCAAAGATTCATTTTATACCTATAAAAAAACAATATTTATTAAAAACGACGACGAAATTGTTCTAACAATAGTTATTACGACGAAAAATAATTAAGCTAAGCTTGAAAGACAAAAAAAAAACACCCCATAAACCAGCACTTTTACATATAAGCAATAAATAAAGAATTTCTATATGAAATCGGCATTACCTACCTGACTACTCTGAGAAGCAATCTCGAACTAAACTCAGAGGTCAGTCTCCTTTAGAATGTCTACTGTCTGTCAGATATTTAAAAATAACCTGCATACCTAGGTAGGAGAGTACACAGACATGATTTTTTTTACTAAATAGGACGTCTGCGTAGCCTGTCGTAGCATTTGCGTAGCAGCTACGAAAATTAATAAATTAAGGTCAATTAAGATGTAATATATTTTTATTCTGAACAAATATGGCTAGGGTAATATTGAAATTTAATTATGTCTTCGATTTAATATTCAATTTAAGTAGAGATAAATTTAAAATTCTACTTATATTCCAGTTTGTAAGTATGGTTGGATGGAAGTTAAAAACTACTGAAAAGATATTGATAAAAATGGCACTGAAATAGATTATGATCTGGAGTCTGGACACGGGCTGGTTTCACTTAATTAAAGACGTCCCTTATGGGAGTGTGCATCACTAACATTACTCGTTAGGTACACAAACAATATTTCAAACTCATAAGTTGAATTTCGAGACCATTCGTTCGACTAGTTTTAAAAATTTTAATGTCAACTACCTATGGGTCAACTGTTTCGAATTTGAAAATTGAAATTTATAATTTATTTTCTGTAACATTGTAAAGCGGAAGTATTCAAAAGTTTGTTTTTAATTGGTTAGTCTCCAAAACTACTTGGCCGATTTGAATCTCTAGTTAACACAGGCGCGGTAAAACTGTACTTATTATCCAAAATATTTGTCTAAATGTGTCTGGTAATATTGCTTTATTACATCGATCATATTCTCCTAGCATCACCTATAGGTTTCCTAGCAAGAATGCCCAAGGCATTAAGCCTACCTAAATAAAAATGTAATGACAAAAAACGTGAATGATTCATGAGAGCCTCAAGTCCTAGGAGGCTTATAACATATTTATTTTTATTGCCGATCAGCTATTAAGCAGCGACCGGTTATAGCCTCATCGAAAATATTTACTTTTGGAACAATCCGGTTTCACTCGGCAACAGAACAATTCAACAGACATGTGTTTGTTTTTTACATGCATGTGTTTATATATAACTAGATTCGACACAAGAAACTTTTTATTTTGTGATAATTTTTCCATTAAATCATATCGTATCAGTCATTATAGTTAAGAATAGAGTGAATCCCTTTATGATTTTTTTGCATGAGCAAATGCAATTAGCAAAAACATTTTATATTTAACACATCACCATCGTCTTCATGGGAAACTGTAAAAGTTGTCGTACCTTTGTAAAGACAGTCCAGGTGCTTAGATTGTGGTCAGAACTCAACCCTGGTGCGGTACATCCCCAAGGAAAGAAACATCTTCCTTGAGCTTTGCTCGTAGCATTGTTTTTATCGTAGCTTTTTGTAAAATTTGCTAATACGACGCAATAAGAAACCAGCTAATATAAATGTTGATTTCTTAGTCATTGGTGAAGGCTTAGGTTCAACATTGAATGTCATGTGGTTTTAAAATGTGATCAAAAGGACAGAATTAAAAACACCCTGGGCCTTAATCACAGCGGAAATATTTGACATTACTATTCGTAGATCTTTACTCAGGTAACGACAAGATTGTATTACTTCAATTCGTTGTTGGGAAAAATCATCAAATTACTTCTCTGGCCCAGGGTGAGGCGAGAGGGAGTGTCAGATTCTTACTGACTAAAAACCATCCTGTTCCTTCTCCTCCTACAGGTCGGAGCCGAGGTACCTTATTGCGCTTGCCCTTTAACCCTAGCTGAACATCGGTCTATTGGCTCTTTGAGGTGTGGGTCTAGTTCTGTTCTTCACAACTCAACACTTCAATATTCCGATATGGATATAGGAATGATGATTGTAATTATACACTTTTTTCCCTTCTATACGATGACGAACTAGAAATCTTCGCTAGTCATACGTATGTCTCCGGCTTTCACTGTAATTTTCGCGATTAGGTGGCAAATTGTTGATTAGAATCACGACATACGATGCTTTAGATATTACATTTTCTCTATGCAGTTGTGACTCTTCAAAAGTTATTAAAATAAAAATTGTCATAGATCTACTAATTAAAGCTTTATAACTTTTTGTCAAAAAAAATACTAAACACATATGAATTAAATACGGCTTCATTCTGGTTAAATACGTGGACCTTGTGACAATGTGTGTTCTAAGACTATCAGATGTAAACACAATTTAAATGGGTTTAATGAAACAAAGTATCTCTTTCAAATAACACAACAATTCCTCTATTTTCCAAAGGGTAATCACAAGGGTATGAAATGACAACCACTTTTTAATCCCTTATGTTAGGAGTCCTATAAAAAAGGGACGAGCCCTTTAAAATATGAATCTAAAAACCGTTAAATTGTTAATAAAAATGTTAAAACTCAACGCATTTCAACACTGCACACTGCGATGATCGTATACCTATCGCCGTCCATCTCAGACATAACTGAAAATCTAGCGGTACCCAATTTATTGCTTACACGTTTCATATCTCTAACAACGTTCTCTTGGCTCAAACATCGTGAACAATCCGATACTTATCTTTTTAATAACGAGACTCACTATATGATTAAAGTTATTAAACTTGGAATTCATTTTGTTACTTACATGTAAGAATAATTGTTTGGGGATATTCTATGAGGGTTGTAAACTATTGATCATCTTCTGTGTCAGTGATTTCGTTTACGGGATTGGGAAAAAAATGTATGTTATTTCAGACCTATCGCTGTTTTAAATTTCATAGAGATTTCTACAACAACAGCAGATTTTTTAGTGAAAAAGTAATAAACAAACAAACTCACCCAACAAACTTTGAAATTTTTATTATATTATATTTCAGTAATATTATTTACGCATATATTTCATGTAGGATTTATTTATGAATCTAGTCGATGCATAGATGCATGTATAAATTGCATTGCAAAGACATTTACTAATAATATAGAGTCGAAACTTCAAGTTGTAATTATAGTATTGAAGTTCCGTAAGGAATGATTTTTTTTTTGAGGTGAGAAAATCATGAAAACTTTTTTCGCGCCCAGGGTTGGGTATGATGAGTTCAGATTCTTCAGATCTCCTGTTCTGGGCCGGGTATTGGCAAATTGTTAGCTTGCACCCGAAATCCTGGCTGCCGAAATCCGCCCTCAAGGAGTAAGAAGCTTTTTCTTTGGAACATTAAAAAAAAAAACTTTATTCAGAATCGTGAATATATAATATTATTATGTTCTAGTTCAATATAAATAGGATGTAACTACTTCTACATTTTAAGTTATTGAGCCTTATTGGAGTTAGATTTTATGCAAATGCTACTACCTATATGAACTCTTCACATATCTCTTCTATACTAATATTATAAAGAGGTAAAATTTGTAGGGGGTAATCTTTGGAACCGCTGGATGACCAAAATTCTTTCACTGATAGATAGCTACAATGTTCCTGAGTTCTAAAGGCTATAAAACATCACGCTACGATCAAATGGAGCCGAGCAGCGGGTGAAACCGCGCGAGAATAGCTAGTATTAAATAAGGTTAAACAAACTTTTCACAATAAAAAAATGATGTTCCTAATGTTATGTTTTTGGGATACTTATTTTTTATTTTTAGTCACTTTTAGTGGTGCCTCCATTATCCTTCTGTTCTTGATTTTTCTTAAGAGTGTATTGAAGATCCTGGTAAAGTTAACCTTCAATTTTACGCAGGCAGAAATGACCGTCGATGGCATTTTTCCCATTTCCTTTATATTTTTTTACTTCATATTATATTATCAAACTTATTTTATTTACATTAAGTATATTTTTGTATTAGAGTTAATACCTATATTGTAGGTGTATATAACATTTTATTTATTAATATTTTGTCTAATTATAATTGTGTTGACTTTTTTGTGTGTATAATTTAGTTATATTTCTTATATATATAACCTTCCTATATTGCGGGACACCACCTGCCACTACTCTGTACTACTTAAATTATTGTTGGCAGATGTTGTTGGACTTAAGTCTTTCAATGTGCTATTTTATATAAAGTACTAGCTTTTACCCGCGACTTTGTTCGCGTGGAATAGTGACTTCCTGCATATTTTTGGTTTAAAAATTATCCTGTCATGCATGTCCTTTATGTCTTTTCTCGAGTGCCACACTACGTATGTCTGGTCTGTGCCAATTTTCAAACAAATAGGTTCAGTAGTTTAGGCGTGTAGAAAAGACAGACAGACAGACAGACAGAATATTAGTTCGGATTAAAATTGCCAACTCACGATACCCCCATAATAATGTCGAATGTCATCAAACACTATCAACTAGAAAAACAACCTCCATGACTATTATTTGTCTGCAGCTAATTTATACCTAGGTACTGATGAGTTCATGTTTTGGTAATAAAAATAGATGTTGCTTTAATATGTAAACGTGTTCGTATTTCGATGCCAAATTTAATTTGATGAGTGATTTAAATTTATATGCATTGTTTGGATTTCCAACCAGTTCGAAGGCGTAGTACCCACCAGGAAGCAAATTTTGCAAGTGACGTACTAACTGTTATATTATATTTGAAAATGTACTATAAATGTACAAAGCCTTAATAAAACTAAAGCTAGCCGCTATCACCACGTGGTAAGGAAATAAAACGTGCCTGTATCTAACTAATAAGAACAGACTATAAATCTTAAATGCAGACAAAGATACGCTAGTAATTCGCTCATTTAACTTTATAGCAGCACTCACAAAAAACTTAAGTTCGACAACTCACTTACCTACTCGAACAAAGACGGCTCATCAAGTGTTGCTCATCAGTGTTCCAGAGAGCCAGTGCGCACTCCTACCAGCTCTCAATAGAACACGCGTGAACAGATAAGAAAAAAAGTCCAGACAAATATAAGTATCACGACTCACGATATTATGATGAATGCTTGTTCGGTGGCGCAAGTCATTGACGTGACTACACCAGTGTTTGGCAACACATTAAGTATGACGCGGACATGACCTGATTGAAAAAAAAAGCGCGGCAAAATCATGGCTGGCTGGGCGGGGCGCGGGGCGGGACAGGGCGTAGCGCCCTTGGCACCGCCCCCTGAGTCACCGGCGTCGGGTGCGCCCGCGCAACAAACAAACGATACTCGCTACGAACAACATTATAACTGAAACAAATCATCAACACTTCGCTCACTTCACTTCGCTTGACTTGTATTTAAGACATCAAAGTATAACACGAGACCGAGCCTTTCCGCAAACGATATTGCTTATTTCAACTTTTGGCATGACTGAATTGTCTGGCACATAGCAAATACTGAATTTAAAGTAAGTTATCGTTGGTTATCATTTTGAGGATATCTTTTTGTTCTAGATTGATACAGACCAGGTCAAGATTAATATAATCTAAAACTACTAAGATATATCATAAACATCCTGAATATGAATCACCCGCATGTAATCTAACTAGTTCTGCATAATCAAAACATTTTTTAATAATTTATGACTTTTGAACTATCTAGTTTATTATACTGCTTTAAAACGTGGGTGCAGCCAGCCAAAAATGCGACAAAGTGGACTGGGCCAAATAAAATAATCTTCTGGTGTACAATCAATATATCGGTGTATGACTCACACCTGCCCACAAATCTGGTTTCACAGCATCCGTGTGCTGATTTTTTCACATCCGACCATGACATTATTTGTGAATCGATTTACATTGCATATTATGTTCTGAAGCCTTAGAAGTAGCAAATGGATAAGCAGTAATGTATTTGCATGTTATGCAAAGTATTACTTTGTAATGGTGTGTAAGATTACAAGTTGTCATGTAACAAATACATAAGACTTGAGTTCGAAGGAGGATCTAATGTTGAGTGAATGGCCTTGTTGGCTATTGATCTAAGCATTTCCTGAAACGCTACGTAGGCAACACACACACAGTAGTTAAAATGAAAATAGAATCAAGACCACACCAATACATATTTTTCCTTGGAAAATGAAGGAGGAAGGGTGTATCTATATACATATAAGTATCTATGTTATTATCGTCATCGTGATTCGTATGCTTAATAGAAAAGAGGCCTAACTCAAAAAAGAAAGTATTCGAAACTTAAAAATTAGGTATGTTTTAATGATGTGATAAGGTTCAATTTTGAAATACCCTCTTTTATGAATTGTTATGTTTTCTATTATACTTCTGGTATGTTTTCTAATTAGAGTTTTTGTATCGAAGTTAGGACTAATGATTTTCAAGATGTAAAATTATTTAAAAAAACGAGTGGAAGTTGTTGAAATTTATAAGAAGAAACATATAATATAGTAAGGCTACCTTTAATTAAGGGAGTGGGAATAAGCATGCAGGCAAGCAACTTGGGTAAGGCCAGCATTTTTTTTAAAACGTACCTACGTATATTCTTAATTTAAAAGAACTTTTAATCACTTAGTCACCAACATTATCTGCATAGGTAGTAATATATTTAGAGAAATAGGAATTAATCTTCTTTATCGTACTTAACACATCAGAGGACCTCCAGAGACGTATCACTTGCCATCACTGGCAGTGAACAAATAGGCACAGTGTCAATTTAAGACACATACCCTATTTTTAAGTATCTATTTATAATTACAAAAGAACTAAAAGGTGACCTTATAAAACTTTAACCATGCTCTAAAACACCTTTTTATTTATGTTTAAAAATTGTAATATTTTAACGCTTTAAAGTAATAAAAAGTATGGTAATTAACTATCGTATAATTTAGCAATATCAGGCACAATCATGTTCACTGGGGCACTTTCAAATCCTGTGCCGGGCGTTCACAATGACTCACGCTTGGGGAGGGCGTTGATGACGTCATCGGCCCTCGCATTGGTTCATTTGGCTCTAACTGTTGTTCAACACCCTGGCTCCACCACATTCCTTCTAAGAACTAACAAGTTTTTTGTTTATTTTTGTTTTGAACGTCTCGTCTGTTCTATTTGTCATCAATGTGTTGCCTGATATTTTTATTTAATGGAAATAACCAGCATTTGTTTCGATAATAATCGCTTACTGTGAATAATAAAAAAAGCCGTTTGGACATTGAAGAACGATAATTAGTTATTCCCAATACTCTTTTATCGAGTAGGTGCTATAGCTATTTCCATTTCTTAGTTACTTATTTCATTAAGAAAAATGTATCTTATTCATAAGTCATCAAGTGCGTTCCTAATTACAAACCTACAAGATTGGCTCATAAAATTAACATGCTATCTGAATAATTAGCTATCTCTCAAAGTATAAAAATAATTTAAATGTTATCTGTGGGTTGTCAAAATGTAGTGTTGCATGGATCCAACATTCAGCCGGGTGCGGGTGAATGACCGCCAAACCGCGCCAAACGGCCATATTGGATTCGTCACGGAGCGCGCGCATTATGTCTTGTGCGCAAACTTGCCATCATTCACCGACTCACCGACCAGCATCTCATGTGCACTGCTTACGTCACGTTATTGCCTTATTACACGTGCCAAATCTAACATTATATTTAGAACAATTTTTGACCGCCTACGGTAAATATATCGGTGCTTACGAATGTGTTAGAAATAAACATTGAAAATAGACCACACGCGTTTTATTAAATATAAAATTCTACACATTTGCCATGATACCTAAAAATATATTTCGTTGTATTTCGTGTAATATTTATTTTTTTCAAGAATAAACCTGGTGCCTATTCATAGGTAAAAATACATAGAGATGTGAGTGATGGTTGAATTGATATTTCAACAGCTACTTCAAATAGGTAAATGTAGTTGTATTACAGTGAGGTACGACATTACGGTTTAAATATCAGACGTATAGTGATATCGCTCTTAAAGTACTTCGACGGTAAAGCGGCTTAGCAACAACTAGCTGTCGAAACTTTGATTTCTCTCCATAGCGCGTGCGGCGGCAAGCCCGAAGTCAGAAGGGAAACCAGATCGTATTGTTACTGAATACACCGCCACTCTTATCAGTTTTTGAAACTGAGAATGCTAATGGGAGATAATAAACTTTATGAATATGCGAGAGCATAAGGGAAAATAATTGTTTGCAATGCACATTTATATAGCGGAAAATGACGCGAAGATCCATTTATGAGTAATAAATTTGGAGAATTACCAGTAATTTATTTACTTACTCTGGGATTTTAATAGAATATTATGTGAGTGTACTTGCATATTCATGTTGTGTACCTACGTACTTGTTTTTTATAGTTACGCACAGTATGTTCTTAATTTAATACCATAACATAGAAAGAAGGGTTTAGCTGTTTCTGTTTCAGCGTGAAAATAACAATTGATGGATGCCAAAAAGAAGGAAAAGAAACGATAATGCCAGAGGTCATATCAAACACTTGGTATAAAGGTTCTGCATCGGCTCCAGAGAACTTAACAAATGAAATCCCGTAAGATGTATAGCATGTAGGTGACATTCCTCGCGCAAAGGAGAAACTAGTCGGACGACATTCAGGGCTCGCCCTTAACCGCCGCGGAGGCCGGGTACCGTTGCTGCCATTGCACTGGCAAATACCAGTAGGGTTGGCTGGCTCGGCCAAGAGACTTATGAGATCGCCAAGACAATAACAACTTGACTCTGCAGTCACAACACTGAGCCAGAAGTAACTCATCTCTCTTTCACTTCTATCATATAAGAGAAAATAATTTGTAGGGGTTTCAGACATCAAAACTAGAGTCATAAATATTACTAAATTCTATTCTCGATAACAGTTTGACATGGTGGTTGGTAAGCTATCGGCATCGCCCGCAAGACCAGGGGAGTTGACAAGTTGGCGATAAGAGGGATTTCAGGATTTCACACTTCTCACATGGTAACTGCAGTTCCTCCGGGACTTTTGGGCCGGAGTATAGCTCTTCGACAATCTTTCTCAATTGTATTGTATGTATCTAACAAAAATATTAAACATTTTGTAATAATATGTCATTAAATGCCTACGCAGTTGTACAATCACCAATTTTCTGACCTATTGTCATTAGCATTAATCAATGTAAGTATTAAGGTTACCGAGATAACATTATCGAAGCGCAGACACACTTTTATATTCTAGTGTTTATAAAATATGTAATAAAACAAAGTATAAAAATAGGTAGTATCAGTATTTCATACGGACACATATTCTTTTAATTGTTATAAGCTATAAACATTATTTATTATTATTTATTTTTTCTTATGTACTGAACCTATTAAAAAGAAGGATTCCTATGGCCTAGACCTTAATTACCTATATTTTATATACTAACAAGCAACCAACAATAACTTAACAGTTACTGCTATATATCTACATAGCAAAAAGGTCTGCGTTTTCTTTGCTATTGGCACCTAGCAACGACGATTAGCGTTCTAAAATTAATTAGATTTGGACCATGCTATTGGCCTCACTTATCAAACATGACATGATAACAGGATACTACTGCTATCTTCATCTTATGCCCTTGTCACAAGGTACAATATTAGGTGTCTTATTTTTCCATTTCCCCAGATGTTGTCGCGGGTGTGACTTATTGTATTGACTGCACGGAACCACTTATTGTATGATTCACATATTGATTTTAATTGTAATAAATATACCTACACATTAAATTTGTTACGTTTGTGAACGAACGTACACAGGGAAAGACAAGGCTTTTTTTAATGAAAAAAAGATACTTAAGTGTTCATTATTTATTTAAAAACAGAATATGGAAGAAATCTTGAGTGGTACTCGTAGCAGTGGTGGGCCACTGCTACGAGTAGTAGCAGTAGAGTAGCTAGTTACTCAGTAGATTTCATATTACAGTTCTAAATCTGTTTTAGTTTTGGAATGCAAAATAAGTACCTATATTATGTAATTTGTGTAAACAAGTTATGAAAATGAAACCATTTAGTCCATTTAGTCCATCATATTGGTGGGTATTATAAAAGTCTTCTTTTTAATAAAGTATAAAAACTATATATAACTGTATTCTTTTTTTTAATAAAGTATAAAAACATTATCTACGTTACCTCTACGAGTAGGCACGTACGTAAAATAATTTTGGCCATATGAGAATTAGATTAGTCTGTAGACAACCCTGTGTAGCACGATTCACCCAATAGCTTAGCATTGCATTGGTAGAGGTTGTTCAAGCACGATCTATTCCATTGGTCTGGGTCTAGACATAGGCATGCAGCCTGCCTGAGATATTAGATTTACGTCGCTATAAACATAATGTCGGGCCCCAGTCATGTATTGATTTAATGATATGCAACGATGCGAACTATTTTAATTATGACACGATTATCGCGGTTATATTAGTATTGGCTCTAGTTATATATTAATTTATGTTTTTTTGTAGTATTTCTTAAGTTATTATTAGAATTTTGTAGCAAAGTATCGGGCACAGTAAACGAATTTGCATTTTGACAGAGAGTGTAAAATATGGAAGCACAAATGCTAAGTCTTATTATTATATATAATCTTAGCAACATATTCAAAAGGTTTTCAAAAGGTGTCATAATTGATTTCAAATCAAATTTGAATGAGTCAAAAAATCTTTGATCTCAAAACAAGTTCTCGTCGAACCGTAGAGGAATAATTTAAATTCAATAAGTGTTCGACATAACAACTACGTGGTAACTACGAGGAAGGAACGACCGGCCTTGAGGAATGCCGCCGCTTTACATTGTGAGCAGGAGATCTACAGCGAGCAACCGTGCTGCGAAATTATCATTTCATACGTCGACCATATTACTTATGCACAAATCATAGAGCGTTTAGATGGCACTCTCACAAATCAACGCGAAGAAATATGTCAATGTACTGCTAAAAGAGTATCTAGATCATTTTCATCGCGTTCGTAATACCCAGTTAGTTAGCTTGATTCTAAGCTACGATCTCACAGCGCGATGTGATCGTATCAGGAGTTTCATCTCGACGGACACAGTGTTCAGTCTATATTAATTGGCTATTATAGAACGAACTTTGTTGTTTTTTGTACACGCTAATACTAACTTTGGTTTTAATTAGAATGTAATTAAACGTGGCATTCACACCGGCTAAAGAAGATTCTCTAAATAATTACTTAATGTTCTAGAAACATCTTTTAAGTAAAATGAATTGATGTCAATTACAACAGGTATTGCTCATTACAATGAACTTTATTTCTCGGTAACAAGGAAACTGTTTAACATGTTTGATTCATCGTTCGCGTGGTGTTGTCACTTCAGGGAGAGTGACCACAGGATGCAATGATACCGATTCGTAAAGCTATAGTAGGGGAGCCAATAAACATGTTTTTTTTGTAAGATAACGTGTCATTTCGCATTTACTTCAGTAGTTTCAATAGGTTAGAAGAAACTCTTATAAGAATATCTCTCATCTCTGTCTATTAGGTACATAAAAACATTCATCATTAAAAATTTTCAACTGTTATTCATTTAGGGAGTCATGCAGCTAAATAAATAACAAAATGATTTACAGGTTAAAAGTGTGTATTAGCACTTTATACTTCGATATTCTTGTGGGTAAAAGATTACAGACGCCTTCTAGTCTATAATAAATCCGGTTTTATCCAGAATGATAGTAACCCTAGGCTTGACTCACCTCAACTCTTTGTGCCGGCAGCGAGCAGGCAATGATTCACAGTGGTTGCGTGATGTTCCCATTTCACTGTGATCACACACAAGGTTGTTTTTATTTCGGTATAACGCTCATTATGTAGTCACCACACGCTGTTGTCCTACTGTCAGACTGTCACATGTGCTACGCTTGTTTTCTAGAAGTATTTTGCTTGCAACTCGGAAAGGGTAGTATTACCAATCTATTTCATTTCATTAGTGTTAGGGTTGGTTTTTCAATAGTCAGATAATTGTTATCTGAGGAATAAAATTGTTGCTGTCACTGTCTTACAGACATTCTGACGCGACCGCATCATAATTATTCCCCAGGTAACTTTTATCTAACCATTGAGAAATCTGCCCTGAGGAATATAACAGGCGAAGAAAAGATATCTCAAGATGTCAAAATAGAAAAGAACTGTAAAATAGATACCTACAGCTTGACTACTTTAGTGTTTAGAGTTCTTTTATGTTTTAATGTACGCACAAAAATATATTACAGTCCAGTGTAAAAATTAACAAGTTAATACGCCTATAGATTTTTTTTGTCTCTGAAGCGCATCCGTTCTTAGCTAAGCAAGTAATTAGTCATGAAAACATAATGAACAAGACCAATTCTATTTACTTTATAGTTTTAAACTGTACACTCTTAATGTACAAAACATACACATTAAAAACTTTAGGTTTTGTTCAAATAAAGTCGGGTCGTAAAATGAAATGAAAACTAAAAAAATAATTAAAAGCAAAGTGTAGGATGTCGACGTCCCGTTCACGGACCGTGACCGGCGGCCGACGCTACTTTATAATTTCAAATAATAATTATATTTCGAGGCATGTTCGCTAATTAGGCTTGGAATAATTTTCTGCCGGACTATCGCCGTCGCGCCGTAAAAATTTGAGCTACTGAACTTATATATTTCTTAGTAGTAGTTAATGCATCAAAATATTTCTCTAGTAACCTTGAAATTTGTATATGAAATGATCAAGAATATTTCAATAACTGAAAAAAAAGTTTTTTAATAAAACAATACAATGTTAGTGCAACTAGTACAGGATATACTTTCGTCACCACTCACAATATTTGTTTTAATCATTATCTTTCATATCAGTAGTGTTTACAATGTCAGGTACCTGTGCAGTAACTGTGTACCGAGTGCATAGAGATAGAGAGGCCCTTTATCAAACAATGTTAATGTTCATCCCTCACCATAATCATAGGAAATGTTACTGTACGTCAACTGTATGTTCTAAGATAGTTACACCCAGGAACCGAGTGTCTTCTAGCTCCGTATAAGGGATTAATTAAATAAGTAGAGCGTTGACTAGACAGGCTAACATGAGATCAAAGCGCGGCAAAGTCGGCACAGACGGTCGACCAGACACGAAGAGGTGGGTGCAGTAAGGGGGGCGAGGTTGTCGCGGAGCGTGCGCGGCCTGGGGCGGAGGGGAGACGAGGGAGCGAAGGCTGTGTTACGTCATCCGGCCGCATCCGGGTTCGCGGCCGTCGCCGTACAGCACGCGCCACCGTCTGCTTGTATTGTTCCCCGCAAGCCTCCAACGGAGCAGGTGATCTTTCCAGACGCATTTAAAACTTCCAAATACCACATGTTTTGTTTATTTCCAAATTGTGCTAGGTACAGTAGATTTTGACATAGGACATGTGAGGAAGCACTTCCATCACAGTAAATCAAACTACAAATAAATCAAAACATTGTCCATTTAAGTTCATTCAGTGCAACGGTAAGAAATCGGGTGTTAATAAGTTCTACATTAGGTAATTTGCAAAAACTTGAGTACTTACTCCTGAATCAGTTCACCAATCATTGTCTGCCCTGATTAGATAACGTTATCTGTGGTTATTGCTATGATAAACTTATTGTTCCAAATCTTTAATGAAATGAGGATAACGCCGATATATATGTGGCTGATTTCGAATAAATGTTTGTTTCTTCATTTCAATCGACCTTGCATGAGCTGTAAAGTTTCCAGCAGTAAATTGTCTTTACCGTTACTTTGTCTGAGAGGCGGCGAAGCCTCCACTGATGTAGCTTACCAACTAACTTTTCAAATATTTAAGATAACGACAAGCTGTCTATTTGTTTCGCAAGATAAATAAGCAACACGTGAGAACAAAACATTTTCAATTTTAATTTGCTACACTCCCGTAGTGCAGCAGACATTTATAATTTTATTAATATTTACTCTATCTTGGTTAAGGATGTAAGTTTTTTAATGCTATAATTTCACTCTTAGTACTTATTTGCTTAACATTTGAACAGCGGGGTCAATATAAAGTCATATTTTATTGCAAGTAAGTAAGCGTTTGCGCCGATCGCGTCTATCTGTTGCTAGGCGATGCCGCCTCCCCGCCCGGACCGACCGTGGCAATCGGAAATTGTCTGAATTCTAGGCCATCACGACTATGAACATCGCTATATGCCGTCTCACTTGCACAATTACCAGCCTCTTCTGTCGAAACGTACAGCCTTCTTTTAATAAAAATGTTAATTAACGTTTAATGCAAAAAATGCATTCTGTGTAATACGAGTTTAAATCAAAACGTTGCTCGCATTCCATGTACGAATTTATAGACGACTTTTTTATACAGTACATTTTTATTCATTTAGTTTTGAGTCCTACGCATTTATCTTCATTTCACTAATTTTGTACTCGCATGTACGTAAACGCAATAAAGTGTACATGATAATTATGTACCTAAAGAAAAAAAATTCGTTTACGATTGTCACAAACCTAAATTCCATTTGCTATGAAGACACTATCGACAGTATTAGCCAACTATCCCTTTAACTTTAACACTTACGGCCTGGGCACAGTTTCTGGCGGTGCGGGGCGCGGTGAGGCGAGAGGCGCGGCGGGCGTTGTGATTTGCGGTGGTATGCCACAGCTAGACTAGTAGCGACCACGGCGGCGTCAGCGGTGCACGTATTTAGGGAACGGCTAAACTATTAAAATGTCCCTGTCAAAAGTGGCACGGTATTGCCTCGAAACAAGTGCGTTCTTAGCTCAAGATATCACTCAGTCAAGAATAGGAGCGCACCCAGTTAACCAAAAAAGGAGAGAACTTGGCGAATTTCATACTCTTTATTATGAATATAGGAACTATCCTGATAAATTTTTTGAATATACGAGGGCAAGCATAGAAACTTTTGATTATATACTCGGCCATATACATGAAGACTTGAAAGCTAAAGTTAATTTCAAGAAAAATGTTTCACCTCTAGAACAGCTGTTTCTAACTTTAAGGTAAATATGTAGATAAATAAAAATATTAATTTGTTCATCACTAAGTATTTATTTATGTACCATAGACAAATTATTAATCACAAATTTAGTTTTTAATTATAATTATATTTTTGGCATGTCATTTGGTCAATTATTAAGTTTTTAACATTTTGGTAAAATGTAAATTTTTAATTATTTGTGCCGTAGTCAGAAGGCGGAGGTTGAGTGTAATAGCCCTGATAGCCTGGATATTGATTGAGACTAATTTCGTCCATCAAAGCTTGAGTGAATTTGTTTCTCAGTCTCATTTTCTGTAAAACGTTAAGCTTCTCCATTTCTGGTAATAGACTCATCAAAAAGTGATAGTCATCTGACCTGGGAATGTCTTTTTCTTTACCAACTGCTAAGTCAGCTTCCAATAACTTCAATTTTTTTCTCTCTATTTCTAAATACTCAGCACGGATTTCAGTGGTTTTCAATCGCTTTCGGGAGGAGTTTTGTGTTTCATTTTCTCTTGAGGTGGTAGCATTAATCTGTACCTGAAGTCCTGATGATTGTGGAGTTGGCGGTTGCTGTGGCGGGGAGGTGGGAGTTGATGGCACTGGTGAAACCGACGGCGGAGGCGGCGGCGGCGGTGATTCGAAGAGTGACGACGACAATTCTTCTGTTAGATCTTGAGTTGATGTATCTTCATCTATTAAGTTAGTCTCTCCCACGGTGGGCAAATATTCGTCTTTCAAAAATGATAATTGTTCAAAATACTTCCACTGAGACTTATAATCTGAACCTTCATCTCCAGACCTTAACATAGGTACTTTTTTGAGTTCTTTCCGGTAGCCGTCTTTTAGGTTCTTCCATTTTTTCTTTAAACTGTCATCTGAAAATTAAAAGTAATTACCAATATTGGATTTTTATGGAATAACAGATTTTTTTATTTGCGATAGTCCCATCATTAACTCATAACCTCATTACTAGTAATGCATAAAATATAAAGATGTATTATGGATGGACGGATGGATAGCTAGACGTAATAACACATTAAAATTTAGTATTATAATATTACCTACATTTAGTAAACATTTTGGAAAAGCTAGGTCATTAATAAGTGCTTTTTTATTTCAGATTTCTTGGTCACGGTGGATCATTTAGGTCTCTGGCTCAATCTTACCGATTAGGACGAAGTACAGTTGCCAAAGTAATTTATCAAACTCTAGAAGCTATTTGGAAAAATTTGGCCCAAATACATATGCCGCAGCCAACCTGTGATAAGTTAAAAAGTGTAGCAAATTTATTTTTTTCAAGATGGCAATTTCCTAACTGTTTGGGTGCGATAGACGGCAAACATTTCCGCATAAAAAATCCACCCAATAGTGGAAGTGCATATTATAATTATAAACATTTTTTTTCATTAGTGCTACAAGGAGTGTCAGATGCAGACTACAAGTTTATTATTGTAGAAGTTGGCGGGAAAGGCAAACAAAGTGATGGAGGCACTTTTCATTTTTCACGATTAAATAGATTATTAACAGAAAATAGATTCAACGTTCCACCGTCACAAAGATTACCTGGTTCAAATCTGAATTTGCCGTACGTGTTAATTGGCGATGAAGCCTACCCTCTTAAAAATTATTTGATGCGCCCATATCCCTCCGGTGGTTTAAATACGGAAAAAAGAATTTTCAACAAAAGATTATCCCGGGCAAGAGTCACAATTGAGTGCGCATTTGGTATTCTAACAAATAAATTTCGTATTTTTACGAAAAGTATAGAGGCAGACAAAAAGCACGCAATATTGATTATAAAGGCTTCGTGCCTGTTACACAATATTATAAGAGAAAGAGACGGAGACAGAGATGAAGATTTCCAGCAGTTTTTTTCCCAGTTTGAAGACTCAAATAGTCACAATAGCGTACGCAGGTCAAGACGGAATAATCGAGCTACGATTCAAGCATCTAGAATACGAGATCAATTCAAACTTTATTTCAATAACCCAACCCAAGAATAGGTAGGTAGGTATCTATGAAATCGTGAATGTCTATGATATTAAATTGCCGTATCTTGTTTAATTACTCGTAAAAAATAGGTAATAAATACTTACCACTACTACCAGGAAATTGTTGTTTTATTTCGTCCCACAATTTTTTTACAACATGCCTATATTTATGATGTGGATGTTTTGACATCCATATTGCGGGTCTACTCAGTATTTCACTAATAAATTGTTCCACATTCATTATTTTAAGTTAAAAACGCGCGGTAGAAACAAAATTATTTGTTTCGGTCGTGCGATGCCTGAATGCGTCCACCGATGCCACCGCCCGCGCCGCTCTGAGCTGTGGCCGCCTCGATACTCGCTAGTACATTTGTTTCACTCGCACACCGCGCAGCCCGTCGCCGCCGTGTACCGCGCGTCTCTCCCCGCGCCGCAAGTCGCGCCGCGCTGCGCGTCGCCGTTAGCTGTGGCATACTTCATAAGTTGTCTACCATTTGTTTTCGCCGCTCACCGCTTGCCGCGTCTCAAACCGCGCCGCAATCCACGCCGCTCTTGGCTGTGGCCAGGGGGTTAGGCATCATAGTCGCAATGTTTGGTAGCGTAGTGTAAACAGGAAAACTTAACTCGCCTATAAACTGTGAACAGTGACGCGTTTTGGCGTACAGGCAAAAGATTTGAAAGTAATTTCTGCTTACTTACTTAGGCATGTTTTTGTCTTCTTTTTGTGGTGTGAGTATTGTTTATTGTTAGCAAACAAATACACAGAGTATTTATTTGGCTTTGCAGGAAATTCAAATGTAATTAAGTGTTTTAAAGTAAAAACGTATAAACAATGATAATGTCTAATTATTTTACTTTCAGTTAATTTAAAATCTAAAGGACTAGGAAAGGTAGATAAACGCATTATCGCATCGCAAGAAAATCTAGTAGTATCATCTCCTTTTATTTTATTCACACTCTAAGTAGTATCCATATCAATCTGTCTGCGTTATCATTGCCAAATTATCATGCTGCTAACAAGTTCTTGTCACAACCACTAAACTGTGTTTCATTGAGCATTTCGCAACACTCCAAGGTCGCTGCAGATTTCTCTCATTGACTGCATATCCGTGAAGGTTTTATTTCAACCAAATAATTTTCAATTTATCGGCACCTTTACACGAAAGCGTGTGATCGATGTATTACAGATGACGTGTTTAATTTTGTCAGATCTAATAGTTTGAGCTACGCGTTTTCCATGATCTTTGAGAGAGAGAGATTCCATGAGCACTTATCAATAATTTAAGCTACAAGCAAACCATGGATTATTATTCTGTTGAAAAAGGGGCAAATAGGCACCTGAAAGATTTTTGTGGTGTGTGTCGTTGATGAGACATTTTCTGAAAGAAAAGATGTTTTAAGATGATAGTTTCGCGTGGACTATCATATAAATCATTTGCAACATTCCGTATTTTATGTTCATCGCTCCGAATCTTCTAAACTGGCACCGGTCCAATCGTGCCTAGTGCATTTTTTTCGCCAACACCAAACCGGTTACCGAAAGTTGCGCGAGCGCATAACGGCATGGCGATGGCGGGCGAGAGGCGCGGGATCGGTCCGTGGGAAGAGCGAGTTCCGGCTGTGCCACTTGCGCCACGCCTTTCACCGAGCAAGGTCGCCGCGCGGCCGCGCCACTTTCTTTTATATAACCGCATGCGCTTGCCAGCGGAATGTGACACCCGAATTTATAGCGGTGACGTCACACCGAGGTGAATCACCGAACTCGGCACCATCGGAACGCCTAAACAGCTCCTACCTACTCCAATTATGGACTATTATAATTCGATTTCATCGATGGATGGAAATCTCGATGGATAATTTTAAAGTTCCAGTAGACTTATGTAGAATAAACATTTTGTAATAAACATATGAATTGCGCTGATCCCGACGCAATTCTTACTTAATCAACAAGACTTATTACCCAGTTACCCAGTTTTGCTTAATTTTTATATATATTTCAGAGTTACATGTAGCTAAGAGCCTAGAGGTTGGTGTGAGTAATAAATGTGTTTAAACTATTTTGTCAAAATCGTCAACAATACCAAAACTGCATGGACCAGGAGGTGTACAAATCTAGGCAATACTAGGTAACACAAAATAAACTATTAATTACAAATCCTATGTATAGCTGTTTTTTAGCATTTTTCCTTTAGTCGTTCAATATATAGGTAAATAGACCATATTATCAAGCCAAGCTAATGCAGGTGCCACAGCGTTCAACATTGGGTCCATTCCTGTTTTTGTTCATAAGTGAGTGTTAAAGTAATAATAGTCTAGTTTTGTTTTGTTTTATAATGGTTATTTTCATTTTTGACTTGATCGCAACTAATAGCTACTAGTTTTTTGTATGGTTTGGGGAATGTTTTTATTTGATAAAATTTTTATGTAGATATGTGAGGATAAAAGATTTCATTATTGTTTTTCTATGTAGTGCCGCCCATGGACACCCTAGTGATGGCAACATGGAGTTTCGCGTGCAATACATGTATTTTAGTTATTAGGTTTTCCGAGAGGGATTGGAGGACGGGAAGGATTGGGCCTCCGGTTACCTCAGCCACACGGCGAAACACGATGGTATAGTTGTTTCATGCCGATTTTCTGTGATGCCATGGTATCACTCTGATCGAGACAACCTATTTTTGCTGCGTACAAAGCTCTCACACAATGTGTACCTCTTTAGAAAGATATAGATATTGAGCATACTTGCAAGAATTGTAGGTAATTATTTAAAACTTTGAAAAAGTTAGTGTTTTACTATGTCTTTATAAAGTAATTAAGAAACTTTCCTATACTGGAAAAGTACTAGACAACATTCGTATCATAAGTGGATGGTGGGTCACAGATCTCAGCAATATTCCCATTTAACATTATTAAATAATAGGATGCTGAAAAGTACAATGGGGAATTCAGGAGCGCTGTCTTTAGAAAGCAAAAATGAAAACTAGAAATAAAAAACCTTTCTATTTGTATTTTATGAAATGTCGGTACGTGTATTTACAGCAAAAAAAGGTAAGTACTTACGTCACCAATGACGTCTAGGGACGACGTAGGGTCGACGTAGGATCGACGTGTCCCTCCCTAGACGCTATCCAAATAACGTCTAGGGACACGTATAGGTACGGTTACGAGGTTGCGGGTGCCAGAGCAATACTTAATGTACCGGTGTCCCGGCCCGTAGCAGGAGAAAGAGCGGGACAGTTTTTAGTCCAAAGAGTCTGACATTCTATCTTGCCCCAGCCAGAATCAATTTCATGATTTCCGCCCTCCAAATAAAAAGGTTGTACCTTTACTCCCATCCATTTGCCATTTTAGCCATCTGCGGTTGCTAAAATGGCCTACTGCCCAGTAGGCCGAAATTGCCAAAATAACGTTACATGGCTAGAAAGTGACAAGTGACAGGTACATCCGGCACTATCCGGAACTACGGCGCTCGTTCTGCGCGACGGAATGTGGTTACATCATCTGCGGTCACAGCACGATTGTCGTCACATAATATGACTAGAAGCCAGTGCACACGATTCTAGGTCTATTACGCTTAAGTCTGTTGTCGATACCGAACTTGTTTTCTACAAATATTTAAGCCTTTCTAGCACCTGAACAACTTAATTATGAAACGTCGCACCTTTTAACCAATGAAGAGGTACGGCGCAAGCAAGGGTAGCTCGCCGCCGGAAAAGAATCAGGAGCGTATGGCGCGTTGGTTGGTTGCCTATAGACCACCACAGACGGGGCCCTATGGGGCTAATGTTCAGCCGGGGTTGCGGGGCAAATATAAAAAAAGTGGTGCACATATCCCATACTTACGTAAGTATGTAACACCCACTTTTAACTAGTTATGTTAGGTATGTTACGATATTTTTTGTAATTGTACGATGATGGTAATTATAAAGCGAGCAGCTCACGAATGTAATTTTTTCAAATAATAAAAATGTAGGTAACGTCGACAAAAATCGTAGAGAACTACCTATGTTCATATAGGTGAACCTCCTTAAGTACCTATTGCATAGGATATACCAGGGAGGTGCGGACCATTTCGGGTTAAAATTAAATTACCTTTTAATAACTTCATTCCAATTGGTTATAACTACGTAATGAATTTGTAATTTCGTTGGATAAAAACGGCCAGCAGTTTATTTTTATTAAACTAAGGTATTCAATTGGAACGTTACGAAACAGTTGTTAAGAAAAGTTCTAGTAGCATAAAAATATTTTTTTTTATATAAAAAATATATCACCTTCCCATCCACCCTTGAACAGAGAGTTTTTAATAGTAATAAAGCTATAATATTACTTACATGCGCATTTGTATAATAACTTACCTTTCTCGAAAGTAATGTGTACAAGCACGTGTGCTCGCGAACACTATGCAAAACAAAAAATAGAATAAAAATGGGCAAACATAATATTAACTCTTTTGTATTTTGAAAAATATAATTTATTTTTATTCGTTTTATTTATTATTTTGAATTACAACGACTCAGAATCCGATTAAAATTTATTTATCTTTTTTTTAAATTGGGTTTGAGTGTTTTCGTCATGGTATGATCTTACTGACATCTATCGGTTTAATAAGAAAAGTAACTATTGCATGAAAGACGTGATTGCTTTAAGTTGTGACTGCACTACTGTCTTTTTAATATTTTTATTTTTTAATACCGATATTGCTTAGTAGAATATTGTACGTCCTATAATTTAGATGTGTAAAAATTCGACTATGTTCGTGTTAAAAACCAAAACCAAATGTCAGAAATCAAATGGATTTTAATAGCAGCCCCTTACTGTCAAACGACTTGTCAAATTCTAACAAACAAGATACGACGCTACCTGTCATCATACAATATTGTCAAATCAAATGTAATTCGTCAATTTGTCAGTGCTCCCTATTTTGATACATTTTGAGTATGTGCCCAGTATTTTGTTTTGTTTCTATTATACTTGAGACATTCCCAAATTAATAAATTCAACATTTAGTTTCATAATAAAATTGTTTGAGGATTTTGTATTTGTTGTAGTATCAAAACGATGCTATGACCTCGTGTGTTTCGTTGGCGACCTGCGAAAAATAATGTAAAACATTGTATTCTAATGGTGTTTTGAAGGAAAACGAGGATTAAACATGCAAGCTGCTACCAGCCCTCGTAAAAAGCTAAAGAGTCCACAAGAGTTTGTCGTCAATCCGAAAACCTCAATCACGTGAGTCATTTCATTTGTTGTTAAACCTGACTTGATGTCAATAATAGTTTAGAAATATCGTTATCTAACAACATAATTATATTACAACCCGTGTAGATTCCATGTGAAATTCTTGTAAAATAAACACTTTTTAGTGATCATAATTAATTTTTCCTACTCCGTAGTGTATTTATGTTTATCACAGTAAGAAGTAATCATTTCCTGTATATTTCATATACCCTTGTATGCTATTTAAGGTGTACAAATGTTCCGGATTCTCTATTAGAAGGCGCTGCAGCCAAAAAACACTTTAGCAAGTTTGGCCGGGTGCAGAAGATAAGATTGGTACCTAAGCGGCATATGTGTATTATTGAATATGATCAACCAAGTTCCATAGAAAAAGCTGTGCTGAATGCTGGTGCTTATGATGGATTCATGTTTGATGTCACTCGCAGTAAGGCTAAGATGTAAGCATGCCTACTTAATTGTTCTATTTTAGATTATGAATAATATTCTTTTCACCTTAACATTTATGATTAATATTTTATTTCAGGAGGAGACGAAGCAGCACTAAGAAAGAAGATGATCCAGACTGGGTCCCTGATTCAGATGTTGAGGAGGAACTGTCTGCTATGGGTGCTACTCCAACATACAGAGTGACTCGACAGAAATGTAAGTATATTTACTTTTTGTATTATCCTTTTTAATTGTATCTTTGTAGAGATGTATGATCTGTCTATGAGAAATAATTAAAATAATTTATTTATTGTTGCCTATGATATGATTGTTGATATTTATACTTAATTTCCAGCAATGGATGTTGAACCTGAACCAAAACCTAAAATGAGAATAACAGCAAAACCTTTAAAGCAAATGCCAATAAAGAAAACTGTTCCAATTCGAGCAAAGAAGCCTGTTGTGTAAGGATAATTTAATTATTCTACAAAGTATTATATAACAGATTGCTCTACATACTCAGTATGACCTGTCACTGCTTTCCAATGGTGTCCAACTACCTCCCCTTGCCCCCTCTAATTTCCTAAAAGATCAATTCACAAGTCTTTGGGAAATTTTGAATTAGTCTCCTCTTTTTAAAATGTATTTCTATTTCCCTAGGTAATTGCATCATGTGTAAACAGATTCTCAGAGTTGGTCAAACTGTTTACATGTGATGCCTATATATCTTGAAGTTATTGACTGCAGACCAAAGACCATTAAAGAAAAATCTGCTGCCAATCTTTTACTATATCCCTGTTTCAGTACACAGCCAGTCAGTGTGGTGGAACCCCCAGTGGCGGTGGTGACTACACAAACAACCATGACTACTGCAGAAGCTGCCACAGAACTGTTTCAACTGCGCTCAAAGATATCAACCACTCCAGATGATAAATGGAGAATATTGGATGCAAGAGACAGGTATTTACAGGACACTTATTTACGGTTAAGTTTGATCTATGATTTGGTGCTACTTATCAAACAATCATATAAAAGATGTAACTTGTCTGGACATGTATGTATTTATTGATATTGACAAATCAAGTGATTCATTGGTAGATAACAAGAAGGCTAAAATGACACTGATAGTAAAACTACTTGTTTTTTATGAAAATAGATTTGTTTACCTATGTGGATCATTTCAAACAATTTTAAATTATATTGTGTTGTATAATCATTGTACTGTATGTAACTTCTTCTATTTAAGAATCTTGCGTGCTTGGGGCGGTGCTGGTTCCCGTATTAAAGTAGGAGGCGCCACTATTGGAACTTGTCAGGATATGTGTCCAGAAAAGGAATTATTACAAAGGCAATCAGAACACCAGGTAAAGACAGAACTTTTTCTTATATAAAAGTGATTAGTAACATGTAATCATGCCTAATTATAATGAAATGTTTCCAGGTAATGACTCTAGAAACCGTGTTGGATTCCGATGGCGAGTTGGAGCCGTGCCGGGCCGTGAAACAATACAGCCGGAGTTCAGCCGACCAGGAGATACCAATGTGTTATGAATTGAGGCCAGCAGGAGTGCTCATGCGCACCTGCGCTTATCTGTTGCATGAAATCGCTGATACTAAACGACAGGTAATTTAATAATAATGTTATCCTAAAACCTATATGGGGTAGCATAGTTTACAATTTGGATTATACATTATGATGCATATTTCTTTCAGGTCTCGTTGGCCGATTGGTTCCATTTCATGTGGGATCGGCTTCGTGGCATCAGAAAGGATATAACCCAGCAGGCGCTGTGTTGTGCAGGTACATTTAAAAAGAATAAACGCAACTTGTGACTGGTCAAGAACATGTAGAGTTACCTTGTATACTTTGTTTTTTTATTTTCAGAGTCGATTTGTTTGGTGGAAATGTGCGCACGATTTCATGCACACTGCGCTGCACGGCTTGCGGACCTCGAACATACTCAGTTCGACCAAAAACTGAACACTGACAATCTCACAAAATGCCTACAAACATTAAAACACATGTATGCTGATGTGGGCCCAGAACAAAAACCAAGAGAAGCAGAGTTTAGAGGATATGTCGCTCTACTCAACTTAGGTGATGCAAATTTCTGGTGGGAGGTCAGTTTATACATTATGCCCAGAAAATCATTTAACTGGTCCATTTATTGAATGTTTTAAATAAAAAGAAATAAATATTTTTTGCAGATCAAACAGTTGCCAATAGAAATACAGAAATCAAAACCTATAATCTTCGCAATCAAAGTATTCAATGCTATTGACAATAATAACTACGTGAGATTCTTCCGACTAGTGAAAGAAGAAGCGAACTACCTTCAAGCGTGTATTCTGCTGCGGTACTTCAATGATGTTCGTGCGCGAGCTCTCGCTAGAATAGTCAAAGCGTACGCTCCTAGAGGAGGGTCTCGATACCCCGCCGAGGATATGATGAATTCACTTGCATTCGAAACCATAGAGAATTTGAAATCATTCATCAATCACTATGGGCTGAGATTCGCTAGAACTGAGGACAGTGACGGCGAAGTGACAATCATACTGGATAGAAATCAGTTCATTGAAGACAGTGATCCTTACCCCATCTCAAGAGCCATTAACCTTATTGAATCTAAAAGAAAACTTTCAGTTGGTGAAATAATAGCTGGTGGACAACTCCCGGATGCCGGATATAGTCGTCACACTTTATATACAAGTTTTAATTCCGATGGCAGATTAAAAGAAAGTGCGCTAACTGCTGATGACCAAGGCTACAACACCTTGAATGATAGCAACAAAGATATACAATCTCTAAAGGCAGAGATTCAAAAGCTATGTCAAGGAAAAGCAATTGTTATGGATAAACCCCCAGAGAACAAAATTAATGTTTTCGCTAAACCAGATATTATATCTACGAGCCCTAAGCAGGTGCCTAAATTCAGTGCACCTGCTAATCCAATCTTTATGAAACCGCCACCATCCACTGAAAATAAACCATTTTTGTTTAAACCTGCGATCCCAGTCGCATCATCAGACATCATAAAGAATTCTCCTGAAAAAATATTCAGTGAGGATACTAAAAGCATATTTTCCTTTTCTAAACCTCAGGAAACGCCAGTAACGAATTTATTTACTGGAAAAGAAACAGTCAAACGCTTGTTCGAAGCCACCAGTGTCCCAGAGACAAATAACATATTTGGCAAAATTAACAAAGTTCCAAATGCCCAGCCTGTGTTTAGAGGGAAGATAGATGATAAGAACTTATTTAAAAAACCAGAGGAAAATTCAGTTTTCCAACCGCAAACACAAGTAAAGCCTTCAGGGCTGTTTACTGGCACAGCATCCAAAAATTTGTTTGCGCCCAATGAAGATAAAAGTGGCCAAAAACAATCATTGTTTACCAACAAAAGTATATTTGCCACTAAACCCGATGCAGGCGGTTTTGAAAAAGGAGGAAACATATTTAATAAGCCTGTTCCACCTTCAGCAAGTGAAGAAAAGCCTCCAAGCATATTTGGTGGTTTTGGTAAACAAACGAATGTTTTTGCCAAACCTTCTAATTCTGAAGATCAGACAAAACCTAATTCAATATTTACTAATGGTGAAGCTACAGCTGGTAAGTTGTCTCCAACTAGCGTTTTCAAAAGTGCTATTTTACCACCAAATGGGACTGATACTAAGAACTATTCTATATTTCCAAGTAAAAACAAAGCTCAGACTGTAGCAGATAATATACTGAGTTCTATAACAAATGAAGCTCATTCGATTTACGATTTCAATCAAAATGAGGACGAAGAACAAAAACAGGCTGAACTTCAACGTCTTAATGCTGAGAGAATAAGAAAGGAAGAAGAAAGGCATTTGCAAGAAAAAATAAGACAGGAGGAAGAAATGAGAAAACAGGAACTGCAGCGCCAAGAAGAAGAAAGACGCAAAGAAGAAGCCCGGAAAAGACAGGAAGAAGCGCGAAAAAGACAAGAAGAGCTTCGCCTGCAGGAGGAACAACGAAGAAAAGAAGAACTAAGAAAACAAGAGGAGCTAAAGAGAAAACTAGAAGAAGAGAGGAGGGCAGAATTGAAACGAAAAGCTGAAGAAGAAAAATTGTTTAAGGAAAGAGTTGAAAAAGAGTCAATAGAACTTGTTGAAGAATTAATCGATGAAGTTAACAATCCCACCGTTACTAGTATATTGAGTGAGGAATTGGACAAGTTTGACAGTTTGATGCGGTTTGCAAATACAGTAAGCGATGAAATATTATTGAATATGTCTACCGAGATTTGTGAGTCAGAATTGAAAGCCGAAATATTTTTAACCAAACGAATTATGAGAAAATGGTTTTATGTATGGAGGAAACATTATGCAAGGAACATTAAAAGACGAAGTTTATTAGAAGACACGCCTGTTTGGCTACCTCAACATACACCATTGGAAGAAGCTTCATATTTGAAACGGTTGGTTCAAAATGCCGCTCTGAGCAACATGAATGCTATTCACAGAGGCTATAAATTTGCTGGAGAGCTTCGACAATTACCTACCCCCGAAAAATATAATATTATGGAAATCATAAGATCACCTCTGCTGAAGAGAATGAAGCAAATAAGTTATCCATATGATAAATGTTTCTTTTGGAAAGTAGCTGTGGTTTCTCCTGGAGCTAACAAATGGCTACATCGTAAGATAAACATTGAAAAATGGTTGTTCGATGTTTTCAGTGATCACAAACAACATGAAGTATCTAATACCCTGATGCATGTAAGTAAACAGTCATGGAATCATTTGATGGACTTTGCTATATCTGTTAGTTTAACAGGCCGAGATAAAGGAATCGATGGTACAGAGGCCATGGAAGGTGCAAATGCCCTTCTGTTCTATGCAACAGAATTTGACAATGATCTCATTGAAACAATAAATGTTACACTCAATCACAAATACCCATACCAAGTGGTCCCAGTCGCCGTTATAATTCCGGAACTGGATGATGTGCAACTGCAATTAGATACAAATTTGTCAAATCTTGTAAGGAACAATGTAATATCAGCATATAAGATCTTTGTAATAGATTCACAAAATGTATTCGATTCTTTGAATGTGTCTTCTAAAAGTGCAATGAAATGGTTGGCGAAGAAATATCCAAAGATACCACCACTAGAAATCGATCACTTGAAATCTATTTGCCAGAGGTACCTTGGTAATGAGATATGGTGCAGATTGAGGTTGGAAAAAGATACGCGTATGTCCACTGTTATTAAAGACCTATACAAATTGGTGAAATGTTACAACGCTGCTGTGGATAATCTGACAAGTGTCATCACAAATGAAGATTTATTTAATTATTCATCATTTCCTTTGGAGTTTCAACCTTACTTGGACACTACATCTCCTTATCCAAAACCATACGAGTTTATACCAAGTAGTGCGAAAACTTCAGATAACATTTCGGCAATTAAAAGGATCATGAACCAACTTAAATTGCCAGACCCATCACTGAATTTTAGACCACTGAATGCAATAAGCATGCAGGAGCAGATGAATAGCTACTGCAACCAAATAGGTTGGTTTGAAAACCCAGAAGAAGTGGTATGTAGGGTAGTAGCTGTGCTACCTAAAGAACTTTCAGACATAAGCATGCCATGTGAAGATTTCAACAAATATTTTGCTCACTATAATCTCATAGACTTTATGAACATAATTGTTTACGAAAAAATTAATAGACTGAATAATTTTGAAAATAGATTTGCTATTTATGAGAAACCTGCTTTAGAAAATTATCGCAGTGCATTATGGATTTATGAGATAAGCGCTATAAGTGAAATGAAGCACAAAGCTATAGAGTATGAAGATGATATTGATTTTTATATTGAAGCCAAGCGACGTAAAATAGAACTAGATTCACTAGATTACCTTATGTTAGAAGACAAGGATCGCACTTTAGTTGATGAAAGTCTAAAGGAGAAAGATAAAGATATAACCAAGTACAATGATTGTGCAGAAGCTGTCGAACAGCTGGAACGCCAAATAGAGGAAGAGAAGAAGAAATCATTAGAATTTGAAAATTACCTGAGAGCTGCATTGGGCGAGTTTGATTAGGATGTATTTTTGTATTGAAATTAACAATTCATTTGATGCATTAATAAAATGATTGATTTTTTGTATCAAATGGTTTTATTTGTAATTTCATTTAACCTTTGAGCAGATGAAAGCTGAGCTGACAAAGTAAACTTAATATGGAAATGTAATAGGAGGGTTTTTAAGATTAATTTAGGTTTAAAAATTATCAAAAGTGAATAAGATACTTACAAGGCAAATAACTGCATTCTAGAGTTGGAACATTAACAATTATTATAGGTATATTTCATAGTAATTTTTCCTTTGCTATTAGATTGTCATGATTTAATTTTATTATCTTTTTTTAGTCTTTGATTTGTTGTAATAATAGCATATTAGACAAAATAAAATGTCAAGGGCAATGATTATGTTGTGGTACACTTTTTATATTTATCAAACTTTTTCTCATCAAGTTTTATTAGTAGTTTAAATTGCATTAGAACAACTTCCTGGGAAGGATAAGTGGAAATTAATATAGAAATTATTCTGTAATGGGGTGAAATAATTAGTTTGTATTTTGTCTTATAAATAATTTTAATTTAATTTCATATTCTTATTTGTCATCATCACTTTGTGGCTGTACAACTTTCAAACACGCATCAACAAATTCTGTGAAAATGGGCTCCTGCATATATTTCTTCATCAATTCATCTGGATATGGAGAATTATCCAATATATCTAATATCTCTCTCACATGAGGATTCTCTAAGCATTTCTTCAACTCTGTTGATTGTTCTGAAAAATTTTACTAATTATTAGCAAAGAATTTTTAAGATATTATTTATATTCACAGTATTACAGAAATGTGTGTTTAGAGTTTTAGAGGACGAAATTCAAGCATCTGGGATAGTTATTAAAAAATAATGGTGTGTGTTTTTATGGCTTTTGACAAAACTGTTCAGCAGATATATTAATTTTTCAACATTCAGATGAACACTAGTTCCATTAAATAATGGCAACAACATACAAACATTGCAAATGTAAAAGGATGGAAACATGAATGGAGGGATGTTTCTTACTCTTTTGTGTAAAATGAATTGGAATTCAATAGATAATACTTTGGATATACAAAATTACATACTTTTTATCCTAGTACTGCGGGTGAAGTTGTTGGCAGATGCTAGTGTTATATATACTTGTATGGTAAAAAAATACCATGGTACTCACTTACCTAGTAATTTTAACTTTTCAACTGGCACTGTGTCTTCCGTAGGGTAATCATATTCTATTTCTCTAGTATTGGAGTAACTTGTTTCTTTCGGTGGCTCTTCTGGTGGAGTGCAAGGACTTTGTTTGTGAAGTTTATAACACGGCACCGAGCAACTGGAATATTATAATACGATTACTATAACATCTTTTTAGTAGTTCAAAACTAAACTTCATTTTCTACTTACTATGGCACTCTACACACGGGGCATTTATATTTTGCAATTTGTTCACAGTGTGTGCAACTCATTTTAACAGAAACTAATATTTTTCGCTTATCTACTATTATCTATTATAGCTGCAGTAATTTATGATTATTTGCTTACAAACTTTGCTAAGACTAGCACACATTAAAACAAAATAATAAAAAACAACAAACAAATAATAATCACACCACACGTGTTTATGACACTGACACTTACGTTATAAAAAATTTTACGTCAGTGTCAAGACATTTATTGTCTATGTAATATCTTTGGTCAAGACTGGCAAGTATACTTTTTATAGTTTTGCCACCATAGCTTTTGCGACATAACCGAAAGAAGAAACGTCGGCGTCAGATTTATGTTCATGCGGGCTTGCACTCATAAGGTGTAATTGTTTGTCGTTCATTACATAGCTTTCAGAAAAATATTTCTTTATTATTGTTGTGAGTTACATGCTCCCGAGCATGACAGGCACCATAAAAAGCCAGCTATAAAAATACCCATCATATACCTAGTCTAGCCATAAATACTGTAACAAATAAAAAAAATATTTTTTCTATTGCAAATAACATTTATTACTTTTACAGTATGTAAAATAATAGTGTGTTTAATACATAAATATAAAACAATTTAAAACATAAAAAGCTTATTCGAAGTAGTCTCCATTGGCTGCAATACAGTCCTTTAAACGTTGAGGCCAGTTATCAATAGAAGCACGCCCTCTTTCCATGGGAAAATTCTTCACTGCCAATCGTATGGATTGTTTTAGGGAGTCCAAATTATCATGACGTTTAGAGCAAGCCCTACTCTCTAAAACTGACCATAAATTATAATCCAGCGGATTAAGATCGGGACTAGACGACGGCCAGTCTTCAGCTCTGATGAAGTCGGAAACGTTCGTTTCTAACCAAGACTGCGTGGACCGAGCTTTATGACCCGGCGCCGAGTCTTGCTTGAAGGACCATTGCTGGTTATTGAACATGGTGTTGTTAAGGGGCTTAACTACCTTCTCAAGAATAATATTTTGATACACTTGTGCCGATGTTTTGAAACTTTTTCGCAAAAGTATGGCTCAGTCACTCCTTCATAGCTAACACCCCACCAAACCATCACTGAAGTCGGATAATGCCCACGTTGCACTCTGTCGACTAATTGAGAAGCTTCCTTAGAGCTTTGAGCTTAAATACGGTCATTTTGTTTGTTAAAATGTTGCTCAATTGTGAAAATTCTCATCCGTAAACAAAATTTTTCTGTGACCTCCCTCTGCGTACCGCTTCAGTAGTTGTTTAGATTTTATCACCCTATTCTTTTTTAAATTATCGCTGCAAGTCCTAAGTCGTCTTTTAAAATACGCGACATGGTTCTAGGTGCTATCTTCATCTTCCGAGATAAAATCTTTTGCTTTCGGACAGGATCTCTTCGAATTATTTCCCTTACTGCTTTGACCACCTTTTTCGTACGAACACTACGTGGACGGCCTGATCTTTTACTGTCACAAACAGAGGAGGTCTCATTGTACCTATTAATAGCCCGGTACACAAAAATTTGACTAATGCCGAGCGTGTGGAGAGTTTTAAAAATTGCATTTGGCTCCATACCCACTTTGTGTAATGCAATCACAGCGATTCGGTTCTCTTTATCACCCCACTCCATTTTAATATCGCAAAATATTGAACAATTTATTGGCGCCAAAATAAGAAAACACAATGAAAAATTATATAAAAATGACAGATTCCAAATTCAAATGTAATATTTTGTTTATTTTTAATTGTAACAGTATTTATGGCCAGGCTATGTATATTAAACCAGTTCATATCTGTCTGTAATAAAACTATTTCTAATATCAACAAAAGACTGTACCTATAAAGTACTATAATTAATTTAATAAAGGTACTTACTTACCTACTAGAGAGAAAAAATTCTTAAGGTACAATTATTATAATCTAAATTCATTGTTTTGATTTGAATAAAGCAGGTGCACAGCATATTGTCAGATAATATTTAGGACAAAATTTTGTAGGTACTAACTATAATATACTATATTGTGTGGGAGAGCCATGCTTCGGCAGTCGGCACCAATGTGTCGTCGGCTTGCTTGACCGGAGTGATACCATGGCTCCGCAGAAAAAAGGCGGCAATAAAACTGCAGGCCACAAATGTTTGTTTTTGAAGGCATTTTGGACTCTCAAAATATGATGTCGTCAATAGTAGGAATTCAATAACGTACCTAAGTATAATATTTAGTCATTTATTGGTGTGGTAAACTAAGTAAGTATGTGAGGACCAATGATATTATATTAACACAGATATGTTATACCCTCACAAAACGCACAAAAAATGTGTTCCGCGCCAAGCGTGATAGATGTGGTACTACAAGTTACTACAAGTTAAAATTGTAGTAAAAGGATAGTAGATAATATATAAGATAGGATAGTGATATACCTTTGATAAATAAAACAAGAAACAATGAATTAGCTATTGTTATCAATTACCTACGTACCTACTCAACGTAAACAAACATTATTCTAAGAGAGGCTAATTGCACTTGCATACTATTGTATCCTTTTCGAGTCTTCACTTTTGCGCGCTTATAACATATCTGTTAATATATAATATCATTGGTGAGGACCTTAGAATTTGTTAATTTATTTGGAGTACTGATAATTTGACGCAGTGCTAGAGTTTGGGTTATTTACTTAATTTCTTCCCCTTCGGTCCTTTAGGTATGTTCATATTATGCTCATAGCCTATTGGATAACCTATTATTTATCGATGTTACTACTTATATTGCATGATACTGTATGTTAAAAAACACACAATTACCTTTTAAACATCAGGTTTACATCAGGAATGAAAGGTAGGTACTAAATAGGGTGTTTTTGTTCAGGGAAAAAACGATTGCTTTAATTTTGTACTTTATTTGCATTTTACAATAAATATTTACATTTTATTTATGATATTTTTATTACTAAATTAACGATAATTATATTATATGTAACATATTTAAAGTTGTACCACACACATTGCATACAACGACAAAAGTTAATTAGGCATAACATAATGTAAGTTTAGGTCCCTATGTATGGATTTACATATCTATTTGTGAGGACCAATGTTAAACGGAAATATTAATTATTCGTCTTTTGCAGAAATTATATCACATTCATCATTTCTGTGGAATCTACACTTGGTCGAGATTAGTAAGAATTGTTTTGAGTATGAAGTTTACAATCTAGGATAGGACTAAAGATATTTTCTTACTTACAAAATGAAAATGACATTGTACTGTATAAAATATTTTCTATCTTGTAAATAATATAATTAATAATTTTAATTGAATACATAAGGCATCTAGGTAGTAGAATATTTTTGTCGTGTTATCTTACATTTCGTGAAATCTAAGTAACTAAGATATTAATAGAATGAGCTAAGTTCCCTTAAGTACCAATGCATGATCGCATTATTGTGGCACAAAATCTTTTAGAGCAAGTACTTTTACTTAATTCAGTCGCTTGCCCATTTGGTGTGACATTTGAACTAGAAACAAAATAAACTATACTTTAACGAAATAATCGTTATTTATGAAATATTTGCCAGTTACTTATCTACTTGTATGCTTTGCCCTAAATGTTCTCCTAACCCACAAGTGTTATGCTTTCTGTGCGAAATATTTTATAAATAACGTATTATTCTAATCTATGTACTTTTAGACCTTATAGTAACAAACATTTGGTGGTTATTATGGCAGAGGTCAGTGGTTAGAGCTCTTCGTGCTTGGCGGGCTGTGCGTCGCTGATGTAGTACGTTGTCTCGGGGAGAATGACCCCATAGTCTGAGGTAGCGAGTGCGTGGTACCGAGACCTTAAGTGGTGGGCAGCCGCTTTTGGCTGCCGACTGCGAGTAAATATACCCTTTTTGTTGCCACCAACCCGCGTGATTGCTGTTTTGGAAGAATAAAAAAAATATAAGAATACTTTATTTAAACTTTATGGAATTTAGCGAAAATCCAGTATCTAATGGAATTATAGATGCCGCTAACTAAAAGTTTTTCTCTATTCCTAGTGCAAGAAATTACCATGCTATATATGCCGCCTGACTTGAATTGAAAAGATTCAAGTGAAAAGATTATGCGTGAAAATTGGGAGACTTACAGTTAGAATGAGCTGAAAAGACAGAAAAGTTGAGAATATTTATTGTTTTTGTTTTTTATAAGTACGCCACGGAAGTTTGTCTCTAACTAAAGTGAATAAATAAAAACGGTAGACTTCTGATGTGACACGACACGACACAGTAATAGCTGGGCTTCAAATGTTTAGCCTTATGGCTGATAGCTACACTCAGAATATTGTAAAAATGTCAATGACCTATGTATTATATCGTTTGGACATCTTGGTAACTTTTCAATTTCTTTACTTATTCATACAATCATTACATGCTAACAAACAAGAGTTTTATGCTCATGCAAAAGATTCATTCTTCAATATCATGCATTCTTATCACAAGCATCCCTAGTACATTCTGAGACCAACACCCTTCCTACATGATATTAAATAGTCATTCATATAGGCAGTGCCGTAACTAGGGCGCTGCTGGCAAAGCCCAGGTGTAGAATTCAGAGACTTTGAAGTGCAGATTTTTTTCCTTTATCTATTTCGGGTACTTTGAACTATAAGGCCATGTTGGGCCTTTAGGCCAAAACACACCAACATATTTAATTAACTTAGTAATCTCTATCTTAATATGAACTTCTTTAAATGTTGGTAGTGACTATGAATACCTACGGAAGCGCACAGTTGTGTCATGAGATCTTAGTTTTGTTTAGCTAGTTACGGCACTGCATTCAAATAGTCAATCGTCTATGAAGTCAGTCGCTTACATCGCAACCATTTGAGGTGACGAACATGTGGCTGCAGACGATCTCGACGACGCTGGGGGCCTTTGCCTACCCTCCCTAATAAATAATATTAAGACAATCACAACTTTACTTTTGCCCCTTGAGGAGATATTTTGAAATTTGTAATTTTGGACAACCAACGAGAGATGTTTAAATCGTAATGTTTTATACAGAAAAAAGTAAAGTGGTTTTACTAACATTGCGGTGTTTTGAAGTCGGCAAAGTTCCATATGAACTCTCCAGCAAAGAATCCAGCCTTTCGTAGGAGATCAAACGCCTTGAAGTGCTCTGAGATCAGCAAACATTGGTACTCCTCCGACCAGATGTATTCGGGGTACTGATGGACAAAAATAAGTTTTCAGTAAGATATTATGCCACAATAATCAGTATACCACCTGTGACCATCAGATGCTTGTGAAATCTGCCTTTTAGGAACCAGATGCATAATTATTACTTATTTTTTTATGAGGGGATAGTCAACAATTGACTTCGCTTGCCCTGGGGGTTGCTTGGTTGGACGCCATCTGTTGAGATCTATTGGCTCGTTGAGCCATTATTATTTACTTATACGGTCATTAGCTAGCCCTTCTTTTTTGATAGGAGAAAGTCATCAAATGTCTTAGATCGCTCAGGGTGAGGCGAGAGCGAGTCACAGACTCTTACTGACTAAAGACTTCCCGTTCCTTTTCCTGTTCCAGGCCGGGGTCGCTGTAAATTATAGCGCTTGCTAAGCCCGCGAATAAACATGTTCGTTGCTCCAAAAATATAAGAAAGACTTTTTAGTAAGAGGACTTACCAAGTGCAGTCCCGCAATAGTATCCGCCCCGTATTCAGTCATGATGACGGGCTTATTATGTATACGGTGCCAGTTAGTGGCTTCCTCCACCACATTATTGGTGATCTGCGCGGTCTGGCCAGGGTTTGCGTACCATCCATTGTAGCGGTTGAAACTGATTATATCTAAGTGACGGCCCTGGAATTGAAAGATTGTTTGATTACTGACATTATCACAAGCATTATTCAATTAAGTAACTGTTATCTGAGCCGAAGACTTGAGGAAAGCACATTTTGCAATACATATGGACATCAAACATCTTTTTTTATTTGACGGTGTGTCTGACTTTAACTGACTAAACCCCCCACCCCGTTCCTTCTCCTGCTCTAGGCCGAGGAGCGACCTTAATACGCTTGCCCCGCCATCCCGACTGAGCACGGTTAAAAAATATCAATGTGTAAGTAAAGTAATTGTAACATATTTATTTTACTTACAGATTTATCAGACGAAGCACCGGCAGATATAGCGATAGTGACGGGCCGCGAGAGATCCATAGACTTAACGTGACGCACCACTTCCCTAAACACGAAAATATAGCATTTACAAGAAAAAAATACAAACTCTTCACATACACTATGCCTTTTCCTATAATGTTTGTTTCTGGGTCAAAGGGTCTGGGTGTGATGAGTATGTGAAATCGTATGTTTGGAAACGCACCCACGCCACAGGAGGAAATACTAATGTGGGCCAACTTAAAAAAAAAAACAAAACAATTAGGTAGGGTTGTTTATTGGATTGCCTGAAAGTAGCCAATCGGAGTCACCCAACGGAGTAACGAGTGCGTTGTAGGCCTTTTGGGGATTAGGGTTTCGGATTGGGGAGAAGGGAAGGATTGGGCCTCCGGTAACCTCACTTACACGGCGAAACGCAACGCTGTCGTTGTTTCACGCTACTACTTTCAATTACATAATTATATATTAAAAGTTGGGACACTTACCCGAAATATCTATCAGCTAATTTGTTGGCGGACCTTGGTTCGTTGGAGATGGACCACATGATCACACTGGGGTGATTCTTGTCGCGTCTGATAAGTTCTGTCAATGATTGCTTGTGTTTCGCCAGCAATGTGTCAGAGAATCCACTGCAAATGAAAAAACACCAAAAAGTTGAAATTTATCTTGATTCATTTCATAAATAATATTTTTATACCAGTTATATTAAACATGTTGATATAATCAATAAGTATTGTATTACACATGTTTTGGCAGAATAAAATGATCTTTTCTCTATGTGACGGTAAAAATGAAATTTCTTTATTGGCGCCCAACGTGGGACTTTGAAATTTACACTTCTAGTCTTGTAGTATTGGTGATTGGCAACCAAATTTGATATAAATGTAAAAATAGCCCACTCACTCAGTATCGACGCTGGGGCATTCATCAATGATCATAATGCCGTATTCGTCAGCGAGCTGGTAGATTTCTTCAGCGTAAGGGTAATGAGACGTTCGAAACGCATTGGCTCCCAACCATTTGATGAGGTTGAAATTCTTCACCCATAGTACAGGATCCCAGCCTTTTCCTCTTAGCTGCATTAATAAAAAAAATTTTGAAAATGGTAAATGTTAGGCTTCAGTTTACAAAGCATCTAAATACAATAATAATAATAATTTTTAGTTATTAATTGAATATATTTAACTAGCTATTCTCGCGCGGTTTCACCCGCTGCTCGGCTCTATTTCATCGTAGCGTGATGTTTTATAGCCTTATAGCACTCAGGAACATTGTAGCTATGTATCAATGAAAGAATTTTAACAATCCGACCAGCGGGTCGAGAGATTACCCCCTACATACAAACTTACAAACATACAAACTTACCAATTTTATCTCTTTATAATATTAGTATAGAAGTATAGATAAAGAATTGATATTTGGAAGTACAGTACACAATATAAGGAAATAAACTTACATCAGAATCTTCGTGCATGCCAAACCCTTTTAAGTAGAGGGGCTTTTCATTCAGATATATGGTGGTGTTTGACCACGTGATTGTCCGGATACCGATTTTCTGAGAGTAAGTGTCCAGAATCTTTCCTTGGGAACAAATAAGCGATGCCTGTGGACAAATAGAAAATTTGTAAATACAATATATTGGATATTAATCTTAAAATCTAGCTATAATTCCAGACTGCATGTTCTAAAAATATTCTATTTAATGCAGAATTCGTCCAGTTTCAAATTTAATTTAGACGTTCGTGAGTATTCTATATGAATGTGCCGTAACAGACACTGTAGGGACTCCGGAGTAGGTCTATTAAGAGGTGTCGGTGTCCCTTACAGGTATTGGTGGTGGCCACCGGGGAGGTCTTAGTGGGGTAAAAATTCCACATCCCTAGTTTTTTCCTCAAAAGCTAGACGCCTATTAAAGGTTCAAAAAAAAAAAAATCTGCTTAAGAAAATCTGTGGTAAAGGGAAATTTTACCTTCATGGTGTACAAGTATCCAGGGTTGGGGTGCATCAGGTAAGGCCACCAGAAGTTGGCGTTTCCAATCTCCAATAGTCCAGCACATTCATTGAAGGCTGCCACTTGGGTATCATTCTTGTCAAATAGTTGTATTAAGCAGTGGACTTTGTCTGTTGTGGCGCCTTTCTGTGTGACGTTGTAAACAACAAAACCTGTAAATTAAGCATAGGTACAATTTGACAATAAATAGCTTGGGAATTCTGGAATAATGTTAAAAAGCAAAACACTTTTAGTAAAATTATAATGTTGTTGTTACAAATAGCCATAAAAATTATTCGGTGGTCGCAAGTGCGACTGCCGACTGTTGAGCAAGAGTTCTCGGACCTTATACAAAACTTCTCAATATTAATTAGCACGGAGTCTGGAATTGTGATAGGTAAATCGCAATAGGATCAACCCCTATGGGTTGGCTTTTTGACATTACCTCGCACTCACAACATTATAGACCAAAGTGGGTGTGAATTCTAGGATGAGCACCTCTGCTTAACCTACAGGGAATAAAAAGGCGTGATAGCACAGACTATAAGTACGCACCTGTATGCCCCTGTATATCCGTGTTAACGATGACGTCATCAATGTACACTTGAGGCGTGGAGTAGAGGAACACAGTGCGGTGAATGCCAGCGTAGTTGTAGAAATCGAAAGTATACTGTTGTTCTTGACGAATTTTGTTTGGTCTGTGGAAAAAATATACATTGTATTTTATTGTTATACGAGCTTAAATTATGCAAGTTTTAAATTTAGAAGACAATCACGAGTTTTCTATCTTAGATAGCGTTTATAAAAACGTGTTTTAGACGCGTTTAAATCTTTTGTATAACAAGTAGCTGTCTTGCTTCCCACGGTGCGTAGACAAAGGAAAGTGTAAGGTAACTTATAGCATTGTGTTGTCTACCTATAATACCTATGTTAATGTTTCATATACCAAATAACATTGTAAAAGGGAGAGAGCCCTTTATTTCTAGGATGGTAATTATAATATTCCCCTGGATAACCGATGAGGAACAAGAAAATTATTATCACGAAAGCTTTTGTTTTCACGTTTTTCTTGTAAAGCGAATGTTTTTATAAACACCGCACATGTAGTTATAGGTTTTTTTCGTGTGGGAATTGCCGCGTTGACGGTACTTGACACGTTCCGTGGTTATAAGTTGACCAATGTAGGTAAATGGAAAAAAATAATGATATTCGCTAGTGGCTAAAGTACCACTAGCGAAAACCGTATGGAGTCACAACGGTAGGTACTATTATTTTGTTTGTTCTTTTCTTTCACGGGACCATAGGGTCCCGTAACTTTGGAAGGCGTACAAGGAGCCGAAGCCAACTCGCAGAGGCCCGTTGAACAGTTTTAATCTAAATGTGATGGGACATCAACCGGCAGTTATCCCTGTGATCGATATAAATAAGTAAATCCCTTTGCAGATGTACTTCTTTAATCACTAATTATAATATAAGTTTTACAATAATTGAGTGTGTTTTCGTCGCGACTATTAGAATGGCAGTGGCCGGAAGGCGCGCAGCTCGAACCTCTCGCTCGCGCTACGGATGCGTTCCATACACGACGAAGAATGATGCGTTCCGGCGTAGACACCCTGTATGCACTATAAAAGTGCACCCAAGGACAATCCTCGGTTGATGCAGGACTATTGTGAAATGTGGTAAAAATTTATAGGGTTATAGGTATGGGTTGCTATGTTCTGGTGGATATGATAACTATGGAAATACTATGGCCCCTGCCCCTGACCAATATTGATACATACGGATAAACAGGCAGGGGGTGACTGGCAAACTCAATTAATGGGCTCCCGGAAACGGCCGCTAGCATGTAGCGACACGGGGGCAACATACGTTGAGCTGCTTGGGGAAGGAGAGGCATCCCACGGCTATCAGAGCAATCGCGGAAGTACGGTCAAGACCCCTACCAGCACCTTACTGAGACACATCCTTCCCCCGAGTCTCCTTCAACTCCTACTCTTGCGAATCTCCACTCAAGCCAGCCAATTAAGGCAAGAATGAGGTAAGAGGGCTTGTCCTTCATCAGTTTTCACTCCAGCTCGTCACGAGGACTAACCGGAGATGAAGAACAAGACACCTCCCGGGAGTCAGGTCCGTGGGGTCGCCAGTGCCCAACAGCTCGCCACAAGCTGCCTTGCTGATTGTCATTTTAAATAGTTATATTATTACGACTCCACTGTCTATCTGTGTGTCTCTGGTTTGTTGGACTGATGATTTTTTTCTGTTTTTTTTTTATGGATTAAGTCGGCAAATGAGCAGACGGAATACCTGATGGTAAGTAATCAACGCCGCCCATGGACACCCGCAACGGAGGAGTTATGAGTGCGTTGCCGACCTTTTAGGGATTAGGGTTTTGGAGATTTATGGATTGGGAGGGATCGGTGGAGGGGAAGGATTGGGCCTCCGGTAAACTCACTCACACGGCGAAACACAACGCTGTGCGCGTTGTTTGACGTCGGTATTCTGTGAGGCCGTGGTATCACTCCGGTCGAGCCGACCCATTCGTGCCGAAGCTTGGCTCTCCTACACTTAAAAACTGTTGCCGCTATAGTAACAAATATTGAAAATAAATTAAAATAAATCATTAGGGGAGTACTGGATGCGAGTCCATTCCTAGTTAGATCGTTTTTTATCATTCAGAGGCGAACGACTAGAATCTACATGGTAGATAAGCGATAAGGTGAAAGTCCATAGAGATCAACAACACCAAAGAAATAACCAGTGCGTTGCCGGCCTTAAGAGGAGTTAGTTTCTTACGTAGTAAAGGAAAAACGACTCACCCAACATATACGCTTTTTATAACACCTTGAGGCACAGTGTCGCTAAGCAGGGTGTTGTCAACCACCACTGTTAGCAGGTTACTACTGTTGAAGCTGACGAAGTCCGTGATTTCAGCTTCGAAAGGCAAGTGGCCGATCTCGTGGTACATCACCGACTTCCCGTTTATAAACTGAAATAAAAAACGTAGTTCTCATACATACTTATAACTATTTTTTTTTCTTTTAAATACGTTGCTCTACTATAGGATTTTCTTCTGTGTCCTGGGTGTGGTTACAAACATACAATTTCACATACACATGACACCCAGACCCGGAACAACAATTTGTGGATTACACAAAGAGTTATTCCGTGCGGGAATCGAACCAGCGACACGTTGCACGGCAGCCAGTTGCCCAGCCTTCGCACCAACCGTGCAGTCAAACTTAATTACCAATTATTCTTCAAAAGAAGAACGGCAGTGTCAGAGTCGCTGTGTTCGTGAAACGTGACGGAACAAAACAAATTATTTGCATTTCATAGATAAAGTAGCGTAGTTCATTTTTCTGTTTGAATTTAGTTTTTCAAACGAGAGCCGCCTCTGAAGTCGTTTCTCGCCTCACGCTAACTGCTCTCGACAAAGTTTCTGAATATGTATTTTATAAAAATCATCTCCTCCAGATTTATCATTATCTTTTATACAGGGTGTAAGGGACAGCCTTCCGCAAACTGATAGGGTGGATTCAGTATATCGTCTTAAGTTGACCGGTACATGAAATTATTTCAGGAACGTTATGGGAATCCAATTAAACCGATTTGTTTCATTACCTTACACGCAATGTATCGCTACCACCGCAAACGCACGCACGGCAGCGCTTTTAGTATTATTACTTTACACTATGGGCAGCGCCGCGACCTTACGTTCAGACAAACGGTCGCGCTCGCGCCACGTTTTAATAACAATAAAATATTATTTAAAAGATAGCCGCATTACTTACAAAAGACAATGTAATAATCGCGCTCGCGCCACGTTTTAATAACAATAAATTATTATTTAAAAGATAGCTGCATTACTTACAAAAAAAAATCTAACAATCATAACATGGTAACTGATAAATGATAAAAAAAGAAAAATGCGTAGGTACCTTAGAATCGCTCCGGTTTCCGGCTCTGGAAAGCATTTGTGATGCGGTCTCGCATTTCGTACTCACTTGCACACGCACTCACAAACACTTTTTCTTTTACGTAACCCCACAAAAAGGGGTCCAAATGGGTTAGGTCTGGGGATCGTGCTGGCCACGGTTGCGGTCCAAACCTACCTAAACTACGTTTAAATAGGAAAGCACTGGTGGTAAGTGGTAGCGTCTCCTTACGTTAGCGAACCAATTCCAAAATCCACGTAGGTATTGGTCTTCCGGCGCCTTTTTGTCTGGGAACAATGGGCTGGTTTTCTAGCAAGCGTTGATAGTCACCAGTAATTATCCTGGAGTCTGATGGATGGCGACGGTCACGATACCTACACTACTACAACACATTATCATCTCCCCATAATCACGCGCGCTAAACGTACCTAGGTAGTAATTTCGCACAATTTCTACAACAAAACTTCACTACACTTCACACACTACATAACTAATAAAACTTAACAACACTACTTATAACAAAACTTTTAAGCCGAATGCGCGAGCGATCCGTGCCGACTCACGCTCGCGGTACACAAACAATAACATCGCAGCAAGGCACAATGGCGACTGCATGTGATGAGACACACACAAACATAAATCTGTTGTTGCCAATTACACGAAAATTACAAAATTTCGGGGTAAAAAATAAAAAATTGTGCATGGTCGTAATTTATCATTCTGTTATTTTTTGTAGAGAAATGAATTGATTAAATCAATTTAATTCTAATTTCATTGTTTAGTTAATTTAGAATAATAAAAGTGCAGTGTGATAGAAAGCTGTGCTTCCATTCCAGGGAGATTGTGTTTAATTTCTGGCTCGACTATCAATTCATGGCTATTGTGAAGCCATGTAAAAATCTGTAAGTAGTTTAAAAACTAGCCAGTAATCGCTTAAAAAGAACAATCAATTAATAAATTAGGTAGTATTTGTAAATGCTTTAAAATTAAAACTAGACTAATCTTTATTTATTTCTTATTCAATTTATGTGCGCGACAAGATTTTGATTAATTGATTAATGAAAATCTCATCAACGTAATTATGAAAGCAAAGGAGTTCTCAAGTTTTAGATAAATTTCGCTAGTTCTAACATTTTCGTTTACTACCTGAGGTAACAAAAGTTAAAAATTGGCAACACTGGTTCAATCGGGCAAACATTTTGCAAAGAATCGGGGAGACGGGGAGACGCGGAGGCGGGGCGATAGAAAGGGACGCAGCTATTCTGTACGTTGGACGGGATCGTAGGTATTATACCTACGGCGCGCGGCGCGGCGATCGGCGCGGTGGGGCGCCGAGCCGCTGCGCCGTGACCGCGGTGCGGTGAGTTCAAACGACTCGCGCTAGGTAGAAATTGAACAGCTGATTTCATGCGTAGTTCTTTAGAGAATTCACACAACCATTGCGTATTTTTTTGTTTTAGCTGTGTTATTTACATTAATGTTATTCTTCATACATAGAATGTAATTATACATTGAAATAGAGGCTTAGGAACTGAAAAAACGAAAAAAAAATTGAAAATTTTCCTGAAAGAATTTTCACTCAATCAAATCAAATCAAAATCATTTATTCCAAATAAACCATAAATAGGTACTTTTGAAACGTCAAAATAGAATAGTAGTCTGTCAGTCTGTTCGTCAGTGAAGCTAGGTGCTCGTTCCAAATTGTAGTTTCGAATGGAGAAGAACGAGCAAGAAACTCCATCGTTACTCTTTTAAAAAAAATATTTGTTTTACAATTCATAAATAATACATTTTTTATACATTACTGTACCCCTATGTGAGAACAATGCAGAGACAAGTTGTTAATAAAAAGGAACAAATGATGGTCTATCTATCATTAAAATTTTAATCCTTTGTTGTCTCGAACATGGTGCTCACATATGCGTACTCACAATCCAAAAGAATGCTTCTATATAAACTCATTCAAGGTTTCATTAATTTTGAGAATTTCAATAACTAATGACTACATATTTGAGTATTGTCCAGTGGAGCCGAACCAACATGATGCCAGGCATTCTTGTCCTCAATATAATCTGAAAGTTTGTAGTATGCCTGTCTACATAATTCGCGTTTAATATAAGTTTTAAATTTTCGTTCATTAAGATTTAATACACTTCTTGGAATTTTATTGTAACAATTTACACAGAACCCCATAAAGGATTTCTGTACTTTGGACAGACGGAATCGTGGCACAGCCAGCCTATCTTTGCCTCTTGTATTAAAATTATGTCTATCGCTTCTTTTTTCAAATAATTGCAAATTTTTCCTTACGTACATAATGTTTTCATATATAAACTGACAAGGTACCGTTAGGATATTTATCGTTTTAAATAGTTCTCTCAGAGATTCACGAGGGGGCAAGTTATATATCGCTCGGATAGCCCGCTTTTGCAAAATAAATATTGAATCTACTTCCGCAGCTCGACCCCACAGCAAAATTCCGTACGACATAATGCTGTGAAAATAGCTAAAATAAACAAGCCTTGCTGTGTTCACGTCTGTGAGCTGTCTAATCTGTCTAACTGCAAAAACAGCTGAGCTCAGTCTTCCCGAAAGCGTCTTTATGTGGGAACCCCATTGAAGTTTATTGTCTAGCGTAATACCTAGGAACATAGTCTCGTTAACAAATTCTAACTTTTGCCCATTTAAAATTATGTCACAATCATTACTGTGTACGTTGGGCAAGCTAAATTTAATACATTTTGTTTTTTTCTCGTTAAGTGCTAAATTATTGACTGTAAACCAATTATGAACTTGATGAATGGATCTGTTTACTTCGTCAAAATTATTAACACGTCGACCTATTCTAAAAATTAATGATGTATCATCTGCAAACAGCACCATTCTTGGCTCAGTTTTAAATAGAAATGGCAAGTCATTAACATACACTAAGAAGAGAAACGGACCCAAAATTGAACCTTGCGGTACGCCAATTCTTATCTCAGAGCCCCGGGAGTTAGAACCACCTACATGAACTCTCAGCTGCCTATCCTCTAAATATGACTTTAGTAGACGGAGTGCAGTATGTCTAATCCCGTAATGATCTAATTTCAGCAAGAGTGTTTCATGATCAACGCAATCGAACGCCTTTGAGAGGTCGCAAAAGACACCAACAGCATCCTGTGCTTCCTCCCAAGCACCGAATACCTCCTTTATCAAAGTGACACCGGCGTCAGTTGTACAACGACCTTTAGTGAAACCGTATTGTTGGTGATGGAAGATGGCATGTTTATCAAAGTGATGAAGCATCCGAGATAGCATTAACTTTTCAAACACTTTGCTAAGAACCGGCAGAACAGACACAGGCCTATAGTTGTTTGGTTCCTTAGTGTCACCATTTTTGAATAATGGAATAACTTTACTGTATTTCATTAGGTTCGGGAAGACACCGTCATCTATACTTTTATTGAAAATCAAAGCCAGATACGGCGCTAAAGTTCGGATAAGTGATCCGCATACTTTCACCGATAGTCCCCAAAGGTCCTCAGTTGATTTGATCTTGATTTCTTTAAAAACCTTTATTATCTCTAAAGGATTGGTATAATGAAAACTAAAATCGTCTTTGCATGATTTGACATTTTCTCTAAGCAAAGTTAACGATAGTCTGGCTGATGATTCTAAATGAGCAGTTGTTGTGACAGGTATATTAGCAAAAAATGCCTCAAACTCCTGAGCTACATCTTTGCTTGACGAAATCTGTCCCCTTTGAGTGTTTAAACAAAATTCCGATTTTTTTAATCGTTTCCTACCTGTCTCATTCTGTATTATTTTCCACGTAGCCTTTATCTTGTCATCACTGGAATATGATTCAGAATAAGGAGCTGAATGCACCCTGTTAATTTGTGGAGGGCTGTCCCTTACACCCTGTATTCATAATTCTGATGCCTACGTGTGAATGTCATTGAACTCCCCCCAAACGGCTTGACCGATTCAAATAATTTTTCTATATACGTTTGTGTGGTGCCCTCCATGAAAATCGCACCAGAAATCAGCCCGGCAGATGGCGCTGATTGCTTGAAAAACCAAGTGAGCTCGGAAACGGCTCTAATGATTTCGCTGCAAGTTTTCGGGGAGGGCCCGTATAGTAATGATTATAAATTCTTAGAGTTGTTTACAGACGATAAAAATTTATAAACGTATAATTTATAATTTATTTAGTTTTTAGGTAGTAGATATGACAAAGTGGTATTTTAAAAATATGAAGTTGGTACCTACAACTATGTACTTTAAAACTTAAAATAAGAGTTTCGCATGACAGTAGTAACTGAACGCAATACGTCATTTCAAATAGTTATATTGTGCTGTAGTTAATATTTGTCATAACTGTAAAAACAACGGTACGCAATACGTACAATTTTCTTCTTATGACATCTGCAATACCAATTTGTTTTAACAAAGACAAATGAAGTTCTTACGAGAACAATATTTACTGTGATTTAGGTTTGTGGTGCTTGTGACCGTTATATTGTGTCTTCTTATAAGTAATCAACTACTTAGATTGTTAACCTTTCAATCGAGATGATTCGAGACACAAAGAATTCTATAGTTGTGCGGACGCCGGCGTTCGCTTGGGGATTAATTTAATTAATAAGTCTGTTGGTTGCTTGTGTATTTGTTGTTTGCCATTATTTACATATTTGGTAAAGACTACAGCGCTTTCTAATAAACCTGCATCTTACTACAGTCTCCAAGTCGCCTACAAATTTTGGAGAATAGGAAATATACGTAGCTATTCTTTTGTATAGACGATGGGCAAACAATAGATAAAGATGAATTTAAAAGATATGTAAAAGGAGGAATAATATTAATTCTACTTTTTGTATTTGAAATCAAATAAGAAATAAAAACTTTTTTTAATTCATTCTTAAATGATGTACGGTCGCAGTTGCAGCATTGGTTTTCCCTATTTATATTTAAAATATTTTGACTACAAGTTTACTTGGTTTTTTTTTATAGAACGTCTTGCGTAAAGTTAAAAGCGTACCTAAACCAAACGTTTATTGATGTGCAAACGTTTAATATTATATAGATTTAAGCTGTTTATATTGACACTTGTTTACAAAGATATGATAATGCTTAGTGGCTGTTTGTAGACATTGCTCAATTGTGCGGTATCTTTAATGGAATCAAGCTGTGAGTGTCGTGACTTTGTAAGTACATTTACAAGTTAGGTATAGAGATAAGAACTTTGTTTAATTTTGTAAAACTATTAACGAAATTACTAAGCGTAGCAGCGGGTGTCAGACTGTCTGTTTGATAAGTACAGTTTAAATGTGTGCGTGACCGTTCATAGCGTTAGATTGTAATTTAACTACACTTGCACTTGCAATATTTGGACTTCAAAAATTGTAATAAGTATTAGGTAAGAAATGTTTTTCGCATATCAAACTATTTTTTCTCTCATTTGAGCCCAGCGGGGTAGATGTTCAGCCGGGGTTGTGGGGCAAGAAAAGCTATTTTTGTCTGACACGCAATAAAAACTATTTTTTTCCGTAATCGGTGCGATCGTCAAATGCAACACTCCTTTAGGGTAAAGCAGAGGCGTACTTCGTTCTTTCTTCTGATATTAAACTTGAAAACTACATAAACTTCAAATAGGTAGGTAGAGAAACTTAATAGTGTACTTGTTATTATATGTATATTATAGTGAAGATAGAAAGTAAACTGTAGTATAACACTTACTTGATCTTAACAAAGTAAGCTAAAGTAGCTACTACAATACGTCCCTACGTTCCAAAGGGTAAGAGTAAAATTAATCACTATTTAATTTTTAACAGTTATCAATTAGATAACATACATGAACTTTTTAACAATGAAACATATAATAAAATACCAAAACAATACAGCTACATGTGATCTCTCTTAGTAAAAACATTTGATTTAGGTAATTCTCGACTGAAAAAATAAAACTGAACAAAACATTAACAGGATCAGAATATACGGGTAATTTCAACAAAAGCTGAGCGCATTCACCTCACGATTCACGTGGGCGACGTAAAAATATACCAGCACCAGCAACAAAGTTCAACGTAAGAACAAGGGCGTAATTTGAACCTTATCGGGGGGATTTTATATGGATTCTGTTAAATACTTGAATGTATTTATCTATACATATGTATTGAGGAGCTTCTCGCCTGTTATTTGTCCTTTGTCTCTTACGTTAAAGATGAGTTGAATGCGCCTTAAACTTGATCCGTCAAAACTAAATCAAACTTTATTGCCTTTAGTGTTGCCCAAATGCAAGAACAAGACGAGACTTAGCCAGTCTTGGTCTTGGTCTTGCGCTCCCAGTCTTGGTCTTGGTCTTGGTCTTGCAGCAAGAGTCTTGCAAGTCTTGCAATCACGTATTAGTCTATTACTATTTATTAAAGTTTACTTTAAATCTTAGAAAAACAAATTAGAATTGGAACATTGTGAGCTTGAATTAACATAGCCATAGTAAAGATCAAGCAGATTAATAAATAACTGAAGATTTGATAAGAAATTCGAAAAATCAACTGACCTATATGTCGTTTTCCATGGAAGTAACTGTTTCTTAATAAACATTTATGATTTATAAGCTTACATTTGCTAAAACATGTAAAAAAACAATTACAATACCTTGACTGCATTTTAAAGAACAATACCTATCTGTCTAGAAAGAGATTGAACCCTCAACTTATAAGAAATTTAATAAAAGAGTTTTACGATTAATCATTTATTTGAATAAAATACAACACAAGTCAACAGCTTTATCGTTAGGTCATACTTTATATCAATTTTTTTGACCAAGAATTAATACAATGTAACCATCTGGCTGACTCATCAGTTAACCTATTTCTATGTTTTATAATTACTAATGATGCTTTAGAAAATAACCTCTCAGCAGTTTCAAGTACATTTAAAAGTGGCTACAATATTTATTAACAGGGTGATATTTGAACACGTATTTTGCTATTTTTTCTTGTAAAACTTAAGAAATATAATGACTAAATGTACAATAATAGTACCTAAGTAATTAGTTTAAAACCATATAAGTAATCAATATTATAATATATACTTACTAAAATGAATTAATATGACATCTACAACCTATCCTTACCATTTTATCCTAATCATAATACTACTTGTGTGATCAGTACTTATAATGTATTCATTTTCATTCTAAACACTCTGAAACTTATTTATTCTTTGGAACACCTGTAGGTACTCTAAAAATTCGAAATTATTTTGCACTAGCTTCCGCCCGCGGCTTCGCCCGCGTCAAATTAGTTTTTGTCAACCCTGGTCCCTTATGTCTAAGAGACTCTTACAGGGGCCAGCCCAGGAGTAGCATTTGCAAATTCCACACTTCTTGTGGAATATGAAAACGGTACCCCTCTTGCTCATTGCTAAACATAAGCGGGTACTGTAGTGCGTCATAAAACTTTTGTGTGTCGGACACCCTGATCAATGTGTTATCATGGGTTTGAAAAACAATATCGCGCGATGCGAACTGTTCACAACACACCATGGCAGCGACTTCGTTTAATAAGGGTGCATTATAACGTCTTTCATGTTCCCCGCTTGGCGTACGATCTGCGAGTATTACTAATTTGTGATTTTCCCGTGGCATTTTTTCTAAGGCTGTTTTGAAGGTGTTAATGAGGTTATTATGTTGGTGCAACATTCTTTGAATTTTTAAAACAATGTCCCTCTCATCTCCTTCAATATTTTGACATTAACGGTCAAACTCGCTGTTTTCGTCTCCCATAAAATAAATCTATAGAAATTTTGGTTGATCATTGTTTGTGGAAAGCAAAGATCCTATGATAAACTTGCCCTTGTACCGTAAATGTGGGTGAAAATCCAGGCATGATGACAGGAAAAATCGCCGAGATTCATTGCTGTCCTTTCTTCTGTCGTTGCTTCTCGGGGTCACCAAGCGTTGGTACTGATACTTTGCCTCCAGAACAGCACATACCTAGGGTCTCTTCCTTCCACTTGAGTGCCTCATTGTCTGCATTTATTGGCCATTCTATCTATGAGGACTAATCGATGATTAAAGTAATCAAGTAGCAGATCATAATTAAAAGCAGCATCGGCAAATACCTCCCACGTATTCATCGTAAACGTACGTCTCCTTTCTGCTTGCCGCTCGGCATTAATTAAACGTCGTCTACGTGTTTCTTCGGAGGTCTCTGCGGCTATGTACGAAGCTTGATGCTCAGCATCTAAGATTTGGCGAGCTTGGGTGTGTTGAGAAGTCTCAGCAGCTCTTTGATCCGCGTGACGCTCGGCATCAATGATTTGGCGAGCTTGGGACTGTTGAGAGGTCTCAGCAGCTCTTTGAGCCGCGTGACGCTCGGCATCAATGGCTTGGCGAGCTTGGGTCTGTCGAGAAGTCTCATTCCAGTGATCTGGCAAGTTTAGCAGCCCGAGCTCTGGTAGAACTTTTAGCTAAATTGGACTTTCGTTTGCGAGGCATCGTAGAACAACAAAAATGAAATGAATCGAACAAAACAGATGTACAGATTAAGATTTATTATATTAAAAAACCTTTGTTCACCCTACCTGCACCTACTTGGATAAGTACTTATTTACAACCATTGCAAAAGTAGGATGCTATTAGATTAATTGAATAAAAAAAGGAAATAAAAGCAAATCGTATTTATTTAAAGTAACGGAAACTATCTTACCTACTTGTAACGTTGTAACTATGAACTAAAAGAAATATAAGTATGTGCAAAATTTATTTACAGGATTAATGAATAAAAAACACTTAAAAAGTTATAGACGAAACAATAAAATAATTTTACTGGATCGAAAAATGTAATTCTCTAAAGCGCAAATTTCTCTTATCGCACCCGACAACGACCTCTGTCCTTACGTGTCTGTCCACTCGGGTAGACATAGATTCATGCGCTTCCCCACCACACGACAGCGCCGCGCCGCACTTCGGCGAATGTGCGCGACGCCGACGGCAGCAACGGCGATGCAGAGTGTTCATTAAGAAATTTATACTTCGAAAGTGAACTATTTTGTAACTTGATACACCCAAAACCCTTCTAAATTACATGTTCCTATGTTCAATAGTTAAGATTTCGTATACCTACATAAAGGTTGGCTTTGTAGATCCCGTTCCGAATCCGTTCCGGGTCTTATCTTCAATTCATCCCCTATTTCACTACATATCACACTGATAAAATTTTTAAAATGGTAGTACAAACGATTTTTTGTTTCTTATTACGTGATATTTGACGAAATTGCATACTAACTTTCAACCCTTATTTCACCCCCTAGCTGGTCGAATTTTCAAAAATGCTAGAACAAATATTTCATATTTTCTTATCAAGTGCTTAAATATTAAGTTTTATGGTTTTATCTTTAAAAAATAAGAAATCCCATACAAACTTTTAACCCCTATTTCAACCCCTTTATCCCTGTTTTTCGAAAAAAAAAGTAGCCTATGTTCTGTCTCAGGGTCTAAAGATTGTCTGTACCAAATTTCATTAAAATCGGTTGCGAGGTTTAAGCGGGAAAGCGTAACAGACAGACAGACAGACAGACAGACAGAGTTACTTTCGCATTTATAATATTAGTTAGGATTAGGATGAGTATACCTACGCCCTATGGCGGCAATCAAATAGTGTCAAATGTTATGATTTCGGCGTGGCGGCAACGATTGTTTTAGATTTATAACCATGTACATCCGAAAAGCGGCAAATTTCTTTGAGAAGTAAATACAAAACCTTTGATGCCGCATTATCAAAGTGCCGATGGTTAAAACATAACTATGCATGCACTCAGTTTGATTTAAATAGTTTTTTTTTTCGCTATGTTTATGGTATTAGTCGTAATGCGCATAGGTCCAGTTTTTCATATTCATTGATACAGTTTTTTGCGTCTCATAGAATTCCCAAGCATACCTACCTATACACCGAACTGTTACACCTAACTAGGTACTCAGTGAAATAGCGCTAAGTCGCAAGCTGCAAGACGCGAGAGTCTTGCAGGCTATGTCTTGTTCTAGCTCAAGTCTTGCACGGTCAGTCTTGGTCTTGGTCTTGCTAAAAATATGCGGTCTTGTTCTTGGTCTTGGTCTTGCAAAAACGCAAGAACAAGACCAAGACTGCAAGACAAAGACTGAATTTGGGCAACACTAATTGCCTTGTTGGCTATATAGCCCTTTATACATATATTTTGGAAATAAAAGATTTTGCGCAAGTTTAGATTAACAGAACTTTATACAAACTATCACTTACCAAGAATTTTTACAAAAAAAATCATGTGTATTGAAAAATGTGTTACAACTCTTACGACAATATACTTAAAACCTATATCTTAATAATATCCATGTTAATCCTTGGTTCCATTTCCATATAATTTAAATACAAATACGAATGAAACCCCGTAGGCGTCCTGCACTGAATGATTTGTATCTGTTTATGTTAGCCAGATTTGTGCGCACTCGACCCACATTCTGGAGACATTGTCCTGCAAATTGGGTCTTTATGTCCCACTTTATAGGGCCCATTACTAAGTCGCCTCGTGGTTGATTTACAAATCATTGTCATGTAATGAGGTATCGCCTGCAGGGCAGTAACGTTGAGATGCTTGACGTTATTTACTGTGCTTTCCTACAGGTATAAGGTCGGTAGATTAAATCTCTCTAATGATTTATGCCGTTATTTGCAGTTGGAGTAGATTCTGTTTGTTTATTTTGATTTTTATGAACGGTAGCTAAACGTTAATCAAGTAAGATTTTGTATCAAATAATGTTCAAACTTTAAACTAGTTTACTAGGTCATATTTATGTACCTAAATGAAAAATGAATATTTATATATTTTTTATAACGACCACTTTCTAGCCTGGTGGCAAGCGATGATGCGACCTATTATGATAGAGCAAGCCTACCCATAAGTAACTCATTCACTCTGGCCTTCCCTAGGGAAGCGCAGACCAAAACGCAGGCATACTTATATTACCTACACATTTTGTTCGACAAGTAATTTTGAACATTTATAGCACCATATAACTAGGTAATTAGTATTTGACCTACACAGATTATAAGACCCTATTTACTATATCCCTACCAACATTTTGCTTAATTTAATCGATTCAACCTTCGAATTACCTTTCGCAGAACAACAGCGGTTGATATGAACGAGTCTAGTAGACAAGTCGGTCGACAGGAAGTTGATTGAGTAATATCAGTTAAGTGAGGTCAGTGATTCTTATTGCCCTCTAGTACAATTGTTGTGTCGTTGTTCGATACGTAAATTAGGCAGATTGTGATCTGACTACGCATATTTATCGAACTGGACACTGGAATGATTTTTAGTTAGTATAAGTCTGATAGTCTCGTTCGTGTTTCACAGACAAAGGGGCTTTTACGGCATGGGTCCAAAAAAGGCGAAGTCATCATTTCAATCTCGAAGACAAACATAATATCACACTTCTTGCTTTAAAGGTGTGGCTATATGTAGGTACTTACATATTAATTATATTATGTATCTTTCGTTGGTTGCAGACTATCCGCATTGGGGTATAGAGGCGAAACTATGAGGAAAGTTTGACATAATGTATGTAGATAAAGTTGATTTACACTACTTTTACTGTAGATTTCGGTCGTGCGTCTATCGCCATCAGTGACAGTTAGTTTCGCTACAACAACTACCTTAATTGTAGTCGTCAAGTGCCTCATTGCAAAGTAAGTATTATCGGAATCAAACGCATCAATCAATGGAAGCAACCAATACTAATGAGTTAACAGCTGCGCCGTAATTAGATGCGACTATTCTGAGTTAAGTCTTTAAAACATTAACCACTAGTCTGTGTATTCAAGTACCAGGAAAGATAAGGCAAGACACATACGAATTTATTTAAAGTTAAATTATTTATTTGTATGATAGTAGAAGCAGTATGAAGATCTAAAACAAGAAATTTTCGTTTTGTAAAAGCTTTGTCTGGTTCATATAAGACCTATGTTAGGTGTTAGCGGTCGGGCATCTTGCCGGGTCAATGGAGAGCGAACTCGAGAGACGGGTGACACGACAAATTGTCCAATTACCTACAATCGTTAGACCGCTTCGTGACAACGACACCTCTAGTACCTCTAGTACAACAGTAGCCACCGGTACATTGCGGACCCCGCCTCTTTCTTGTTGCTAAGGTATATTTTATAAGGTACAAAAATAATTATTATCATAAATGCCAGCTTCGAATAGGTAGTCTATTTTTGTATTCAAGTACTTTTCTGGATTTTGTCAGAATTTTACACGTGGTTAGCAAATTGATGTATCTTCTATAAGTTTGAGGCTTAGATTTATAATAGTTTACTCGTTTATTAATCCCAAGATATTGTCACAAAATAATAGTTTCTCAACATTACCCTTGGGTCCATTTGTAAAAAAATTGCAAGAAATTGCCAAATCTTCACATATCGTCACAAGCTACGTCAAATTAAGAGCAGATTCTAAAGATTAAAATTTTATACGTTTGAAGGTTATGATATCTCTGGGAATATCTTATGATTCGTATGAATCTAGATATAAATAAAGAATGTCCTAATTTCCAAGCTTCCATAAGAAGCTCTACATTTACTTAAGCAATGAGTTTATTTGGTAACAAATTCCTAGACGACCGTACTGGGACGGCGGGACCGGACTGTTTAAAATTCAACACTTCTTTGGGCATGTATTTTCTCAAGAAGGATGTGTCTAAAAGATGAAATAGTTACTGGGAGCCGTTTATATGTTAATCGTGTGAACCGCCGCTCTGCACAGCGCGTCCGTTAGCGTAAATCCCTTGAATTAACAATGCGGTTTACTGTGTTTATCGAATTTACGTACGCTTTAGAAGAAATGTAGCGAAATAAATGTATTTGTGTAGTGATGATATTTATGGTAACTACATAAAAATGTTTTTTTTATGTGATAGAATGGTAAGCAATCGGCGCCGCCCATGGCCATCCGCAGTGCCAGAGGAGTTAAGATTGCGTTGCCAACATTTGAATATTAGGAGGAGATGGATTGGTCCCTCTTAACCTCACTCGCACGGTAAAACACAACGCTGCGGTTGTTTCACGCCTATTTTTGTGTGAGAAAATACTTATGTCGTTGATAACGCCTCTTCTAATTTCGTTGACCAATTTGCGATCTCTAATCACATGATGATGGAAATCTCCTGTTAGGGATCGAAGTGTTGGACAGTGGACATATTTGGCTTATATTATGATGAAGTTAAATATTCGTAACAGAACAGTGTAGTTGATGTAGATAGATTTTCCAATGTTAGTCTTACCACTTCAGTCGCATAGTGCACGCTGCTGAATCGAAGCCACACTCGTTGTCCAGCGGTGCCCCACCACGAGGGCACGAAGAATCGCCGATCATACCAAACTACTCCCACATGGTCTCGCAACGAAACATCCTCACCAACGTCGTTGTATGATGAAGGCACTGGCATTTGAAGCACAGGACCAGTCTGTTGAACACGCAAAAAATATGTAAAAAATAACGTTCCAAAAATGTAAGTTTTGGACATCGTAGGCATTTGAAGCAGTTTATTGTTATAGTTTTCCATTTTTATGATAGATTAAGCGATTTTTTTGGAAATATAGCTTTAGGTTGATTTTTGGATCATTGTTCACGTTTAAAATAATGTGTAATTGAATCATTTATTTAGTTAATCGGCTTGATCATAAAATATACTTGACATACAGATGGGAAGGTTGTGGCTTTTATTAAAAATGAATAGATGTTATACAGTTTAAGTTGTATATAAAATTTAAACAAAGGACAAACTGATTTATAACGTGTTAAAATATATTGCACGACGTCAGCAGAAAGCAGGGTCAAATATCTTAAGAACTGCAGACGGACAGGCGCGACCACTACGAAATAATACAAAACATATTAGCTCTCGCCAAAGTACGTTGGTATATGTGGAAAGTACCTGGATATAAACCATTAGCCTGACTTATCTTCTATATATGTCATGCTTCAGCAGATTAATGAAAGTGTAAGAGTGGAGTAATTGTTGCAAATACTTATATATTACACAAATATTAAATGCTTTGTTGCTACAATGGCTTTAATCCGCTTTTCGCGATTTCACTCACATAATCCTTAATAATTGATATTTATCAACAGGTTTACTGGTTCAAAAATATTTCTTTCCCTTTCCAAAGCGAGTATTTAAAACGGAATACTAAGACGTCGGAATAAAGAATCCAAAAATAACACCTTTATGATATTAGTTAGTTAGTAAACATCATCGAAATATAATCTCATTAATATGACGAGGGAGGCCATAGATTCCATAAGCTACAATATAATTAATGACAACAGAATACATAATAAAAATTATAGATACAAAGACGTTATCGGTAAACAAGTTTTGGACATTATTTAACAAAGCATACATAATTATATTAGTAAAGTAACGCATAGGCGCCAAGGTCGACAGCTTTGCAGTAAGAATCTATCACGATATATTTAGTTTAGTCATTTGACATTTTGTTTCAAACATAACAACTAAGAGTACCCAGCTTCGTAATAGTATCGAACATTGTTCTTTTTATCAGAAATAACATCACAAATAATCTTGTTCTACTTCCTTTAAAGAATGTGCAATTTTTTTCTTATACCCCAAAATAAAATTTTACCAAAAAATATTGAAAATGTTTTAAGGGAGATCAAGTGATGAAATAATGTTAGAACCTTATTTATACATACAGCTTATAAGAACACTTTAGCAGCCATTGTTGCCAATTCGGCATTGGTGGATTTGTATGTTGCAATATATCCACATTTATCGACCATAACTCCAGAACGGACCTTAGTATTTTTTAGGATTTGCCATTTATTTATTTTACTCACTTGGTACTTATAAAGGGTTACGTGAGCGGATTATGGATCCGAGCCGGAGGCAACAACCCTTGAATTAAGTATACTGTTTATGTAATTTATTGAGAGGAGCGATAACAATTTCCTTACGTGAGACTTTATGTTTATAGACACCAAAACTGGGGCTTTTGTGCTTGGAAACGTGCACTGTATACATATCCGCACCTACATACCAACATGACTAAGGTGGTATCGCCCTGTGGCTTATGATATCATCGGAGTAGCTTTTTATGACCGTGAGGTACATTACCTTGTCGAGATCCTGCTCGAACCAGCCGGCTCTGTAGCCAGTCTCTGGATCAGCTGGAGACTTCCTGAAGTTCCATATCCCGTCTAGTGTCCGCAAGTCTCTTGTTTCTGTAGCTTGTGGATACAAGGGCCCTCCAGTACTTGTTTGGGATTTTTTCGGCGTTGAGTCAATTTCATTGCCTGTAGCTGCATTTTGGACTATTGCGTTTGCTACACATGTCAGTGTTGTGAATGCTAAAAGTATTTTTCTCCTTAACATTATCTGTAACAAAAAAAGTAGCGTGATTATTATAATGAAGTAGAATTTATGACATAAACAGCGGATATTTGTCACTTTTTTAACTTACTTCCTTTCGTCTATGTGTATATAAAGTACACACGATTTTCTGCGATATGCTAGCAAATTACTAATATATAAGAAAACGCCGTTCTAGCGTAAACAGGCGCAAGAAGTGAGGTGATGAAACATGCATTCATGGGCTATTGACATTGGCAATGCTTATTAATCGGCGCGTTGTGTAAAAGTGAAACATGTATTGAAGATGCAATGTAAGCAACAGTATCATCTTCGTCATACAAAATACTTTGTTATATTTTAATGTCACTTCGTGTTTACTTGTCAAAAGACTCAAAAATATCAAGATTTGCTAACGTGAAATGGAAAACATAGTGAATTAAAAAGGTTTTAATAATTGAAGAGTAGTTTTACAGGTCCCTTCTATACATCCTCTGATTTATCATTAAACCTGTCGATTTGTCAGCAAATGATCGTGGTCCAATATTAAATAATAAGTATGAAGAAAAACCACGTGAATACCCTTATATTTATAGTGATTAACTGACAATTGATATAAAACTTTGTCAGTACCGGCATCAAAATAACCAATAAGTTTCCTATTTCCGCGATATCGTCGCGGGCGCATCTAGAATTTCTCTATTCCGCAATGTGGCAGCATTGAAAGTGTATCTCATCGATACCTTGACCGCTGTACCATAACGAACAGTAAAGTATTAGTTGCACCATGCAATATGCATGTGTGAATTGGATTGAAGAAGTTGGTTTACCCCAACCAATATTTGAACAAACGTTGGGCTAAAATTATAAACCGAAATCATATGTAAATTGCAATAGAGTTCAAAAAAATATGTATTCTATGGTAAATCTGTTTTGTATGATATTGTAACCTCATGTCCCAACTCTACGTATGTATATTATGTTATGTGAGTGTCACTTAGGTAAAACTTCATTATGTAAGTCCCCACGTACCTATACAATACATGTGTACATGCCTGGAATACAATTAACAAATATTCAAGAAGTTTCGTAAAGTAAAATATGGTCAGGCGAATTTGGTAGTTTGGTTGAAGGAGGAAATTGTATTTTGATAGTTGAAGTTGTAAGTTGTGTGTGTTGTGTAAGTGCAATAATCTACCGGGGCCCCGACCTAGAGCAAGACAAAGGAACTGGGTTGTTTTTACTCAGTAAGAGTTTGACACTCCCTCCACCTTGTCGAGAAAAACGAATAAATGATTTTTTTCATGTTAAACAAAACTTATATAGTAAAGAGTGGCACATAAATAAGATGGGACCATATGATGGATGGATAAGATGCCCATAGAACGGTCATAATTGAAAAGGTTGAAGGAGATCGAGAGATTGCCATGGGGCAAACCACCTGGCAAACACACACAAAAAAGTGAAGAAAGAATAATTATTTATAAGAAAATGTTATCATGTCCGAGTAGAGAAAGAACAGATAGTCGACACCTATAACTATACCTATAGTTTCTGTATTAATTCTGTAAGAGATACGATAGAGTGGAAATTGGCTGATAACGAGCAAGAATGGAAAAGGAGGACAAACTATTTACATTTTAGCATAAGTATATGTCATATTTTATTTATTAGGTAGGTATACAGATAAGCAGTTTACATACCTGAGTTATATAACATAAACTAAATAACTGAAATAATATTACTTAAGGACTGAGTAGTGTTACAAAATTATAGGTATTAGTTATGTGCTATTTGAAATAAATATGCAAGCACCCATATAATGGTTATGTTAATGGCATGCATTCGCTCGTTAGTTACAAAACCAGTAGCTTTCTAGCATGCTCATGCGCATCAAACAATACACTCTGAATTGTTGATCAGAATATGTACTGTACGGATTCTCGGCACCGTCATGTAGGTAGGAAGGTTGGCAACTAGGTTTACGACATAGGCTTGTCAAGTGCTTATTTAAGTAGGTATTAATTTTTCTATTAAGTTGACTGTTCGACAAAATACTTATCCGCCATTTTAGATTCTATTTGAAGTTTACATTAAAGTATCCACATTTATTTAAGTGTCTTGGTTGGAAGGAGGTTAAGGCACTCATGACGCGGGCAAAACTAAGCAATTCCCTGATTCCCCAAAAAATCTTTTATTATTAATTATTTAAATCTTCTATATTAAACAGTGTTTTATTCATTAATCAGGGAGACAGCCCTACTACTGTCTACCATAATGTAGTCAATGCGGTACGATAGATAAACAAGCTTCAAAAATATTCACAGAACATGGGAATGCCGCTATAGTTACATTGGATTTCTAGTGCAGATTATCTCTTAGCCAATACCAAGTAGGTATTAAGCGTTACAAAATCCTGTGTTACTATAGTAAAAATATTTGACCTCGTGTTGCCTGATTGAAGAATGCTTTCCGCTAAAATTCTCGCAACAAAATTGATTTATGGATTATTAAAAAATTGTTTCATATTGTACTTACACAAATAAGGTTACGTTAGGACGACACGACGCAATATCTTAACATTAGTTTTTATAGATAAAAATTAAAATGATTTCGGGCTTTTTTATTTAAGAGCCCTGCCAACGAGCAGCAGAATCACCTGACACAAGCAGCATGGCAAAGTGCGTTGCCGGTCTTTAGTGGGAGGAATTTAAGAATGAAGGATTTGGGGATAGATAGTAAAGGAGGGAGGGTGCGGATTGCGCCATCGGCAACTTAAAGTTTTTATTAAATCTTCGTCTTAACTTATATTCAAACTATCTGACCCGTATTTTTGTATGTTGTATCATAAAAATAGAAATTAAACATTTTGTCTAAAAAATAAAAAATAAAAATTAGAGGTCTCTTTAACTTTCTCTTTTTTTAAAACATTTCCCCACATTAGGATTTTCTCCTGTGTCGTGGGTTCGGTTACAAACATACAATTTCACATACACATAACACCCAGATCCGGAACAACAATTTGTGGATCACACAAAGAGTTGTTCCGTGTGGGAATCGAACCCGCGACACGTTGCACGGCAGCCAGTTGCCCAACCACCGCACCAACCGTGTAGTCATAGGGGTGTACTACCCCTAACATTTAGGGGGATGAAAAATAGATGTTGGCCAATTCTTGTAGATACCGGATAAGCACATAAAATCGATCAAGCCGTTTCGGAGGAGTATGGCAACGAAAACTGTGACACGAGAATTTTATGTATTAGATTATAAAATTTAAACTAATTGATGGTACGATTTAACATGTGTTCGTGTTAATTAAAAGATAAATATCTGCCTACTCATCATAATTATTAATTACAATTAGAAAAACTGATTTAACTACTACCTGCTTAATTTAATATTTGTTTACTACAAATTTTATGAATTAATTGCCGGAACGAAACTATTTTTAAGTAGGTACATCATAATTAATGTTATTTACCTAAGACAGTTCCGCCTACTATAATAAAACAAGTAATATAAACATAAGTAACATTATAATATGTTTGTTTTTCCCTAAATTGGGTTTTCCCGAACTGTCACATATAACATATTACACCTGCTTTTTGATGATTTAAAAGGACCTGTTTCCACATCATATGTACATATATGTCAGCTACATATTTTTAGTCTTTTTTATGTAATAGGTCGGCAAACGAGTAGACGGATTACCTGATGGTAAGCAATCAGCGCCACCCATGGGGTGTCCAACGGATGAGTTAATTATAGAAGTTAGTTCGTTGCCGACCTTTTAGGGATTGGGGATTTGGAGATTTAGGGAGTGGGGAGGGATTGGGGAAGGGGAAGGATTGGGCCTTCGGTAACCCCACTCACACGGCGAAACACAACGCTGTGGTTGTTTCACGCCGGTTTTCTGTAAGGTTGCACTGTATCTATATTATGAATTATTAATGCCACTAACACGGGGTTCCGGCTGCAAGCGAAGTGAGGGAGAAGTAACGAAATGGTTTTTGAGTCAGTAAGACTCTGACAACCATCCTACGCCAGCGGGAAAAGACTTGACGGATGCTTATCAACATTTAAAAAAAGTTATTATATTAACAGAAATTAATCAGATTCCATGCCCTTTTTATGAGACGCGAAAATCATCAAATGACTTCTTTCAACCTGGGTGGAGCGAGAGAATATCGCGTATCAAACTCGGACTGGCTAAAAACCATCCCGTTCCTTCACCTGGTTTTTCTCGCGGTACTTTATTGTGCTTGCCCCGCAACCCTTTTTTGTCAGGGGAAAATCGTCTTAAATGGCCGCTCCCGCCAAGGGAAGGTGAGAGAGAGTGTAGACTCTCTCTTACTGACTAACCCCGTTCCTTCTCCTGCTCTGGGCCGAGGCCGCAGTGACTCTTTGCTGCACTTAACCCGCAACCCTGGCGTCCGCTTTTGCCAACCACTCCTAAAACGACCTAACGTATCTCTTCCTTAGGTTATATATTTGACAAAATAATAGACCTCTATAATATCAATATGTAGCCGTTCCTTGAAAATATTTTGTTACATATAGTTAGTTTGAACTCATTCATTGCCTATGAACACGTTAAATACTGGACTACACGTGACAGTAATTAACACTTACACTAATCACACTTTAATCTGGTACCTATTTAAAAAATTGTGTGTTAGTGGAGCAAAAAATGGTAATTATCTTCTAAAGTTTCAATGGCTGGAAGTTATTAACCCTAAAGATAACGGTTCGAATACCAGAGTCATTAAAGTAACTAATTTCAACATGTTTTTATCGCATTGTTATGGTTTTTTTCCTCGTTGTGTCAATAGCCGTTGATAATTGATTTTATCTTGTTTATACATAAATAAAAAAAGAAATATCTTACTGTTATTTGTAGGTGGTGGGTAGATAGGTGTTGTTGTTTACAGTTTAGAATAACATTGCATACCCGCTGTTATTATATATGTGTATGTAGGTATATCGATGACTGATTATTGTACAAAAACGCCTGAACGGCTGAAATGATCTGGATAAAGTTTGAGACAAATGTAGATTATAATAAATAAATGCTACTCATGACATTAAAAATTCACTATAATATTTTCCTCTGATAAATATTAGACACTCAGTAAAGAAAACTATGGTACACTTGACTAATAGGGCAACCTAAGGTCACAGAATCCCATATCATAATTGTATTTATATTTTAAAACTAGTTCTCTTATTAGAAAAATATTTCTTACTTATTTTAAACTGTTCAAAAATACTAGCTAGTAATGTAAATTACTCCAATAAGTAGTTTGTCTATTTTAAAAGTTGAATTTTATATCAATACGTTTAATAGAAACGATTCTACACGAAATTCAGAATCACATGTGGCTCTTATATTGAATCGAGAGTTTTTATTTCGAGTATATTTTTTAGAACTGTTATGACTCAAGGGTAACGTCATCGTAGCACGAGGGTTCGAAACCTGGCCAGTTCCGATGTGACTTTTTCCGAGTTATATTATGTACGTAATTTGTAAGATAATAAGACTTAAATACAGTGAAGAAAATCATCGAGACGAAATCGATTGAGGTAACCGAGGATTGATAATGTCTAATAATAAGTTAGAAAGAGGTCAGTCCGCCTTGAGCAGGCGTGGTGATTAATGCTCAAACCTTTTCCATGAGAGAAAAGACCTTTGATCGGCAGTAGGCTGATGATGATGACACAAGGGAGCACGCATAAAAATGTATTCATTAATATTGTGCAAATTTTTTATGCCGTCATTCTTTGCGCAGTGCAAAAAATGATGGCTTTACGTTTACCATAAGAAAAATATTGACATAAAATATTTACACAATTTTTGAATTTATCATATTTAATTAACTATTTCAATATTGTTTAACGGTGGGTCACAGACTGTAAAGGCGAATTGTATTTTAAAGGCGAATTGTTAGTGCCACATTTTACACAATTGTAACAAACATACATTAAAAACTTTACAGTTTGTCGTAGAATCTTTGGTATTTTAAGTTTACAGCGAATTTTCTACGTTTGCCAAGCGAACTGCAAAGCTTAAGGAATTCTTCGATTTCGCTCATTTGGAGTACAAATCTATTCTCCGTCATGTGCCTACACGATGGTTATCATTGCTTCCAGCTTTAGACAGACTTCTTTTGAATTGACCTGCCTTGAGAGAATTTTCTAAATAAAAGCAAAGATGAATGTGCAGCAATAATTTGGCGTGCCTTTAAAGATGAGAACTGTCTTTTATTATGCTATTGCTAATTTATTCACAATATAATGCAAAAAACTGAAAAGTGACTATATTATATGCACTGAACTTCATACGATTATGACAGAATTGCAAACTAAAATCACTAACAGAAAGAATGATAAGTTTTACGGGCAGTCAGCGACGAAATGTCTAAGGAAATTGACGGAGAGTGATCAAAATACTTTTAAAGACGAGGCAGACAAATATTTGGAGCCATATTTGACTCATTTGGTTAAGTAGTACGAATTCGATGCCTCTATTTATAAGAAAATGAACATCTTGACAATGGACGAAGAAATTCACTGGAATGAATTATTTAAAGATCTGGGTGTTTCTTTGAATGTGCCATTAAATAACGATAAATATGACGATTATTGTTTACTGCGAGAAGTTCGTGACGTAGTGGCAAACTACGTCATTACTACACATTGACTTGGGTATCAAATACGATCCTTCCATTGGTATCTATGGTCTCGACTTCTATGTCGTACTTGGACGACCAGGATTCAATGTAGCACACAGAAGACGCAAGACTGGCAAGGTTGGATTCCCCCATCGTTTGTCAAAGGAGGATGCCATGAAGTGGTTCCAACAGAATTACGATGGTATCATCCTTAACAGCAAAAAGTAAACATAAGTAAACAAAACCAATAGGATAGACGCGTTGGGTTATTTTTTATTTTTTGAAAAATATATGGATATGACTGGCTATGAAATAAAAAAAAACTTGTTACCTTCTTTTATCGATCCCTATCTCAAACGCGGACGCTGAACGTGTTTTCAGCGTAGTAAATAAACAGTGGTCGAAATGGCGAAATCGGCTTAATGAAATGCACGTAAAATCTAAGATACAGGTGTGCACAAATTTCAAATACGATACAATCATAAATCATAAAATTTATTTCAAGAATGTAATGAATATTATGATTTTATCATTTCTAGTCAAAAGGTATTACAAACAGCTGGCACTGTAAAAAAATCCAACTTTAAATAAAATGTATTTTTTTTCTTTCACCTCCCGGATTTCTGATTAAACTGAGTTGGCAACCCTAGTCACAGGTGAGGTGGATGACCTGTGATCCTTTTGATTTTATGACTAAACATACTTACACCTATTTCTATAGTAAGTAGGTAGTTGGACATAATGACTTAACAAATTATTTTTATACTTCATGCGTCTGGGTGATCGACCGATTAATTGATATTTTTTAATTTAATACCAAGTCTTTTTATATTTCAAGGTCGTATTATAAATACATGAATTTTTATTGAATATTCTAGTAAGATGTTATAATAATTACAAATTTATTTTGTTAACCAGTCTTAAATAGAGCTTTCTGGTAATGATAAAATGTATATTGAAGATTAAAAAAATAAAAATAGTATTATAGTCCATAGTCCTTCCAAAGGTAGGTCTTGACCTCTCTGAGCAGAGATCATCATCATCATCATCATCAGCTTAGAAGACTAGTCTTATAAGACAGCCACCAAATTCCAGCTCGATTGGGTGCCTTGATTTGTATAATAACTTGCATGACCAGAGTTCGATCAATAAAAGCGCATTCATTACACTATTGTTAACAGCGTACAATTATTAATTTATCGTATCGATAATTACTAGTAACTGTTACTAATGCCGACAAGTACACGCTAAGTCTTATTCATTAATTAATATTAGAGAATTCCTTTTCTAATCACCGTGACTGCCTCGTTCGTTGAATGTAAGCGTGTCTGCTGTGGTTCAGGTTCAGTCCCCAAGACGAGTAAAATGCTATTAAACTTATTGTTTTCGATAGTTACATTTGCCTTTATAGAATAGGTCATTCATTTTTATGGATTGGTATGGCGTCTTTATTACAGTACAAAACTGGTTTTTTTCCTAAAAATCTACAAATCCATATTAATATTTATAGATGTAGGTACTTACATGAAGAAAAATTGAAATTGATCCTTCCTCGAGATTCTCCAATATATTTTGTTCACCTGCAAACATTGTGTTCTGTTCTTGGCACAAATACATATTATTGTGCATTCAATCTACCCCTATGTTGGTACGCCTCAATCTTGCTGAATAGGCTTATTGTGCCCGCAGGAACATTTTATCTTTGATCTCTCGCTGTACAGTCGATAACAAAATACTTTCCCTCATGTAGGTAAACAAATTAATAAACTTTTTTTTATGTAATAGGTCGGCAAATGAGCAGACGGATTACCTGATGGTAAGCAATCAGTACCGCCCATGAACACCGGAGAAGTTACGAGTGCGTTGTCGACCTTTTAGGGATTAGGGATTTGGAGATTTAGGGATTGAGGAGGAATTGGGGGGGGAGGGGAAGGATCGAGCCTCCGGTAAATTCACTCACACGGCGAAAAACAACGCTGTGGTTGTTTCACGCCGGTTTTCTGTGAGGCCGTGGTATCACTTATTATTACTCTCCCACACTTATTATAAAGTTTAAAATACGTAACTTAGAAAGCAATTGATTGCTGTTGAAACGAAAGAATTTAAAAACGATTTAACCTCTAGACTAAACTCACGTTGTATCCCAATAAAAAATAAAGAAAGCCAGTGCCTATCATGAGTCGAGTGAGGTCAGTCGAAGCGCCCTGGATGACCTTGTTCTGCACCAATGAATGGCGATTCATCATAACTCATACAGCTTTTGTTGGCGATTGTACTGACTGGCATCATTTAGCAGACTTATCAAGGGATCAAGGCGTCGGTTCGCCGACATACCGTCTTGGAAATCGTGGTAACTCGAGATTAATACAGTACTATGTAAATGCACGTGTTTATCCTACAATCAACCCACAACAAGAGATCTTGTTCGACGATTATCTTAATGTATAATCATATGTGTATCGTGGTTTTACGCGTACAATGATGATCTAATGATGGTCGCGATCACGATTTGTACAAATTGAAAAATTTCTATAATGCAGTTTGTTTTGAAAACTACAAAAAAGTTTTATAAACCTCTGAGTATAAGATAAAATAAGTATGATCATGTTGTTGCCATTTGCGAATATTACTATTAAGTAGTCGTGAACTCGTGACTGCGTAGGATTACTCCATGGGAGCCCTCATTGTATCATCAACGGTTCATTCAAATATTTGCTAAATTATGCAGCGGTAGTGTGAGGCATGAAGTGCATCGCCCACGACCGCAGTAGCCTAGTTTACGCTTACAATTTGCGCGGGATGACAATCAGATTAGATTGGAAATGTGTTAATGTTCTTTGTTCGCTTCCTCTGTTATACATTAATTAACGATTGACATCGTTCCTTTTATTCAATGTTATTTTTTTTACTGTAATCTGTTGGTTTTGCCTACGAATATTAAGATCAAACATAGATTTTTTTTATGTTATAGATCGGCAAACGAGCAGACGGATTACCTGATGGTAAGTAATCAGCGCCGCCCATAGACACCAGCAACGGCGCGGAGGAGTTACGAGTGCGTTGTCAACTTTTTAGGGATTAGGGATTGAGGAGGGCTTGGGGGTGGGGAAGGATTGGGCCTCCGGTAACCTCACTCACACGGCGAAACATAACGCTGTGGTTGTTTCACGCCGGTTTTCTGTAAGGCCGTGGTATCACTCCGGTGGAGCCGACCCATTCCTGCCGAAGCATGGCTCTCCCACACTTAATGAAGCAAACTTTGAAACAAGGAAATAGCTGCTGTTCTGATTTACAGTTCGAAGTATGTGTTGAGAATAGTTTTGGTATAACGCAAACTTTCTCCTCTAGAACACGCCAATTGTTTCCCGATGCGTAAGTAGATTACATCCACTATAGTAGGTGAACAATTTCTAAGTACGAACCTAAGCAGGTTATCCCAAGTTTGTGTTTCTATTTTAAAAATGTATTCGAAGACTACATGGGCCTATAACGCTGGTTGCTTGTTCCGATAGCTAAGTAATACAATGTGCCATGGTTAGCTTTTATTAAAGCCAAGGACGTAGTTTACTGTTTTAAGTGTAACAACCAACTATAACGCTATGTTCTCTAATCAAATGTAGATTATATTTTTATTACAAATACCACGATAGTTTCTCTTTAGACTCTATTGTTAGTTCACTCATGCCCTCGCACATTTTTACGAAATTACCTCTTTATTTTATACCTACAATCAGTCAATTTATTAATAGACTAGAAATAAAATCATTACAAGTTTTTTCTTGTCTATGGGCATCGAGTAAGATACTCTTTGGTTTGCACTTGCTTATGAATAAGTAGTAGTACTTATGTATGCTGTTATACCCAAATAAATATTTGTTAAATTATGCAAATGATAGCGGATAAGTGTATTTACTAAAAAATACTTAAATTGTACATAGGTAGGATGAAACGTTATGGTATTTAAGTCAAGACATGATACGATGAAATAATTAAAAAAACATTGAAATGAGTATCTTCAATGAACTTTTAGCGTAATGTAATATTACTTAGTTTCTCACCCAAAAACAAATTGTATTCACACATAAAACCAACAATACTTAACAATTAAACCATACTTAATTACACATTCAGTCGTTAATTTTATTAAATATAAGAAAATTCAAAACAAAAAACTACTTCATTTGATTTTTTAAAATGAAGACTACTACTACAATAAATTTTATACGAAATACATAAAAAAAGTTTTTTTTTTCTCGCAAAACTAGAAAAAAGTATTGATTTTGATTAGTTGAAAACACTATGAGGAACAGGGAAATCTCTCGCAATGTCTCTGTTCCTCATGTACGATATATATAACAAAATCTCCATGTGACCGGGCCTAAATATTCAACAAGTTCAAAGAAAAATAACTAAGGATGAGAAAGTTCCCAGCAATTATGGAGGTGAACCCAAACTGAGATAATTAGGCATACATTAAAATATTAAAAGCAACCAACACTATGCTTACGTCGTCAACAATGTTAAGGCAGAACGTAATTAGTCAAAGTCCTTTGTTCGGCAATGTTCTCAAAGTAAGTACGATTATGAGAGTACTCGACAGCTGACCCGGTTCAGTAAAATGTCTCATTAAGCCAATGAGCTTAATTACTTGCCCAACGCTTCCTTGGTTCCTTAGAACACATTCTCAAATTCCCGTTTGAGGAAATCGAAATTTCAAAGAAACTTATTACGTTATTATTTCATTTATGACACGTTTTGGCATGCGGCATGATTGTCATACTAAATCGATATTTTGATGCAGGTAAAATATTTTTTAAGTAGCTAAGGTATTTTCTACTCCATGACGAAAAAAAGTTGTTATCGAATTGTCGATATGCATAAAATTTTTATATTTTCTCTTTTTTTCATCTCTGCATCACCTTATGGTCGACTGGGAGAGAAATTGTTTGGCTTAAGTTTAATTAAACAGATTTCTTTTTCATTTGTCAATTTGATAAACAAATAAGTTTATTGTTCCTATCAGAAAAACCACTATTTTGCATCTACCTGTGAAACTCAATGTGTATAAAAATCATTGGAATAAAGCAAATATTCATGAGACACAAAACAGAGAAGAATACTAATCCTTTCTCGGGAAAGTGGATCGGAAAGCTTTCGGTATGGCCAAGTGTTAGAAATCTGAATAGATGTTTGTGCACTGATTATGTGAGTCGGAACTTCGGAAGTATCCAAGATATGACTATCAGCTTTGTCCCGTTTTATACTGCAAACGTTAGTCAACAACAAGCCAGTACTCGTTTAATATTATACTACAAAATATAGTAAGTACAACATGTCTATATTTTGTATCTGTCTCTAGAAGACTTTTTTTTCTATTTAAGAATCGTTGCCCCACATTAGGATTTTCTCTTGTGTCGTGGGTGCCGTTACAAACATACAATTTCACATACACATGACACCCAAACCCGGAACAACAAATTGTGGACCACAAAAAGAGTTGTTCCGTGCGGGAATCGAACCCGCGACACGTTGCACGGCAGCCAGTTGCCCAGCCACCGCACCAACCGTGCAGTCAAATGATGTTAAGCAAGCTTTAAAACAAATAAAAATGACCCCGATAATATTTACAGTGAACAAAGGATTTTATTATATTTGTATTGTTTTATTATATTAGGTATACCTACGAAATATTTTAAGTGCGTCCGTCACGGAGGTTCACGTGCGTAGACTAGGTATATTGTTAAAATGAAAAATGTTTACACAACGTTTTCATGTATACAGCTATGGGCAATAATAAACGAAGTGACCCAGTTTGCTAGAATAGCAAACACAGTTTAGTTATATGTATAGGCAGAAATTACTCATTCTTACTTACAAACTTTATCAGGATATTTTCACTTTTACGATTTGAAACGACACGAACGCAACCGCTGGGAATTCTTTCAGAGTAATTTATTTGTTGATGTTTTTTACTAGTTAAGCTATGAGCTATAATTCACTCATACCAATCGTCAGTATAAAATATCCTCTGCATAGTGTTCAATAAGTCGTTCATCTTAAAGACAACGTGTTTCTCACGAGTGATTGGTGAGTCAGCATGGAGCATTGTGTTTTTTACACTTGGTTCAAGGATTAATGTTGTTGCGTTGTATGTACAAATTTATGTTAATCTAACATTATAATCTGATGTTAATCTTATCCCTGTAATTATTACTTAGTTATCGATGTTGAATGAAGCATCGGCATTATTATTTGTTATTTAAAATGTCGCGGTCTAATTAAGGGCTGATTTTTCAATAGTCAAATATATGTTATCTGTGGAATAATGTGTTATATGTTGCTGTCACCGTCTTATACAAACATTCTGATGCGACAGCATCATAATTATTCCCCAGATAACTTTTATCCTACCATTGAAAAATCAGCACTAGTAGTTCAAACTTGGCTATTTATCGAATTGTTAATCAAAACGATGTGTTAAAATACAAATTTCCACACACATTGAAATTAATATAAGTACTAAAATTTGTTTTTATAAATGTGTAAGTAAATCAATGTTCGGTATGCATCTGTATCGAATGTAGAAATCGTTGTACTATTTATAAGTTTACGCGTCGATGACCGAACGCGGCTAAAATCGCTGAATGTAAACAAACTCTTACATGCGTTGCACATTAATAAGACGCCACGAAAGTTTACCACTTTATCTGATTTAACATCTGCAGCATGTGGTGTCACTTTTTTTACTTTTATTTTCGTGATCCAGACTCGCCCGTGCTGCGTTGTTCTGTCTGTGTGTACCTTTTGTTTCCACAATGATTCCATTAAAATTTTTCACATCACGCAATGCGTCTTTTGTTCTTATCGTACGTGTTATGTTTTTACATCGTACTACATCGTAACAAGTGAATGTGAAAGTTCATAAAATTGTAATTGAGATGAGCCGATCAATTTTTTCTTTATTTCGTTGTTATGTTACGTTGTAGATTTTACTTCTACACGTAACTATTTAAGTAAAGAGAATTTATATATTTGTTGTTACTGCGTTCTGTTCTGTGAAAATATTTAATTGTTTTATAATTGGATAATAACACTTGTAATGAATAATACCTTTTTTGTTTTCTTTTTTGATCATAATACACTAAGCAGCAAACATTTCGTGACGAAACAAACAAACGCGAACCAGTCAAAATCAGTCAAAATATTTATAAAGTTGTAAGTCTAACGTAGGTAAGCCCTTAATATGGTGTACATTTGGCTATGTCATACAGCTTAAAAATTATTTATATTTATTAAAAATATCCAACCCTAGTTTCGAGACCAGGACGAGCCGCTCTGAATTTGTGCAGTCGTACACACACGACCATAACTCCATAATTATAGTAACAAAATAATCCCATCCCTTCCCAATCCTCAAATATCCGAAACCTTTATACCTAAAAGCCTGGCAACGCCCTCGTTACTCTTTTGGTGTAGCGGGAGTCCATGAGTGGCGCTGATTGCTTACCATCATGTAATCCGTCTGCTCGATTGCCGACCTATACCATAAAAAAACATCGACATAAAATGCGAAAGTTGTTGTCTTATACAATTGAAACATTACCAAGGGTGCTATACAATCTGCCTAATAGTCGAGGTGTTACAAAATATTATCTCAGTACAAGTTATTACGAGAAAATTGCAAGTGGAGCGTGGGTAACTCAATGCCGGCAGTTGAAACTTACTCACGATGTGTCGCGGCAACGCGTTCAAATCATGTTTTTTGTCCATTTATTTTGCAAGAAGAAAGAAAGCATAAATGATGATATGAGTCTATTATTTGAACTATGTGAAAAAAATACATTAAAATCGGTCAAGCCGTTTAGGAGGAATTCAATGTCATACACATGTACAGCAGAATTACATAAATAAAGATATATCTAATAATATTTTAGTTATAGCTTATCATGTAGGGTATAATGATGTGACAACTCTTTATTTGTACTTTTAATCATTCTTTAATCAAGTGTCTTATTGCTAATAAAATGTAGATTCAATTGTTTTATGTTTGCTTTCAAAATGAAATAAAAGTGTCATAACAAAGTGTAATTAATACCTAATATAAGTACACAAAAAGTATAATATTTATTACCATATAAATGGACATGAATATTATTGAACATATTTTAAAAGTGATGTTTTATTTTAAAATTATTTTATAATATCATGTTTCCTAATTTATAAAGAAGGATTATAATTGCCTTTCAAGAAAAAAAAGGTACATAATTACGTTAACTACTTACATTATGAAATATTTATTGTAATTTTTTGGTATGACCCGGTAGTTTCCATCTATTCACCACGTCTGTTAAATTGTCAAAAACGATACATTTCTATGATTTTTCTATGAAATTCAAAGAGTCATAGTGTTTTTTCGTCAAATAGCAAATTTATTTGTAACTATCTAAACTTAAATAAATCGTCAAGTTAAAGAGTGACAATATGATCATATTTTAATAATTTATTGTTTTGAAGAGACAAAAAATAATTTATTTTTCACGTACCAATTACATATTGTATTATTTAAAAGTAACTTCTAACATTTTTAGATTTATACGATTTGTTATTTGAGCATAATTAAATACTACAATATTAAACATTACATATCACCTACGGTTTGTATATTAATAACTTTGATCAGAAATAATTATTATCGGGTCACGGAAAAAGCGCATTTAATTAAAGCAGGAAATTGAAAATATCAAATGCTATTATGTAATTGGTCTAAAATTTATAATTGAAATTATTAATGCTCTTAAAATTTAAAAACTTAGTTCAATAACAGGATTGGCGGCAACAATCGCAATAGGTAATAAAGATGGAGAAGGAATTTGGAAACTTTATATAGTTACCAATCAATCAAAAAAATTTAGAGATTCAGCCCCGGATTTTGACAGAAATTCCATGCATTCATTGCATTTTAAATTTGGTTTAAAAATGCAAAGATATATTTATTTGTATAACATTGTTATTTTGAATTTGGAAATTGTTTTCGATTTTTAAATTCAGTCGTTAATTAACAATAATTCAAATTTCTCGTAGAATAGCGTTTGAACTTGTTTGTATGCGATTATGTCTACAAGCACTGCTTCAAATTAATGTATCAAAGTATGATTATATTTTATTACTTCAATGTCTTGAAATGTCAAAATAATTTATTTTTGACATAGAAAACAATTTTGTTACAATTTAAACAATTTGTTGACCATCAACAACTTTTTTTGGTGGCGTAGTTTTTTTTCACAAACAGTTTATACGAGTACCTAATCTTTAAGATTTTCAGGTAAGACATCTAGTCATATTTTTTTTTTAAATTATGTTCTTTCATATTTTTTTGTTAATTTTATATATAATATCATGTTTCTGTTAGTACACAGTTTGATGACACAGCTTCATAATTTTTTAAAAAGAAGATATACTTTTATACCCTGTACCTATATGTCAGTCCCATCGTACTTACTTTATAATCTACTCAAAAATCATTTTTTAAATCACTAAGTAAAATTTCTTTAGATTTCATATAGAATATCAACAAAGCAGTTGATATTACGACATTTAGGGTCACGACTAGTCATTTGTTTACATAACTTTATCACTATTTGTTTACTCACACTTAAAGAGTGATACAATATACTTAGTCGTACTTACATACATTGTGATACAATTACGAAAGGAATAACTTTTTCTTCTGATAAACAGATGATTATTTCTAAGAATGTTGTTTACAATTTGCTCTAGTATAGGAAATTTTGGAACAGCGTTTGTATTTGGCCGTTTTTATTGATAAAATAATTGAAACTGTGTAAATAGAAAACAAATAAGCGAATTCTAGAATGAGAATTATTTGTTTTGAATTTTGTTATTTTTTCTAATACTTTGACTTTACATACGTCTGCGTTCTTTGTTTTTTTTATATTTCACCGAAACACACTTTGTTTCACTTATTTGTTTTTATTTTAATGTGTGCAAGACCTATCCACGCAAAGATGAGAACAGAAAGACATTAAAATACCATATTATTAGCATCGAAAATTTAATTTTGAGGAATGATTTTCAAAGTGAAAATTATGATGGGTATTCAAAAATAAGTAATAAGTGAAAACGAAGAAGGTACTTTTAAATAACTAGGTATTTAGTCGATATTGTTAGTTAACAATAAAAATAAGATTTAAAAAATATAGGTAAAACTATAGTTTCTTTATCAGCTTCGTGAATTGTTATCACAATTTGAGTTCAAATTAAACTGGTGGCGGCAAATTGTGGTAAAGAATTTTTTAAACATATTTTTATTAAACACAAACAACGGAGTGACATAAGTTTCAAAGAGAAATAAAAGTTATTTTAAAGAGTTATAAAATATTTAAATACAATTAGGATTTTATGGAAATTACTTACATTTGGTGCATAAAACTTTCGTTGTGCGAAATATTTTCAAGAAAGCGCCAGCGGACTACCACCCGCGAAAATTAATAAATCGAAAATTCTTAACTGCTACAACCAAAAACTTAATCAATAATGAAAACTAGAACACAAGAATAAAATAAATTCAAAAAAATTTTTGTTCATCTGTCAAAATGTTTCGCGATGTTTTTCTTTTCAAAATTTGAAATCCGAACACAAGCGCGTTCTCCGCACGACGCGTGTCTGCGGACTGGCTGGATGTAAAAATCCGTTGTCACATATTATCGGAACGCACCGGCATAAACCAACCGAATCAGAATAAACACAATTAATTACTAGTAGTGTAGTCGGAATGGGACAATTTCGCGTGGTCGGCTTGTGCGCTATTTCACTTTCTAGCTTAGTGTAAAGCGTAAATGCAGTTCCAGGCCGAGTAATAAAAACAAATTGGTCGTCTGATTATGTCAGTAAAACAATACATGATAATGATAAAATGTGATTATGTTATGTATCATGTCGTGTACTTTTGTAAGTTAATTTTGTATTTATAAATAAGAATTAACGCCTGTGAGGGTTAATAGACAACTTGATGTCAATAAATAAAATGTTAAGAATTAAATGAAATAAAACGGAGGTAAACGGTGTTTGTTTAGCAGTCTGACAATAGGCTGATTTCAATCTCATAATTTGTAATCCGAAAGTCAATTTCAGCAAAGGTATCGTTTAAGCGGCATTCCCTCTTCAGAGAAGGTATAAGTATTTATCACCACGCTGCTTGGCTTAAAGAGTTAGTGTAGAGTGTAGTTTGATAATCTCCAGACCAGTCACGATGGGATGCGACGAATGCTTCGGCGATACCCGCCCCTCCGACACATGGGTAAGTGGAGGAACACCGGGTTGGTTTTTAGTCAGTATGAGTCTGACAGTATCCTTCGCCCTTCCCCGAGGAAGGTGGGTCCCCATGAGGATTTTCCAACCCGACACCAAAAAAAAAGACCAGTCACGATGTTTTCTACTAAACCGCACTGGATTGATTTGAAAGGTTTCGACCCTAGATCCTTATGCACTAGGAATGGATGTCTAAACAACAACTATGACACTTGTTATATAGAAAAAAATCTGCAAGAAGTTCAAACTAGCCAGGATCGGTCCTTCACCTTCTTTTTTTAATGGGAGAAATCCATTTAAATTTGAAAGTGGAAAAGGAATGGCTCCTCCCGCCCTAAGCGAGCATCGCGGTTAACTGCCATCTTTTTTGTTCATTCGCAGAACTTTAAAGATAGTTTTTTATTTATAGTTATCTTAATTTTCTTTCCAAGTTTGGCCTATGCTCTTGTCATACAATTTACATTTCACAATTATCTATACTATAATAGTTAATATTTGTAATTAATAAAAATTTTATGGCACAGTTGTTGCGGTGGCCAGGCAACAGGCTGCCGTGCAACGTGTCGCGGGTACGATTCCCGCACGAAACAACTCTTTGTGTGATCCACAAATTGTTGTTCCGGGTCTGGGTGTCGTGTGCACGTGAAACCGTATGTTTGTAACTGCAACCACGACACAGCAGAAAATCCTAGAGCGGGGCAACGTTTTGTAAAAAGAAAAAAAAAGAAACTGTGTTGTTCATAGCCATTTACAAATTACGAACATATTTGTGTACGTGATTTTGCCCGCGACTCCGTTCGAGTGGAATAGTGATTTCCGGCAAATTTTTGTTATAATAACTATCCTATTTTCTTTCTCGAGTTCCAAACTATGTATGTACAAAATTTCAGAAATCGGTTCAGTAGTTTAGGCGCTACGAAATGACAGACAGACAGAGTTACTTTCGCATTTATAATATTAGTTTGGATTTGGATTTTTAATATTCTACAACTGTAGTTTAAAAATATTAAGAGTATACTTATAGGTATTCAGTGGCCATTTTCATAGTAAAATTCTCTGTGTCAACTTTGATGTTATCAAAAGGATCTATTATACCACCGTAAATCATTGGTTGGATCATTAGCCTGTAACTATTCTTCTACTGGGCAAAGGCTCTAACACTATGGATGTATAACGCCACAGACCAGGACATTCCGAGACGGATAGGCGTTCACAAATTTATAAAGATCTGAAACAGTCTTGTTATATAACTTAGAAAAATCGTTACTATAATTTACAGCCGCAATGAGTTACCGTTGATTTGCTTAACAGCGGTAATTTATAAAAGGTCAGTTTATGCAATTACTGCAGTTAACTGTCAAACATATATACATAACGTCCAATCTTGTGACACTAGCTAATTCATTAGCGCCATCTAGCGAGTAAAAAGATACTGTTGTCGCCATTGTCGGATTCGGATAATATGTATTAAAATTAATAATGTAGGTAGTGGCGAACTTATAAAAGGTATATATTTTTTTAAAAGAGTAACGATGGAGTTCCTTGCTCGTTCTCCTTTATTTAGATCAACAATTTGAGACTAGCACCAGTTTCATTGACGAACAGACTAACAGAGCTCTTTTCTTTCTATTTTGACGTTATTATACAAAAGAACCTGTTTACGGTTTGGTTGGAATAAACTTTCCAAAATTGTTACTCCTCTGCTCTAGTAAAACCTTAGGAGGACTGTATGGCATGACTGTAACCTTATCAAAATCGAGAGATATTAGGGTTTATCTAAACAGGTATTCATTCGATTAAACCCGATCTCTTGTAGCTTTGTCATGATATAACAATGACTCATACGTGTCTGGTCGTCTTGATAAAAGAGGAATATCCCAAATTTTAATTCTGACCCTTTATCTTCTTCTCTTATATATTATAAAAATGAATTCCTGTTTGTTAGACTTGAAATAATCGAGGAGATCCAAGGAAGAGTGAAACCTTGAGAAAACATGGAAAATAATTGAAATTTGATAAGGACCAAAACTGACAACAAAGTTAATAATTTTGAGGCTCTGTGCAATTCGCCAGGTCTTGTAGATATGTCATATATTGATCCATATCCAGATTTTAAATGAATTTGCACTGTTCAAACACGTTGCATTAGGGCATAAAAGCGATATAGCCGTCATTCTTGAAAGACTGCAACTGCAAAACGGAATATTTTTTTTTTCTTTTCGGTTTTTTTTTTCAGTGCCGCAATGGATACCCCTCAGAGGACTTACAGGGGCGTTGCCAGTCTTTTGGAGATTAGGATTTTTGGGATTAAGGGATTGGGGAGGGATTGCGAGAGTGGAAGGTAACCTCATAACGCTGTGATTGTTTAATTCTGTTTTCTGTCAAGCCGTGGTATTGCACCGGGCAAGCCGACCCATTAGTGCAGCGCCATGGCTGTTCACATGTTCATAAAAAGATTTTTACTGTTCGGATCAAGGCGTTTTAGTGTAAGTTGTATCTACTGTTTAGTGGTTTTGGGGGATTGTGGCGATCCGCAATTTTGTCAAAATAAAAGTACGTAAGTGATAATGATGGTATGTGATTCATGCAACATTATCTTCACGTAACAACAACCATCATCTCTTAAGATAATTTGATAAGATTTCAAAGAGTACGTCAAATCATTAGAGATATTTAAATGATTCATTCGTGACTCGCGACGTCTAAAGCCATGGGCTTGAAACCTTAGGTATATCTACAAGTATAACGTGTAGGTACCTACCTAGCTAAATACCTACATAAAAAATTTCCAACTGATATCCGAATTATTATCTAATAGAGAAAACGTGCATCGTGGGAGAGTTTCCATAACATAGAATTTATGCATCATACAAAATGTTGTTCCGTACGGGAATCGCACCTGCGTCACGTTGCACAGCAGCCAGTTGCCCAATCGCAATATAAATTTCAAAAGTAACGTACCTATAAGATCTAGAATTTTTGACGTGTTCGTTGTAAAACGTTAGGAGCTTGGTGAAAGAACTGATAGCAGGTGTATATTGTGTGTAGGTATATTTACTACAGAAGATAGACGCTAAAAGAAAATCTGGTCTGATCATATATTTTACATTTGTTCTGAAAGAATAATCATATTAACAAGACCACAGGGTACCAGACCTAAGGACGAGGGGCCGACGCCAACTCGCAAAGGCCCGTTGAACAACTTTAACCTTTCGTATGTTTTAAACGTGGATCCACGCGAGACACAATGTATTTTCTATTGTGTCTTATAAACCGACATTCGACGGGTTGATATTAGTTAAAAAGGACATCATTGGCAATTAGGTACCTACAAATATCTAAACACACATTATAAAAAAAAATTCAAATACACCTAGCATCCTATAATTAGAATAACATATCATGGTGTAATATTGTACCACTATACAATTAAGATCAGCGTCCATAAACAGAATTATTATCTAATGTACAAAATAAAAAGTTCAATGATATGAAAGAAGATGCGAACTGTAGCGGAACACATTTGGTATTTTGTCGGGACAATAAGGAATTGGGATGGGCTGACCTCCGGCCGGCGACCTTGCCACAGATCCGTCCTAGTTGACTGTCACAAGTCAACCCAATTATTGCATATGACTGTCAGGTTGCGTTTCATGTACTAGAAGGTTCATTGAACCATATGGATCATAAAGTTGAGTTGTGAGAACTATTTATTATAAGTAGTAAATCTATTATTGGTTTTAAACAAAATTCTAATTGTAGGGGCCTATTGTTCATCAAGGTGTATACTTGGCAACTACTGGATAATTACGGTAATTGCTGATGAGTTTTTTAGGATATTATTAGTGTAAGTATCTTATTAATCTTTCATCCCCTGCCCTATTATCCCTTCGCCCCTAATTTTGAATAAAATATATGTATATTTAAGAATGAACTATATATGTATATTTATGTACATGTTATTATTTTGATTGCACCTTTTTGTGAGGGGAAAAGCATCCAATTTCTTTTCTCGCCCAGGGTGAGGCGAGAGGGAGTGTCAGAGTCTAACTAACTAAAACCCCCCGTTCCTTCTCCTGCTTTAGTCCGATGCCGCGGTAGCTTAGCTTAGTTAGTAGTTTGATTGCACCTGCCGTAATATCTCTGCACCATCTAACTGTTGACTTAGGTCCGCCTCTATACAATTTTAAGTGGGTAAACGTGCAAATAAACAATTGTAATCCCCAATTTTTCTATCATCGGTGACAGCAAATTACAATTTGTTAGTGTCACTAATTACTATTATTGTAACACAAAACGTAATCTTAGTTTATATAAGTTTAGTTGCTCACCGAACTCAAAGGATTAGTTTTGCTTTGATGCAACGTTGTGTACGTGACATTTAAATTAATTCGGTAATAATATTAATATAAAAATTATATATTTAATTAAATTGTAATTATTTGGAGGAAAAAGGTAAAATGCAGCCGTATCATATTTATTTATGGAAAATATTTGTTGTTTGATGCCTACCTACTTACACTGAATAAAGTGATATTAGGTGCAAATGTGGGAGATCTATGCTTCGCAGCAAATGGGCCGACATGGCTGGAGTATATAATACCAAAGACTTATAGAAAATCTACTTAAAATACCTAAAGAAAAAAAGTAATCAACAATTTTCGGTAATAAATAAAAAAAATATTCTTTCTTCTTTTTCTAAGATTTGCGTAGTGTGTGTGTTTTGCCGTATGAGTGAGGTTACTGGAGGTTCAATTCCTCTCCCCCATCCCTAATTTTAGCAGTTCTCCAATTCCTAATTGCCGAAAAGCGCCAGATACCACACTTACCTTCTGGTGTTTCCAGGTATCTATGACCGGGCTGATTGCATTTTTTTATATATATTTATTAAACACATTACATTGGACTTATGAAATAAAAATAGTCCCACAAAACTGTATTCACAGCTTGACTGTGGAATCACTATAATTTTAGTTATAACTAAACAACTTAAATTAGTAGTGTTCTTTTAAAATATTCTATAACTAAGGGAGCTTTTCTAGTAGATAAGTTTTCAAACATTTTCGCCTACCATCAGGTATTCGTACATCAGATCGTTTGCGGCCCTAACTCATATGAAATATACAATTTGCTTCAAAAGATCTCATTATCAATTTAGTTACGGATAGTCCGAATATTGTGTTTTATTGAAGAAGTAGTAGTAGAAGTATTTTCGACGCCACACCATTATAAAGTTTATTTTAAACGATTTATTGATATTTTTATTGTTTGGTTTATATAGGTATTAATACCTACTTAAACTGCATTTACTTTACGGTTTCGCCCGAGTATTTAAGCGTTGCTATTTAATGTGGTAATATTCTTAGGAAATGAGGAATTTAACCGTCAAAGAACCGTTAAGAAGCCGGGCAATAATTTACCGTGGCCTCGGCCTAGAGCAAGAGAAGGAACTCGGTATGAGTCTGACACACAATCTTGCTCCAGTTTGGGTGAAACAAAAAACTATCAAAGTAGGAATAACGTATTTGGACAGTTTGGTGGCTAATAAATACCGTTTCCTACCTGAATCACCAGAGGCATCACCTTTATGTGGATACCATTAAGGAATTAAGAATCGAATAGTTCGATTATAAAGGTTTTTTTCTATCGTACCATATCAATAGAAAGTATATAGTTAGCCTATACATGTAGAAATTTAGACAAACAAATTCTACGATTTATTACGATGTGCACATAATATATTTGTTTAATTTTCGGGGTGAATGTACATATTTGTCCGTGCGTTATCCTTCATTATGTTGTATTTAAATAATTGAGCCATTTCTGTCGAGTTCAACACACCGCTGAGATGATATTTTAATTGCTCGAGGGTCCATTATCCTTTTTTGTTAATTGGAAAGTATTTATGGAGAATTCTAAATCGTGTTATTGTTTTATTTTACATATGTTTTTAATGTGATTACTGTTATGCGTCTTGGGGATATTTTTAATGTACCTATCCACTGTATAATAAACAGTAACAAATGGCGCTTCAATTCTAATGTTCTAACTTCTAACCTATAAACTCTTACATGAGCCGTAAATAATACTTAGGTAGGTACTATTTAACAATTCCTTTAACACTAAATTTAAACTCATCAAAGTGTCATTTTGTCATATTAAATAATATAAAACTAGAAGCAATAGCTTCTATGCGAGATAAGGTACCTTCAAGGAGTAGGTAAGTCTTAAATATAATGTAGTGTATAAATACATTTCAAATTTTAGGTAATAGCCAAAAGTATCCGATAGATCTATATTCTGCGGTATGTGACCTACAATACTTATAATAATTTACGTTTGAGTATCAGTACTATCCCTATGTTTTGTCGAGCTGTAGTGAGTATGATCTCTGTATTACACACAGATATGTAGACTATGTGCCTAAAGTATTCAAATATTTATTTTTAAAGATTTGTTTTTGAATTTGAATTGAATTCCATTCCATATCATAGAAGTGTATAACGGACGCCCCGAAAATGTTAAGCAATTATTGTAATCCAAAGAAATGTCGCACATTTAAGTATTTGAATAAATAATTGACTTTATATACGTATTCTGTGAACCAGAAAATAAAACTTAACGGTTCCGCGCCATAAACCGAGTACTGACAGCATTTCGATTTGCGAATCGATATAATATGTATAAAAGTTTATGAGACAATATTGATGATTTCGGGGAACGATTTTGCGAATGAATCGATTCTCATACCTAATCGTTTTTAGAAATATTCGATTTTGCAAACATTGTTTACAAATAATTAAACTATTACAGTTTTATGTTTCTGCTCCTATTATATTGGATAAAAAATATGAGAGTTCTATGTCTATAAATTTCAACTCGGCAATAGTATGTTTTTTATCTTTTACTCGTATGAATTAGTCTCTCTGATTTTGTCTGAATAAAGTTATGTATCCAAGGGAATTGAAGGTCATTTGGGTTTTTAATGGAAAAGGAGGCAAATGCCTCCCCTTGAAATCGCCAACCCGCATTGAACAAGCGTGGTGATTAATGCTCAAACCTTCTCCGTGTAAAATAAAACGGTTTGATAAAATATCCACAGATGGACATTGACAATTTAGTGCACTTTATCATAGAACATCAATATTAGAGTAACACTTGATTTTTATCAAAAACTTTCATTACTTACATTACCTACATCTGTAACACGTAAGTATTTGTCAATCAATTACTTTCTTCGATGTTATCTATCAGTAGATAGGAACGTATCTAGGTACCTACATCCTATAATTTCTCAAAACTACAGATGTAGGTACTAAGGACTCTTAACTTTTCACCAATATTTTTTGTCCCTTTTGTTAAGAATTACCTGATGGTATCTAAGTAATCAGCGCTACCCATGGACACCCGCAATGTAGGAGTTACGAGTGCGTTGCCAAGCTGTAAGGGATTAGGGTTGTGGAGAATTAGGGATTGGGGAGGGATCGGGGGAGGGGAATTGAACAATATAAGTAATATATTACACAAAGAGTTGTTCCGTGTTAATGTATATAATATATAATATATATGATCCACAAATTGTTGTTGTTGTATGTGAAATTGTATGTTTGTAACCGCACCCACGACACAGGAGAAAATCCTAAAGCGTGGGCACCGTTTCTTTATAAAAAAAGAAATACGCTAACAAAGACGCGGGCAAAAGCTAGTTGATAAAATAAAACTGTTTGATAAAATATCCACAGATGGACCTATGGATTTATGTCCCTTTTGTTAAGGATTACCTGATGGTAAGTAATCAGCGCTACCCATGGACACGCGCAATGGAGGAGTTACGAGCGCGTTGCCAAGCTTTTAGGCATTAGAGTTGAAAATCAAATCTTAACTACATTGTAATGGTCTTTGAATAATTTGTTAAAACAATAACTTCTCGCTTTGCCCGCGTGTTACTAATTTTTCTCTTTTAGCGTGCATACGCTGTCTAAATCTCTTTAAAGTAAACAGAATTTGTAAGTATAGATTATGTGTAGAGTTTTTATTATTTATATATATATATATATATTTTTTAAAGAGTAACGATAGAGTTTCTTGCTCGTTCTTCTCCATTCGAAACTACAATTTGGAACGAGCACCTAGCTTCACTGACGAACAGACTGACAGACTACTATTCTATTTTGACGTTTCAAAAGTACCTATTTATGGTTTATTTGGAATAAATGATTTTGATTTGATTTGATTTGATTTGATTATGGAATAGGAAGCAAACGAGCAGACAGATCACCTGATGGTAAGCGATCGGCGCCGCCCATGGACACCTGCAACACCGGAGGAGTCACAGGTGCATTGCGGACTTTTAACAAGGAGTACGTCCGTTTCTTGAAGGTTTGAAGGTAGTATCGGTTCGGGAATACACCGCCGGAAGATCATTCGAACGTGTTGCTGTGCGGGGCAGAAAGTTACGCCTGAATCGCACAGTTGTTGACTGCCAATCTATGTGATGGGGATGAAAATGTTTTCGCGTGGAACGATGGCGAAAAGATGTGGCGGGGATCAATAAGAACAATTCCTCAGAACACTCCCCCTGCTAAATGCGACAAAGAGTCCATTATTTACTATTAAGTTAAGTACGTAGATACGTTTTATTTGGCAATAGAGTAATAATATTTACTGTTTTATTGAAAATTAGCTACTCTCGCGCGGTTTCACCCGCTGCTCGGCTCCTACAGATGATGCGTCATGTTTTGTAGCCTATAGCACTCAGGAACATTGTAGCTATCAATAAATGAAAGAATTTTTGGAATCCGACCAGCGGTTCCAAAGATTACCTCCTACATACAAACTTACAAACTTAAAAATTTTACCTTTTTATAGCATTAGTATAGACTAGCTACTCTCGCGCGGTTTCACCCGGTGCTCGGCTCATATAGATCGTAGCGTAATGTTTTATAGCCTGTAGCACCCAGGAATATTATATCTATCTATCGGTGAAAGAATTTTAGAAATCCGATCAGCGATTCCAAAGATTACCCCCTACATACAAACTTACAAACTTACAAACATACAAACTTACAAATTTTACCTCTTTATAATATTAGTAAGTACAGATATGCGTGTTGTAACGCTGCCGAAGGTGACCGGCGAGTGTCGGGTCTCCCACTATGATTTTAAGAAACAATGGAATGACAAATAGCATTCCTGCCTCATACAATCAAACAAATCAACAAATCATCAACAGTAAGTAAGTAGGTAAGTATCCATAGACGTTTTCTTCGTGTTTTAAAGTGAAGTAGGTACAGAAGGTATTCAGGTTTTAAATATAGGTACGTGTTAAAATGTCATGAAGTTTGGTTAAAGTAATAAAGTTAGTATGTTAATTGATTTTGTGAATAAACGCTTTTTGCATTCGCATTCGCATTCGCATTCGCATTCGCATTCGCATTCGCATTCGCATTCGCATTCGCATTCGCATTCGCATTCGCATTCGCATTCGCATTCGCATTCGCATTCGCATTCGCATTCGCATTCGCATTCGCATTCGCATTCGCATTCGCATTCGCATTCGCATTCGCATTCGCATTCGCATTCGCATTCACACTGACACTCACATTCACATTCACCATCACGTTCACATTCACATTCACATTCACATTCACATTCACATT